>JAUMIR010000005.1:51695000-52945000 GCA_030847615.1 Gambelia wislizenii
TAGAGCAGAATTTCATTCCTTTCCAGCTCAAGCATTAATGCATTGTTTACTGCAGACATACTACTGCAGCCTGAAACTGAAAGTGTGTCTCTTCAACTCCCCTTCATTATCTTCACAATGCCAATGCTGCTAAAGAACAACAAAACAAAACAAAACATAAACACCACCTTCCAGCTAGGCAGAGAACACAGAGAAAAGACTTTGTAAAAAGCATTATTTGGCAGAGGCTTTCTTAACTGAGCCATGCCTATATGGGGAAATGTGAATTTTGATTAAAAATAATAATAATGAAAAGTGAATTGAAATGAAGTTCTCCTGTTGTTTTTTTTAATCAATGAGTGCTCCCAGACTCCAAATCTGATCCCGAAGGACACACACCAGGATTGTGTCACAGATACAGAGTATATCACAATGCTCCACTCGCATAGCAAAATGCTGTGATGCCTGACATCATGGTGTCAAGGCTCTGTCTACCTCCTTCAGCAAATGGCAGTCTAGTTCTGCAGCAGCTTAGCCATGTGGCATGTCTGAGGAGGGAGCTGGCAAGTATCCAGCACTACCTTCTGCACCACTCACCTAGGAAAATGACATTGAAGCATCCTTTTGCATATGGTCCAGAAGGATACCACAGCCAAAGGCCACTAAAAAATCTAAGAACAGCAATGGGACCATCACTATTACAACTGATATAGATACTGAAGAAATAATCCAGTCAGGGGTTTGTAGTTTTGTGAGATATTTAGCCTTCTCTGTCAGAAAGCTCTGACAGAATTCCATAGCACTGAGCCATGCCAGTTAAAGTGGTGTCAAACTGGTTTATTTCTGCAGTGCAACCAGTTAACACACACACACACACACACACACACACACAAAGATTGGGTTTTGTAGACCATGGCATCACTGACTGGTGTCACCCCTCCACTGATGGAGTCATTTGGTGCAGTTCGCCCTCTCTGCTGCCAGAATCTGTAGAGTTGTAGTAGGGTCAGCTGAGAAAAAGAGCATGCAAATTGCTCAGATCCTGTTCACATTCTGAATCCATTCCCTATGGAGCCTATTTATAACAACAACAAAAAATTAAAATAAATACCTTCCCCATCTTCTATTAGTCTGAAAAATGGGTTGTTAATACAGCAGACTCAGTCTGTATAATCAGCCATGCCTAATAGTAATAATCTTATAAAAGTAGGAACGATTGTTACAAATGTTGTTCCCTTCCTTGATGTTCTTTTTTTCTTTAAATCTCATTTTAGCATGGAGATGTCTGGCAAAGAGTCTGCATAATACATTACCAAAAAACTGAGGAAAACCTCCCATGGTGTCTAGCATCAAAGGTCATCTATTCTTCTGAGATCCTGATGACCTTTACATTAATTTTCTCTTTTATGGATTTTTATAAATTACTTAGAGGTTTGGATGAGTACCTACCTTACAGAGGTTAAAGTTAATTTGAAATATTAACTTTCACTAAATATTAGCTAAGCATCATTCCAAGAATCAAATTGCTTGCAGTGGCTAACAAATATAAAACATATAATTAGAGTAAGAGTTTGGAAAAATTTAAATGTGGTATGGGAGGCTAGAAAAATGTCTGATTTCCACCTGTATTATTGGCTTTAATTCACTTCTAATTTTAAATGCTAGATAGTTAGTCTTCAGTAGCTCTTAGCATTGAATAAAGATACAACAGGAATAAATAAAACAAAAGTTAAATGCTTATCACCCTAAAACGTGTAGGGAAATATAACCAATCTTAACTGTAAAAGTAGAAAATGTTACTAAAAAAGAGGCACACTAACAATAGTAATAGCATTTACATTTCTATACTGCCTTATAGTGCTAAGCACTCTCTAAGTGGTTTACAATGTGTTAGCCAATTGCCCCCAACAAGTTGGGTATTCATTTTACCTACCTATGGAAGGATGGAAGGCTGTGTCAACCTGGAGCCCTGAAGGATCAAACTCATAGCATTGTGGAGAATTCTCTGTCAGAGAACATGAATGCCTCAGCAAACTACTGGCCTCCGTATTCCATAGGATGTTACCATTGGCAGTTAAAGTAGAATATTATGCTATAACACATACCAGACAATGTGAATAGGGTCATTGTTTGACTACAGTTCCCAGACTCCCTGGCCATGGTTCATACTGGCTGGGTATGGTGTGAGTTGTAGTCCAGTAACATGTTTTAGGATCTTCTGTATAGAGTCTTTTCTCTGTCCCACCAACCTTACAGGTAAACCTGGTAAGAACATGGGAGAGGGACTTCTTGGAGGCTCCTCCCAAGCTTGGGAACTGCTGTCCAAGGGAGGTTAACTGGCCCTCTTTGCTCTGTTTCTGCAGGCAAGTTAAGACTATTTTAAAAAATTTCATATACTCCAATTGTCCCAAATTGGCAGAGACAGTTATAATTAATCCTCTGTCATCCCACTGTTTCAGCTGTTTTTAAAATATCAGTTTCTTTCCCTTTCCATTTCCCTCTTCATCCTCAGTCTACTTTAATTGGTGCAAATGGAGTTCAAAATGTAAAAGTAGTTTATACTCAATTAAGTCAGCAGGGGCAAGAAACAATAGCAGAATCTTGTCATTCCTAGTAGACTCAGGCAACACCAAACTGCTGCAGCCTTTCCTAGCTTGAGTGTTCTTCATTAATACCCTTTGTCTTCTTGACCACATTCTTATGTTATTTGGCCACATGTGTCCTGGTTTTCATCTGTGAAATGCTGGAAGGTATGGAAGGTCTTTGAAAACTGTCTGGGCCTTGCAGAATTGTGCTGTACTAGCTATCTCTGTGTTTTGTTTATTCATTATTTTTAAAAGCTATGCTTTTTTAACTGGTATTAATTTATGGCTAGTATAATGATATTTTTAATTTCTGTATTTGGTGTACTTTTGCTAATTTCTTTTATTAGTTACAAGCCACCTTGAGTCCCAGACTGAAACAAGAGCAACATCTGGGGGCTCAAGTTTGGAAACCACAGTTTTAAAGGGGAGCAGTGATAAATCTATTCACAATAATCAGATAGGAAATCTAATACAGTGTTATAATCCACTTGTAGACAATTGTTTCAAAACAACAGATGATTCATAATTTCATAGAGCTATAGGAAGTACTATGATATATACATATTCAGTAATTCAATACATTTTAATAATTGTGATTTTCTGTCAGACCCCCATATCTGCAAAATCACTATTCATGGTTTCTGTTATCATCAGCTGAAACAATGGGGACACATACCATAGGGTCACTCTGGAAAATGCATAGGGATCATCTACTTGATATAGGACTTTTTCGGACAACAGTTTACAATGCTAGCAGCCTCGTCCCCGTTGCGAGGCTGCAGCGCTGCAGAGCGTCCCTTTTGGATGACGCTCTGCCCTGCTGTCCCTCTTGCGGTACTGTTGTGTAACTGCGGGGACGCAGCAGCGTTATATTTGGCATTTTTCTACTCAGGATCAACTTTCGTGAGTAGAAAAATGCCAAATATAATGCTGCTGCATCCCCGCGGTTATGCAACAGTACCGCAAGAGGGACAGCAGGGCAGAGCGTCATCTGAAAGGGATGCTCTGCAGCACTGTAGCCTCGCAACGGGGATGAGGCTGCTAGCGTTGTAAACTGTTGTCCGAAAAAGTCCATAGTGTGGATTTATATGCATTAATGCAAAATTGCAGCAGTGTTCATTTGTCTCCATGGCTGGTATACAAAGTTATCTGCATTTGAAGTTCACACAGAGGCATGTCGGTGACTCAAGATGATGGCCGTGAGATGAATTACTCAAGATGAATTACTCATGCTATTATTGTCCACAAGTTGCTGCCACTGCACAGTTTTTTTAACATTAAATCTAAGGTGCAGAAGTGTGATCATCCACTTTAAAAAAGCTGCTTGGTCACCTTATCCCTGCAGAACTGTGCACGATCAGTACTGCAAAAGTAAAAAAATGGTGGTTCCGGTCACTTCATTGCTGGCAAGTCCACCCCCCGCACATGTCTGACCAAACGGCTTTTGACTGTGCTGCAAATTGCTTGTCCGTATGGGCAGTAATGCACAGTTCCACATATTTTTAAAGAAAACTTCAAGAAAAGCAACAAAGGCTTTTCTCAGACAGTTTTACAGTTTTTGGGCCACCTCCTTCCAAAAATGGTGAATCACTGCAGGATCTCATTGGGACAAAATGTATTCTCCTTGAATTCTGTGAGAAGTTTTTTCATCATCTAGACAACACCCTAGAGAGGTATCCTCTAGGCATCTTCTAGGTCCTCCAATGCAACACTATGGTATGTTTGTACCAAAGGTCTTTATTTTAACAGACTTCACTATTATCTGTGATTGCCAGTATGCATGTTAAGTCCAGGAACCAAATCCCTGCAGATGCAGGGGACCAGCTAAATTTAAAATACACTTTTCCTGCTCTTCTTTCCAAAGCAAACCTTTAGACATAGCCATAATAATAAACGAGGGAATGGTGTCCCATGCTATAATAATCATTAAACTGTTAAGTTATTCCTCCCCTGTGTTAAACACTCAGATCTTTGATATCCTTCATTAAAATGACTTTATTAAATCTGTAATTCTACTCTTGCCTTTTAAGCAGAAGATTGTCTCCTGAAGGCAACAGAAGAAATTTAGACTCAGAATGGTTTTATTTTATTTTTTCCAGGGCAGAAAGATAGATGATTGAAAATATCAAAAAGACTGCTACACTAATGAGAACTTTCTCTTAAAATGAAGTCTAATTACTGTTCAAATTTCCCATCTCTTGATCTGTTTTTGAAGCATGTATGTCTGGTTTAAAAAACGAAGTGCTCATATAACAAAAGATTTTTTAAAAAACAAAAACAGTCTGTGTTCTTGTAACAAAATATTTTTTAAAGTAATCTTTCCAAGTTCAAATATAAATATATAATAAATCTCACATTCATGTTTCTGTCATGACAGTGAATGTTTAATATCTCTGCATTGGAAGAATGAGACAAAGACTTCAGTCTGAAAGAAAGAATAAGCTTCACTTCACACACATTCAACTTTCCTTCTTAATAAACCATTATTTCCATACCTGGAGAAGTCCCAGAGTAGAGTCTGAGGGTGCATAATGCAACTATCTTAACTGAAGTTAAATAGATCTGTATCTGGTCAGGCCTGGGAATTGTATATATGTTGTCTTGAGTCTCATGCTGGAAGAAAGTTGGTGTGTGCTATATAAATTTTAAAGACTTATTTTGGGGTAACATTAAAGATGTGATAAAGTGTTCCATGAGCCGCACCCCTAATTCTCTGGTTTACAGTAATATTGATTGTGCATTCATTCTTGGAAATAATTCCTTTCTTTCTATGTTTAATCATAATGCTCATATGTGTAACTAATTGACCAAATCCTGAATCTCAAACCAAACTGGGCCAGTTCAGATGGTTTGGTGATGATGCTGATCATATGACAAGCTGGACAAGCTGAACATGTCCAGAGGAGAGCAACCAAAATGATGAAAGATCTGAAAAGCCATGCCATATGAGGAGTGGCTTAGGAAGCTGGGTTTGTTTAGCCTGGAGAAGAGAAGGTTAAGAGATAACATGATAGCCATATGTACCGTAATACTCGAAAGGATGTCATATTGAAGAGACTGGGACACTGAGCAATGGACTCAAACTTTAAAGGAAAAGAGATTCCACCTAAGCAATGGGAAGAACTTCTTGACAGTAAGAGCTATTCAACAGTGGAAGACTGCTTCAGAGTGTGGTGGTGTCTCCTTTAGAGGTGTTTAAGCAGAGACTGGATGAACATCTGTTGGGATGCTTTGATTTTATATTCCTGTAAGGCAGGGGAGCTGGATTGGATGGTCCTCGTGGTCTCCTTCAACTCTATGATTCTACGATGTAGAGGAGAAAAAAGGAGCTGTGCTTTCTGCACTGGCTACTCTAATATGCAATGTAAGAAAATAATCTCACTCTCTAATCATAGTGTTTTTTTCCCCCCAATAATCAATTATCTCACTTGCATTCATCCGCACTAAAGTTTAACGTTTGGTGGTACTTGGGGGGAAAAAATTACCAGTCATATTTATAAATGCTCAGGGTGGTGGTAATGAGAGAAAGATGGCTTCTACTGTCAAGATAGTTTTGAAGAGTGATGGTTGGTAGGCGATAGGAGGCCGCATCAGAATGATAGAGTCATTCCTTGAGACAGAAGCAGGCAAGGACCCTACAGAAAAGTCATAGCATTATCTGAGACTAGTTTGAGGTGGGAGAAAATCCCAGGATTGCTACCTACCTTCACTATACGGAGCAAGTGAGCAGGAGGAAACTACTAGGGTACTCCACCAGCAGCAAAAGCTTAGGAGGCAGGAGCAAGCAGTCTTGCTCAGAAGAGAGGTAGAAATGTCCCATTAGTCAGCAACAGGAACAAAATCTTGGGGATGGGTACACAGAATGCTGAATCCCCCAGCAGCATATTTCAGTCCCCCCCCAGCCTGAATTTCATTTTAACAAATGTTATTTTCACTCAGAAAACTGTGTGTTTTGTACAAAAGAAATTACACTCTATGAAAAAATGCTGGACTTTGCAAAAAACCCTCAAGATTTTTGCACAAAAAAATCATGATGCAAACAAAATCTTCATAAACACCCCAGAAGAAGGGAAGGATGAAACATCATTGAAAAAATGAACAAAATATCTTGTAATATCACCCAGTAGGGAGAAAAGTTCAAACTTCTTCACTCTTTTGTGTATGAACAACATAAGCAAAAATGTATATGCCTACGTTTCAGTGAAATACTTCAACTCTGAATATCTAAAATAAGCCTTTGGGGCTTTTGCATAGTGCCCCCAAATAAGGACACTATAGAAACCTAGAAAGGATGTCTTTAATTTAGTTCCCTTCTCTTCATTTGCTTACCTGCCCATTTTTGCCAAGCACTACCACTTATGTGATTGGTTCCCATAGTGCTATCTTTCAATGCAGCATTTTTATTCACCCTAATTCTTGTTCCTTAATTGGCTCTCCTTTCTTTACGTTCTTTATATTCTAAGGGTTCTGGGAAGGTGCTCCCATTATTTGAGGAACAGTGCCAGGATGAAAGCAGCATGAAATGTCAAGATTGTATATATGATTTTTTAAAAACGTGGTTAGTTTTGTTGTTGAAGGAAAGAAAGAACTGTAAGGGTAAAGATCAAGGGAAGTAGTAGTCTCATACTATTCTGCTTTGGTTGAACCTCACCTGGAATTTTTGTCCAATTCTGGGCACCACCATTCAAGAAGCGTATTGACAATCTGGAATGTGTCCACAGAAGAATGACCAAAATGACCAAAAGTTTGGAAGCCTTGGAAGGAACGACTGATGAAGCTCGGTATGTTTCACTTGGAGAAGAGAATACTGAGAGGTGACATGATAGCTATTTTTAAATATCTGAAAAGGATGTCATGTACAAGAGGGAGCCAGCTTGTTTTCTACTTCTTCAGAGACTAGAAGAAGAACAAATGGATTCAAATTATAAGAAAAGGGATTCTACCTAAATATTAGGAAGAACTTTAAAACTTTTATACTGCTAAGAGCTGTTCAAGAATGGAATAGACTGCTTCAGAAAGTGTTGGGCATTTCATCTTTGGGAATCTTTAAACAGGGGATGGATGGACATCTTTTAGGAGTACTGTAATCTGTATCCCTGCATGGCAGGGAGTTGGACTAGATAGCCCTTATGGTCCCTTCCAAATCAGAGTCTATGATTGTAAAGGTGTGTGTGGTGGGCTTTATGGAAAAATGCTGGGCTTTACTCCCCTGAAATTACTTTGCTTTAATTTAGCAAGTGAATTCCCTCATGTCTCCAAATTTCATATGGATGTATTAAAAAAGATGGATGATAATGGGAGAACTGGGAATCCAATTGGTCTAATAAATTGGATTAAGTCAGGTCTGCATCAATCTACTAAAGCAAGGCTTGAACACAATCACTGAATCAGCCTCTGAAATGAATCAGAGGACCCTGAATCATTTACAGATTGACCCCCATATCTATAGATTCAGTATCCATGGTTTCACTTATCCACATCTGAAAAAAGTGCTCTCTAGGCATTTCTAGGTCCTCCAATGTGATTCTATGGTTAATCTCTGGTGTTTGTGTCATTGAAAATAACAGGGCTCCCTATTATCCATGGTTTCAGGTATCCACAGGAGGTCTTAGAATGTATCCCCCATGGATACAGGGGTCAACTTGTACTCATCTTCAGCTATATCACTATTGGTTTATCTTCTGCTACCAAAAGATAAATCCTAGACCCAGCCCTAAGTATTACATATATTAATGTGTGCACTGGTCCATTGTCCTTCTTGAATATTATTTATAATTTTTATATAAAGGTCAATGACTGTCAAATTTCTGTAAGCAGATGTCCTAGGACTTATTATTTGGCTGGATCAGCAGTGTTGTTTCCATGATGGCTTTTTAGCCAACAAGGCACAGAGTTCGTGCATGTCTCCGTGCTGTGCTTTACTCCCAGCATTATAACTGCATAACATACAGGAAATATTTTCAAAAATCACAAAATCAGACCATGCTATTCTACAAAAGTAGCCATTACAGCTGACAGCCTTTTTTCCAGGCAGCATGTCCTGCAGTTTTCCAATTTGCCCTCGGCAGATGTTGTTGTTGCTCTTGTTAAAATCCAGGGCTAGTTGTATGGCAATTTTCTTATACAAATATGAAGCAAAAGCTTTCAGTGTTTCAGAATTACTTTGTGGCTCATGAAGAAGTGGCTGAGTAGGTTCAATTTTCATGAGAGATGAAAATAGTCCTTCCGGTGATACTCAAAACAAAGTAATCTTTCAAAGACTCAGATCATTCATGGCTGCCTGATCAGCATCATTATCATGATTTTGGGATGGGAAATAAGAAATGAAGAACAGTGAGAAGTAGTGTGGCAAGTGTTATCCAAAAACTCAGTGCTGCAATTCACTTTTCCTGATTTCCCCATCTGGCAGAGTCATATCCATATGCTGGGATATTAGCTCTTTGTGGACCATTCCTTTCTCAGCCCACAGCTTTAAACAGTCCATGCATGTTCTTTCAGAGGGCTTGTATCTCTGATCACCTCTGATCTGGCTGAACATCACGTATTGCATTAGCGAAAGGATGATACTTGAGCATTACACATCAGCAATGCACAGTCCATCTGATTAAGATAATAACAGCCAACTGCATATGAATTACGGTACAATAATTCAAGCGTAGCTTACTGCTTGAGTGTTATTCAGACAATTAGACATAATTTACAATTTGAGGTTATGTGTCATTATAAATGAAGCAATATTTTTATTTTTATTATTATTATTTTTTTAAAAATGAGTGATTCATTTCTAAATACTTACAACAATGTGAATAGTGGGGAGAGAGGGAAACTTCTTTGCAACTAGTGATGGTTTTTTTTTTTGACAAAAAGTATATTTGGTGGCAAGCTGGTAAAAAAGATAGCCAAACTTGAAGTGACATAGATGATCTGTGAACAATCTTAAGCCATATTATTTTTTCCTTAAAAGCAGTTGTGGCTGGTAATAGTTGGATCAGGGCTGGGTGGGGAAGGATTTAACTTTTTCTATCATACTGTTTCCCCAATTTAAATCATACCACAAAGCTGGCATTATCTACAGCAGCTATATCTGTTTCTGTATATGTACAGCAGATATAATATTTCCCCCCTCTTTGTGTCTATTAGTGGGAAAGAGGGGAGGCAAAAAGAAGAGAGAAGAGATTTTGATTAGAGAAATGGCATGGCAGAGGGTTAAGTCCTCCTTCTTCAACAAAATGGCCCTAATCCAATTTCGACAATGTTCAAAGATCAGCACAAAAGTCAAGAATCCTCTGGGTATGAATAAATATGTTTATAGAACCCAACCACTTTTAAATATTTCTTAGAAATGCTCTACATCACTTTCAGGTCCCCTGAGGCAGAAATACAAAATTGTTAGAAAAATAAGAAACCCCCCCACTCCCAAAACAGGCACAAGTCAATGTAGCATATTTGCCAGAAATAAAAATGAAAACCATGTTGCACAGATATAGTTAATCCAGAATAAACTGCTTACTTATAATATTTTTTTTAAAAAATCAGTACATTCATGCCCTATTTACCCCCCCATCCCCTTTTCCTTTCTAATTTTTCTGTTCTTCCTTTGTAATCGTTCTTTGATATTTTTTTTTTAAAAAAACCACATATACAATATGTTAATGCAACTATGAAAACAGCAACACAGGAGGGGTACAAAAACTGAGTCGTTTTAAAAATACATTGCCACAGCAGGGGGTTAAAGCAGATTAAAGAATTTTTTTTAATGGTATTTTTCACACTTTTAAAATTCAAGGGAGATAGGACTAATCAAACCCAAGTACATTAGGGAAAGAAGCAAGGAAACTTCCAGGGACAACAACACATTATGGATATGAATCCATCTGCAGGGATATTCTTAATCTTTATTTATTTTGTTAGAAAAAGATTCTGCTTGCAACAGTTGCAGTAGCCTGAAGACTTAGGTTGGTCATAGATATGAGCAACTACATTATAAGCAAAGAATGAATAGAAGTGGGGGGAGTCAAAAGGAGAGTGAAAAAAAGGGTAAGTGGAGTCAGTTAGTAGTGTGGTCTATTTCAGTTGAGAAGAACAGTTGAAATGGAGTGGAGAGAAAGAGATATTTTAAAAGGAGCAGGTGAAAAGGCTTCTAGTCAAGATTGTTACTGTGTGCCTTCAAGTCATTTTTGATTTATGGTGATCCTAACTTCTGATTGGGGTTTTCTTGGCAGATTTGTTCAGAGGGGCTTGCCCTTTCCTTCCTCTGAGGCTGGGAGAGTGTGAGTTGCCAAGCTTACCCTGTAGGTTTCCATGGCTGAGCAGGGATTTGACCCCAGGTGTCCCAGTGTCCTAGTCCAAGACTGAAATCACTACACTACACTGGCACTTGCTAATCAAGGTAGGTAGCAAACATTGGTAGTCACATGTGTTGAGGGTTTTTTTATGTAGAAATATTTTCATTCCTTACCAAATAGCTGCATATATCTGCTGTCATTATAATAAAAGAGTGTGTATCTGTCTTTCCGTCTCCATCTCAGTTCAAAAGCAGTTCAGCACAGGTCCATGAAAATTGGTATGAATCTATGCTTGTGTATTTCAGGGCAACTTTGATTTAAAAATAGACTGATTAATTTCAATTAATGCAAAATTATTTGTATCTTTAAGTATTCCTTCGATTTAAAAGGTAACAATGAGTGACTGGGCCACTAAGTGGCAGATATCAGACTCCTCAGGAACAGGAACCCTTGAAATACAGTTTAAATGCTTGCAGCTGGGAGGAACAAGATATGTAAGCAATCATTTTTGGTCTTTCTGCTGTTGGAAATAGGAAACAACTATTGGAAACAATACATGTTTTACTGCTCTGTAACCCTGCTTGTCTGTTCCTGACTCAAAGTATCTGTATATATAATATGTATATTATATACACATGTGCATATATACACAAGAGGTAGAATAAGAATTCTTTGGCATGGCATTGGCATAAGTTCATGTCTTCTGTTCCTTGGCTGGATGGCAGTGCCTTGTATTTTGTAATTTTATTTCATAATTTAGTCATTTTCAGCCCCACCACAAATCAGCTGAAAGTATTTGAACCAAACTTCAAGCCCTTTTACCCTTGAGGAGACCTCTTATATTTGAATAGTCTGGTATCTGCCACCTAGATTCCCAGTAACTCAGTGACAAGACACAGAGAGAAAACACACACCAGATACACACACATACACTCTTACTTTTATTATTGAAGTTAAAGAGAAATGTGTGTACATAGATCACTTCAAAATAAATAATGATTTGCACACCCACTCAGAATAATGAGGCCAGATATGCATGAAGGGGTATGAAAACAAAGCCACACTTTTATAACTACAGTTGGACCCCCACATCCACATGGGTTCAGTTCCCAGACTTACCATGGATAGCAGAAACAACAGATAGCAGCAAATGCCATTGAAAATAATGGGACTTCTGGTTTAAAATACCATAGAGTTGCCTGGAGGACCTAGAAAATGTCTAGAGAGGACACCTCCTAAGCATTTACTAAGAAGACTCTATAGTATGTGTTCTGTTTTGTATCCTGCAGATAACTGAAACAATGGATATTGCTCCATGGATACAGGGGTCCAACTGTATTTATAAATCTCTAACCTGCAGTAAGGCCTCCCCTAGTATGGAATCTATGGTTGAGGCTAAGGTTTACCATGATCTCCCCCTTCTCAGAACAGGACAAGATACCTGGAACCTGCTGCCAGTCTGTTATCTCCTAGTTGCAATGGCCAGTCTTGCTACCTGGGAGTCCCACTCTGTCCCAATCCCCCTCAAACCCTGAGCTTTGAAAGATGTAGCCAGGGCCAGCCTCAAGGGCCATTCCCCTCCTAGCACCTGAGCTCCATATAACACAAGGAATCATAGAATTGCAGAGTTGGAAGAGACCATGAGGGCCATCCAGTCCAACCCCCCTGCCACACAGGAAATCACAATCAAAGCATCCCCGACAGATGGCCATCCAGCCTCTGTTTAAAGACCTCCAAGGAAGGAGAGCCCACCACACTCCGAGGGAGTGTGTTCCACTGCCGAACAGCTCTTACTGTCAAAAAGTTCCTCCTCATGTTGAGGTGGAATCTCTGTTCCTGGAGCTTGCACCCATTGCTCCGTGTTCCAGTCTCTGGAGCAGCAGAAAACAAGCCTGCTCCATCCTCAGCGTGACATCCCTTCAAATACTTAAACAGGGCTATCATATCGCCTCTAAACCGTCTTTTTTCCAGGCTAAACATACCCAGCTCCCTAAGTCTCTCCTCATAAGGCATCGTTTCCAGACCTTTCACCATTTTAGTTGCCCTTCTCTGGACACGCTCCAATTTGTCAATATCCTTTCTGAATTGTGGTGCCCAGAACTGGACACAGTATTCTAAGTGAGGTCTGACCAAGGCAGAATAGAGTGGCACTATTACTTCCCTTGATCTAGACACTATACTTCTATTGATACAGCCCAAAATTGCATTGGCCTTTTTAGCTGCCGCATCACACTGTTGGCTCATGTTCAACTTGTGGTCTACTAGGACTCCTAGATCCCTTTCGCATGTAGTCTCATTCAGCCAGGTCTCTCCCATCCTATATTTATGCATTTCATTTTTCCGCCCTAAATGCAGTACTTTACATTTCTCCGTATTGAATTTCATTTTGTTAGCTTTGGCCCAGCTAAAGGAGACAGTCCCTTATAATATCTCATGATTGGAAATATTGGACACTTTGAAGGGTGTCCCAATCAACCAGGATGAACCAAAGTGAGGTGAGATGAAGGTCACAAGGACATGGGAAGTTGTCTTAGAAATATTTTAGCAAGCACACCCATGCTAGGATAGAGTGGAAGCCCCTTATTAAACAAAACCATTAAGGAGTTATGTGCTAAATCTTTCTTGGGCACCTCATCCTAAATAATCAAGTGACCTATGCAACCCAAATCCTCAGGAAATGTCCCTCAGAACCCCCTTCCTGCCCTACAACGTGAGGTTGTCATAAAACCATCAATTCATATCTCCTAGCATTAACAAGAATCAGCCAAATTTCATTTCCTTTGTTTACACAATGGGAAATCCATCTAAGTTTTGTTCTAGTCAAAGTACCGCCTTCAGGATACAAAGCAGGGTATAAATATTAGCTCCCAAAAATAGCAAGGTGTGCCACTGTGGATGAGACCCGACCACTTTCCTTGTCGGCACACTCCCTGAACAGAACTTCCAGTGCCACCCTCAGATTTAGGTCTGATTAATTTCAAGAGTGGTAACTATCACCCTATTTTCCAAATCTATTCCTCTATCCAACCTTTCTGCCTTAACCTTTCTGATAGCTTTGTGTGGTTCTTGTAAGCATGTGTTGTGTGTCTGGATGTTTTTTATGTTATTTCCAATAAAAACATTTTATTTCACTGTAACCTGGAGTTCTCTGCAGTTAGTACTGATATATATAGATGAAAAGATCCCAAAGTTATCCATCTCTCACAGTTTTCCATATGAGCTAATAATAATACCCCCCCCAAAATATTAATATAGTTTTGGTATCATGAGTGGAGCTCTAAAGCAACCCCACCTCTTTGGATAACACGAGACCTCCTAGGATAGGCCTCCAGAATAGAGTAAACCCCCAAACTCAAGTTAGATAAGTCCCCAGGCTGAAAACCGGCTTTCTGTGTCAATTTGGACTTGGCTTCTAGGTGGACTAAGCTTCAAGATGGAATAGAACTGGGCTTCAAGATGGAATAGTACTAGGCTTCAAGATGGACTAAGCCCCTGGACAGAAAAGACCTCTGGATGAACAAGACCTTGGAGTGGGCTAGGTCCCAGGATGGAGTTGAGCTCAGGATACACTAGGCTTTGGGCTGGACTAGGCCTCAGAATGGTCTCAAAGCAGACCAGACTTGCAATGCTGAATGAGCTAGGCCTTGGGACTAGGCTAGCCCAGGAATTAGAATAGATTAGGCTCTGAGGGATTCATGCAGGCCCCAGAAGTTAGTGCTGGACCAGGTGTGCACCACATAATGAAGCTGAATTATTGGGGTTCAGGGGGTTGGGAGAGGGGGAGTGGAGTTGCGATCAAAATGCCTTACTACCAAAAATTTTGATATCATTATGGGCTGAGCTCCTACTCCAGGTTCTAACATTGCTGATAATGTCCTTACCTGGAACCAGCTCTTTCCACTTTCTCCCCCTTCCCCACACTCAAGCCTGTGAAAAGGTGACATAGAGGACCTGTAATAAGGGAACAGAGCTCATTTTAAAGGCCTGGATGTTCTCACAGAAAATCTATCAATACCTATGAATTAGAAATTTGATTTCCACTGCCTCAGTCCTATGGCTTAGAGAAATGGAAATGCATTTCTCACATTTTCCTGGCAGCAATGGTCTTAAGGCTAAGGCCTTAAAACTTGAAAGAATTACTTTTTGGACTTAAACTTCCAAGATCCCTCACTACTCCCAAAGCAGCTAGAAAGTCAAAAGATAACTTGGTTCTAAAAGATAATATTTACATTTGATTTCAGATGATGCTTCTGCTTCTGTTATCAGCCTTCCCCATCACTGCCCATTTTACAAGGTCACATTTTGAGAAGTGGGGAGAATGGTGCAAAGGACAAAAAGAGAGTTGCAAAACCTTGATGACTCAGTAAGAACTCTTAGAAAGACACAGAAAATAACTAAAAGAACACAGTGAAGTTTGCCCAGAACTATACATTATGAGGCAAGTATTTGACTGCACATCTACAGTAGCAAAACGAAGCCAATGAGACATAAGAAATGTGGATCAGTTTTTAGTCATATTTGCAGCGTCTTATATAGGAGTAAAACTATTATCAATTTTAGCATGACAACTTAAAAAGTAATTTTAATAAAAAGAATGACTGAACATTAAATGTCTTAAAGCCTCAGTTGAGTTTTACTCAAATGCTCATTCAAAGATTGTTCCTCCTCCCCAGATACTATTTTAGCATTCTAAAAAAGCAGTTTCTGCCTGTAATGCCCATGAGGAGTGTGTGGAGCCTTTCCACAATTATCTTCCTGCAAGGAATTCAAATGTAGATCTATAGTTGCATTTAAAAAATAAAAACAATATAATGAGAGGAGGTTATCTATTTTTCAGGGAATAGTACTGTTTACTGTTGGAGAACTGGAGCAGATGTACAGTATATATTTTACAGTATATAAAAGACATTTCTGTCCTTTAAAATGATTTACCTACTTCACTATAGAAAATCTATGCAATTTTAAATGGCTACCATTTCTATGTTAGCATGAATTGGGCCTTTTATCAGAGGAGTACTAACTTAGCTTTGAATTGCTGTTTCAGACTGAAGCCAGGCTTGCAAATGAAATAGCAAAATTTGCATAGGCAGATGCTTTTTTGTCTTTTCCTGAACACTAATTTCTCTAAGAAGAACCTTCCAAACAGTTAATAGATTTTGTTTATCAGATCAACAGCTGGAGTCACTGATGGATTCATCTGCTCCTTCAGCACCTCAGCTGCTTCTTTGCCCAAGGCCATTTTAAAGAAGAGGCCCAAGCCACAACTAATGTTCCTTCTGTTGCTGAAATCTGAGTGAGTATATTTCTACACAGGGCAGCTATCTTGTATCATTTACAGAGTCAAGTCCTTTTAAAAGGTACCCTGGTTCCAACCGAGAGTTAGACGTGCAAATATATTCAGTGTTTGGCCATTCTGTGAAATGGGAGATTTTAAAAAGAAGAATACGTGTCGATAACTCAATAAAAAATTAAAAAAAGAAGAAGAATTGCAAGCACCTACACACCTGTGTTTGCAAAGCATGCAACTCTGCTTATTTTATAAAATTCATGGTAAGCCAGCTATTGGTAATTTTCATTCAAAAGACATGAACTCAGTAATATCTGGAAATCATACTCTGAATGGGAAAGAGAGGTTGGGTTGCTGCAGGCACTGAGAACTGATTACGTACATTTTTAACCTGGCCAATAGCTAGCTACAAAGGAGGTGCCATGGAGGCCAAGCTACAGTTGCCATACCAGCCATTCAGCTGAGTTTCAGTTTCTTGGCATGTAACCTACTGCCCATTTGGACCATTATCTGGCCCAGATTCCAAGCTTTTCATTCTTTTAAAAAAAGTCTCTGGCCATTAGAGAAGCAACAGTTATGGGGCAAAATTAATAGTCACGCTTCTTATCCAATTGCTTTGCAAGGAACAAGTATGCCCCTGCCTTTGAATGTATTTAGCCAACAAATGATGCTTCATGTGTCTGACTGGCATTTGTGCCTTCTCCTCTCCATTACAATTTCCATCTTCTTGGGTTGATGTTACTAATCTGCAGGAATGCCTAGCTGAAATCCATTCTTCAGATCTCCTTGCAAAAACTGGGCAGAAAGCAAAGATATCATGGGAGTGAAGGAGAAGAGATGCAAAAAAGCAGGGTAAAACTTGGAGAAATATAATAAAGCAGAGAAAAACTGCATTACATTGATAAGCATCCATTGCTGGCTATTTGCTGTAATAAATGAAATCTTGAATCTTAAATTGATTAGTATCTAAAAATCCACAGAATCCTGTTTTTCATGTCTTTCTTGACATAGCAATATTATGCATTTTTATTAGATGTTTGGTGGTGGGGTGGGTGGATAGGCAGAAGGAAATCAAGTTTCAGAAATTGTAAGAGGGATGGAATCCCTTGTCCAACTCTGTATGATTCTGGTAGTGCATAGGGGGTCCCTGTTTTGCACCCTTTCTGTACAGTTGGGCCTCCATATCCACCAGATTCTACACCCACAGATTCCACAAGCCACAGCTTGAGAATATTAAGAAAAATCCAAAAAATTATTATGACATTGTATATAATGGGACTTGAGCATCCATGGATTTTGGTATCCATGGGGGGGGGGATCTTAGAACCAAACCCCAGTGGATACAAAGGGCCCCTGTATTTCTTTTTCTAAAAAAAAAATATCCTGTTATAGCCAAGAACTGGATTGGCACAATGGTGACCGAAATAGACCAACTCTGGATGCCTCCACAACAATTCTTCCCTTCCAGATACACTCTAAAAAGAAAGATTGACAACAGATTTTAACAAAAGATTTACCCCCGAAGTGATAATGGCTTGTTTTAAAAGAAGTAGATAAGAAAACCTCCCGCCAGACATAGAATCACAGAGTCAAAGAGTTGGAAGAGAGCTCAAGGGCCATCTAGTCCAAGCCCCTGCCATGCAGGAATAAGCAATCAAAGCATTCCCAACAAATGGCCATCCAGCCTCTGCTTAAAATCTTCCAAATATGGAGACTCCACCATACCCTGAGGAAGTGCATTCCACTGCCAAACAGCTCTTATGTTTAGCAAGTTCTTCCTAAAGTTTAGATGGAATCTCTTTTCCTGTAGTTTGAATCCATTGCTACAAGCTTGCTCCATCTTCAGTATGACATCCCTTCAAATATTTAAACATGGCTATCACGTCCCCTCTTAACCTTCTCTTCCCCAGGTTAAACATACCCAGCTCCCTATGGCACTCCTCATAGGGCATGGCTTCCAGACCTCCTACTGTTTTGGTTACCCTTCTCTGGACACATTCCCACTTGTCTATATCCTTCTTGAATTGTGATTCCCAAAACTGGACACAGTATTCCAGGTGAGGTCTGACTAAAGCAGAATACAGTGGCACTATTACTTCCCTTGATCTAGACACTATACTTGTATTGATGCAGCCTAGAATCAAATTGGCTTTTTTAGCTGCCACGTCACACTGATGATTGATGTTCAATTTGTGGTCCACTAAGACTCCTAGGTCCCATTTGCATGCACTGTCATCAAGCCAGGTGTCACCCATCCTATATCTTTGCTTTTCATTTTTACTGCCCAAGTGTAGTATCCTACATTTCTCCCTGTTGAAATACATTTTGTTAGTTTGGCCCAGCTTTCTAATCTGTTAAGGTCATTTTGAATTCTGATCTTGTCTTATGGGGTATTAGCTACCCTTCCTAATTTGGTGTCATCGGCAAACTTGATAAGCATACCCTCTATTCCCTCATCCAAGTCATTGATAAAGATGTTGAATAGCACTGGGCCAAGGACACCCTGCTGGTCACTTCTCTCCAGGATGAAGAGGAGCAATGGGTGACTACCCTTTGGATTCCATCCATCAACCAATTACAAATCCACCTAGCAGTTGCATTTTCTAGCTCACGTTACTAACTTTTTTTTCAAGGATATCATGGGGGACTTTGTCAAAGGCCTTACTGAAATCAAGATACACTACATCCACAGCATTCTTTTCATCTACCAAGTATGTAATTCTATGGAAAAAAGAGATAAGATAAGTCTGGCATGAATTGTTTTTCAAAATCCCATGTTGACTTTTAGAGATCACTTTCTAAGTGCTTACAGACTGTCTGTTTAATGATCTGCTCTACAATCTTTCCTAGTATTCATGTTAGTCTGACTGGGCGATAATTATTTGGGTCTTCTCCCCCCTCCCCCCCTTTTTTTTTAAAAAAAAGATGAGAACATTTGCCCTCCTCCAGTCTGCTGGGACCTCTCCTGTTCTCCAGGAATTCTCAAAGCTTATTGACCATAGTTCTGAGATTACTTCTGCCAGTTCTTTTAGTACCCTTGGATGTTGTTCATCTGGCCCTGGAGACTTGAATTCATTTTACTGGCCAGGCATTCCTGAACTACCTCTTTACCTATTCTGTGCTGTATCTCCCCTACTGCATCACCTGCTCCATTTTCTGCAGTTTGAGCACTGTTCTCCTTTTGGGAGAAGGCCAAGGCAAAGAAGGTGCTGAGTAGCTCTGCATTTTGTCTGTTCCCTGTTAGCATTTCACCATCTCAACATGGCAGGTTGAGACTGCCATGGTTGCTTTGACCGATGATCTGCATCTGAGCATCGACAGGGGTAGTGTGACTCTGTTGGTGCTCCTAGACCTCTCAGCGGCTTTTGATACGATAGATCACAGCATTCTTCTGGATCGCCTGAGGGAGTTAGGCATCGGAGGCACTGCTTTGCAGTGGTTCCGGTCCTTCCTATCAGGCAGGACCCAGAGAGTGCTGCTCGGGGACAGTAGCTCCAGTAAAAGGGAGCTCACCTGTGGAGTACCACAGGGTGCTATTCTGTCCCCGATGTTATTTAACATCTATATGAAGCCGCTGGGTAAGATTATCCAGGGTTATGGAGCTGGGTGTTATCAGTACGCTGATGACACTCAGATCTATTTCTCCGTATCTCGTTCGTCGGTCTCGAATTCTGACGGCATCTCTTCTCTCAATGAATGTCTTCAGGCAGTAATGGGCTGGATGAGGAAAAACAGATTGAGACTGAACCCAGACAAGACGGAGGTGCTCACGGTAGTGGCCCCAAAACCAAGAATCGGGTTGCAATCTCCAGTCCTGGATGTGGTCACACTCTCCTCCAGTGACTGTGTTCGCAGTCTAGGGGTGCTCCTTTACTCGTCACTCCTGATGACAAATCAGGTAAATGCGACAGTCAGGAGCGCTTGCTATCAGCTTCGGCTGATACGCCAGCTGCGCCCTTTTCTGGAATTAAGGGATCTTGAGACCGTTGTGCACGCGCTGGTAACCTCACGTCTTGACTTCTGTAATGCACTCTACATAGGGCTACCCTTGTGCTTAGTTTGGGAATTACAGCTGGTACAAAATATGGCAGCCAGGCTAGTTTCTGGGACATCTAGGAGGGACCACATTACTCCGGTTCTGAGGTCCCTCCACTGGCTGCCTATCAGCTTCTGGGCCCAGTACAAGGTGTTGGTTATCACCTTTAAAGCCCTAAATGGCTTGGGCCCAAGGTATCTCAGGGACCGCCTTCTCCCTTATAATCCTCCCCGCGCTCTCTGGTCCTCTGGGAGGAATTTGTTGCAGCCACAAAGACCTAGGCTGGCGACCACCTCCCAGAGGGCTTTCTCAGCTATCGCCCCAAATTGTGGAATGGCCTGCCGGATGAGATCTGCCTATTGACATCATTAGACAGCTTTAAAAAGGCTGTCAAGACGGTTCTCTTCAGGCAGGCTTTTCCAGAATAGCTAACCCCAGCCTTAGGAACCCCCTCCGGAGGTTGCTTCTGGACCTCCAAACTGATGCTGCTTGCTTGAAAGGGTTTTTAATAAATTGTATTCTATATTGATTTTAATCTGTATTAATTTAATAATGTTTTAAGGGAGGGGAAGGGATTTGGAGCTGTTTTATACTGTGTACTATTTTATTGTTGTAAGCCACCCTGATTGCTTGCAGAGGGGCGGGATATAAATAATAATTATTATTATTATTATTATTCTCCCTGCGGTGGTTCTACCACTTCCATGTTCTTTGTTTTGCTATGGATATATATATATATATATATATATATATATGAAAAAGCCCTTATTATTGTTTTTAACCTCTCTAGGAAGTCTGAGATCCATCTGTGCTTTTGCTTTTCTAATTTCCCCCGTACATGATCTGGCTATTTGTTTGAATTCTTCTTTAGTGATTTCTCCCTTTTTCCATTTATTGAACATGTCCCTTTTAAGTTGTAACTCAGTTGAAAGTTCTTTAGACATCCATACTGCTTTCTTTAGACACTTCCCATTTTTCCTCCTCAATGGAACTGTTTGAAGATGTGCATTCAATATATAACCTTTTAGAAACTCCCAGCCATCATGTACACCCTTCTCTTTTAGTTTTCCTGACCATGGGATCACCCCCAGTAATTCCCTAAGTTTTCTGAAATCAGCTTTCTTAAAGTCTAGAAGGCATGTCTGACTATGCTTGCCTGCCTCTTTCCTCTGTATAACAAACTCCAACAGGACATGGTTACTCCCCACTAAGAATCACACCACTTCTACTCCATTAACTAGATCATCTCTTTTGGTTAGGATCAGATCTAAAATAGCTGATCCCCTTGTTGCCACTTCCACCTTCTGGATTATGAAATTGCCTGCAAGGTAAGTGAGGAATTTGTTGGACTTTAAATTTTTGGCAGAGCTGGACTTCCAACAAATATCAGGATAGTTAGAATCCCCCATTATTACTACATCTCTCCTGTCTGAATGTGTGGTCATCTCTTCTAGGAAAGCATCATCCAAGTCCTCAGATTGGCATGGAGGTCTGTAGAAGACCCCCACAACGACATCCCTGCTGTTTCTCTCCCCCTTGATTTTTACCCAGATGCTCTCAACCTGGTTCCCAGGATTTGTCATGGATCTGTTCACAGGTGTACACATCCTTAATGTAGAATGCTACTCCACCTCCCTCCCTGTTTGGTCTATTTCTCTGAAATAGGTTATACCCCTCTATTACTACATTCCAATTATGCAACTCTTCCCACCAGGTTTCAGTGGTGCCTATTAAATCATATTTATTTTGTTGTGCTAAGAGTTCCAAGTTCATCCTGTTCATTTCCCATGCTCTGTGCATTAGAGACATCTAAGACCATGGGCCATTCCCCCTACCTGTCTTTTAAAGGTTTTATTCCTCCCACTGCTGGGTTCTTGTACTATTTGCCTTGTTGTCTATATAACATTTCAGCTATTATCTCCTCTCCTCTGGCTTTTCTTCACAAACGAAGATTCAGGAAGGACTCATCCCGTGCTTTCTGCAAGCGCGCTGATGACTAAAAAGGCCAATCTGAGATAAGCAAGTCCGGTTGCAGAAAGCACAGCAGAAGGTCTCCTTGGGTGATGTTTTTGGGTTGTGATTCTTTCTGCTTTGTCATTTCTCTTCAAAACTTGTTCAGCATGAGTTCTCAAATAAGGCTGCAGCATTGTGGATAGTGTGTCTCCATGCCTCCCGATGTGAGGCCAGGGCGGACCACTGTTGGTGATCAATTTGGCCGAACCTGAAATGTTGTTTCAGGGAGTCTTTGTATCGCGTTTTTGGAGCACTCGTCTTATGTTGGCCCATGGCGAGTTCACCGTAGAGTAGTATTTTTGGGAGGCAATGGTCCTCCATCCTAGAAATGTGCCCTGCCCAGCGCAGCTGTGTTCTCAATATCATGGCCTCAATGCTGGTGATCCCTGCTTGCTCAAGGACAGCAACATTCCTCACATAGTCAGTCCAGTGTATATTTAGGATTGTGCATACACAGCGCTGATGAAAGCGTTCGAGGAGTCGTAGGTGGTGGCGATAGGTGACCCATGTTTCAGATCCATAAAGGAGAATAGACAGTACAATGGCTCTATACACACTGATTTTTGTGCTTTGCCTCAGGTGTTTATTGCTCCAGACTCTTTTGTGAAGTCTTCCAAATGCACTATATGCCTTTGGTAATCTGTGATCGATCTCTTTGTCAATCTTGGCATCTGAGGAGATGATGTTTCCCAGGTAGGTGAACTGCTGAGCAGACTTGAGCACAGATTTGCCAATGGCAATGTGGGGATGGTGGTATTCGTCCTGTGGTGCGGGCTGGTAAAGAACTTCTGTTTTCTCCAGCATCTGGTGAACTCCTATCCTCATGAATACTGTGTCCCTCACCCACAAAACTCAATTTAAAGACCTCCTGATCAGATATTTCAGAGTCTTAGCAAAAACATTCCTGTCATCTTCTGTGAGGTGCAAGTCCACCTCCCTGAAACCACACCCTATGGTCCAGGAAGTCAAACCGTTCCCAGCAGGACCTGCACAGCCAGTTGTTCACCTCCACTATCTTTCTCTCCCTTCCTGGGTCATGCCCTTCCACTGGAAGCACAGACAAAATGACTACCTGTGCATCTAGGTCCTTCAGCTTCCTACCCAGAGCCTCATAATCCCTCTTTATATTCTGAAGGCTATGACTTGCAGTATCACTGGTTCCCATGTGGACCAAAAGGAAGGGATAATCATAAGTAGGCATCACGAGTCTTGTCAGCATCTCTGTTACATCATGGATTTTTGTATCTGGGAGACATCACCTCTCGAGACATCTTATCAGGCCTGCAAACTACCGATTCTGTACCTCTCAGCAGAGAGTCTCCTACCATTACACATGCCTCCTACAAGGATTGGCAGAGGCCAATCTGTGTGCTGAACCATCCAAGGTCACATGCACATTCTCTGATGCCTGGCTCTGCTGCTCTCCTTCCCGTTCCTTGTTATCACTCACAAGGGAGAGAGCTTCAATCCGGTTCTGCAGTGCGAAACTCATAGAATGTCCACTGCTCCTTCATCTATGAGTCACATTCTTCCAAACACCAACCTTCTGTGTATCAGAACTACCCTCCTCCACAGAGACATCCCCTGCATGTTCCTGAACCAGGATCTTCTGCTCTGCTCTGTCTAAGAAAACCTCCTACTCCCTAATATGCTGTATAGAGGCTAATTGGGCCTCAGGTTTTTGGACCTTCTCTTCCAACAAGACAACCAACTTGCACTCACTGTAGGTGTAGCTCTGCACATCCACAGTCAAAAAGACAAACATCCCACAGCTGTTGCAAGTGACTGCAGCAGTTCCCTCACTGTCCATATTGAATACTCTGAAGTAGGCACTAGAACAGAATTCTGTGCATCGCGCTCAAACTCACCTGCTAAATACTCACGCCAATCACTCCTGTTGGCCTCTCTTCTGTTTGCGTCATTCCTGTATGCCAAGCTCCAGAGACTGAAGCTGCAGCTATAGAGAGAGAGCTACTGGTTGCTAGCTGCTCCCTCTTCCTCTCACCCACTTCCTCTTAGCAGTCTCTGACTCACTTCCTCTCAACACAAGCAGCTCATCAAACAAATGCTAATGAGTCTCCTAGGCAAGCCTACACTCAGCCCACATGAACAGCCTTGACCCAAGTAAGCACACTAGTGTTAGCCCAACAAACTCTCTGGGGCTGAAGATATTTAATTCAGTAGCCACAAGCTTACCTTACGCTGTCTCTTCTACCATACCCATGCCAAACACCCCTGTTGGCCTCTCTCCTGTTCACCTTGTAACTTCCACTCACCAAATGGAGTGATGCATGGGTGAATCCCCCCCAATTTATTACATTTGGGTCACACCTTTCCTATAGTGAGCTCAAGGTATTATACAATCGGATCCCCATATCCATGGGAATTCAGTTCATGAACTAACTGTGGATAATAGCAAACCCTATTAAAATAAAGGATTTCCAATAGAAAAATATACTATAGAATGATGTTGGAGGACCTAGAAGATGCCTATAGAGGATGCCTCTCTGGGCATCTTCCAATGTAGCTCTATGGTATGTTTCCCCTATTTTGTGTCCTGTGGATAACTGAAACCATGGATATTGGTTCTGCAGATACGGGGGTCGAACTGTACATGGCTTTCCTCATCCCTCACAATATCAGCCTCTTAACAACACTGTAAGTCAGGTCAAATGTAGAAAGGTGTATTGGCCCATGGCTACCAAGTGAGTTTAACCTCTTAGTTAAGACTCAGTAATATCACAAAACAAGAGTGGTTCCTGGTAACAAATTAATTGTAAACAGAACAATACAAAAGAACCAAAAGAAGAAGCTACATGCAGCACAGTTATACAAGAAAATGTATTAAATATGGGTTTTGTTTTTCTCTCTCTTTTCTTTTCTTTTCTTTTCTTTTCTTTTCTTTTCTTTTCTTTTTTCTTTTTCTTTTCTTTTCTTTTCTTTTCTTTTCTTTGCAAACGAAGATTCAGGAAGGACTCATCCTGAGCTTTCTGCAAGTGCGGGTTTTGTTTTACAATACACATAATCATAGCAGTGTAATGGCATTATGTCAGTAAAAATGTATCTCTATTAACAATAACATTCAGTGGATTGTTGGAAAAGTTCCATTTCAGTAGCACTTTTTTCAAGGACAGATAGACATATACTACACGGTAGGTGATACAGTTCAAAACTCAGGTAACACAACAGCAAACTGGGGAAAGCTCTAGAATAATTTTTCTCCAGTTCCGCTTGAAACATAGTACCACATTAAATTAAAACCAGCAAATCTTTGACTTACCTTGTAAGAAGAATACACACAACACAGAGCTCACAGAGACAGTAAAACCACTAATGTTTCATAATATGGAAGTGTTACCACTTCTTCCCAGTCCCACAAACACAGTTCAGTTCTCACAGTGTAAGTTTTTTAAATCTCTTCAACATACAAAATTGCAGCTTCAAATTTAAATTTAATTTACTTTTAAATGTAAAGTAAGACCAAAATATAAACCTTATGTTGTATGAATACAGACCAAGCAATACGTTGTTATAAGAGAATTCGGTGGCAAAATCCATGAGCACTTGTACTCTTGTCTTAATTTCATGGACACGTTTTTAGTGCTTTTGTCTTTCGTGTTCACTTATAACCATTCTGGATGGATAAGAAACAAGTTGTAGCCAAACAATTCCAGAGACACAAGGTTGGGAGGGTCTTAAAAAGGTATTTAGTCCTGTCCACTTCTAAACCATAAAAAAGAAACAGTTCCCTTTCTCTATTTCTTTGGAGTGGAGTGCGGGAGACTACATAAGTATGAATAAAGATGTCATTTTACTTTCAACTGTACACCTGCTATAGTTCCAACAGCACTAGTACAAAATAGTACAAAAAATACCTCCCTTCCTGAAATTTGAACAAAATAGCATTTAATGCAATTATTCCCCTACCTCCTGTAATGATCATAATATTAATGGAAAAAAGTATATAAAAATATAATCATTTACACATCAGTTCACATCATTGCTCTGCTAATTTACAGTATAAATATATTAGCTTTTAAATCCATACATAGCTGGTCTACCATGTGAGTCACTAATTGAATAGCACATTCATGGCTTAAACTGTGCACTTTTATATTTCATTTGTACTACAGTTAATAATTTGTGCAAACAAGTTAACCAGCAGGCTTTGTAACCTGGACTATAAAAGGAATTCCTTAAACCCTTGAGAAATTACTTTTTGGGGGGTAAGACATATTTTTCTTAATAGTATTGGGGACTCTGAATTATGTTGTTGTTGTTGTTGTTGTTTTTTTACCAGCTCTGACAGTCCCCACATTTTTATCCATATAATAATTGACAATATCTAATAATTTGGCTGACTGTGGCCTTCCATGAGAGTGACAAGTATACCGGGAACTCCCAGAACCGAGGGACCCTCAAGGGCTAGTGCTGAGACTATAACCACATACACACTAGGGAGGTTGCATTACAAACTCCAAAGAAAGGTAACCTGTAGAGCAACTTCTTGGCTGACTATCTGGCTAATCCAATCAAGTGTAGCTGGGTACTCAAGGTTTGTGAAAGAGCCATTTCCCCTCTCCTCCATCTCAGATAAAAAGGGTTGCTTGCTTCGTTCAATTCCAGATTGATAACACATTAACAATCGTTAGTGCTTCTGGAGTGTCCATTGTTGGTACTTAGGAAATTCCAAAAAGCATTGTACAGTACTTCACTCTAAATCCCATCACCTGAAGGGAAATATGAGGTATAAAAATGTCCCAAAACTACATCCAAGCATGCACAGTTCATCTTCTTCTTGACTCCACACCAGACAGTGTAGCTGTTCCTGCTTCTGGACACCCACTCTGCTGGTTTTCCTCATGATCACAACTTCTCTGTTCGGTATAGCATCACCCCAAAACTCCCTTCACTCTATTCCTCTATGCAGATACTTCCTACCTATTTCGTTAGCCTTGTATGAAGCCTGAATGTGTGTGTGAATGTTATTATTATTTTTTCAATAAAGATCATTTAATTGTATCTTTTGGCTTAGAGTCTCCTCCTTAGTACCGGTATACACAGGTCTGAAGGTACTGCCATTACCCACCTCTCGTATTGCCAAGTTGAATATATTAATTCCCCATCTTAACGTTAGTGTGCAAGAGGATTCTCCCAACACCTGTCCTTAATTTGCAAGCATCAAAAGAATGAGTCATCAGATAACAAGTCATCAAAAAGTGTAAGGCTGTATTCTGTCTACATAACTATGATTCTCTGGAGTTTTGTGGTGTGAATACACATTCCCACCTTCTGCTTTCGCTATGAGTTCTGTATCACACATTCATGTACTAAATCTGGATGCTTAAGATTACTCTCACACACAAAAATAAAGAAACAAATATATAGTGCTTATATATGTGTGGGGCCTTTGAAAATGTGTGGAGGGTAATTGGAAAATTCAGAAATAAGAGGGAGAAATACTCTCCTTCTCTTTGACAACTTCCATCCCCTATATCCTCCTTACAATGTATCCATACATGTCAGCTAGTTCAGTGGTTGCTGTTTTCACTATGCATAAGCAGCCCAGCCTTAGGCATGCAATACTCAAGTCTTTAAAGAAGCTTTGGATTATGAGACATAATATGAGACCCTTCTGGGGTGGGGTATTTCAAGAATTTTGCATTACCATACACAATTATTGTAGAAATACACAGGCATATTTGACCAGTAAAGCCTTTGCACTTAAGTTGATGGAAAAACCAGCAAGTAAAATCATGATGCGGCTGTTATGTAACTTGATTACAAAAGTCAATGAATTATTAACTACTGCTTAAATCATTTAGCATTAAAAAAAAAAAAGCAGGCCAAAATATAGCAGGATTTGTTTCTGTGAGAAGACTCCAAGGGTTTTGAGTCCCTCCTGTGGGAGATGTAAGACCTCACTGCAACTGAAGATAAAAGATTTTACAAATCCTTATCATTAAATGAAGGGGAGAATTGTTTCATGCTAAGTTTCATGAATAAAACTGGCAATGAGTAATCTATGCAGAATGTTTTAATGTTCACCTGATGTTGTTTTAGTACCAATACCTAGTTTTCCTTTGTGGATATCTGAGTAATGTTATGTGCATTGTTTGTCCTATATAGCCATCATATAATTTAGTAGCTATTAAGGTCATATGTTTAATAACTAATAGGTGACCTTTACAAACTGGATATGTCAACTCTTCTTCTGCTTGTGATACCATATCTTAAATGTTTAGTCCTGACCAGAGTAGACCTATAGAGTCCTTGTTTTTTTTAATGTGCTGACTCACCATTCAACAATTGATTGAATCGGTCTACTCTAGTTGTGCCTAACCAAGGGAATGCTGACCAATGTGTGTTACAAACAGTCCCAGTTATCCATGTGGCTTGTCTATTTATGTATTTATTTACTTACCTAATATTCTGCTTTTCTCTTGACTTGGGTGGTTTACAGCACAGATTTTTTTAAAAAATAGATCTTAACAAATCATAGGATCTTTCCTCTAGAAGGGGCCTCAAGAGCCATCTGAACTATTGCCCTGTCATGCAGGAATACACAATTACAGCACTCCTGAAAAATGCCCATCTAACCTCTGTTTAAAAACTTCCAAAGAAGGAAAGTGCAAGTTAGTCTAGTCCATTGTCAAACAGTTGTCCTAGTAAAGAAGTTATTTTTAATGCTTAGATGGAATCTCTTTCCTTATAGTTTGAATCTATTGGTTTGTGTTCTAGTCTTTGGAGCAGGAAAAAACAAGCTCATGCCATCTTCTACATGACATCCTTCAAATGTTTAAAATGATGTTGTTGTGTTGGTGTACCTTTAAGTCATTTACGATTTATGGTGACCCTAATGTGAACCTATCACTGGGTTTTCTGAGGATACCAGCCACAGATGCAGTGAAATGTCAGGAATAAACTCTTCCAGAACATGGCCTCACAGCCTGGGGGAAAAAAAAAACACACATGAAAAATCTATAGTCATTGACACAGTCACTGTGAAGAAAGGAAGGCCCTGGAGAAACAGACTACTTGGAGTAGGCAGATGTTGTCAGCCTTCCCTCATTGGTACTGTGCATACCCAGAAAAACTGTGACCACTACCATTTCCTACTGGTTTCTGACTAGCATATCAAACCACGGACTTGGCATATCACATGCTATTGTTGTTATATTTTTTGAAGGAATTTATACAAAAACAATTCTAATGAGGATCTTGCAATTGTTTTTTTTCTCCATTAAAACATATTCATATTAGTTTAGCTAAGTGTTATCTAGAAAGGTTAGGTGGATTGGGTATATTGCTGCAAGCCTTTGACCCTTGGTTAGAGGAATACCCATACTTTTATACTACTCATCACTGTTTTCCCATTGGCATAGGGAATTTCTGCAAACAACGTCTTTGCTGAGGGCAAAACAAAATAACACAGTATAAATGCATTCAAAGATATATAGAGTGAGAAAGAAAGCCTGACTATAAGTAATAAATGAGTGTGCTACAACCTATCAAAGTCATAAATCAGTGCTATGCAGTATAGCAATGGGGAGTCTATATGAAAGAAAGGGCAAGGAAAATATTTAGAATTTAGATACTATATTCTTCACTATCTCTCTCCCTCAGCAAAGGGCCACCCAGGGAAAGAGCAGAGGATGATATATTTTTATAAATTATTTTAGAAGATATTGTATATATGTATAAGTGTGTGTCTGTCCTTGTCTATGTGTGTATAGTTAATACACAGAGCTCCATCTGAGGGTACATTCAACTTTTAAAATGAATTTTATGGGCTAGTCCTGCTATTTTAAGTGAGCATTTTCTAAAGAATTTGGATGATGAATTTCCTCACAGCTGCTGTGGTAAAACATCTGTCATGAAGCCAATAGAAGGTGGTGATCTGTATTCTGTACAGTAACTATATTTTCAGATTTGGGGCTTGTTGGTGTGTATATTGTAATATTTTCCCCTTGTCTTCTGAGCAAGGAAACTTCATTTATTCTGACCCTCAGAAACTTAACTATGATGACAGCCAGCCCACCCAGCTATATGCCTGAGGCTAAGAACTGATTATATTTTTTAAAGGCACAAGTTCCTGATTATATTCTTGGCAGTAAGTCAGCAAAACTGGAAACAATTATACCCTAGTAGAGTCCTCCCATTTGGCTACTTATCAATCTCCCTGGGTTGACCTACTATGGCGGCTCTGGTGTTTATCCAATTGCATCTACAAGGGCTTTCTTCTGCTTTTGTACAAGGGTAGGGTAGATATGAAGAATATTGGCAAGATTTTTCCTCCTGGTGTGATTGCTATTTGCATCGTAGGGGATTCATCTTAGGATCACGGTAGGGCAAAGGATTAAGATCTCCTCCCCTGTGCTATAGAACCAGTCTTGACTGGAGACAACATAACTGCTACTTACTTCTCTAACTATTATACATTTCCTAATTATGTAATTAATAATATATCAATTTTGTACCACAGCCTCCTAGATTCTGACTCAAAAAAATGAATACTCCCAAGTTTTCCTGTTTTAATGTAGCATTTCAAAGGTATAGGTGAGTGTGGATGTGCGCTCCTGAAGACACAGACAAACAGTCAGACAGACACACACACACACAGAGTAAAATTTGCAGTATTTATACTTAACATGTTAAACTATTATGGTCTTTACAGTGCCTTGCAGAAGCATTTATCCCTCCAACTTGTTAAAATCTGCAATTAGAATGGACTTAATCTTGATCATTACCACTTGATGTACACAAAATTCTTAGCACTGTGAAGGTGCAATTTATTTTATTGTGGCATAGAAGTAAACAAAATCAAAATGTCACTTGTTGGTTGCATAAGTATTCAGACCCTGAATCAATACTTAATAGAAATTCCTTTGGCAGCATTTACAATTGTGAATCTCATTAAGAAAGTGTCCATCAGCTTTGCACATCTGGAGCCTGTTATTTTTGCCCATTCATCTTGGCAAAATTGTTCCACTTTGTCATCTCAGAGGATTGTTGGAAAACAGCCATTTTCAAGCTTTTCCACATGGTTTCAATAAAATTGAGGTCTCAGTTTTGACTGGGCCAGTCTAAGACTTTCAAGTTCTTGTTTTGCTACATAGTTACAGACATTGTCCTGATGGAATGTGATCCTCTGACTCAGTCCCAAGTCTCTTGTATATTGAAACAAGTGTTCCTCTAGAACTGCCTTGTGTTCAATTAGATTCATCTTGTCCTCAGCCCTGACCAATTTCCTTGCCCCTGCTGTGAACTTCCTCAGAATATGATGCTGCCACTACCATGCTTCAGCACCCACATAAGTGTTTTGTGGCAAGGTCAAAAAGTTCCGTTTTAGTCTCACCAGACCACAGAAACTTTGTTCACATGTTCTCTCTCTCTCTCTTGCAAACACCAAATCAAATGGGATGTAATATGGGTTTCTTTCATCAATAGTTTTCTTATCACAACTCTTCAATAAAATCTAGCTTTGGTGCCCCTGAGTGATAATTATCCCATGAATCCCATCTCAGCTGCAGATCTCACCTACAAAGTTACCACAGCCTCTTAGTTGCTCTCTGACTAATGTCTTTCTTACCTGGTCACTGCATTTTGGTGGATGACCTTCTTTAGACAGAGTAGTGGCTGCCATATTCTGTTTGTAGCAAGAGACTTAATGATATTCCAGGGAATGTTCATAGTTCAGGATATTTTCTTTCTTTCTTTCTTAACCTGCTTTTCTCCTAATATGACACCCAAAGAGGCTTAAAGTATAAGTTAACGCAAAATCTAGGTATAGTACAAAAGGTTAAAAACATCATTAAGCAAATACTCCAATTAAAACATGAACTTAGAACACTTAAAAACAAGATCAAATTTTTAGCCTTCGTGATGCTGATTGTTTAGATATGCTCCTCAATAAAGGTCCAAGATTTTATTATAGAGCATATCTAAACAACTTGCAGGTATGTTTAATATGAGATCAAGTGATAACAATGACAAATCAATTTCAGTTCCAGATTTTAATGCAACAAATTGTGGAAAAGTCAACAGAGATTAATACTTCTGCAAGATACTATCTACTGACAAAACAGCATAGTCCCAGTCCATTGCCAATAATTGTTTTTCTTCTTACTAAGGAGATTACCAGATGCATTAAAACTGGCATTGCTCCCTTTTCAGATGACATCGTTCCCTCCTCGTTATGCACCCATTCTGCTGCCATTCCACCAGCACTGCTTTTTATTGATGGGAGAAGCTGTCAATAGGTTCTCCATTCTGTTCTTGTCACGGATTTGCCTGCATGGGACAAGGTGCCCCGTTTCACTGGTGGGATTCCAGTGTCAATGGGAAGTCCCTGCCAGAACACCTCAGGGTGAGATCAGGACATACAGGTATATAATACACTTTTTATGGCCCTCCCCAGGTTACTTTAACATTTTAAAGTGTGTTTTTGTGCTTGCTGTCACTTTTTTCTGTTCTTTTAATTTTTATTTTTGAATTTCCCACACTTGCGTCTTCTCATGAGAATCCACAGGATTTCAATCCAGGAAGTGAAGGGAGCTCTGTTAGAGCTCCATTCACTTCTGGGATGCCAAAACAATGTTAGAGAAGGTAAGTGAGGTGGGGAGGGTGATTGTGGCAGGTGAGGGATGAGACAGAGGTGGGAGTGGAGATTGTGGGACAGGAACACTTTTTTTGTTCCTGTCTGATAATCTCCTTAGATCCCTGTCAAATAATTTCTAAATTTGTGAAACAGAAGGGTAAAGCATGGTATAGGATGTAGCAATGAAACAGAAGAATGTTTATCTTCTTCCCATGATGTTATGATCATTTTAGAAGATAGATATTAAATATCAAAAGATTATTTTGACTGAATTGTCTGTATAACTATAACTTAACATTCTAAGAGTTATGGGCTGAATTTAAGGAAGGAAAGGTAGGATATACTCTTTCCTTCCAATTCTTATACACAGGCATTTTTTAGAGGGAATGGAATTTCCTGTCCTTAATAGAATCTTATTATATAGATATAAGGGACAATTTTGCATTCTTTTTTAAAAGTTTATTTCAAATTTAATGTCTTCCAGCACCTATAAAGTTAATGTCACACTATTGGTTCTAATTGATTCCTACCTACTTGTTATCTACAACTATGCCAAATAGCTGAAAAGGAAAGGCCCAGAGAAAATGTAAACTATGTAGCATAGTAAAGGCAGGAGAAATATACAATGTGTTTGCATCACACACATCTATAACCTCTAGACTTGCAATCGCTGCAGCTTAGCAAATTATATTTTGTCAACAGGGTACTTTCTGAAAATCGGTCATTTCTTCCTCTCCCCCCCCTTGAGAAATGGCCACAGCAGTTCAACTAAGAAGAGCTGAGACTTCTACAAGAGGGAAAAGACATCTGCTTGTCAACTGTGTGGTAAAACTATGTGAAAGACAGTAATCTGAATAAGGACCTACTCGACATTTACCTTCCATTTGCCCTAGAGTCCTATGGGGTTCTATGCTCTCATTTATGTTCTTCAATGGATGTGTGTGATTCCTGAGTAAAGTTATCCAGCAGTTTCCATGTGGTGTCAATAGTATGTGGATGCTCTAATTTCTCTTTTTCATTAAAACCAGGTGAGACAGGAGAAATATTAAATAAGTGGGCTAGATATGGATAAGTAAACTGAAGATCAATACAGACAAAATGGGGAAATTGTTAGTGGCTGGTCTGTCAGCACAGTTGACTGGTGTTTAATCTGTTATGAATAGACCACAGAAGTAACATTTTATTAGCAATTTGTTGCAAGTAATTTTCAGAACTGCTACTTTTTAAAGTAACACAATGACAGGGATTATCATTGCCTTTAAAAAAGCTGTATGGGAAATGTTTCCTTATTACTCTTAAATGGTTGGTGACTCCTTTTGTGTTTTAACTTTTTAAAAAAGAAATACAGTAGATATTAACAAACAACTAACTAGTAACAAGCAATATACTTTCTAGTAAAGAACAAAATAGAGTTATATCTCTAAAAGCAGGGTACAACCAGCTAGAAAGAAGTTTTAGTCTACATTAAAGGAAAACGTTCATGGTTTTAAAGTTGTTCATTGATCCATCTCATTAGAAGTGACTGTATAGTTCAGTGGTGCACAACTTGTGGCCTCCAGGTCTTTTGGCCTCCAACTTCCAAAAGCCTGAGCCAGCTGGTCCAATGATCAGGAATTCTGAGAGTTGGAGGCCAAAACATCTGGAGGGCCGCAAGTTGTGCACCACAGTTTGATAGAGCCTTGTTGGTATGCCAGCCTACAGGACTACAAGACTAGATACTCTGGTTTCAGTGGTCCTGGCCATGTTAACCTTCCATTGGGATTGCAGAAAATTTATGTATCTGGGATTTTCTCTGAAAATGGTCTTGCAATTACAGTTGATATAACTATAACGATCTTAACTGCAACTGGGCATTACAAACAAATTGTGTTAGCACAAATTGTGTTTTTTACTAGGTCCCAAGCTTTTTCTAGTCCAAATTCAAAAGGTACTGGTTTAGACCTTTAAAGTTTTTTTTTTTTGTTTTTTTTTTATGGTTTGGGGCCTGAGTGTTGAAAAGTACTTTCACTACATCACTGTATATAGTTTATGTGATATTAGTTTTCCACCTTGTCATGGAATTGGGGGCTTTATTTTAAAGCCCTGATGTTACCAAATTTAGATTGATAAAAATGTTTTTTCTCTCCTAATTAAGGTAGGAGAATACGTGGGAGGAATAAGAACAGTGGCAATGACATACACAATCAGAGGCATAGTTAATAGGCCATTGCAAATATGATCCATAGACTTATTGGCATATAAACTGGGCACAACAAGGATTTTAATGAGATTTGATAGGCTTGTTAAATCGAAGTCTTGACAGGGTTATCAAACTGCATTCAAGTTGAACGAGCACTGGCACTGAAAACACAACATTTATGGAATGAAGTTACTGAGCTTAGTGAAACATCTAGAATGCATGACTGTTGAAGCTCTCTTTTTACATAATAAGTGTAAGAACAGCCTAGCTAGATCATTTCATCTAATATTCTGTTTCCTACTATAGCTGGATGACTCCAGTAATCCCAAAGCATGCCATAGCCATCTCCTATGATAGCTCGTGGAACTAATATTCAGAGATATACCAACGCTGAACACAGAGCCCACCAAGTTATCATGCCAAAAGATGGCCAGTGCAGTTTCCACAGACTTCTTCCTCTGCCCTCTTCCAAGTTCTTCTATATTATTTATATGCATGTCTCAAAGTACATATTTTTGTGTGTGCATTAACAGAAAAAAATATTCCTACAATTTTTGTGCACATTTTTCAAATGGGTGCATTAATGATCACATTAATCGACATATGCTCCAAATGCCTAACACATGTTTGGATGATTTTAGAAATGTACATGTTTTTTGTGTATTTGTTGTCAAACATATTCGTTCCCCCCTTTCCCCAAACACATTACAATGTGCATATTTCTGACTGCAAATTATATCTACTTTCCTGTTTAGTTTAACAAATGTAAATCCTTCAATCTTTTTTTTTTTAATGATTGAGTAAGGTTCTCACATATCTCTAATCATGCCTAACAGCCATGGCCAAATCTCTCCTCCATGAAATTTTCTAGCCTGCTAGTAAAGAATACTGAGATAATTTCCTGCCCATATATTCAGTTAAGGTGTGGCCAGACAAAATGATTGTTTTCCCAACTTGTTACATACACCAATGCTGATGCTCCCTCTGGTAAGAGTCCCATCAACCATGGTTGACATTACTGTGAAAATGGTTCCTTTCACACTAATCATTCTGTATGTGGGGTGAGCATATCCATTGGCATTGAGGGACATTGTTTACAATCATTTTTGCTTCTCCCATGTGCTCACTATATCAGCAGGGAACCATCTTGTACCATCCAATTATTGATACAAAATAGTGAAACAACAACAGGGAATCTTGTGTTGAGAAAATAATTCATTTTCTGGACAGTGTAAAAAAAAAAGGGTGGGAAAGGAGGAATTCTAAACCTGCTTACCTGGAAATAAGTTCTGTTGAATGGGATTCAACATAATTCTAAGTTGACATGTACAGGGTAGCATTTTAACTCTGTCCCTTATAGTAAAACATGGCATGGTTTGCCTTACATTAACCTATAGGGAACAGAAAATAACTTTAAAAGGGGTCACTTTGTTGTTTGTTCAAGGTATTAAATATAATAAGCAAGGGTTGATGTATCCCAGGCATATGAGTCAATTTGGTAACATAACATTGTCAAAAGACTTGCTGTAGTATATTTTGTTCATTGACATTAGCCTTTTATTTTCATCTGTCAACACAAACCAGTAATTACTTTCACTGTCAGAAGTGACACTGGGATCTATAGCAGTTATTTGTCTCGTTCCTGATCCTTATTCCCAAAGTTCACTTCATTTCCCCCACATGCCCAATTCTGAGAGGTGTTATATGCCTCCCTTTCTTCCCCTGCCCCACAATCATAACTCCTTCCCCTCACAGCACCTCTAAATTAATCTCTTTCACAAAAGTTTTGCAATGCTGCAGAGGTTCAAATCAAATAGATTTGAACAAAGTCTGGTGAATTACCATCAAGAGTTATAGGCTCTTCAAGCAGGGACTTTTCACCATACTTAAGAAAACTTATCACTGTCTTATAGGTGGTAGCTTTCATATCAGTAGAGTGATGAATCTGCACCACATTTTAGTCCATGCTTTAAAAGAGTTTGACTCACTCCTTTAAATTTTGGATGGAAACCAGAAATGGATTTACTGTTCCACTGAAGGCTGTGAATCTCTCTCTCTCTCTCTCTCTCTCTTTTTTTTTTTTTTTTTTTTTTTGTCTGATGACCTTATTGTTTTGGTAGGTGCCCAGACATTGGGGGGGGGACACAAAGGATGCATTAAAAGTGGTGTTACACGAATGGCAGGAGATCGCGAAAGGGATGCCTTTTCAGATGACATTGTTTGCCCCTTGTTATGCACACATTCTGCTGCCGTGCTCCAGCACTGCTTTTTATTGATGGGAGAAGCCATCAATAGACCCCCTGTTCCATTCCTGTCATGGATTTGCCTATGTGCGATAAGGTGCCCTGTTTCACTGGCAAGATCCCAGCGTCAATGGGAGGTCCCTGCCAGAGAACTTCCGGGTGAGAGCAATGACATACAGGTAAGTGACATAATATTTATAGTCTTCCCCAGGTTACTTTAACATTTTAAAGTGTGTTTTTGTGCTTGCTGTCACTTTTTTCTGTTCTTTTTCTTTTTCTTTTTGAATCTTCTTGTGAGAATCCATGGGATTTTGATCCAGGAAGTGAAGGGAGGGTGATTGTGGTGGGCCAGGGGTGGGAGTGGAGATTGTGGGACAGGAACGCTTTTTTTCGTTCCTGTCTGATAATTTCCGAAGTCTCAGGTGAGTAGAACAAGCCCCAAGTGAGTAGAGTGTGGAGACGGACAGTCATTCATAGACATACATGCGTACACCCAAGTAAATTCACTGAGTCATTTGGGTGCTATGTCTCTGCCTTGCCAGGTTGACTAGCTTCCATTCTGATCATGGAAAAGATGGGTTCACTTCACTCCATTAATGCTACAGAAATAGATAAAGGTGAATGCATAGATTGGACAAATTACTTTTAGAGTGGCCAGGTGAAATAATGGACATGAACAGGTCTCCTGTACCTTAAAAACCTGTGTAGAAGAGGGAATTCTAGCAGGTGTTGTTTGCTTGCTGAAATTCCCTTTTCCACACAATCATTTAAGGGTGCAAGGGCCTTGTCTCCTATTTCACATGGCAACCCTAGCTCCAAAAATTATCCCAAAAAGTGTCTTTTCTTAATTCTACTAGAGCATCAGTGACTAGGCAGATGGGAATTTCAACCTCCTGTCCCCACAGCTCACTGATTAGGAAGCAGCTAAGAAGTGGCAACAAAGGGTCTGTCCCTTTCAGATAGTGGTTCCTCTCAAACTGGCTTCTTTTGCTCTACGACTTTCCTGATAAGAAAGGCAAGGGTAAGTGAAGCACTCAAGAGTCACCACTTCAACACACTCCCAGTGCCTATCCCACTATGCATGCAGTGCATGGATTGTGAAAAGTCCTTCCAAATGGGAGATCCAAAATTAATATAGCTTTATCCTTATATTGGCTTCTTTTATACCTTCCCTTATGGTGGTTGGATGAGATCGATGGTTTTGTGGGGATCAGTGAGTATAATTGCACATCCAAACATTCAGTAAAAACATGGAGGGAAAGTGTGAGTAGGATGTCAGCCATGCAGATTCATAGCTTGAGTTATGTGCAGATTGTACTTGAAGCCCAGAGTTCAATGGCTGCTGGAAATATCCTTACTATTTCAGTCATATGAAGGTCTGTAGCTTGATAGAAAAGCAAATGCTTTTCAGGCAGACTGTCCCATGGTCAATCTATGTGGTCTATCTCCAGGTGTGTGTATGTGCCTTGTTAGCATGCCCTACTCCCCCTTCCTATAGTATGTCATAATTGGAAATATTGGACACTTCAAAGGAATCAAGTTGACAGGGGTGATCATAAAAGAGGTCAGGTGGAGGTCACAAGGACCTGGGAATATGTCTTAGAAATATTTTAGCAAGCAAGCCATGTTAGGATTGTGTGGAAGCCCCAGAAAACAAAGCTATTAAGGAGGTATGTGCTAAGACCTTCTTGGGCACCTCAGCAATAAGCCAACCAACCTAAACAACAAAGTAACCTTTCCAACCCCAATCCCAAGGAACCCTCGCCTCCAGGGCCAGTTTAAGACACCAGCGGCATCAGCATCCGCAAGGGGTCCCATCATTGTGGGGGGCCCTGTAGTAACCCTCCTCCTGAAAAAAAAAACATTATTAGTAATAATCTGAATATCCTGTACTGTGAATAGCTTAGGTTGAGTTAGGTTACATTGACCTGAGATAAACATATGGGCCCCCCAGAATAAAGCATTTCAGGGCCCCCCAAAATTCCTTAAACCAGTCCTGGTCACCTCAAAATCGCCCTCCTGTCCTGCATTGTGAGGTTATTGTAAACCTATCAATTCGTAACTCCCAGCCATGAACAATAATCAGTGAAGTTTCAGTTTCCTTTGTTTACCCAGTGGGAAACTCATCTAGGCTTTGTCCTAGTCAAAGTAACCCTTCGGGATATGAAGAACACCTTCAGGATATGAAGCATATATATTATTCCCACAATAATAGAAAGGTGTACCACTGTAGATGAGCCTGGCCACTCTCTTTCTCAGAGTGCCTCCAGATTGAAACCTCTAGTGCCACCCTGAGACTTCTGTCTGAGTACTTTGTTCTTCAAGACTGATAACTATCACCCTATTTCTGAATCTCTCCCTCTATGCAATCTTACCGCCTTGCTCCTCAATAGCCTTGTGTGGTTCTTAGGAATGTGTGTTGCTCTTGTGAATGCAATTTGCATTCTTTCCAATAAAAACACTTTGTTTCACTTTAACTGGAGTTCTCTTCAGTTAGTACTGAAATACATACATATACATATCCTCCTCTCACAGTCATACTGTTTGAGTTAATAATCCCCCCATCTAGATTTTTGGTATCATGGGTAGGTCTCAAAGCACCCCCTCTACCTCTTAGTCTAACAGCCTTCAAGTCACCAGTTGACTTACATGAATTTCATGAATTCAGCCCTCATGAATTTCATAGGATTTTCTTAGGCAAGTAATAGTCTAAGGCAAAGAATACAAGGAATACTCATGGTTTTGCCAGTTTCTTCCTCTGAGATTGGGTGTGTGTGTGTGGGGGGGGGGTAAACTGTCTGAAACCTTGGGGGATGTTTTCCTGTTAGTGTGGATAATATTGGGTTAAATGTACCAATAGCCTAATTTCAAAACAACAACAACACATTTTCCAATGTTACAAATGGCTGTGATTCCTTCCTTGAAACATTTCATTCATCTGTATGGAACTTCCAGTCTTAGCTTACTATTTTGCCTTATATATAATGCTGCCCTTTGTTAGTATTTCAGAGTTTCATCTGCTATAAGACATGGTAGTCTGACCTTTGATGTGGGCAGGCTAGTACAAGGTCAATAAATTTCCAACAAATCTCCAGCACCCATTCTGACCATCAACTGTATTCTTGGTAATGTGTGAATTTTAACCTCAGTCCTTAATTACCACTTCATTAGAATACTTTTTATTGCTATACTTTTCGTTATGTATTCTTACCTGGCCAGTTCTCTTTGAAAATGTAGTAAATTATTGAAGTGAATAACTCAGAATGGTTTCCTGTTTGTATTCTATGGAGCCATTTTAAAGCATAACTGATCTGGGCCCACACCACAGCTTAATATAGTGTTTTGTGTACACTATTTGTTCTACTTCAGTGTTGCTATTTTGGGAAAAGCTTCTTTGGTCAGAAAGACTACAAACTAGTACCACTGTCTATCTTAAACAATATAAGATATTAATACCAAGCAAACAGATTGGGAAATTTAATTAACTTACGACAGCTTATTTCATATAATGAAAACAAACAGAGAGAGGCACAAAACCCAGGGTTTGAAGTCAAATTACTTGTAGTAGAAAATGTGCATAATATGAGAATGCAAGATTTGGCCCATTGACTCCAACACAAGTCATTCATTTGTTCTTTGGAAAGCAGACTTTGGCTGTTTTAATGCAAATATTAATCTACAGCCAATTTCTTTTGTCTTCTGCTTGATTTCCCCCAAAGAAATGCAATTCATAAAGTTTATAACCTTTCCTCAAATATCTGAGAACACAATACAATTTGTGGCAAATGCAATTTGAAGACTCATCCTGTTAAACACTAGGGCCATAATTAGCTTCTTTTTCTTCTTTGATATCTCTATATGTGTGGATAATAGCTTATAATAAATGAACCTTTCAATTTCAGAACGATTCACAAATAAATTTGTCACTCACACACTTATATTTACTAATTTGCACCTGTAAGTCTGTACCATTAACAAGTCTGTTCCTCTGGCAGCATGCTAAGGTAGATTTTGAGCCAACCCCCTTGATGTTGAATGAAACCTCACCACTTCGTCATTCTTAGACTTCCTATCTCACAGAATGTCCTTATCTTGAGAGATTCTGAAGTCAAGTGAGATTTTGGCTTATATAAGTTTACACTGCCATCTTTCCAGCCTCCGTAGGTTCATGGTGTTGAAGGAGCAGTCCTGAGTAACCAGGGTAAGTACTTATTGTTAATTGGGAGCAATTGATTCACACTCTTTCCCATGCTACCTTTTGGGGTGAATTCCTGTAAGCTAGAGAGGCCTCATGCTTGCCTTCCTTAGGAAATGCACCTCTAGGCCTTCCTTCTCTTGTAACAGTCATTGAGGCTTCATGCTCCTCCTCTGTCCTAGGCCAGTTCCTCCTGATTAACTGATTTTTGAGCACTGGGTTTAGGAGACTTTTGACTTTACAGGTCTTTGAGCCATGTGCTGTGACTCTTTAAACTTGGCCTTTTAGGGAGAGAGATTTGTGTGCATTTCTGATTGGGCAGGGAGGGGTGATAGCTTTTTCTGGTCCACCTGGTCCAGAATCAACTGAAAGAGCTCCCTCCAGATGCCCTGCTTGGATAGAGGAAGGTGTTGTTGATGCTAGGGCCTTGGTTGCCTACACAAACGCACAAGAAAAACAAAGGACTTTTTCGGATGTCGATTTACTGTGGAAGAAGGCTCGTAACACTCATGAGGTTGCTGCGTGGCAGGGGGTCCATTTCATATGACGACACACCCCTGCTGAAATCAACTGTTTCAGTTCTGGAAGAGATAGGAGGCAGCTGCACCATATTTGGCCATTTTTTATCCACTTCCATGAATAATTTTTTATTCACTTTTTATTCACTTCCGTGAGTAAAAAATAGCCAAATATGGCACGGTTGCCTCTGATCTCTTGTGGCAGGGGGACGGCGTCGTACAAAACAGGCCCCCTGCTGTGCCCCCTGCCGTGCAGCAGCCTCACAAGTGTTACGAACCTTCTTCCACGGTAAATCAATGTCCGAAAAGGTCCAATGTTTGCTGGACACTGATCTTGGGGAATTTAGAAATATTATTGCACCAGGCAGATGACTCCAGATACTAGAAAACTCCAGCTGGAAGATGTGGGAACTTTGAGGGGGGGGAAATAAAAGAAATAGAAGCTGGGAAAACATCCAATGAAATACACAGAAGAAACTGGAGACATGTCTCAAGATGCTCAAAAGATGGTTGTTTTATTAGTAAAAAGAAAAAAAGAAAAAAGAAAATCCAAAGCATTTCTGCCTGTGTATACTTTTAAGCCCTTCATCGGGGACTATATAAAATCATAAAAGAACAGCACATAAAATGTGATACCACGTTATATAAAATCATGATTGCATTAGTACGATGCCTGTTGCATGTACATACCTATTTAGATTCAAGGTTAAAAAAGTTCTGGACCAGGAACTCTTAAAGTATTTACTGCACAAGTGAAAACATATTGTATGAACAAAGACTGAAATATATATATCACTATCTATCAATCTATCTTATAAAATGTATGGCAGAAAAAATAGATAACAATCAAGGACACATGGATGTATCTGGGCTAAAGAGTAAAAGACTACCAGAAAAGTCTGGAAGACTTTACAAGAGTGGAGGAGGTATATCCCCTCATTTATGAATCTAGGAACCAAAGATTTTAATTTTAAAATCCACTCCATCTCCTTTTTTAAACAGAATCTTCTCATCCATAATATTCACCTTCTCTATTGCCCAGAATCTGAAGTCTGTTGCAGAATGTTATAGTTCCAACAAATACATCACTGAGGAAGTACAGTACTTGTTTTTTGTTCTTTATACTACAAATGTGTCCCCCTGTATGTTCTTAAGACGTCTAGTTGTTTTTTTCCCCACTTGAACCTTTTGACACTTGCACTGTATGGTGTATGCAACAAAATTGCTATTGCAGGTGGTAAAGTGGTGGGAAGTTTTGTCTTTGTTGATTAATATGTTCTGTGAATTCAGTCATCTTGGAGATGTACCTGGCATAGACAAAATGGGCACAAGGATGGTGTCCTGTGGGTTTGATTGCAACCATTGGGGTATTTTGTGCAGTGTGTTTGTGCTCCTTAAATGTATTCCCTGCCAGAATATCCAGGAGCAAAATCCTGTTTAGGAGGCTGCAGTGCATGTCAAAAATTCTCATTGAGCATAATCAGAGTAATTAACTAGCAGCCTGTAATATTTGTGTGGGGATGTTGACAGGAGCTCATTGAAGAAGGTCTCTAGCCATTATCCATTGGGCTTATATGGGTTTTGTTGAGTCCTCATGGCCATATATATATATGTGTGTGTGTGTGTGTGAGAGAGAGAGAGAGAGAGAGAGAGAGAGAGAGGAGTGTTGCCCTTATGATACATTCCTTCTTTTGAGTATAAATATCAATGGTTGTTGTGCATATTGCTCCAAAAGCCCACAATTTTAATAAGTGCTGATAGTGGCAATTTAATTTCCAAGTCACCTGGTTGCCCCCTCATGTGGTGTGTCTCAGATGGTCCAACCCTACCTTGTTTGCTAGGATTTAGGGGCTTATCACACAAGGGAAGGGAAGCAGCAGTAAAGCTTGAAAATAGCACCTTGCCTTATCTCATGACTTTGGTGTGCTTCAGTTGTTCTCCCGTTCCAGTCCTGTAGGAGACAGTGGTAATGGTGAGTCTTTTTGCTAATGGAGTTTTCCAATTAGCATAAAGACTCACATTTACCATTGTCTGCCACGGGACTGGGACAGAAAACAGCTGAAGCGCACAGATATTATGTGATAATTTAAAGTGAAACACTCTTCTTGGGCTTTACTGCCTCTCCCCTTCCCTCATGCGATAAGGCCCTTAGTAGATGCTGTACCCAATACCTTTGCAGATTTAGAAATTCTTGTGCAATCTGTATGGAAGCCCATCTTACTGCAGGCTTTCCTCAGATACATCAGACTAGAGATGGGACAAACCATAGGGTAGTTATGGGCATGGGGGACCCAGTCCTTCCTAGTCTAGGCCTAATATTTGTTAGATAGAGGCCTTTAGATTGGTGGTTAGCCTAATAGGGAGTTAGCCTAATAAATATGTGGTTTGAATTCCTGGTGGCAGCCTGGGTAAATAAAGGGGAAGACCTCAATCAAGCTCCTACTACCTGGAGGGCTGCTTTATCTCCTTCACTGCTTTCTGCTTACTCTCTTCTTGCAGAAGCACTTGTACTTTGCTGCTCTTCTTACTTCTTGGCTATTCTCTCCTCCAAGCATTTACTCTGGATTGTGTTCCCTTTGAGATGCCCCTCTTTTCCTTTCATCACCTCCACCCTTTTTATCTCAACTTCCTCCCACTTTCTGGACTTTTTCAAATGGTGGGAGGAACCCAAGGAGTTCGGGAGAAGAACGGCGCTATCCCGCTTACAGAGCTCTGTTTCAGATAGTGCCGTCCTCTTCCTGACCTCTCCCCATGCTTCCTCTGTGCTGCAGGCGCTGCTTTTTATTGACGGGGGTTTTCCATCAATAAAAGTGGTGTGTTTCTTGCACCTGCAGCATGGAGAAAGCACGGGGGCAGGGTGGGAGGAGGATGGTGTTGTATGAAACGGAGCACTGTAAGTACGACAGTGCCATTCTTCTCCCGACCTCCTTGGGTTTTTCCCCCTCTGTTTGAAAAAGTCCTATGTAGCTCTGTCTTACTCATAAGCCACTTATGAGTCTTACTCATAAGTGGTTGTCATACTCATAAGCCACTTTTTCTTCCCTCACCATCTTGCTCTGTCATTTCTTTTGGCCTCCTCCTATCATCCTTACCTCCTTCTATCATCCTTACTTCATAATATCCTCCTCTCTTCTCTCTCTCTCTCTCCCTCCAATCTATTCTTCTGTTTCTCATTAAATCACTCACACTCTGTCTGATCTCCCCAGGGTCATTGTTCTAACCATAACTGTGGTATCATGCAGTATATTTTTGAGAGGAAGAGCCCAGCTTTGACATCATACCTGGGTGCTACCATCTCCTACGATCCTTGCCAGTAGTATCTTCAGAGGAAATATGGGTCTCACACCACTTCAGAGTACCCCACCAACCATTATGCCATCCATATTTTGTGGGATGCTTGAAAACAATGATAACTTCAATAACAGAATAGATTGAAAATAAAAGGCATGGGATCAGGTTGTTGGTTTCACAGATGTTGCAGGGCTGAAAACAGGTTCATGTGTGAAGTTTTCTGCTACTGTCTATTGTGCTTAGCATTTTATTATTTATTTATATCTTTTTCCTATTAACTCTGCTAGAATGGCTCACACATGTGGCAAAAAGGAGTACCTGTTTTTAGAATGGCTCTGGGCCCAAACTGACTTTAATCCAGCATTGGCTGGTGGTGTACATTTCATCATTTTCTTCAGCGAGCAATAGAAGGCTAAGCACTGTCCCAGTGTATGAATTTATGCCACAAAAAAGGAGCAGGGTGAACTTGGGATCACTCACAACCTTAAATTCTCTCCCCGCCCCCCCCCCCAATGTAGTGACTGTACACCTTTTAATGCTGTATTTTTTGGTATATCAGCGTAGCCACTGTCCATGTTATCAACTCTGTCTCAACATGCTTAGGGAGCTGGGTATGTTTAGCCTGGGGAAGAGAAGGTTAAGAGGGGACATGATAGCCATGTTTAAATATTTGAAGGGATATCATATTAAAGAAGGAGCAAGTTTGTTTTCTACTTCTCCACAGTCTGTGAGATGGAACAATGGATTCAAACTACAGGAAAACAGATTCCACCTAAACATTAGGAAGAAATTCCTGATGGTAAGAGCTGTGCAACAGTGGAATGTGCTGCCTCAGAGTGTGGTGGAGTCTCTATCTTTGGAGGTTTTTAAGCTGAGTCTGGATGGCCATCTGTTGGCAGTGTTTTGATTGTGTATTCCTGCATGGGAGGAGGTTGACTGGATGGCCCTTGAGGTCTCTTCCAACTCTATGATTCTATGATTCCAACTCTATGATTCTTCTCAGAGTGAGCCCCCACTGCAAGGGCATACATGCATGCCATACGTGTCATCCCAGAATTCTCTGGAAGTTCTGGTCCATTGCACACTTAATGCACACATAATGTCCTTTGAACATTTCTTATAATTCTTAGTTTTCTAAAATCCCAGTGCTTTTAGAGGACTCTGTACGTAGTTTGACTTAGCTGGCCTTGGATGAGAAGCATTTGAGTTTGCTGATACCACTTCATTCTGGAAGATGTTGAGTAGCTTGAGTATGATTTCCCTTCATTGACAGATCAACATGGGATTTTCCATCATTCCAAAATAGTTTTTGCACATTAATTGTCAGTTTGATTAACTGCATTTCTCTCATATTGAGTTCTTTCTGTTCAGAGCTGCCACACTGTTGGTATTCTATGGTGCAACTTGAGCTTGTGAGGTTTTGATTCATTCAGTGTCTTTCCAGGCCATGTCTCTAAATGTTATTGAGGTCACTAACTGGGCTTCTTGGAGCACATTCAGAAATCCCAAACTATGTTTTTCTGATGCTTTTCCTGATCTTTGCCCTGTCACAGCACTGGCTGCTTTTATGCAAAAATATGCAGCTCAGCTACATCTTAAGGCTGGCCTTAGGGAGGCAGCTATTCTTTCTGGGATGGTGGGGTGTATCTTCCCCAAATGTGGTGTAATATTTTTATCAAGAAGTTGTAACAAGCACTTCCTGCACTGTTGGTTGACAGGTGGCATAATATGAGCTTAATTTAGGGTGTTCATCTTTGTGATAGGGAGTAAGGCTGGAGCAGGGCAGGGGAAGGTTTATTCTTAGCCATGCCCTGATGAGAACTCAGAGGCACCTTCCCAGTAAAGGGAAGCCATTCCAAGAAAACAATAGACATTGCCAGCATGAAGGAGGGGGTACTTTGGAACCCTTCAAGTCTTCTCACTTCTGAAAACTTGGCATTGGGGATAGGGGAACAGCATGGGTCCTTACCTTGGTTTAGCTCTATGGTGAGCAGTGTTGATTAGTCTGTCCTAGAACATCTCCAGAGCCAGTACTTGGAAACAGGGTGGTGCCATCCACTTATTTGTAGGTAGTTTTAGTTCATTTATTATATGAGTAGGTAATTGTAGCAGGACTGGGGGCTACTTTACTGCCACAAGGCCTTCAGGGGGGAGGCACTTGGCCTGACAAAAGCCATAACTAAATCAAAATGGGAAGTTACTGGAAGTCTGTTTCTCATTCTGAAATCAACCCTGAGTCCAACTCTAAAGGTGAAGTGCCACACCCTGAGGCTTTGGGGAGAGGCACTTTAGGAGAAGTAGGGCATCAGGGGGCATAAAAACAACCTTGGGGTGTATATGGCTCCAGGGCCACATTTTGCCCACCTTTATCTTTCAGGTTAGGTGCTCAGACTGTATAGTTGAGTTGGCTAATAAAGATGCAGCCTGTTTAACCCCATTCATTGTCTTCCATCTTAGTTTCAGGGGAGCAGGGACAAAGATGTTACTGGAAACAGACATGTTCTCAATTTTGCAATGCTATTGCTATTTACTGTTTCTCTAAAGATACCTTTTTTTTCTTCACAAGCATTTCTATGCATATTTTTACTCACCTGTTTTATTCATCTGTTTATTTTACCTATTTCTATTATTTCCCATAAAACTGGTATTTGCCTCTTTTCCTGTTTTATTCCTTATAAGTTTAAACTACATTTTCATAAATTGTTGGAACAGAGAAAGAGGGTTTTTCTTTTCTGCCATTGTTGTAGATTTCAGTGTAAAATAGGCCTAGACTATAATGTGTGTGTGTGTGGGGGGGGGGAACCAGCTTTCCCCCAAACTAAACTAAAATAAAGAATCATACTTTTAATACTAGACTTGCTTTGTTTGACCTGGATAAGACCTCATGATTACTGTTGCCTAACTAATGGCCAACTGAGAATAGAAAGTCAGGCTTTTTTTGGGGGGGTGGTCTTATTTGGCTTCCAGGGTTTCTTTTTAACTGGTTTAATACATCAGTATGATAATAGGAACTAGAACATAAGAAGGGGACTGCTGCATCAGACCAAAAGCTTGTCTAGTCCACTATCCTGTTTTGCATAGTGTTTTCATAAGGCAGAGGGGAACCAGAGCTGTAGCTATAGAGGGTATAAAAAATTAGGGCATTACCCTCCCAATAAAAATTCTTTCCTCCTCCCCACAGTGAAATTTTCCTTAAGTCCCCATTGCAGTCCATAACGTTGCATTAACTGAAAACTTCAGCTGAACATTTATACCGTAAAAAGAGTTTGGATAGTCAAAGAAAAGGGACAGGCAGTGTTACCAAGGGAATGCAGACACTTGTAAATACAAAAGTTCTTCTAGGTGAGAGCAGTTTTCAGTATCTCACTCTCTACAATGCCAGGAAGTTGGGGACTGAAGGAAAATTTCACTGGGGGAAATTCTTATAGGGGGAAATGCCCTCATTTTGCCCTCCAACAGCTATACCCCTGAGGGCATTTTTCACACCCTGAGAGCAACAGACCTCCCATATCTCCAAATGAATGGGTATTTAGAGGCTTGCTGCCTTTGATACTGAAGGTAATAGGTTTAGGAATACTACTCATGGAAAGTATTATCCACCATGGGCTTGCCTAATTCCTGTTTAAAGCCATCTACATTTGTTGCCGGATGACTACATGTTATGATACCAAATACCTGTTATGATACCAAATACCATAGTTTTAAGTATGTATGCTAGGATTTAATTTAAACTCTAGGAATAATTATGCACTCTATGAATGAAGATGGAATTTCATACTGCATAGTTTCATTGGATGACCCAAACATCTCTTTGTCATGTATAATTAAAAAAAAAAAAAAAAAACAACCTTGCATCTCTTCTCCTCACATTTTAAAAAAACACAATAACAAAGCCCCAATCATTCTAATCTTTCTTATTAGGGGACTGGCAGAGTGTTGGACCTAAGTCCCACTGGAATAGACACATGGGTTATTTATTTATTTATTTATTTATTTTTACAATTGAAGGAATTGTTCAGCAATTCCTGAAACTGTTTGTATGTGTGTGTGCCTTCAAGTCACCTGTTGACTTATGATGACCCCATGAATTTCATAGGTCTTTTTAAGGCAAAGAATACTCAGAGGTGGTTTTGCCAGTTCTTTCCTCTGAAATATAGCCTACAGCACCTGGGATTCATTGGTGGTCTCTCAACCAAGTACTTAACTTCACAGCAGTGGACACAAAGTGAGTGGGGAATAACCAAAGCCATCCAACCCAACTCCCTTGACCAGTATATGATCACACAACAAACTTAAAAGTCTTGGAAACAAGCAAAGCCATTAGATCTTAAAATCAAAATGGACCATCCTCAATGTAACTTTTATACTGCCAAGTTTTGGGTCATTCTGTTTAGTTGACTCCCCCCCCCCAATATTAACCCTAGAACATCCCCCCACTCCCCCCCCCCACAATTTCTGGTTCTAATGATGGAATGTAATTCAAGTATGAGCCAATGTGATAAGGTGGTTTGGGTGTTGACTAAGACATTGGGAGACCAGGGTTCGAACCCCTACTTGGCCATGGAAACCCACTGGGTGACCTTGGGCAAGATACACTTTTTCATCCACAGAGGTAGGCAAAGGCAAACTCCCTCTGAACGAATTCTGTCATTAAAACCCCATGATAGGTTCACCCTAGGGTTGCCATAAGTCAGAAATGAATTCAAGGCATACAACAACAACAACAACAACAACAATTCAAGTATATATTTCTATCTTATCCTGCATTTGGGGTGTGGTACAAACTATAAATTAGTATGTTAAACCATAGCATTCTTACTACAGTCACAGCACAGGAGCACAATCATATAAATACATAATTTTAAAGTATGTTTATGGTCTTGGGTGAGCCCAAAGGGGAAGATCAATAAGACATTTTCTCTGGTATAATACAACACTTATGAAATAAGTCATGTTCCTTACAGCAGTACACAGATTCAAGCCATGGGTCAAAAATATAAATGGGAGGTTACTAAAAGGCCAGGAAAATATTTTTCTGTATGAGATTCTCCATGTTGATAACAAACTATCACTACTTTCCCCCTTATAAAGGTCATACTTATTACTTAATCAGTATTTAGAACTATAGTTTCACTTGGGAATGCTTCCAAGACTTTGAAAATCGTTTAAAAGGATAGTTCAGCAGTTGAACTGGATTGCCACAATCACTCTCTGGAAAAGGGAACTGCAGATAGTGATTTTATATGATCCACTTAACAAAATGAACCAAAGGTGAATGTGAGGTGATCCATAACAGGCTGTATTGATAAAACTCTGCTGCGTAGAGCTTAGCCAGTAAATAAAGTTGTTTACAAGATGCCAAAATTATCCACTGTATGGAAGGACAGCCAAAACCTAGAACAGAAAACTAATGGAACAAAAGATAGTTGAATCCTGCCTTTTCTTAAGCCTTCTTATGCTTCTATACATATTTTGGCCCATGTTCACAGCAGCAGGACAGCCAGAGAATAGCTGCTGTTCCAGAAGGGATTATATTCTCAAGAAAGGGCTTTGTTACATCAGTTTAGCAATTAAGACCTTGGTGAATGAAGTATGGGTGGTCTAGGAACACCTTAGTATTGGACTACATTATATATTTATATTAAAACATGACCACAGATCTACCACTTGTTCCTATAGCCCACTGAGAGGCCTGGCAGTACGGTGTGACAACTGGCTATAGTTTTCTTGGTGAAAACTATATGGTGATGTAACCCAGTACCTCCTCCTGTAATACCCTCAAATTGAGTGTGCAACAGAAGTTGAGGGGTGCTTCCTAGCACAGCTACAAACCCTTGACCACTGTTCAGCTGTAGGGGTATGCCCAGATGCCTTCCAGCTGTTCTTGAGCACCAGGGGAAGAAAGTCTTACATGGGGAGTGGAGTCTGCTGCTGCTTCTTCCCTAGATGCACAAGGGCAGCCAGACATGCCTGGGTGCAACCTGGTGCAGGTGATCAGTGCCTGGCAGATAGAGATTTGTTGGGAAGCTCTATTGCTACTCCTATGCACAGAAGGAAGAAGCAGTAGACTCCAGGCCCAGCATTACCAGCATTAGCTCCACAAGGAGCCCTGGTGGTGCAGTTGTTAAATGCCAGTACTGCAAGTCACCACGTTGCAAGTGCGATTCCAGAGGGCTCCAAGGTTCACTCAGCCTTCCATCCTTTTGTAGGTTGGTAAAATGAGTACCCGGCTTGTGGGGGCAATTAGCTAACACACATTGGAAGCTGCTTAATGCAGTGTAGATGTGTAAATTGCTATTGCTTAAAACAATTTGTAAGCCGCTCTGATAGCCTTGTGGCTGAAGAGCGGAGTATAAATAAAAATAAATAAATAAATAAATAATGCGCTGGCAGACTGAAGTTCCACCGCTATGCTAATTGGATCTCAGCCATTTTCAGACAGCTATCTTGCCTCTGCCTCTCACTTTACCTGACTTTGCTGTGTACACATTCCTCTACAACACTCGTTTTTCCCCCAGGAGGGATTTGCTATTTCCCAAAAATGGATATACAGGAGCAGGAGGGTGCAAGAATGGCAGAGATGAGCTGGAATTGCTTGCTGAACCATGATCATAGAGTCCCAATGACTTGACATAGGATTTTATCAGACCACCCCCCCTAAACACCATTGTTTTGCCAGCATAACTTTGCCATTTTTATGCACCACAAGGCTTCCTGGCAATGAACAAGGAGTGAATGGAGCTCAGTTCACTTCCTTGTTTGGATTCTTGCAAGAATACCTAGTGTGGGAAATTTAAAAATAAAAGCAAAAAGAACACTCGAAAAGCACATAAACACACTTAAAAACCTCAGAGTCCAGGGAGGGTCATTAAAAGTGCATGACCTACTTGGATGTCACGATCTCACCTGGAAGTGTTCTCACCAGGCCGGCCATTGACTCTGCATTCACATGAGTACAATTGTGCAAAGTTTCAAATGCCGGCAATGCTGGCACAAAAGCACTACAGGGATCAATAGATGGCTTGAGCCGTCAATAAAAAAAGTACATTTTTTTTAACTGGACATGATCCTGAAAGGGTGACATCGTCTGGTACATGCACCCTTTTGCGATCAATAGACACCTTATTTGCCTTGTCTGATAAAGTCCATAATGGTATAGCCTTGGTCCTTGACCAGTCAGTGAAGGGAACATTATTGGTTGATGTTATGCAGTGAATTTCACAACTTCATACACACAAGTTGAAAATACAGAGAAATCTGTCTGTGTTATCTGTAAGCTTTAGTCTTCAGTAGCAGAAGGAATTATGGATTGGGAGATAGTACTATTACCCTAGGAAACAGAAGAGCCATAGGGTGTTGGTGGCCCTCAAACTGTCCCACCACTTGAAATAGTCTGGATCACCTTGGCAATAGGCCCCCCTTGTTGAAAACACTGCTGCTATCAGCAAATGTTTTTCCATTCACTGGTGGCAGCAGTGTTTTCAGCTAAGGAGTCCTATTGTCAAGGTGATCCAGACTACTGTTTTTCAAGTGATGGGGTCTGCTCCTGGATGGCACTATAATTTGTCTTACAAACACCTGGCTAGAGGAAGCTAGGAGTGGTATGAACAGGTGGCCCAGCCCACAGGCTGTTGGATCTCTGTGTGTGGATTTAAAAGTGGGTAGAATAGTGATTCTGTTGGTGTACTGTCCACACCTCTCCATTGACACCCCCTAGTCGTGGGAGAGAGGCTTGCGTACCCTAAGGATGTTTTGAGCTATGCTGGCGGTGGCATAATAGCCACTGGTAGGGTCTCCCATGCCAGACAGGTCAAAACCGAAGGGTCTGACAAAGAGCGTCAAAGGGCAGGATGGGCTCTCTAGCCTTGTGGCAACTGTCCTAGGGGAAGGAAAACTCTAATCCCAAACCCGGGCAGATGGTGCTCGCCCAACCCTGTAAGGTCAACCATCTAAGAGAAGGAAACTCTAATCAAACCTACGACCCAAAGACCTCACTGCTACTGTCCATGTTTGCAAGGCCAGCAGACGAACCTTTGGTTTAAAGGGTGAGGCCAGTTCTGTGCACGCTGCCTCAATCAGAAAAATCCATTGCACAGGCTCAAAGGACAAATCCAATTCCAAAAAAGCCCTGTAGCGATAGGCGAGGGACGAAACCGGCAGGTGTAAAGATGCACTGGAAGCCGCAGCCCCAACCCTGCATGCAGGCGGTTCAGGACATTGGTCGCTCGAGGCTGACCCGGGAGATGACAGTCTTGTTCGGCAGCATCCTGAATGACCAAGCAGCCTTTTTAAAGGAGAGCACTGCTTGCTCCATATGGAGAGGGGCCTAGAAAAGGTGGCCTAATGAAAGCTCATCCCCAACTACCTGGTTGGCTACCCCCGGCCAACGGGAATCTTCTGATGTGGTCAAATCAAGGCAAAGAAACAAAGGCACACACCGGCCTCCAAAGGTGTAAATAAACTGACACATACATGCTGGAACATCAGAACCATGCAAGACTCTAAAGATAGTGGATGGCCTGAGCGTCGTTCCGCCCTAATAGCCCACGAACTATCACGGCTTAATATTGACATCGCTGCTCTTAGTGAAGTTCGCTTCCATGAGGAAGGCAGCCTTAAAGAACATGGTGCCGGCTACACACTTTACTGGTCTGGCAAACCCAAAACCGAAAAACATCTTTCAGGAGTAGGCTTTATGATTAAAAACTCCATTGCCTCCAAACTCGAAACCTTGCTAACAGGACACTCTGATCGCATTATTTCCTTACGCCTCCCACATGTTGTTCTCTTCAGTATATATGCCCCAACTATGCTAGCCGACCCTGTAGAGAAAGACAAATTCTACACAGACCTACGCCAACTCATATAAAAAGTCCCTGTAGAAGAGAAAATTATTATCCTTGGTGACTTCAATGCCAGAGTAGGAAAGAACTCCGAAGCCTGGAAAGGTGTCTTAGGCAAGCATGGTGTTGGAAATTGCAATGATAATGGACACCTCCTGCTAGAGTTCTGTGCAGAACAACAGCTGACTATTACAAACACAATCTTTCAGCAGAAAGATAGCTTGAAGACAACCTGGATGCAACCCCGATCCAAACATTGACACCTCATTGACTATGTTCTACTCCGTCAGAGAGACATTCGTGATGTCCGTCATACCCGAGTGATGCCCAGTGCAGAATGCCAAACAGACCATCAACTCGTCAGATGTAAACTAAATCTTCATCTTAAGTTCAAACCTAAGAGGGGTGGCATCTTAAAGAAGAGACTCCAAGTCAACAATCTTCAACAAGCTACCATGAAAGACAACTTCCAGGCAAATCTTGAAATGAAACTTGAAGACCATCCTACAGATCCTTCTCCTACAGTGCTTTGACAACATATCAAAAAGAGTATCCTCCAGTCTGCAGAAGAATCCCTTGGGTTCTCCCATAAGAAAAATCAAGACTGGTTTGATGAAAACAACCAAGAGATCCAGGAGCTGTTGGCAAAGAAGAGAGCTGCTCACCAGGCATACCTCGCCCAGCCAACCTGCCATGTAAGAAAAGCAGCTTTCCGCCTCACATGTAGTAAACTACATCAAAAACTGTGAGACATGAAGAACAAGTGGTGGATCAATATAGCAGAAAAGACACAATGCTGTGCAGATCTGGGTGATCATAGAGGATTTTATGAAGCTCTTAAAGCAGTGTTTGTACCTACTTATCAGGTCCAAAGCTCCTTATACAGTACAGATGGTCAAACATTAATTACTGATAAAGCCTGCATCCTGAATCGATGGGCTGAACATTTTCAAAGTCTCTTTAGCGCCAACCGAATAGTCCAAGGCTCAGCTATCCAACATATGATACAAAAACCGATGAAAAATGAATTGGACATAGCACCCACTTTGGAAGAGACCCTTAAGGCCATACAGCAGATGAAAAACGGCAAGGCAGCTGGAATTGATGGAATCCCACCTGAAGTTTGGAAACGTGGAGGTCATGCACTCCACAAAAAATTCCACGAATTCCTTGTGAATTGCTGGGGAAAAGGGGAACTGCCATCAGACCTCCGAGGTGCAGTCATCATCACCCTGTACAAGAAAAAAGGAGCAAAATCCGACTGCTCAAACTATCGAGGCATAACACTGCTCTCTACTGCTGGAAAAATCCTTGCGAAGATACTCCTGAACAGATTAGTTCCTGCTATTGCAGAAGAACTTCTCCCTGAAAGCCAATGTGGCTTCACAGCCAATAGGAGCACTACAGACATGGTATTTGCCCTTAGGCAACTGCAAGAAAAATGTAGGGAGCAGAACAAGGGTCTCTATGTAACATTTGTCGACCTCACCAAAGCCTTCGACACTGTAAGTAGAAAAGGTCTGTGGCAGATCCTGGAAAGACTAGGATGTCTCCCCAAATTCCTTAAAATGATTATCTTGCTACACGAGGGCCAGTGTGGTCAAGTCAGATATGGCGATGCTCTTTCAGAGCCCATTCTAATAACTAATGGAGTGAAGCAAGGTTGTGTTCTTGCACCAACTTTATTTACAATCTTCTTTAGCATGATGCTCCAAAGGGCTATGGAAGAGCTTGAAGAAGACGACGGCATCTATATACGTTACCGTACTGATGGTAGCTTGTTTAACTTAAGCCGCCTGAGGGCTCACGCTAAGACTCTAAACTATCTAGTCCATGAGCTGCTCTTCGCCGATGATGCTGCCCTTGTGGCCCACACAGAAACAGCTCTGCAGCGCCTAACATCCTGCTTCGCAACAGCTGCAGAGCTGTTTGGGCTGGAAGTCAACCTGAAGAAAACAGAAGTTCTTTACCAGCCTGCACCACAGGACGAACACCACCATCCGCACATTGCCGTCGGCAAATCTGTGCTCAAGTCCGTTCAGCAGTTCACCTACCTGGGAAGCATCATCTCCTCAGATGCCAAGACTGACAAAGAGATTGATCACAGATTAGCAAAGGCATATAGCGCATTTGGAAGACTTCACAAAAGAGTCTGGAGCAATAAACACCTGAGGCAAAGCACAAAAATCAGTGTGTATAGAGCCATTGTACTGTCTATCCTCCTTTATGGATCTGAAACATGGGTCACCTATCGCCACCACCTACGACTCCTCGAGCGCTTTCATCAGCACTGTCTACGCACAATCCTAAATATACATTGGACTGACTATGTGACGAATCTTGCTGTCCTTGAGCAAGCAGGGATCACCAGTATTGAGGCCATGATATTGAGAACGCAGCTGCGCTGGGCAGGGCACGTTTCTAGGATGGAGGACCATCGCCTCCCAAAAATACTGCTCTAAGGTGAACTCGCTGTGGGTCAGCGTAAGAGGGGCACTCCAAAAAAGCAATACAAAGACTCCCTGAAACAACATCTCAGGCTCGGCCAAATTGATCACCAACAGTGGTCCGCCCTGGCCTCACATCGGAAGGCATGGAGACGCACTATCCACAATGCTGTAGCCTTATTTGAGAACTCATGCCGAAGAAGTCTTGAAGAGAAAGAGCAACGCAGAAAGAATCACAACCCAAAAACATCACCCAAGGAGACCTTCTGCTGTGCTTTCTGCAACTGGACTTGTTTATCTCAGATTGGCCTTTTTAGTCATCAGCGCACTTGCAGAAAGCGTGGGATGAGTCCTTCCTGAATCGTCATTTGCGAACAAAAGCCAGAGAGGCTGTCCACACATTTGCCCAAGTGTTTCCCTTCCTGGGGTGGCTGAGTTGGTCTTAGCCTGAGACCTTTCTGTTTGGAGTGGTTCAGTACTTCATGGTGACCATGGGTCTGTCCCAGGTAGTATCATGCCATCCATACCATACAACAAAATTTGTAGCTAGATTTCTGTGTTGGATGGGGTAATGATGATCTAGGTGTGGAAGAACTATCCATAGTTCCAGTGGTAGGGCTTAGACCTACTGGGACCCATAGCCTCTGCAGGGGTGGGGTGATATTGAAAATGGCCTGCCTCAGGAGGCTTATGGATCTGAGTGGCTTCTTGATATCTCTTGGAGAGTTTCCTGTTGCCTTGCCAGGTGATCCTCCTGATTTCCAGAATGGAGAAATGGCCAGGCACTGGACACATCCCCTCACAAGGAACAGAGCCAAACTCGCCCCACCCCCCAAATTTCCATGTACCTGGTAGCAATGAAACAAGTGAGATGGCAATTAGGGCAATGATGGCAGGAAACTTTGAGTGGGATTGATTGAACACAGGTTAGAGCTCTAAGAGACTATTCTGGTGCAAAACAAAACAAAACAAAACTCTTCTGCCACCATTGCTGGTGCACAGAGTTGGACAGTGGAGTTGTTTCAAGTGTGTGTGTGAGGGGGGGTCAAGGATCTTTTACATGCTGATCCAGAGTAGATTCACCACCTCTGAAACTGGAGCTCATAGCTTCCACAGAGTGGGGATGTGATGTGAGAGGATTTGGAATCACAGAATCCAAAGCTTCACCTATCCCTAACCATGCCTGCAACAAAGATGGCAATTTACATCAGTCCATGAGCTTGCATAACTAATTTTTATCCTGTTCCTTGCAACAGGAAGCAAATATTTCATAAAATAAAAGGAGGGGAAAATAGTACAAACAATTAGGAAGTTTTAAAAAGAAAAAGAAAATCTGCTCCTCTTTTCTATCCTGCTAAGCAAACCTTTGGATGTTGTACATCTCAGCTTTCAGAAAGACTGTCTGTACTTGATTGCTGTGTCCAGCTGTAATTCTTATACACAGCTACTAGGAGTCTCTCTCTTTCAGCCAAAAAGGGGTTAATTGTGAGTATTCCACAGGAAATTGACAGTTCATCTGGCATGATTGCCATGGGAGATGCATTTCTCTCACAAGTAGTAAGTCATCTGCAAAATTCTAAAGCTCCTCATCTGGAAGAGGCCCACTATCAGCTTGTACCCCAAACCATTCTTTTAAAACAAATATTCAGAACAGAAAAGAAATTCCATTAGTTTGGAAGGAAATGATTTGTTCAGTATTGGAAAGACTTAACACCTTGAAATAGTCCAAGCACTGGAAGTTTTGTGTGAATTCCTTCTTTCTTTTAATACATACTATCTAATTTAAAAAGCACTGGATACTAGAAGGGCAGTGGCAATTTGTAGCACTTATTAAAACTTTCCTTTCAATCTAATACCAGATCATAGAAAAAAATTAGTAATGGACTACTCCTGACCTTTTTACCTAAGTGTGAATTAGCAGTCTAATGACACTATTCAAATGGGCAAAAAGTATAAACTCCCTTTGATGGAAAAGAATATAAAGAAGTGCTTTCCTACTGTGAACTATCTTAACTTGTGAAATAGCATTGTGGTACAAATGATCTCTGCAAAGCATGCTACACGCTGGTAAAAAAGTTATTTCTGCAGGTCTGTCCACCATTCTGCTCTCTTTGCAATGATCAGAGCTCACAGCATGACATCCAGGGACATTAACTTAACACAGAGTTAGCTCAAGGACAACATTATTCTCTCCCTCATTCTCACTCTATGTATGTTTATGTGTGTTCACACTCACGTCCATATTCCATATGGATAAAAATTTATAACTCAGGCAATGAGAGTTTCATTGCGATATGCAAACTTTTCAAATAAGAGGATGTTCTCCAGGCATTGTTACAACAGAGATTATGAGCAGATAATATCATCATTGTAGTTTCCTCCACCAGGGATGGCTTATCTATATTGCAATATAATACAAAGGATATTAATTAATTTAAAATTAGGAATGGGACCCTAAAACAAGAGTTTACAGTCTGGTATGGGGAAAAAATAGAGAGAAGAGGGAGAGAAGAAAGCATGGTTTGTGGGCTGGGTGTTATATTCAGAATCTGCTCTCCAGGGATGGAAGACATCCAGTTGTGCAGTGGAAACAGGTGACACTGATGTTAGCATGGCCAGTCCACTTGGTGGGGCAGATGCTTCAGTAGCCTACACCTTGCACCCCACCTCACCCCATTCACCAAGGTGTCTCAATTCTCCATTGAGTATTTTCAGAAATAGGGAGAGAGTTCAGTCTTCTTCTGCCAGTCCAGATGTCTAAATCTGGTTATAACCCTGTATGGATCCTGATATTCATGCAAGAATTTTGATACACCACACACACACACAAAGGAATACAATATAATTAAAAAAAAAACAACCCACAACTTTTTTCATAATAAGAAAGCACAAAATAAAACAGCAAGTGATATACAACTGTTTTGAGTTAGTGACAATATCTGAATTTGTGCCCCAGTTTTTATGGAGGGGGGCATTCCTGCTTGACAAAAACAAGGAGGGATGTAATGCTCTTTTCATGGTGGAAATATCAAAAATATATCTCTTTTAAGTTGAACAGTCTTTCATATGTTTTGAGACAAAAATACTTGCGACAAGAACTATTACAGTCAAAGCCCTATTGTGCAATTGGCTAGATCTCATAAGACACCATGATGTAACCAAGGCTCTCTATTTTCCCCACATTAATGGATAAAGAGGACTAGAACAGTTGAATTTGACACTGGGGATGGGAGCATGTATTTAGAAGCTGTGTGACAATTTGATAAAACCAGAAGAATTTCAAGATGTTTTTAATCTTTAATAATTTAATATTATTTTAAGGGGAGGGTGGGCTAGGGTACAGTGACTATGGAGTTTTTATATTGTAAGCCACCCCGATTGCGTTGCAGAGGGGCGGGAGAGAAATAAAATATTATTATTATTATTATTATTATTATTATTATTATAAGCTACAAGAATAACCATTGTAACATTTACCTTAATCCTCTCTCTCTCTCTCTCTCTCTCTCTCTCTCTCTCTCTGGCTTTTCTTCACAAACGAAGATTCAGGAAGGACTCATCCCGCGCTTTCTGCAAGCACACTGATGACTAAAAAGGCAATCCGAGATAAACAAGTCCAGTTGCAGAAAGCACAGCAGAAGGTCTCCTTGGGTGATGTTTTTGGGTTGTTATTCTTTCTGCATTGTCATTTCTCTTCAAGACTTGTTCGGCGTGTGTTCTCAAATAAGGCTGCAGCATTGTACTTGTAAGATTTTACTTGCTCAATTGGTTGGTCATTTATTTGCCATTTATGGATGCTCCGTTTACTAGTAAATACTAAAACTTTAGATTTGTTATAATTAATCACCAACTCTTCAGTTTGGCAGTAATTACCCAAAGCTTTTAGTAGTCGGCGCAACCCAATAAGGGTTAAAGAAAGAAGTACTACATCATCCGCACACAGGAGAGTAGACAAGGGTCTGCCCGCTCACAGTGTTGAAGGCTTTGGTGAGGTCGACAAATGTTACATAGAGACCCTTGTTCTGCTCCCTACATTTTTCTTGCAGTTGTCTAAGGGCAAATACCATGTCTGTAGTACTCCTATTGGATCTGAAGCCACATTGGCTTTCAGGGAGAATTTCTTCTGCAATAGCAGGAACTAATCTGTTCAGGAGTATCCTTGCAAGGATTTTTCGAGCAATAGAGAGCAGTGTTATGCCTCAATAGTTTGAGCAATCAGATTTTGCTCCTTTTTTCTTGTACAGGGTGATGATGACTGCATCTCGGAGGTCTGATGGCAGTTCCCCCTTTTTCCCAGCAATTCACAAGGAATTCGTGGAATTTTTCGTGGAGTGCATGACCTCCGTGTTTCCAAACTTCAGATGGGATTCCATCAATCCCAGCTGCCTTGCTGTTTTTCATCTGCTGTGTGGCCTGAAGGGTCTCTTCCAAAGTGGGTGCTATGTCCAATTCATTTTTCATCGGTTTTTGTATCATAGGTTGGATAGCTGAGCCTTGGCCTAAATACCCTGAAGGTTGCAATCATACCCATTGTACAACCACTTTAACATCCTGGCTTAAATATGCTGAAACTATTCCGAATATATTCAGGAGATCACCATAAATCAACAGTCAACTTGTAGAGATACCCATGTGCATTTATTTATTTATTTATTTATTTATACACCGCTCTTCAGCCACCAGGCTATCAGAGTGGCTTACAAATTGTTTTAAGCAATAGCAGTTTACACATCTACACTGCATTAAGTAGTTTCCAATGTGTGTTAGCTAACTGCCCCCAAACAAAACTGACTTAATAGGGAAATGCCTAGATTCAAAATGGAGTGTGCTTGACTTAAACTACATTCAATCCTTTCCCTAGCAAAGCCTATCAAAGGAAATTTAAGGAACTGGTTTCATAGTCTATCTTAGCTTAGTATGTTCCTCAATAAAGTTGTAGCTTGGCAGTCTCCAGTCTTGTGTCAATCTTCTCCCTTAGCATGCAGAAGAAAGCTCAGTGGAGTTTTAATCTTGGGTTGCATCCAAATGCTGCTCCCAATAAATTTAAGCCTTTAAGAGAAGCTGAAAGCCAAGCAGATATGTAGCATTGCAAATTGCCGTTTGACATTATTCAATGGCTGTGAAGGTAGTCCTGGCCTACCTATAGGTGGGAATATAGTACAATTTGAATTTGGGATATATAACCCCATCAAGTCACCAATGGCACAACCTTTCTGTGGTGGTGGGATTGCATGCTCCTGTGAGGCAAGAGGGTATGCTGACAGTAGAAGTGCTTCTGGTAGGGTCTTTCATATCAGGCAGGCTTTTGCTGAGGAGCCAGACTAAATATGGCAAAGAGCTACTGGGCAGAAGCAGTAGTGGTGGGTGACATTGGTGGAGGAACTCAGAGACAATGGCAGTGACACCATAGCTAATGCTTGTTAGTACTGCACAGAGGGAGGCACAGTAAAGCTCCTTTTGAAGATCTTTTACCATGGAAACTCTATGATAAGGCAATCCAAATTGAAACAAAGATAGTGCCAGAAGATGACATTCCCAGGTTGGATGGCATTCGATAAGCTACTGGGGTACAGCAGAGGATAATTACAAGTAGCACTGTGGCTCATGATGCAACTGCACTCAAGCCAAAAAGACATTCTGCTCTTGACATTCTTGGAGGTGAAAGGAAAATTAGACACAGTAAAACAAGAAATGGAACGTATAAACATTGTAAAACTTGGGGTGAGTGAGCTGAAGTGGACAGGAATGGGACATTTTGAGTCAGATAAATTACACAGTGTTTTGTTCAGACAATAATAACCTAAAAAGAAATGGGGTGACATTGATAATGAGAAGAGATGTAGAAAAATTGGTCAAAGGATATAGTGCAAAGTGTGACTGAACCATATCAATAGAATTTCAGGGAAAATCCATCAAAATACCCACAATCCAAATTTATGCTTCAACTACAGAGGGAGAAGAAGCAGAAACTGAAAGATTCTGTGCTGGAGTCCACAAGAAAACTAATCACACACCAAAAGAGGACTTCTTGTTCAACATAGGCAATTTGAATGCAAAAGTAAGAAGCAGAGCCGAATCAAAGATTGTAGGAAAATTTGGTGTAGGATCAAGAAATAAATCAAGAAATCAACTGATTGAATTTTGTGAGGTCAACAGTTTGTTCATTGCAAACATATTCTTCAAGCAGCCAAAGAGGCGACTGCACACATGGACACCACCTGATTTAAAGATAATGTAAAAAAAGAAAAAAAGAAAAAAAAAAGATCTGCACTATTAAGCCTAATTGACCAGGAGCCAGAAGAATGCTGGACTGAAGCCAGGGACATTGTCAGGGAGGAATGCAAAAAGGTACTATCTGTAGCCAAAAAAGAATGAAAAGCCTCAGTGGATGACAGACTAAAGTCTTCAAGCAGTTAAGGACAGAAGAGAAGCAAAAGAAAAAGATGACAGATATAGGCTCAGAACTCTGAGTGTAACTGTATAGTGACTTGTGCACAGGAACAAGGAGAAATATTATAATAGTCAATAAAAAAATAAAAAAGATAACACAACAAAAAAGAAAGAAGAGACCTCTTCCATGATCCAAGCTATCAAAAGGGAATTTAACCCAAGAATGGGGATGCTATACAACCAGGAGGGGAACACATCACATGATCAAGTACAGATACACACTGAAGAACTGTATAAAACAGATAAAAGGTGACAGATTTATTCAAAGAAGTACTATTTGAAGATAAACCTATAGTTTTAGAAAGTGAAGTGCAAGCACGTGGGAGAAATAAATCACCAGGAACCAATAGAGCTGTTTCAAGCTAACAGAAACAGAGTCTGCTCTATTTCTAAGTAAAATATGTCAGCAAACATGGAAAACAAAAGAACGGCCCACATATTGCGAATGCTCAATATACATTCCAGTCCCTAAGAAAGGGGACACCAAGTAAGCACGGGACCATTGCATTAATTTCCCATGCAAGCAAACTTGATGCTTAAAATTCTACACAAAGACTTTTATCATATGCTAGACATCTAAGCTGGGTTCAGGAAAGAAAAAGCACTAGGGATCATATTGTAAACATATTTTGGATAATGGATTACATCAAAGAATTTTAGAATAAAATCAGCCTGTTCTTTATAGATTATAGTAAAGCCTATGATTGTGTAGATCATGACAAATGATGGATCACTCTTAAAACTATGGATCACTCCTGATGCATAACCTGTACTCAGGACAAGAGGCTACCATCAGGACAGAATATGAAGAAATGGAATGGTTTCCAATTGGTAAAGCTACATTTTATAACCCTATTGGTTTAACTTGTACACTGATCATATCATGCATAAAGGATTATTAGACTCAGAGGAAGGAGGCATGAAAATTAGAGGAAGCAACACCAAATATTTAAGATATGTAGATGACACCATATTGCTAGCAGAAAATAGCAAAGATTGGAATGATTATTGAAGACAAGGAAGAAAGTGCAAAGGCAGGTTTATGGTTGAAGATGAAAAAAACAAAAATAATGACCACCAATGATTTGATGATGTATATAACGTTATATAACATTTATGGAGACAATGATTTACATAACTTTTAAGGAGACAATGAAGACACTGAAATAGTTCAAGATTTTTCATACCTTGGTTCAGTCATTAATCAGAATGGAGACTGCAGTCAAGAAATCAGAAGAAGACTAAGACTTGAAAGGACAGCTATGAAGGAATTGGACAAGTTACTGAAATGTAAGAGATATCTTTGAATGATGAAGTTAGGATTGTACATGCCATTGCATTTCCCATTTCTATGTATGGTTGTGAAAGCTGGACAATGAAGAAAGTTGATAGGAAGAAAGCAACTTATTTGAAATGTGGTGCTGGGGAAGAATTCTGCAAATAGCGTGGACTGTTATAAAGAGAAATGGAATCCCAAATCAAGCCTGAACTCTCCTTAGAAGCCAAGATGACTAAACTGAGACTCTTGTACTGTCATGAGAAGATGTGACTCGCTAGGAAAGACAATAATGGTAAGGTAGAAGACAGTAGGGCTGTTGATTATACGGTGACTTGTAGGTTTCTCGTTCATAGGGTTGCAGTAAGTTGATGTCGAATTTATGGTAATTAACAACAACCCCATCAAATTCCTATAGAAAAGTAATAGCATAGAGAAGAGGATTGGAAGAGAGGCTTTCTAGGAAAGTAAAGAGAATGCAGGTTGACTTCCATATCCATGGATTCAGTATCCACAGTTTCACTTATCCACCTCCAAAAAAAAATGTCATCTCTAGACATGTCTAGGTCCTCCAATGCGATTTTATGGTCAACTTCTGGTGTTTATCTCATTGAAAATAATAGGGTTCCTTACTATCTACAGTTTCAGGTATCCGTGGGAGGGGGGGGGTCTTGGATACTTCAAAGATTAGGGCATGTTGTTACAGGGCAAAGATATGAGCAAGCTATGGGAAATAATTAGCCATCTGCAGGGAATAGGACACCTTTGAAATCCACACGATGATTATAAGTTTTAACAATGATTAATATTTGGGGTTTTTTTTTTTACATTTTAAATGGTTTTAAAATGCTTTAAAAAGTGATTATTCTATTCTTAATGTAATATTAACAGCCTCAGCAAAATTTAGCATTTTACATTACTATAATCCATTACATTTAATGATTTGGGGGCTGAGGGGGGTCGTTTAGGGCCATTTTTCTGGTCACTGTAACTTTACTCACAATGGATGTAACTAATTCAACACATTATATTGACTAAAATGAGTAACACTAATAAATTAATTTATGAGTGAACATTAACACTGCATGTTATACCTGCGCAGAACCCATTGCTTAACCCAACAACGGCCTGCTGTGACGCATTTAACAACTTCTTTGCAGATAAAATCTCTTGGATAAGAGCCAAATTAGATGCCAGTATTTTGACAGAAACAATTGACGAAGTGTCCAGCAACTCAGTTGATGTAAGTTTACTGGATCAATTTCAATCCATGAGTACTGAGGACATGGACAAGCTACTTGGTAGGGTGAGGAAGACGACCTGCCCTCTCGATCTGTGCCTGTGATGGCTGGCCATCTGGGGGGGTGGGTCCTTAAGGACATCATCAGGCTTTCGATAGGATAGATCATAGCATCCTCTTGGATCACCTGAGTGGGTTAGGAATCGGAGGCACTGCGCTCCAGTGGTTCCGATCCTTCCTCTTGGGCAGGTCCCAGAGGGTGCTGCTTGGGGACAGCTGCTCCAGCAGAAAGGAGCTTACTTGTAGTGTTCCGCAAGGACCATCCTATCCCCAATGCTGTTTAACATCTATATGAAGCCGCTGGGTGAGATTATTCAGAGTTATGGGGCTGGGTGTTATCAGTACGCTGATGACACCCAGATCTATTTCTCCTTGTCCTGATCATCAGCCTCGAATTCTGATGGCATCTCTCCTCTTAATGATTGTCTTAAAGCAGTAATGGGCTGGATGAGGAAAACAGATTGAGATTACATCCAGACAAAACCGAGGTGTTCACGGTAGCGTCCCCAAAACCAGGAGTTGGGTTGCAACCTCTAGTCCTGGATGGGGTCACACACTCCTCCAAGGACTATGTTCGCAGTCTGGGGTGCTCCTTGATTCATCGCTTCAGATGACTAGTCAGGTGAATGCAATGGTCAGGAGCACCTGTTATCAGCTTCAACTGATACACCAGCTGCACCGTTTCCTGGAAGTAAGGGACCTTGAGACGGTGGTGCATGTGCTGGTAACCTCTCGTCTAAATTTCTGCAATGGGCTCTACATGGGGCTACCCTCATGCTTGGTCCGGAAACTTCAGTTGGTACAAAATATGGGAGACAGAGTGGTCTCGGGAACATCTTGGAGAGAACATATAACTCCAGTATTAAAATCTCTCCACTGGCCGGCTATCAGTTTCTGAGCCTAGTATAAGGTGTTGGTTATTACCTTTAAAGCCCTAAATGGCTTGGGTCCAACTTAACTTCAGAACCGCCTCCTCCCATACAATCCTCCCCGTGCACTCCGATTCTCTGGGAGGAATTTGCTTCAGCCACAAAAATCTAGGCTATCTGCAACCTCCCAAAGGGCCTTTTCGGTAATTGCCCCCAAATTATGGGATGGCATGCCAAATGAGATCCATCAGATGATGAGCCTGAGTAGCTTTTAAAAAGCACTAAAGACGGATCTCTTTTGGCAGGCTTTTCCTAATTAGATCCCAGCCTCAGGAGCTCCTGGCCTCCTTTAGTCTTTTAGCCTCTTTTAGTCTTTTAGTCTCTTTTAGTCTGCTGGTTATTTATTGTTTTGTTAATGTGATTTTAGATTAGTTGTTTTTAATTTATATTGGTTTAATATTTTTTTATGGGGGAGGGTGGGGGTGGGTCGTGTTTAGGGATTTTAATCTGTATTTGTATTTTAAATTTTCTAAGTTGCCCCGATTGTTTTAACAAAGGGGCAGGGTATAAATTTATTATTATTATTATTATTATTATTATTTAATGTTTCCCAGTTCTGGGGCAGGTTGCTTACATAGAATCATAGAATCATAGAATCATAGAATCATAGAATTGTAGAGTTGGAAGAGACCACGAGGGCCATCCAGTCCAACCCCCTGCCATGCAGGAAGGGAAAAGGGAAAGCTATGAAGGGCAGAGTTAAGAACTGGGGAGGAAGCAACATGGAAGTGCTAAAGGTTGAAAAGATGCCAACAATGTTTTCAACAGGAGTGAAATAAATGGTACTCTTAAAGAAAGTCTACAGAGGCATTAAGTGTGTTTATGTAACATGTTTTTCAGCAATCTTAAAATTTACTTTGCGATAACATCAGAACAGAACTATATGCCAATTTCATATCACTGTTACAACTTCTTCAATTATGTTAATAATAAACTTGGGAAATTGCACCAAGGAAATCTAAATGAGTGAAGGGAAATCCATGCCCTGTGAATGTCCCCAAATCTCAAGCCTATCCAAATTTGAAACTCACTGTTAAATTGTGAAATTTATATTGTGTGTCCATGCATAAATATTACTAGCTCAGAAAGACATTAGGTGCTGATCTCTTATCTATAAGACAGCTTGAAATGTGCATAGGAAAACTCTATGTCTGAGAAACACAACTGTAACTGAAGGTATAATACTTCCAGAGTGGAATGAATGATGCTTCTAAATTTGCTTTTTGAAATAGGGTTCTGGCATAAAGGCTCCCCCTGCTGGTTCCTCGTGCCCCAATTTTACTTGAACTTTCTATCATGTTACTCTATTGCTGAAAACTCCCTTCCGATCAACGTAAGAAATTTGTGGAAATTGGTCTGTTTTTTAGATACTTCATTATGTCACAGCCCTTAGCCAATAGCCAAAGGGCATGAATACAAGTAAAGGCAGACACTGTCCTAGACTGAAATTGTTTTGACCCTATGATCCTCAGCTCTGATATTAGATATGAATACATTGTCCAGCATTTTTAAAGTGCTTTACAAGTCTACCTTATTTGACTTTCACTTGTGTTGACTTTCATGTTGTTAATTTACAGCTGATCTAAAGTCTCTCTTGTTATTTTCGACTGCTTAAGAAAGCACTAGAAAGTCTTCATTTCATTGGCCTTTTTTTAAAAAAAATCATTTTAGTATTAGATATAAAGATAGAAAAGAGGATTGTAGCACATACAAGGAGAAGTAGCAGATACAGATTAGGAAGTGGATGATAAAAGGGAAAAGAGAAGAGGAAAAGAGATGGTATAAAGGTAGTAATAAGAATTATATATATATATATATATATATATATATATGTAAATCTCTCTCTCTCTCTCTCTCTCTCTCTCTCTCTCTGGCTTTTCTTCGCAAACGAAGATTCAGGAGGGACTCATCCTGCGCTTTCTGAAAGCACGCTGATGACTAAAAAGCCCAATCTGAGATAGACAAGTCCGGTTGCAGAAAGCACAGCAGAAGGTCTCCTTGGGTGATGATTCTGGGTTGTGATTCTTTCTGCGTTGTTGTTTCTCTTCAAGACTTGTTCGGCGTGAGTTCTCAAATAAGGCTGCAGCATTGTGGATAGTGCGTCTCCATGCCTCCCAATGTGAGGCCAGGGTGGAATATTGTTGGTGATCAATTTGGCCGAGCCTGAGATGTTGTTTCAGGGAGACCTAGTAACGGTTTTTTGGAGCACCCCTCTTACGCTGACCCGTGGCGAGTTCACCGCAGAGTACTATTTTTGGGAGGCGATGGTCCTCCATCCTAGAAACGTGCCCTAAGTGGTGCAGCTGTGTTCTCAGTATCATGGCCTCGATGCTGGTGATCCCTGCTTGCTCAAAGGACAGCAACATTCATCACCTAGTCAGTCCAGTGTATATTTATGATTGTACGTATACAGTGCTGATGAAAGGTGACCCATGTTTCAGATCCATAAAGGAGAATAGACAGTACAATGGCTCTACACACTGATTTTTGTGCTTCGCCTCAGGTTTTTATTACTTTAGACTCTTTTGTAAAGTCTTCCAAATGCGCTATATGCCTTTGCTAATCTGTGATCAATCTCTTTGTCAATCTTGGCATCTGAGGCGATGATGCTCAGGTAGGTGAACTGCTGAACAGACTTGAGCAGAGATTTGCCGACGGTAATGTGGGGATGATGGTGGTGTTTGTCCTGTGGTGCAGGCTGGTAAAGAACTTCTGTTTTCTTCAGGTTGACTTCCAGCCCAAACAGCTCTGCAACTGTTGCAAAGCATAATGTTAGGCGCTGCAGAGCTGCTTCTGTGTGGTGTGGGCAACAAGGGCAGCAGCCAGGGCTGGTTTAACCAGTCTGCCAAATCAGCATTGGCGGGAGCCCTGGGGGGGTCAAGGCCCCCCTCTGCTGAGTGCTGACCTTATCTGATGAAGGAGACAGCCAGGAGACAGCAGCCGGCTCCTCCGCTCCTTTGGAGCCCCTTCCCCCTCCCTCCTCAGGCAGGGCGTGGCAGTAGCATTGAGCTAGTGCGGGAGATCGAGAAAGGATTTGCTCTTGGTAAGTTGTAATTTGGAGACAGTCCCTGGCTGCATTGCTGTGAAGGAGGAAAGGGAGAGAAGCTGGTCGTGTGAGTGAGTGACTGTCCTCAGGGGCCCACAGGGGATCTTGGCGGGGGGGGGGTGCTGCCATGCAGAATGGGGTGGTTATTTTACTTTTTAACTTGTTGCTGGCGTCAAGAGACTTTCCCTCCCTCTCTCCTCAGTATCTTCCTGCTTGTTTGCTACAAGCTGCTGAAGAATCTGCAGCTAGTCTTTTCGGGTCTCTGTGTGTATGTTCATTCCTTCTGCTGAGATCCGGTTTCTCTTTCCCTCCCTACCCTCCTTGGGCTGCTGCCAGCTTAAAAATTCCCCAGGTAGCCTTTTCTAGTTTTTCTCTCTGTGTGTGTGTGTGTGTGTTCATTCCCTCCCCTTTCTGTGTGTGAGAAGAGAGACTGACAATCCTAGCAGCCAAGCAAGCTGCAGAGATTTTTTCCGTGGCTAGTTTGATAACCTTACATAACTACATAACTACCTTATGTATTCTTACTTGTAGCATAAACCTAATACCTTTAAATCTTTAAATTAGGGCTTATCTATAAGGACCATGATATGCCAGCTCCCTGCTGATATATCCTGCCCATGGATCAGGTCTGTTCTTTCTCCCTTCCCTTCAGGAAATAGGAAAAAGTCAAGACAGGCACTCTGGCCCATCACTGCAGCCACCGCTGCTGCAGTCTCCCTTGCTCTCCCAGAAACTAGGAAGCCAGCCCGCAACCTGTGATCAAGGCCCCCTGCATGTGACCAGCCTTGCTGACATGCTGTGGGACTCTTTTCTGCTGCAACAGAGCAACAGTAGACTGGCAGCTGCAGCAACAGACCAGCATGCTGAAGCGGGCTCCTACAGTCACGTGGGACTCAATCCATTTTTTTGCCAGTGAGAATGGATCAAAACAGTTTTTTTTTTTAAAAAAAGTGCTGTAATGGGCCCTACCCCCATCTTTCCACAATTTTAGCCACATGCCTGGGAGCAGAATGGGGCAAAGTTTCTGCGTTGTCAGGACCACAGAGCTTTAAGATTGGGAACAGTGTGGTATATATCCCATATAGGTAAGCCGTCTGTGATCCATTGTGCAGAGGTAGAGAAATCTAATTACATTATTTAGTATCCATGACAGCTATATTATTTGGCCACTGGCATACTTTGCCATTGCCTCAGGAAAACTGAAACACCCAGCCTATGACTGAGACAAGCACTTTCCTCTAAGTCTAAAATGAGACCTTCGAATTGTTGGAATCTTACTCCCCACAATCCTTAGTATTATCTAGGTGGGTTAGGCTTCTTAAAGTTGCCATCTAAACATCTTGAAGATTGCACTTGGCCCATACCACTCTAAGTGTGGTTAAAGCAAAAAATTAAAAATCAATATTTATTTTTACATGATGCATTCCTTAATCAGAATTCATGTGTTTTCTGGAAACAGTTTTTCTTTTTCTTCTTGCAGGCTTGCTTTAATAAGGAGCAGATATGTTGGATGACATGGGCTGGCCTGTAGCCTGCACCATTGACCTTTGTGATCCACATTAATAGGGCATATCCTCTAACTGTCCCAGTTTGGTAGGGACAGTCCTAATTAATCCTTTGTTGTTCCACATTTTAGATGCTTCAAAAATATCCTAGTTTCTCTCTCCTTCTCTTACCATTTCCATTTGTCTTCAGCTTACTTCAATTGGTGCAAACTGATTTCAAAGTGCAATTGTAATTCACACTCAATTAACTCAGTAAGGGGGAAAGGACAGGAGGTAGAGAGTCTTGCCCTTCTAGTCTCTCTCTCTGGCTTTTCTTTGCAAATGAAGATTCAGGAAGGACTCATCCCATGCTTTCTGCGAGTGCACTGATGACTAAAAAGGCCAATCCAAGATAAACAAGTCCGGTTGCAGAAAGCACAGCAGAAGGTCTCCTTGGGAAAGTCTTGCCCTTCCTAGTAGGCTCCGGCAAAAACAAACTGCTGTAGCTTCTCCTAGCATGTGTGTTCTTCCTAATTTACAAGTTTTGACATCTTGACCATGCTGATATTCCTTGGCCACACACGTCCCATCTCTCATCTGTAAAATGTTGTAGAGTCTGATAGTACTAATTTACCACATCTCTCCCTGCACTTTAAAGGGGCTGTCACTAAAAACTATGTTAGAGGCAGAAATTTGACAGGAAGATTTTCCTCATCTCATTGCATTTTCATATTAGTGAAATGTTGAACCTCTTGAACTGGTGAAGGGGCTGCAAATAGCTCGAAGAGAGCTTAATTTCAAACATGAAAGATTTGTGGCTCAAATCTTTCTAGAATTCATCCTGCTCTAGAAGACATTTCCCATTTTTCAGGAGGGGATCTGGGGGTGGGGAAGAAGTATAGACAATCTACATTTCTTTGGAAAATGTGTAATCTAGTGACAACATCTGAACATAAAGAATTCTGCCTATAAAAGGTTTCCTATTAATCTATATATAACAAGAACAACAACACCACACATTTATAAGTCCCACCACCACTACTTGCTTATATATTCAAGATGCAGGTATAGACCAATGTGAAAATGGTTGTGATGCTAGTGTTTAGATGGCTGACTCTGAAGCTGCATTTGCTACTAAGCCAATATTTGTATAGTAGATTACCCACCATTATTTTGTCAGAAAAACAGCATGGAAACTCACTAGCCCCCTGGAGTTTAAAAAAGTTATGACCCTGATTTTGCTAAAAATACCACAGAGAAATAAAGACAGTCTGAATATGTTTATTTTATAACCTTCCTGTGGCTCAGACATGCAAGGCTGACTGGACTGAGAGTTCTAGGGAAATGTGAGAGAGCTTTAAAGCTATTAGGAAAGACCAATTACTGCAATAAAATAGTGGTGATTTGGTGCCATTGGAAACAACAGTAAAGGCACCATTTGAAGCAACTGTAGGTGAGGTGAGGGGCTATCCTTCTGAAGTACTGTATACCAAACTCCATGCATGTTAAAGAGCTCAAGTCTTGGTATTTTCAATAAAAATCCATTACAAATCTTTCTGGGTCCCTGGAGAAACCCTGCCAGTCAAAGTAGAAAATATGGGTTCATATGGACAGATAGAGTAAACCAATGTTTGTTCCAAAGCAAGGTTCTAAGAGCTCCGTATTGTGGTACTTTTGTACTCAGCACTGCATATACAACTATAAAATATACAAAATTCCTGTCAAGTGAGAAGAATGGAAATGACTAACATTGTGTGCCCTTTCTTATGAAGGAAGTATCTTACCACCAATTTGTTCTCATTTTGTTCCAGGGATTACTTGCACTTTGTGTAGGGATTTTGGATATTTTGCAGACAAATGCAAAAAGTAGGGATAGGACATAGGAACAGTGGCAGTTCCAGTTTGTTCAAGAGTAATGGAAACAAATCAAAAAGACACAATGGCTGGAATCCTATTGGTTTCTTATAGCTGTTTAAGTTATTTTACAGAAGTGGATGGGTGTTTTTGACCAATGTAGAATTGCCACATTCAGTTCAAAGCTGCAGAAGCAGAGTTGTGCATACAGTGTCCATTCTGCATGGATGCACATTGTTATAGGCCAAGCATTTTATAGGCCTAACCACAGTAGTCCATGCACTGGTAATCTCCTAGCTAGACTACTGTAATGTGCTCTACATGGGGCTGCCCTTGAAGAAGACTCAGAAGCTGTAGCCAGTGCAAAATGCAGCAGCTCAACTGCTGACTGGAATATTGTATAAACAATATGTAAAGCCAGTCTTAAAAGAATTGTACTGGCTGCCAATACATTTCTGGTCTGAATTCAAGGTGATTACATTTGTGATTGTGATTACATTTAAAGCCCTAAATGGCTTGACACCCTGATACTTGAAGGAGCACCTCTCCCCATATGTGTCTGCATGTGGATTAAGATCTTATGGGGGGAAGCCTCACCCCACCAGTGAGGTCTATACACCACATTCAGACATGGGAGAAAGCCTTCTCAGCTGTGGCACCCCAACAGTGGAATACTGTCCCTCAGCATGCCCGAATGGCACCAACACACATATCATGTAGGTGCCAAGTTAAAACTTGACTCTTCACCAAAGCCTTTGGACCTCCTTAATGCAGCCCAAAGACTACTATTTATACTTTTAAAAACTTTAAAATGTTTAAAACTATTTTAAACTAATGATATTGTTTAATATGCTTTTAGCTTATTTAAACTATCTTACTGTTTTTAGGTTGTTTAACCTCTTCTAATGCTTATTGTGAGACACACTGAGACCTCTTTATGTAGGGCAGAGTATAAAATACTTTAATAAAATAAAATAATATTCATTTGTCAACTTCTTGCCCTGCTACTACAACCTTAAAATAATGGCATATAACCTGGTAACCTGTAGAATATAGAACATAAGATCTGTGACAGTGTCTGCCAACTTTCTGACTGGTAACAAAAGAGGGGAAAAGACTTGTTCAGGTCTCAATCTGGGAAGACTGCCAAGTTTTCTGTTCAGAAATGTAAACAAAGAAATAAAGACTGACTGGAGGTGACCCCGTCAGTTTGTACATTAGATGACACCTGATGACAGGCAGTAGACAGATTACTAAAACCACAGTGATCACTATATAAAGACCTCTGATGTACCAGACATAAAGATAATATCAAGGGCTTCTGATTGGATGACCAATGCACTGACTGAGCATCAGGAATGAAAGCTCAATCAGGGCCCATAAATCAGGCTGCTTTTCAGCACACCTCCAACATGGGAAGAGAAAGCAATGGTATCACCTTCCAGATATCCAGTTCTTGACATATTGCCCTATGATGCTGATGTATGCCAATTTGGTAAGATGGACACCTAGGCTATACTAAGAGATATACAGTCCCTCAAACTAAGTAAGTAGATTCTGTCATAGATAATTGGTTAGGATGAAATGTCTGGATGAAAGTATAACAGCTTGATGGCTAAACAGTGAGCCCTCCCTATCTGCATGCTCTAGACCTGTGGATTCTACCAACTGTGGATTGAAATTAATTTTTAAAATTCAAATGCAGTAGGATGCCCGTATCTGCTGGGATTGGTTCTGGGGACTCCCGTGGATACCAAAAACCATGGCTAATAGTGAATACCATTGAAAATAATGTGTCATGTCCCGTGAGTCTGATGAGGGCATGGAATCAGAGGAAAAGGAGGACATGGCAGGGAACAGACTGTGCCAGGATCCATAGGGCCATTCCCTGCCATGTCCTCCTCCTCCTCTGATTCCATACCCTCAGACTCACGGGGCATGACATAATGGGACTTCCAGTTTAAAATATCATAGAGTTGCCTTGGAGGACCTAGAAAATGGCCAGTGAGTACACATTTTCTAAAAAGACTCTATGGTAGGTGTGCTGTTTTGTATCCATGGCTAATTGAATCAGTGGATAATGAGTCAGTGGATATGGGGTCCTACTGTATTCATCTTTTTTTTTTAATTGTATTAAAAATACATAGATCAGTGCAGGATGTCTCATCTCTCCTATACCCCACCCAGTGGCCTCACAAGAGAACTGTGGTGGAAGCTGTTCTGCAGTGCTCTCCTGTCGAGGGCAAAGAAGCTGCTAAGGTGGAGTGGGGGACAGGAGGGAGGTTGGGGGAGCCACAGCCATGTAGGAGAGACCCACCTCCCCACACTGACACTAACTTCCTTGTCTTCTTCTCTCACTCTCTGCCCCATGCACACACTGAAATCAGCCACCTCCAGGGGGGCAGAGAGTGAGAGCGGAAGAGAGGGAAGGTGTGGCTGAGAGTTGTCCATGCAGTGGTGGTTGCCTTTGATTTACATATGGGGTAGAGAGCCAGAGAGGAAGAAAAATGAGTGTCAGGTTGGTGAGCGGAGGTTGAGGCTCATGTGCGTGATGACTGGCCAGTGTGCACACAGGGCAGAGAGTCAGAGAGGAAAACAAGGAAGTGAGTGTCAGGGTGGGGAGGAGAGGCTGGGGCTTGCATGCACACAGCAACAGCCTTCAATGTGTGCATCAGGCAGAGAGTGATAGAGGAAGAGATGGAAGGGAATGTCAGGGTGGGATGGAAAAGAAAGTCTGGGTGCATGCATATGGTGGTTGCTGGCTTTGGTATGCACACAGGGGTTGTGTGGTGGAAGGGATCAGGTGATGCTTGAGTTTTATGTACTGTGAAGTTCCTTTATATAAGGAACTTGAACATCTGCAGTTTTTGGTATCTGTGGGGTGGGGGTGTCCTGGAACCAATTCCTGTGGTTACAGAAGGCCCACTGTATGGTTTAATAGACTAATATAAGATGCCTTGCATGCAGTATAATGGAATGGAATGGAATGATGCCTTACATGTAATGTCATGGAATGTAACAAAGTTGAAGTGCCCAAGCATTGCTGTGTTTATGTTTCTTCTTGAGGGAATGTATACATAGATATAAATCTATGCATGCTTAGAATACATAGCATGAAAAGAGTACCAACAGAGCCTTCTCATTCCCATGTAAATATCCTGAATCTCTCATACATGAAAATGTTTAAGTGGAGTGTGGATGTTAATCTGCCCTGTTTGGTTTAACCAAAATCATGAGTTGGTAACTCAGGTGATGAGAAGATGATAAAGGTGACCCCAGACAGAACCCAGAATTAGCTGACAAGTAGTAAGGACCCTCAGTCACTAAGTCTAAGATAGTCTTTCTCAACCTGTGGGTCCCCAGATGTTGTTGGACTACAGTTCCCAGGAGCCCTCTAAGGTCCTCCCAGTCATTAGTGAGGCTGTGAGTTGAATCCTACAGCCTCAGTAATGACTGGGAGGACCAGCTGGCTGTCAAGGTGAGACCTCAGAGGGCTCCTGGGAACTGTAGTCCAACAACATCTGGGGACCCACAGGTTGAGAAACACTGGTCTAAGAGATAACGATGAGGAACCACATGTGTTTCAACCTTGCCTGTGGATGTGCTGTGGATGTGCATTGGTTGTGCATCCAGTTTTACATTTGGTTTCTTGATTCAGTTGTGCAATACTGTCATTCAACACAAAGATTGCATAGGACAATTACTGCATAAGATCATTTGCAGAGTTTAGCACTACACAGCCTTGATGTAGGTTCTCAACTAGTACAATTAGTTATAGTTTAAAAATTAGAGAAACAGAAGTTTAAAGAGGCCACATAGTGAAAACTGCTTAGAAGGAGCACTTTGTATAAAAATTAAGGCTATCAAAGACTGCTAGTTGAGATGGTTGTACAGAATGTCTCATTTCCAAGGCTGGGAAATGCAAGATGGAGACTGCCATTGCAATCATTTCCTGGGGCAGGCTTCTCATAGGCAACTTTTTGGATGCTATGTAAATTGGATTAAATAGGCCTTCGGTTTGATCCAGCATGGATGGTAATTTTGGGGTATTTATAACTCTCATGTCTCTAAGATACCGCCATCAGCAATGTTCCATAGGGTTGTAAAAAACTGTGAGAATCCTACATAGTTAATTTTTCCATGTGAGTTCCATGTTAGTCTACAATACTCTTTTTCCTTCATGCACAGAAAATCATCTATATTTTCATGCATATATCTTTCAAACCATACAGATTTTGTATGCATTTTTCTAATGCATTTTCCTAATGTATTTCTAATTTTTGTTCACATTTCCTCCATTGAGTAAAGTGTGTTTGTGTGTATTTTTCAAATGTGCATTTATGAGTTATACGCATGTTTCTGTCAGCAAATCACCTACCTGGGAAGCATCATCTCCTCAGATGCCAAGATTGACAAAGAGATCGATCACAGGTTAGCAAAGGCATGTTGCGCATTTGGAAGACTTTACAAAAGAGTCTGGAGTAATAAGCACCTGAGGCGAAGCACAAAAATCAATCTGTATAGAGCCATTGTACTGTCTATTCTCCTTTACGGGTCTGAAACATGGGTCACCTATCACCACCACTTACGACTCCTCGAACGCTTTCATCAGTGCTGTATACACACAATCCTGAATATACACTGGACTGACTATGTGAGGAATGTTGCTGTCCTTGAGCAAGCAGGGATCACCAGCATCGAGGCCATGATACTGAGAACACAGCTGCGCCGGTTAGGGCACGTTTCTAGGATGGAGGACCATTGCCTCCCCAAAATAGTACTCTACGGTGAATTCGCCACAGGTCAGCATGAGAGGGGCGCTTCAAAAAAGCGATACAAGGACTCCCTGAAACAACAAGAGGACAATCACATGGGCTGTAGGCTTTCCAGCCTTAAATGAGATTTACCAACCCCCCTCCCTTTCCTTCCAGGGGCTCAGTTACACAGCACTTTTTATTGTGATAGTTTGCGCATTAGCACATTTTCGCACCAGTGCCATGTAGTTTTACATGATTTAGTGTGAAACTGGTTGATCCAGTAAGTTATCTGCTTTGTAGTTCACACAGGTAAAGGTGAGGGCGTGGCCACTGGAGCACCCTGATTGCTGGCTGAGGGGGGTGAGAGATGTGCAAACAACCAAAAAAGTAGGGAGACCATGAGGGGGGGGAGGAATAATGACGAAAGGAGGCAAGGAAAGCAGGCTAGATTCCTAGGTGGAGGATGGTCTGGGGGGATGATCACCCAGCCACCAGAAGCAATGGAGTCGCAGGCTCCCCCTTCGCCCTGCTTCCCTCAAGCCCCCCTTCCCCTCACCCACTGCAATGTGTAATGGCCAGAGGAGCAGACTGCTACTCTCTCTCTCTCTCTCTCTCTCTCACACACACACACACACACACAGAGGAACATTAATTATGGCTATGTGGGGATCTCTCAGCTGTAGCAGCCAAGCAAGCTGGGAGCCCGACATCTGGGCGATTGGGATGGGGATAGCCCTAGTATAACAACAGTGTCTGGATCTTTTTGTTTGAGGCTCCTCACATCTCTTGCAAGTCTTCCCCCTCTGCAATTGGTCCGACTAATCACGGCTCAGCTCTGCTGTGACTGTTTTGGGAAAACTGCTGGTAGTTCCCACAGCCTTTTGTGGATCAGTAGTTCACACAACTGATTGTGTCCATTTTCGTGAACTTTATCAAAAAAATTCAGGGAAAATAGTGAAAGCTGATAACCACGTGGCTTATGGGTTCCCCCCTCCTTCTGAATATCGCAACTTTGATCTGAAAGACATGTGAACTATTAGGACTCTTTGCGAAGTCTTAGCGGATTTATTCTGCTGTGTAACTGACACCCAGGAACAGAGGGAATTCAGTAGCATGACTCTCAAGCAATAGGCATGTGGAGTTTGGCTTTTGATAGGAAAAATAAAAGTGTTTTTATTTTTTGTTCAAGCAAGTAACACAATTTTAGAAAAAAGCCTTTTTCTCCTGGTCCAGTTTAGAGTTACAAGATATAGCAAGTACAGAATTCATAAATAATAATAATAATAATAATAATAATAATAATAATAGGTCAAGTTTGCCTCAGGTGTTGTGATGATGTCATTGATGATGCTGATACCAGGTATCCCAGTACCTCCCCCTGTGGTTAACCTTTTGGTTACCTGATGTTAAGATAATTGCTGCCTGCAGGATAATGCAAAATGTTATCCTCCATTGTCACACACAGATGATAGGAACTGAAGTCCTTTGCAGGATGATGGAACTGCCATCATCACAGAGGGGCTATCACCAACTGCTGGGGCAAGGCACAATAGAGCTATTCCTGGGTGCTCTTCTCTCTCTTAGAGGTCAGAGCAGTGTCAATTGGAATAAAAGGAGGCCCTCTCACTAGCCACTGGGGCTAAGGCTTGATGGAGCTCTGCCTGGGTGTTCTTCTCTACTTCAGTGGCCACTGCAGTGGCAGTTGGAGGAACAATGTTAAAAGTGTATCAAGCAAAGGAAAAAAAAGTTTAGCTAGTTAGTGAATTCATTGTTTAAGTTTCTTTAGGCCAGTCAGTGTCAGCATCCATGTTAATGGGGTGGTGGTTTCCATCTGGACTCTAGTCTGTACTTTAGAGGACAGATCCAAGGTGCTGAACCCTATCACCCAAACAGGTTAGTGCTGTTCATAACTCCTTTAAAATTTGGGCTGAAACCCAGAACAGCTTCACTATCCCACTGACAGGACAGTCACCAGCCACTACTTAGCCCAGATACATCTTTAGAAATAAAGATGTTTAGTTGCTGCCGCTGTAATTTTGCTCTCTTATAGCACCTGCATCTCATTGTCCACATCAACAGTTTTTGACTCATCAGATGCTGGAGAGAATAAAGCTTCATGCAGCTCTATATAATTTAGCAAGTTGATGAGGCTACAACTAAAAATACCAGCAATTGATGAAGTCTGTTCTCTGTTGCCCATTTAATGGGATTTCTTCAAAATGCTGTATTAGTAGAAATGAAAGAACAAGGGGGGAGGTGGAGAACCAAAAACAACTAAGAAATAGGATTTACAACTTAATTTTAAAGAATTCAGTTCAGAAATAGTTTTAGATTATTCATCGACACATCTGGCTCATACTTGAAACATTATAAGCACTCTTATTCCTCTCTTAAAGCAGCTTGTTATGTAGAATTACCACTTCAGACTTCATTAGCAATTTTCCCTTTCCTTTTTTTAAAAACAATCCAAAATGCAATCCAACTTTCTCCAGATCAGGAGACCATTTTGCTGTGAAAGGACACCTCTTCAGCATTACAGATGGCAATTTTCATCATGTAAGGTGATGAAATGTTGGTCACACAGTAATAGTCTGCCAAATCACCTTTTGTGTGGTACAAGATGGCAGGGCAAAGTCCAGAAAGTTACCTCCTGTTCCAAAACCCATTGCTGCTGCAGTTCATTGGACATTATGCTAATCAGATCATCTGTTTAAATAGGGTCCATATGGTGATGTTTCTATAAATGTTTTCTTTATTTGAACACTATGCATTAATCTATTTACAGCTCCACATTGAAATTAACCTTGGAGACTAAGCAATTACAGTTTGAGCCAAGAGGCAGACCAAATGTGGTTTTTATCAGAAGAAAGATATCACATAGGCACATTACAGGGCCCTGGGTTGCAAATGACCAGGAAAAGTAAAACAAAGGGATTGGGCATTAACATAGCTGACTTTTGGCATACGTATTTATTTTTCTTTTTCTTTTGACTAGTTTGACCCCTAATTGCAACAGAGGAAACACTGTATTCAGTTTGAGATTTATATTCTTTATATACTTTCCCCCAGCTATTGAATGGAGAAATAGTGTTTTGGATGATAAGCATTGCATTTGATCACCATCTTGTGTCTAAAAAATAAAATAAAAATGCAGAGCTAGACTTACCTTTAGGCAGAGTAAGGCAACTACCGCAGGAGACAGGTGCTGGGGGAGTAGGGATAGTTAAGTGTGGAGGACAGAGCGCCCTTTACCTGCTGGCCTGCTTTTCAACCCTTCTCTTCCCTGCTGTACACATGTTCAGTGATGGACATAGCTTCCTCACCATAGTTGGATCAAGAGTCTTCCGTATGTGCAATGCAGATGTTCACCTGAGGTCTTTGCATGAGGCTAGGCCTAAAAAAAAAAAAAAAGTAGCACACTCATATTAACATTTAGGTCTGACAAGTAGAATGTATCTTGAATATATGCAAACTTTTCACACAGCAATAATGGCTAGATCCCACTAAAGATTGAATAAAGTCACCTTTCCCTCAAATTTAAAATGGCTCTGATGAAAGCTTGCATTACTATAGGATTGACATTGGCACACATATTGATTGTGTGTCTTGTAATATTTGGTAGTGAATTTTTAATACATTTTAATTAGTGAGGAATAAATAAGACATGTGATACAAGAAATGGCTTAAAAATTAGGCCATATTATTTGATTAACATTAACCAAAAACTGCAAAGAGGAGCAAAAACTTATGAGCCTTTGAGAATTCCATACTAAACAGGCCACTAGCCAGAAGCCGGGTGTCCCACATGAAAAAACAGATGGTCCTACTACCTACTTAGTTTTCTTGCTTGCTGAGATCAATACCTTGGAGCAGTATTACAGGCTCCCTGGGAAGAAACTCAGTGATTTAAACATTGGGGTATCTTATGGGGTTGAACAGGACCACTCTTAGGGAGTTCCACAAACCTATTGACCATTTAAATTTTGCTTGTGGAGTCATAGCTCATGGCAAAGCTATGGCATATTTGTGATGCTACTGCTGGTGTATGTAAACCCCATTATAGAGTTAGGCTTACTCGGAAAATAAGGGAGGATTTGATGGTTTGGCATGAGTTTCTTTCCCTTTCAATGCAATTTCTTTTTGGAGGGATGAGTTGCACCTTTAGGATACATTGTAGGTGTCTTCCAATGTGGCAAGGTCTATAGGGTTTGAGGTTTACTTTTGTGGGCATTGACGTGGCCAGGTATGGCCCAAGTAACGGGCTAGGGAATGGTTTCTGATGGACTTCACTTTTTTGGATTTTTTCTGAATTATGGTGGCTGTTCAGATTTGGGCTGAGGAGTTGGCTAATTCCTCAGTCCATTTCTGGTATACTAACATGGATGCAGTTCAGATAATCAATTCTATGTTCCCCAGGTGCTCACAAGTAATGCATTTGGTTAGATCTTTTGTCTTGCAGTGTCTCCATTACAATAATTTGTTTACTGCTCTTCATATGGCTGGTGTAGATAATGGGATAGCCGATGCTCTTTCCTGCCAACAGATGGAGACCTTCCAAGTATTGGCTCCAGAAGTGGAAGTGTTTCCGGTCATAATGCTGGTAAATCTTTGGAGTCTTGGAGGTGTGAGGTTGCTAGAGCCATCAGACTCTCATTAGCCTCTAGCACAAGCACTAGGAATACATACAGGGAGGCTGGTCAGAGGTTTGAGCATTTTAGGTTGGTGAATGGACCCTTGTGCCACTTGGCCAGTTGACCATATTTTACAATATTGTGTTTCTTTGAGGAGTAGGGGGTTGGCTACACAGTCCATCAGAACTAATGTAAGGCCATGGAAGGGTGGGCCTGGGAAAAGGGCAGAGTGGTTGTCAGGCGGGAACCTTTATCTCCATGTTCTTAGGGGGCTGGGGAATTTTTTTGGTCTGCCATTTGTAATTCTGGCTATGGGACTGTCCTATTCCATGCTGCAGATTTAGTTCAGTCATAACATAAATTGGTTTTGAGAATCAGAAGCTCCAAGACTGATCGGGGGGGGGGGGGTGAAAGTCATGTTGGCTCTGATCTGGCCTTATGCCCATTCAGTGCCCTGCAATTTTACACTCAAGATGACAGGTCCTGATCTGTGGCCAAAGCATGGTTTTTATGGGTGGTGTGCCAGTCTCGAACTTGCCACTTTGGGGCTCAAGTGGGATTGAGGCCTCCATTGTAATAGTTTGTTGCCTCTTTTGTTTGAGGAGTGCATGGGGCCTCCTCATCATGTTTTAGTCATTCACCTTGGTGGGAATGATTGGGGGTTGCTCAAGGGAAGGTCCTCATTTTACAGGTTCTGCATGATTTTCATATTATTCAGAGCAGATTTAAATTTTATTTCTTTATTTATACCCCGCTCTTCAGCCACAAGGCTGTCAGAGCGGCTTGCAAATTGTTTTAAGCAATATCAATTTACACATCTACATTGCATTAAGCAGTTTCCAATGTGTGTTAGCTAATTGTCCCCACAAGCCGGGTACTCATTTTACTGACCTACAAAAGGATGGAAGGCTGAGTGAACCTTGGAGCCCACTGAAATTTAACTTGCAACGTGGTGACTTGCAGTACTGGCATTTAACCACTGCGCCACCAGGGCTGGTGAAACCCTTGTTTAGTCTGCTATTTTGCCACACCAAGTTTGGTGTGGTGAGGGGTATCTCCAATGCCTTGCCCTTGCCCAATGAAGAGTCAATAAGGAAGTCCAGAATGTCTTGATGAAGGGGTTGACAACTTTTTTCCACATCCCACCCTCATTTTCCAATGGCCAGAGTTCTACAGTTCCTGTCAGAAGAGGGTAACATGTGGGAATAAAGGCTGTGTTGGCTGACTTCGTGGGGGGAAAGGACTAAGCAGATGCTTGTCCCTTGTCCATGGCAGGTAATGGGAGTAGAATATATGACCTTATAGAGTCCTGGGGTTTGGGTGGGAATGCCCAGGATTTTTCTTCCAATAAATGGCAAGACAGGGAGCAACTGAATTGTTGGATTGCCCTCAGGGCTTAGATGTTTCACCCAAGGGAAGGCTGGAAAGGTAGTCAAGGGGTGATACCCAGCCTCAGCTGGACCCGCATCAGGTTACTCCCCCGCCTCTTGATCCTTTCCAGGTTCAACACAAATTAAATAGGTTATAGGTCAAACAAAGTGGACCTTAATTAACCCAAATTTCTGTTTCTGGTCTCGTTATTGCATGGTTGGTCATCAAAGAGAGCCACAAAAAAAATAAATAAAAAAAAAAATCCACTCCCTGATCTTACTATTTTCTCAGATTCTGATATTTCTTCTTCGTACTGTTTATCTTTTAGATCTGCTTTAATTCTTAATTGGTAATAGTTTAACCATTGAATTTGTATTCCCTTTTCTTTTAGTTTCTGCCACTCTTTAATTTCCCATACTCCTGCCTTTTTCTCCATTAATTCTTTATACATCAACCAATTATAATCTCTTAGGTCTTTTCTGCAAAAGGCCTCTTGGGGTGAAAGCCAACCTGGTATTTTCGGACAGAGTCTATGCTTATATTTATTCCAAACCCTAATTAGTGATTTCCTTATTACATGGTTTTTTAAATTCTTTATTCACCATAACCTTATCGTATCCTTAAATACCCATGCCACCCCATTTTTAATTCATGCCCTTCCAATTCCAGATTTTTCCTATTATCTAACAAGATCCATTGCTTTATCCATGACAGACACACAGCTTCATAATATAATTTTACATCCGGCATCCCTAAACCTCCTCTTTCTTTAATGTCTGTCAATATTTTCCATTTAATTCTTGGCTTCCTTCCTGCCCACAAAAATTTAACTAATTCCTTCTGCCACTTTATAAGGATTGTATTTGAATGAATAATTGGAATCGTCTGAAAAAGAAACATAATTTTGGGTAATACATTCATTTTAATGGTAGAGATTCTTCCCATCATTGATAAATTTAAGTTATTCCATCTTTCCAAATCTTTTTTAATTTCCTTCCATACCTTATAATTATTCTGGAGTAACTGCTGATTATTTGTTGTTAAGTTTATACCCAAGTATCTCACTTTCTTCACAATTTCAAATTTTGTTATCTTAGCTAACCTCTCTTTTTCTTGCGTACTCAAATTCTTTGTCAGTATTTTAGTTTTTTCCTTGTTTACCTTAAATCCCTCCAATTCCCCAAATTCTTCTATTTTTTTGTAGCAAATGCTCAATCCCTTTTAATGGTTCCTCTAATATAATTACTAAATCATCAGCAAATGCTTTTAGTTTGAACTCTTCCTTCTTGATTTTAATTCCTTTTATTTCTTTATCTTTTCTTATTTCATTGTTAAGGATTTCTAGCACCAATATAAATAATAGCGGTGATAAGGGGCATCCCTGTCTAGTTCCTTTTACAATTTGTATTTCTTCTGATAGATTCCCATTTATAATTAATTTTGCTTTCTGGTCCGTATATATTGCCTGAATCCATTTGTAAAATCTATCACCAAATTCCATAACTTTTAATATTTGTAACATAAAAGACCATTTCAAATTATCAAACGCCTTTTCGGCATCTAAAAAAATCAGGGCCCCTTTTATTTCATTATGATAATGTAAGTATTCCAACACATTAACTATCGTCCTAATGTTGTCTTTTATTTGTCTTTTGGGTAAAAAACCATTTTGGTCACTATGTATAAAGTCTTGTAAGTATTCTTTAAGTCTCTTCACTAGAATCACTGCAAAAATTTTATAATCTTTGTTTAATAAAGAAATGGGTCTATAGTTTTTCACTTGTGTGGGGTCTCTATTTTCCTTTGGTATTAGGACGATATTAGCCACCTTCCAACTGTTTGGGGGTTGATACTTTTCCAAGATATTCTTGATTACCAAGGAGAAGGGTCTTACTAACTCAGTATAAAATGTTCTATATTACTCCGCTGGTAGTCCATCTGGACCTAGTTTTTTATTTCGTTTCATTTTTCTTATTGCTCCTATAATTTCCTCTATCGTTATTTCTTTATTCAATTTTTCTCTTTGTATTTCAGTGAGTTTAGGAATTTTACATCTTTTCATGTAATCTTCTCTTTGGCCTGGAAAATTCCCCCAATTTTGATACAGTAATTTAAAATAATTGTGAAATACTTTTTGAATTTCAGTTTCCTCTGTTATCTCTCTTTCTCCCAGTTTAATCTTCATTATTAATTTCTTTGATCTTTCTTTCCTTAATTTATATGATAGCCACCTGCCTGGTTTATTTCCATATTCAAATCCTTTTTGTTTTATAAAATCTAATTTTCTTTTCAGTTCATCGGTCATCATCATTGCTAACTGATCCTGTAATATTTTAATTTGGCTCTTCACTTTTTTGTTATTTCGAGTTTTTATTAATTCCTGTTCTTTTAGTTTTATTTCTCCCAATATTTTTTCTCTTCTTTCTTGCTTTCTCCTACTTGTTATTATACTCCAGTATTTAAATATGCCCCTCATTACTGCTTTCCCCGCATTCCACACTGTATTTACTCCTACTCCTTTATCTAAATTCAGATCAAAATATCCCTTCATTTTTTTCTTGTAATCTTCTACTGTTTCTTCTTTAAGTAATAATGATTTATTTAGCTTCCAGTTCATTACTCTATTCTTGCCCTTGAGTGTGACCACTACTGGATTGTGATCCGATAGTGGTTTTGGTAAAATATCAACTTTCTTAATAGAGTGTACAATGTTCTTACTCATCTAAATCATATCTATTCTAGAGAAGGAGTTATGTGTATCTGAATAAGAAGTATATCCTTTATTCGCCCCTTCCTTAAATCTCCATGTTTCTACCAGTTGGAATTCTTCCACTATCTCAAAAAAACTCTTTTGCCAATTTCCCTTGGTATTATTTTCCACCCTTTTTGGTATTATTATCTGACAATCTATCTACAGATGGTTCCACAACACCATTAAAATCTCCCATTGTACACCAACTTCTATAGTCCATTTGATTCATTCTTTCTTTTAATTCTTTTAAAAAAGGTGAATTTTCCCTCTATTGGAACATATATTCCTATTACTAATATTTTATTATTATTTACCATTATTTCCACCATTACATATCTCCCCTTTTCAGCAGAATATAATAGCTTAGGGTACAGGTTTGGTCTTATATATAATGCTACTCCTTTTTTCTTTTTTTCAATCCTACAGAAATGAATTCTTCTCCCAAGTATTTCTGTTTTAATAAATGTATGTGAGATTTTTTAATCTTAGTTTCCTGGATACATATTACATCTACTATATTTTTCCTAAGATACTGGAATAAAATTTTTCTTTTCTTATTTGAATTTAACCCTTTAACATTCCATGTCAAAAATTTTAGTCCCGACATATAATCCTTCAATCAAAACTTTATTTATTCTTTTATCCTCCCCCCCCCAACTTTTTGTGCACTTATAGAATTAATTCAATTCACACAGTCTGATAAACTAAATTCTCTACTTTCTTTCCCCTCCTCTCTTACCCTGTTTCCCTCCTCCTGTCTCCTTCTCCTCCTGAGTAGTTCTTGCATCTTCCTTCCCATCTTTTTTCTCTTCCTCTTCTTCCTGGTTCTTACATTGCAGTCCAAATTCTTTCCTGTTTTTCTTAATGAAATTCCTTGCCTTTTCTATTGAATCAATCTTTAGTCTCTCTTTTTTAAAGGTGTTCCTCACTCCATTCTAAATGTTTGTCAAGCAGTTCTATTATTAACCTTCTTGTGTCTTCTTTTGGTGCTTCTTTTAAACCTCTTACCCTTATCCATGATTCCTTTTCCCTCTGTTCTGCTAATGCCACCTGGTCTTGTACTATGTCCAATTCAACATTTAGTTCTTCATTTTCTTTTTTTAGAATCTGGATGTCCTCTTTATTTTCTTTCACCTCCTCTTTCGTTTGGGATAAGATCAGAAAGTGGACATTTAATTAGTAATATTTATAAATTATTATTAAGGTACAGTACAGAAGAGGAGCAAGTCAAACACTGTATGGTTAATTGGGCAAGAGACTTAGGTCATAATATCAACTTGGACTAATGTGAAGATATCTGGTGAAATGGCTTAAATTTTACTTGTTGTTACAATTTAACAGAAAACTTCTACAAAATGATGTACAGATGGTACATGACACCAATAAAAATATCTAAAATGAAGAAAAGTAACTTAACCAATTGTTGGAAATATAAGGATCAAGAAGGTTCATTCTACCACATGTGGTGGAAATGTGGCAAAATAAGGAAATACTGGAACAAAATTAACAAAGAAATTGGGAAAATTGTTGGTTTTGATGTGTGTTTAAGACCAGAACTCTACTTATTAAATATGATAAATCTAGAATGCGGGAAAGAGAAGGAATATAGAACACTACTAACTTACCTAATTACAGCAACATGAGTGATCCTGGCAAAAAATAAAATAAAAATGGAACTCTAAAGAAATCCTAACAAAAATGGAATGGAAAGAAAAGGTAATGGAGCAAATGGACAAATTAACAAATTTGGTGAGAGGGAAAACTATGGAGCACTATTTAAGAGTATGGGAAACATTTATAAAATATATGAATCAAACAGAAGGAGAAATTAGCACAATGGGGTTCAGTAGTTAATAATTGAAAGTACTTATTTAGTTTCCTTACTTTGGGGTTGTTGATGTGATGGATATCCACTGTAAAATTCTAAAAATGATTTAAAATTATTAGATGATAGGAGTTTTATAAGGTAGTATTTTGGTAAGAAAGATTTCTTTTTTAAAAAAGGAAGAGAAAGTAAAATAGGGAGAGAATCAGAAGATAGTTAATAGTATTATTTAGTGGATATAAAGTAAATTGAAAATGAAAGAAATACTAGTAAATATACAATATGTTAGACTGGAATTATAAATGAGTAAACACATTGTTATAGGAGATGCAAGTATATAAGAATGCAAAGGGCAAGAAGAGAACACGTGGGAAGTGTTTTATTTTCCATATGTATGTATTGTTTGGTTTTGTTGATTTATATTGTCATTGTGCTATGTTTTTTGTCTATGTTAAACTATATGTTAAATAAATGTTTAATAATTTTTTTTAAAAAAAAATCCACTCCCTCCCATTACATTCACTACAAAATAGGCAAAAAGACCTCCACTTTCTGTGGATGAAGTTCAAACATTCTTTCTCAGCCCCTAAGCAGTCAATAGATCTGTGATGTGACGGAGAGGCTGACAAAACTCGTCAAGCCTACGGATCATTACCCCTTCCTTTTGGTCCATGTGGGAACCAATGATACTGCAAGGCACAGCTTTCCCAAGATCAGAAGAGATTATGAGGCCCTGGGGAGGAAGCTGAAAGAAATGGACGCACAGGTTGTCATCTCGTCTCTTCTGCCAGTTGAAGGGCATGGTCCAAAAAGGGAGAGGAAAATAGCCACGTAAACAACTGGCTCCGTAGATGGTGTCGCCGAGAACAATTTGGATTCTTGGATCATGGACTGCGCTTCCATGAGGGGGGACTTCTGACAAGAGATGGGGTGCATCTTACAACAGTTGGAAGAAACATTTTTGCCAACAGTCTCAAGAATTTGATCAGGAGGGCTTTAAACTGAGTCATATGGGGGAGGGATACAGTATTCTGGAAAACAAAAGTGCTGGAGAAAATAGTCAAACTGTCATAGAGGGAACAAGGCAAACAGCGCAAGGACCCAACAGTGGGAGGCAAAAAAACTTGCACAGGCAGCAAGTAAAGGGAACACATGGTCTTACGTGTCTCTACACTAATGCACAGAGCATGGGAAATAAGCAAGATGAACTTGAACTACTAGCACTACAAAATAAATATGATATAATAGGCATTACTGAAACCTGGTGGGATGAGTCTCATGACTGGAATGTAGGAATAGAGGGGTATAATCTTTATAAGAGAAACAGGCCAAACAGGCCACGACTCCCCAGGATGCAGAGGGAACTTCTTCAGACCTTGCTCAGAAACGGATCTGTAAGGAAGCCAAGCAGAAGAGTAATGGGGAGAATAGTTTCCTGGGTGAGCTGCTCATTGAGCTGCTAAGGCTGCAGCCTGTCTTGGCGGTGGCGGCAGCAGAGGGGGGGTGTTACAGGTGTTTGGACTGTAACTTCTGTCATTCCCAGCCAGAATGGTCATTACACAGCTTTGGTTCTTTGCTTTTCAAGCCACATGGGGGCTGATTATCACACATCACAGAATCCTCTTTGTGTTTTGTTGCTCCACTCCCTACTGAGTTTTGCTAATTCATGTATTTTGTAATAACAATCATCACATCAGTCTTTTTTTAAAAGCTGGGGGTTTTTTTCTCCAATTGATTGTCAGCTTTCTTGAGCATCCTGAAAGATGGGTTCCAGGCACCACGTCTTTCCACGTAAAAATGATACTGTAGAGGTGGAAAGGTTGCCAAAAAAGTGGCCATCAGAGTGTTCAGGGGACTAGAGTAATTCCGCAAGAGAAAGTCTAACCCAGAACCCTGTTGTTGCTTTATGCTGGCAACATGGTGTTTCTCATGGGGTTATATTTTCCTAGAGGTTGTGCAATGATGGTGTCTTATTCTGGGTTGCACAAACCCTATTTCGCCAGGGTAAGCCATTGCACAATTGTGCTGTTTAAGAGGTTCAATCATTTTGGTGCTTAGTATTGATGTTGAATTGGATTATCCCTTGCACCACGGGAAAGAGCTTTGCCATAGCATCCGTTTCAAGGTTTGTTCAAGAGCGCAATTCAGTCACTCCAGTTACTTACACACTGGCATAATTGTACAGCACACAACTGGGATCTCAGCCTTTAAAGTTAGCTGGAGAGGAAGGGCTTTTCAATTTAGAAAAGAAATGCAAGTATAGGAAGACTTGGAAGAAGGGTTTTTTTTCTTTTCCTTAAAATTACATAGCATGGAAGAAGGGTTTTTTTGTTCCTCTCTCCCAGCGAGAATCGTCTATCAAAGCTGAGTGATGGGAGATTTGGGACAGATCCAAGGAAGTGTTTCTTTACATGTGCATAGGTATACTGTAGAACTGCTACCACAAGATGTAAGGATGGTCCTCAGCATGGATGGGTTTAAAGTGGATTCGACTAATTCATGGCAGTTAAGGGCTATCAAGGGCCACTAGTCATGGTGGCTGTATATTCCCTTCCAGGATCAGAGGCAGGATGGCTTTTACTCTGCATACCTATTAGTTGTTGTTAACTGCCGTCAAGTTGACATGGACTTATGGTGACCCTAGGAAATACGAGAGACTTCCAAGTCACCCCCAACATCAACAGTCCTGCTCAAGTCTTGCAGATGCAGAGATGTAGCTTCCTTGATTGAGTCTATCCATCTGGAATGCGGCCTTCCTTTTTTTCCTACTGCCTTCTACCTTACCAAGCATTCTTGTCTTTTCTAGAGAGTCTTGTCTTCTCGTGATATGGCCAAAGTATGTCAGTCTCCGTTTAGTCATCTTGGCTTCTAGGGAAAATTCAAGCTTGACCTGGAAAAAAGACGGTTAAGAGGCGATATGATAGCCCTGTTTAAGTATTTGAAGCGATGTCATGCTGAGGATGGAGCAGGCTTGTTTTCTGCTTCTCCAGAGATTGGAACACGGAGCAATGGGTGCAAGCTCCAGGAACAGAGATTCCACCTCAACATGAGGAGGAACTTTTTGACAGTAAGAGCTGTTCGGCAGTGGAACACACTCCCTCAGAGCATAGTAGGGTCTCCTTCCTTGGAGGTCTTTAAACAGAGACTGGATGGCCATCTGTCAGGGATGCTTTGATCGTGATTTCCTGCATGGCAGGGGGTTGGACTGGATGGCCCTCGTGGTCTCTTCCAACTCTGCAATTCTATGATTCTAGGAATAGCATTATATGTCAGGGATATTTAGACCAGTGAAGAGATCCATGACATCAATACTGGAAGCCAGGTGGAGAGCATCTGGATAAAAATTAAAGGGGAGGGAAACAACAGGGATGTTATTGTGGGACTCTACTACAGACCCCCAAGTCAGACGGAGGAATTGGATGATGCCTTTCTAGAACAGATGAACACACATGCAGAAAGGAGAGATGTAGTAATGATGGGTGACTTCAACTATCCTGATATTTGCTGGCAATCTAACTCAACCAAAACTTCAAGGTCTAGCAAATTCCTTACTTGCCTGGAAGACAATTTCATGGTCCAAAAGGTGGAAGAGGCAACAAGGGGGTCAGCTATTTTAGATCTGATCCTAACCAACAGAGATGACCTGGTTAATGGGGTGCAAGTGGTGGGATCCTTAGGTGAGAGTGATCATGTTCTCCTGGAGTTTGTTATACAATGGAAAGGAGAAGCCAGGCATAGTCAGACACGCATTCTTGACTTTAGGAGAGCTGATTTCAATAAACTCAGGGAAATACTAGGGGTGATCCCATGGTCAGGAATACTAAAAGAGAAGAGACCTCAAGACGGATGGGACTTTCTCAAAAGGGAGATACTGAAGGCACAATTTCAAACAGTACCATTGAGGAAGAAAAATGGGAGGTGTCTCAAGAAACCAGGATGGATGACTAAGGAACTTTCAATGGAGCTAAGTTTTAAACGGAACATGTATAGGAAATGGAAAAAGGGGGAAATCACCAAAGAAGAATTCAAACAGATACCGCACACGTGTAGGAGTAAAGCCAGAAAAGCTAAAGTGCAGAATGAGCTCAGGCTTGCTAGGGAGGTTAAGAACAATAAAAAGGGTTTTTTTGGGTATGTCCGCAGCAAAAGGAGGAAGAAAGAAATGATAGGGCCACTATGTGGAGAAGATGGCAAAATGATAACAGGGGACAGAGAAAAGCTTGAATTACTCAACATCATCTCTGCCTCAGTATTTTCAGAAAACGAAAAGGGGGACCAATCTGAGGAGAATGGAACAGAGGACACAATAGGGGAAATCCAGGTCAGAATAAGCGAAGAGGTAGTACAGGAATAGCTTCTTAATCTAAATGAATTTAAATCTCCAGGATGAGATGAACTACATCCAAGAGTATTAAAATTGCTGGGAAATGTGATCTCAGAGCCATTGGCAATAATCTTTGAGAATTCCTAGAGAACAGGAGAAGTCCCAGCAGACTGGAGGAGGGCAAACGTTGTCCCCATCTTCAAAAAGGGGAAAAAAGAGGATCCCAACAATTATCATCCAGTAGGTCTGACATCAATACCAGTGAAGATACTAGAGCAGATCATTAAACAGAGAGTCAGTGAACATTTAGAAGGTAATGCCATAATCAGAAAAAGTCAACATGGGTTTCAGAGAAACAAGTCATGCCAGACTAATCTGATCTCTTTCTTTGATAAAGTTACCAGCTTGGTAGATGAAGGGAACACTGTGGACATCACATACCTTGATTTCAGTAAGGCCTTTGACAAGGTTCCCCATGACATTCTTGCAAACAAGTTTGTAAAATGTGGGCTAGACAAGTTAACAGTTCAATGGATTTGTAACTGGTTGACCGGCCAAACCCAAAGGATGCTCAGCAGTGGCTCCTCTTCGTCTTGGAAAGATGTGACCAGTGGGGTGCCACAGGGTTCTGTCCTGGTCCCAGTGCTATTCAACATCTTTATCAATGACTTGGATGAGGGAATTAGGGGCATACCTATCAAATTTGCAGATGACACCAAATTAGGAGGAATAGCTAATACCCTAGAGGACCGGATCAAAATTCAGAATGACCTGGATAGACTGGAGAGCTGGGCCAAAGCTAACGAAATGAAATTCAACACGGAGAAATGTAAAGTACTGCACTTAGGGCAGAAAAATGAAATGCATAGATATAGGATGGGGGAGACCTGGCTGAACAAGACTACGTGTGAAAGGGATCTAGGAGTTCTAGTAGACCACAAGTTGAACATGAGTCAACAGTGTGATGCGGCAGCTAAAAAGGCCAATGCGATTTTGTGCTGTATCAATAGAAGTATAGTATCTAGATCAAGGGAAATTCAGCCAATTTTGGTACCAGAAGTTTCCTTTTGTTTGAACAATGGATCTGCCCTAGATTTGGGGGCGAGCGGGTGCGGAGGCAGGACAGATTGCTGCCTGGCAGGTGCCACTATTTACCTCAATGTCCAGACCAGTTCCTAGCCTGGAACAGTTACAAAAAGGATTTTCCCTCCTTGGCAGCACTGCTGCTTGCACTCAGTCGCTTGCTCTGGGTCATAAATGAGGTGCCCAGATCACATGGCTGGATGCTTCACTTGCCTCAGAGCAAGCAACTAGCCACCAGCAGCACTGAGGAGGGAAAAACCTTTCTGTAACCATTCCAGGCTGGGACCTGGCCCGGACATTGAGGTAAACATTCTCAATGCAGTGATTTATCCTGGTTCTGCCAGGGAGCAATTTATCCTGGTTCTGCCAGGGAGCTAACAGAGAAAGGCAGCAATGCAGGTACATGTCGAGACATCTGCCCAATGTCCCTGCAGAGAAACAGATAGCAGGGTGACTCCGTGGTAGGTGCAGGGCAAAACAGGTTGGAGAATCCTTTTAGACCTTTTCTGCTAGTGTAGACAAGCCCTGAGAGACAGCGACTTCCTTGTTCTCTCGCCCTCTGCAATTTTTACATGCTGACTGGAAGTTCCTAACAAGTGAGCGTTCTGTTCCACTCTTATTATTACTCCTGCTGCTACTACTATTGTGTGTGATTTGCCTTCAAGTTGCCTGTCAACATATGGTGACTCCATACCAGTCTCAAAATGATTGCTGCCCTAATTTTCAATTTTATGCCACTGTTCTTCAAGAGTTCTTTATTCTATGCAACACTTCACAGAAAATATTGGTTTTCGTTATCATTGTATATATCTTTTTACACTGCCTATCTTTTTTTCCCCTCCCTCTCTGTCGTTTATGATACTGGTACAGACTTCACAACATCCAAAGCCTTCTCAAAGTTTAAGTGACATTTTCTAATAGAAGTTTCATTTGTTCTGTCTCAGCTCTCTGCCTTCCGTGTATCTCAGATAGGTACATCTGTATTCAGAGTTGTTTCAGCTATCATTGGTTTTTAGTGTTGTGCAGCATTCTATTCTTCAAGCATATCACAACATCAGATCTGACCCTAATATGTGCTTGTGGTCATATATTACTTAGACACTTTTAACGGTTCCTTCATTTTATTTTATTTTATTGATGGTAACTGGTTGCTTTTAGTTTTCAATGCTGAAGAGAGGATTTCTGGAATATGACTGCCTTTAATGTGAACAAACATGCCTGGTCAATAAAGTGCTTCATTATGATAGCTTTTCCACTAATCATCTACCAAACAATTTTCCTGAATGGTATTTACTACTCTTTTCCTTAGATCTTGTGGTAATATTACTCTGCCATATTAAAGAATGAGTCCACCATTTTGTCATTACCACCTCATCTTTCTGAGTTACTTTACTTATTCTGAGTTATTTTACTTATTATTTTACTCACTTATTCTCTTAAATGAGAATTCTTTTCTTTATTGATATTTCCTTTAAATTTATAGATTTCCCCCATAACCACAAGCAAACTATATTCTAAAGACAGTGATGTCAGTCTGTGTGACTATGGACTTTATCAGACCATGCAAATATGGCATCATAAGGATGCCTAATGATCGTGAAAGGGTGTGCGTACCAGACGACATCACTCTTCTGCGATCATGTCCAGTCCAAAAGCCGCCCTATTTTATTGATGGCGCAAGCGTCAATCAATCCCACATGGCACTTTTGTGCCAGCATTGCCAGCATTTGAATCCATGTACCATTGTACTCACATGAATACACGTGGAACACACTCCCTCTGAGCATTGTGGGGTCTCCTTCCTTGGAGGTCTTTAAACAGAGGCTGGATGGCCATCTGTTGGGGATGCTTTGATTGTGATTTCCTGCATGGCAGGGGGTTGGACTGGATGGCCCTCGTGGTCTCTTCCAACTATACAATTCTATGATTCTATGATTCTATGAATGCAGCATCAGTGGCTGGTCCTGCCAGAACACTTCCGGGCAAGACTGTGATATCCAGGTAAGTGACACACTTGTTATGACCCTCCCCAATTTACTTGGTACTTTTATAGTGTGTTTATGTGCTTTTAAAAACTTTTACTTTATTTTTGAATTTCCCACACTATGTATTCTCACAAGAATCCATGGAATTTCAATAGAGGAAGTGAACAGAGCTCTGTTCACTCCACATTCATTGCCAGGGAAGCCTTTTCCTGTGGATAAGTGTAGCATGGGGAGTTCTTTTGCCAGCATAAAAACAGCAGAAGTTATGCCGGCAAAAGAATGGGTTTAGGGAGGTGGTCTGATAAAGTCCTATGTGTCAATAATTCTTCAACTAGTTGCAGAAGTTCCTCATTTTCCTCTGCTAATGCTGGAATTTCCAGTGTCAACCCTGTACAATCTATGCATTTACTTTTAAAAATATGAATGGATGTATTGTTTTATAAAATTTGTCTGCTAATTACTCTCCACCCCCACTTCAAGGTAGCTAAATGAATTGACAATGTGCACTGACAAAATTACAAAAAGGAAGTCTTTCCATTACTTATAAATATTTTTTTGTTTTGTTTTCACCTCTGCATTGTATTGATCAACAAACCATACAACAGCTTCATTTCCCATTTGTCAGGTGATAATTTAAGAAACCTTTTGAGGAGATGGAGATAATGTAAGAATGCACAGTATTCAGTCATGAAAGTGATCATATGTACAAAGTAAAGCAAAAGCTTGAAGGGCTAATGAAACTGAAAAAACCCCACCATCATTCTTTTTGTCTGTATTATTGACTGAGTGTCGGTAAGAAACTTGGCAGACCAATAGTTACTTTCTGTATGTTCTGGGTATGCTGATTGATAGATCAATTGACACCAAGGTTGTAACTTAAGTATGAGTTACCATCCCTCTAGGGAAATGTCTACTATTAAATACAAGGTTTGCCATTTTACATATGCATTTATTTACTGGATCACTCTTTTACATATTTATGCACCCTCTATATCAGCATTTTTTTATGTCATTCCCATCAATATTGAATTCTGGTCAAGAGTACTGATAGCTTTGCCAAATCCAGGACACTGAGAAAGAAGGTGAAGTACTGACATGTACAGGTAATACAAAGTTGGCAGAAGAATGAAAAATAAAGCACCACCCCAATAAAACACACCCCAATGAGGCCCAAGCATGCTCTGTAGCTATAAAGCAGGAGAAGGAAGGTGGAAAAAAAGCAGGAGGGATCAAATGGAATTCCCAGGGGAGGACATAGCAGCTGAACATTTGGGCTTACATTCTCTGTGGATGGTACCATTGTATTATCTTTTAACCTCTTTCTTCTTCAGTGGATCTTCCATGCTTAGGGAAGGTGCGAGGATCAAAATGGAAGGAGGAAAGGGAAATACTGCCAAAAGTGATAGAAAAGGCTGTCTGAGAAAGAAAGCAAAGAGCACAGGGAAATTAGGAGGAAAGTGAAAAGTGGCTAATGTAAAATATTATATGGTATAAAGGTCCTTTGTATAAAGATAGATTGCTCTGTTTTTCTTGGCTTAATTTGTCTCCTTCTCTTTGTCCTGAAAGAAATAGGCAATAAAAGATGGAAGACACCTCAGTATGAAAAAGACACAAGCAGTATTTAGTTTTCTAGCTATGCCATTTCACAATCCACATTGAAAAGCTATTTTAAAATGTTCCCAGGCATGGAAGTGAGAGCTGCTCATAGAAATTAACATAGAAATATAGAGTTAAGCCTCTACATTGACTACATTGTTACACTGTTGTCACATTGCCCCTGTGAATGCTAGAATAATCACTGGAGTTGGATTTAGATTCACCTTTCTTGTACTGTGCTCTAGCATAAGATGTAAAATAACCCTTCCATAAGTGAATATATCTCTGTCATATTAGAAGGCTAATTCTGGATACAATTCATGGCAGTCCATCCAAAAATTTGTTAGTGGTGGGCACAAATAATTATTTACATAACAATACAGTGTTGGAAAACCAAGAATGTTCATGAAGGAAACAATTTTATAATTAATTCTATGAGCAAGTGGCATGTAGCTGCTTCTGAGATCCCCCAAACTACATGGGAGAAGTATCACATTACCTGTTTGTAGGATACAAAGCTTGGAAGACACCAGCTATACATGGCTAATTGCTTACAGTTAGTTCCTTTTTGCAGTAGCAACAATGCAATTGTAATATTTGATTGTGTATTAATGTCATGTATTGGCATTCCCTGATGCACTGACCAGAAGTTTCAGAGTTAAACACGTAACTTTATTGGCACAGAAATCTAGAAAGCAAACCATACAAGATAGTTGCTCAGAACTGAAACTCAGAGGGCAAACAGTATACTAAAAGCATCTGCAATCTATGAAATCTGGTGGGCTAAAAAGCTATTGGCAATCCATCATCCCCTGACCTCTCCTTCCCAGACAATTGCACATTTCCCAGTTCTTAGGCAACCTCTGCAGCTGCAGGGCTTATCTCACCCTTCCACAGTGACTGTTAAACTCCCCATTTCCCTCAGTTGCTACAGACCACTTGTTAAACAGTATAGACAAATTAAAACATAGTTAACAGCAAGGTTACAAAGAAACATTGAAATTGGCAGGAACAGGTAATGTCAAGGAACGATCCTGACAGTTAAAGAGGGATAGCCATTGCATTGCAGTGCAACTTTTATTTACTTTTATATGAACAGGGGTGTGATTTCACTAAATGGCAAAAGGGAAATACCACATGGTTCAAGTGCTGGCATGTGTTGTTCTTTGTACCATGGCATTGTGCTCACTAGTGGATGCTGAGACAATGACAAGATTGTCAAAAGGTGATGAGATGTTTTTTACCACAGGCCAGCAGCTTAAAGCATTCAGATGCTTTAATAAGTACCCCAAATGTAACAATTGTAATTACTTCCAAGATGTGAGTCACTTAAAACTGTAACACAAATAACAACCACTACATACAGTACTTTTTTAAAAACTTATAATAGCTGCAAATTATATGTGTGTGTGTGTGTGTGTTTAAATGTAGATTTTTGTATCTTTCTGATATGGAACAGGAAAAAGGCCTGTTGGTGTTAAGAAAATCTCACAATGACCAGTTCATGAAATGGTCTTCCAGAGGTTTTGAGCATTTTTTAAAAGTAAGAGCATCTGATGAAATCTACAGGGGGGCAGGAACAAGAGACATGTTTCATGGTGCTAAAAAAATGATCTTTGATTTTCTAAAAAGCAACCAGAAATTTTGAAAGATGCCTAGTGAACTTGACAAACTAAGTATATTGGGACTATTCAGTCAAGCTTTACTCTGGGAATATTTGATTTTTCTATAGGAATTCACTCCATATATGATGTACACTTTTTAATATATTCCCAGAGTTTTAGTGTACATATGCATTCATCTATCTCTAGATCTTTTTCTAGATAAATGATACATACATGCCCATGTGCCAACATTTATCTTTCTGGTTTGTGCCACTGTCTGCGTAATACATCATTGAAACAGTGGTGCTTGTTATGATATATGACACTAACACATCATAAAAATACTTGTCACTTCTGTGATGTATTATTCAAAACATGGGATTATAAAGAAAGATCAATATACTGCAAGTCCTGAACTTTCTCTTGAGTTTGGATAAAATAGGCCAAGACATTATGATATAGCATTATTTAACAGAAGAAAATACATGATTCCACACTAGCTAATTTTTAGAGACCTTTTCAGAGACAGTTTCTCTTTAGTATTTACATCAGCTATTGCTGATTGCTGGTATCATCTATATATTTTGAAACACAACTCCTAGCATTCCTGGCCATTGATTTAACCTGGCTGGAATTAGAGGGACCGGATTGGATATGGGATGGGATGGGGTTCTTATAACTTTTAATTCTGAACGGCTCATGGAGCAAGATGAAAAACTCTAGCAATCAGGACAAAATTACCTATCAATTTTTACCTTCCAAACACCAACTGTGAGCCAGAGTCATCCCTTCTCAATATGGCTCTTGTCTTGTCAGTGCAGAGAGGTGGAAGAACTGGCAAGAAGAACAGAGCTGGCCACTCCTCCATGCCCCTTCCACCTGTTCTCTCTCTTGGGGAGGCAAAAGCCAAGTTGGGAGGGAATGGCTGAAGCTTAAAGTTAGTGTTTGGAAGGTAAGAGAGGACCAGTACCTCTTCATAGAGTTATATGTTACCTCGCCCTCCCATCCCATATCCAATCTGGCAACCCTATCTGGAGTACAACAGGTTAGGGAAGGCTGATCAAAATCCAGTTGACAAAACACCAAATAAAGAAGGTGCAAACACTTAGGGCTCAGTTACACTGCAGTTTTTATTGTGATAGTTTGTGCTTTAGCACTTTTTTGCACCAGTGTCAGATAGTTTACATGATTTACTGCAAAATCATTTGCTCTGTTTAGTTTTCTGCTTTCTGGTTCACACAGACAAAGGTGAGGGGGGTGTGGCCTCCCAAGCACATCTGGGGGAAGATGCTGGGAAGATGAGAGAGAGAGAGAGAGGGAAAGAGAGAGAGAGAAAGTGCTGGCACATCTCCCTCCTCTGATTACCAGAGGAATGCCTGCTAGTTTTAATCCCTTAGCAGGGAGTGCTGCCTCTTCTTCCCAAAGCGAGAAGGGTGGAAGGAAGGAGGCAGCCGTTCAGCCACTGAGGAGCCATTCCCTCCCCCGTCAAGCCCCCCTTCCCCTCACCCACTCTCTCTCTCTCTCTCTCTCACAGACACACACACACATGGGATCACAGGAGTGCGATGGAGTGAACAGCAAGAGAAGCAGATCACTACTCAATCTTGCTTGGCAGCAGCCAAGGAAGCCAGAAGGCAGACAGCTGGGCAATTGGGATCTTTTCCATGGCTGGAAATAACAGTGGCTGCAACTTTTCATTTCAGGCTGCTCCACCCCTCCCTGGTCAGTCCAACCCCCTCCCTGGTCAGTCAACCGATCATGGCTCAACTCTGTTGTTGTTGTTTTGGGAAGATTGCTGGTAATTCACACAGACTTTTCCAGAATGGTAGTTCACACAATCGATATTGTGCTAAGTTGCGCTACTTTTCAAAAAAGTCAGGAAAAGTAGCAAAAGCCCATATTACAATACTTTTGAGTTTTTGAGCTGCCCCCTTCTGAATGAGGCGATACTGTGGCACAATGTGTGCAAACTATTAGGAATCTTGTTTACCGCACACCATGCAGCTATGGACAAGTTTACATAGGGACCACTAAACACAGTGTGCAAACACGAATCAAGGAACATGAGAGACTGCAGACTAGGCCAGCTAGAAAAATCAGCAGTAGCAGAACGTATTATAAACCAACCTGGACACAAAATGCTATTTGAAAACACAGAAATTCTAGACCAGCCCAACAACTATCATGTCAGAATGCACAGAGAAGCTATTGAAATCCACAAACACCTGGACAACTTCAACACAAAAGAAGAAACCTTAAAAGTAAACTAAATTGGGCTCCCAGTTTTGAAATACAATAGAATAAAAACTCAACACTTACAAAAGAATTACACCCAGGGACAGGGGGATTCCCAGCAGATAATGGTCCATCAACCAACCATTAGCCAAACAGACACTAACAAGCCTTGCATTTCTATACCCAGAAACTAATCATTCAATTACACAAATTTACATATTCTCCCCAATAGGGGTTCACAGCATGTAAACTCCACACACACACCTACCCAACCATTCTCTAAAGATGCCAGCCACAGATGAAGACGAAACATCAGAAAGAAACTATTCCAGAACATGGCCTCACAGCCCGGAAAAAAAAGCACAAGGAAAAACATTGAATTAACTATTATAACAGAATGTGCCTAATGCACGTTGGCCATCTTTGTTCAGGGACCTCACCCCAGTTACCTTACTGAGTTGTTGGTGTCATTCTGGGAATGATGAATTTGGTCCAATGGGTAACTAATATGCACATAAAGAAAAATCTGGTAAAAGGCACAGAAATTCCTATGCAGGGGAAAGAATCCAAGCAAGTTTTGTATCCCAATATGTAATGAGCATCTGAGAAAAATGCAGGCGGGATTTGGGAAAATGAACAAAATGGAGACTGGCCAATTTTCATATCCCCATTCACCCCAACTAGCAACTAAATACATTATTCCATTTTTAGCTGAAGGACATTACTTTTCTTTACTTCTCCCAGTAATACACAAAAATCCCTTTCCTTCCTTGATATTATTTCCTTGAAGATATTTATACAGTTTTAAATCCCCCTAATCTCTTTTTCTGTAAGCTGTATAAATTAAGTTCCTAGTTCTCTCGTCCTGTGTCATATCAACTAATCCTTATATCACTCAGTTGTCCAATGCACCACAAACCTAATCATATATATCCCATATAGCCAGAGCCATGTGTAAATTAAGAGCATCACAAGTGGCAGCGCTTTCAGTTCTGCCTGATCATTTTCATCAGTTTAAAAACATGCTATCTTTCATGACATAGCTTTGGCCCTAGAGGTTGGATCTATCTATCACCTAACAATCATCTATCTGCCTATCTGTCTATCTGTCTAATATGAGTAACACTCTATCACTCCCTGGTAGGAATATACATCCTCAACAATGTTGTCCTCACATGTGAGGAAGAATAATTAAAGAAGCTTTCTCCCTGATGTGAGAAAAAACAAATCATCAGTTCCCACATGGACCAAAAGGAAGGGATAACTGTCAGAGGGCTTAATGAGTCTTGTCACCCTCTTTGTTATATCCTAAATATTTGCCCTGGGAGACAACATGCCTCAAGAGATATTTTTCAGGCCTGTAAACTACTGCTTCTATTCTTCTCAGCAGGGAGTCCCCTACCTTCACCACACACCTCCTCAGAGTCTTGCCAGAGGCCATTCCATGTGCTGACTTTCCAAGGTCCCATGCACATTCTATGAGGACTGAGTCTGCTGCTCTTCTACCACTTCTTTATAATCACTGATAAGGGAGAGAGCTTCAAATTGATTCTGTAGCACCAAACTCAGTACTAGGAAGTGTCCCTAGTACTTCTACTTCTACATGTCACATTCCTCCAATTGTCTACCTCCTGTGTATGGGAACTGACCTCCTCCTCAGAGACATCTCCTGAATGTTCCTCATCCAGGACAGTCTGCTCCACACTGTCAAAGAAACCCTCCCTAATATGCTAAAGAGTGGATAAACGGGCTTCAGGTTGCCGGGCAGCCGATTTACATTTGCTGCAAGTGTAGCTATGTACATCCTCTGGCAAGAAGACAAACATACCACAGTTCTTGCAGTTGACTGTAGCAGCTCCCTCACCACCTGTATTTAGAAGCCTTAAGTAGTCACTGAAACAGAACTTTTGGCTAACCCCTCAAAACTCTTCCACTAACAGCCCCCCCCCCCAATGCCTGTTGGCTTTATTTGTTTGGAGAGCTCCTCTTTCACTGTTAGGTTATAAGTGTGTGGCTCTCCAAGCTTGAAAGACTACAGCAGCAGTTATATAGAGCTACTGGCTGCTAGCTCCACCCCCAAGCAAGTCAGTGATTCGGCAGAAGCCCTCCCCATTAAGCTATGTGATCATGGAGAGCTCACAGCACCAAACCAAATAAATAAATAAATAAATATCCCTCATACAAGCCTTAAAAAAAGTCAGGGATTACCCCCAAACACAACTCACCTTCTGCTGGCTCTCCAAGACTTGAATTCTGTGAAATATTCCTCCACAGTATTCTCCCTGTATTCAAGCACCCTGAAACATTGTGCAGAAATTATTCTGAGAAAGAAAAACACTTGTTTTCTTTTCCAAAAAACAAATATAAAACCCAACCCTTTTTTAGGAGGGGCACAGGAATCCCATTCTCTGTGAAAAAAATGGTAGGGGGATGTCATTTTTGGTTTTGGTTTTTGCAGAAAACAATGTTTTTTCTGTGTAGTATAATTCCTGCACAATAGTTTGGGACATTGAATTCCAAGAGAAAAAAATGTACAAAATTCTTGTCTTCCTGACTGTCAGAAAACCTGTTGTTGTTTTTTAACTTTAACAAATAGTTGCAAATATTCTTTCCCTCTCTAGCCCTTGGACTTTATCAAATGCAGCAAATACGGCATCATAATGACTCCTAATTAATGTGAAAGGGTGCCTATACTGCACGCCATCATGCTATGGCAATTTAAAGTTGTAATTTTTATTGCTGGTCCAAGCTGTCAATAAATCTGCCATGGTGGTGGTGTGTATGTGTGTGTGTATTGTTGTTGTTGTTATTTTTTTGGCAGTTTTGCTGGTATCTGAAACCACACACCATTGTGTTCTTGTGATTACAGGATCAATAGGCAGTCCCGCCAGAACACTTCTGGGTGAGAACACAAAAACCAAGTTCTGGACTCTTTTTTTATGAACCTCCTGGATGTATTTAGAAGTTCTTAGGTGTGTTTCAGTGCTTGTGTGTACATTTTGTCTTTTGATTTAGTTGTTCATTAACTTTTAAGGGTGCATGCATTTTTTTCATGAAAACCGCCGAGATCATTCTCTCTGGTGAACATGGAAGTAGATAGTGTGAGTGTTCATGCCAGGATTATGCTGGGGCTGCTTTTTCATGGTATTACAGGAACGTATGATAAAAAGGGTTGTTGGACCAGGACACAAACACTTCAAAATACAGTGGAAAAGAAACATTTTCAGAGGCTGGTCAGATAAAGTCCCTTGTTGACTGATGTCCCTAGGTGAAATGGTGCATAAACACATTGGGGAGAGAAATAAGAGAGCATTGAGGAGTATGCCACAGAATATCTTCAAGTACCATATCAAAAAAATCACAGAATCATAGACCTGGAAGAGACCACAAGGTCATCTATTCCAACCCCATTCCCATGCAGGAATACACAATCAAACACTCCTGATAGATGGCCATCCATCCCGTCCATCCATCCCGTGCTGAAAAACCTTCAAATAAAGAGAGTCCACAATACTCTGAGGCAGTGCATTCCACTGCCAAATAGCTCTTACTGTCAGTAAGTTCTTCCTAATGTTTAGGTGAAATCTCTTATCTCTTTTCCTGTTATCCATTGATCTGTGTCCTAGTCTATGGAACAGCAGAAAAGAAACATGCTCTTTCTTTAATATACATGACAACCTTTCAAATATTTAAATATGGTGATCATGTCACATCTTAACCTTCTTTTCTCCAGGCTATACATACCCAGCTCCCTAAACTGCCCCTCATAGGGCATACTTTCTAGACCTTTCACCATTTTAGTCACCCTCCCCTGGATATGTTCCAGCTTGTCAATATTCTTCTTGACTTTTTATGCTCAGAACTGGACACAGTATTCCAGGTGAGGTCTGACTAAAGCAGAATACTTCCCTCAACCTAGACACTATACTCCTATTGATGCAGCCTAGAATCGCATTCAGTTTTTTAACTGCTGCATTACACTGTTGCCTCATATTCAGTTTGTGGTCTACTAAGACTCCTGGATCTCATTCATGTGTACTGTTGTCAAGCTAGGTGTCACTATATCTTTGCATTTCATTTTTTCTGCCTAAGTGTAGTACCTTAAATTTCTCCCTGTTGAAATTCATTTTGTTAGTTATCTGTTAAGGTCATTTTGCATTTTCATCCTGTCCTCTTGGGTATTAGCTACCCCTCCTAATTTATTGTCATCTACAAATTTGTTAAGTATGCCCTCTATTCCATCATCCAAGTCATTGACTTGGGCCCAGGACAGAGCCTGTGGCACATCACTAGTCACTTCTCTCCAGGGGGCCAGTTACACAGCATTTTTTATTCTGGGAAAAAGTGAGAAATAGACAACTCAAATCTGTCACCCACTGTAACCATGATTTTCATGCATAGCAAAAGTCTTGGGGTTTTTTTGGATTTGTTGTTTACATATACCTCCATCCTGGGAAAGGGGTACACAGCAGAGCTGAATTTTGATTGGTTGGACTTTGGAGGGGGCGGGCTTGCAAGTGAAGCCTTGCAATTCTTGATCCGCCTTCTTTGTATGGCCCTGCTCAGGGTCCTCCACTGCCTCCAAAGATCGGCTGGCAGAAGCTGCAGCCAGCTGAGAGCCAGGCAAGGGCAGAGCAGCACAGACTTCTCTCCCCTCTGCTAGCCACCCCTTTCTCCTGGCTCACTGCTGGCTGTGGAGACTTCTTCCACTGAGGAACCATTCCCTCGGTGACAGAAGCTGTCGTAGTCAGTGGCGAGGTGGGTGAGAGCCAAGCGGATCAGACATCCCCCCCCCTCTTAGCCTGTTTTGCCCGGAGCCCCCACTGCTCCCATGGCTGAGGATGCTTCCTCCATGACTGACAGTAGCATTGTTTAGTCCACATTTACTAGCTTGTTTGCAAGAATACCATGGGGACCTTGTCAGCTCAAATTACTGAACTCAAGATATGCTACATCCATTGCATTGCCTGCATCAACCAAGCTTCTGACTTTATCCAGAGTGAGAGAGAGAGAGAGAGAGAGAGAGAGAAGTTAGTTTGGCATGACTTGTTTTTGAGAAACCCATGTTGACTTTTAGGGATCAAGGCATTCCTTTGTAAGTGCTTACAAACTGCCTATTTTATGATCTGCTCTAGAATCTTTCCTGGTCAGGCTGGCTGTGTGGTAATTGCTTGGATCCTATTTTCCCCTTTTTGAAGATGGGAACAACATTTGCCCTCTTCCAGTCTGCAGGGACTTCTCCTGTTCTCCAGGAATTCTCATAGATTATTGACAGTGGTTCTGAGATTACTTCTGCCACTTCCTTTAATACCCTTGGATGTAGTTTATCTAGCCCTGGAGACTTGAATTCATTTATACTGGCCAGGTTTTCCTGAAGTACCTATTTACCTGTTCTGTCCTTCATTTTCCCTACTGCCTCATCTGCTCCATTTTCTCCAGGTTGAGCAGTGTTCAATTTATCTTGCTTTTAAGAAACTCCAATCCATAATGAACTTCCTTCTATTGTAGTGTTCTTGATGATGGGAATCACATCCAATATTTTCCTAAGTTTATTGAAATCAGCTTTCATAACTCTAAAATGCGTGTCTGACTACACTTGGCTTCCTCTTTCCACGGTATAAAAAACATGAGAAGAACATGGTCACTCCCACTTAAGGATCCCACCACTTCCACCCTCTTAACCAGGTCATCACTGTTGGATGGTGTTGGACTCTGGTTAAAGTGGCTAACCGTTAGCAGCAGAACTTATGTTCTGCTTCAGCTTTACAAGATTTATTAATATCTTTATTAATATCTAAAGATATGGAAGGATTCCACAAGGGACATCCCCCAGACTCAGCAGGAGTTGTGTGATGTTGGACAGAGATGTATATCTGGGAATTTTTATCAAGCCTCATAGCAAAGCTAAACTAAAACTTTAAGCACTTCCAAGCTTGGTTTAGATGGACGATTCCACAAATAGGAGATTTTAACATTTAGTAGACAGTGAGAGAGGAAGAGAAGGAATGGGGTGGGGAGGGGAGGCTGGAGCTCATGCGTGTAGCAGCTGCCTTCGTTGTGTGCATGGGGTGATGAGGTGGAAGACACTGGGTGGCAATTGAGCTTTATATACTGTAAAGTCCTTTTATATAAGGGACTTGAGCATCCACATTTTTTTGTATCTGCAGAGTGGTGGTGGTCCTGGAACCAATCCCATGCAGATACAAAGGGCCCACTCATGTGTGTGTGTGTGTGTGTGATTGTGTTATCACATTTTCTTTCTTTTTTCACTTTTATTTTCTCTTCTCTCAATTTTTTTTTCATTTTCTTTCTTTCTTGAATATTTTTATTCAAGAAAGATGTTTTGTATTCTTTAATTGTATAAACTCAAACATTAATTAAAAGTATGAAAAGACACCAGGTCATCACTGTTGGTTAGGATCAGATCTAAAATAACTGATCTGCTCATTGCCTCTTCCACTTTCTGGACAATGACATTGTCAGCAAGGCAAGTAAGGAATTTCTTGGACCTTATATACTTGGAAGAGTTTGGCTTGTAATAAATATCAGAATAGCTGAGACCTGCCATCACTGCTATATCTCTCTTTTCTGAATGTGTGGTCATCTGTTTCTTGAAGGCATCATCCAAGTCCTCAGTCTGGCTTGTTCTGTATTACACTCCCACAGTGACATCACTCTTCTTTCTCTCCACCTCAAATTTTGCCCAGATGCTCTCAACTGGCTTCCAAGATTTAAATCATGAATCTCTTCACAGGTGTAAACTTCCTTGACATATAATGCTACTCCTCCTCCTTTTCTGTTTCATCCATTTTTCTGAAATAGGTTATACCTCTCTACTGCCATGTTCCAATGAATACCACCAGGTTTCAGTGATTCCTATTATTTCATATTTGCTTTGCTGTGTTAAGAGTTCAAGTTCATCTTGTTTATTTCCCATGCTCTGTGCATTAGTGTAGAGACAACTAAGACCATACATAGTTCATTCCCCTTCACTGCTTCTTTAAGTTTTTTTCTCTTCCACTATTGGGTTCTTCTATTATTCAGCCAATCCTCTCTATAACAGTCCTGCTATTATCTCCAGCAGTGGATGAACTCCTGCCCTCAATAATACTGTTTCCTTTCCCCACATAACTCAGTTTAAATCCCTCCTGATCAGGTTTTGAGACTCTTAGGAAAAACATTCCTGCCAGCTGCTGTGAGGTGCAACCCATCCCTTGCTAGAAATCCATCATCATTAAACCACAGACCATGGTCCATGAAGTCAAATTGTTCCCAGCAGCACCATCTATGGAACCAGTTTTTCACCCCACTATTCTTCTCCTTCTTCCTGGGCCATGTCGTTCAATTCAGAGGAGAGATGAAATGATGACCTGTGCATCAAGGTCCATTAGTTTCGTGCCCAGAGCCTCAGTTCCCATGTAGACCAAGAATATGGGGTAATGGTCAATGGGCTTGATGAGGCTGGTCAGCCTCATCACAATTTTCTTGCCCCGGGGTGAGAGCATACCTCTTGAGACATCCTGTCAGGCTTGCAAATCACTGCTTCTGTTCAGCAAGATTACTACCACCACACTTCTCCTATGGGGTTTGGTGGGGGCCATTCCATGTGCTGAATCTTCCACTTTCACCTACACATTCTCTGAGGGCTGACACTATTGCTCTTGTCCCTTTTCTTCATCATCACAGATAAGAGAGAGAGCTTCACGTCAATTCAATAGCTCCAAACTCACAGAATGATCCCTGGTCCTTCTATTTCTTTGTGTCACATTCCTCCGAATGTCTAGCTCCTGTGTTTGGGAACTGACCTTATCCTCAGAGACATCCTCTGTGAGTTTCTTATCCAGGACAAGTTCTCTGCTCTGTCCAAGCACTTGTCTACACCAGTCATAAACCCCAATTCCTCCCTGATCTGACCTGATAATGCCACACAGTGTGCAGCCCTTACCCCAAATCTAGTGCAATAGTGACACATTGTTAGCACCCCTGACAAGCCCCACCCTCAGGAACCCAAAAATTTGCTTATTTATAATTTGGCATATTAATATAGTCATCCACATGGGAAGACAGTAAAACTCCGGGACTCAATGTAAGGATCCCAAAATCCCATCACCTGAAGTCAAGTTTTTGGGTATAATTACTGGCCCCAAACCCTGCCTCAATGCACACAGACCTCTTCCTGGGGACACTACATCTTTCTGTGTAGCCAAGTGCACAGACTCCATTCCTGAGGACCCCACATCCTTCTGTGTCAGCTAGGCACACAGACTTCTCCCTGGGGACAGTACTTCTCTCTGTGTAGCCATTCCTGCTTCATCCATCCACATTGCTCTACAACTTTGGATTACAGGACAAGTGTCATATCACCCAGAAAAACTCCCTATCTATTTCTCTGTCAGCTTCTCTCCTTCCATTCCTAGTGGTCTTGTGTGAATGCTTTGTTGTATGAACGTGTGCATGATTGGTGTTATTGTTACCAAGTTCTTAATAAAGATCATTGTTAACTTTCCTTTGTGTATTTGTGTGTGTGTCAGCTCAGAGTTAGTAGGGGTAAAAATAGATGTAAATATCCCCTTGTTTCCCCCTTTCACATTGCTATTAGAAACTTGACATTTGCATGGGATTTCCACAAGCAATTTGGGTAACAACATACTGTAGTGCCCTATTCACACAAGACTTGGGGAATACTCCCCTAATCTGGGTTTTAAAAATCTCACAGTTTTCTCCAGAGTTTGCTGGAAACTCTTTTTTAAAAAAAACTGCCATGTGAACAATCCATCTGTACTGGATTTGGGGGTGGGGGTGAGAGAGAGGAAGGACAAGTGCTGCCTGAGGCACCACAGTTTCCTTCCTTTCTCAGTGCCAAATACACAGAAACTGAGAAAGTTTTGCTTCCTAATATGAAATGAGGATAAGAAAATACGGCCTCGAGGTGGAAAATGGCCCTTGAGATTTCTGAACCCATTCCAGAAACTTATTTACCAGGCCCTGTACCCTTTTTGGCAGGAGGAAACTCTTGTCTCCAGTTAGCTGCTGATCAAAATATTTTCCTGGCCTGGGGAAGGGGAGGAGACTCCAAGGAAGTCACTGAGGGATTTAGTCCTGCTACCTTTCTGAGGCTCCTTGTAGTTAATATTGATGCTATAGAGCCTTGCCTTGCTTACTTCTGAATGCTCTTGTTTACTGCTATGTAGACATACAGAGGTTTTATATCTAGGATGCAATTTGAAAATGCTGCTCCATGTTTGAGTGGACAAGGAGAGATTTGTACTGTTTACTTCTCAGTAGATGTGTTGCTTATGCTCATCCTTATGTCTAAGTAGGCATACAAAGACCATTCACAAATTTTCTTATGAGAGAATGCATCCTAGCATGTCAAAATTCTTCTTCTAAGCTCTGCCCCTTTATTATGTTTCAATAAATTGAACTTTAAAATCATAGCAGAGTTTTCAGGTCTTACCACAATCTCTTGATGAGTACTAGACTAATGGTAGGGTTATGAAAATCTATCTCATTTTTAATTAGTTTATCTGAATCCCACCTGCATTTTCTTCCAATCATTGTTTCACTTGGGGTTTCATGGATTTGTGTAATTTTAATGCCTTTTTAAAAACTGCTCAGTTATTTCTGAACATACCTATTTTTTTGAGGGGGGGGACCCATAGAAGTGTGTTTCTTTGTAATTTTTAAATTATGTGCATTTCAGTCATTCAGATTTTAAAACACGGGCATTATTTTATGGATGCTTTATTTCTCAGGAACACCCTGTAAGCCTCACAAAGATGTAAATATTTGAGGCAAGGTGCATGCTTTTCTCACATTTCTCAGGAGGTGTTGGAAATACTACTTTCACCAATACTGGCAATTCCAATGCTATTTCTTTTCATCCACAGCTAGTGGATGTGAAAATCCTATGGTCCAGTAAGAGAAGAGCCAAACAATCTCTAGAGGCATAGCTCAACAACTACAGCAGGAACTGGGAAGTTGTAATTAAGCTGAATCATCATGTGTGCCATTCCTTTGGGGGCTGTAAAATGCAACATCCTCAAGGACACAACAGTATGTGCTGTTTAGTTATATCCAGAGAAAACGTTTTCACATCATGCAGCAGTTATGTATTATTACATTTTCATTCCTCCCTTCCTCCTAGGAACTTGTGAAAATGTGTATCAGATTCCCAAGCAGCCATCCTTTCCTTAACCAAACCCAGTTTTTTGTTTCAGCAATGTTTGTCTGATAATGTGCCTTCAATGATGTTCATTTTACCTAACAGAAACTTTGGATAAAATATATGACCATTAGTCCAAAGCAACAATCTTTACTGCTGGTGCTGTTGGTGTACTGTTGGTGCTGCTGTCCTCCTCTTCCTCCACTAACATGAAGAGAACAACCCACCTTGTTTTAATGTCCAGCTCAGCTTCTTGTGAGCAATAGTAGGAACACTAGTTCATTCTGTCAAACCTCTCCACACTAAGTAGCATGGTAGTAGGAAATAACCAATTACGGTACATTGAAGAGGTCACATCCATCAACACAGTCTTTTCTTATACCTGTTTTGGCAAAACTGTTCACAGCATTGTAAGATGTTTGTGATATAAAAATAATGACAATAACACTGCTACTATGCATAACTAATGTTAGACCAACATTGTATAGGTAAATGGAACTGTTCAGTTGGTTATTGACTTACACAAAATGGCACTGGAAATTTTCTTTGGTTTATTTCAAAAGAAGAAAGCAAAGTTATCCATTTATGATTAAATAAAACACATACACACAGCTGAATAGTCTCCACTTGATAGGGCAGAGGAGAATGCTTTTAAACAAAATCAAGAGGGAAAATTAAATGCATTCTGTTTGAGTATGTGACAATGTCTGTATGCAGAATGAGAGAGAGAGAGAGAGAAACAGAGCAAGAGAAAAAGCTCTCTGAGCATTACTGTCTCTTTACAAACCAGACTGTAGAAATATATATGCTTATGCAGGCAGCCACCAAACTCTGAAGCTCCATTTAGGGTCTAGCTCTAAAATGTGAAGAGTAGAAATGAGCTATACCTATCCCTGTCCACGTGCATTTCCATCATTTTCATGATGTGGAGTGTGACTTCCTGAGGACTAAACTTCACCTGTACATGGAGTCTCTCCAGATATCTAGACTGCTGATTTTCCAGCATCTAGGTCTACCTGGAAATTGAGTGCAGAAAGGACTAACACCCCAGCCATCTTCACATATTTATTTCTTAACAACTGAATTCTTAAGCATAGTAAGCCTCTTGGAGGAAGCATAGTAGTCTCTTGGAGAAAATTAGTGCTGCTTATTTGACCATCCAGGGCCAGAGAATGGCCCAGACACTTCTGTGTGCATCACTACACCTTGAGGAATGCATAGAAATCACTTTGTAGTGGGAAAATAGCCTTATTCATATCTAAATCAAGCATAGGCTGAATCTACACCTTCAAATTAATTCATCCTGACCTTGATGTATGTGCCATTGGAACACACAATGTTCCTTCATTTTCTAAGTGAATATACTTGGAGGGAGATAACAATGTGGAGGGACACTGTCTGGTCTCTTTTCAGTCCTCTTTCTCCTTCCAAACACAGTTTCCAGTCAGAGATCATATCATATTTCTCTCTCCCCCCCTTTTTTTTTGGCCCAGTGTATTCGATTGTCTGAAGGCCTGGCTCCATTTCAGAAGCACTGTGAGCCTTCAGACATTTAATATTCAAACATTTGAACGGGGAAACTGGAAGGTATAGATGAGAGGGTCTTCATTTTTTTTTTCTTCACACATGCCTGGAGAGTTTGCAGATATGGTATGCAACAGGGAAATATCAAAGCTTCAGCAGGGCTGAGGGGGAGAGACTTTGTTATAAGGCAATGCAGAGCTATGTCACGATGATGGGAGAAAAGGGATAAAAAGGAGTGTAAAAAGAAAGGGGAGCTAAAATCCAGTTTTCCATCATAAGCAACAGGAAAAGCTAAGAGCTTCAGTTGACGGATTGAGTGGAAAGCCTCCATCATAAGGCAATGAAGAGCTATGCCAAGCACCCTTGACAACACTTCTGACCTACCGTCCATAAACAGTGAGATTTTAGGTTCCTACACAGTTGTAAGTCCAATTGAGTTCATTGTGACTTACTCCAGGGTTAGAGGGCAGAGGATTACAGTCTTATTGGACAATAAATCCCTATGGACTCAACAGGAAATAGATTCAAAGAAACATGGGGAGGATCGGGCTGTGCTTTTCCTGGATTAATGACAATTGGTTTAGCTGTTCCATTCTGTAAGTTTTTTTAAAAAAAAAATATAAATCCTGTTAATCTTGAGGGAAGATCCATGTGGAACTTTAAATGTCATGGCCAAAACTGAAGGAGGAGGCATTTAATTTCCCCAGGCAAGGGGACATAGCAAGAGAGCCATCCCATAGGAGTACAAGTGGAGCCATCCAATTGGAATGCAGGTGGGTGGTTAGAAAGACAGGAAAACAAGAAAGGCTATTGGTTGATATGGATATGTATGCCAGAAAGAGAAAAAATGACCTACAAAACTATCTTTCAGACATTGGAAGAAATAACCTTTTGAATAAATTTTACTTCCAGTTGGGGAAATGTGTGTCTTTCAATGCCATTTGAATCTAGATTATAACAGTTCTGTTTGGCATTACCGGGGTCCAGCAGGGGCAGAACACTGTGAATTAATTCAGCTCCATAATAGATAGATTAGTCACAGATAGATTTATTTTAGCTATTATAGACATTGCTTTTAGCCACCCTGTGCCAATATGGATATGGTCTATTGGTATTTCAGTGTAATACATGATAATTAATGTTGGCTACATCATTTTTTTTTCAGCTGGTAAGATACATTCTGCAAGTTTGTTTATTGTAGAAGGTGTCAAAGCCAAAAACACATTTGCTTAAGCAAATCTAGCTTTGTGGTCAGACTGACAAAAATGTTTGCTTTATATGCTCCTTATTTGCAGAGACATGAACAATCTTTCTATGTAGCGTCGTGTTTATTTACACCTTTCAAGATGCTGACATTACATGCTCAGTCTTCTTTTCATCAAAATTTGATATGCATACATGCAGCCCATTGAAATCATATTACTGCACATCATTTGTAGCTGCTGCTAATCATTACCAATTCAAAAGTATTCACTGGGCAATTGCACTTCATTCCACATTCAGAAGAAAAGATCTAATGCTAATCTGAATCATGACTGAAAAACTTGTTTAATTGAATGACATCTTGTACACTGGGTCACCATTTTTGAAATCCACAAATATTAATAACTATCTCAGGGTTTTTTGAGGCATTGACCCAAAACAGTAAGGTAGAGTTTGTGAGCAGATAGTTTCAGATATTTGCAGATTTTCTTTGCTTATTTCACTAGCTAAGAGAAGAAAGGTAAAAGGGAACATCAATGAGGTATATGAAACGAAACACAGTATGGAGAAAATAGAAAGAAATTTTCTTTATCTCTTATCATTCTTACAGTATAGGAGTACTTACAGCAGTCAAGAAAAACAAAGCCAAATGGTGGGAGACTGAGGTCAGACAAAATAAAGTCTTTCTACAGACAATACTGCAATTCATTACTGTGAGATGCAGTGATGGCTACCAATGTGGATACCAACTTGGATAGTTTTAAAATGGAACAAATGCATGGATGATAAGGCTATCAGAGTTCACTAGTGATGATGGAGTTCACTAGAGATGTTGGAAAAATGCAAAAACACTGCATCTAACATGTATACAAACATAGTTTAATCTATGGAGGTATGCAAAATATATGGAAAAATATATACAAAACTTCATTTGGGTGTTGTTTTTCTGTTAGAAACAAAACTCACATCTCAAATGTTAATACAGAACTCATGCGGAATGGAGCTGAATGTGGGTAAAGGAGGCACAGAAACTCTTACTCCTCTGTTTCTCCTATATTACATTCTTGTAAATAAAGAATGAAATGCTTGTACTTCATCAGTGTTTCCTTCAGTGCACCCTTTCATAAACCAAAGAAATGAAGCTATAGAATGTGTACTCCTAAATCATTATGAATTCCTCTTGAGCTGCCTTGACACCTTTCCAAACTAATATGCTTTTCACAATATACCTTTCTTCTCTCTCAACTGCAGTGGTTCATAACAGCATCATAGAGAATGTACATACATTATCCTTTCATAATGTGTCATAGCCTTGTACAAAGTCCAGTCAGTGGACTCAAAAAGTGATTAGAAACTGGAAACTAAGGCTTCCAATTTACCATAGCAAATGACAACAGGACTCATATACATATCAGTTTGTACACATCCAGCACTACCACTCATTTTGACTAAAATTCCTTTGAAAGAACACATTATGAGAGAGGAAATGGAATAATCTATTGCACTAGGCCCAGAACCAGCAGGGACCCCACTGCACCCCATAACTTTGTCCAGACTACCCGTAAGCCTACTTCTAGGCACACAACACTCTTCAGAAAAGAAAGGACATATCTGGTGAACATCACTCTGCATTCTACCACATACCAAACTTCTATTAAAATGGTGGTGGAAGAGGTGGAAGCTGATGCCCAATAAGCTTTTGGAACTGGGAAGCAATAGTTAGTTACTTGGAAAGCTGAAGGGTGCTCTTTTCAGCTTTCCAAGTAACTAACTATTGCTTCCCAATTCCAAAAGCATATCTTCTCCTCCTTTATTTAAAGGTATCTCCTCCTCCTTCTTTATTTAAAACCTTACCTTTTCCTCTTTTCTTTACCTTTTCTTGAGAACAGGTTTGGTGTAGTGGTTTGAGCACTGGACTATGACTCTGTAGACCAGCCATGGAAACTGGGCAAATCATAGTCTCTCAGCCTCACAGGAAGGCAAAGGCAACCACCCTATGAAAAAAATCTTGCCAAGAAAACCCCATGAATGATTTGCCTTAGAATCACCATAAGACAAAACCAACCTGAAGGCACACAACACAACAACAACAACAACAACAACCTTTTCCCCAAACTCGGAACCCAAGTTGACTTACAGGTTAATATACAATATACTTAAAACATACAAAACATAAATGTTAGAATAGAATTAAACTAGAACACAACGTTTTAAAAATAATCTAAAATACAGGTCAACCCCATATCCATGTGGTATTATGTTTCAAGACACCCCATGGATACTTGAAACTGTGGATAATAGGGAACCCTATTATTTTCAATGGGGCAAACACTGTAAGTTGACCATAGAATCACACTGGAGGGCCTAGAAATGCCTAGAGACAACATAATTTTTCAGACATGGATAAGTGAAACCATGGATACAGAATCTGTGGATATGGGGGTCAACCGGTATACAATTCATATGTTTAAAAGCAGGGTTTTAAAAAAAGCATTATTAAAACAATACAGCACTCTCAGTTCTCCAAAGCCTGTCTGATTATAAACAGTCTGTCTGCCAAGGGAAAGACAGCAAAGAGGGGGGCATTCTAGCCTCCCTAAGAAGCATGTTCCATAGTCTAAGGACAGCTACTAAAACACATCTATGTTGAGTCCCCACTATATGAGTCTCTGAAGATTGTGGGACTGAGACAAGGGCTTCTGGGGATATGAGGATCTGGGTAGGTTTATATGTGGGGAAATAAATTGTTAGATAGCCTGGACCTGAGATGTATCAGGCTTTATAGGGCATAACTAGCACTTTGAAAACAGACCTGAAGCCAGTAGAACTGCTGGAGCAAGGGAGGTACCATATATGGTTCTTATATCCAACCCCAATTTAACACTATGGCTGTGTCAGGTATCAGCTTTTCGAAACTCATAGAGCACAAGCTTCAGAGTCCATCAGAAAACTTTATTGCTAAACATTCAGGAAGCATGCAACACAAAATCGTTGCTATGAATGAGAGCCTGGGTAGTCCTGACTAGGATCAGGGCAAAAACTCTGCATCATCCAGACTACTGGGCACAGGAATGGGGGGAGGCCATTTCATTTGGCTCACCAAGACAAGCCCCTGGTTTCTGCAAAAGCACTTGTTGTTGTTGTTGTTGTTGTTGCTGCTGCTGCTGCTGTAATGCCTTCACAGTTGTGAGGCTGAGAGTGTATGATTTAGGCCAAATCCATACTACGCAAATAATCCACTTTGAAACTGGATTACTTGCCATGGCTCCTTTCTGTTGAATCCTGGGGTTTGTGGTTTTACATGGTCCTTAGCCTTCTCTGTCAAAGAGTGCTGGTGCTTCACCAAACAACAGATCCCAGGATTTCAAGGCAATTTTTGCCAAAGGTTTCAGGTTGATGTTGAATAGTATGAAGGACAGAACAGATTCCTAAGGGACCCCACAAATGAAGTGTGGAAATGAACAGAAATTTCACAGCACCACCTTCTGGATTTGCCCCTCCAGGAAGGAACAAAGTCATAGTAAAGCAGTGCCTCTAAGTTACATCCCAGAAAAGCAGCTCAGAAGGATAACAGAAGGTAGATGGTATCAAAATTCACTGAGAGGTCCAGCAGACACAAAAGAGATACACTCCCTCTGTCTAGTTCCTTGGCAAAGTTCATCCACCAATGTGACCAAAGTTGTTTCTGTCCCATAAGCAAGCCTGAAACCAGACTGAAATGAATAAAGGTAATATATTATAATAACCAGTTAGCCATGAAGCTGGGACACACCCACATGTTCTAATGCTATGCCCAATAATGGAAAGTTGTACACTAGACAAGTCCCCTGGCCTTTTTAATGTGATAAGAAGGTCAAGGGATTAGTGGACATGTAATGGCTCTCATTTCTCCACCTATCTTGTCCACATCCTCAGGCTAACCAAGAATAATCAGGAACAAAGTTAATGTATCAGCTGTAAAGTCCAAGCTCAATATTATCTGCAAGGTGCCATGTAAATTCTTCACAGCAGGCTAGTGAATGGTCTTTCTCTTTCAGCAGCCAGAATATAATAGACCACTGACCATCAGAAACAGTTCTGCCAGATGGATCCTTGCTGATGCAATAGTGATAGAAAAAAAAATTTTTTTTTTGTCTTCATTGTCATGGAATAGGCCTTCAGTAACCTCCAGCCCATGTTCACTTAGACTTCCTCCATACTCACATCAAGTTTTCGGCCAGTGTTTCTCTAGTCTGTGTCTGACTTGTTTTATTCTAAGCTTCCTTAGAAAACCATGGGGCTGGTTTGACTTCACTTCACTAATAGGGATGCTCCAGGGCAATCATGGCCACCTATGTGGCCATTTTCCCATTCCAGAGGCCAACAGGTATTCAACAGAATTGCCTACCAAAGTTACAGGAAAGCCCCTAGAGTAATCAAGAAATCATCTTGATCTATGAGCCTCTGGGAGCAGACCATCCTAATCAGTCTCCTAGCTCTGTAGAGGTACAAAGTTCCAGCAAGTCTAAAACATATCACATAGAGAATTGTCTATGTCAAGATCACATTATCCCATCCTGCACAGAAAACAAGGTCTAGAGTGTGGCCAGCAGTATGAGTGGGCCCTTATACTACTTGGAACAGACCCATGGTTGTCTTGGCTGATGTGAGTTCCTGAGCCACTCCTGACAGGGCAACTTAAGCATGGAAATTGAAGTCTCCCAGAATTTCAAATTGACTCTAGCTAAGCACAGGAAGGAAGAGTGTTGAACAGTGCGGTGGGCAGCACACCAATAGAATCTCTATACTGTGATGGACAACCATCTTCAAATAGGCACATTCAGACCCAGTCCACTGTGGAATAGGGCATATTGTCAGCAGGAGGGAATCCTGACGGACCACAGCAATTCTGCCTTGCTGTTCCCCAGGTCTAGCCTTCTCCTGCACAGATACACTTGGTGAGCAAAACTGAGAGAGATAACCCCCTACACACACACACACACACACACACCTTATCCAGCCAAGTCTCTGTGATACAAGCCAGGTTGACATGCTTATCCATGTTCAAGTTATTAATGGCATATATTTTTTCACATACTCACTTGGTATTCAACAGCACTATTTTGAACCCAGACATCTGTTACCAAAGCTATTTGCAATGGGACATTGTTTGGAGGCAACCGGCAATAGCTGGTTGCTTCCCTCCACCATGAAATCAAAACTGTATCTCCCTCTGACTTCTAGGTAAGTTGAGGAGTGATCTGACAGGTGAAAAGTAGTGTGGCAATGTGTAGGGGTTGAGAGAGAGAGAGAGAGGAATGGGATCAGTAATTCTGACAAAGAAAGAAAAATAGTGCCGGGTTGAGTGAATCATGTGTATTTGGTATGTTGGCTTAGTGGAACCTGTGCTGAGGGAGCTGGTGGTCCTGAAAGTAGATGGATGGGAGGGAATGAGTGGGAGTGTTTCAAAGTGTTGGTTTGTTGTTGAGGATCAGAGCCACCTCCCTTCATACTCAGAAACTTGGGCAGAATCTTAGGAGCTGAGTGCCATCATTATGCTTACATACTAATGGTTATAGCCTAAGATTGTCTACTTCCCCTATGTTATAATATAAAATGTACTTCTACTTATTTTTCCAATCTACTGTTCTTCAGTCCTAAAGTTGCTATTTCACCCTGCCTTTTTCTCATAAAATCAGTTCCCAGTTCCCACTCCTTTTAAAATCCATTTAGTGACCTTTATCTTATCATATTTGTCAACTTGTTGATTTCAGCAGTCATATAATTTTAAAAGCCAATCTTCTTGTGTAGGAATGTCCATACTCTTCCACTTCTGAGTTGAGTGCAGAGAATTCTGGCTGCTGAAACCATATACTGTACTGTACAATCCTTCCATATTTCTTCTCCAGCTGATCTTCCATCAATCCCAATAACAAAAGTTCTGGTTTTAATGGAAATTTAAATTTCAAAATATCTTGCATGAATCCAGTAGCTGAATCTAATATTTTATTGCTTTGTCACAGGTCAAACCACTTTTGATAAAAGTCCCCTCTTTATGACTTCACTTCCAACATGTGTTGGTGGTATCCTTATACATCTTTTAGAGCCTGTCTGGAGTCAGGTACCATCTATACATCATTTTATAGAAGTTCTCCCTGAGACTGTAACTCAAAGTAAATTTTAGATCCCTCCTCCACATTCTTTCCCATTGCTCTAACAGCATATTACGACCCACATTTTGGGTCCATTTAATCATACACTCTTTCATCTATTCATGTTCCATTTCTATCTGTAACAGTAATTTACACATCTTAGCAATTAGATGTTCATCATTTGTACATAATAACACTTCAAATTCTGATTTCTTCAATTCCAAAACACGTATATTCTTATCTATTTTAAATCTCGCATAGATCTATTTATAAAAATACTATTGAAAGCCATATCTATGTAATAGCAACTCTTAATAAGTTAACAATTTATCTGTAAATATTATTTCTCTTAGATATGAAGCTTCATGGGGATGTTACCCTAAAATTTGGGGGTCTTAAGGACCCTCCAAATATCAATATTAATTTGGGGGACTTAATATACTTAGCTTGGCTATGCAAGAGGGGGTAACCAGATAACAGGACTTTTTGACCTATGTACACCGGTAAGAAGGAGGAGATGTTAAGCTAGATAGTACAATTATTTGTTCTTTATTTGAGAAAACGATACTGACAACATTCATACACACACTCAGGCTTCAAGTGTTCACACTGTTAGGGTTTTGAATGTGTAGCCCTTGGAAATTTATGTCATAAAGAGATACCATATATTCCATTTATCTGTAGAGGACAAAGCTGAAAGTTAAACAGCTATGCAGTTAGCTAGGTAGCTGATGTTCTTCTGTCCTCTTATCTCAGTATGACTAATAGAAGGGGAGATTACATGCTAGGGATGATGTCAGATGCTGTCACCAGTCACCAATTGAATGAAGGCGAGTTGCTGGAATTTGCTAGAACAGCTAGGAAACCCTATATAAGGCATGGTGCAAGGCAGCCCACTTCACTTCCTCAACTGACTTCTTTGATTGACTGCTAACTGTAAGCTTAGCTATTAGAGCAATGATTTGTTTGTAGTTTAGGATGTAAACAATAAAGACTGTTAGTTTTTAGACACTAAATGTGTCCATCTACTCACTGAACATTGAGCATGCTGGGAGCATCTGGAACAAGCTTTTGCTACTCTGCTAACCTGATTGCTGGCTGGACTCCTGAACATAGACTCCAGTAGGCTGTAGCATGACACACACAAATTTAGTGAATAAAGCAGGATGGATTGGGACAGAAAAATAGAGAAGAGGCTGTTTTGTAGAAATACAACAGCTGTCCTGTACAGCAGAGGTTCCTGCAGCAACAGAATCTGAGTTGCACTCAGAGGATCAATCAGCAAACTGGCAGCGTGGATCTAGGAGGAGGAGTTGTAGACATGTTGGGGTTGTTTTAAAGGGGTTTTTATACCAATAATTATCTTCAGGGGATGGGATTCAGAGTGAAAGACAATGTTTCTCAGAGGTTCCCAAGGTAAGACAATGGATGCTCTGGATATGCTAACAACCCTTAATGTGCGGATACTTCCGTGAGTAAAAAGTGGCACCTTTTCCTTCCATGTGACATGGAAGGAACACGGAGGGCAATGCGAGAGGGATGGTGGCGTCAGAAAATGGCCCCCTACCGCAAAACAGGTGAGTACCTCTCCAGAGCCCTCCGCAGCACTTTTTATGCATCTGAAAAATTCCTGAGTCTCAGCCCTAGTCTTTTGGGATTCCTGTTCCCAGTTTACTGGCCACACTGTGTAGAATGCCACATTTTGCAAAATTATAAATATTGCCAATTATTACAGATATGGGGCAGGAGGTGTCAGGGTAGGTAAAAGGGCGAAATCCACAAAGGCAGTTAAGGGCAAAGCCATCACATCCATTTTATGATGATGTCCTTGGTGCTTTCATTAACTCTAGATACTAGATTAATTCTAGGCCACTAGATACCCAGCCACAGTCTTCTTCACTATAAGGAGATATATCAACTTCTGTTTAAATCATATTTATTGTTTCAAATTTAATCCAAAATATGAATTAACATGTGGAAATTTAATGTTTTCTGGGTGGGAAAAAGTAATATGCATTTATAATGACATACAAGTGGTAAAGATAACTGTGTCAAAGACACAAGAACTCCTGAATAATAGTCCCCATGTAAAATAGACACACACATTAGAATTTAACAATTGGTGTCCAACAATTCTTGCAGAATGGTAACATTTATTTCATTTGCATTTTCCCTACCCTCGATCAATATTTCACACAGGTACAGCTTTTACTGAGAAAGAAAATGAATTCAGTTCTGAAATGATGTTGATGCTCACTTACTTTTGCATGACGGAGCGTTGCATTGAGCCCAATTCAGAAAGACAAATGTCTTCAGATGTTTCAAAGAGCTATCATGTAACCATTTAAAGACAGCCTCTTCTTTGTGTTTATACAATACCTGAAAAATGCTACAATGCCATCCGCCCACCACCACCATGCGCAAAAATTCTAAAGCAATGGCTTTCTCTCCGGGGAAAGCACAATGCAACAAACGATCTTTTGCATGAACTAGAAGTGTCACTATTGTTAGATTATCCTTTAAACTTAGTCTTCAGTTTCTCCTTTAAAAGATTTAATCCATGGGATACAAATTTTTTATAAATCAAAGGAGTAGAATCATAGACCCAAAGATGCCTATTCTTTCTAATATAAATATGTCTTAATAATTAGAAAGAATTTTGCTGTAAGCTTTTACAGTTGTCCCTTCACATTCGCTGGGGTTTGGTTCCAGGATACCCCGTGAATACCCAAATCCGTGAATACTCAAGTCCCATTATATGCAATGGCAGAGCAAAATGGTGTCCCTTATATAAGATGGCAAAATCAAAGTTTGCTATTAGGATTGTTATTTTTTTAAGAATATTTTTCAAGCCGTGAATACTCAAATCCGTGAATGTCAAATCCGTGAATGTGGAGGGACAACTGTATATATTTTTCAAAAATGTGAGTTTATGCATAAGATTTTTTAAAAAGCATTGTTGTAGCAGACCGAAAGCTATATAGTCCAGCATCCTGTTTCCCACAGTGGCCAATCATATACCCTTTGAGAGGCCCACAAATGGTGCATGAAATAATATCATCCTTCTGGAGTTGTTCTTCAACTACCGATATGCTATAGGGATATAAAATTAGAATCAAGATTATCAACAAAAAAAATCTATTTTGTACCTCCCAAAGATACTCAGCAACACTTTTCCAAAAATTTGGTGAAATGAAGATACTACAGACAATTGGGAAGCATGAATTTATCAAAATGCAAACTGAACAAAAATTGTCCTCAGTTCTAGACATGACTGAGGACCAAGACATGAAATGGACTGACCATTGCATTTGAATTCCAGGTTTATAAAAATGCAAATTGCCTCACCTGGAGGGCTCTGATAGTGGAATCAGAGCAGGCCTGGAAAGGGAATTAAACCCTTTCCTCGTCTGTTATGCAGAAGGGTAACTTTGGGGATCTTTTCACCGATGTATACCAGTATGAACTGTAAAGAGCATTCAAGTTAAAGTAAAGTAAAGTATTTTAATGAAATGACACCAAAGTTAACTAACACACACAATACACATGCTTAAGAACCATGCAGTGAAGATACTCAGACAGGTGCCTCAGGGTGGCACAGGAGTTCCAATCTGGGACATGCTAAGAAAGACAGTGGCTGGGTTCATCCACTGTAGCACCCTTTACTATTGTTAGGGGACTAATATTTATACCCTATTTCATATCCTGAAGGATTACTCTGATTATGACAAAGCCTGGGTGGCTTTCCCATGGGATAGATAAAGAAAATCAAAACTCAATTGATTGCTTTATTTACTGAGAGATTCCGGCTCTCCACCGTTCGGCTGTGCTGTTAAGGAAGGGAAGTAGCCTTTGCCGATGCAATTGCTGTCTGGAGACCACTTCCCTGGTTTCAGGCAGCGTTACCTGTGACGGAGGGTGAAGGGTGGGACCAGAGGCTACATAAAGCCCTGCTGCCCTTCACCCCCCTCTTTTCAGCCAAAGCAATCATTGATCACTGATCTCCTGTGTCTCGGGCTGAAGAGATGTTGCTGAAAGGTGCTTGGTGGTTCTGCCTGCTGCGATCTGGCAGATCGCTCTCCTCTTAGTGGCACTTGGCAGTTTGCCTGTCTGCTATTGCTGCCTTTTTAGATCGCTGCATGTTAGCAGACAGAAGCCTTGGTGCGGGTGATCAGCTAGGCTTGGTGCCCGTTTACTGACTAGTCTTGTCTGTGCTCTGGCTGAGCAAGCAGTTCGTCATCGGTGCCCTGCTCCCACCAGGCGCCCCGATCTCAGTGGCGCCCCGTTCTCATAACGTGCCCTGCTCTCACCGAGGCCAGACTAGGCTTGTCTGTGGTCCGGCCAGGCAAGGAGTTCATTGGTGGCGCCCCACTCTCACCAGGTGCTCTGATCTCAGCAGCACCCCACTCTCATCAGGCACCCCACTCTCACCGAGGCCAGCTCTCCCTCTGTTTGCGCTCCTGGTCCTTGCCGAAATCAGCTGGTGCCTGGTCTTTGCCTCATTGAGTGAGCGAGAGGCTTGTACAGATTCAATGTTGATGCACCAGGCAGCTTGCCTTCCAGGGAGTATTGAAGTCAGGAGGGGATTCGGCTTGGGAGGCTGGGAGGTGACCTGTCGCTGGTGGCATTTCGGTTCGCCAGCAACTGGGGAGCTGGACTGGGAAACTGAGGCAGGGATATATATAGTTTAACTCAGGAACCCTGCCCAGTGGCCAGATTAAAGGTGTCTGCTACTGTTTAATTAGGGATATTTTGCCATAAGGTTTTGATTCTCAATTTCTGGTGGGCCTCCAGAGGGCTCTCTGGAGCATTGGATTCAATTTTGCTTTTTGTTGGGGCAATTTATTGGGCCATTAGTGGGCCACTGTTGCTGGGGTTCCTGTTTTCAATCCCACTGGCAGCCCCCAGAGGGCTCTTTAAGTCACTCGTATCTGATTTGGTTCGCTTGCTAGTGGAATTTGGTGGGCCACCAGGGGGCTACTGTCACTAGTCCCTGTTTCATCAGTTCCATTGGCGGGCCTCCAGAGGGCTGCTAATACTGTTTATTGCTATTAGGCCATTTTGGGAGGTTTTCTTTAAGGGCAACCATTTTGTCTGTGAGTAGCCAGCCATTTGTTGATTGTAATAATAATAATAATAATAATAATAATAATAATAATAGTTTAGTGACAGTTATAGTTACTGACTACATTATTGAGTGGCAATCTTGCGTGTCACCAATGGCTCCCCCAAAGGGTAAAGGTGGTTCAAAGGGCAAAGGGTGGGCTGCTAAGCAGCTGCCTTTGGTCCCGGTGGAGCCTGATCCTCAGTCATCCAGCGATGAGGAGGAGCAAATTCCTTGGAGAGCCATATTAGCAAAGATTCAGAGTTTGGAAAAGTTGCAGGGTGTGCAAGTGGAGGAAACTACAAAATTTAGTTGCCAGGTCAAGAAAAGAAAAATTTCTGATGATATCATTTCTTGCCTAGATGCTTTGGAGAGGAACATGCATCCGGATGGAGCATCGGGATCCAAAGTTGTGGACAATATAGGCACGGATTCACCTGCTGTCACCCCTAAGACCCGATGACTTCTGAGAATATAATTGCAGGGAGTTCAGGTGAGTTGTCATCTGATGCAACTACTCCACCCATTGGTATGGCGTGGCCTTGGGGGCCATGGGCTACATGTGGTTAGCACATGGGTTACACCAGTTTGGGCACACAACCAGCACATTCTTTGTGGCCAATGCACCAGCAAGCATTGAACTGGGGTACCCCGCAATGGTCCCCATGGTCACCTTATGGGTTGAGATCTTTGGTTAGCCCTCCTGGTTTGGGCCAGGGGTTGCCTGACACACCCCAGGCAACCAGAATGATGCTGTGGCTTATTTTGCCATTCCCTTTGGTGAAATGTCCCTCCCATTGGGTGGCCATCTACTTCAGTCCACCGGGGATAAGATAATTAAAAGAGAATATGTGGACTTATTTTCTCTACTTTATAGAGAAGTGGAGAAAAAAAGATAAAGATGAGATGGACAAGAAAGAGAAAGACAAACTGAAGAAGAGAAAATTAGAGAGGAACTGGACCAATTGGCTTTCCAGATTCCTCATTTATGCAGGGGTTGTGGTTAAGTCACATTCTCATCGTGCGGCGGCCCTGTTTCAGTACATGGATATAATCCATAGGACTGACGGCGATTTCACACATCTGGCATGGCTGCTGTACGATGAGCACTTTAGGATGCGGGCTGCAATTTACCCTTCATTGAGATGGGACATGATGCATCCTCAGTTATGGATACAACTCATGACCCTGACTCGCCCAATCCAGGGCAAAAGGACCATAGTGGACACCTCGTTAAGACAATTAGCAGCCCCACACTTCGTTTCCCCACTAGCATGGCCTTGGCCACTAAACAGGTATGCTGGGAGTTTAGTTCACACGGCTATTGCAATAAGAAACCGTGCAGATACAACCATGAGTGCTCCATTTGTAGTGCAGGGTACTCCTTTTGGAGCTGCCCCAGGGGCAGCTAAAGGGGATTCAGTGAATGACTCTATTCCACATGAGTTGTGAACTATTAAGTACACATCCTTTGATGCTGCCGTTAGGGCAGTTCAGATTCAGGGTTGGGGAGCTGAGATGGCGAAATGCGACATCAAATCTGCATTTCTCCTTCTACCAGTTCATCCGGATGACTTTGAATTGTTAGGGTTTCAGTTTGAAAGGCAATTCTATTTGGATCAGGCCCTCCCCATGGGCTGTTCGGTCTCATGCAATGCCTTTGAAACTTTCAGCACCTTCCTCAAGTGGGCTCTTAAGGCTAGGACTGGACTGCACAGTGTGGTACACTATTTGGATGATTTTTTAATGATAGGATCGTATGAATCCGGACAGTGTAATGACCTGCTGTGGCAGTTTGAAGCATTGGCAGGGTAATTGGGGGTTCCCCTGGCACCTGAAAAAACAGAAGGCCTGGCCCAGGTGTTGACCTTTTTGGGTGTCAAAACTGACATGGTCAACCAGCAGTGTAGACTGTCTGGAGTTAGGATCACCAATTTAAGGAACAGGGTTTTACAATTTCTATCTAGGCATAAAGCTTCCTTGCACAAATTTCAGGTACTTATTGGACATTTGAACATCGCGTGAAAGGCTACAGGTAGGGCCTTCCTTTGCCAACTATGTGACGCTATTAAAGGGATACGACAGCCCTATTACCTAATCAGGATATATAAACAGGGTATCCCTGTGCCCTTTGAACATCTGTTTCAGTTCTGCGTCTTCCTATATCACAAAGGTTTATACCTGCAATCCATTAAAATTAAACTATCAGCGATTCCATTCTGGCTAAAAGCGCTGGTAGTTTCAGACAGTTCCGGGGATTTCCGTATTCAGAAAGCCCTCAAAGGCTGGTCCAGAGAACGCGGACGTAAGGCTGACAGTAGAGTCCCCATTTCTCCTGCTATATTGAAAGGGCTAGCCAAGGTTTGGGCAGGCATTTGTATGTCCCCGTATGAAGTACTGCTTTTTCATGCAGCAGCTTTGACAGCCTTCTTTGGTGCTTTATGCATCAGTGAACTCGTGCAGGCATCCAAGAAGGATATGTCTCATAGAGATCTGGAGCTTAGGGATGTTAGCATGGAGGGGCGTCAGGTCACTTTGATGCTGCACTTTTCCAAGACAGACCAGCACAGGAAGGGCAAGTAATATCATTTGTTGCCCTGCAGTGACCCAGAATTATGCCCAGTTAGGGCTTTGCAACAATTTTTGGCAGTTCGGGGCTCGCAATTGGGCTCACTATTTGTGCATGCGGATTTTTCCCCACTGACTAAATACCAATTCTGGACAGTGACGTCTAGAGCTCTGGGTAAGTTGGGTCTTCAGGGAGTCTGCTTTGCTATGCATTCCTTCCGCATAGGAGCCACTTCCACGGCTGCAGCAATGGGCATGCTGACAGCAGCAATCCAAGGGATTGGCCGCTGGAGGTCCTCCACCTATTGGCGCTACGTGCATCCATTCATCTACTAACTGGTTGTCTTCCTCTTTTGTTTTTCAGATTCTAGGCTGATGCTGATCTGTGGCCACAGTATGGTGTACTGGGTGGCCTGACAGGCCCGGCTGTGTCATTTTGGGCCTCATTTGAGTCTGGGGAAAGGGGCAACAGTTGAGTGGTTGGGGAGAAGGGGTTTACGTTGGCATGACCTGTTGCCACTGCTTTTTGGGGAGTGCCAAGGGCCTCCACCTAATGTTCTTATTCTACACTTAGGGGGGAATGATTTGGGGCTCCTAAAAGGGAAGACACTGGTCCTCCAGGCAATCCATGACATGCAGGTAATCACGTCACGATGGCCTGATGTTACTGTCATGTGGTCCACCATGTTGCCAAGATGGCAGTGGAGAGGGGAAGGTGATCCCTGTTCTTTGGACAAAGCCTAGAGGGGGGCAAATCAGAAAATTAAGAATGCCATGTATAAAGGGTTGGGTTACTATCTTCCTCATCCTGACATTGTGTCCAAGAGGCCTAACCTCTATAGAGCAGATGGGGTACATCTCTCGGATGCTAGAAATTTGCTCTTTTTAAGTGATCTTCAGCAGGGGGTGAGGGACATTTTGGATGAGCTGGTGGGGGAAAGGGACTAAGCGGATGCTTGCCCCTTTCTGTGGCAGTAAAGGAGGCAGTAAAGGAGGAGCCGTAGCTTCGGTGGGCACCTTGGCACCAAATTTCAGTGAAGGTAAGGTCTCTGGAAGGGCCACTTCGGGTCGTGGGGCCTAAGGGGACAGAAGGAGACCCACCTTGAGGTTGGCCCAAAGGATAATCCTTCACCCCAATCTGTGGGGCTTGGGTGAGGGACTTTTGGGTTCACCTTCCAGATGTGGGCCAGTTGGCAAGCAACCCCAGGTAACTGGGATTCCTCTCCAGGACCCAGGCGTTTGCCAGGGAAGGCTGAGGGGTGTGGTCTAATTTAGACATACTGCCTCGGCTGGTCCCTCACCAGGTTGTCTCCCCCTACTGAAGATTTTAGAGGGGATTTAATTAGGCTGATTTAAATAAAAACACTTTATTTCATCCCATTTAATGTGTGTGGTCTCTTTATTCCACAATCGTCTGGCAAAGAAATTGATGGGTTTCTGACAACCTCTCAAGGTTGCACAGGAAGGGGATATAGGAGACATTTCTGTAGGAATAGATTAAGTAATGATCAATTAATTACTTGATTGAATTATTGCAGAAATGCCCATGGCTAGAAGAAAGGATTAGCACATACCCCTGTTTGTGCTCAAACCTAATATGGGCTTTCTTGCCATTATATTTCTAGACACATCCCAGGTCATTGTGACCTCCAACTGACCTTTGATTTTCCCCAGCCAACCTGACCCCCCAAAGTGACTGATATTTCCAGTCATGAGCTACCTTCTGCTCACTTTTCCCCTTTCCTTCCACTGCCTAATCCAGGGATGAGCAAAGACGTTAGTGAATGGCAACTCCCAGCATTCCCATCATTGGCTATGCTGGCTAGGGCTGGTGACAACTGAAATCCCCCAACATACAGAAGGGAATGATCTTACCCACTGGTTCATAAGCCACAAAAGACTATTAGAAAAATGTTCTGTTTAGTTCTGCACTTCTATTTTCTATTCATTTGTAACCCTTATTGGCTGCAAATATTGTTCTCATTTATAATTGTTATTATATTCTTTAATGTCCTTTTGTCTAACAAATGAATAAAAAATAGAAGTGAGGAACTAAATAGAATATCACAATTTACTACAAAAGTGAAAACATGCATAAAGCATTGTCTATGACTGTATGGTAAGAAAATCAAAATACAAAGAAGACTATCTCAGAACATAATACAATAAAGGAAGAAAGCAAAACATAAAATGTATAACAATATACAAATATATGAAGTCTAACATTATGTCTTCTAAGAATAAACAAACACCAGCCATAGGCAAATACAGTTGGCTATAAATATTCTTTTTTATAATTATTGTTATATTATTTATATTTATTATAATTAAACAGGTCTCTATGTAACATTTGTCGACCTCACCAAAGCCTTTGACACTGTAAGTAGAAAAGGTCTGTGGCAGATCCTGGAAAGACTAGGATGTCCCCCCAAATTCCTTAAAATGATTATCTTGCTACACGAGGGACAGCGTGGTCAAGTCAGATATGGCGATGCTCTTTCAGAGCCCTTTCTAATAACTAATGGAGTGAAGCAAGGTTGTGTTCTTGCACCAACTTTATTTACAATCTTCTTTAGCACGATGCTCCAAAGGGCTATGGCAGAGCTTGAAGAAGACGACAGCATCTATATACGCTACCGTACTGATGGTAGCTTGTTTAACTTAAGCCGTCTGAGGGCTCACACTAAGACTCTAAACTATCTAGTCCGTGAGCTGCTCTTCGCCGATGATGCTGCCCTTGTTGCCCACACAGAAGCAGCTCTGCAGCGCCTAACATCCTGCTTTGCAACATCTGCAGAGCTCTTTGGGCTAGAAGTCAACCTGAAGAAAACAGAAGTTCTTTACCAGCCTGCACCACAGGACGAACACCACCATCCCCACATTGCCGTCGGCAAATCTGTGCTCAAGTCCATTCAGCAGTTCACCTACCTGGGAAGCATCATCTCCTCAGATGCCAAGATTGACAAAGAGATCGATCACAGATTAGCAAAGGCATATAGTGCATTTGGAAGACTTCACAAAAGAGTCTGGAGCAATAAACACCTGAGGCAAAGCACAAAAATCAGTGTGTATAGAGCCATCGTACTGTCTATCCTCCTTTATGGATCTGAAACATGGGTCACCTATCGCCACCACCTACGACTCCTCGAGCGCTTTCATCAGCGCTGTATACGCACAAGCCTAAATATACACTGGACTGACTATGTGACGAATTGTGCTGTCCTTGAGCAAGCAGGGATCACCAGCATTGAGGCCATGATATTGAGAACACAGCTGTGCTGGGCAGGGCACGTTTCTAGGACGGAGGACCATCGCCTCCCAAAAATACTACTCTACGGTGAACTCGTCACGGGTCAGCGTAAGAGGGGCGCTCCAAAAAAGCGATACAAAGACTCCCTGAAACAACATCTCAGGCTTGGCCAAATTGATCACCAACAGTGGTCCGCCCTGGCCTCACATCAGGAGGCATGGAGACGCACTATCCACAATGCTGCAGCCTTATTTGAGAACTCACGACAAACAAGTTTTGAAGAGAAACGACAACGCAGAAAGAATCACAACCCGGAAACATCACCCAAGGAGACCTTCTGCTGTGCTTTTTGCAACCGGACCTGTTTATCTCGGATTGGCCTTTTTAGTCATCAGCGCGCTTGCAGAAAGCGCGGGATGAGTCCTTCCTGAATCTTCGTTTGCGAAGAAAAGCCAGAGATAATTTAATATATTATAATATATTATAATATATTATAATATATTAAATGTATTATTTATATTTATTATATTTAACATCCCTTTGTTTATAGTTTTCCGACAGTCTTTTGGGAGCTGAAATCCATCATCCAGCAAGCCACACTCCTTGCCCTGTCTCATCTTTATTAAGTATCCCAAACCAGCTTGAGGAATTACCTAAATTTCCCAAGTCTATGGGAGATGAGCATTGTGTATTGAGTCTACCTTTCCAAGATTCTTTAGTACCACAGATTATCAACTTGTTACTAGACAGAAATTGTCCAGTCCAAGGGCATGATATTATTATAAAGATTAATCTTTGCCCATCTTTAATAGGCTTTATCTGTAATTATTTATTTCAAACAGTTTAGGAAAACTTTTAGGATGCAAAACTTACAGGATAGCTTCCAACATATAAATTTGCAATATATCAACAATAGATTTAAAAGACTGAAACACTAGAATAATAACATTGATTGATAACAAGAACAATAACAATAACAATTGACATTCAACCCAGTTGCAAACAATAAAATTAGATCATTAAAAGTAAAACAACTTTGGGAGCAATCAAAAAAAATCCTTATTTAAGAGAAACAAATAGTGAAGAAATTGAACTTTAGAGACCTCTCCTTGTACCTGATCCCACAGTAAGCTGTGTCTGAAAATGTCCATAGGTGTTATCTACATGGGCCAGGATATGCCAGTTCCCTGTTGGTGTATCCAGCCTGTAGATCAGGCCTGTTTCCTCCATGAAATGGGAAAAAATCCAGACAGGCACACCAGCTCATTGTTGCAACTGCTGCCACAATCTTTTTTGCTCTTCTGGCCTGCAACATGTGACCTAGGCCTACTGCATGTGACCAGCCTTGGTCACATGTTGTAGAACTCCTTCCTGCTATGGTGATGGCAGACCAGCAGCTGCAGCAATGGGCTAGCATGCTGGAACAAGTTACTGTGGTAATGCTGGACTCAATCTGTTTTTTGCCAATGGGGATGGATTAAAGCAGATATTTTTTTAAAAAATCCCTGTAACAGGACCTACCCAATCTTCCTCCTGTCTGAGCCCCATCTTTGCCCTGGAGAGTCATGAGGACTGCCCGGGGGAAGAATGGGCAAAGGCCCTGCACTGTCAGGACTTCAGAGCTCTAAGAAGAGGACAAGATGGGGTATATTGCCCATGTAGATAAGCCCAAATTCTTCTTCTAAGTAGACATATAACTATGACCTTGGATGGTGATCTTCAAGTGAAGGTAGGCTAATACGGGTAAAGAAATTATTCAGGTAATTAGAGCTCAAACTATTTAGGAATATAAAGGGCAATGGCAGCACTTTTGAGTGGCCCTGGAAAAGTAAACTGGTCGCCAATGCCGTTTGTATAATGTGATCTGACTTCTTATCCCACCAATACTCAGACAGGTGTATCTTACAGCAGTTGAAATTTCCAGATGTGGGATGTGATTTTTTATGAAATGTTTACTTTCTATGAGGAAACCTCACATTGTAAAGAATGATATTCTTCTCAAGGGAAGGGTTACTTGAAATTCCAAATGCTAAGAGCAAGTGGTAGGCTAACTCCCTCCTTGATGTATTCAGAAGAAATAAGCTATAATTGATTGACAAGCCTTAAAGTAACGATCTGTTGCTAAGATGTAGGAGACATTCATCTTCTGTGTGGGGTGTTTTTGTTTTTGTTTGTTTTTTAACCACAGCATAACACCTGGAAAACCTTGAGGAGATCAGGGAGAATGAAATCTGTTTATGCATGCCTGCGGAGGTGTAAACATTTTATAAAACATTTCCTTGAAATGTGTACATAAATGCAATTGTAATTATGTATGGGAAAATGTTCTCCCATGCCTTTATTTAAAAGGCATTTGCAACCATATAAACTACTGTTTCCCAGTCCCTTGTCTTGTTTATATACATGCTTGTTGATTAAGAAAATCATCTGGTTTTCTCTCCTTGAACCAAAAATGGAATAAAAACAACTGAATTCAAAGTAAGGATTGTTGGATTCTTTTTAGAAAAATATTGAAAAGGCAAAACATAGTTCTGTGCTTTTGAAAATCTGTTAAAGTATGATTAAATGAAAAGGAAAAGTAATTATGGTCTACACAAATAATTGTTATGCTCAGGGGTTTAATATAACTGATCCATATATCACATTTCTGTTGATACTTGAGTATCGCTATTCAGTTGTCAATAGTGTCTGTATATTTTACAAATCTGAACTATAAAACATGAACATGAATTGGAGCATTCATACATCATGCTTATAATTCTCAGCAGGTTATAGAAGTCATAATCATGCACTGATACCAGAAATATTAAACAGAGAAAGGCAATCATGGTACGGATAACGAAGCCCCCAAAATGCATGCCATATGCACGAGCAATTTGGTTTTTGCATCTGTGTTCAGTTGGCAAACAAGGAAATGGGGAAGGAAGTCTTCCTGGCACTTATGCATCATAAATGCATCTGCAGAATTCAGAACTCACTTAAACAGCAACAACCAAACAGTCCTTTCCCAACCTTGGAAGCATCATTTAGAACCTAAGAGGAGAAAAACTGCCCCACATATACGCTCCACAGCCACTTTCCTCTTAGAAGCCAGTATGTCAGATCAGAAGAATGATTTCCCAGATGGTGTTAATCTTTGTGGTGTTTAAGCCAGGGGGCAAAACAAGAGGATTGAACCATTTCCAGTTCTTGTTGTGTAGCAATATATTGTATTCTGGATTTAATTATAGATTTAGGAGCTCCTGACTTGCCATTCTGTTTGGAAAGGCCATGCCATAAAGCTGCTGGATGGTCCTTATGAACCAAAAGCCCCCCTTTTAAAAAAAAATGAATTGCTTCTGATGACAAATCAATCTCTTAGCTTTTATATATTGTGAAGCATAAGCCAGTACTAAAAAGACTTGGCTTGGAGCATCAGAACAACAGTGCTGGCATAAAACATAATGGTGCCTGCAGCAGGATAGAGTCCAAAGGTGTCCCCTCACCCCCATGCCTGCCCACTGGTGCTGCTGAAGGCTTGCTGCATCAGTCAGACACCACTTCTTCTGTTGCCTCCTGCTTCCACGGCTGGCCCTGAAGAATGAATCTTCCCCTCTGTGGGGAAGTTCTCAGTAAGAAGCAAAAAGACACTCTAAGACTGCAGCCAACCTACAGAAATAATGCCGTTTACACCACTTTAATTATCATGGCTCCATCCTATGGAATCCTGAGCTTTGCAGTTTGTTGTGGCACCAGAACTCTCTGACAGATAAGGCTAAATATCTCACAAAACTACAAATCCCAGAATCCCATAGCATTGAGCCATGGCAGTTAAAGTGGTTTCAAGCTGCATTATTTTTGCAGTGTGGCAGCAGCCTTAAAAATTATTTCATTTCTCTAGTGAACTTCCTGTACTTCTGCCCTTCTAAGCAGTAGGGTAGATATGTTAACTAGAAATACTGATGATATTGGTACATCATATTTCTTTCCCTTTAATTACCACAAAATGCTAAGTGTTTTTACAAATTACTTAATAGACAAGGGACTTTATCAGATGTCCCCCCCCATACCATACTTTTGCCGGCATAAAAAAATCATTTTTTATGCCAGCAAAAGAACATTCCCTCCTGCAATTACCTCCTTTTCCAGCAAAGAACAGAGCAATAAAGAGCTCTGTTCACTTCCTCTTTTGAAATCCCACTTGGTTTCATCACACGAGAAATTCAAAAATTAAAATAAAAATACATGTCAAAAAGTTAAACTAAGCACACACAGAGACACTTTAAAACTTACAAGTAACCTGGGGAGGGTCAAAAAAAGTTTGTTGTTTACCTGGACGTCCCAATCTGACCCAGAAGTGTTCACGCCAGTCTGGCCATTGTTTGGGGTAAGTCTGAGATTTAAAGGGACAGAGGCTTCGCACACCGGCAATGCCAGCAAAAAAATGGCAGGGAGATCTATTGATGGCTTAAGCCATCAATTAAAAGGTACAGGTTTGTGGCTCATTTTAAGTGTGAAAGGGCGGTGTTGTCTAATCCACGCAGCCTTTCACGTTTATGTGGCATCCTTTTGACACCATATTTTCTGTGTCTGAAAAAGTCCAAGCTTTCAGTTACACTTTTGTTTGTTGTAGCAATTGAAAAATGTGACATACTATAATCAGGCCATCAAATAGAAGAACCATGAAGGAGTACCCCTGAATGGAAACATGCCACACCTATTCAATGGTTCTCAAACTTTGGACTTACAGATGTTTCAGACTTTATCTTTCAGAATTCCTGGCCATTGGCAGTTCTGGCTGGGACTTCTGGGAGTTGAAGTTCCAGATATCTGGAAGACCAGAAGTTGAAACATCTTCTTTCTGTTTGTGTCCCAAAAATGCCTTAGAGAGAAGTATGAGAGACATAACAAAAGTACATTTTCCAAAGAGTTGTGTTTGTGTTCTAGGCTGTGATAACTGGCAATTGTTTGTTTGTTTGTTTGATTGATTGATTGATTGTTGTGTGCCTTCAAGTCATTTCTAATTAATGGTGACCCTAAGGTGAACCAATCATGGTGGTTTCTGAGAGTGTGTGACTTGCCAAGGACATCCAGTGGGTTTTCATGACCCAGCAGGGATTCGAGTCATAGTCCAACACTCAAACCACTACATCACACTGGCTCCTAAGAACCAATTACACTAGGTTAATTTTTTAAAAAAATCATTATCTCTATGAATGTGGGTGAATACATAAAGCAAAGTGAATAAAAAATGGAGGCACAATTTCCTTGATCCATTTTTATCAAGGTGGGCAAAGGTTAAGCCCCTCCCTGCTACTTACACTATGTTCCCAAAGCAGCCCAGGAGGCCAAAACACCCAGGAGTTTATAACCCACAATTATAGCATTATTCCATTTTAACTGGCATGGTTGCATCCTATGTTTGAGTAAGCAAAAAGGGCAGACATAGCTGAATACTCTATATTGAAAGAAATACATCATTTGAATCTCAGGAACTGAATAGAAACCACAATTAGACAGCCAGGAATAAAATGAGGTCTTGGTTTCAAAGCATATAACACTTGCTTCCTGTCCTGCATTTAGTTCTAACTTTATCCTCTTTTCTTAACAACAACATTCAAATTTCCATTTGGAAATAAGTTTAAAATTAATTAATTGTATTATGGTAATGTTCAGTGCCCTGTGCATCAGCTGATGATGGTGGTGAGAATGTATACCTTTACACATGTGTGCAAATGCACACATGCACACACATATTTATATAATAATTAGAAATATTAGTATTTTGTTATCTCTTGTATAAAAAGACTCTCCCTTTTTGTAATACTGATACAACAAAACAGTCAACATGGTTAGACATCATAAGAACTGCCATTAGCTATATTTGAAACAGAGATGGTATTTACCTGTCTATGTTCCATCTTTTTTTATAAATAATCATTTATTCTATTTTGTGATCTCATTAAAATTAAAATTAATATTCTTGAGGGATGTCCAAGATGTTACACACTCCATTTATTTGTTTTACCATGATTAATGATTAGCTGAATCTTAGATTTTTCTATTTTAATAATTGTGATAGATTGCAGGCCATCATACTAATTTAGTATGCTTATAATGTCAGATCCTAAATGAAAGTGTGAATTATATCATAATTAAGAAGTACAGTTTAACACTGAACTATAAGCAACAATCCTTCACATTCCACTTTGGAAAAACATAAATCTCCTGCTCCAGATACAAGGATCTTCATATGGAATCAGTTGTCCTTAAGGGGTTTTGATATAGTTTGAGGTACAGCTGACTATAGGTGTATTTGTATTTTATTTATTTATATTTTATTTATTTATATTGTATGAGAGGAGGAGGGGACATCCAAAAAAGTTATCCTGGGGAAAGGGGGCAAAGGAGGCCCAGAATGATTTAATGGCTAGCTAGATTATTTTATTTGAACTAAGAAGGTGCCCTCTGCTCAAATTCTTCACACAACCTGTTGGGCACCTTTGCTTGAGTCATGACTTAAATCATGACTTAATTTGCTTCATATACTTACTTTTGTGGGACTAAAACAGAAAGAAGCTCATGTATCAGGTGCACTTTTCTGAAATTGTTGAAGTAAAGATGGTAAGATATGAGGAAAATAAATAACTATAGTGAATCCTCCACAAGAATTCAGTGCTGGGAAGACACTATGTGTGCAACCAGCAGGAAACAATATGTGCAACAAAAGTGGAAGTATCTGAACTAAGTTTAGATTTCATTTTTCATTGTTTCCCATTCCCAAAAAGCGATTGGTGTCAGTGGAATATATGGATCTGCTGGTTCTGATGTTAGTGGAACATATCAACCTTTCTTTCATTAAGTTTGGCTCATTGATTCCATGACTTACTATTTAAGTAGGTTTTGTCTACACTAAGAAAATAAACTGTACTTACTCTGGATCTGGTGGGATGTGTCCACATGATGCACACAGTGAATCTGCTTCATTCAGCCATTAATCCAGCTTAAGAGAAACCACAGGAAACACCAGAGTGCCTCTGGTTATTTTGCTGTCTGAACAGCGGAATTGGGTTCAATTCGATTTAATATAGTTGTCCACACACAAACGTGGTGCCTCCTCCCTTACTCTGTGCTACTGCCTTGCCAGCCAAGCAGCTTCCTGCGAGAGCCTGGTCAGTGTGGTCACTTCTGTTGAGGTCAGAATGGGGCACCCATCTGATCAATGGGGAGGGGGTAGAGTTACTCCCTCCTTGTTGATCACATGTCTGGGCACACTCTTTTGACCTCAGCAGAAGCGATGGCCCTAGGCAGGCTCTCACAGTGAGCTGCTTGGCCTTAAAAGAAGGCTTATCAGGAATGAGCCGAGACGCTGTAATGAATCAGGGAGAACAACAAATAGCATCTACCACACACATGTCAAGGTGCCTAACACCTAAAGTTAGCCAAGTTTTAAAATGTGAGATAGGCTGCATTCCTTGTCCCACTTTCCTGACACTAAATCCTACTGAATTCAATGAAACTTACTTTTGAGTAGATATGTATTAGATTGTGCTGTTATTTCCACGTTCATATGCTTTGGTTCGTCACATAACATTGCAATCCTATCCATACTTGACCAGGAATGAGAATGCTGTTTTATTCAATTAAGAGAATTTATAAATTTAATGGTATTTACTTCATATAGGACTACGTTGAGCATATCATTAAATTCTATGGGGCTTATTTTGTACTAGATACTCTATATATTGGATTGTTCTGTTGTTTCCCAGAGCATTTGCTTCTGTTCATTGCATGATGCTGAAATCCTATGCTTTCTTAACCAGGAGTGAAAATGCAATCTTATTCAGCTAATAGTATTTATTGGATTTAATAGGCTTGACCCAAATCTCATTGAATTCTATGGGGCTTATTTTTGACAGAAAGCCCCATTGAATTCTATGGGACACATTTTTTCCATGATTACCTTGTCAGGGTGATTTTGAACATCTCCAGGAGTTCCACCAGCTAGTGGTACAAACATTTTAAATGTTTGGGACAGCTTGCAAAATTCCCTATGTGGATTTTCCTTTGGGCATTACAAGGATACAATGCCAGCCACATGTGCAAATAGCACACACAGTAATTCATTTTTAAACACATTTCTATCTTTCCTTTCAAAAAATGCTTAAAAGTGGCTCACCTTATAGCTTATAGACCATTTTAAACCAAAATCAGTAAGAACATCTGGCTGGTGGTGCTTCTCATAAGGTCCAAAGCCACTTCTGAAGTACTAAAATCTCTAAGCCAAAGTCATAAAAGTGTCTGCCAATGGCAGAAGCTCTATCATGCTCTTTCATGCAGTACTTTTTGGTAGTTAGGGTGTGCCATGACTATATCAATTATACTAGGGTGCATACAAAACAGTTTTAAAAAGCTTTTAATGTTTCGGAATAGAATACCAATTTCAGCTTTTTCCCCACATTCAGGCACCCAGTGTGTAAAACATGACAGAGATATCTATTCTTCATTTTTCAAAAGAAACATTAGCTTATAAGGTCATTCTAAAAATATGCAATTTTAATGTTGTCAGTGTTGTTTTAATGTTTTGTAATCATAATGTTTAATTTGTGCTGCTCTTGGAACTTTAATTACAAAGCTAAATTGTTCTAATATCCATTAGGTACTTCTTAATTGAAGGCACATCATATGTCTGATGTGGCAGTACTAATTGGTGTAATTAAATTCTAATATGCATCAGTAGCCTATTTCAAAAAAAGAATTTTAAAAAAGGCAAAGAAAAAAGATAGTGAAACTTCACAGGCTTCTGGCAATTATATAACAAAGAAAAAAAGAAAGAAAGAAAGAAAGAAAGAAAGAAAGAAATCCAAAACAAAGAAAAGATCTCTAACTTTGAGATTCTGTGAAATGTATTACATGTCAGATTTCTTCTAGATGGAGCTTAAAACAAATGGAAACTTCTGGGGCTTTGGTGACAGCATCAAGATGTCAGTGCTTCCCTATGTTAAATGATAATGAGCTGGAAGCCTATTTTAAACCATATTGCAAATCACACGTGAAAACTGTACTACTGGTGACCCAAAAATTCAAAATGTCATTTTAGATCTATGGATCCCAAATCTTTGGATCATTTTGTATCCCTGAGTCTTCTACTATCTTGTTCTTGTACAGGAACAGAAGACTAAGGGCTTGTCTACACAGGCCAAATAAAATGACCTCAACTTGTTTTTACAGAGAGCAATCTAGACAATGTATGGCTCAAATCTGGGTCTTTTTGGTGCCACAGGACTTTAATACAGACCAAAAGGAGTTGGGATTTCTTCTAGATCTGAGCAAAAAATCCAGATATTTGCATGTGAGTGTGGACTGTGATTCATAGCAATGCTGGTGTGGGGCCAGGAGGATGATTTTCAGCGGGTGGGTTGACGATGTTGGGAAGAGTCTTCCTTGCCCAGGTAATCAGCTGACCTTTCCCTCTTCCAACTTCACTTTTTTGCCGTTCCTTTCTCACCATTTAATTTGCATATGTGGCAGTTGTTCAGAGAAGCACATGCCAGCATACTTATGTTGTTAGCTGCATGTACCACTGCTTAATAGGATGTCTGAGCCCCCCCCAAGCCATGGAAAAGAGGCAGAGGCAATGCGGAATACATATATTTATATGTGTGGGGAAGGGGAAAAAAACTGGAGTGGTCACAGCCATCTGGCCATGCATATTGTGATTTATAGGACTGGCAGAATTTATTTATTTATTTATTTATTTATTTATTTGAAGGCAGAACTGTGCGGACACTGCTCTCAAACTCACTTCACTGTGTGTGGTAATCATGTGGACATGCCTGTGATCACTGCAGACCAGAGTGACTCAAAGGTAAGTTGAATTTTCCTGTAAGTAAAGGTGAGCCTTAGTAGTAATAATCATCACCACTACCTTCATCAACAACAATAAAGAATAATAATATATGTAAACTGTTGGAAGAGTTATGTTCTCTGGGAAGCTAGCAGAAAGTCTTTTAAATGAATGTTATGTGTTATGTGTTATATGTTATATGGTTCTTTAGTTATATTTCACACACACACACACTAGCTAGCTAGACCCAACATACCATACACTGTTAAAAAAAAACCCAAAACATGCCTGGTAGATCTCACAGCTGGTTGCCTGGGTCCCATTACAGCAGCAGCGGCGGCATCACACTGCCACTGCTGCTGCCACCAGTTCAGTGCTTGGGTCCCATCACAGTGGCTAGTAACTATAGCTAACACTGTAGAACATTGTTTGTTCACTCCCAGTATGCGGATATGGCCATGAATGGCAGGAGTGGATTGTGAGGTGGAGAGGGAATTTGCATGTGGGTGGTGATTTGCATATGGGTGTTGATTGGCTGAGGGAGTGACAGGAGCAGCCAATAAGCACACTGAAAGAGGCAACATATCTAAACTCATTGTACATACCCAGGAGGCAACACACCTACATACCTAAGGCCATTGTGCATACCCAAGAGTGTATGCATGTGTATGTATATGTATATGTATATGTATATGTATATTGTGTGTCTGTATACACACATACACACACATCAATTTGGGATGTTGTTGGTTAAATGGTAGGTAGTATTATTTAGGAGTAATTTTACTTTATGGAAGATTGTTGTTTGTGTTGTTTATGTTTGTTTATGTTTTGTTAGATAAGTCATGTTTTGTTTTGAACCATTATATAGTGTAAAGTTTATTAAATGTTAATAAAGTTTATTTTTTTAAAAAAATGAAGAATTAAAAAAAGCAGCAGAAAGTTGAATTTGGGAGGCCAAACACTCCAGATAAGTAAACAACCACTGTGTAATCAGTTCACTCACTGCAAGAGAACCCCCAAACCTCAAAGAAACACCGGAACACACACACACACCACACATGCACAGAGAGAGGGAGAGGAAGGGAAGGAAGGAAGGAAGGAAGGAGGGAGGGAGGGAGAACACATTCAGGGGTAGCCGTGTTGGCCATGCAGCAAAACAAAATCCCAGATCCACCAAAGATGATACTTTATTAGCTAACCAAATACAAAACACATGATGCAAGCTTTCAACGTTCTATTGACTTCTTCACCAAGCAAAAGATGTTAAAAAAAAAAAAAGCAAAGTGATGATATTGGAGTCACAGGACTACATGCTGTTTCAGATGTTACTTGTGCTGTTCAGGCGAGGGAGTCTCAAGCAGGCAGAGGCCACTCCTACTTTCTGGCCATGTGGAGCTAAGAAAAAAGACAGCAAAATTTAAACACTTTTGCAGCCGTGAGGAACTCTCTGGCAATCAGCATGTTCCTGTCCCTTTGTGAAGCGAAGAGCTCCTTAATTTAGAAAGAGATTATTGGATATTTCAAGAAGTCTCTGTACCGCTGCATCTGGAAACAACATTTATGTGCTGTATAAGTAAAACACAAAGGAGGGGGGAAGAGAGAGAGCTAGTGGGAAAATCTAAATATACAGACCATATGCGGCTGCGGGACTCACCCTGCGGCATTGTTGCGGCCAGGGGAGCCCTGCCGGAGCACCTCCCGCGTGGCGGCATGGGCGCCGCCATCTTCTTCTCCCAGGCCCTCTCCTAGCCAGCTCCGCTGGATAGGAGAGGGATCGAGCAACGGCCAATCAGGGAAGGGCTCTCCCTCCTTGATTGGCTGGCCGCCAGGCGCTTCAGCCAATGAGAGAGCCGGAGCGCTCGGGCTCTCTGATTGGCTGAGGGACAGGAGGCAACGCCTTGCGGTTTTCCCTCTGGTCCGCCGGCCGGGTATTTATTGCAGGCCCGCAGCCGGCAGCAGGCAGTTGGCTCTGAGGAGCCGAAGAGGGAAGAGCTCCCGAAGAAGCCCAGCGACGGAGCGGCAGCGGAGAGCGGCGGAGCGCGGGGAGCGCAGCAGAACGCGGCGGAGCGCGGCGGAGCAAAAAGAGCTGAAGCGGCCATTAGGCTGCGGGTGGCGGGCGAGGCGGCTCGTGGCCACCGGCCGGGGTGGGTCGGCAGGGGACCACCCGGGCCACTAACGAAGGCCCGTCTTCCAGGGCAAGGGAGCTGGGGGAGGCGAGGCTCCGTGGGGACCTGGGCAGACAAGGGCGTGGGGCGGCCCCCTAGCTCCCGGCCGGGCTCGGAGGCGGCAGCAGCCTCTGTGGGGAGGAACCCAGGGCGGAGCGGAAGGACCGGCGAGGCGGCTCCCGGTACTCGCTGCCGCGCAGCGGCGCAACTGGGCCAGTAGCAGGCCCTTGATAAGGAGGGCAGCAGGGTGGTCCGAGAGGCGGCTCCCGGCAACTGAGGCCTAAGGGGCGCCAAACCGCGGAGGGCTGGTTCGCCAGCAGACAGGAGTCTCTGGGGGCTCCTGGGGGGACAGGTGGCCTACAACCAGATAGGCACCTGGGAGGGCAGGAAGGAGGCTCCCATTCGGGGGTCTCCAGGCTGTATTGCGGAGGCATTCAGCCCCTGCCAAAGGGCGGACAAGCCAGGAAATACGAGGCGGACAAGCCAGGAATAAGGGGCGGACAAGCCAGAGAGATATACTATTGAGCAGACAAGCCAGAGAGATATACGTTTTGAGCGGACAAGCCAGAGAGATATACGTTGAGCGGACAAGCCAGAGAGATATACGTTTTGAGCGGACAAGCCAGAGAGATATACGTTGAGCGGACAAGCCAGAGAGATATACTTTTGAGCGGACAAGCCAGAGAGAGAAACTGTTGAGCTGATAAAGAGCTGAAATCACTTAACACCACACACCACAAACATGCCAGCTAGGAAGAGGTCCCAGCCCAATGGGCCCATCACCAGGGCACAGACGGGCAGGACACCCAGATCTTGGGCAGAGCTGGCCCCTAAGGGGCGCAAGGCGGCAACGGCCAGCAACCCAAAGGGGCGCAGAACTGACCAACCAACATCCACCCAGAGTCTGCTGACCAGGAAGAAGGCTCCTAACCTCCAGGAGCTAACCCAGGCGGTAGCATTGCTGACGGAACAGGTGGGGGAGCTGAGGTCCGGCAGGAGGCAGGGGACAGAGGGACGGGACGCTGCGGGGCCCAGCAGTGGGGAGGCAGCCCAGGTCTCGCCACAGACAGGCGAACCACCCCAGGCAGCAAAAGCGGCCGGGCGGCAACGTAAGCGGCGCTCCCCCCCCAGGAGTGACACCAGCCTGTCCTCTTCTCCCACTTCCTCACCTGAGCGCGCAACAGAGGGGAAGAAGAAGAGTAGGAAGGCTAAGCGAGCAGAGAGGAAGAAGCGGCCCAAGCACAAAAGGCGGCGGGACTCAGACAGCGATGGATCATCAGGTGAGTCTTCTGATGAGGATTTTGACAGGGAGGGGTACTGGAAGGCGGCCGCCTCAATCCCAGGTTTGCCGGCCTGGGCCATCAGGGCCCGTAAGTCACATTCTTCTTCCTCTGAGTCAACCAGGGCCTGGCGGGATGGAGCGGCCTCTCCCAGCACCCCCAGCCTGTTCCAGGATAATGAAGATCCGCCCGGGATCCACCTAGACAAAAAGGTTAGGAATAATATCCTAAAGGATATTATGTTGACATCTTCACCCTACTAAAGCCGGAAGGGGAGGAGGGCTGCACGCCCAAGAGGGACAAGGGTGGGGACAAGGCAAAGCCCGACCCAGTCGAGCGTACATTTTTTAATTGGTTGGCGCGGTATACTGTATTCATGGGAGTAGTTGGATCTGCCTACCCTGAGAGGGGATGGCACCTTGCCAACCATTTGAGTAATGTACTCAAGGCCAGGGCCCTTGCCGGGGAAGTGGCTGCCATTGAGTATGATGCAGCCTTCCGGAAGCGGGCATCTCGCAACGCCAGGGCGAGGTGGGATCTTATTAATGACAAGCTGTGGCTGGTCATTGTGGGGTCTCACATCAGAGGAAAGTCTGAAGCCAGCAAGCTGCCCAAAAGGAAGGACCACAGACGCTTGGTCTGCTGGGAATACAACGCCGGGAAATGCTCCCGCTCGCGTTGCAAGTTCGAGCACTACTGCGAGAACTGTTATGGAAGCCACCCCAAGACCAGTTGCCCCCAGGCTGGGCCTTCCACCCACCCCTTTCGTTCCGGACGCCCTGCTTCCGCTGGCGCCAAAAGGGAGGCTGGGTCCGGAAACGGCGCCGGGCAAGGCGGGAAAAGCTAAGACCCTGCAGGTTCCCCCCCCGCATGGCTTTCACCCCCGTTAGACTGCAGGCCATGCAACCCTGGCTAGACACCTATCCAGACAGACAGGCCGCCCGCTACCTCGCTGAGGGGTTTTCAGTCGGTTTTAGAATTCCGGCGGTTGGACCCAGGCTGGCTACCACTTCAGGTAACCTCAAATCTGCGGCGGCCTTGCCGGAAGTGGTGGCCTCAAAAATTGCAAAGGAATGTGCCGCGGGTAGGGTGGCTGGCCCCTTCCCCTCCCCCCCCATGGCCAACCTCAGGGTATCCCCGTTGGGCGTTGTGCCTAAGAAGGCCCCTGGGGAATACAGGCTTATTCACCACCTGTCTTACCCCAGGGGATCCTCGGTCAATGATGCCATCCCACCCGAGCTCTGTTCTGTGCGATATGCAACCTTTGATCAGGCGGTACGGCTAGTAAGGGATTGTGGCCGAGGCGCCCTTATGGCAAAATGTGACATTCAGTCGGCTTTCCGGCTACTCCCGGTGCACCCTGACGACCACTGCCTGCTAGGTTTCTCTTTCCAGGGGCAATGGTATTATGACATGGCCCTCCCCATGGGCTGCTCCATCAGTTGCCATGCCTTCGAGGCATTCAGCACCTTCCTGGAATGGGTCTTGCGTTTTCGCACCGGGCTCTCCTCGGTGACGCACTACCTGGATGATTTTTTAATGATAGGGCCAGCAGGGGGGGGAGGAGTGCGGTTTTCTGCTTAATACCTTCCAGGAGCTGGCTAGCGAATTTGGGGTTCCTCTGGCTCCGGACAAGACGGTGGGTCCATCCAGCTCCATGATCTACTTGGGGATCGAGCTAGACTCAGTGGCGGAAGTCTCGCGACTCCCGGGGGACAAGCTGGAAGGCATCCGAAGCATGCTACATCACCTGCTGAGCAGGGAGAAGGCCACGCTCAAGGAAATCCAGTCCCTGCTGGGGCATCTCAACTTCGCTTGCAGGGTTATTTCACCGGGCAGGGCTTTTTGCAGTAGACTAGCGCGGGTCACGGCTGGTGCCAAGGCGCCCCACCATCACCTACGCATTACCAAGGCAGTGAGGGAGGATTTGGGGGTATGGCTACAATTCCTGGAGGGTTACAACGGGGTGTCCTTTTGGCAGAGGGAGGAGGAGCTTGGGTCGGGACTTCAGGTGCATTCTGATGCAGCTGGGGGATTGGGATTTGGGGTGTATTTCAGAGGGCACTGGTGTGCCCAACGTTGGCCTTCTGATTGGGGGAAGTCGGGAATCCTCCGGGATCTCACCTTCTTGGAATTTTTTCCTATTGTGGTGGCCGTTTGCCTTTGGCGGGAGGAATTCACAAACAAACGGGTTTGTTTCTGGTGCGATAACCAAGCAGTGGTCAGGATCATAAACAAACAGTCCTCAAAATCTGACAGGGTCATGCGACTCGTCAGGAAGTTTGTCCTTACCTGTCTTGCTAACAACATCTCCTTCTCAGCCAAGCATATCCCAGGAGTGGACAACGGAATAGCAGATGCGTTATCTCGATTCCAGGACGAGCGCTTCCGGGAGCTAGCACCAGGAGCAGACCACGGACCGATGACGTTTCCGGAGGAGCTCTGGCACCTTGGGAAGGAACGGTGATTCAGGGGGTACTCAACTCACTGGCACCTTCCACCCGGGCCAGTTACTCCAGGGCCATGCACCTTTTCTGCGGCTTCAGAAGAAGGTACAGCTATGTAAGCCCCTGGCCATCATCGGACCGAGAGGTCTTGCACTACATCGCGGATCTGAAGGATCGTGGGCTAGCTCCTAGGTCCATCTCGCTTCACCTGGCGGCCATCGCTTTCTTCTGCAAGCTGGCTGGGCAGGACAACCCCTGCGACTCTTTTCTGGTCCGGAGAGCGCTGGAAGGCTGGCGGCGTGGCGAGAATCGGGACCGGGATTCCAGGAGGCCCATCCAGTATGATCTGTTGTGTCATCTCCTGACAGCACTTCCCAGGGTGTGCAATTCCAGGTATGAAGCCCTGCTCTTTCGGGCAGCCTTCTCCACCGCTTTCTTTGCAGCCTTACGGATCGGGGAGCTGGTGTGCAGCTCCAAGAAGGACAGGTCCAACAGAGCCCTCCTGAGGGATGACGTGACAATCAGTGAGTCCGGCTTGAAGATACGGATCCGGCATTCCAAGACCGACCAACGAGGCAGAGGGACCCTTATCCAGCTATCTAAACTGGCTGTTGCAGGGCCCTGCCCGGTGGCACTCATGCGGCGTTACCTGCATCGTCGCCCCGACATCCCAGGAATACTCTTCGTCCACGAAGACACATCGGCGCTCACCAGGTTCCAATTCATCAGCATCCTTCGAGCAGCGCTGAGACGGCTAGGCTGCCCGGCAGAGGAATATGGCACCCACTCTTTTCACATCGGAGCGGCCACCACAGCAGCAGGGGAGGGCCTTCAGCCTACCACCATCCAGCAAATTGGCAGGTGGCGCTCCAAGGCATTCACCTCTTACATTCGCCCCGGGCTGGTGCACGCCATTGCTACATCCTGAATTCCCCTAATCAGAAGGCTGGTCTAGTGAGAGGATGGTGGCTGCCGGGTTGGCGGAAGCCGACCTGGGCTCGGCTCTGTGGCGGTGAGCATGGAGGGCTGCTGGGGGGGGGGCTCAAAGGGGGGGTTCCACCCCCGTCCTTTTACCAGCTCCAGGCTGGTCACCCCCCACACCCCCGTTTCTGCTAAGAGGGAGGGCTTCCCCCTCCCCCGCACGGGACGGCCTTACGGCCAGGTCACGTGTTTCCGGTCACGTGTTTCCGGTCACGTGTTTCCGGTCACGTGTTTCCGGTCACGTGTTTCCGGTCACGTGCTTCCGGTCACGTGCTTCCGGTCACGTGCTTCCGGTCAAGGTGTTGGCCAGGTAGCTATTGGCGGCAGCTGGCCGTGCCTGGCCAACCTCCCTTGATCTAGGTTCCGGATCTACCCCCCCCATGCTCATACGCCAACCGGGCAACTACCATCCACAAGCTGTGGCCTTTTTCTGCCACTTTATCTCACTTGTACCAATACACTTTGTGAATCTTATCTCTGTGTTGTGTGATTATTCTGGTGGGTGGGGAACGGAGGGACTACCGGCGGGAACTGTCTCTCTCTGGCCCGCAAATGCGGCTGCGGGACTCACCCTGCGGCATTGTTGCGGCCAGGGGAGCCCCGCCGGAGCACCTCCCGCGTGGCGGCATGGGCGCCGCCATCTTCTCCCAGGCCCTCTCCTAGCCAGCTCCGCTGGATAGGAGAGGGATCGAGCAACGGCCAATCAGGGAAGGGCTCTCCCTCCTTGATTGGCTGGCCGCCAGGCGCTTTAGCCAATGAGAGAGCCGGAGCGCTCGGGCTCTCTGATTGGCTGAGGGACAGGAGGCAACGCCTTGCGGTTTTCCCTCTGGTCCGCCGGCCGGGTATTTATTGCAGGCCCGCAGCCGGCAGCAGGCAGTTGGCTCTGAGGAGCCGAAGACCCGACCCTCCCACCCTAGCTAGAATCACTCTGTATTAGTTAGATCTTTTGCATGCTTGATGTTCTTTGTCACAGCTTGTACGGGCGGCGGTGAGCATGGAGGGCTGCTGGGTGGGGGGGGCTCAAAGGGGGGGTTCCGCCCCCGTCCTTTTACCAGCTCCAGGCTGGTCACCCCCCACACCCCCGTTTCTGCTAAGAGGGAGGGCTTCCCCCTCCCCCGCACGGGATGGCCTTACGGCCAGGTCACGTGTTTCCGGTCACGTGTTTCCGGTCACGTGTTTCCGGTCACGTGTTTCCGGTCACGTGCTTCCAGTCACGTGCTTCCGGTCACGTGCTTCCGGTCACGTGCTTCCGGTCAAGGTGTTGGCCAGGTAGCTATTGGCGGCAGCTGGCCGTGCCTGGCCAACCTCCCTTGATCTAGGTTCCGGATCTACCCCCCCCCCATGCTCATACGCCAACCGGGCAACTACCATCCACAAGCTGTGGCCTTTTTCTGCCACTTTATCTCACTTGTACCAATACACTTTGTGAATCTTATCTCTGTGTTGTGTGATTATTCTGGTGGGTGGGGAACGGAGGGACTACCGGCGGGAACTGTCTCTCTCTGGCCCGCAAATACCTCTCCTATTATAATAACATTGGGACCATTTTCTTGTAGCTAGTCTGTTATTTTGGACTTCTGATGGACAATTCACCCAATTTTACTAAAAGTTTTGGAGAAAAACACTATTTCAGTGGTAAACAAGATGCTTTTCAGAGAGAAAGGCCCACATTCAATCCCTGGCAATTCTAGTTGGAAAGATCAGGTCACACCAGATGAGAAAGTTCTCTGCTGTAGAGCAATTAGTAGAGAAGGCAGGATGGATGAATTATGTTGTATTTGTGTGTGGTTCTCTCCCACTGACCAAGTCAATGAGTAATCCAACTTTATTAACCCTAAAATAAGCCCCCAAATTGCTTTTCCTTCTTGAGTCCAAATCAATGCCATAGTTGTCAGGTTACCTACCTGTTTTACAAAGATAAATAGATCAATTCTAGTTGTCACCTTCAACCCAACAGCGCCCATGCATACCACAGACGAAATTATGTCACACGCAGATGGATAGCACTTGTGATTAGGTGTGGATGTTAATAAGGGTAGTGGACTAAATAAATGGAAAATCACTTATGACCAGACTGAATGTAATGAACAACCATAAAGCATGATTTATCATTGCATAACGTAAACATAACTGATTTAAATATTCATTTTCTCTGCACGTTACTTTGCTCTAGTCTTTCCTCAAGCCAGATACCCTCATTAGCACATTATATCCCTTCACAGTCCACTCCCTTCTCCAACTGTCATTTCCTTAACTAACTCTTAACAACTAACTCCTAACTTCAACTGTCATAGCTCAAGCCTCTCACTTGAACTGACATTATTTCCCCTGTCAATCTGAGGTCAATCTGACTTCAATCCACAAGAAGCCCCTCCCCTTTCTGCTTCCTCCCAGACAAATAGCTCATGAACCATGCCATTCTATTTGTCTATATAGCTGTCCATCACAATGGGCCCCAAGATCAGGAGCCATGCTATCAACAGATTTCATTTGTCATTCATGATAAAGGCTACACATGCCATGAGATTTTACATTACCAAACGGATATTTATTTGTTGTTGTTGTTGTTGTTGTTGTTGTTATTTCTTACCCATCTCTCCCAATGGATTGAGGTGAGGAACAAAAACAGTCAACACACAATTTAACATTCACACTTTAAAATCATTTGGCCTGCCAGAAGAGGCTAGTCTTTAATGCTTATTTGAATTCTGACAGCATATTTAAGGTCGTATCTCTTCTGACACGCCATTCCAGACTCTACGGGCAGCTAAAGTAAAAGTCCTCTGGGTTACAGCTTCCAGACTAGTCCTGGATGACTGGAGCAAATGTCCCCCAGAGGACCTAAGTGTACGGGGTGGATTATATGGGAGAAGGCAATCTTGAAGGTAACCTGGACCCAAACCATGTAGGGCTTTAAAAGTAATAACCAACACTTTGTACCTTGCCCAGAAACTAATTGGCAGCCAGTGGCATGATTTTAATATTGATGTGATATAATCACTCCTGGTAGTACCAGTGACAAATCTGGCTGCCATGTTTTGAACCAATTGAAGTTTCCAAACTTGCTACAGAGGTATCCCAATTTATAGCACATTGCAAAAGTCCAGCCTTGAGGTTACCAGTGTATGCACTACCATATTTAGGTCCTCCAACCCTAGGAAGGGGCACAGCTGGCATAACAGCTGAAACTGGTAGTAAGCACATCTGGCCGTCACATCTATCTGAGCTACCATTTGGAGTGATGGATCCAAAGCAGGCTGTGAATGCAGTCTTCCGGGGGGGGTGTAACACCATCCAGGACTGGTTGACACATGTCCAACCCCAGGTTAGGACCCTTGACAGATGGAGTGCATGTGCCAAATTGGCCCCAAAGTCCTTCTTCCTTGAAGCTGTGGTGAGGAAAATAAGGAAAAGGAAAGGTATGTCCCTTTCTTCCAACAACTTTATCAGACCACCCTCCTCAAAAGTTCTCTTGTCAGCATAAATTGTGGTGTTCTTATGCCAGCAATAGAACACCCCCCACCAGACCTTACCTTTCTCCCATTAAAGAGGCTTCCCAGGCACTAAAGGGGAGTGAACGGAGCTCCATTCACTTCCAGGTTTAAAATCTCACTGAATCTTGCAAGAAGACGTTAGCACGGGAAATTAAAAACAAACAAAGACACAAAAAGTACATCAAAGCTCCAAAACACACTTTAAAAGTCCCAAGTAAATGTGTGTGTGGGGGGGTGTTCATAAAAAAACATCTACCTGGACATTGCTATCTCACCCGGAAGTGTTCTGGCCAGTCCGGCCATTCACACTGCATTTATGTGAGTACAATGGCACATGGATTCAAATGCCACCAATGCTGGCAACAAATAGCCATGGGGAATCAATTGATAGCTTTAGCCATCAATAAAAAAGTATGGGTTTTAAACAATACATGATTGTGAAAGGATGATGTCATCTGGTATACACAGCCTTTTGTGATCATTAGGCATTCTTATGACACCATATTTGACTGGTCTGATAAAGTTGCAAGTCTCTCCTTTTTCCACTGAAAGAATAGGGAACAATGGATGTTGTCTGAATCTTGCACCAACAGCATTCAACATTATTAAAATGGACTGTGACTTTTCCTGTGCAAACTGACAGCAGACTCTAAACCCTGTTATGTTCTGTTTCGATAGGTTAAGATTTGATCTGACCCTCTAGGGATGAATGCACATTTCTTAAGTCTTCATGGTAGAATAACAGACCACAGAGTTAAAGATGAAGTTCATGGTAGAATAACAGACCACAGAGTTAAAGATGAAGTTCAATTTAGTAAGGATAAACAACTTATGTCAGGGTAATACTGAGAAATGGACACTGAAATATACAGAACATGGTGTATAACTATGCAGATATTACCCCTGTTCCTATCAAACATGTTTCATCCACAATTGGAGAAATATATCTCACAGAAAGCCAAATACAGGGCTAAAGAAAGGGACTTCCCACTGTTACCTAAACTCAAAGTACATTTATTTAATCCTGTCAATGCTCATTTTTAACAGAGCATCTTAAAAGAAGCAGAATTTAAACCATTCCCCACTCAGTGCAAATCACCAGATAAAAGAATCCTTTCAATAATAGTTTTTCATTTTGAGTTTCAGCAGTCCATTTACTTTTGATATTACAAGACTATTAGTTTTATATTCTTGCACTGAAAATGTTGATGGGTTCTGACAGCTGTCACTGGGAAACTAAAAGAGATGAGGCTTTCAAGTTGAATAAAATATGATTGTATTGAGTAAGGATCAAAATTTATTTTTCTGCATAAAATCCATGCATTTGATGTCAAGCGTGTGAATTTGGAATGGAGATGGAGAACTGAAAACCTGAGCATCCAAAGCTGTGATCCTAAATATATTTATATTGGAGAAAGTTTAACTGAACTTACTAGGGTGTACAGTTTTTACATTTCAGAGACTGGAGGGAAATAAGGCCAACACATCTGCAGTTGATCTATGACAAAAGTGGCTGCCAGGAACAACAGTGAAATTTGCTGCTGCTAATAATGTTATGATCTTCCCACTCTTCTTCAAGAGTTTTGCATGCTTTCACAACCTTTTTGTGAAAGAAGCACCATAAAGATGTTTTTACCTTCACTACATCTATTTTGTCTCCTCATTTAGAAATTGTGCTTAAAATAAAATAGCCTTTTGTCATTAGTTTTGATTATCATGTCTCTCATGACACAGAACTAGGAGTTGATTTTGTTAGCTAATGTGCTTCTCACACTGAAATTTATCCCTAGGGTGATTTTTAACACTTATGAGAGAAATGTGGAGATAATGATCAACTCTTTTTAGTCCCTTGTATGTAGGCCTTAAGGGGCTTGCTGTGGAATTTCTGTCTGAAAATATGTATTAACATTCAGTATCCCTTCCTTGTGAAAAGTATATCTCAACCATTGCTAACCTGGAGGGAGTACAGGAGACAAAAATTAGATTTAAATGAGACTTAACTTTATTACAGTCATACAAAAAGGAGAATTAAGTTTGATTCATTATCCTACCTTTTTCTACTCACCCAGAGGAAACATGCTCCTTCAGGTAATTCCACTCATCCAAACAATGGAAACCCTGCCTTAGAGTTAGGAAGTGAGACTCTTGCTTCCTTTCCATTTCATCTTAGGCTGATAATTCAATCTAACTGAGGGAGTAAACCTGCATTGGAGTTGTACCACTTCAGAGTAAGGGCTTGTCTACACAGGCAGTTTACCCCATCTTGCCCCCATCTTGACGCCCCACAGTCCTGATGATGCAGGTCATTTGTCCCATTTTGCCCCCGGGCAGTCCTCACGGCCCCATGGAAAAGATGGAATTAAGTTGGTTTGAAGATGGTGTAGGGTCCAATAAAATGTTTTAAAATAATACATGTACAAATGCATTCCAGCTGGAAAAAAATCAGGCCCCGTGTGACTTCAAGAGCCTGTTCTGCTATGTTGGCCCATTGCTGCAGCTGTCCTCTGCTATACTCTTCCAGAGTCAGGAAGGGGGCCTGCAGCATGTGACCAAAGCTGTGACATTCAGGGACCCATGCTCACATGCTGGCGTCCGGCTTCCTGATATCAGAGAGTGCAACACAGAGGGCAGTGGCAATGGCTGTAGGGGCAGGCTGTCGTGCTCTTCTGGACTCCAGCCCATTTTGTACAGGTAACGGGAGAGAAATGGGCCTGATCCATGGGCAGAATATGCCAGTGGGTAGCAGGCATACCCTGGCCTGTGTAGATGACCCCTAAGTTATGTGAGCCTACATCTGGTAGTATGAAGTGATAAGTTGTCCTTAGAAGGAATGTCATATACCTTCCCTCACCCAAGAAGGAAATGCCTCAGATGCTCACCATTCTGTTTCCTTCCACTTTAAAGTCTGCTTTCCAGGTTTTCAAATCTAAACAGAAACAGGTCTGAATTATTTTCTTGATAACCTGGATATCTTTCAGTACAGTCAGTTGAAATTGAAAGTAAATACTATTTTCACATACATTACTTGGTAAAGGGAAAAACTGCCACAGTGGATATTAATTGTATGGGAAGCTTATAAGCTATTGCTTAAATGAGTAGATATGGCTGACAATGCAGCCATTCATAATACTGCAGAGGAGAACAGAAACAGAAAAGAAATTTGCATGAACGAAGGGTTTTTTTTTTTTAATGACATCACTTAATGGTCTGCTAAAGTTTTAATTTTTAGAGGCAGTATGGAATTCTGGGTTGCTTGTACAGGTGGATTGGGGATATTTGTGCATGTTCTCATGAGTTTGGGGGCTTTCCTAATGACCTGAAAGCAAAAACATCTGTGAAAATCATTCTGAATTTTATTAAAAAAAAGTTTTGGGGATTAGCAGGCCTTAGTTGACTGGAGTTGGCTTCAGGAACCACAAATGTGGGATCTGTGGCTTCATTCAGCTTACAGCTGTACTTTGCCAAATCCTGGTGTAGAAACTGGATGCTCAGTGTAGACATTTTAGCAGTTGATTCATATGATTGGTGCTTTAATTAATGAGATTTTTTTTTTAAAAAAAAAAACCCTGAAATTTAGCAGTCTTCAAGGAACAAAACATATAATAGCTATAATCTGAAGCAGAATGTGATGCTCTGGTAAATACATCAGGACCTGTACTTCCACTTAAAAATGTAGTTAGAAACGCAACTAACATTATTCCCTGAATCAGTAATGTGGCTGTCAGTACTGTCACTGCTTTTGATACTGCAGTTATGGAATCATACCGAACACACAGAAAATAATTGCACTGATACAGTTTTTAGAACAACTGTTTGGATACAGAAATTTCACTTTTGTTCAATAGCCCTGACTGACTTACTCAACAGATCGCTTTCATTATGGGAAACCTGAAAGTGAGGGACTGCTCAGGTTATTTCATATTAAAGTATGAAATAACCTGGTGTAAATCTTTGTAAAATTCATTATTGTGGGTAGGAATGAATAATTTAGCCATTTTTCTGCTTGCAATAAGTTTTAAAGGACCATTCAGACTTGGGGATTTATTCAGAGTGAAAAATCCACATGTGGGTTTCTTGGGCAAAAAAAGTAACTGGGAGATGTACATCTAACACCTTGTAACCCTACTACATATCCCATTATTCTGATATTGAGATTTCAGCCACTGTATGCCCCATCATCCCAATTGAGGGATCATTGTTTAATTGGCTGGATATTAATTTGGCCAATAAACCGAGCCACCCAAGGGCTGATGGAAAAACTAGAATCCAAAAAAGTTTGTGCATGTCCTCTGCCAAGGAAGTGGGCCTAGCAAATTATCCAAATGTTCACACCTCAATGACAATCATGAAACATTCCATTATGAAACAAGGAGACTCTTCCTGTAATTGCAGGACTTGACCGACAGCTATTTACCGCATTGGTTGATTTCGTTACTTTGCAAATCAGAACATTACCACATCAAAGGAAAAGTGCCTGTCAGTCACTTGATACCAGATTGCCCCTATTTCCCAGTTCCTGACTGGTTCGGAAATCCTTTGTTCATACAATTGAGAGTTATCTGAAGACAAATGTTCCTTTGATCCATAGTGCAACTTTAAAAGAATTTTCCTGGAAAATTTGGGTTCTTTGGTTCAGATCCCCCTTCCTTCTGAATCTACATCACTCCATTCCTTGATACCCCCCTTTTCTCTGTCCTTCCAAATCCCTGTTAACACCTCCCAGACCTCTGGCCAGATTCCAGCTGACCACACTCCCTCCCCACTTCTATAATTTGAACTTCCCCTTCCAAAATTTATCCTACCCCACTTTCTGTTGCTGCTTCTAGAGAGTAATGCAACTTCTCCAGAGGTGACCCACCGTAGGAGCAAGTGCAGTATCACCCCAAGAACCCCAGCCTAATTCCCTTTTCTAAGTATTTCTTGCATTACTCTGATAAGTCTTGTGTGCCTATTTAAACAAATGCATGTTATGTGTGAATGCTTTACTTTGGTCAATAAAGTTTTATCAGTTGTTTTGGATATCTGACTTCCATGTCTTTTCCTGGCTCCACCCATATACATAGGGTAAAGATCTCATGTGTTACATAACCTCTCATTTTACCATTTGAGCCACTATTCCCCTTTGTAAGATCACTTTCATGAGTGGATTTTTACATAGACAGCCCCCTTCCCCACCACCACCGCCATTTCCATGTTGCTAGAAAGCAGAGGAATGAGTAGGGAAGCATCCAGGTATTTTCCTGTAACTGGAAATATTGTGAAGAGACCTCTGGAGTCCTATCTGTAGGAAAATTGCTAAATGCATCCCTGTTCATTCCCACTCTCTCGAACACATGGAAATAGCAATGTTGGGAGGCTGAGCTAATTACAAGGTAGGGGTTTTTTTTGGAGGGGGGTGCAGGATGTAAGTCATTGCATAGTTGGAACAGAATTCCGACCTCTAAAACAACCAAAAAAGTGGGTTGTGATGGCATAGGTCCTGTTCACATAATTCATGAACAGGATATCAGCCAGCATTTTTTGTGCAGACGTGTTGTTTTCTAAGCAGAATAAACATGTTATTTTCTAGGCAGCTTAAAACAAGAAGTAAATTTAAAATAAAATACAACTCTCAACAGACATGTTTTTTTCTATAGCTATAAACTAAGTCTGGTACTGTAGGCAGCATTCATCTCAGTAACAATTTTTGATTAAATACAGTAGAGCAGAGGACTTAACAGATGACGTATCTACCACTACAAAACCGCGTCATTTAGGATGCAACAATAACACAAAGGGTTAAATTATCAGACACTCTTGTCATTCAACCATTCCTGGGGTGTAGCACTAGCGTGGATAAGGCCTCACTTTTTCATTGATGGGCTAAGCCAGCAATAAAAAGTGACACCTTATTCATGCCTATGCTATGCCCCTGAAATAGCTAAACAACGATGTTGCCTGATAATTTTGCCCTTTTGTGTTACTGTCACATCCTTATGACACAATTTTTGCCATGTCTGATAAAGTCCAGAGATTCCATCCTCTTGTCCTACTTTTGCACTTCCCATCTGGTTGGCCCCTGTACAAAACAGGATATTGCTGGGTTTTTCTTATGTTCTTACATTATTTTTTTTTTTACTTTCTGAACGTGGTGTGGTGTTATTAAAAACAAACATAAGGGCAAACATAAATTGCCTCATAATTTTAATTGTTTTCACAGGGCTCTTTCCCTTACCAGTCCATCTCTAAACAAGGCAAAGGCACCCTAACAGGAGTCTTGAATTGTAAATTAGATAGCATTGGCAATCTGGTACCCAACTATATTTTATAACTGTAAAAAAAAAAATATCTATGCTTACTCTAGGAGCTGCAACAGTTCTTCTTGTTCATTAGTCTAAAAAAAATGTGTGCGTTTCTGCCTCAACTTCCTTTCTTTCTACATTTCCTGCACATTTCCATTCCAGCATTTTTGCACATATCTCTCTGGGCTTGTCTATATGGGCAAAAACCCCTACACTTACTCCGTATTCATGGCACAGTTGACACACAACATGTTATTTTAAAAAAAATATATATTATAGTTTCACACATATAAACATAAGCACACAAACAATTCATACTGACATTACATGCAACATAACACATATACAACATGTAGTTCCTACCCCCTCCCTTCTCTCCCTTCCTTTCCCTCCCCTCTATTTACATATAACATATACTGTAAACACAATTCATATAGTTCACTAATCAAAATATTTCACTTCCCATATGTCAAATTATTTACAAATAACCTTCCTTTACAAACCTTAAAAGGGCAGAGGGAGGAGCAAATAAATAAATATCTTTTTAATTGTTTTTCTCTCTTCCTGTCACATCAGAGCTGCAACAGTTCAGAGCAAAGCTGGGGTGGGACATCTGGTGGACATCACTGTGTTCTCGTGCTTTTTAAATTTTATTTTATTTTTAAATTGTGTGCATATCTGGATAGGTGAATCTCTTCTGCCATATTTTTTCCCCATGAATAGGTAAACACATCTTTTTACTCTAAACTCAGCAGACATTAAAACCCCCATGCTTGTCCTTTAAATAATTGTGAAGTTTTTTCAAATCCTTTATAAATTTGCTATTATGTTTCCCATCTAACATATATGTAAGTTTGTCCATTCTAGCAATTTTCACCATTTTTGCATCCATTCATCTTCTGTAGGTTCTACACACAACTTCCAATATTTAGCAAGGAGAATTCTAGTGGCAGTTATCATATGCCAGTAAAGCCTGCCAGTCTTTTTTTCTATATCTTTTTCAAAATGCAGTGTACCCAGAATGAATGAATGAATGTGTCAGACATTTCTCACTATTGGACATTCCCACCACAGGTGGAAGAAGCTACTACCAATTGCTTTTTCACACTTCCAGCACATATTGTTAATATTTTTATGTATCTTAGAAAGTCTGACAGATGAGAGATGCCACCTGTATATCAGCTTTAGAAAATTTTCTTTTAAATTATTGCACCTCATATTAATCTTATTGTTCTTCCATAGTTTCCCCCAGTCCTCCAAATCTATATTCTGGACAAAATCTTTGGCCCATTTTAACATACATCCTTTTATTGTTTTGTCTTTTACATTGAATTTTAACAACATACTATATAGATTACCAATTAAATATTTCTCTCCTTTTAACATATACATTTCAAATTCACTCTTTTTCAGATCGTACCACTCCGCTTTCCTATCGACACACAAGATGTTCAATGGTGTGCATTTTCACCAGAGCTTCTGGCAGAAACTCTGGCTCTGTAAGATTTGCCATTTGCTCCACATTTGAAGGGAAAATTCACATTTTTGTCAGAGTGGCAGCTGAGGATTAACTTCAAAGCAAAGCTGGGGTGGGACTTCTGGTGGTCATTACTCTGTTCTGGTGCTTTCTAAATTTTATTTTATTTTTCAACTGTGTGCATATAACTGCATAGGCGAATATCCACGTATCCAGTAAGACAGTATTGTGGAATCACATATATTCACTTATTCTCATGCTGAAACAGACCTCACCATGTGGCCAGAAATAGAATGGCAGATAGGACATGTGATCAATATAGGATTGCCTTTTTACTCCAACTCAGATTACAGTATGGTGGGATATTCTGAGCTACCATTGTACAAGCCCAGTGCATATGGGTTGCTGTGGATCAAAGTAATCTGCCACAGCTACAAGGTAGATATGAGGTGTCCCACCAGTGTAGACAAGCCCTCTGACTTGGCTGCCTCCTTTGTTCATCCCTCACAGTGATCTATCAATGGTTTTCCATTATGTCCTTCCACACACACCATTGTTGTGATTAAATAGATGTGGGTAGAAGAATTGGCCACTGATGTCAAAGAGAAATTCAAGCCTGCATACTCTACAAGTAGGATAGTCTTCTATCCATAGTCTTTGTGTTATTTCTTTTGATTTCAGTGGAACATATGAGTCTTTTAGGAAGTATTAAATGAAGACTGTATGATATACATGCTGGTATTAAGGGCATTTATTATTGCTTATTCTGACATGATTGCTATTTATTTTATATTCTGAGTGTTTGAAGAGATATTGTGGGATTTTTTAAGTACTAAAGGCAACCTATACATTTTCAATAACAAGTGCCTTTCTATGTGGTTAAGCCTCATTGCCTCTAACAGTGAACATGTGTATTCTAGTGGGAATATGTAAGATATACTGTACCTTCTTTATATTTTGTTAGGCTGGTGGCTTGGAAGGAATAAGTCCATTCCTGCAGGGTTGCTTGGAACAGTCTGTCAGTGTTTAGTACAGTACATTTAATTAAACTATCATACTTTCTCCCAGTAAAATTAATCAACAGAGATATATTGCTTTCATGAGGCAAAGCAGTGGGTAAATGGGTTACTGCCCAGTAGAATTGTTATAGACCAAATGTTCATAGCCTTGTTGAATTGGGGGACAAAGTTTTGTTTACTCTTAATTACACCTCATGCTATTCACATCCAGCGGGCCTTAACTATAATTAGACCTAATTAATTAATGCAGTTAGAAGAATATTTCATTTTAATAGCAGTATGTTTCATTACTTTAGGTTGTACTGGCTGTTCCGTGATCAGAGGGAATATATTATAATAGAGAAAAAACAATTTATAGCTATTTTTAATACTATGACAGCTCTTAAAGGTTTAGCCTTCTCTCTTTTTTTCATTTGGGGCCTCTAATATACTATGTCAAAATGTTTTCGCTTAAGGACACCACAATTTTAGTAAATAATATTTTTGAAAAACTAGATGTTGTTGACATGATCTGATACCAAGAAATTGCTTCATCTGAAAAAGATAAAAACTTCACAATAGTGCCATTTATATTGAGCTGACTGTAAATGTAATTGCACCTAATTAAAATTCTAAAATATATATCTTTTTGTATTTGCAATTAGTGATATTTATGCAACTAATGCCTTTTAGCTTAGAAAGATGAGTTATCAGAAAATAATGCTTGTCTCAAGTGGTGTATTTCGCTCCTACCCCTTCTTACCTAACCTGATAGCCCCCACCTTGGAATATCAAATAATTAGCAATATCTAATAATTTGGCTCAATGTGGCCTTCAACATGGTTAGAAAGTAAACCAGGGACCCCCAGATATCATGGTTGGAAAATGACCAAGGAAGGGGCCATTGGAAATTCCCCAAATCTCAGGTCAGAGATTAAAATTTGGAGGTGAGTCATTCACTAATCCACTCAATGATAGGAGAGTTCCTGATGCTTGTAAATCAGGCCCTTCCTCTCCTCTTTCCCTCCAACAATAGACCTCGCCTGCTCTTATTCAATTCTAAACCCATCGACCATTAATGATCAACATTTTCGGAGCACCCTTTGTCCGGAGCACACTGGGAAGCTCTGAGAAACACTGTATGCCACTCAAGACCCTATCCTTTCAGGGGAATTATCCCATATACATAGCACCCAAAAAACACCACCAAAGCAGATACAGTTCCACTTCCTCTCATCTTAACATCAGACTGTGTAGCCAGCCCGTCTTCCAGACCCCCTCACTAGTGGAGGGGTTTAGTTCATGATCTCAGCTGTACAGGATTGGTATATTATAACCAGCAATTCCATTTCTTTATTCCTCCATCCCAATACTTCCTATTATCTTTCATAGCCTTGTGTGATTGCCTGAAGCCTGAGTTTGTGTGAATGCTGTTTGTGTGAATGCTGTTGATATTAATTTCCAATAAAGATAATTTACTTGTACATTTTGGCTTAGAGTCTCCTCCATTACTACCTGTATACATAGGTTAAAGGATCTCACCATTACCTGGTCTCTCACTGCCATAATTGAGCTAATTAAATACTCCCCATATTGATTTTGGACACTAGTGTGATCCTCATTAACCCCACGTAATTTGGGTAACACACTAACCTGGCATATGGTTCTGGTGGTGGCAGTGAGATTTTTTTCCTGCCTCCTCTTTGTGCAGTGCATTGCTCTGCAGTATGCAGTGTATGAGGGAAATGTAGTATTCTTATGTGTTACTGATCACCATGTGTTCGAGTGAGCAAGTGAAGTCCTACTGTCATAATTTCTTCTGGAACTAGTGGCCAAATCAGTGGGTGAGAAAGAACATGGAAGAATACAGAGGCAGCAAGATGAGAGGGAATTGTGGTTTGGTCTTGGAACAGTAGACAAAATAATGTGGAATGCAGAGTTATTTCACATGCTTAGCAAATTTTCTCTTAAAATTTGCAAGGCTCACTATGCTCACAGTCATGTGCAAATAGATTGCATTCATCTGTGTAGAACTTGAACATGAGGAACAACATATCAGAGTGAACTCAATACTTCAGACATTTTATTAATACCAATTACAAGTCAGTTTCAAGAGACATTACTTAACTAGATTGCCTAAGAAGTTGCTATTCACTCTTTAATCTTTGATGTCCTTTTTCAGAAGAAGCTAAACTGTTGACTTCCCCATCTTCCAGAAGGGTATGCACTGTTGATGAGTTGCTTTATTAAAGGACACACTTTAGAGAAGTTTTTCATCAAATAAGCAGATACTCATTTGGGATATGGTGTTTGTTTTCTGTAAATAAAAAAACTTCCAGCAAGAAAAACCTAGAGTTTTAAGTGTATTTCTTACCTGGCCTATCTGTGGTTTGCAGTGTATTTTTCTTGAACTTCAGACTGAGTAACAGTTTCCTGTTGGGTAGTTGTATAAATCTGTTGCATAACAACATCAACTAAGAATCATTCATGGAAGCTCTTGCTGTAGCAAATCTGTTAATTATTAAGTTACCCCCCAACCCTACTCCTTATGGATAAATACCAATGAGAAACAGCAACCCAAATATCCTCTGCTATTTCCATAATTTCACTGGACATAAGTAATAAATAGAAGGTTTACTCAAGGGAATTTCCATCAAAGAATCATACCTATGACTTTATCAGACGCAGCAAATATGGTGTCATAATGATGCCCAATTAATGCAAAAGATCACACATATCAAATGATTTTGTCCTTTCACAATCTTGTATTATTAAAAAGCTGTTTGTTTTTATTGATGGTCCAAGTCTTCAATAGATCTCCCCTGGTGCTTTTTTGCTGGTATTGCTGGCATTTGAAACCTCGTGCCATTGTGCTCATGTGAATACACACCAATGAGAGAACACTTCTGGGTGAGATTGTGACAGCTAAGTAGGGGATGCTCTTTTTATGAACCTCCCCAGTTTACTTGGGACTTTGTGAGTGTTTTTTCTGTGTTTGTGTGTACTATGTGTTTTTAAATGTAGTTTTGAATTTACCCATACTCGTGTCTTCTCATGAAAATTGCTGAGATCTTGAACCAAGAATTAAATGGTGCTCCATTCCTGATCCATTAGTGCTTTCATGCTGCTCAAGGTAAGGTATGGTGGTGGTGGTGGGGTTCTTTGCCAACAGAAAACACCACAAAATATACCAGAAAAAGAACGTTTATGGAGGGTGGTCTGATAAAGTCCCTAGTCTAATATTCTCTTAATATACTCCTTTAAACCAGCAGATGTTTTTCTGCCTCCATTCTGTGCAAATTGAACTTGATTAAGAATGAAAATAACATGAAAACACTAAAAAAAATGATCAGAGACATCTCTTGAGTGTTGAGAAATACTGATAAGAAAAATCCTGAATTGACTAGAATCTTCACAATTTGGGACTTGTTCTACACAAAATTTACATCTGTCTGCTTTGTGCCAAAAACAGCATCTTCTGCACAGAACATAGTATTTCTGCCCATAAATATGATGTATGCAGAAAATTCTGTTTTCTGCAATAGACAACAACATGCAATTTTTGTGCAAATGTGTCCTGAACTGCAAAATGGTTTTCGGAAGCTGTTACATTGCCAAAGGTTTTCTTGCAAGGGAAAGAAAATTACTGAAATTACTCCTCAGTAGAAGTTCAATATTGGATCCTTTCCCATGACACCAACCTTCATCATGACTTCTTCTGTCCCTACATCATTCCCTCTTCTACCTTCTAAAATTACTTGCTCTTTCTTTGTGAAGAAAATTAGCAAATAATTATATCCTTAAGCATGACATTGTAAAGAAGCAAATTTCAATGCCCATTTTCCTAAATACACCCCTGATATTTTTAAAACTTAAGGGACAGAAGTAGGTGATGACTAGTGTTCCACTGAGTCAGAAACAAAGAGAAATGGGATCTCAGGCTGTAAGGTTTTATTCCACAAATTAGCTGTAAAACGAATAAATTCATACATTCTGAGACTCAGATTCTCTGACTAGCAGTTTCTTCTGCTAATGTTCAAATGGCACAGATATAGTTCATATGAACCATTTATATTTCAAAGCAAAATTAAAAAATGGAACTAAACACCACTAGCTCAGTTTTGCACCCATTCCAACTCACATATGACTGAAGTAGAACAAGGAATAATGAAGGCTGGTGTTATGGGAAAAGAGCCAATGATAGATTCCTAATTATAGAAAAATAGAATCCAATGGAAGCAGAAGGGGGTACTATGCTTCCCAGTGCAGCCACCTAAAAGTCAGGATTTTAGAAACCTAAAACTACAGGACTTGGAAGGTTCAATTTTCAGGGATCTTCAATTGCTTCTGGTAAGTAGCAGGTGTAGAATACCAGCCATAGTTTTATGGATATAAAATAAAATATTTTTTGTATAAAGCATTAGGATTCTTGCAGGGAAAATATTTTGTATGAAATTATCACCAAAAAAGTCATATCATGAAAAAAAAAATCATGGTGTCTGCCTTTTTTTTTTTTTGATGAGGTGTCTCAGCCTATTGAGATATTCTTTCTAGTTCACAAGAAAATTTAAGAATATGTTTACACCACTAAAAGGGTGTAGATATTAAGATGAAATGTAATGTGCCATGCAGCACAATAATTCACTACATCATTAGTTGGTGCCAGTAGGTATCTCTCCTTGGTTTTCCTTTCTTCCTCTTTCAGCATGTTTAGTAAAAGCAAATCCTACTGTGCTCCTAGAAGGGGTTCCCAGATAACTATGTATAGATGTGCAACCATAATTTGTCACCATCCTACTTTACCACTCTTTATCATTGAGATACTTTGTAGGTATGACAGAAATGGTAAAAGAAATTCTCTTTGGATTAAAATGTGCTGTTCAGTAATCTAGGTGTACAAACCTTTCAATATCAAAAGCTGTAGTGTGTGAAAACTGGAGAACCAGGGACCTTACATGTGAATAGACACACAGATACACATGCATGTGCCCTTCCTCACACATCGTGGCACTGAGCAGCTCAGCATGCAGGGACAAAGGGAGTTAAAAGTACTCTTTCTCCCTGCTGTGAGCTAGGGATTTTGTGTGTGTGTGTGTGTAAGTTAAAGATTACCACCCACAGCCTATTACCACCACCAAGACTGCTGCTTCATCACTGCTACAAGCTATGAAAATCAGAGCAACAACGATCCCAGAAGCCAAAGTATAGAACTCCCTCCACAGCTTAGATGGTCTCAGAGAAAAGTGGATGAATCCCTTCAGGCATTGGACAGTACAGAGGGAGGTACCAAGCATGACAGGTTGTGTGGGTCTCCTGCAAAATGTATACCAGGGTCTTAATTAAAGCATTTGGCTACGTTCTGGAGTCCCACAGTGCTTATTGTATAAATAATCATTTGTTTTCACTTTTATCAGCATTCTGTGGACACAGTGCATATTCAGATCTTCTCTATCTCTTCTCCTCTATGTTGACCTTTCCTTTAAAAAGTCAGAAGTGTAGGCAATATTCCACTTGTTTTCCAGAACTGCAAATCACAGCAGCTTTGCATTATTTTCTGTATTGAGACAAAAATAATGAGAGTTCAGTTCTTCAATCAAAATGGATGCAATTGTAAATGCCCAATAAATGAACCATAACAAGGACCCCTGTTTGCCTGGGGTACTTAGCATGTCAACATCTGGTGCATGCAAGTGAATGTTCATACTGTTGGAAGTGGGAATTATATTCTGAAGCATATTACAAGTATGGTGCTCTATAGAATGAAAATGTTCCCTTCTGCTGAGTTACCTACCCTCATTTCATGACTCAAATCACTGGGGAAATTATTCTCATTCTCAAGTTTTATCCCTGTGGGAATGCTAGCTTGCAAAACAAAGCACAAAACAGAACAATAAAAATACATATGGCACAGAAACAGCTATTTATTATTTTTAGCATACCTATTTGTATGAGTTATTCAGAAGCAAGTTATGCTGTGTATATGTTACTTGTGCACTTTCTGAAATCTACATAGACAGGATGAAGAAGGAGAGCAGGTAAAAAGGACCCAAGGTATGTGATCTGAGAGACAATGATACTGATAATCTGTTATGTTATCAATAGCATAATCCTACATATGTTTAACCTCCTATGTCAATTGAGTTCAAGAAAGCTGTACTGCTGGGTAAGTGGGCATAGGATTCTAGGCCTAGATTATTATTTTTGAATTTTTCATGTCTTTTAATCTTTGTTTCAGAGGGCTTCGATAACTGTTCCATACAGTACTAGGACTGATCAGCACCAACGCTGGCTTCTTTCTGCCACCAGACTTTTCTTTTTCTTTAATCAAAGGGGATCTAATTATGTCGCCCTAATCTGTACAAGGCTTTAATCATTTTAATTTGCTTCTATTGTGAAATTGTTTAATATGTTTTCGACTTTAAATTATTCCTCATATTTTGAAATTTTAATAGTGTTGAAATCAATTTTATCTGTATGCTACCCTGAGAGATAATAGAGGATGGGACATAAATATTTGAATGAATAAATAATAATAATAAAATAATAGGGGGCAAATACAGACAATGATTCCATCTGAGTGCTGTATAGGAACATTAGTGGGGTGTGGGGAGGCTTACTTGGAACATTGTTAGCAGTCATATTTTTTAAAACTTTGATTTCAAATGTAAACAACAGCAGCAACAACAAAACCCTGGAGTCATCTAGCAGACAGCTCTTTTATCACCAGCTGTTTCCCAGTGTGTGTTTTTTAAAAGAAAGAATAAATATAATGACATGCTCAAACATAATGCATCTTCTTTCCTCTCCCTCTGCCCATTGTATCTTTCATTTCAACACAGAAATGACCTGTGGAAATGGCCATTCAGGAAGGAAAGGAAATCTCAGAGTTGAGCTTGCTTGGAGAATTACTTTTTAGAATAATTAATATATTGGTGAGCTGGAAATATCCATAAATTGCAGTAGGATAGTTGTCTGGTTCTCAGAGCATCGTCTTGCCCTTCCTCTGTTATGGATATATCGAGTATGTCCTTATATTTTTTCTTTGCAAAAGTTACTTTACAAACTCTTCCATAGAAGGACCCATTGACTGATTAAAGGCTGCAGAGAAGTTTGAGGAGAATTGGCAGGGTGTTTGAGGTTAGATGGAACAGTGCAATCCAAGGTGGGTATGCAAATTTGGACTACCTTTGAGGCACCTGTGATGATTTGTCAATTTCTCTTCATAACAATCCAGTAAGACAATCCATTTGGGGTATGTTCTTGAGGGGAATGAAAAATGAATCACAACAACGACTAGCCAAACCTACTGCAGTCCACCAGACAGGGTATTTCTGGTCACTCCTTTTGGTATTTGGCTGTGATTGGACACTATGGGCTACTGTCTCATACTGTATCTGCTCTTGACCTGAGATGTCCTTCTATGATTAGCTCTGGAACATCACTATTTCATGTTACCACATGAAGCAAATTGCTTTCACTTAAATAAAGTAGAGTCTGTGTTCATGTCTTATCTTAATTCTCAAATGGAGTGGGGTGGGCAACATACTCTCCTTGTTTTTCTTCTAGTGTAGTTCATCCAGTGGACTGAACAGTCATTTCAGGGCCACCACTTGCAGAAAATGTATGAGATTGAAATAGAGTCAGGTCATCAGTTATCGCTCAAGCAGGTCTGGAATTTTACAGCATTCACATGCTTGCCCAAAGAATATAGTTACGTAGCTGGAATTATCCTTAAGGTATTGATAAGAATATGAAAAATGCTGAAACCTAATTTTGTTGCATTTCTCTCACTTGTATTGGCATCTTATCCTTGCTTATATCAGGTTGTGAGACTTTGGGTGGGGTGGAGGGTTCAGTTTGGATGTATGCCCACGTTCTTTTCCCTAAGCAACACATTTGTGAATTCCGTCTCCCTTTCCTAATATATACCAGCTTGTCTGTATTATCAAACTGAGTAACACATATTCATCAATATTATTCAGGTGTACTCACTGGCAGCCATTCTCATGTTTAAGGCATACTATGTCTGGGATTTTTCATTGGGGGGGCATTTTATTTATCCAAAATGAGCTTCACAGATATGCTAATTGCTGAAACAAGGCATGCTTTGTCTAAAACAACTGTCAGGAAATATTAAATAGATGCTTACAGAAAAAGTCTAGAAACAGAAAATGCAAACCACAGCACATGCACAAATTGGATAAAATCAGTTAGGCCCCAATACCAAAATCATACCATTGTTGGTACAATTGGGCCTCTGAGGAGAGGTTATTCCATAAATATGGTGCCACAGCAGATAAGGTCCTCTTCCATGTCCTCACACAATGTATTCCCCCCAGTGATGGAACACAGAAGAGGGCCCCTTCAACTGACCTCAGTTCTCAGTAGGGATGTGATGAAAATTTGTTGCTGTTCACAAAACACACAAGATATTTTTATTTTTATTTTTTTTATGCCTCAGCTCAAGTCTATCCAGCTCTGAAATTTCCAGCTGCTCACTTCAGGTGGGAGAATTTTCAGATACTTCATTTGCAAATGAGGTAACAAGCTAGGCACTGCTGTGGGAAATTCAATGTGCAGGATTTTTTTTTATTGCTTAAGTACTTTACATAAACAATGCCTCAGTCATTCAGATGGGTTTTGGATGAGCAGTTAAAACCAGGGGGTGGCATTCATTCTTCTTCTTTATATATAATGACAGGATCTCTTTGGTTTAAAGCTTATCATCTAAACTTTTTCTTTGTTTGAAAATTCACCACAAGCAAGATGTTCTTTTGTAATTTATTTTTTCTTCTTCAAACACACTAATCTGGAGTGTCCTGTCTGTGCATGAAGAGAGGACTGAAAAGGCCTCTGGATTTTGCCTTGTGTATCTTTACCCTAATTCTAGATTTAGGATTTCACAGATGTACAAGACTTCTGAGTAGACCTATTTAGGATTATATTGATAGAGGTAGAAGGACTATAGGATTTCTACAGATTAACAAAATAGAATTATAAATTTCAAATCCCAGTTTCCCCATAAAGCTCATGTGCTTACCATCCTAAGTAAGTTTACTCCAAGTAGGTCTTTAGTTCAACAGACTTGCAGCTGTAAGTCTGTGGAATTCTAAATGTGGCCTTAAAAGTTTCACACAAGACTTCATGTTCACTAACCAGATAGCAAAGTCCAAAGTGGTTTACTTATGAGTAGACCAGCTGTTTGGGTTGCACTACACACCTCTGGGAGCAGAAGCCTAGGTTGGCTTAGTTACAAATAATCCAATTAAACAAAATGAGACTTATTTCCTACCCAAACAAAACACCCAATCCTGACTATGCCAGTGCTTGTAAAACAATAGGATAACATGAACCAGAAAGGATATCTCAATAGGATAACATGGGCTACAGATTCCCTGTGTAGTTGAAGTGGGGAAGGGGCAAAGAAAGAAAAAAGAAATCAGGACCGAGCTGCTTCATATTTGATGCCTAAATAAAAACTGGGCCAGAAAATGTGCATTCCCTGGGAAATACAGAGAGCAAGCATTTTGAAAGAAATTTGGGAAATAGGGCAAAGAGTGGCTCACCCTACTTTTCACAAGGAGTATCATCTGGGCAGAACCCTCCCTCCCACAGAGCCTCAACACCATGACTTTTGATATATGAGCTTTTTGTTACAAGTTTTCCTTGTTATTTCATTCAAATCTAAAAGCAAACCATGGTGATTTCACTAAAACAAAATCACAATGAAATCATTTCCAATCATGGCTGTACTTGTCAGAAAAAGAGCTTTGCAACCATCTTTAAGGTAGGACAGGACAGGATGAAAGGAGCTGCTGCCATCATGCAAGATGGCAGAACAGATTGAAAGACTTTCAGGACTTTACTCTCCCTCTTCTTCTTCAGTATTTTCCTATGTGGGATGTGCAAACAACCAAAAAAGCAAGGAGGAACACATTGGAAAAGATTTCAGAGGAATTTTCTGGGTTGGGTGATGGTGGGGCCTTGCATCTGTTAAGGCCTCAACTTATACAAATTCTATGAAAGTTACAGGCACCACCTAGTGGCTTCATATAACACACTATGCAACTAGCATTACTAGAGTAACTTTACTTCTCATTCTTCAGGAATTTGTGGGGAATGGTTCAGCTTTCCTATGAAGGGTGAAACAATTGAAATATCTTGCTCTTCACAGAGCAGTGAGAATAATAATAAAATTTCCTCCCCCCTTCAGAGACAGGAAGGCTAAAAAGAGAAATTTACATCACTAATTCTCAGGCAGGCTTATCTAGGGAAGGGTGTTCCTTCAGTTACTGAAGTTGGCACATATTTTGGTTTCCTATCATTAGCGAGAGACTACAGATACCAAATTCTTCTTGTTTAAGACTTAAGAACTGGGCCTGGATGGATGAATTTGTCAGTTTCCATCTTTGACTTATGAACATTTAAAATGGCAAATTCTTTCCCCTGTAAATGTGAAGAAATCTATGAAGTTTGGTAGACTTCAAGAGTGTAAATCCTCACTCATCTTATCATCAAAGGCAAGAATGAGACAATCAGATGTTCTCTGGTGGTCTCAATGAAAGTTTTCACATTTGAAGAACTGTTATTTGTACAAATTGTGAGTTGTTGTTGTTGCAAAAGTACCATAACAGCAGCCTCACTGCATAGATTTTTAAAAAGCAGAAGTATTTCTTGGAGGCCATTTACATGGCAAAATAAATCCTCTAAGAATTCACAGAGTCCTAATAGTTCCCACATCTTTCGGATCAATGTGCGCTATATTCAGAAGGAGGGGGGCAAAAAAATCCATAAGTCACACAGTATCAGCTTTTGCTATTTTCCCCATCTTTTTTGAGAAGTAGCGCAAGTTAGTGCACTATCGACTGTGTGATCGTATGTGTATGAGAGAGAGAGAGTTATCACTGGATCGTTCTTTTGTGTATGTATGTGTGTGTGTGCGCTGGCATGAGAGAGGGAGAGAGAGAGAGAGCAGCAGTCTGCTCAGCTGTCAGGGATTGCAGAGTGAACAGAATCTCAGCAGTGTTGTTCTTTTGTGTTTGTGTGTGTGTGTGAGAGAGAGAGAGAAGCAGTCTGCTCAGCTGGCAGGGATCTTAGCTGCCTTCCTTCCCTCCTTTGTCATTATTTCTCTCCTCCTCCATGGTCTCCCTCCCTATTTGTTGCTTTATATACAGACAAAACTACGAACTTACGGTCTCTTTCCCCCTCGCACTGCCCCCTCCTTGCTTCCTCCCCATCTCCTGCCTGGCTTTAATGATAGTGATATGGAGGCCATGCCCACCCACTTTTGTCTGTGTAAAAACTTAGACAGGCAAAACTCACCGGATCTTCCAATTTAGCAATAAATTGTGTGAAATATGCAGCGGTGGTGAAAAAGGACGGAAATCCAAAATTTCATGCATTTTATTCTGCCATGTAACTGGCCCCTTGGCTTCTTTTGCATCTGTTTGTTCAATCAGCTAGTCCTTCTGTGCAATAAGTGCTTATTCATAACTTCAAAATGATTTGTAGAGACATTTTGCATGAAATACAGAAATGTTGATTTATTTATTTTTTAAGTGCTTGTTCTTGTGGTGGAGGCAGGAACTCTTACAAGGGCTAATTATTTCTTGGCAGTCTTTTTCAACATGGCAAAATAGCTTCTCTTGACAAGAAAGATAAACTGTTTGAGAATTCTTCATATCCCTAGTATAGCTGGCCCTTCACATTTGCAGGTTCAACTTTTGTGGATTTGATTATTCATGGATTATTTGCTGCTGCCACCAATGCTGCCCTATGCAATTTTTAATAGGGACTACAAGCCGTGCTTGACTGAGACTGCAAGGTCTGAAAAATTAAGAGATACTGCAAACATGTGGTGATGTTTGTAAGTCCCTATTAAAAATGGTTTAGGGCAGCAGCAGAGGTAGTGATAAGCGCCACCAGACACCCATTTCTGCCTTGCAAAGGAACCCTGCCACCTCAAAGGCATCCGCAGTGAGTTGAATCTGTGGACTGTACTTTTTTTGTGTTAAATTGGGATGGGGGAGGGGTAGAGATATTCATGGTTTTTCTACTTTTGCAGGTGTCACTTTCGCAGGTGCCCTTAACCTCAGGGGATATGGAGAGTCAACTGTTATTTCTTTTGTGAAGAGCAGGCTAAAATAATTTTTTAGTCATCATTAATCTAGAAGAATACAGATTTCCTACCTCTGACATATATCAAACCAAACTAAGGACTTTATTAGACCACCCCCCTAAACCCATTCTTTTGCTGGCATAACACCTGTCATTTTTATATCAGCAAAAGAACTCCCCATGCCACTCTTACCTCCTATTCATGCAGAAAGGCTTCCCTGGCAATGAATGAGGAGTGAACAGAGCTCTATTAACTTCCTCTATTGAAATCCCATGGATTTTCGTGAAAATACATAGCGCAGGAAATTCAAAAATAAAAACAAAAATAACAAAGTAAAAGTCCACAAAAGCACATAAACACACTATAGAAGTCCCAAGAAAACTGGTTAGGGTCATAAAAAGTGTGTCACCTACCTGGATGTTGTGATCTCACTCGGAAGTGTTCTGGCCAGACCGTCCATTGATGCTGCAGTCACGTGAGTACAATGGCACACTGATTCAAATGCTGACAATGCTGGCACAAAAGCATGATGGGGGATCAATTGATGGCTTAGGCTGTCAATAAAATACGATGGGTTTTGGACTGATATTATCGCAAAAGGTATTGGAATGTGTAAAAAATACACTGTTAAAATTTCAGGGTATGTTGTCCCTGTTTAAACATCCACACTGTACTTCACACGTTAGTGGCTAATACAGCCAGTTTAGCAGAGTTCAGAGTTAATGCAGCAGCATCTAGTGTCAGAATGTTAGCATACATGTAAAATCACTGCTTAGCTAATAACCAAACACCCTTTGTCTTTTCCCAAGTTGTTTAACTACCAGAATAACCACGCAAGACTCAAAAGTTAGTTTAAAAAGTACAAAAGCTTCATTACTCACAGTTTAGAGAGCTCATTCTTGGTAGGAAACAAAAACACCATCAAAACAGACTAAAACTAGTTAAAAATACTTAAAAACTACATTGTTGCAAAACTATATTCAGGACACCCCTTTCGGGGTCCTCTGACTTCAAAGGTCCATGAGGATTGTTAAGGATCATGGCTTCTGGAACAAAGAAGGATACTCAGACACTCCCCCTTCATCCCAGATTCCCCAATAGCAGAACTTCAGGAAGTTACATCAGCTCATCTCATATGGCTTCTCAGTTAATCCTTCAATAGCAGAACAATTTCCACTTATTGGACTGCAAACTATATTTTCCAACAAAAGGGCAACACCATCTGGTACACACACTCATTAGGCGTCCTTATGACTCTGTATTTGTATGATCTGATAAAGTCCTAAGCTACAGTCCTTTCCTTATGTCTCAGCTTGTGAGTTCAAAAGAGGGATTCTACACAGGTCTTAAGTTTTCACATCACTATCCTATGTTTTGCAGCAGATAGCATTAAATGACACTTGAAGCCCATCAAGCTACACAAATATAGTGCTATATTCAACTTTAACAACCATAGCAACACCATATGGAATCCTGGGGCTTGTAGTTTGATGAGTCTCTATTACTCTCTGCCTGATCATTCTAAATACCCCTCCCTAGACTGCCAAGAATTCCATGGGATGTTGCCATGGCAGTTAAAGTCAAGTATAGTGCTATAATTGTATAGTGTGAATGGGGCCTTGGTCTTCCTTTCACTCAAAAGAGTGCTGTAAATCTTTAATCTTACGAAAGTGGACAGTAGTTAACAAGAAAGGGGATAGCATACAGAAGGACACACATTATTTGTGTTTGTGGCTGACAGAGTAAAAGGCTCCATTTACAGTTCATCAGTTATGTCTTTCTTTGGAAAGTAAATGCCTTCTCTGTGCATAACAAATTATTTTCCATAAGCATTTTCCATTACTGCTACATAATGGGCAAAACAGGCTATTATGCAGCACTCCATAGTTAATGTATTTTATCAGGTCAAACTGAGAAACACTCTCATTCAACACACATATATTTCACAACCTAACAATACAGAAACTTCTAGAATTAGGCCACAACTATGGACCAGGATAACATTTCATTTTCAGATGTGATGAACCATTTTCTCCAAGATGGTGCTCTTCATGTGGATACAAATTCACATGAAAATAATAAAACAAGCACAAACTTGTTTGTAACCAATTTCTCATAATTAAGATATTTTGTTCATTCTTTTCACTAATATACATGTTTTACAGAGATTCTGCAAGCACACATATTTTTGAACACATTTTTATGAGGAAAACTGAATCTCTAAATTTAGATATTTATGAATAGTGAAATATAACTACATTTCCATTTCTGGATTGGATCAGAAAGTGAAAACAAATTAATTTATCCCCTGTATCTAAGTTTAAGCAGGCTTGATAGTACCTACATTTTAAAATAGTCCCTACAGTTAACATCTAAATAACTTTGTAAAAAAAAAAAAAAAAAAAAAAAACCTTTGAAATCCATTGGTTTAAATACCCTTTACTGGCTTCCTATCCCTCCTTTTATCTACCAAACAATGGTTATTGAATCTTCCCAACATCATCAAATGGGTTGAAAAGAAATGGATGAAGTTCAGCCCTCCCCTCATCATTCAGAGCCATCCCTGTTTAGGCTCACTTATTCAGTGGTCCCCCCTTCTACAGTTAAGGACCAGTATCTGGTTTAAGTATTGAAAAGGTGCTTCCATACTACATAGAATTTCTTCAGTGAGCCTTTCCCTCTCAGGCATAGTGAACTCTACAGCTTGATCACTATGCTTGATCAGGCATAGTGAACTCTACAGCTAATACTTAAAACAGGTGTGGCCAATTAGTGGGCTTATGAGACTGCATAGACCCCTCCAACGGTCTTTGAAGGATAACCCTGAACACAATTGAATTTTTTGCACTCAAATGTTTTCCAGTGCCCCCCCCCAAGGGGGCATTGGGAAATTCCTCCACACTTTGGGCCTTCTGTGGGCTGTTTTAGGCCCAGTCCTTTTACCAACAGAAAGACCCAGAAGTGAACTTCTAGGTTGACAAAAATGACCATGGGGCAAAAGCAGGTCAAATTTCCCCCCACATCCCTTAAGAGACATTTGTGGCTTTGGGGGATTTTTTTTTTTTTTAAATGGGAATCTATGTGTTACAAAAAATAGCCCTGAGTGTTGTATGTGGCCCATAGACAACACTTTCCTCATTCCTGGCTTAAAAACATATCAATCATATAGAAGCTATATGATGAACTTGGCCAACTTGACTGACAGTCTAGGGGATGATACTATCAAGCTGATGCTGTAAAATGTAATTAATGCATCCTTCAGGGAGGGGTCCCTTCCCTCTTATCTTAAGGAGGCAGTGGTTAGACCACTCTTTAAAAAGCCCTCCCTGGACCCCCTGGACAGAAATAATTATAGACCTGTTTCACTGCTGCCATTTTTGAGCAAGGTTATTGAGAGGGCAGTCACCAAACAACTACAATTTGTTTTGGAGGAAACTGATTTTCTGGATCCATTTCAAACCGGATTCAGGATGAGATATGGAGTTGAGACTTCCATGGTTGCCTTAGTTGATGATCTCTGTCTGAGCATTGACAGGGGAAGTGTGACCCTGTTGGTGCTCTTGGACCTCTCAGCAGCCTTCGATACCATGGACCATGGTATCCTTCTGGAACGCCTCAGAGAGCTGGGTATCGGCAGCACTGCAGTGGTTCCGGTCATACCTTTCGGGTAGGTTCCAGATGGTGTCGCTTGGGGACAGTTGTTTGGCCAAGAGCTCAAATAGGGCATCCCTCTTTCCCCAATGATCAGATCATCCAGAGGCATGGGGCGGGGTGTTATCAGTATGCTGATGACACCCAAATATATTTCTCTATGTCTCGGACTGATGCAGTGACTAAGGATGGCATCTCTCCTCTGAATGCCTGTCTTAAGGTGGTAATGGACTGGATGAGGGAAAAACGACTCAGGCTGAATCCAGGTAAGAGGGAGGTACTTGTCATAGGAAACCCAAACCCGGGAATGGAGTTATGTCAGCCAGTCTTGTATGGGGTCACACTTCCCTTGAAGGACTCTATCCACAGCTTGGGGGTGCTCCTTGACTCGTCACTTCACTTGACAGCTCAGGTGGATGCGGCAGTCAGAAGCTCCTGTTATCAGCTTCAGCTGATACGCCAGCTGTACCCCTTCCTGGAGCAAGGAGACCTTGAAACTGTAGTACATGCCCTGCTGACCTCTCAATTAGACTTCTGTAATGCGCTCTACATGGGGCTACCCTTGTGCCAAGTTTGGAAACTTCAGCTTGTACAAAATATGGCAACCAGGTTAACTACTGGTACCTCCTGTAATGACCATATAACACTGGTCATGAAGTCCCTTCACTGGCTGCCTATTAGTTTTCGGGCAAGGTACAAATTGTTGGTTATTACCTTTAAAGCCCTACATGGCTTGGGACCAGAACTCTTAAAGGATTGCCTTCTTCTGTATTGTCCGTCCCGCATTCTAAGGTCTTCAGGGAAGCACTTATTTCAGCCCAAAAAATCAAGGCGAACATCGGTGAGCCAAAGGGCCTTCTCCACTGCTGCTCCAAAACTGTGGAATGACCTACCGGAGGAGATCTTCACATCTCTACTCTTACAGCCTTTAAAAAGGCTCTTGAGATGGATCTCTTCCGACAGGCCTTCCCAACTTAACTCCTCTCCCTGCACAAGGTGATCTACGTTGTTCTGTCCACCAATTATCCCCCTTTTTAAACTTTTGTATTCTTGTTTTTAAACTGTGTTTATTTAATTGTAATTTTAGTATTGGGTTGGGGGGGTTGGGAAGGGACTAATTTTGAATTTTATTGTGTTCCATGTGTTTCTATTGTTGTAACCTGCCTGAATTCCTTGTGACTGGGTGGGCTATAAATAAATAATTTATTATTATTATTATTATTATTAAGCCATTTTGCACTTTATGTGTCTTTCACAAGTCCTGGTATAGATTACTGGGAAAACACTGAATTATAACTCCAAAACTCCTGTGTTTGAATTTCACCTTTGCCAGGTACTTGCTATATGTCCTTTGGCAGCCTAGCATCACACTCCTGCCTCATCTGTGATGAGGGACATATTAGGCTTTTCTTGACCTGCCAGAATATGCTGGCTTCCTGCCAACGTATTCTGGCCCTGGACCAGCATGCTGGCCTGTATCTGCAGCCACTACTGCTGCTGCTGCTACCACTGCCACTGATGTCTCTATGAAGCTGGGAAGGAGGCCCTCAGCATGTGATTAAGGCTATCACATGAAGGGGGGGGGGATTGATCACATGCTGAGGACCTCCTTCCTGGTTTCAGATAGACACCAGTTGCAGTGGTGGTGTCAGTTGCAGATATGGGCTGGTGTGCAGATGTGGACTCAATCTGTTTTTTTCACATGTAGTGGGTTTTCCTGGGTATTAAAATAAAACAGCTTAAAGGGCTTTACCCCACCTTCCCCCCGTCATCTTTGCCCTGGGCATTGTCAGGACTGCTTGGGGATGAAATGGGTTAAAAGCCCTGCATCATTTGGCCTGCAGGGCTCTGTGATAATGGGGAATTGCATCTCCCATTATCCTTCAATTCAGTGATCAGATATGCAAGTAGCTATCAGGTAAAGCAAGGGTTAACTGGAGGTGAGATCAAAAGTACCACCTCCAGAGTCAGTGTCACCTCAGTGATGACATCAGATCACCAGAGAGATCATGGCCAATCAGGACTTGAGAGTGCCAGTTTCAAAAAGGTTATGAATACTACCTCCAGAACTCGAGGCAGAGAGTTGAACAAAGGGAAACCCCATCCCAGACAAGGAGATGAGAGAGTAAAGAACTTAAAATGGAGGGTGCTGTGACCAGGCCTGGGATCAGACATGTGGCTCACAGCCCTCTGAATCCACAGACTGAATCCTTCATACTAACTATAAGAGTGTGAGTAGATTTTTAGGGAAACATTTTAGCCAGTTGTGTTAGGAGATTATGTTTTATTTCCTTTGGCTGAATGAATACTTTGCTTTTACTATTTCTGTAATTCTAAGATGTACCAGAAGAAGGAGGTGCCTTCTTAATGAGAGATTTGCATGATTTAAGCCTTGCTTGAATAAAATAAGTTTTTCTGATTTCTATTTAACTGATGCCTACATGTGCCTTGTCTATTCTTGTTCACTGCAGTTCTTTCTCTCTGCTTCTGGATAGAAGGGAGGAGTGATAATAACTCTGAAGTGACAGAGGGTTCCCAAGTCCCCTGTGGTCTCCTCTTGGACACATGTAAAGGTATGTGCAGTTCAAGAGGTGATGGTGGCTTACAGAAAAGAGACATAGGTCTGAGGGTTTTCCAGGCTAGAGGAATCTCTAAGACTGTGTCCTAAAAAGGTAACTTCCAGGGCTTAAGCAGAGAGCCCTAGGCTAAAGTTACTACAGGCTCCAAGACGGGGGCAAAACAGGGTAAATAGCCCATCTAGACAAGCTCATCATCTTTTCTTTTAGGATTTAATGAAAGACTAACAACCAAAGGATACATGTAAAGTGCTTTGAACACAGATTATTATTTTAGATGCCTTCAGTATCTGACCATTAAATGTAGATGATGTATGAACCTTTTCTATTCCTGTCATGAATACCATTATATAAATGAGTAGTAAACTCAAAACCATTAGAAATGGACTGAATATACAATAGGTACTTTGATATGCTACACTTTATAAAAAAAATATTTGTTCTCTTACTTGGTTCAAACAGAGAAGATGAGAGTGAGGAAAGAAGGGAGAGAAATAAGAGTCACTGGCCTTAATTGTGGACTCTGTGTTTGTGCATGGACCAATCCTTATCGCTGGCTACAAGTGAAGTTGTACGAATGCACAAAAGGCAAGCCATATTCTCTTCCCTTCTCTATTGCACATGGAGATACATCATTGAGTCTTGGCCAACCTATACATATATAGAAAACAACAGAGGAAGTTCTAATTTGAATCTTTTAATAAAATATGTGCCAGGTAGTAGAATAGGTGCGTATACATTGACCTTGTCTTTCACCACATTGCTTGTTTACTCAAATGTCTTTAGTAACAACCAGTGTGTCCAGTCACAGAAATATCTGTGAATAGTGAGGAAACAAAATGATGCCCTAACTATGCCTGACAAAAGGAGATAAAAATAAAATAAAATAAAATAATGTGCATAAGCTACACATCAAAGTTGCCCTGAAGTCATTCACTGTCACAACATGTTTCCTGCACCAGTAACATTCTGTGGACTTGTCAGTGTCCTCGAAGTGTTGGCCAAGTACATCTGAGGGAAAAGAATCAGACTGAACTATAAAAACAGCTAACTAAATAAATAAGTATATAAGAAAGAAGCAGAAAAGAAGCAGAGAATCAGAAGCAGGTGTCAGAGATAGGAAGCAGGGGTAATAAAACATTCTTTACTGTGAACATTTTAATTTTTTTTCATAACTCATGCAACATCCTTCAGCCCCATTTCCTTACTTTCTTATTTATTTGTCTGCAAGGTCAATTGACTGATTGATTATTAGAATATTTATATCTCATCCCCTGTCCAGAGATGTCACAACATCATACAATAAAACTAACTGGAGAATTTAAAATTATGTGAATAATTGCAATTATTTTAAAAGGCTAAAAACAGATTAAACCACTTAAAATAGTATAAAACAAATCAAAACCATGTACACCTGAGGATTTTAGTAAAACCAATTATTTTCCAAAAGCTTTTATGAGCTTTTACTTGGTGCCTGAAAAGCAGCAATATTGTTGCCAGTTGGGCCTGCAAGAGGAAGGTGTTCCATAACTGGGGCTGCTCAGCAGAGAAGGCCCATGTCCTACCACAGCATATTGCCCTGACTGATGGGACACAGAGGAGGGCCCATCCAACAGACTTCAAATTGCTACACAGCAGAATAGACACACATGTGACCATTTCATTAACACATTCATATCTCACCTTGTCTATTCTCGTTCACTGCAGTTCTTCCTCTCTCCTTCTGGATATCTCACCTAATCCCAGTCCAGGCATTTATCTTGAACAGGATATATACTCTTCTGTTTGGGCAAAGGCCATACATGGTTGAGGTACCCCTACATTGTCTGTGTATGTTGTTCTCATCCTTTCGTCTCCAACTTTGCCACACTGAGCAACAAAGTCTGAAGATAGGTTCTACAGATGTTTGCTTGAATGCAAGCAGAATTATCTAAACGGCTGGAGATTAAGCATTTCTGCATCCTGAAATGAGTTTATACGCATTGCTTCTTTGCATTTATTACTTGAATAAGATTGTTAGGATCTCTGATTTTTTTTTTCATTCTGCATTTCTCTGATATACAGTTTTTAAATAAGCAATCTCAAAAAACATAAACCTTGAAATCGTTTTGGTTAATCCCAACATAATAGACCCACTGAATCAATTGCTGAATTATTAGTCAACATATATGCAAATGTAATATATTAAGTGGTTCTACTCTCATTAAAACTAACAATAAGATTTAGGGCATATTTTCAAAAGACAGCCATTTATTTTATTACATGTTTAAATAAGTATTTCCTCTGAAATAGTATGTAAGTTTATATTTTTTATACATTTAAAACTTCTGAGAACTATGTAGCAGCATTTCAGAGAAGTGTGAAACCTAATGCCTAGACCAGATCTGGCCATCAGGACCTGATAGGCATTTTAGTCAATTCAGATTCAGTATAAGGAACATTGTTCCTTAAAATAAAGGCTCCTATATACCCCCACCCCAACTGGTTATAACATATGAAATATATTGACCCAAAACCTCCCTCCCTTTTCAGAAGTCAATATAGTATCCAATGATGTATAATATTTCCATTGTTGTTGTATGCCTCCAAGTCTTTTCTGACTCATGGTGACCTTAAGGTGAACCTATCACAGGGTTTTCTTGGCAAGAATTGTTCAGAGGGGGTTTGCCTTTGCCTTCCTCTGTAGCTGACAGTATGTAATGGTCAGCCAGTGGGTTTCCATGTCTGAGTGTGGATTAAAACCCTGGTCTCCAAAGTCATAGTTTAGTGATATACCATGATATCATGGTGGCTCTGTATTTCCAGCAAATATTAAATCCTGAATCTCTGGCCACTGATGCTAATTGACAGATTTTAGCAGATATTTTTCAAAACAACTCTAATCCTATTACAATGGCAATCCTATTACAATTACATTTACTCAGGACTAGTTGGGTAAATATGGGTGACACTGTCTGTTGTATGATTGTGAATTCAACCATATATTACCAAACAAGATAGTGTGTACCCAGGTGCATATTAAAGGATTCTAATTTAAATAAATATTGAAATTTGTATGCTATTCATGGATAAATATTGATGAAATTTTTATTTTAGTTTGTTTTTAATAGAACTTTGTTTTATCAAAATCTGCAAGTTTCTGTGTATACAGCACAGAAAACTTGGGGTATTAAAAAAAATCAAATGTGGGAGAAGCAGAAGTTAATGGATTTGTGTATCCATAAAGGGAGTTTTGAGTTCTTAATTTTAAAAAAATAACAACTGTTAATTTGCAGTGTGAATTGCTAAATTATGCTAAAACGTATTGTGATTTGCATTACCACTTTTTTTCTGCCTGACAACCTTGTCATCTTTAACAGAGACAGGCAGGTCCATGATTAGAGATTCCACCTAAACATTAGGAAGAACTTCCTGATAGTAAGAGCTGTTTGGCAGTGGAATACACTGCCTCAGAGTGTGGTGGAGTCCTCTTCTTTGGAGGTTTTTGAACAGAGGCTGGATGGCCATCTGTTGGGAATGATATGATTGTGTATTCCTGCATGGCAATGGTTTTGACTAGATGACCCTTGTACTCTCTTCCAACTCTATGATTCTATGATCTTGGCTTCTTCCATGCTAGGAAATATTGCAGCCATTTATGTTGATTGGCATGGGGTGGGGAGCTTTTATTTTGATCTATTTTGGTAGGAATTTACTGAAATTCACACATTCTTCCAAACTGGGGATAGAAAGAATATAAATGCAGAAGACAGGAAGTTTGACAAATATATCCATCCCTATTTATTAAGGAATTTTCTCAGGCTGCTGCCACACTGCTGAAAAAAATGCAATTTGACACCATTTTAATTATTATGGCTTTATCCCATGAAATCCTGGCATTTGTGGGTTGTTGTGGCACCAGAACTCTCTGACAGAGAAGGCTAAATATCTCACAAAACTACAAATCCCAGAATTGCATAGCATTGAGCCATGGCAGTTAAAGCAATGTCATACTGCATTATTTCTGCCATATGGCAGCAGCGTAGGACGTGCATATTAGGACCATGGTAAGAATTTGGAAATTTGGTACTGAACGGCACAGCTTCTTTTAGTTGAAATTACTAATTTATTCCAAAACTCCTTCTAGTGAAGGAAGGATGAAGCTGTTTATACGAGTCTAGTTTACTAGTTTCGTATTCAGATATCATTTGTTCATTATGATCTAAGTATTTACAGAATCTGTGTGAGATTTATCCAAATCTCAAAATGCATGTTCTTTTATGAGATTCCCCCCAAGTTATAAATTCCATATTTTACTTGTTGTGCTTTCATTTTTAATTTAGTACATTCCCCAAAGGCTTTCCTTTAACTACTTTGCTTGTAAATTCAGCTGTTATATTCTTTAAATAAACAAGCACAGAGTATAATTTTCTGGGAATATAGTTTATAAAATGGAACTGAATAAGACCCCCTAAGCTATGCTGATGAATTAATTATAAGAGCTTAGGGTGGAAATACATGTTGACATGTTACAAGTTTTGGCATGTAACCTTATATACTAGTAGGCAGTTAATAAATTTGTTTTGAGGTTCACAGATTTGAAGTGATTAATATTTTTACTCAGAGAATAATGCATATTTGTAATCAAGAACAGCAAAAAAGAAAAAAGAAAAAAGAAAAAAAAGAGTTCTTGTTTCTTTAACTCTAGTATGAGATTAGAAGTCACCAGGGAGCCCTGGTGACACAGTAGTTAAATGCCGGTACTGCAGCCACAACGTTGTGAGTTCCATCCTACAGGGCTCCAATGTTGACTCAGCCTTCCATCCTTCCGTAGGTTGGTAAAATGAATACCCAGTTTTTTGGACACAATTAGCTAACACATTGTAAACTCCTTAGGGAGTGCTTTGCATTGAAAAGTGGCATAGAAATATAAATGCTATTGCTGCTACTGGATTTTTTTAAAGGCCTAAATTCTGTTGCCAGTCCTACCTAAAGTAGATCCACTGAATCAATGATATTAACCTATGTGTTGACTTACCATTCAGCCACTCACTGAATAGGTCTACTCTAGTTGGGATTCCACCCATAATCAATAGGGATGGGAAATATTTAAAACCAGAGGTAGTCAAAATGTGGGAGAAAAATTCCAATTTGATATGGTTCAGATTTCACTTTAAACTAGCTTTTTCTCCAATTTAACTATTCAACCCTTCTTTCTTGTTTCATACCAGGCCCCTCAACTTTATCCAAGAGGGGAAAGTATTATACTGCAACACAGTGAGGGACAACGTTTAGGGCACAGACAGCATTTGACCCCCCCAAAGCTATTTGTGAGGCCACCCAAGTACACCAATAATTTTTATTTTCTTCTTCTAAACATGCCCCTGGCTGTAGTGAATTATAACTATAACATTGTTGAACTTTATGGTGATCCCAACTGTTCTTTAACTTTAAATGCTCACCAACTATATATGAAAAATGCCCCCAACTGTATATGAACTGTGACTGCTCTGTGACCTTCATTAGTGGAAAAAGGAATTAAAAGCCTCTGGAGTCAGGGGTAGCTTGCCCTTGACATAAGATTCCAGGTGGTAGTAAGGTTCCACCTGCTTCAACGTACACCAAAACTAAGTGGCCCAACTGCAGATTAGAAGTGGTGAATGAAGTAGCCCTTAGTTTATCCATACATTTTGTGTGCTGTCTTTTTATTCCAGCTGGGTGGACAAGACTCTACAACCTGCTGCCCCCAATTCCCACTGTCTCTATCATTCACTAGGCACCTATCTTTGGATGTAACATTTGATTTCATTCAAAGGACTTTATCAGACCACCCCCCTAAACCCCATTCTTTTGCTGGCATAACTTTGCTGTTTTATGCCGGCAAAAGAACTCCCTGTGACACACTTACTTCTAATACCAGTGAAAGGCTTCCTGGCAATGACGGAGGAGTAAACGGAGCTCTGTTCACTTCCTCATTCAAAATCCCGTGCATTCTCGCAAGAATACATAGTGTGGGAAATTCAAAAATTAAAACAAAAATAACAGAGAAAAAAGTTTTTAAAAGCACAAAAACACACTTAAAAACTTCCAAGTAAAGTGGGGAGGGTCATAAAAACTGTGTCACCTACCTGGATGTTGCAATCTCACCCGAAAATGTTCTTACCAGACCGGCCATTGACACTGCATTCACGTGAGTACAATGTCACAAAGTTTCAAATGCCAGCAATGCTGGCACAAAAGTGCCACAGGGATCAATTGACAGCTTGAACCATCAGTAAAACAGTACGTTTTTTAACAAGACATGATTGCAGAGGACATCATGTGGTACATGCACCCTTTTGCAATCATTAGGTGTCCTTTTGATGCTGTATTTGCCTTGTCTGATAACATCCTTTAAGTCAAAGGCTTTTTTTCATACATACACACATATATTTACTTGTATTTCTTTTTAAAAAGATAGATACCTCCACAAAGAAAAGGACCTAATTGGGTGTGGTGCTCCCACAAACTGCTTCCAAAAAGTTTTAAAAAAGAAAAATGTAACATTTAAAAGTTACTTGTTACACCGGGGTGAGGAAGCTTCTTTATCTCAGAAGCCACTATGGAAATACTAGCTATCCCAAATCAAACCAGTAGTGGTTGGGATGTTTTCTAAAATTCTGGTTTTCTAAAATTTCTTTCAGAATGCTTGGGAAAAAACAAGGTGTATAGGGGAGACAAGAACTTTTTTTAATAAAGGGAAATCCCTGTTCCTGGATATTATCATAAGTAACAATTTCCTTTTGTGAGACAATTGGGGGGGGGCTGAACTGTCTTGGGTGTGTGGGTTGACATGTCATGTACTTCTCACCCTCAGCCATATGCCCAAAAAAGTGGTGACTTGACTTATTTTACAAAAGAAATACTGCTACCAATATTACACAGAAAGCTATGGATGGACATTTTCAGAGACATATAAACAATGCATGAAGAATCCTGACAGATGAATGATGGTAACTTCAGTACTTTGTGATTAGTGGTGATTGTTTTTCATATTTGATCAGTTGAGTAGATTACCTTTTATGTCCTAATGCTTTTAAGTCAAATTAGTCAAATACGTGTTACAATGTTGCTTTTAAAAACAAAATTTTCATTATAGTAACACGTTACAGGTAAAATTGCTACTTGTAGCATATTCCTTCCAACCTCTGGCATGCTCAGAAAAGCTGGAGTCAATATGTTGTGCAACTTTAAAACCATATATGTTTTTATCTCTCTCATAGCGCCATCAGCACCATACTCTTTCTAGCAATGTGTGTGTGCTGGCCACGTGTGGGTATACCTTACTCATTCCTTACCATGCTTGTAAAGCCCTCACAGCACATTAGCAGCCTACCCTTTCAGGCAGCATGAACAGGTAGGTTTGTGTCTACATGTCTGTGTGGGTCATTCTCACTCTATTAATAATTCTTTTATATCAATATTTTACTATTTGTCTCTCTTTTTGAACCTGTCAATACAGACCAATACACACACACAGAGAGAGATTTCAGTGCTGTTTTACTTCAGTTCAAGGTTATATTTAAATTAGGTTACACTTACAAGTATCAATAGACAAGAGCAGTGATGGAAAAGTATAGAAGATGAAATCAATATTTTTTTACCTTTTAGTTTTTTTTTTAAAAAAGAAAAACAATAGCATCACAATACAACTGTTTTTCCAATATACCTTTTTCCAAAATAGGATGCTGCTCAGCCAGAATAACTAATAAGGCACTAATCAATCAGGATACTCAATCAGGATCCCTGGGTCTAGGGGCTGCATATATATTCCAACCACAAGACAATATTAAAAGCAATGCAAAGAAAATCACCCATGTGCAAAACTGGAGAAACCAAAGTGGTCAGTGCATCCACTGCCCTTGCAAAACCTCTAAGACAGTGGTTCTTAACATGTGATCCTCACAGGGAGTCCATGATGGCAGTGGAGCAGCCATGTGACAGGAACCAATGCAAAGGCTGGCTGGCTTGGCCTGCACATTGCCATTCAAAATGCTACAGCCACAAATCTGCAGGAAGAAGCAGGAGAAAAGCCTTTCCCCTTCAGTGCCTCAGAAGAAAGGGTTAATGGATGGTATATATATTGTTGTTGTTGTTGTTGTTATTGTTATTGTTTGAGTTAAGTCTTAGGAGTCCCCAGGTACAAAATATATTTATAGGGGGGCCCTGGTAAAGTAAATGTCAAGAGCTACTGCTCTAAGACTTTGGGCAGATGCTCCTGGTTTCTTATTACCTCCTACAGTACCGCAGAGCAAACACTTTTGTCGATTCAAGGCAAGGTGCTTAGTTGGAACAGGGGTGTAGCCCATCCATTCAGGCTTTTCCAGTGTGCAGTTCAAACAGCCTTTGAAAGAAAGACCATAAAAGAGAAATGGTTTTAAAGGCATCGTCAGAGGGGAAGGAGAAGCACATGACGCTAACAAAATATCCACAACCAGGTACAATTCACAAAGAAGCCCAACTGCTTTCCATGGAGGTCCTTAGACTTTGAGGGGACACTCAACATCAAATTCAGAGGATAGGATCATATTCATTTTCCTCTATAATTATAAGCTTTTAATCAATCAAAGTGAGGGCCTATAAAATAATTGCATAATTATTAGCTATACAATGTTTAAAAATATATTAATCTACTTTGAAAATTGCTTCAACATTGACTTCATGGTTAAAAGTGAATTATTATCATTATTTTTTGCTGCATGTTTTATTCATAGGGAGCCTTTTGCTTTTCTGCTGAAAGAAAGAACCATGATGATTTGCAATGACTGCTGAAAGTAATTAATCATTTTCCTTATGAAATTTCATGGTTAAATTAAAGATCTTGTAATTAAAGGGTTTTCTCTCATGTAAATGGAAGCTGATGAGAAAATGGTTTGAAAAATAAATGCATAACTCAGACCTCCGGAGCACGTTTCTTCTCTTTGTCATAGCCCTTTCCACCCCTCAAGCAAAATCATGTCTTCCCACTAGATGAAATCTTCATACTGAAACATTATTATAAGTGACACAAAGATGTTGAAGTATGCTGAAATTAAATAAATATGAATCAGCCCCTTCACCACAGTGCTTTAGGATTCTGCAAATGATAGAATGTTGCCACCTTCAAAAATCAAATATCACTGAGCCCATGACAGACACTGAAGGGAAACTGCTGACCTTCTTGAACAATGACAGATCTGTATTGATTAGACTAGCATGCATAATTGTGTGTGTGTGTGAGAGAGAGAGAGAGAGAGAGAGAGAGAGAGAGAGAGAGAGAGAGTGCTTGGTTGTTTGGTTGGTTAAATCATATACCATGTGTGAGGGATGAGAGATTATCATCTGTTGTTGGGGCAACACAATAAAGACAAGAAACCAGAGATTGGAGTGGGGGGGGATGCAGTAATCAGTTACACAAAATTAAATTTATAGTTCCAAGAGCCAAAAAAGTTACAATTATACCATTTGATCCCTTTTTCCACAGAACGAATATCCATGGTTTCAGTTATCCACGGGATGCGAAACAGCATACCTATCATAGAGTCTTCCTAGAAAATGCCTAGAGAGGATGCCTCTCTAGACATTTTCTAGGTCCTCATCTCTATGGTATTTGTAACCTGAAGTCTCATTATTTCAATAGTATTCACTGTTATCTGCAGTTTCTAGTATCTGCTGTAAGTCCGGGGACCCATCCCCCATGGATACTATCTTAATATTTTTTAAAAAAGTAAAGCTTAATATTTTTTTCAAAAATAATTAAATAAACACTTTCAGTCACTAAACAACGAAAAGCATTAACCAGTTCTTGAACCATGTGATGATATTCCATGTCCACAATTCAGCGAAGATGAATATCTTAAAACTGTACAGCAAAAGAATTGAAGGTGAATCTACAAAACTAGGACAAGGAAATCGTATCTTGGGTATGAATCTGACTCACTAGTATATGCCTGAAATATATGACTTTGCATAAGCTTATTGTGCTTGGACATGTAAAGGCATGTTAAATACTAACATAAAACCATTTTGCCCACTGATTCTTAAATATATAAAATCTCTTTGCAAATTAACCCTCAAATGCAAAATAATCTGCTATGGCAAAAAATTTCCTTATTGATCCATCATCAGTACATAATAGAAATGTAAATTATTGGCACAAAATTTATAGTGGTTTCCATTTTCTATTAATTGATTCTTCTAATGCCAGTCTTCCTTTGGTAGGCTAAAATCTTTTTATTCAGACAAGTTTTTTTAAAAAAATAAAGTTTTAAAAGAATGGGCAAATTGGTACTCTACTGTTTTAACTGAATTGTTCTGGGGGCTTTCTATCTTTTAAATTGTATTTTATTCTTTTATTGATGTGTTGGTTTCTTTTAATACTGTAAATAATTTAATTCTATGTTAATGTTTACTGTGAAGTCGAAGGCTTTCACAGCGGCATCCATAGATTTTGCTTGGTTTTTTTCCGGGCTGTGAGGCCATGTTCTGGAAGAGTTTATTTCTGACATTTCACTTGCATCTGTGGCTGGCATCTTCAGAGAATGGTTGGGTAGGCGTGTGTGAGGGGTTTATATACTGTGAACCCCTGTTGGGGAAGATATGTAAATTTGTGTATTTGAATAGCTAGTTCTGAGTGGGGATATGCAAGGAGGATTAGTGTTTGTTTGGCTAATGGTTGGTTTCAATAGGAAAGCAGAAACCCTAAAAGTATACGAAATCTGGCTGCCAGTCCTGAAAAACACCAAAATCAGAACTCAACACTTGCAAATGAGCTCCACCAGGGACAGGGTGATTTCCAGCAGATAATGGACCATTAGCCAATAATTAACTAAACAGACACTAATCCTCCTTGCATATCTACACCCAGAAACTAGCCATTCAAATACACAAATCTACATATCCTCCCCAACAGGGGTTCACAGTATATAACCCCCCCACACACACACTCCAACCATTCTCTGAAGATGCCAGCCACAGATGCAGGCGAAATGTCAGAAATAAACTCTTCCAGAATAATGGCCTCACAGCCCAGAAAAAAAACAAGGAAAATCTATTAATGTTTACTTTTTATATGTTTTTAATTGCATTGTTCTTTTAAATTGTGAGCCACTTTGAGTCCCAATTATTTTGGGAAAACAGCACATGGAGGAGGAGAAGGGGTTGTCTAAATGGCAAAAATAATCCTCACTGAATGTGAGGAGAATGCTATGTCATAATGGGATTCTACTTTGTTTCACTGTATTCAGAAGGAGAGGGGCCAAAAACACCATATACTCCATGGGAACATCCTTTGCTTCTTTCCCCAGAGATTTAAAAAAACAGCGGGGGGGGGATTTGTATTCCTGCTCATTGAGACAAGTAGCATGAATTGATTCATTTTCCCATATGAGCGGAATCTGAAAGTTGATTGGACTGATGAGCGCAAGGGATGGAGCTTGCTATCAAGGAAAGCCATGTTGAATTTTTGCCTTACTGAGTGAGCACTAAGGTGATAAAAATGGGGTATGGGTGTTTTTGGTTTTTGTTTGTTTGCTTGCTTTTTGCTTTTTTTGTTAATGCAAAATCACTCTATCACACATTGGATATAATTTTGTTTAAAAAATGTTTTGTGGCAGCAAATTGACACAAGTAAAAAAGTAAGTAATTCACTCATAGCTGCCATCTTGATTCACAGGCATACCCATTTGCATAGCAAATGTGGATAGCTTCAAATGCCTGTAGTCTGCAAACAACAACAACAACACCTCATTAAGACAAATAGCAACTACTACAAATTGCCATTACTGTGAAGCAATCCGGTTCCCCCCCACACCTTCGTATACACAAGGCCAGAGAAGGAGGAAAGTAAAGAGGAGATAATAACTAAGTGATATATTTCTAGCATAAGCATCCTTGGAATCCAGTCCACTTCATCTCATTCATCAATGGACTAAAGTCCATGAAACTTTCTACTAGAATGTTTTTCCCCCCAGTTAGTCTCAAATGTACTGCAGGATTCCTTTATATGTCTTTATGCTGAAACAGACTAACATGACTATGGCTGCTGACACACTGCAGAAATAATGCAGTTTGACACTGCTTTCACTGCAATGACTCCATCCTATGGAATTCTAGGATTTGTAATTTTGTGAGATATTTAGCCTTCTCTATAGAGAGCTCTGGTGCCACAACAAGCTACAGATTCCAGGATTCCATACGATGGACTCATGATAGTTAAACCAGTGTCAAAGTATGTTGCATATGCAGAGTGTCAGCAGCCTATGTCTTTGAAAACTGTTAATTAATTATTATTATTTTAAAAATAGCAAGTTTATACTGAGAATTCATTTCTCTAGATTTTGTCAGTCTTATGGGTCACCCACAGATCTTCATTTCAAGGAAAAAACAATATCCCAAAACACTTGAAATGAAATATACAGTATCAATAAAAAATATGTGGGCACGGAAATTCATTGTAGTCTTATTATTTGTACTTTACATGTCTCACCATTTATAGATGTCAAAAATATCACATTAATTTTAGTACATGGATCTGACTGTAGAGAGAACCAATTTATTCAAGAAAAGATATTCATATTCCAATAAAAAAAGACATTTTTAAAAATAAAACATTAGAAAGCCAGGCTGTTGCTAGAAAAATGCAAAGATGAAAACCAGGGGGAGGGGAATAAAAATGTGTCATCAAACATTACAATAAATATTTGGCCTTTAAAATGTAGTAATTTATGCGGGATAGTGACTGGGCAATAATTGACAGAAACGTTTGTCCGCGTCCTGAAAAACTGGCTGTCAGAAGTGCCTAAAGTAAACTGAAAAATTTACAAATGGTAGTTTTCGAGGACGTGTCAGTAAAATTATGTTCTGATCAAGTGCTAACAGTATAAGAAGCCATTTAAATGTCACTCTGAATTAATCTGGAAACAAAATACTCCTTGGGGAATAGTACATTGGTGATAGGTTGAGAAGACAGCCAGGGAAAAGAAAATCTGGAAGCTCCTCTAAACCTCTTTTCTACATAGCATTTTTTTACAGTACAACCTGATACCTGTTTACCCTGAAGTAAATTTCAGGGAGTTAGCATGGGTTGTTTCAATATAAATATGCATAAGATTCTGAGTTCAGATTGAACCATATACAGAGGGCCCTTCACATCTGCAGGGGTTCGGTTCCTCCCCCACGCAGCCAATGGGAAACATGCGGATGCTCAAACCCAATATTAATCAATGGCAGTGTATGCATGCAGCTGCTATTGAATAATATGGAGTGTGGCCATCTGTGGATGCTCCATTCTGCAGATTGCTAGCCTGATGATATGATGGCCCCACTGTATGAGGTTGTCTAAATGGCAAAAAACAAACAAACAAACAAACAAAAAACCTCATGGAATGCGAGAAGGAGGGGAGACAAAAATGGCAAAACTCCATGGGAAAAGCTTTCCTGGAGTTAAAAACAAACAAAACAAACAAAACAAACCTCTAAGGCAAATGTATATTTCCCCCCCCCCCAACCATTAAGACAACCAAACAAATTGTTGTGCAGTCTGGTGGGGGGGGGGGAAGAATGGACCTTCTGTTTGGTTGGAGGTGCGCAGGTGTGATCCTTCACTTTACCCTCTTTTTTTGACAGGGTGGAGGTCAGCCACAAGGAGAGCGAAGAAGAGGAACCGGGGAAGGGACGGTGGCTTTCTCCTCCTTTCCTCCCCCCCCCCCTGCAGGTGCCCTCCCTGTTGCTGCTGCCGTGGGGATTGGGGAAGAGAGGCTGGCTCCTTTGTCCTCTCCCCTGTGGTTGCCCTTGGTGCTGCTGCCACCAGTGCTGCCACAGGGATTGGGGAAGGGAGGATGGTTCCCTCCTTCTCTTCCCCTCCCCACAGGTGCCCTTGGTGCCACTGTCATGAGATTGAGGAAGGGAGAATAGCTCCCTGCTCCTGTCCCCACCCCATGGGTCCCTCGGTGGCACTGCTGCCATTGCCAAAGCAAGGGTTGGGTAAGGGAGGGTGGATCTCTCCTAATCTCCCATCCATGGGTGCCCTTGGTGCCACTGCTGCCAAAGCAGGGGTCAAGGAAGGGAGGAAGTCTCCCTCCCCCCCATGGGTGCCCTAATTGCTGATGCCACCACTGCAGGATCAGGGAGGGGACGATGACACCCTTCTCCTCTTTTCCCTCCCTGCCAGTGCCCTCCATGCCACCTATGCCATGTTCCTGTTCGCAAAGTTTATGGGGGCCCAAACCCCACAAACATTAAAACAAATTGCAGCGGCTGCAATTTGACATTACTGCGGAGCAATCCATTATTTGGTGGCTTACATAGATGAGCTCTATGCTATTCAAATCTCAGACATCTCTCTGGCTTTCTTCTGAGTTATATTTAGTTGTCTGGGCTATCATCTAACTGCACAGCACTAAAGCCCTCTGTGCTAACCAGTGGTGTAGTGGTCAATTTTGAAGTGCACATGTTTAGCAGGACAACTTCCAAAAAGTGCACATTGTAGGGCCCAAAACTGGAGGGTCTCCAAATTATTTGAAACACATCAATAAACCTAAGGTGTTTTCTTTCTTAATCACCATCAGGAACAGGTATTGCTATTTTGTGAAACTGATGGGTCTTGGCTGTTCATTCAAGACCAAGCCACCTCCATAATATTTTGCATTACAATAGGGACAGCTAACAATAATATACTATTGCTGAGAAATTCTATTTACCCACTCCCCAGCATACATATGCTATACATATCCAGCTTTTCTTAATTTTATTTGTCTGTTAACAAATATTATTTTGAATAAGTTTAGGATGGTTTAGGTTCTGCTTATAATATATTTATCAAGGGATGCTTCCAGTTTTACTTTAGAGTGTGGGGGTATAGTGCTTTACCACATACTCAGGAGGAATCGTACTGTTTGGCTGCAATCTTTAACCACATATAGGGGGAGTGTAACCCTGTTCAGGGGAAGTAACTCACCCTATTTCCAAACCTGAGAACTACAACTCCACAACGTTTCCTTCTTATCAGGATTAGACTTCAGTTTATTTATTTAACCTTTCAGTGTGGTGTACTGGTTTGAGTAGTAGATGATGAATCTGGAAGATCATGGTTCAAATCCCCATTCAGCCACAAAAACTCACTTTAGCCAAGTCACATTCTCTCAGCCTCAGAGGAAGTCAATGGCAAACCTCTTCTGAACAAATCTTGCCAAGAAAACCCCATGATAGGTTTGCCTTAAGGTCAACGTAAGTTGGGAATGACTTGAAAGTGTGCATACACACACACACACACAACAAATTGCTTTTTTTTAAAAAAAAAAACCCCTCATATGTATATGGTTTTAATTCATTTAAAACTATATCAGCTCTTTTAATACACCATTTTGACAGGTTAGTTTGCTTGGTATGTTTTTGGCCCTTGAAAATATTTTTTTATTCTTCATGTTGTTTTAAATTTGTTGGATTGGTGGTACTGTACAATGCCCTGACATGTCTGGATAGAGGATGGGATACAACTATTGTAAATAAATAAATACCTAAAATAAATAAATCCAGGCACTGAAATAAACTGCTGAATTGGGACAAGATTTACACTTCATGCTGGTTTAGCAAGAACATGGACAAAAGAGTAATGTACTTGTTGTTCGCCCTGAGGCATTAAGGTAAACACCTTGCAGCCAACATTTCCTTAGAGCCTTATCACACTATATTGTTACAGTGTTATTATTCCACTATAACTGCTATGGCTGCCTCCTGTGGAATCCTGGGATTTGCAGTTTAGGGAGGCGTTTAGAATTAACTCAAACCCCAGAATTCCACAGGAGGCAGCCATAATAGTTAAACTGGAATAGCACTATAAGAGTATAATGTGATAAGGCTTAAAAAAGTGAGTGAGAAAGGGTAGCAGAGCCCCAGTCAGTACTTACCCACCTCCATCAGGCTAATCCATCCACCAACTGTCATGCAGCAGCAGCCATGCCATGAGACTTATATAAGGTGAGCAACACCAGATCATCAGCTCTACTGAGAGACCAGCAGTACTTGGCTCCTCCCACCCTTCCTGAACTGCATCTTTTCCAATTGGTTATTATAAAAAAAAATATTATGACTAGGTATCAGAGGGTTTCTTTCCCTCTTCCTTCTACTTACTATCTTTACCTTTTCTGTAATATATTTATGACAGTAAGCCTAAGGGCAGAGGCTGTCTTATTAATTTTTGTAAGCTGCTCTGGGAATTGTTTTGAACCATGAAGTGGAGTAAAAATACTTCACATAAATAACAAATATTATTTTTTCCTTTTAGTTTACATGGCTAGATAAATTGATGAAAATAGGGCTTATTTCACTCACATGTTTATGCATAGTCCTGTACGGCCCTGGGAAAATTTAGAAAGGCATAGGTGAGATTTTTTTTTCTATGAACATTTCTTTTACTTCAGGATTCCAAACATCACATTCAACTACAGACCCATAGCCCTGATTCTCCCCTCCCCCAAGCAAGCTTAGTTCTAGCATACTGCATTATTTGTAATCAGTATGCCGATGATACACAACTCTATCTCTCCTTTCCATTAATTGCCAAGGAAGCTGTTCCTGTACTAAATCAGTGTCTGATGTCACTAATGGACTGGATGAGGGTGAACAAATTGAAACTTAATCCAGACAAAACAGAGGTACTCCTGGTCAGTCAGAAGGCAGATCAGGGAACAGGGATTCAGCCTGCACTGAATGGGGCCACATAGCCCCTGAAATCTTAGGTTTGCACCTTGGGTGTGCTCCTGGACTCAGAACTCAGAACAGGTTTCAGCTGTGTCCAGCAGTGTATTTGCACAGTTAAAACTAGTGAGCCACCTGCACTTGTTCCCTGAGAAGTCAGATCTAGGTACAGTGACACATGCTTTGATTACATTCTGTTTGGACTATTGTAATACATTGTACGCAGACTCGGAGAAATAAAGAGGCCAAACACATAGTATGGGTGAATAAAATGGAACTTTATTTATCACCCTACCTATTTAAATTCCCTTTAAATCTTCAGCGGGGGGGAGGCAATGTGGTGAGGGAGCAGCTGGGGCGGATCGTCCCTTCTGGACCTATGCCCCCAGCTTCCCCTGGCGAACACCTAAGCCCTGTTGAGCAACCCCAGGAAGTGAGGTTGCTCTCCAGCCGGCTCGTGTCTGGAAGGTCAACCCAAAAGTCCCTCACCCAATCCATACAGATTAAGGTGAGGGGATTATCCTTCAGGTCAACCCCAAGGTAGGTCTCCTTCTGTTCTCCCAGATCATACAATCTAAGGAGACCCTTCCAGAGGCCGTCCCTTCACCGAAATCGGTGCCGTAGGTGCACACCGTAATCTACGCCTCCCCCCTTCCCGCTACACTTTGGGTGATAATTTACCTAATTAAGCGCCACCACAGCCAATTTTCCCATTGTGCCACCTTCCTAGTATGGGGTAGGCGAAAAACCCCCCTAAAAGGGGGGGAAAAATTCCTACCCGGCTCCGAAGCAACCATTATCACACTATTCCAGCGGCGGGAGGGTGGGCGCTCAGCAAAGGAGAGGCCGAAGAGAGGTGCGGGCAGCCTTTTAAATCCTCCGGCCCCGCCGCTCTCTTCGCGTCGCCGGCGCTTGCCGGCGACGTCATCAGGGCCTCATCCTCCTCGGCCACGCACAAGTCAGTCTCCCCGGCCCCAGGCTCTTCGAGGGCGGCGGGTGAGACTCATTCTATCTGGGGTTGTTTTTTGAACCTGTTTGGAAATTTCATTGGGTCCAAAATGCTGCAACCAGGCTGTTTACTGGTGCTGGGTATAGGGATCATGTGAGTCCTATGTTAAAACAGCTCCATTGACTACCAGTCAATGTTTGGGAAGAATTCAAAGTGTTCTTTTTGGCCTTTAAAGGCCTACATGGCTCAGGTCCATACTACAGTCATCCCTTCATATTTGCGGTCACCAGACCCCCGCAAATGTAAAAAAAACACAACCCTGTGAATAACAATCGCCCTCCCTGGGCTTTCGCTCTCCCTGCAAAGAGAGCGAAGGGCCAGCAGATGGGTAATTTAAGAGGCCTTTCCTCACACTCCATGCTTGTCTGTGTCGTCTCTCCTTTTAGAAAGTGAAGGGAAGACACAGACAAGCACGGAGGGTGTGGGAAAACTCCTAAAATCACTCCTCTGTTGGTGAAGGCACAGGAGAGGGGAGATTTCAGAGGCTTTTGCTTACACTCCTTGCTTGTCTGTGTCCTCTCTCCTTTTAGTAAGGGAAGGGAAGACACAGACAAGCATGAAGGGTGTAGAAAAACCCCTAAAATTGCCCCTCTGCTGGCAAAGGCACAGGAGAGGGGTGATTAAAGAGGCTTTTCCTCACACTCCATGCTTGTCTGTGTCCTCTCTCCTTTTAAAAAGGTAAGGGAAGACATAGACAAGCATGGAGGTTGAGACAAACCTGCGAATGTTAAGGGACAACTGTAGTTGAAAGAACATATCTCCTCATATAAACCATCACACATTTTATGATCAGCAGGGAAGGTTTTATCTCAGTCCCACCACTTTCCATAGGTGTAGTTGGTGAGGACTCAGGAGAAAGCCTTTTCCATGGCTGCTCCCAGGCTGTGAAACTCCCTTCCACAGGAGGTTTGCTTGTCTCCCTCTCTTTTTTTCCACTAGCACGTGAAAACATTTTTCTTTAAGGAGGCATTTGATGATGACAGATAGAAGTTAAGAAGAAGAAGAAGAAGAAGAAGAAGAAGAAGAAGAAGAAGAAGAAGTGGTGATGCCCCCACCCAGGCTCTTGCAGGGAGTGTTTGGCCAGCAAGGCAGTGGCAGCAGTGACTCCAATGGGGATCCATCCCCTTCCCTGTGCTGCTCAGCACAGGGTAAGCAAAATTGAGCCGCGTTTGTGTGTGCACAACTGGATCAAACCAAATGGAACTTGATCCAGGGGTCCAGACAGCGAAAGAACCCAAGGTCACTCCAGAATTTCTAGGAAAGCCCAGAGTTTTCCCCAACTTTGCTTAGTTCAGAGCAAAATCTGGTTATTTGGGAGGAGAATGGTTCCTCCCTAGAAGTAGCCATATGTAATCTGGACTGCCAGAACTTGATTTGGGGTTTGTCTGCATTTTTTTGCCAGTGTAGACAAACCTCTGCTCCTTCCCTCTGAGACAGCAGATAAAAAAACTGCACCCTCTTCTCTGTGACAGTCCTTTAGATATTTAAAAAGTGCAAGCATGTCACCCCTCAGTCACCAGGCTGAACATGCCGAACTCCTTCAACCTTTCCTCATATGTTTTGTTGTCCATACCTCATCCTTGTTGCGCTATTCTCTGAACATGAGCCAACTTCTCTATATCCCTCCTAAAATTAGATGCCCAGAATTGAAGACAGTACTCCAGATGAGGCCTAATGAGTGCAAAATATAATGGGACTATTACTTCCTTGTCTTCAAAACTATAGTTCTGTTAATGCAACACATATGTAAGACCACACTAGGGTAAGTTGTATGTAAGTAACTTGTTTGTAGGTAGTATGTAAGTAACTTGCACCTATTTAAGTTGTATGCAAGTTGTATTGTAGTAAGTCAACATTCATGTAAGCTCCATTGTTTCAATAGATCTACTCTAGTTGTGCCTAACAGCTGGGTTTAGGCCAGGGTGGGCAAACCGTGAACCTCCATATGTTGTCAGTAGCAGTAGTCAGGATAGGAAATGTAAATGAATGTGGGGAGTTCCAGTCCAACAACATCGGTGGGGAGTGGGAACTGCACTTTGCCCATTCTTGTTTAGAAAATGCTATTAGAGTTGCTTTTGTTCGATATTTTAGTTGTATATTGACATTTTCTTGTTATGACCAACAGTCTTCAACAGATAACTACTGCTAGTACTGTTACAACTTTTCAAGACAGAAGACAGTGACTACAATACTAGTATGATAGAAATGAGAGCATGAAATTATGCAATCAGATCATTAATACACAAATTGTACTTCACTCAAGGGGATGGGCTTGCTTGTTAATAAAATATTAATATGTTCTCAGTCTTTAATAGCTGTCAGTCTTTCATTGTTTCCCACAATTCAGAACAAAACATTATTGTGTAAACCAAGATCACTTTGAAAGCAGTGACACCCTTGTTATATAGGAGATTATCAGACATGTTAAAAGTGGCGTTACACAAACGGCAGGAAATCGCAAAAGGGCTCCCTTTTCAGACAACATCTTTATCCCTTGTAATGCACCTGTTCTGCTGCCATTCTGCCAGCATTGCTTTTTATTGACAGGATAAGCCGTCAATAGATCTCCCATTCTGTCATGGATGTTCCTGTGAGTAAAATGGTGACCCATTATGCTGGTGAGATCCCAGCTTCAATGGGAGGTCCCTGCCAGAACACTTCCGGGTGAGATTGGGATATCCAGGTAAGTGACACACTTTTTATGACCCTCCCTGGGTCACTTGTAATGTTTTTAGTGTGTTTGGGTGATTGGTGTAACTTTTTCTTGTGTATTTCTCTTTTTATTTTTGAATTTCCTGCGCTCTTGTCTTCTCGCAAGAATCTGTGGGATTTCACTCCAGAAGTGAATGGAGCTCCATTAGAGCTCTGTTCGCTCGTGGGCTGCCCTGTCAATCGGGGTGGATGTAAGTGTGAAGGGGAGGGTGATTGTGGTGGGACAGGGGCAGGAGTGGAGACCATAGGACAGGAACACTTTTTTTTGTTCCTGTCTGATAATCTCCATAGTGTGGAAAGTCCAAGTATTATTGTTATAAAGAAGAAAATTACATAATTTATATTCTTCCTAGATTCAGATTATTGGGTGCTCTGAGGTAAACTGTGATGAATTTTCAACAGCCAGACTGGAGTCAGAAACATAACAGACAAGAAATGCCTCAGGTTATTCTTAAATGAAGTTATATTAGAATTGTGTCCAATATTCTCTATTACAAAGTGAAGATGCTCACAGCAAATACAAAATAATGATTTCCCTCCCACCTTCAGTGCCCCCCTTTTTTTCTCCTGCTCTGCTGTTTTGTATCCAACACGTAATGCGATTTATACTTACTACTAAACCACAACAATTATTTGTAAACATAGTAGGCCTAATTCTTTGATTTACAATGCTTTGATCCACATAATTTAGACAAGAACAGGCCTGGGTAGAAATTTGATATGTAATAATTAATGCTACATATCTTAATGTATTATTTTTAAAAATCAAATTCTAAAACTGAAAGTTTAGCACACAAATAAAATACATAAAATTAATGGCAATGTGTACTCTGATTACTGGTATAGTGGATTTATTTTTCTCTGTATATTAAGGCATGCTCTCCTTGGTTTGTTGTGTACAATATGGGTTTATACAGACAGAGCAGGAATGCTTTCAGGGAGACAGATGACCATTACTTTTCTTTTTAAACAGAGATTGTAGAAATGTGTGTGTGTGTATCACATTTCTACAATCTCTGTTTAAAAAGAAAAGTAATGGTATATATCAACAGAGTACTTGTGGTCCTCCATATATTGCTGAATTACAAATCCCATAATCCCTGATAACTGGTAGTGCTGTTTGGGTTTATGGGAGCTGTAACCCAACAATAACTGGGAGTCCTAAGGTTCCCCACCCCTGCTTCACAAAGGATCACACAGCATCCTGATGAATCATATCGACAACTTGATTATAAGAAAGGGGAATGAATGAAAAGACAGAAAGAGACACTTGAGACTATCAGACACATTGAAACTGGTGTTACAGGAATGCCAGGAGATTGCAAAAGGGCTCCCTTTTCAGACAACATCATTCGCCCTTCGCTATGCACCCGATCTGCTGTCATTCTGCTGCCACGGCTTTTTATTGATGGTGGAAGCCATCAATAGAGCCCCCATTTTGTTCCTGTCATGGGTGTTCCAGCATGTGACAAGGTGCCCTGTTATGCTGGACAGATCCCAGTGTGAATGGGTGGTCCCTGCCAGAACACTTTCAAGGGAGATTGGGACATCCAGGTAAGTAGCACACTTTTTACGACCTTCCCCAGGTTATTTTTACCTTTTAAAGTATGTTTTTGTGCTTGCTGTCATTTTTTTTTTGGTGTTCTTTTTAGTTTTATTTTTGAATTTCCCGTGTTCGCACCTTCTCACAAGAATCCACAGGATTTTGATCCAGGAAGTGAAGGGAGCTCTGTTAGAGCTCTGTTCACTCCTGGGTGCCAGAACAATGGGAGAGGTGAGTGTGGTGAGATGGGTGATTGTAGTGTGACAGGGACAGGACAGGGGCGAGAGTGGAGATTGTGGGACAGGAACACTTTTTTTCATTCTTGTCTGATAATCGCCCTTGTTGTAACACTTGAAGATGTCAGCAAACTGCTTGAAACCTCAAAGTACAGTCATATTGTTAAGCCTGTACATATACCTTATCAATGGGAATGAAGTACATCATAGCTGATTCATTTCTAACAATGACAAACCTTTTAAGAATGGGGAATAAAGAAAGTTGAAGGGAAAATATAGGTGCTCCATCAAAGCATCACAGTAAAGGACAACATAAAAACAATAACTCAGTGATTTAAAAATATCTTCTCTGTAGTTTTCTCTGTTACTGCTCAGAACATACAAAGATGAAAAGATTTTATCCCATGCATTGACCCATAATCTAACAAAGGTAATGGATATAACACCTCTACAAGCAGGAGCATGGAGAATCAATGTGAATATGAATATGATACATTAAATAGTTTTATTAGGTTCTGTCTGCTTATTCTATATTAAAGCTTCCAGTTATAAAGCATATTTACACAGTTGTGGGAGTGGGATGGAATATAATAGGCTTCAGAAAGATGCAAATCAGTCTGTTTAATGTGTGTGTTTAGGTAATGAAACATATTCTCCCTCCATCCAACCCCAACCCCATTGTCCCAAGTTGTTATTGATTTTCCCTAAGTATTGGATGGAAAACATTCAGTTTCATTCACCATAAAAAAGGCAGAACATCTGGGACCATTTTGAGGTGGAAAAGATTTCCTATTTACCTTCATGGTAAGCACTGGATGAGACAAAGTAAACAGTACTGCAGCCCACACTTGCTACATTTTATTAAAAGAACAACAAAGAAAGAAGCCTATTAAAAGAGATGATAATCAGAAAGTTGATTTATAGAGATTTATAACTTATTTTTAAAGGATCAGTTCATAAAATATTATGAGGATCCAAAAGTAACCAAAAGATGGTTACAGTAACAAAAAGTTGACAGCATTTATTTTATTTTTTTAAAAAGCATTCATTGCAGAATATAATACTTAACTGTAAAGTGGTTGAAACTCTCTCTCTCCCCCCCCCAGGCTCCCCCTCCCTAGGCAGCCTACCAACCAAACATATATCTAGCCAGAGTATTCTTGTTATAAATCAAAACAAATATCATGGGGAAAGCAGAATACTTTTTACAAGAGTTGCTTTTGACTTCAAATGAGATCATTAGGCTTTTAATTTTAAAAGCCTTGTTATAAAGTTCAGGCAACAATTAAGTGGCCACACAGACACCACAACAATAAATTTCTGTTCCTTATTATAGACAAAGAACTTTTCAAGTAAAAATGTTGGTTCACTATAATTCCCAAGTCTTCCAAACAGTAAAAATGATTCATCTTCTCTAGAGACCTGATCCAAGTACACCATGTTGTTAGTCTTCCACATCTTAATTCATTACTAGTATGAATTAAGGCATCTCTTACAATCTGGCTGGATAACATTGCAACTGCAACAATAAGCAGCAGAGTGTAGAGTTCTCACATGGACACATAATTAAATGCAAAATATATGCCAGAATTGCAGACATCCATTACAATGATATGGATATGAATGATGGTTTTATACCTTAGGAATTAATTAAACAAGATCAACAAAAGACAGCTCATCGATTGCAAGCATTTTCTGATTACCTCCACATAACAGTTGAATTTATTTTCTGATTTTTCAGACATATCCTGGATTTTCCCTTTCTAAAAGTACTTCTGAGTGAATCTTAATAGCACAAGAACACTATATAAAGATAGCTCCACAAATACATTTTTATTTGATTAAATATATAACTATTTAAATCTGTTTTTCAGCCATAACACAGACATATCTCCGTTAACAAAGCCTCTTACAAAGAAGCTCCTTTTTACAGTCTATTACAGCCGTCATCCACCTTGTTTCCTCTTTGTTCTCTCTCTAGCTGGCAGCTGTTTAGCAGCATTGGCATTGAGAGGATGCTGAAGAAGGACTGAAGAAAGACAGATTATATTGGGGTGGGGGTCATGACAGCATGGCTGCGGTAAACAATGTAATAGCTTGAGCTAGGAAAGAAAGGGAGTCTGCTCTAGCCAATCCTACTGTAGCTATTTGTGCCTATCTACAACAGGCAGGGTAAACAGCAGCTGCCTCCAATATTCCTTACTGAACTTATGTGAACAGCAAAATGGTATGTGTGTGGGGGAATAAAACTGCACCATCACCTACTCCCAGCATGTTAGAACATTTAGATCTATGGAGATTATCAGACAGAAGAAATAAACATTCCTCTCCCACTACAAAAAACAAACAAACAAAAAAACCTTCTTGTCCCAGCACAATAACCAAAATTATCAGACCTACCTTGAGTAACATCGACAAGCATCCCAGGTATGAACAGAGCTGTAATGGAACTCCATTCACTTCCTGGTTTGAAATCTTGCCAATTCACATAAGAAGACGCAAGCGCAGCAAAATTTAAAACAAAACAAAAATAAAAACAATAGTACAAGTAACCTGGGGAGGTTCATAAAAGAGTGTAGCCTACCTGGTTTTCACAATCTTATCTGGAAGTGTTCTGGCAGGACTGCCCATTTACACTGTATTCACGGGGGACAATGACATGAGGTTTCAGACGCCATCAATGCCAGCACCAAAACGGAATGGAGGAAACTTTTGACAGCTCGGCCCATTGATGAAAAGAAGTACCATAGAGATGCCAGTGGAATGCAAAAAGAGGACATCATCTGATATTGGCATCCTTTCGTGTTCTTTTGGCATTGTTATCACACCGCATTTGCAGCGTCCCTATACCTCTCCATTGATGCCCCCTTGTCATGGGAAAGAGGCTTGTGTACCCTAATGATGTTTTCAGCTATGCTGGCAGTGGCATAAAGCCACCAGTAGGGTCTCCCATGCCAGACAGGTCAAAACCGAAGGGTCTGACAAAGAGTGTGAAAGGGCAGAATGGGCTCTGTAGCCTTATGGCAGCTGTCCTAGGAAAGGAAAACTCTAATCCCAAACCCAAGCAGATGGAGCTGGTCCAACCCTGTAAGGTCAACCATCTAAGAGAAGGAAACTCTAATCAAACCTACGGCCCGAGGACCTCACTGCCACGTCCATGCTTGCAAGGCCACGGCAGATGAATCTCTGGTTTAAAGGGTGAGGCCAGTTCTGTGCACGCTGCACTCCACCAGAAAAATCCATTGCACAGGCCCGAAGGACAAATCCACTTCCAAAAAAAGCCCTGTAGCGATAGGCGAGGGATGAAACGGCAGGTGTAAAGATGCACTGGAAGCTGCAGGCCCAACCCTGCATGCAGGCGGTTCAGGACATTGGTCACTCGAGGTGACCCGGGAGATGACAGTCTTGTTCGGCAGCATCCTGAATGACCAAGCAGCCTTTTTTTAGGAGAGCACTGCTTGCTCCATATGGAGAGGGGCCTAGAAAAGGTGGCCTAACAAAAGCTCATCCCCAACTACCTGGTTGGCTAGCCGCGGCCAACGGGTATCTTCTGATGCAGTCAAACCAAGGCAAAGAAACAAAGGCACACACCAGCCTCCAAAGGTGTAAGTAAACTGACACTTGCATGCTGGAACATCAGAAGCACGTGAGACTCTGCAGATAGTGGACAGCCTCAGTGTCGTTCTGTCCTAATAGCCCATGAACTATCACAACTTAACATTGACATTGCTGGTCTTTGTGAAGTTCATCTCCATGAGGAAGGCAGCCTTAAAGAACATGGCGCCGGCTACACACTTTACTGGTCTGGCAAACCCAAAACCGAAAAACATCTTTCAGGAGTAGGCTTTATGATTAAAAACTCCACTGCCTCCAAACTGGAAACCTTGCCAACAGGACACTCTGATCGCATTATTTCCTTATGCCTCCCACATGTTGTTCTCTTTAGTATATATGCCCCAACTATGCAAGCAACCCTGTACACAAAGACAAATTCTACACAGACCTACACCAACTCATACAAAAAGTCCCTGTAGAAGATAAAATTATTATCCTTGGTGACTTCAATGCCAGAGTAGGAAAGAACTCCAAAGCATGGAAAGCTGTCTTAGGCAAGCATGGTGTTGGAAATTGCAATGATAACGGACACCTCCTGCTAGAGTTTTGTGCAGAACAACAGCTGACTATGACAAACACTATCTTTCAGCAGAAAGATAGCTTGAAGATAACTTGGATGCATCCCTGATCCAAACATTGGCACCTCATTCAATATGTTCTAGTCTGCCAGAGAAACATTCGCGATGTCCGTTATACCCGAGTGATGCCCAGTGCAGAATGCCAAACAGATCATCGCCTCATCAGATGTAAACTAAATCTTCATCTTAAGTTCAAACCTAAGAGGGGTGGGATCTTAAAGAAGAGACTCCAAGTCAACAATCTTCAACAAGCTACCATGAGAGACAACTTCCAGGCAAATCTGCAAACAAAACTTGAAGACCATCCTACAGATCCTTCTCCCACAGTGCTTTGGCAACATATCAAAAACAGTATCCTCCGGTCTGCAGAAGAATCCCTCGGGTTCTCCCACAAGAAAAATCAAGACTGGTTTGATGAAAACAACCAAGACAAATAAGAGAACTGCTCACAACATACCTTGCCCAGCCAACCTGCCATGTAAGAAAATCAGCTTTCCGCCTCACATGTAGTAAACTTCAATAAAAACTCAGAGACATGCAGAACAAATGGTGGATCAATATAGCAGAAAAGATACAATGCTGTGCAGATCTGAGGGATCATCGAGGATTTTATGAAGCTCTTAAAGCAGTGTTTGGACCTACTTATCAGGTCCAAAGCTCCTTATACAGTACAGATGGTCAAACATTAATTACTGATAAAGGCTCCATCCTGAATCGATAAGCTGAACATTTTCAAAGTCTCTTAAGTGCCAACCGAGTAGTCCAAGGCTCAGCTATCCAACATATGATACAAAAACCAATGAAAAATGAATTGGACATACCTCCCACTTTGGAAGAGACCCTTAAGGCCATACAGCAGATGAAAAACATCAAGGCAGCTGGGATTGATGGAATCCCACCTGAAGTTTGGAAACACGGAAGTCATGCACTCCACGATAAATTCCATGAATTCCTTGTGAATTGCTGGGGAAAAGGGGAACTGCCATAAGATCTCTGAGATGCAGTCATCATCACCCTGTACAAGAAAAAAGGAGCAAAATCCGATTGCTCAAACTATCGAGGCATAACACTGTTCTCTATTGCTGGAAAAATCCTTGCAAGGATACTCCTGAACAGATTAGTTCCTGCTCTTGGAGAAGAACTTCTTCCTGAAAGCCAATGTGGCTTCAGAGCCAATAGGAGTACTACAGATATGGTATTTGCCCTTAGACAACTGCAAGAAAATGAAGGGAGTAGAACAAGGGTCTCTATGTAACATTTGTTGACCTCACCAAAGCCTTCGACACTGTGAGTAGAAAAGGTCTGTGGCAGATCCTGGAAAGACTAGGATGTCCCCCCAAATTCCTTAAAATGATTATCTTGCTACACAAGGGCCAGTGTGTTCAAGTCAGATATGGCGATGCTCTTTCAGATCCCTTTCTAATAACTAATGGAGTGAAGCAAGGTTGTGTTCTTGCACCAACTTTATTTACAATCTTCTTCAGCATGATGCTCCAAAGGTCTATGGCAGAGCTTGAAGAAGACGATGGCATCTATATATGTTACCGTACTGATGGTAGCTTGTTTAACTTAAGCCATCTGAGGGCTCACACTAAGACTCTAAACTATCTAATTCGTGAGCTGCTCTTCGCTGATGCTGCAGCCCTTGTTGCCCACACAGAAGCAGCTCTGCAGTGCCTAACATCCTGCTTCGCAACAGCTGCAGAGCTGTTTGGGCTGGAAGTCAACCTGAAGAAAACGGAAGTTCTTTACCAGTCTGCACCACAGGACGAACACCACCATCCCTACATTGCCGTCGGCAAATCTGTGCTCAAGTCCACTCAGCAGTTCACCTACCTGGCAAGCATCATCTCCTCAGATGCCAAGATTGACAAAGAGATTGATCACAGATTATCGAAGGCATATAGTGCATTTGGAAGACTTCACAAAAGAGTCTGGAGCAATAAACACCTGAGGCAAATCACAAAAATTAGTGTGTATAGATCCGTTGTACTGTCTATTCTCCTTTATGGATCTGAAACATAGGTCATCTATCGCCACCACCTACGACTCCTCGAACGCTTTCATCAACACTGTCTACGCACAATCCTAAATATACACTGGACTGACTATGTGACGAATCTTGCTATCCTTGAGCAAGCAGGGATCACCAGCATTGAGGCCATGATATTGAGAACACAGCTGCGCTGGGCAGGGCACGTTTCTAGGATGGAGGACCATCGCCTCCCAAAAATACTACTCTACGGTGAACTCGCCAGGGCCAGTGTAAGAGGGGCGCTCCAAAAATGTGATACAAAGACTCCCTGAAACAACATCTCAGGCTCGGCCAAATTGATCACCAACAGTGGTCTGCCCTGGCCTCATATCGGGAGGCATGGAGATGCACTATCCACAATGCTGCAGCCTTATTTGAGAACTCACACCAAACATGTCTTGAAGAAAAACAACAACGCAGAAAGAATCACAGCCCAAAAAATCACCTAATGAGACCTTCTGCTGTACTTTCTGCAACCGGACTTGTTTATCTCAGATTGGTCTTTTTAGTCATCACCGCGCTTGCAGAAAGCACGATGAGTCCTTCCTGAATCTTCGTTTGTAAAGAAAAGCCAGAGAGAGGGTAACGTCCTATAAGTCTGGCCATGAAAATGGAAATTGTAAGAGAAGAAAAGAGTGATATAGTTGGACAGTGAGGTAGAATTGCTTCCCTAGTAAATCCAGGAGAAATTAGAAGGTCATTCTGGTGAATCAAGGACCCAACTTCTTTGAAGGAAATGCATTTATGTCCAACTCTCTGAGACACTAGAATCTGAACAGAATTGGGGTTCCAAGTTCAATATCCATACAGTCCAATAGAGAAGGTGCAAGGTCATCTTACATTGTGCATATACCATGGTAACTTCCAATGCAACCAACATTTGTGTTATTTTCCTTATTTTATACTTATTTTTCCAAGGGAAAAGTCCCAAAGCATACAATTCCCCCTCCCACTGAAAAGACAGCATGTTTCTAAATTAGCCCAAGTGAAGCCATTGTAATGCCTCCTCCTCCCTTTACAAGGTAAACAACAGCTCCCTCCAGATTCCATTAGGGAACATATATTCACTAAGCAGGCAGATAGGCTGCCTCCTGCATGTTTAAAACAAACATAGAACTGTAAGTTTGGCCACCAAATTGGAAATCCTAAGAAAAGTGGAGACTGGTGAAAGGAACAGTCATTCCTGGATTTTTTTTTGGGGGGGGGTCTTCAGGTATCCTCCTGAAGGTTCAAAAAGTGTTCCTTTACTTCTGCATTTCTTAACTGATTATTTCATTTTCACAGTCTAAAAACTCTGGCAAAACAGAATCATAGAATTGTAGAGTTAGAAGAGACCACGAGGGCCATCCAGTCCAAGCCCCTGCCACGCAGGAAATCTTGATCAAAGCATCCCCGACAGATGGCAATCCAGCCTCTGTTTAAAGACCTCCAAGGAAGGAGACCCCACCATGCTCCGAGGGAGTGTGTTCCACTGCCGAACAGCTCTTACTGTCAAAAAGTTCCTCCTAATGTTGAGGTGGAATCTCTGTTCCTGGAGCTTGCATCCATTGCTCCGTGTTCCAGTCTCTGGAGCAGCAGAAAACAAGCCTGCTCCATCCTCAGCGTGACATCCCTTCAAATACTTAAACAGGGCTATCATATTGCCTCTTAACCATCTTTTTTCCAGGCTAAACGTACCCAGCTCCCTAAGTGTCTCCTCATAAGGCATGGTTTCCAGACCTTTCACCATTTTAGTCACCCTTCTCTGGACATGCTCCAATTTGTCAATATCCTTTTTGAATTGTGGTGTGCAGAACTGGACACAGTATTCTAGGTGAGGTCTGACTAAGGCAGAATAGAGTGGCACTATTACTTCCCTTGATCTAGATAGTATACTTCTATTGATACAGCCCAAAATCGCATTGGCCTTTTTAGCTGCCGCATCACACTGTTGACTCATGTTCAACTTGTGGTCTACTTAGAACTCCTAGATCCCTTTCGCACGTAGTCTCATTCAGCCAGGTCTCCCCTATCTATGCATTTATCTATGCATTTCATTTTTCCACCCTAAGTGCAGTACTTTACATTTCTCCGTATTGAATTTCATTTTGTTAGCTTTGGCCCAGCTCTCCAGTCTATCCAGGTCATTCTGAATTTTGATCCTGTCCTCTAGGGTATGAGCTACTCCTCCTAATTTGGTGTCATCTGCAAATTTAGTAAGTATGCCCCTAATTCCGTCATCCAAATCATTGATGAAGATGTTGAATAGCACTGGGCCCAGGACAAAACCCTGTGGCACCCCACTGGTCACATCTTTCCAAGATGAAGAGGAGCCACTGCTGAGCACCCTTTAGGTTCAGCCGGTCAACCAATTAGAAATCCATTGAACAGTTAACATGTCTAGCCCACATTTTACAAGCTTGTTTGCAAGAATGTCATGGGGAACCTTGTCAAAGGCCTTACTGAAATCAAGGTATGCAATATCCACAGCGTTCCCTTCATCTACCAAGCTGGTAATTTTATCAAAAAAAGAGATCAGATTAGGACTTCCGGTGGCGAGGGCGTCGAGACAGGTCGGGTCTTTGGGAGCTCCGGAGACAGACCGCGAAACCCGGGATAAAAAACCTCCAAAAGAAACAGCTGTTAGAGGTGATTTTGCCTATGGTAATAGGCAAACGGAGGAGGCGGCTTGTGACCAAAATCCAAAGAAAAGTGTGCGAAGGAAAAGAACTTTGCACGCCAAAAGTACTTGGAAGGTCGACGCTAATCCCGCCCGGGTGGAAGCCACCGCGTAAGCGGTAGAAGCGACGCCACCACTTTTAAAAAACAAGCAACAGAAAGACTCTGCTGAAGTAAGCAAATTTTTCTTTATCTACCATTTGAAACCTGCACGTATTGAGCTGTTTAACTCTATTAAATACACAGTGCAGAACCTTCGAGCGGAGAACCTCGCAGGTACGCCTTTAAGAACTCTGGGACTCGCAAGAGTCGCGATAGCGTTAAACGTCAAGGAAGGAAAGGAAGGAAAAGAAAGATACTCAAAGAGGATACAAAGTAACTTACTAACTTACTAACTCATAACTCACTAACTTTCTAAGGAATAAAAACTAAAAGGAAAAATTAAAGAGAAGACAAAGAGAGAAGACAGAGTAAGCGAGAAGATAAGAGGTAGCTAGGAAAGTGGGACGGAAAGAAAGAAACAAACATGAAAGGATACAAGGAAAACGAAAGTAAAAGGTATCGAATTGAATTAAGGAGGGGAGTGAACTTGGAAAGGAAGCGAGAGACGAAGAGAAGCTTAACAGACGGGATAAGTGGAGAAGCACGAGAAACTGGCTGCAGGCTTCATAGAGACGAACAAAGAACATCATCTAGCGTCCCAAGAACGTCGGAACCTAAGAGAAAGGAAATAGTGAAAAGTGAGGATTTGAACTGGAGGACGAGCGGGGGGAGAGCAGAAGAAGTCAGAAAGCGGAGGTAGTAGCTTTAAGAAGGAGTGTCTGTATTACAAAGAAATACAAAGAGGACGGTGCCCAATTCAGAAGAACAAAGTGAAAGAGAAGAGTGTGGGACCCGCGCAGGGAAGAATTGATCAGAGAACAAAAGAAGCCTGTGAGAGACTGAAGTGGGGCTGGTTAGAATAAGAGTAAAGTGTATGTAAAGTAAAGAAAAGTAGAAGTGTAAACAAAATTATGCTTAGAAAGCAGAATGATGGACGGCCATAAACTAGAGGTTAATTTAAAGGAATAGAGGAGAAAAGGAGGTGAAGCTTTCTTCAATGTAAGATACCTGGAGGAAAAATAATTTGAGTAAGGTTGAGAAAGCACAAGGGGGATAGTTAACTAGAAGTGGGTAGCAACCTCAGTAGGGGTTTGGAGGCAAGTAGGAAGTTTGTAAAATTGGAGATATTATACTTGTATAAATAAGGTGACCCCAAGACATCCCAGCATACGGAGGGGGGAAAAATATAAAATATAGATTAAGATAGCAATCGACTTGGGTCGAAAAGTAGACAGGACATAAGATATAAGGTATATATCAGTCGCATATGGTGTAAGATTAACCTCAGAAAGTGGAAATAGATACTTGGGTTTAATTTATTCTGTATATTCTATATATTGACAAAGGATTATTGATTTAAAGTGTTTTTGGTTTATAGTTAATTTACACTTGTCTAATTGGATACAATTTATAGTTATATATTGGTGTATTATTCATTTATATATAGTATATTATACTTTCCGCATTTATCATTGTATATAACTATATGTTAATACACTGTATATCTATACATCGTATAAGGGCACATAACATAGAAACTGTATTCAAAAGGTTCAAATAGAAATTTGGAGGGGATTCTTTGTATAAATAATAATTATACTTATTTACTTGAGGGGAAATATTTATATAACTATAAACAGTAAGAAGGGATACAGGGGCTACTAGAGGGTAACAGTTTTGAAGGCCTAGAGGGTTACATCACAAATATAGGCAATTACTAAAGTATAGAAAAGTGGTAAGAGAGAATGCCAATCACAAAGAAAGGTACTGTGCAAACGCGAGCACAGACACAGACACAGGAGATTCGTAGATCCTCAATAGAGCTGTCAACAAGAATAGGAGATACGAATACGTTGCTATTGCAAGAATTCAAAAAATTAAGTTTGGAACTAAAATCAGAGATGAGGGAAATAAAGGGAGAGATAAAACTAGATTTACATAAACAATTAGAGAAATTTGGTACTCAACTGGAGACAGTTACAAAAGATATAAATAAAATTGGCAAAGAGTTACAGGAACTACAAACAAAAACAGAGAATTTAGAAAAAAGAACTCAATTACTAGAAAAGAGATCAGAGCAAGAGGATAACTTGAAGTTACTACAAGAAATAAATAAAAGAACAAAATGCATCAAAATTAGAGGAGTAACGGAAATACAAAATGAGGATTTAGCTACAAGGATAATCACGGCGCTAGCGGAATTTATAGGATGGAATTATGAGCAACTAGATTTAGAGATAGATAAATTGTTCAGAATTGACTCTTGGGTGGCAAGGAAAAACAATCTTCCACGAGACATAGTAGTTTACTTCGTAAGAGAAAGAGTGAGAGATATAATAATACAACAAAGTATTAAAGTAAATTTGAAAATAGAGGGCCAGGAAGTAAAGATTTATAAAGATATGCCCTCGATAGTTTTAAAGAAGAGAAAGGAATATAATTTTCTAACTAGAGTTCTGAGAGAGAAACAGATAAGATATAAGTGGAATAAATTGGAAGGAATCTCTACTACATTTAACTCAAAAATATATGTAATAAATACCATACCCAAGGCAAAGAATTTTCTTGCAAGAGTACAAAAAGAATCTACAAAGGATCGAGAGGAGGAATTAGAAACAGAATTAGGAAAAAAAAGAGAGAAGAGAGAGGGAGAGGAAAAAGAAGAAAAAAGGAATTACGAAAACAAGGGGGACGGGAAAATAGTACAAGAGGCTATAAGAGAACAACGAGCTAAGAAAGGGAAAACAATTCACTTAGGAGAAGTTGAGAGAAACAATAGAGAACAAGGAAAATCAGATTTAGAAACAACAAGGAAGGGAGAGAAAGAGGAGGAGGAAGGCGAACTAGAAACAGAAAGGGAAAGTGAAGTAGAGGAGATAGAAAGTGAGCAGGAAGAAGGGACTGGAGAAATAGAGGACGAAGAAGAAGAAGAAGAAGAGGAAGAGTTGGAGACAGAGTAGATAAGAACTAGGATTGATATTTTTTAGAAATGGAAGGGAAATTCATAAATTGGAATGTAAGAGGATTAAATAATTCATATAAAAGGCGACTGGTATTTCATTTCTTAACAAAACAAAAGCCGGATGTAGTATGCATACAAGAGACACACATCAGAGAACAAGATAAAAGATTGTTAGAAAATAAAAGGTTAGGGGGATTATACACGACAAGATATGACAAAAAAAAGAGAGGGGTCGCAATTTACGTAAATAAAAAATATGATTCAAAAGAAATATTCAATGACAGTGAGGGCTATTTTTTAGGAGTTGAGATCACTCTACAGAATAAAAAGATCTTATTAATAGGAGTATATGGACCCCAGGAAAATAAAGGGAAATTCTACACCAATCTCACAAAAGAAATTTTGAAACATGACTATGACAATCTAATACTTGCAGGGGACTGGAATGGCGTTTTTGACTTGGAGTTGGACAGGTTATCAAAAGAAGGGAGAAAAAGGAAAATACAAGGGAAATTACCAAAAGAAGTAAGAGACATGATGGAATACTTAGTTATAGAGGACTGTTGGAGAACCAAACATGGCCTAGAAAAAGACTTTACATATTTCTCAGACTGTCATAAAACTTGGTCAAGGCTAGATATGTTTTTAATATCCAAAGTGTTACTGAAAGAGGTAAAGAGAGTGGAAATTCTGCAGAGGGTGATATCGGATCACAGCCCGATAATTTTGGAGTTAGGCCTCAGAAAGAGACAATATAATTGGAAGTTAAATGACATAATATTAAAAAATGACACTTTGATAGAAAAAACAAAGCAGGTTATAAAACATTACTTTAAAGAAAATCTGGATAAAGGTATAATGGATGAAATTGTGTGGGAGGCAGGGAAGGCGGTATTAAGAGGACATTTCATAAAACAAGAATTTGAAATTAGGAAGAGCAGGCAAAAAAGGGGGATAGAGCTTAAGGAGCAAATTTGCGAAAAAGAAAAAGAATTAAAAATAAAACCTGATGATGAGAAGATAAGAAAGGAGTTGTCAGTTTTGAAGAAAAGATTAGAAGAAGACATGACACTGGAAATAGCCAGAAGAATGAAATTCATAAACCAAAGATATTTTGACCAGGCCAATAGGCCTGGAAAGTGGCTCACATACAAATTGAGGAAAGAGAGAGAGAGAAAAATAATCACAGAAATAAAAGTGGATCAAATGAGATATACAAAACAAAAAGATATACTTAAAATATTTAAGGATTATTACTCTATATTATATAGAAAGCAGGAAAAAGCGGGCGAATTAATTAAGAAAACTGAAGAATATCTAGATAAAGAAAAAATACCTAGGATTTCAGAAGAAGAGAAAGAAGAATTAAACAAACAAATATCAAAGGAGGAAATTAGGGAGGCTATAAGGAAGATGAAGATTGGAAAGGCTCCAGGCCCAGATGGTTTTTCGGTGTTATTTTATAAAGTATTCCTTGAGGATTTAATAGACCCATTATCCAGGCTGTTAAACAACATTAAGGAAGGGAAATGTCCTGACGCTTGGAGGAAGGCAAACATAATACTGATTCCGAAGGAAGGAAAGGATAAAACTATACCACAAAACTACAGGCCAATTTCGCTTCTAAACATTGACTATAAAATATTTTCAAATATACTAGCTGAAAGAATGAAAACAATCCTAAAGAATTGGATTCATGAAGACCAAAGCGGTTTCCTCCCAGGTCGACAAATAAAAGACAATATAAGAGTAGTAATAGATTTGATAGAGTTTTACGAAAAACACAATGAAAAGAAACTGCTGTTAATTTTTGCAGACATGGAAAAAGCATTCGATAGCCTGGGATGGGACTTTATGTTAGCTGTGCTAAGGAGAATGAACATAGGAGAAGTATATTATGATTGGATACGTAAAATTTACAGTAATCAAGAAGCCCAAATTATCGTTAATGACGAAAGATCAACCCCATTTAAAATAGAAAGAGGAACACGTCAAGGATGCCCTCTTTCACCTTTATTATTTATCGTGGCTTTGGAGGTCTTGAATAGAAAAGTAAGACTAGATCATCAAATAAAAGGTTGGAGATGGAGAGGTCAGGAGTATAAGTATAAGGCTTATGCAGATGATCTGGTCTTTATATTGGAAGATCCAGAACAAAGCATTGACAAATTAAAAGAGACGATTGAGGAATTTGGGGACCTGGCAGGATTAAAGATTAACAAGGAAAAAACAGTTATGATAACTAAGAATTTAAGGAAACATGAGGAACAGCAACTGGAAAAAGTAACAGGATACAAAGTGGAAAAGAAGACTAAATACCTTGGTATAACAATTACTAATAAGAACACAGATTTATTTGAAAATAATTATGTGAAGGCATGGTCAAAAATAAAAGAAGATTTGAAGAGTTGGGATAAGTTGGAGATATCATTATTGGGAAGAATAGCATCAATTAAAATGAATATTCTGCCAAAGATGCTATTTCTATTTCAGAATATACCAATTATTACTAATGAGAAAGTAATGGAAACTTGGAGAAAAGATTTAACAAGGTTTATATGGAGGGGGAAAAAACCTAGATTAAAATGGAATCTATTAATTGATGTGAAAGAGAGAGGCGGTTTAGCATTGCCAGATTTACAAACTTATTACTACGCCAGCTCAATTTCATGGATTATGGAATGGATATTACTAAAGAACCAACGACTATTGACATTAGAAGGTTTTAATGCAAGGTATGGCTGGCATGCCTACCTGTGGCATAATAAAGTAATAACTCATAGAGAATTTGAGCATCACTATGTAAGAAAGGCATTGATAAAAGTATGGACAAAGCTCAGAAGAAAATTATGTTCAAGAATACCGATGTGGTTATCCAATCACGAAGCATTTTACAAAAGAGAAGATTTGTATAAAGGACAATGGTTAACATATAGAGATATACTAAAAAAAGAAGGCAATATTTACAAAATGAAATCACAAGAAGAACTGCAATTAGAAAATAAAGAATGTCACTGGTTGCTATATCGTTAGCTGTATGAAAAATTTAAGATAGATCAAAAAATAGACGGAATAGAAGTTGAGCATACAAAAATGGAAGAATTAGTATGGGGTGAAAAGACTAAGATGATATCAAAGATATATCACATGATTCTGCAGATAAATTTAGAACAGGAATGTGTAAAACCTTATATGATAAAATGGGCACAAGATATAGGTCAAGAAATACACTTAGAGCATTGGGAAAAACTTTGGGGAAAGAATCTCTCATTCACAAAAAGTTATAACTTAAAGGAAAATCTATATAAGACAATGACAAGATGGCATTTGACACCAGTTAGACTGGCGAAAATATATCGGAATATGTCTAATCAATGCTGGAAATGCCAGAAAGCAACAGGGACCCTATACCACATTTGGTGGAGGTGTGAAAGGGCAGAAAAATTTTGGGGGAAAATAAATAAAATAATCAGTAGAATAATCAATATAGATTTTCCTTTAAGCCCAGAGATCTACTTATTGAATATGTTTTTCAAATTGGACAAACAAACTCAAAAAAAATATTGGAGACTTTTATCATATATGACAACAGCAGCCAGATTATTGTATGCAAAGTACTGGAAATCCTCAGTGATACCATCAACAGAGGAATGGTTAATTAAACTACAAGAAATGTGTGAAATGGATAAATTAACTATTATTCTGGATGAGAAGAAAACAGCTAAAGATCTGAAAGAATGGGAAATCTTAACTCCCCTATGGAAAGAAAAATGGGGAGAAGAATACGTAAATAAGCTAGACCTGTAAAACAGAGAATATAAGGAAGTTAAAGGAGATTAAACAGAAATAAATGAGTAAACAGGAATTCTAAAAGGGTAAGAAATTGTGAAATTATCAAAATGGCTAGAAAAAGAAAGAGAGGAAGTCAAAGGTGTGAAAGGAAAAGGCTGAAAGAGGAATAGAGAGTGAAAGGAAGAAAGAGGGATGAGAGGTTAGAGAGTAGGGAAAGTGGAGTTCGTCGAGATTATAAGTAAATATATATATATATATATATATATATATACATACATGTAGATGTACGTGGATATATAGAGGTATAGATTGTATAGGTCTTGGGTGGTGATATGGGAAAAAAGAGATATGTATATTTTATTTTGTATTTTTTAAGGTATGTGTGTTTGAAATGAAATTAATAAAAAATATATATTAAAAAAAAAAGAGATCAGATTAGTCTGGCATGACTTGTTTCTCTGAAACCCATGTTGATTTTTTGTGATTATGGCATTACCTTCTAAATGTTCACAGACTCTCTGTTTAATGATCTGCTCTAGAATCTTCCCTGGTATTGATGTCAGACTAACTGGACAATAATTGTTGGGATCCACTTTTCCCCCCTTTTTGAAGATGGGGACAATGTTTGCACTCCTCCAGTCTGCTGCGACTTCTCCTGTTCTCCAGGAGTTCTCAAAGATTATTGCCAATGGCTCTGAGATTACATTTGCCAGGTCTTTTAATACTCTTGGATGTAGTTCATCTGGTCCTGGAGATTTAAATTCATTTAGAACATGTTGAACTGGTGTCTGTTGTGATGGTGTAGGAACACCACAATGACTTTCAATGTTATTTCTGCCTCCAGTACCAAATTTTCTGTTAAAGAAGTTATGCTCAGGAACATGCTGGCTTCATTAGCTGAGGTATGGCTGTACTGTCATCCTAAACCTCAACAGAGAACTAAGTGCAACTATGTAAAGGGGTGAATTATGTTAAACTATCTCTTGTCTTGAAATAAAAAAAGGCTGGATATGCATGATTTCCAGATGTGGTCATGGGAATAGCAAAGGCAGAGGTGAAGTACCTTTGGTTCTCCATATATTTTACCCTAATGCTTTATCAGCTAAACCTAGCAAGGTCAGATGAGCTACAGTGCAAGGTGTAGTACAAAACCTCTAGAAATTCCTTTCCTCTGGCCTGTGGAATTTTGGACCATACCCAACAGGTTAGGCTTATAATACCTTCAAGGCACCATATCTCATCTGAGCTAAAGCAGGTTAGTGGTTGGATGGGAGACTGCCTATGAATACCAGGTGCTGTAGGCTAAATTTCAGAGGAAGAAACTACCTCTGAGGTTTCCTTGCCTAGGAAAACCCTATGAAATTCATGGGATCTCCCTGAGTCAACACACACACACACATAATAGGTTTATGAACAAATGCCCCTCCCAGCCTAATCTATAACTGGACTATCCTGGAATTCTGATCCAATTTAAACTAACCCAATTGCCATTCCAACAGATTTTATCAAGAGAAAAAAGACAGTTTAACTCACTTGCCTCTGCCAAGAATTGTTTCCTTTCGCTTCCTCTGTTAGCTGGTTATAGTTTTCATGTCAGCTGGTCATTGTAAGAATTCAGAAGGTTTATGACAGGATGGGCAAAGTATGACTTTCCAGATATTGTTGGACTGCAACTCTTATGTTCCCCCACCACTTGCTATCTGGCCAGGACTGCTGGGAGTTGCAGTACAACAACATCTGGTAGGTTGCATATTCCCCACCTGCACTTTAGAAGCTGGTTTGGTTGGGTTCCCCCCCCCCTTCCTTCCTCACCATCTTTTTTTCCTCTGCCCATGGGGTTTTTCTCTGTCAAGTTTTTAAAATGGATCTTTAAGCCACTTGGGAGCCTTTTAAGCAGAAGACCAGGGTAAAAATGCTATAAATAAATCAATTTTATGAATCTTTAGGTGACATCTGTGTCTCTCAGATCTAGAGCCAAAGATTCAGCTATTAAGGAAGTCTGAAAAAGATTACTTGTATATTTTTGAAAGTAAAGTTAAGTCTTTCATTTTTGTTTAAAATATAGGTGAATTCAATAGACTGCTAAAAGGACACCTTTGTTCCTAGTTCTAATATCTAGATAAAGTGACATAAACATAAAGGACCAAGATCACTGTTTCATTCCTGTTTTCTGTATGGAACTTCTCTGTGCTTCTGATTTTGGTTGAAGAAAAGATAGTGTGATTCTTTTCCCTCCTAAATGAATCCAGGTGAAGTGACATAAATAAATTACACACTGGTCTCTTGCATAGGAGTTACAGAGGTGACTCCTTGGTCCTTCAATGAATGGTGATCCTTGGTCCTTCAGTTTCTTCTGTTCTTTTGTTTTTAATCATTCTTCCACCTTTGCAGGCTTCTGTTGTAATAATAATAAATGGGAAATTGAACATTTTTTTTTCAGGTCAAGGAAACACATTAAGGTTTGCTTTGTTTACACTTAGGCTCAAGAAGCATTTAATTGTAACAGAACATCTAGAGATGATGGCCACAAGCACACTGTTCTTGGTGTGTGCATTCCCACCCCCCAGAAGGCTGTGACATGCAAGATGTCGGTTGTTATTAACATCTTGCTATAACCCTTCCATCTGTTAATCTTCTTCAGTTTGACATACCAGGTTATTTGTAACTGAAGGCTAGAGAACGCAAAGAATTTCTTTCTTTATAATAACCTTCTACGAACATGAATCTTATTTCCTTTTGAGATGGAAAAAAAGAGCTTTTGTGTAGGTATAACTTTATTTGACCTTTTCTTTATGGGGATAATGCTGTTATGTATATTCTATGGCATTTTGCGTTTATCATATTCCCAAGAGAACATACAGAAACAAGGCAAATACTATCACTGGTAAAATTCATCTTTTTAAACACTCTTCTTTGTGGAATGGCATTAACCCACTAGGGTAACCTAAAAGGCAAATAAAGCAAGATAAGTCTCATCCAACATGATTGTTTTTAATGCATTTTAAGGTCAATGCTAGCAGATGCCATTTCAAGAGAACTAGTATGTTGTAGTGGTAGAAAGGAGGGCTACCACATGGTAGATCCTAATTCAAGTCCCACTGAGTCATGAAACTCATCAAGAAACCTGGCCATGCATACTTTCTGCCCTGACCTACCTTTCTAGGTTGTTGTGATGATAAAGTAGGGAGGAGAAGAGCCATATGCATATAATGGCAGGATATAAATGTAACAAATGCACAAAATAGATGGCCATAGGAAATATAAAATGGATTCCCAAAGTCTGAGAGACCAGGAAAGCACTATTAGCCTGAGGCTCAATACTAAGCCTGCATTGAATAGTTACATTTTCAAAAGAAATTACTGTAATACTTTTGGAGGGTAAGACAGTTCCCCCCCTAAAAATCCCACATGCTTGTGTACATTTCCAGTTTCACTTATGTAGTGCCATTGTTTCCCTTAGTTTGTTTTGTTTCAGAATCATATTTATATGAGTATGCCCCATATTTCCCCCTTAATCACATAATATAATCCTAGCTAATAAAGCATGAAGTAGTCAGTGGGGTAATCCCAGGAAAAGAAAGAGATTTGACTACATGGTGAAGTTATTGGGGAAATTAGGACTAGTGAAGCGAATCCAGAAAAGCAACAGGTGCTAGAGTTCATGTTGGGGTGCAACAAAGAATTTTAGAAGAAAATCAGCCTGTGTTTTCATAGATTACAGTAAAAAAAAAGAAGCATATAACAGATGCATAGATGTATATTTTATACTTTATAGATAATAGCAAAGCCAAACTCTAAAAACTATGAATTGCTCTCAAGAAATGAGCATGCCACAACATTTGATTGTCCTGATCAGTAACCAATATTCTGGGCAAGAGACTACAATCAGGACAGAATGCAGGGAAACAGAATGGTTTCTAATTTTAAAAGGGGTAAGACAAAATTGCATTTTATCACCCTATTGGTTTTTTATTTATATACAGAACATATCATATGGGAACCAGTCTTAGACTTGGAAGAAGTCTAAGGTGGTGTGAAAAGTTCAGGAAAAAAATCAAGAATTTAAGATATGAATACGACATCATATTATGTGTGTGTGCACACGTGTGCATGTGCCTTCAAGTTGTCAGTCAACTGATGACAACCCATGAATTTCATAGAGTTTTCTTTGGCAAGAAATACTCAGGGTAGTTCTGACACCATATTACCAGCAGAAAATATCAAAGAGTTAGAATGACTTCTGATCAAAGTTAAGGAAGAATGTGCAAAAACAGGATTGCAGCTGAATATTAAGAAAACAAAAATAATGACCACAGATTTACATAACTTTAAAGTGGGTGATGAAGACACGGAAGTTGTTAAAGATCTTCTATGCCTTTGTTCAGTCAGCAGTCAAAATGGAGATTTCAGTTAAGAAATCAGAAGACTAAGATGTGGAATGGCAGAACTAAACAAGATCCTCAACTGCATCATTGAATACCAAAGTCAGAATCATCCATGCCATAGTATTTCCAGTTCCTATGTATGGTTGTAAGAACTGAACTATGAAGAAAGTGGACAAGAAGAAAATCAACTCATTTGAAATACAGTGCTAGAAGAGAGTTCTATGGATACAGTAGGCCACCAAAAAGACACCTAAGTGGGTTTGACAGCAAATAAAGACTGGAACCCAAAATGCCAAAAATAAAGCTATTGTATTTTGATCATATCATGACATAAAATGACTCACTGGAAAATATGATAATGTGCAATAAAACTGAAGGCAGTAGGAAAAGAGAAAGACCACATTAGAGATGAATTGATTCAATCAAGGAAGCCATGTCCCTGAGTTTACAAGACCTGAGCAGGGCTGTTAACAACAGGATTCCTTAAGGTTCCCCAATTCATAGAATCACCATAAGTTGAAGGTGATTTGATGGGAAATATCAACACAAGGAATGAGGGAGAAGATGAGTGCAGGAAGGATCTGTAGTGGCAAGAAGGAGAAAGAGGATAAGAGATAGGGGCCAGGGGAGAAGGTAAGGGAAGAATAGAGCCAGGGTTTCCAGGTGAGGGCAGAAGGAAAAAAAAGAGAAATGAAATTAAGGATAAAAAAGAGAAAAGAATCACATGCATAAGCATTGCTGAAGAAGAAAGGTGTTTCTATCACACTGCAACTTACATTTGGCTCAGTCTAAGAAAGGAAAATGTATGACAATTGGTAGGGTGGTTGGGGTTTAAATGCCCTCTGACACCATCCTCTTCCTCAATGCCATGGAATCATTGCTTTGTACATACAACTCTGTGCTGTTCTTGGCCCAAGAAGGCAGATTTCAAGGAACGGGGAAAATACCACAGTGGTTTACTGGCAGGGGAAGGGGGCAGGGGTTCAAGCAGCACCAAACTGCAGTTCTGTAGCCTGGTTGTCCTCCCTCTGTCATCACATGACAGCACTTCCAAGGCTTGACAGCTGCCTTTAGGATGGCATTTGGGCATTGTACAAGGAGATAATGGATATCTATTTGTGCAATGTCCAAAAAATAAGCACATGTGTATAATGCTGTTATGTATACATACAGTATGTCAGCAACAGAAATCCAGCCTTAAAATGGTTTGTTAGATGCATCTCTTCCCATCCTGGAGATACATTCTATTTCCTACCACACTTGCTTCCGGACAAACTGTGTTATACTGTATGTTTTGTTGTTGCTATTGATGCTTTTGTGACAACATAAAACCGGCAGTATCTGTTCCAATGGACAAAAGTAGGTTATTATGTAAAATACTACTATGCATTATGAGCAGCAACTCCTCCAGTTTCTGGGAGGAAAAACCCAAATAAACTGTCATCAATTGCCAGATACATTCATGATGTACATACCCAGTAATGATGCATAATATATGCTAATGAATCACTAGCACACATATCTTAGCTGCAGTCAGTTGTATGTTTATGATATTTTGCATTATGGATACTATCACAGGTGAGCTCCATGTGCTAGTCATTTGTATTTGAAAATTAACAAGTAGATGAAAGAACATTTATGTCTTACATGATGCCTGCTAGAGAATCAACATGGACCAATAGACAGAATGAATCTTTAAATAAGCAATGAACCTAGGAGTGTGAAATTCACATTTTTGTTGCTCTTCTCAGAATCCCACCTGCATTCACATTCTGTTCCATATTGGGTTTCATATTAGAGTGTAAGAGCTATTTTTCCTCCTATTTGCTTCTCCTGTGGAAGTGTGTGTGTACCTTAACAGATTCATTACTTAATATCACATTTTAATCTATTCTTCTTAGTGTGGACATCTTCGAATTGACTATACCATGTTTTTGTGCACTTTTTTTTTCAAATATGCACATTTTTAGCCATGGATGACAAGAAAGGGAACCTGATACAGTTTATATCCAGCAATGGGAAACTTTTCCATTATTGCATATGTAGGTATTGCATACCTCCTTGCACAATGTCCAAAACATGTGCATTTTCATTAACAGACAACAAATTTGGTTAATTATTTGCTATTCTGATTCTCACTTGATTTCAGAAATCAAACAAGTCCTAATTCCCACAGTGCTTTCTAAAATACCACTCTAAATTTCATAACAATTTGACTTTCATCAGTGTATTTCAGATACAATTAACAATGCATCATATTAACAGTTAACAATACATCATTCTACAATCTATCAATCACTGATATTTTACATTGGCTACTTGGCTACATCTACATAACTAAATCACATCTCATGTCCCAACCCCCCTCCCAAGTCCACCTTAAGAGCCAGTCTGGATTGGGCAAAGGAGGTCTGTTCAGCTTCTGATCAAGACTCAAAGAGAAGGATGTTTCTATGTTCCTGGTAGTGAGTGAGAATGCAACAGGAATTGCAACAGGGCTCCTGCTTCTGATTGTCACAGCCTGACTTGCTGGTGGGATGGGGTGGAAACACCATCCTCTTGAGCCTGAAAAAGCTGAATGGACCTCCTTCACCCAATCTGGCTGCTGGCTCTTAAGGTGGGCTTGGGTGGCAATACAGAGCAGTTACAAACCCATAACTCTAGGTTACTAATCTTTAACTGCAATACTGAATGCCAGTCAAGATACATATCTCTATGTATATCTATATATAGATATACATATATAGATACATAGATATGGGAGAGTAAAGGGGGCTTTTTGTCTCATGATAGGATTTTCAAGTTAAAAGGCTTCACAAATGGTTTACCACTGCCTTCTCACACTACTGACAAGTGTTAGCTATGGTTCCATTCTGTTTACCTTGTACACTGAACCTATCATATGTAAAGACTGAGGAAAGAGGTATGAAAATCGGAAGAAGGAACATCAACAAAATGCTGCAGCCAGAATGGGGCCAGTTATAGGGAGCATACAACTCCCTTGTTAAAACACCTTCAGTGGGTACTGGTTCATTTCTGGGAGCAATTCAAAGTGCTGGTCATGCCCTGTAATGCCCTATGTGGCCTATGTCCAGACTATTTGAAACACTGTACACTATCTCCCTACACGAACCTTCCAGAGTTCTGAGATCCACAGGCAAAGTCTTTCTTTCGGTCCTGCCACCATCATAGGCTCACATGATGAAGACACGAGAGAGCGGCTGCTCCCACCTTCTGGAATGCCCTTCCATGGGATGTTAGGCTGGCTTCCTCCCTACTTTCCTTTCACCAACAGGCAAAGATGTTTTTGGACTTTATCAGACTTTATCATGAGATTATGATGTCATGGTAGCGCAAATTGGTGCAGCTATCAAATGATGTTGTCATCTTCATGTTGCTACTCCATGTGCCAGCTGCAAATAAGGTATCACTTTTAATTGATATGACAAGCTGTCAATAGATCATCAATATCACATTTTTCATGGTATTGACTGTGTGCGAAAACACGTCCCATTGTAATAGCGAGATTATAGTGTGAATGGGCAGTTCTCAGCATGAAAACATAGAATCATAGAATTGCAGAGCTGGAAGAGACCACAAGGGCCATCCAGTCCAACCCAGTGCCACTCAGGAAATCACGATCAAAGCATCCCCGACAGATGGTCATCCAGCCTCTGTTTGAAGACCTCCAAGGAAGGAGACACCACCACGCTCTGAGGGAGTGTGTTCCATTGCCGGACAGCTCTTACTGTCAAAAAGTTCCTCCTAATGTTGAGGTGGAATCTCTGGTCCTGGAGCTTGCATCCATTGCTCCATGTTCCAGTCTCTGGAGTAGCAGAAAACATGTCTGCTCCATCCTCAACGTTACACCCCTTCAAATACTTAAACAGGGCTATCATATCGCCTCTTAACTGTCTTTTTTCCAGGCTAAACATACCCAGCTCCCTAAGTCTCTCCTCATAAGGCATAGTTTCCAGACTTTTCACCATTTTAGTTGCCCTTCTCTGGACACGCTCCAATTTGTCAATATCCTTTTAGTTGTGGTGCCCAGAACTGGACACAGTATTCCAGGTGAGGTCTGACCAAGGCAGAATAGAGCGGCACTATTACTTCCCTTGATCTAGACACTATACTTCTATTGATGCAGCCCAAAATCACATTGGCCTTTTTAGCTGCTGCATCACATTGTTGATTCATGTTCAACTTGTGGTCTACTAGGACTCCTAGATCCCTTTCGCACGTAGTCTCATTCAGCCAGGTCTCCCCCATCCTATCTCTATGCATTTCATTTGTTCCCCCTAAGTGCAGTACCTTACATTTCTCCGTATTGAATTTCATTTTGTTAGCTTTGGCCCAGCTCTCCAGTCTATCCAGGCCATTTTGAATTTTGATCCTGTCCTCTAGGGTATTAGCTACTCCACCTAATTTGGTGTCATTTGCAAATTTGGTAAGTATGCCCCTAATTCCATCATCCAAGTCATTGATAAAGATGTTAAATAGCACTGGGCCCAGGACAGAACCCTGTGGCACCCCACTGGTCACATCTTTCCAAGACGAAGAGGAGCCACTGCTGAGCACCCTTTGTGTTCGGCCAGTCAACCAATTACAAATCCATTAAACAGTTAACGTGTCTAGCCCGCATTTTACAAGCTTGTTTGCAAGAATGTCATGGGGAACCTTGTCAAAGGCCTTACTGAAATCAAGGTATGCGATATCAACAGTGTTCCCTTCATCTTCCAGGCTGGTAATTTTATCAAAAAAGGAGATCAGATTAGTCTGGCATGACTTGTTTCTCTGAAACCCATGTTGACTTTTTGTGATTATGGCATTGCCTTCTAAATGTTCACAGACTCTCTGTTTAATGATCTGCTCTAGAATCTTCCCTGGTATTGATGTCAGACTAACTGGACAATAATTGTTGGGATCCTCCTTTTTCCCCTTTTTGAAATTGGGAACAACATTTGCCCTCCTCATCTGGGTGAGAACGTGAAAATGAAGCACAGGACACTCTTTTTATGAACTCTCCTGTTTAGCTTCAATGTTTTAGGTTTGTTTCAGTGCTCATTTGTTCATTTACTTTGTTATTTAAGGTATTTTGGAGTTTTAAGCACTCATGTCTTCTCGCAAGAACCACCGAAATCTTGCCCGTGCTAAATCACGGATGTAAACTCCCATTCTTAGAGTACTAGTAGTCATCGTGCAATAGTTCTATGGCAGTTTTTTCATGTGATTACAACAACATGTGATAGTAAGTATAATAATGCCATGATGTTTCTGATTTCCTCACTCAATTACAGTGTTTTTATATGCTAGTCTGATAATGTCCTTTGTTTAAGCAGGCTTTTAATGTATAAGCAGGGTGGTTTTTTACTGGATGTTTTATTTATCTTTTCCCACTTCTATTCATTGTTAAAATTATTTTAAAATACTTTATATGTGATTTTAACTGTTTTAAATTATATTGTAATTGTTTTAAATTCACTACTTCTGGCAGCCACCTTGAGTCCTACTTTGGGAGAAAGGTGGGATATAAAATCAATCAATAAATAAGATACTACTAGCAGGAAATAGCAGAGACCTGGAATGACTATTAAGGAAAGTCAAGGAAGAAAGTGCAAAAATAGATTTACAGTTGAACATTAAGAAAACAAAAATAATGAGCACAGAAAACTTACAGAATTTTAAACTAGACAATGAAGACATTGAAATAGTCAAAGATTTCCTATATCTCAGCTTAATCATCAATCAAAATGGAGGCTGCAGTCAAGAAATCAGAAGAAGACCAGGACTTGGAAGGGCAGCTATGAAGAAACTAGACAAGATCCTCAAGTGTCAAGATATATATAATTGAATACCAAAGTCAGGATTGTCCAAGCCACTGTGTTTTCAATTTCTGTCTTAAGCTGTGAAACCTGGATAGTGAAAAAAAGTGATAGGAAGAGAATAATCTCATTTGAAATATGGTGCTGGAGGAGAGTTCTGCAGATTCCATGGATTGCCAGAAAGACAAATATATGCACCCTAGAGCAAATACAAGGCTGACCTCTCCCTAGAAGCCAAGATGACAAAGCTGGCACTGTCATACATTGAACATATCATGGGAAGACATGGCACACTAGAAAAGACAATAATGCTTGGTATGCTGACAGGAAAAGGAGACCACACGACAGGTTGATAGACTCAGTCAAGGAAGCCACAGCCCTGTGTCTGTAAGACCTGAACAGGGCTGTTGATAACATGGTGAGTTGGAGGTCTCTCATTCATAGGGTCATGATAAGTCAAAGTCGACTTGATGGCAGTTAACAACAACATAGAGGGGGCTTTTGCAGTTATAGATTCCTTAGCTTTGTTTTTGATGTTGTTGTTGATGTTGCCTTCAAGTCAACTTCAGCTTATAGTGACCCTATGAATGAGAGACCTCCAAGTTGCCCTATCCTCAACAGTCCTGCTCAGCTCCTGTAGATTCAGGGCTGTGTCTTCCATGACTGAGTCTATCCATCTAGAATGTGGGCTTCCTCTTGCCAATCCCTCCACCTTGCTAAGCATTATCATCTTTTCTAGTGAGTTCTGTCTTCTCATTATATGGCCAAAGTATGCCAGCCTCAGTTTAGTCATCCTTGCTTCTAGGGAGAGTTCCAGCTCGATTTACACTAGGACCCATTTATTCATATTTTTAGCAGTCCACAGTATCTGCAGAACTCTTCTTCAGCACCTCATCTCAAATGAGTTGGTTTTCTTCATATCAGCTTTCTTTACTGTTCATCCTTCACACCCATATATAGAAATTGGTAATACTATCACTCATACCATCCTAATTTTAGTATTCATTGATACAACTTCACACTTCAGAATCTTGTCTGGTTGCTTCATAGCTACCTTTCCAAATCCTAATCTTCTTCTGATTTCATAACTGCAGCCTCCACTTTGATTAATGGTTGAACCATGGTATGAAAAATCTTGAACTATTTCAATGCCTTCAATGTCTATTTTAAAATTACCTAAAACCTCTGGGGTAAATATGCTGCCCATATTTGCAGGCACATCCAAACACAGCAAGAGAAACAAAAACGAATGCTGAAGATCATTCAGTCTTCAATGAAAGATAACAGGGTCAGGCAAAAGTGAAACAAAACAAAACAAGCCAAATGATAGTTGGCTGACTGCCTTCTCCAAAAACACACAGAATCCAAAAAACTCAGCCAGGCAGTTCATTTAAGCCCTGGCTCCACCCCAGAAGCGAAACACCACTCTGTACTGTGATGTACTAGCCTATACTGGGCCCACTGAATTATATGAACTTGTATAAAAGAGAGGAAAGGATGACAGATTCATTGGAAGAAGAACAATATGACATTGGCAATGTCTTTATGACAGTGTTAATGTGTCAGAAACATCAAGAAATGGTGACAATGCTTGGTCTAGTAGCATGTACCAAAGTTGATGTAAACTGTGTACAGTAACATGTATGTAATGTAAATATGTAATGTATATGGTCAGTTGCAACATTTTGGAGAGGATTGTCAGGGTAATATTGCTTTAATTGCAAAAGGAAAAATGTTGGAGCAACAGACCACAGATCATCACAGCTGAATTGGGTTTGATCACAGCTGTGGCTAGGCAGAAGGCTGACTGTCAAACACTCCTATACAGCTGAAGCACAAGATGTATTATGTGTGGGTTGGTGTCATGGAGAAAGAGGAGTGTTGGTAGTTGTTGGAGAAATTGCTGTTGAATTTGTTAATGAGGTTTGCTGTGTATATACTGTGTGTTTGTTTATACTTCAACTAAAGTTAAAGACCTCCAGATATCTTTGGATGAACCTTTCTGCCTGTAAGTCTTTTTGTGTATGAAAGTGGGTCAGAGCAGTGAAATGGCTGCTAGCTGAAGCCTTTATTTATGTGCCCATTTTGCCGTGCAGTTCTGCTATTCGGCTATTCCTGGGTTAGTTTGTCCCCAGGCTGTGCCAGATGCCTCTCAGTGGGCCTATACTGAATGGAAAATCTTCATATTGTTCTTATTCAAATGAATCTGTCATCCTTTCATCTCTCTTATATCAGTTCATATAGTTCTTTAGTGTATTGTTTCCATTGTCTTTTTATTTGTGTACAGATATTTAGCTAAGGTATGATTATACTTATTTTTAGAATCTGAAAGACCAAAGTTAATATTGAGAACATTTGAAGATTATAGTATTTGCATATAAATAAAAATATTAAAGGGAAAATATTTAAAATCTAGAACCACATTATTTTAAAAATGCATCATTGTCTTACTATGTGCAGTTAGAATGAATTAAAAAGAATTAGAACTATATAGTTTTCATTTTAAAAGAGAGATTTTCTACTTTCTATAGTTACAGACATAGATAAATAATAGGAGATACATGCATGATGCTTTAGTGAGGAAAAGTGAAAACAAAGTCATGCAGCCTGCATTCTCCTTAGGTTATGAGGTAAGAAAAGAACTGCCATTTCAAAATATAACAGTCAGGAATGGTATTGAGATTGTGAAAGACGTCAACACAGCCATCTGTCAAGACACTCATAAACGAACTAGGCTGAATTTGATGCAGGAAGTGCCCAGAGGTTCTAGCACTTAGGAGGAGGTGTGTGTGTGTGGTTTGTAGAGGCAGATAGACAGAGAGGTCATTTTTATTTTCAGGCCCTGTGTGGGGTGTGTGAGATGTATGGTTCTATCTCTGGTCAATTACATCTTGTTTAGTCCATGTTATATTGTTGACATTTTCATATCTTTGTCCATTGATGTATTCACAGGTATGATTAAAAATAAGATGCATTGTCAAAGAGTGAAATTTTATAAAGGTCTACAGACATCAGCACAGGTGTTTGAATGATATTAGCAAATGCTAAGAAAGGTTAAGAATTGTAGGATAGCACCAGAGATGGATTAATCTGTCCACTTCTGTTTGTCTTATTTTGTTAATTTCATAGTCATAAGTGCCTCCGACATTTTAACACATTTGTTTGCATTTAAAACAAATCTGCATAAAAATGGTTGTGCCCTTTCATGTTAATTCATCTGAACATATGATTTTTGTATATAATATTTCCTAATATATGCATTTTGGAAACGATCTTTCTATGATATAACTAAGTTTGTATATTATTTTTACAATATATGAACTTAGTGTGCATATTTCCTTAATATATATACACATTTATGGAAATGTAATTTTTGAACATTTGCACCACACAATTTGAAAAAGTCCAAATACTGAAGGATAACTGTATTTCTATTTGCACAATGTTTTGATTATAGAGATCCACATTCAAATGCAAATGAATTAATGCTTCTGTGGCACCTACTTATAAGAGCAATGCAGTCAAAATTAGGTACAGTAGCACGCAAACACAGTTTTGTCCTTTGAAAAAATATGGATTTTCCTCAAATTTATGCATTTTGTGCTTGATCAAACACATGATTTTTATTTTTGCAATGACAGTCACTGACTTAACAGGCCATTAATATGGTGGTTTTTATGGTGTGCATTTGAAGAACTATATAATTTTCCTGAAGTGACTCTTTTGTAGCCACATGTTGGCTACAATCATGTCAGTCTGTCTCTCCCCCCTGGTTTCATACCCCACAGAAAGAATTTAGTTCATATTTTCTCTCACACTGACTGAATGAGTAACTAGGAATGGGAATCCTTACTGGACTTGTTCTCCTCTGTGAAAAAGAAAAACCAAAATTTGTCTCCTTGCCTGGGAGCTGGCATTCTTAGTGAAAACATTTACACTTGTGAGAATGGTTTGTGGGCAACTTCAATGAATAATTTCTTTGTACACTACGGTTGCTGCTGGTTAGTTGTATCAATGTTTTGTTCACACTATACATTTGTCCAAAGTATAAGGACTGAGTGGATTGCTTGCATAAGTTTGTTCTGTGCTGTGTATGTATTTTGCTTCAGAAAGGGGTAAATGACTAGTTTTTGCATACAGACATCTTACATAGACTGTAGAAATTGTAGAAATGAAAAATAAAGGGGTTCTTGTCTTACTTGAGGAGAAATATCTTTTGGGGATTGTTAATTTCTCAACAGCATGGCTTGATGACACACTGTTCACTGAGAATGAGTAATTTTGCAAATGTTTGTTATATCGCTAATAGTCCACACATCTGGACTGATCTAGATCCCCACACACATACACACAAAGAACACCTAACTCATCCCATTATTCTGCATAGAACTGAGGACTTTTATCACACAGTCCCCATTAAACATTATTTTGCCATCATAAAAAAAACAATTTTTATGCTGACAAAAAACACCCCCCTCCCACCACACTTACCTCTAATCCCAGCAGAAGGCTTCCCTGGCAATGAAGAGGAAGTGAACGAAGCCCCGTTCACTTCCTACTGGTACTTTGAAATCCAATGGGACTTCATCACGTGGGAAATTCAAAAATAAAATCAAAAATAAAACACAAAAAGTTACAAAAAGCACATACACACAGTTTAAAACTTCCAAGTAAACCAGGAAAGGTTTTTAAAAGTGCATCACTTACCTGGATGTCATGATCTCACCCAGGAAATGTTTGCGCTGGACCAGCCATCTTCAAACAGATGTGACACAGTGGATGTCACAACAAAAGGGGACAGGGCTAGGCAGCTTCTTGCTCCCATTCTGAAAAACAAAACAAAAACAAAACTGGTGTGAGTGTTGCCTGAACAGGACTATTGTGCAGAGATTGCCACATTGTCCTAATTAAATTATAGGTAGGCATTAGAGTGTGACATGGTATAGCATGCACTGGACACTCTGTACATGCTTAGAGAGATCCAGGCAACAAAAAGTAGCAGAGTAGTGGAAAACACCTTTTAGCACCAGCATTCACTGCCAGACAACCAATAAAGCACACAAACACTCAGGTCATATCTCTAACTACTAAACTTTACTGATACATGAGGCCCATCTATACAATTCAAAAAATCCATTTGGGGGGTAAAAAATACGAATAGGTAGTTGTTCAAATACCTACGATCCACCTACATGATTTTTTACCCCCCTAAACTCCATATGACCCCCCTTCCCCAGCTGGCTGGAGCAATCAAGCAAGCAGCAGTTTTAAATCTCCTGCCACTTTTTTTTTAAATGTAAAAAGTTGCCCGCTTTGCAGAAAGTCAGTTTTCCCTATTTACAATGTAAAATAAAAAGAAATATGTATAAAATTCATGGATTTACCAGACTCTCACTTAGCTGGGAATCCAACATGGTGGCCACTCCCAGTTCCCCTCCTTGCTAGCTCCGCCCCCTCTACTTGGGCAGCCAATGAGATTACACTGGCTGTTCGTATGTGTGTGAATGGGGGGTACAGACGATCAACCATTCAAACAGCTGTACAGATTTTTGGCTGAGATCCACTAATCCTTCCAAATGCTGAATCCACGTCATTTGCGGGGGATTTGCTAGCCCCCCTTCTGAATGACACGTATAAATCCAAATGGCCATGTGTACAGAAGATCGATCTTCCAAATGGCGTACGTATTTTATTTTTTTTTTACTGTGTAGACGGGCCAATGGTAAAATATTTACAGAAACAACAGAGAATCCTCTCTGTGGCAATAAGCAGAGCTTAGCAGCTTCAGCCACTGTACAGCCCAAAAACAACTTAGAAGCTGGTTACACAGCTTCAGAACACATGCAATAAACACCCTGCCTCATGGGCACATACATACAGTTCCCATGCATATTACAAGCCCTCAAGGCTATTTTCCCTTAACATAGGCCAATTACAGCCTTGTTTACACCAGTATGCCCCTTGTAGGCAAACATGTTGATTTGTTTACTGTGTTCTCTGTACAGCATGAATTTCTGTGACTCTATGTCCCATCATACTCTGACAAAGTGGACCTAGAGCCAGTGTGATGTAACAGTTTGAGTGTTGGATGACAACTCTAGGTAACTAGGGTCAGCTGAGGAAATCAATAGAAAACCTCCTCTAAATAAAAGTTGCCCAGAAAGGTATACTTCAGAGTGGACTTGAAGGCCCACAACAACAGTGAAGAGGACGGGGAAAGATGACAGTGGAACACTGTGAACCTGTTGTATCCGTTTTAGTGATAGCACCCAAGTTATAGAACTCTGTTCCAAGATAAAGGTATTTGGTATCTTATTTACAGGGTGTTTTTTTTAAAAAGGCACCATCTCTTTCCTTTGTGCATGTAATGGTTTTTAATGTTTATGATGCTTTTTATTGCCTTTTGCTGTCTCAGTGTTACCAGATGGCTTTTAGCTGTGCTATTTCTTGTAGTTTTTCTGACATTTATTGATGTTTTATTTTTACTGTTTCAGTTTTGTATTACAAGCTATCTTAAGACTATATGTGACAAAATGGAAGCAGGCATTTTATAATAAAATAATGAACTAGATGTGGGGGTTTTCTGCTCTTTAGAAAACACCAGGTTTTCCAACATTTTTCCACAAACCTTCATTTCATGCTTTGAGGATAAATGTAACTCATGTGTCGAGAATACCAGTAGATGTTCTAGCAGCTCATCTGTACACTCAGCCCTTTTTCTGCAGTACTCATTTTTTCCTTAACCACTTATTTACATTTAAATCCACTGACAGTAGCATACATGAGTTTTTAACATGAGAATTGTAATCCTCTGGGAGCGAAGAGAATGTTTCAAAAATTTCATCCAGTACAGCTACAGAGAAGAGCAGATACCATGAACAAATTGAATTGTAAGCAGCCTTAGATATAGTGAAATGATTAAACCATAAATGTGTAATAATAATAATAATAATAATAATAATTTATTTGTATCCCGCCCCTCTACAAATGCAATCAGGCGGCTTACAGCATTTAAAATATACATACAAGACCCTCCATCCCACCCACCCCTTAAAATACAATTAAATAATTAAAAATTTAAAACATACTTAATAAATACTAAAAACAAACAATAAAGATAGCTGTATTGGGATTAGACTAAGTTAGATTTTTCTTTCTGATGGCTGGGTATCTATTCAGGAAAGGCTCGCCGGAAGAGATCTGTCTTAAGAGCTTTTTAAAAGCTATTTAGGGTGGTAATGCGACAGATTTCATGCCAAACTTAGGCATACTTCTAAAAAATTCAAAGTACTGATGACAAGTTATAAAGATTTATATGGTTTGGGGCAGGACTATATGAAGGACCATATTTTGAAGGACCATATTCTTTAAAAAAATAGACTTTTATTCAGGAAGATTTCTGACCAAGAAAACTTGCATGATGTGAAAGATGCTTATAACTAGGCATGCTAAGACTGCATGGGAGTTCTACTTACCTTCAAATGAACACAAGTATGGCAAGATCAGAGATCTGACTGGGTGGGTGGAGATTCAGAATGATACTGAGGGCAAAGCTAGTGTGAATCACTTTACTAGCAGTTTTAGCCCTCCCACATTTGAATGGACATATAAACAGGGCTAATGGCTTTTGCAAATTGGTAAAGCCATGAGTTGATCTGTGAACAGCTCATGAAGAGCAGCTACATGTTTTGAGCAGTCACTGCAAATAATTAGATCATTTCTACACTGTAGATTGTCTATTGCTATGGAAAGATACAGTACATATTTTCACAGTCTTCTTTCTGTTGAAAAGTTGCTGCCTGTCATGATTCATAGATCTCTCTTTCTATATAATGACTTTTCTGTGATATATTTATAATTTATTTTGCTCATTTCACATATATACACACACAGTTAAGTCTTTGGCTAGAATCCTGTTGGTAAAAATAACTATGATGATGTAGGTAGTAGTGGCAAGAGGAAACAGTTGGTAGGTGTAATAGCTCTGAAGGATATAAGCTATTGGAGAAATAGAATATTTTAGTAGTTTCTGTCTGCTTTCCACAACCAACACCATGCCCATTGTGATGACTATGTCAATGGTCACACACTGAGACAATTTCCCTTGCTCAAGAATGGTTTATTGCAGCAGGAATTGAAATGTTCAGGATCAGGATCAAAGATAGTTTTGAACTCAGAGTTCAGAATACAGGGGATGATAGGAATCTTAGGTTTCAGTTACATCACACACACACCTGCAGTGGTTAATGAGGGAGCACTCCATTCCTTGCTTCCCATAGCAGCTTCTCAAAATATAATTGCCTCCATGACCTTGAAGGCCTGGTAACAGATAGCACAGTCAAAGCAGCTTCTCAGCCTAAGCAAATTCCCAGAGAGAGAGAGAAAGAGAGAGCTACATCTAATCTCAGCATGCCTTCTGCTCATGTCAGGCTCTGGCATTCTAGCTAGGCGTAACCAGCAAAGCACATTCAAGCTAGCAAACTATGCAGTGCCCATGCCAGAGTCCTGACACCCAGCCCTGGAGAAAGACCAACCACTAGTATAATGAACCCACAAGGTTCTGGTTATAATCTTGTTTATGATGGCAAAAATTCTACATTGCTTAAAGAAGGGGGCTAAATTCAAAGAGTGCCACTCTATTCTGCCTTGGTCAGGCCTCACCTAGAATACTGTGTCCAGTTCTGGGCACCACAATTCAAAAAGGATATTGACAAATTGGAGCATGTCCAGAGAAGGGCAACTAAAATGGTGAAAGGTCTGGAAACCATGCCTTATGAGGAAAGACTTAGGGAGCTGGGTATGTTTAGTCTGGAAGAAAGACAGTAAAGGAGTGATATGATAGCTCTGTTTAAGTATTTCAAGAGGTGTCACATTGAGGATGGAGCAAGCTTGTTTTCTGCTGCTCCAGAGATTAGAACATGGAACAATGGATGCAAGCTCCAGGAACAGAGATTCCACCTCAACATTAGGAGGAACTTTTTGACAGTAAGAGCTGTTTGGCAGTGGAACACACTCCCTTGGAGCATGGTGGGGTCTCCTTCCTTGGAGGTCTTTAAACAGAGGCTGGATGGCTATCTTTCAGGGCTGCTTTGATTGTCTATTCCTGCATGGCAGGGGGTTGGACTGGATGGCCCTCGTGGTCTCTTCCAGCCCTAAAATTCTATGATTATATGATTCTAGGGAAAGAATGCCCTTCATGTAGCCCAAGTGTGGGCTGTAGTTTTCTAAGTGTTATGGAAAAAGAAAAGGAAACTGAATCTGCTGATGCCCTAGCAATTCCTGCCATGAAAGATTTGGAGGTTTACGATACTCCAAAGTAAAGCAGCAGGGCAGCCTGAAGGTTCCGTTTTCCATGCTGCCTTTCCACATGACGTTGTCATTCTTCCATGGTTCTGCTGTTCCTGTCCCATGGGAGACTGAGGTAAAACTTCATCTTTTTGCTAATGGTTTTTTCTGGTTAGCAAAAAGATGCAGTTTTACCTCAGTCTCCCACATAACTAGAATGAAAGAACAATGATATTGTTCAGTATTGCAACATGGAAGATGGAAACTTTCTGCAGCACTGCCGCGTAACTTTGGAGTGTGGTAAGCCCCTAAGATTAACCTTGGTGTCCCAGGATATAGTACCAGGAAGACAGAGAAGTTTCAAGAGTGATTGGCTCCCGTGGGATGAGAAATCAAAGTTTGTAGCTTCAACAAGTCTTCTGGAGAAATATGGGAAAGAAGTCGGATCAAGACCACTCAGTTGTCACCTCAAGAAACAGCTGCCTGGTGAACCAATGACTCAGCTGCTGTCCTGTTTTCCATAATAAGTCATGCTCTTTTTAGCCAGTAAGGGAACAATCATCTAGTCCTGCACAGGCCATCTAGTGTGACCACCACTGGGTGTGTATAGCAGGATGGGAAACAAAATCAATGCCTTTGAGAAGGATGTGGTGATAACAACCTTCCTGTAAGTAATCTGGAGAAAATATGTAATTACTTTCATACTTAACTAAATTGTTGCCTCTTCCTCAAGGATCTTATGTCACATTAAAGTATATAAATGCTTGTAAAAGTCATTAAACCCCTTCTTCCCACCTCTGTGTCCCACTAAGAGCCATGATGCCTCCTCACTTCCCTCTCCCACTTCCATAGAGTAAGCAGAGTGTCTGAAAGGGGGCCTTTATTCTTAATGTAAGAATGTGCTTGATGTAAGTATAACTCTCTGTGTGATAAAACAAGGTCCATGAACTCAAGAGTTCTGCTTACTATGTTCAGACCCTGACATTCAGTGTGGCAAGGCTGGGTACAAGAAAGTTAGGAAAGGGGTTGTTAAGGTTGGTGCTAGTGTGCAACCCTGTGTACCCTACATATGTTTATATGACCACCACAGAGTTTATGTTTTCTTAATTGTACAGAACTGTACATATTTAATGTTTCAAAGATGCTTCCTCCAGCATCAAGGAAATGATGAAATGTTGGTCGGCAGGAGTGCTCTGTGTTTACAGGAAAGTTCCTGTTCCAATAAGCTGATCAGGGTGCCCTGTATTTCAGTACTAAATATATAGTATCATTTTCAGCAAATGAAAATGAGGCTTCATTTCAATCTCTGACCGAGCTTCCACTGACATAAATTGACTCAGATTTCTACCAGGAGTGTCAAATAGCTCTCAGTGAGATTCATAAGAAACACTAGAGATAAGATTTCAACAGTAGAGTCCATATAGATAACCACTGCAAACTTTGCAGTTCATCATATCTACTATTCATTATTGTGGTCATATAAACCTTTTGAGCAGCTATTGTTCTCCACCGTGTTTATACAGAATGTATTTGAAGGGAGGTTATTGAAATCAGAATCAGTCATAATAACAAACTCACTACAGAAGAACACCAAGGTTATTATGTCAGACGTTATGAAAAATTCAGAAATGGGCTTAGACTATATAATTTCCTCCTGCTGCTTGTCTAGCAATAATAAAAGATAAAACAGTTATATGGTCACATGCAAAGAAGGCTTCAGAATGCTAATTTTTTTTAGATACAATCTACCATTTTACAGGGCAATAATTCCAGCTCAGCAGTGTATGTCCCTGGACACTATTCCTGTAATTTTTAATGTTGTTGAAATGCTTCTTTTTGTTTAGTACCTATACTTTAAAAATAGCCATTTAATTGAAAGAGATCCAGACATATTCTTAAGATTTAAAATGTCAGAATTAGAAACTTTTCCATGTCTATACCCACTAATGGCCAGTTTGCATTTTACTCTCTAGACTGCTGCCACACCACGGAGATAATACAGTTTGACATTGCTTTAATTGCCATGGCTCAATGCTGTGGCATTCTGGGATTTGTAGTTTGTTGTGGCCTGAGAGCTCTCTGACAGGGAAGGCTAAATATCTCACAAAACATCTACTTTACTGGGCATAAGCTGCATGTGGAGAAGGAGTTCCATTCTGCTGGTGACTGGAACATGGGTAAAGGACATTTTTGTCAGGTTTTGGGGAGGGCCAGGCCAGGAGAGGTTACTTAGTTAATTTAACTATCATACTTAACTAAGTAGCTGACATAGAATATTGGCCTTTATTTATTTATTTATTTATTTATTTTATCAGTCTCTGTGGGAGTGGGTGGGCGGGCAAGGGACTGGTTCTTGTTCAGTTTCTGCATTGCCAATTGGCATTTCTTCTTCAGAGATCCAGTATTATCTCTCACATTTCTCAACATAAGACACCATTAATGTTTTGTTATAGTATCATAGAATTGTAGAGTTGGAAGAGACCACGAGGGCCATCCAGTCCAACCCCCTGCAAAGCAGGAAATCATGAACAAAGCATCCCTGACAGATGGCCATCCAGCCTTTGTTTAAAGACATTCAAGGAAGGAGACCCCACCACGCTCCAAGAGCCCACTGCCGAACAGCTCTAAGAGCCCACTGCCGAACTGTCAAAAAGTTCCTCCTAATGTTGAGGTGGAATCTCTGTTCCTGGAGCTTGCATCCATTGTTCCATGTTCTAGTCTCAGGAGCAGCAGAAAACAAGCCTGCTCTATCCTCAACATGACACCCCTGGAAATACTTAAACAGGGCTATCATATCACCCCTTTACTGTCTTTGTTCCAGGCTAAACATACCCAGCTCTCTAAGTCTCTCCTCATAAGGCATGGTTTCCAGACCTTTCACCATTTTAGTCGCCCTTCTCTGGACATGCTCCAATTTGTCAATATCCTTTTTGAATTGTGGTGCCCAGTACTGGACACAGTATTCCAGGTGAAGCCTGACGAAGGCAGAATAGAGCTGCACTATCACTTCCCTTGATCTAGACACTATACTTCTATTGATGCAGCCCAAAATCCCATTGGCCTTCTTTAGCTGCCGCCTCACACTGTTGACTCATGTTCAACTTGTGGTCCACTAGTTCTCTTTTGCATGTAGTCTCATTCAGCCAGGTCTCCCCCATCCTATATCTATGCATTTCATTTTTCTGCCCTAAGTGCAGTACCTTATATTTCTCTGTATTAAATTTCATTTTGTTAGCTTTGGCCCAGCTCTCCAGTCTATCCAGGTCATTTTGAATTTTGATCCTGTCCTCTAGGATATTAGCTACTCCTCCTAATTTGGTGTCATCTGCAAATTTGGTATGTATGCCCCTAATTTCGTCATCCAAGTCATTGATAAAGATTTTGAATAGCACTGGGCCCAGGACAGAACCCTGTGGCACCCCACTGGTCACATCTTTCCAAGACGAAGAGGAGCCACTGCTGAGCACCCTTTGGGTTCGGCCGGTCAACCAATTACAAATCCATTGAACAGTTCTGTGCTGGATTTCCCCTATTGTGTCCTCTGTCCCATTATCCTCAATTTGGTCACCCTTTTCCTTTTCTGAAAACACTGAGGCAAAAAAGCTGTTTAATTCTGCCTTTTCTCTGTCCTTTGTTAGCATTTTGCCATCTTCTCCACGTAGTTGGCCCTACCGTTTCCTTCTTCCTCCTTTTGCTGCAGACATACCCCCAAAAAACCCTTTTTGGTTGTTCTTAACCTCTCTAGCAAGCCTGAGCTCATTCTGCGCTTTAGCTTTTCTGACTTTACTCCTACACGTGTTCACTATCTGTTTGAATTCTTCTTTAGTAATTTCCCCCCTTTTCCATTTCCTATACATGTTCTGTTTAAAACTTAGCTCCGTTGAAAGTTCTTTAGTCATCCCTCCTGGTTTCTTGAGAAACCTCCAGTTTTTCTTCCTCAGTGGTACTGTTTGAAATTGTGCCTTCAGTATCTCCCTTTTGAGAAAGTCCCATCCGTCTTGAAGTCCCTTCTTTTAGTATTCCTGACCATGGGATCACCCCCAGTATTTCCCTGAGTTTATTGAAATCAGCTCTCCTAAAGTCAAGAATGTGTGTCTGACTTTGCCTGGCTTCTCCTTTCCATTGTATAACAAACTCAGGAGAATATGATCACTCTCACCTAAAGATCCCACCACTTGCACCCCATTAACCAGGTCATCCCTCTTGGTTAGGATCAGATCTAAAATAGCTGACTCCCTTGTTGCCTCTTCCACCTTTTGGACAATGAAATTGTCTTCCAGGCAAGTAAGGAATGTGCTAGACCTTGAAGTTTTGGTTGAGTTAGATTTCCAGGAAATATCAGGATAGTTGAAATCACCCATCACTACTACATCTCTCCTTTCTGCATGTGTGGTCATCTGTTCTAGAAAGTCATCATCCAATTCCTCCATCTGAATTGGGGGTCTGTAGTAGAGTCTTACAAGATCATCCCTGTTGTTTCCCTCCCCTTTAATTTTTACCCAGATGGTTTCCACCTGGCTTCCGGTATTGATGTCATGGATCTCTTCACTGGTATAAATATCCCTGGTATATAATGTTATTCCTCTTCCTTTCCTGTTTGGCCTGTTTCTCTTATAAATGTTATACCCCTCTATTTCTACATGCCAATCATGCGACTCATCCCACCAGGTTTCACTAATGCCAATTATATCATATTTGCTTTGTAGTGCTAGGGGTTCAAGTTCATCTTGCTTATTTCCCATGCTCTGCGCATGGGAATAAAACTCTGCTCTGTGCATTAGTGTAGAGACATCTAAGACCATGTGTTCCCTTTACTTGCTGCCTGTGCAGGTTTTTTTGCTTCCCACTGTTGAGTCCTTGCACTTATTCTAGATTACAATTATATCCTAGGCTGAAAGAGTTCTCCCTTACCTATGTCTTGAGGAGACATTAGATCTCTATGCTGGGACTAAGAGGGATTAGTTAATTGGGAACTATTAGACACAATGTAGATCCATATCTTTGTTTAATAAAGCAATAACCTGATTGAACCATATCCCTAATCTATCCAGTCCAACAAAAAATCTCCCACAACAACCAACTAGATTTGTCTGGCAAGCCAACAACTAGGCACTAAAAGGTAAGTCCTCTCTGCCACTAACTAAGCTACATAACTAAACTGTCATAGGTTAGAGCAGCAAGAGGGAAATTGCTATCAGCGCAGTGGCTGTGAATGGCAGAAGGCAAGGCATTAGAGAAGTAGGCTGTTCAGAGCTAGTGGTTTTGTCTGCCTCCCGTCACTGATGCTAAGTGGCCCTAAAAAACTACTAGCGTAGTGTACCAAAATGAGTCTGGTCTCCAACATGAGTGCTACTCTATATGAAGGGGGGGAGGAATGGAGTACCTCATAATTATGGCATTTGGCAGTTGCAGTGGCTTGTCTTAATGGTTTTGGACCCGGAAGCCCCCAGAAGCCTTGCATTCCAGATGGTGGCCACAAGTGATTTACTCACATTAGTACTTTACAGCCACCAAACGTAAAAAAAAAAAAATGTCTAAGGTGTACTGGAGTGATAAAGCAATTTTCCAAGTTAAAGGGATAGCAAACAAAACAAAACAAACAAACAACAAACAAACAAACAAACAAAACAACAACAACAAACCCCAAACACCCATTTTATAACTTTAGTGAGTGACCGCTGAGGTCAAATTTCAACCTGGTGGCAGCGGGTGTTTACCCTGCTACCAAGCTCCACCCCCACACTCACCCAGCCAATCAGCTTTGTGCATCCACTTGTATGGGAAATCAATTCAATGCAAATCGCTTGTCCTAATAAACAGGAATGCACACCCCTCACTGTTTGTTTGTTTTTTAATGGGGAAAGCTACAAAGGCTTTTCCAGGGTTGTTTTTGCCATTTTGGGCCCCTCTCCTTCTGAATACTGTGTATTGATGTGGAATCCCATATAGACAGGTAGGATTCCCAGCAAATTCCATTAGGTTTATTTTTACCGTTTAGTCAACCAGTAACTGGCATGCCTTGTTTCTATTGTATGTCGTTAAATCTAACTAGAGAGTTCAGCAAAGGTAATCTGTGATAATTATGGTCTGATTTACCCTGTAAATTTTATCAGTGATAAAATGCCTCCACGGACTGAGAAATTCTGCTTCACAAAATAAAGACTGGTGACTCCTAGTGCCTAAGATGGATCAAATAAAACCATTAATCAAATAGAAATGAAAATTAGAAATAATGATATGAAGTGTTCAGGTAATACAATTCACATGCAACATGAACCTGATCTTGCAAAAAAATTAAAATAGCTTAACAGAAAAGGTCATTTTAACTGACTGCATGACAGAATTGAGAATGGAAATCTAAACTATTAATCATACCAGAGATTGTAATTAACTTTTACTTGCTAATTCTATAGTCAAGATTTTTTTAAAAAAACACAAGATTAAATGTTTGCATGAACTTTTTCGGTATCTATGAACTGTAAACAACAACAGTAAGAAAAGATACTGGTAAGCAAGTGTGGATATTTTTTCAGTATACTTGTAAGGGGATGTATAAGTCATGCCTATTATGAAAAACCTTCAAGAACTATTGCTATACTGTTACTTCAAGAACATGTTTCTCACTTTAAAGGAACTTAGTAAGAATCTGCCCAGACTTCAGCTGAACAGAGTTAAGGTATGAAACCACCCCTCACTTTCAAGAGTTTTAAATAGAATCCTCATATTACTGGAAACTCCTTTTAAAATAAATTAGCTAACACAGGGGCCCTGGAATTGTTTTAGGGTATGGGGGGAGTCAACATTGGCAGACAAGTTATTAATTTTGCCTACCTACTGATACTCACAGGGGAAAGGAAATTACTTCACCCATCCATTACAACTGAAACATTCTTAAATAAGAAGACAGCCACAACTTCTACTTAGAAGTGACTTCCATGTGTTCCTTGTAGCATTCTCCCAAGAAAGTGTGTCTAAAACAGATTGCAAGCAATGTTCATTACTCCATGGAGGGTTCAGTAACAATAGTAGTCTTAATATTTCTTTTTACATGTCGTATAATACCTGAGGGAACTCAGCTATAAAGGAGTCTTGGTGGATCAATTTTGCCAGATCATTTGGCAATGATCCCGTAGGTGGGGTTCAAGATCCCCTTGCTCCCCATTTCAGGGTCCATGAGCTAGTATGTATAAAAAGTTCATGTAATAAATAGGTTTATGCATAGATATAACATCTGCAACCATACATGATCTCCTCTTCTCACTTTCACATCTGGGTTGTCCCTAGTTCTATCATTTCAAAAAAATAATTTACAGGGTGAGATTAATCCCTTTCTTTGCTAATTCTTTTTCAAATATATGCATGGTTGTGCACATATTTTAAATTGAAACTTGAGCTCATTCCTCCATTCACCAAAACATGTTTAAGAAGTGTTTTGCATGTATTTTATAATGTATACTTTTTTTCTCTACATACTCTGCACATGTGGACATTTCCCCCAAAAAACGTACCTTCAGTAGTGATGTGCCCAAGGACTGTTTGGCTGCTGTTGTGAAGCCTGGGCAAAACAAGTAGTTTTCATCCCCAAAATTGCCAGCATAAGTATCCTCATGGAGATTTATGTTCTTCCAGCTCCAAATGGGATCTCAGCCTACATCCATAAGGAGGAGAAGAAATAGTACTTGCTGCAGTAGAGAGGAAGGGTGAAGCAAACTATTAGTTTGTGGCTGTGAGAGGATACAGAAAAAGTGAAGGTTGATCCTTGGCTGTGTGACATGATATCTTTCTTTTAGAGATTTTTGATACTTTCCAGAAAACAATGTGGTGGTGTACATGCAGAAGATTGTTACACACTAAATTTTATTTTGATGTATTTTCCCTCTTCTTTTCATACTTTTAAAAAAACTTTGCATCATAGGATTTCTCTTGTTAAATATTACAGTTACGCTGTCCACAGAGAAAATGGTTTCTGTGAAATTTCATTCTTGCAATAAGAAAATAAGCCATGAGATAATGAGGGATTCTTTTTCATCAGGATGTGGGCCATTCAAATAATCTCATTACGCAAGGGATCTCAGTCAGTGTACATGGATATACTTCAGCTTAACTGGTTTATAGATCACAGCCTATGTGGTAACTGTGGAGATAATGACTATTGATGGGACAAGAAGAAATAGCAGTGTGTGTGTAACATTGTCTTTCACTGGTATTTCTTCTCCTTTCTAGTTACTCACTGACCCTTTGCTTCCATGGGTTGATCGGTGGGGGTGAATCAAAAATTGGCGTCATTCTGCAGGATACTTCTGGTGCTAAAATAGCCTACTATATTTTAAACAAGAAGTGACTTCTGGATCACTTCCAGTTATAAATGAGGCCTCTTATGGGACATTATCAGACATAGCAAAAATCACAGAATTATGATGCCACAGTAGCATGAATGGGCCCTGCTATCGTATGACACTGTCATCTTTGTGTGGTTACACAGTGTGCTCTAGCCATGAAAAAGGAGTTTCTTCTAATACATGGGACAAGCTGTGAATAGATCTTTAATATCACTTTTTTCAAGGTATTGATGGCATGCAAAACCATGTCCCGTTGTAATTGCGAGATGACAGCATGAATGGGTGGTCCTTAGCAAGAAAACATCCAGGTGAGAAGGCAAAAATGAATCACAGGACACTTTTTTTAAATGAACTATCCTGTTTATTCTGCACATTTTTAGGTTTGTTTCAGTCCTTGTGTGTTCATTAACTTTATTTAGGTTTTTTGGGGAGTTTTAAGTGTGAAGTCGAAGGCTTTCGCGGCTGGCATCCATAGATTTTCCTTGAGTTTTTTTTCTGGGCTGTGAGGCCATGTTCTGGAATAGTTTCTTTCTGAGGCTTTGCCTGCATCTTTGGCTGGCATCCTCAGAGAATATCCCCATTCTGTGATGATTCCAGTCACAGATGCAGGTGAAACATCAGAAAGAAACTATTCCAGACCACGGCCTCACAGCCCAGGGGAAAAAAACAAACAAACAAACAAACAAACAAACAGAAATCTTTAGTTTTAAGTGTGCTTGCGTCTTCTCGCAAGAACCACAAAATCTCACCCATGCTAAATCACAGAAGTAAATTCCTGTTCTTAAAGCACTAGTGATCGGTGTGTGATAATTCCATGATGGTTCTTTTGCATAATTACAGCGATGTGTGATAATAAGTGCAATGATATCACAATGTTTCCACTATCTTTATTCCTGGAATTACCTCATTTTTAGATGCTAGTATGATAATTACCATGGGCCTACAATGGCTGGGGGGGGGGGGTTTGAAGAAAATATGGCAAAGGAGATTTTCAGACGCCACTTTCAGCATCTTGCCGCACAAGCAGCCTCCGGAGCAGTAATGAGGCTGCTGTCCGTGAGTAAAAAACAGCGTGGCCACCTCCAATGCTAGCTGCAAGAGTCATGGACACCACCGAGAGAGAGATGGCATCGTCCAAAATGGACCCCTTGCCACGCAGCAGCCTCGTTACTGCTCTGGAGGCTGCTTGTGTGGCAAGACGCTGAAAGAGGTATCTGAAAATCTCGAAAATCTCCCCTCACACTCCTTTTGGGGGGGGTACAGTGCGAAGTGACTCTTTAAGGTCTCCTGGGGGCCCTTCAGTTTTCGGTAGTTGCTCCCACCTCTGCTCTAATAGAATTGAAATTAAATTGGCTGAGTCTGATAACAAGGGGGTGCCAAACATAGTAAACCCTGCACCCAAATACAACACTTGCCACTTTTTGATTAATGAGATCAAGATGAAAACTTTGCCTCTTGAATTTTGGCTTGTTAGATCAAATGCACAGGAATTTCTTAGACAGAGTCAGTATGCTGGCTGGCGGAGAAAATGGGCAGTGGATATGCTGCTGCAGGGGTCGTGAATCCACTCTTGATTCTTCTGTTGTTCTACTCTCAACTGCTCTGAGGTGCTGTGTGTTAAAGCTCAAAAATTATTGGGTTTGGCACTAGGAGAGCAAAAGTGGATTCACCTACATTCATGGGCTGAGGCTGGAAAATTCTGGTTTTCTTAAGGCCATTGGTGGTAAAGCCACACTTGATTTTATGACTTCTCCTCCTATGGCTACTTTGAGTTATACAGGAGCAATCATGGTCCTGGAACCTATCTCCCTACAGGTTTTCAGCTGGTAGAGCTGCAATACTTGCTTTGCTCAGGTCCTTTGGTGAATTCATGAAGAAACTGAGATTGAACAAGGCATATCTTATTCCTGGCTCAAGGCTCAAAGCATACTCCTGTGCATGTTTACTCAGAAATCAATCCAGCTATTGTAAGTTCTACTGTGGTTTAATGCTATTCCTCTTTCTTACTGAGAGATTAAGTAAATAGCTTACTACCTGTTGCAAACACTTTAGATTGCCAGAAGTACTAATAGTCCTAGTCTGTATCACAACATAGGCATTGTTTTCATCTGCAGACCCACAGTCTATGGAGATTTTCAGATGGGGACAAGTGTCCCCATCTCACAATCTCTTCTCCCGCCCCTCTCCCATCCCTGACCCAATATATTAATGAAGCTTTTCAGACCTACCTTGCTAGCAGCATCAGGGCTGTCCAGGAGTGAATGGAGCTCTAACAGAGCTCTCTTCATTTCCTGAAATGAAATTCCAGTCATTCTCACGCGAAGATGAGAGTGCAGGAAATTCAAACCTTGAAAGCAAAATACAAGTTAAAAAGTGACAGCAAGCACACTTAAAACGTCCCAGGTAACCTGGGGAGGGTACAAAAAAGGGTGTCACTTACCTGGATGTCCCAGTCGCACCATGAAGTGTTCTGGCATGGACCTCCTATTGACATGCCAGCATAACAGGGCACCTTTTCAGAAGCATGTCATTTCTGTTACAGAAACAGAATGGGGAATCAATTCACAGCTTAAGCGTGTGAATAAAATGCAGTGTGGGTGGAACAGAAGCAGCACGGGTGCATGACAACCTGGGAACAACGTCATGTGAAAGGGAAGCCCTTTAGCAATCTCCTGGCATTTATGTAACACCATATTCAGCGCGGTCTGATAATCTGCTGTTACTGTATGTATGTATGTGAAGTGGAGATTTTTTGTGCTGCTATTGATTGTACTTCATGTTTTTATTCTACTTATTGCATAATCATCTATCATCCATGTCTACTCTCTTCCTCATCATTGTAACCTATAGCCATCCTTCCCTCTTTCTTCTCCATAAGACTATATATTTGATTATGAACAAGTATTATAAATAAAGCTACTTTTACATGTTTTACAAAGACAAATAAGCTTATTTTTCTCTCTGCCAGCTGATTTCTCTGCTTGAGAGATCCAGTACTATTTCTCATATTTCCCAATATTCAATTAATTTCTGTGCCAACACTCCTACAATCACTCACAAACATGCACAAAGGCATTCTTTTTCCTAATTATGAGCAGAATGCCAGCCACTCTGCTCCAGGGCCCCAGCTACTTCAATCTGGCCCTGCCAAGGGCTCGTGTACTTGTGTGACCATTCTTCTTAGTTAATAGCAACTTACCTAACAAACATCTACAACCACCTTTTCAGAAATCAGGCCTGATGCTCTACTTATTTGGTTCCCGGGAAACATCTTTATATAAAGTTTTGAGTTGATGATTAATTTGGTTCCTTCTTCTGGCAATAATATGCAGCCTGAAGCTGCAAAAGGAAGCAGATGTCTAAAATATTTGTTGTTATTGTGTGCCTTGAAGTCCTTCCAACCTATGGTGACCCTAAGATGAACCTGTCACAGGGTTTTTTGGGGAAGAATTGTTCAGATGTGGTTTACCATTGCATCCTCTGGAGCTGAGAGAGTGTGATTTGCCCAAGGTCACCCTGCTGTTTTCTATGGCCAAGTGGAGATTCAGATCCTAGTCTCCAAAGTCATAGTCCAACATTTAAACTACTATACCACACTGGCTCATCTAACACACACACGCACACACATATTTGGTCACTACATGGTGTTTAGGCCATAGTGTTTCTCTGAGCTCTGCCCATAAATAACCCCAACCAGTAAATTGTGTAGCATGTTCAGGTGTGTGTTGAGGGAGGTCAGTTTCTCAAGAAGAGAGTACAGGGGCACCCAATGATGAGTAATGCTGGGAGTTGCAACTGAACAATTTTCAGAGGGATGCATGTTCCCTCCCTCTGCAGTTTACTTTGGAGTCTAGATAAGGATGGCCAAACTGTCTGTGACTAGGTCAAATCTATTTTTGGTATACCAGCATCAGATAATGGAATGTACCTACTTCCTTCTAGTGAAACAAAAAAGGCCTCTACTGCCAAGCTTGGGTTTATATTTACCTTTGAAGAGAAATATAATCCTTTGTGGGGAGTGCAAACCTGTCCAACCAAGATGACAGTTAGCTTCCTGAGCAGATGAACCGCCTAGCAACAATGGTTTTGCCTTGTTAGGACTGAGCTTCAGTTTACTGGCTCTCTTTCTTTCTTGAACACTGCTTTGGCATTTCTCCTGGCTCACCTGAATCAACTGTAAAGCTGAGACAGAGTTGAATATAATCTCAACTCTATTTACCTAACTGTAACTGTTTTGTATTCATTATCACTACTTAGGTACAATTTTGTTAGTATTGCCTCAGTCATAACCCCCCCACACCTACTTTACCAGGCAACAGTGGCATGGGGATAAGAAGGTCCATTATGCCAACAATCAGAGCACAGTTGAATGATGTTTCTGTCATGTTTGAAGGGGTTGCGCCAGGAGATGTTACTTAGTTATGTATAAGATGATACAGGATTCTGGCCACTAGCCTTTTTGAGTGTGGGAAGATATTGCCATTTCTTTTCCCTATCATTTGCCACACACACAATAAAACCTCATTTTGCATTTTTTTAATTAGGGGAAAAAAATTAGAATGCCCTACCTTATTTTTGGATGGCAGCATTTCACTTCTAAAGTGAAAGTCAGTCAACCACTCAAATATACTCATAGTTAGAGGTAGTAAGTGATGATAGTGCTGAATAAAAAATGGATATAATGGGAAAACCAAAAAGTTGATATCCAGTCTTACCTCTTTCACAGGTTACTCTGTCATCATTGAAAGAGCATTGTCAAAAATCTTGTATCTATTTTTTATAAATAAATAAATAAATAAATAAATAAATAAATAAATACTGTGTTATTGTTACACTGCTAGGAACCAAAGTGCAATCTTTGATTTAGTCACCGATCCCAAAAGGCTTTGTTTCTCTCAGTTTGACATATGTTCTTAATCTGACATTAAGAACATGTTTCAATGCACTAAGTATTTATTATTTTTAGGGAATCAAAAACTAGGCAAATATTAATGCTTATTATCACTTGTACATGTTTCAGAAGAAGTTGTTACTGATTTTATACTCTTTGGTTCTGCCTCAAAATGGAAAATGAAATTACTTCCTGTTAGGTTGATTAAGCATTCGCTGATAATGTAATACATTATTTATTGAAAGAATATTGTATTCACACATTGGAAATTTTAATATATTCCCAAGCCTGTGCACAGACAGAAGGAGGGGAAAGCCTATTGAAACCAACAGGACATACTTCCTGCTAAATGTGATTACAAATGAAGTATAAAAGAAGAAAAGTACCCTATGTAACTGAAGTGTTGTGAATAACACTGAGGATTTATTATTGATTTCCCTCTCTCTCTCTCTCTTTCTCTCTCATATTATATACTGAGTACAGAATAAACTGTGTATACCGTGTGTTCACTGGAGTTCTTAGAGAACTGCAAAAAAGTGTGGCTGAGATACTATGTTGGATACTAAGTTTATAGGGAGAGCACATTTTTAAAAAATGTGATAATTTGAAGTCTTAAGGCTGTACAATAGGATTTGGGCATAACAGTGTCAAACAAGTTTTTTCAAATAAATGCTCACCAATATTCTACACCAATTATTTAGTTACATTGGTGTAACTAAGTTATGTCTTCTGACACTCCCCCCACATCTTAAGAGCCAGCAACTGGGTAAAGGAAATCTGGGGGTGTCTAAATGGTAAAAATAACCCTCATGGAATTCACTTGGAATATAACCTTTCTAAATGGGATCCTGCATCAATCCACTGTATTCGGAAGGAGGGGAGGCAAAAATGGCAAAAACACTGCAGGAAAAGCCTTCATTGCTTTTCCTGTAGTTTTTTTAAAGCAGCGAGTGGGTGTGCATTCCTGCTCATTGGGACAAGCGGTTTGATATGAATCACTTTCCCATTGGAGATTAAGTGCAAAGCTGATTGGTCAGGTGAGTGTGAGGGGTGGGGCTTGCTAACAGGGCAAGCGCCCGCTGCTGCCATGTTGGATTTTCACCTTAGCGAGTGATGGCTAAGGCAATAAAGCTGGGGGGAGAGTTGCTTTCCAGTTAAATAAAAAAATCACTCTAGAACATGTTAGACATCTCTTTTATTTTTTAAAAAAGAGTGGCAAATTGAGGTAAGTACAAACACGAGTAAATCACTCGTGGCTGCCATCTTGCATGCAAAGCTTATGGGGGCTTATGGGGGGCACCATCAAGACAGGTAACTGCTGGTGAAAAATGCCATTATTGCAAAGCACTCCATTTACCCCTATTGTATAGACGGGGGCCCTGTTTAGCTTCCAATCAGGATCCAAGGAGGAGGATGTTAGCACCTGCTCTCACCAGTGAGCATGTATTGAGACAAGAACTTGTGACAGAGATCCTGCTTCTGATTGCTGAGAAGGGAATGTAAGAGAATTGTACTAGATGACAAAATGACCATGTAGAGTGGCCCTCAGAGGAATCTATATTGATTTCCCAACAGTGCACTTGCGGAATTGTGGAAGCTGGAACTGAATTGGCCATGAGCCGCAGAGCATCCTCAGATTCAAATAAAAGACATGACCCCTATGTTCCTGTGAGTTGAATTCTTCTCATAGGATTGTCACACTGGAAGAAAAGTGGAGACAGTTTTCACCAATCCCCCTTCCTCATGCAGTCTTCTGAAAATCTGCTCAAACCAGTGGTACATTTAGAGCAGCACTTTGGAGCAGAGGTCCAGGACCTCACTAACTCATCTAGAGTACTGTTACCTACCTTGACACCCCCTTCCACATATTCATAATAATTGGCAATATTTAATAATTTGTCCAAATATGACCTTCCATGCAGTGTGGCCATTTAAACTGGGAAATTCCAAAAACAACAAATCCCAAAGAATAGCGTTCAATCTCAGTCAGGTATGCACTTAAGGAGGGGCCATCCCAAATCCCAAAGAAATGACAATTTTCAAGGCAACACCCTGCCTGAACATCTGGTTAATCCCGTCAGCCTAAAATGAGATACTCAAATCTGTAGATCCCTCATACCTTTACCCTTCCACAAACAAAGTTGCTTTCTCCATTCAATTACAAAGTATTGGCACATTAGCATATCTGGAGTGTCCATTCTCTTACCCTGAGAACCTCTGTGAAACACTGTCTTTCACTCTAAATTCCATCCCCTGGAGGAAAGTACTGGATATATAAACCTTTCCAAAATCCCACTCAAGCACCCACAGATACACTTTCTGTGGACATTATGTCCATCTGTGTAGCCATTCCTGCTTTGGGACCCTCGTTCTGCTCATTTCTTCTGCAGCCTCTATTCTTCTATCCCAATACTTCCTACTTTATTCGCTAGCTTTGTGTGAATGCTTGAAGCCTAAGTGTGTGTGTGTATACGTTGTTATTATTTTTTCTCAAATAAAGATTAATAATTGTACTATCTAGCTTAATGTCTCGTCCTTACTACTGGTATACATAGGTTAAAAGGTCCTGCTATCTGTTGCCCCTTCCCACATAGCCAAGCTGAGTATATTAATTCCCCAAATTAATATCAATATTTTGTGGGTCCTTAAGACTCCTGGGCATTTAGGGTAACAGGACTACAAGGTGCACAATGTTCCCAGGTGTAGGAAGTTAGATTTAACATAGTTTGAACAAAGAAAAACACTACACATTGTCATATAAAAGTTCCCTTCCTCCCCCTTTGTGTGTGAGAGATTGATAATGCCAATCTAACAGCACCTAGTGGAACCATTGTCTTCAGAAGAGCATGGTAGGGTGGATGGGGCTGCAAATGTAAGGGAGAATCAGCAAAAATGGGGTCTCTCTTCTGTCAGCTGGAGCCTCTACTGAATTAGAATTCATTCTGTGAACTGAAGAAGTTGTTTCATTTGAGAAGAACAATTCAGGATCCAAGGCATTGTTGGCTGCCTTTTCAAGTTGATGTCTGAAACTCAATTTTGTCAACAGCATTTTAAATTCTCACTTCCTTTAGCCTCTGGAAATAAACTAATGAATTGTTGGAGAGGTCCTTGCCTACTTCACCATGTAGGGATAGCATCCATCTCTTCCAACTGCAGTTTCTGTTTTCTGTTAATTACTTCAATACGTTGTATGCTTCACTGTGAAATAAATTGCATAGAACTGGCACCATGTGACAGAGTGCCTTTCCTAAAATTTAAGGGGTTTCCCCCTTATTTTTATCTTACCTCATTTACTTGCAGTCTGATATTAAGTCAAGCTAAGTGAAAGGGGTAATGGTCTTTGATTAAAAAAGCATGGGGAGCATGCTTAAGCATCTTTTTTTTTTCAAGAAAAAGGTACTGCTTGACTCATAACAGCTTGTGTTTCAGACTTGTACAGTAAATAAATGAAAAAATATGGGAAATACAATATTTTTTTAAATGCTGCCTTAACCAAAGGAGGAACACTGAACTTTAAATTCCTTTTGCTAGGCATTATGTCAGTTATAAGGTAAACATACCAACAAAAACAACAACACATGAAAGAAAAGGAGGAACAGACACTACAATATTTACCCCAGGAATTATTTTAAAAATACAGCAATGGCATGCACACTCCAGAACTTCAACATATATTTCAGGATTTGCTCCCTTTGCAATGTTATGTGCATCCTCAAGATGAATCTCCAGGAATGGAGATGATCTTCAGAATAGCCTATGAAGCTTAAGAGCTACACTTATAGACCAACCTTGTGCTCACTCACAAATTCACAACTGAAGTTTCTGTTAGAGATGGTCATCTACTCTCTGTTTAAAATCATTATATGAAAAAGAATCCATCACCTTCTGAGTAATTCTATCCTACTGTTGAATAGCTATTACCATCAAGAAGTTGAAATCTCCCTGTCTTATAATTTGAATTCATTGGCTTGAATCTTGTCCTCTGGAACAGGAGAAAACAATCTTTCTCCATCTTCCAACAAACATCCTCCACTGAAAAAGGGGGGCAAAGGGGGGGCAAAAAAGTACAGTTTTATCCCATGATTACATTCCGTCCAAGACAAAAGTCTATCTAATAGTAAATTATTGCAAAACTATTTGGGAACTGGCCACTGCAGGAGAGTATTGTAGTTTTTTGTTGTTGTTGTTGTTTTTGTTTTTAAAGCTCACAGTATGTTCATAGTATCATAGAGTTGGAACAAACCACCAGGGCCATGCAGTCTAATCCCCTGCCCTACAGGAACACACGATCAATGCACACCCAAAAGATGACCATCCAGCTTCTGTTTAAAAACTTCCAAAGAAGGAGATTCCACACCACTCCAAGGCAGTGCATTCCACAGTTGAAAAGCTCTTACTGTCAAGAAGTTCTTCCTAATGTTTAGATGGAATCTCTTTTCCTATAGTATTGAAACCATTGTTCCATGTCCTAGTCTCTGGAGAAGCAGAAAACAAGTTTGCTCCATCCTCAATATGACATCCCTTCAAATATTTAAACATGGCTATCATGTCACCTCTTAATCATCTCTTCCCCAGGCTAAACATACCCAGCTCCCTAAGCTACTCCTCATAGGACATGGATACCAGACTTTTCACCATTTGGGTGCCCTCCTCTGGACACATTCCAGCTTGTCAGTATCCTTCTTGAATTCATGTGGCCAGAGCTGGACACAATATTCCAGGTGAGGTCTGGCCAAAGCAGAATAGAGTGGCACTATTGCTTCCCTCAATTTAGACACTATACGCCTATTGATGCAGCCTAGAATCGCACTAGCTTTTCTGGCTGCCATACCACAGTGCTGACTCATGTTCAGCTTGTGGTCCACTAAGACACCTAGATCCGTTTTGAGTACACCCTTATCAAGCCAGACGTCACCTGTCCTATATCTGTGCATTTAATTTTTTTCTACTTAATTGTCGTAATCTATATTTCTCCCTTAATTTTGTTAGCTTTGACCCAGTTTACTAATCTGTTAAGGTCATTTTGAATTCTGTACCTGTCCTCTGGAGAATTAGCTAGTCTTCCTAATTTGGTGTCATCCACAAATTTGATATGCATGCCGTCTATTCCATTGTCCAAGTCGCTGATAAAGATGTTTAATAGCACTGGGCCCAGGACAGAAACCTGTGGCACCCACTAGTCACTTCTCTCCAGGATGAAGAGGAGCCATTGGACAGCACCCTTTGGGTTCAGTCCATCAACCAATTGCAATTCTACCTAACAGTAGCATTGTCTAGCCCACATTTTACTAGCTTATTAGCAAGAAAATCATGGGGAACCATGTCAAAGGCCTTACTGAAATCAAGATACACTACGTCCACAGCATTCCCTTCATCTACCAAGTTTATGACTCTAGCAAAAAAAGAAATAAGATTAGTTTGGCATGACTTGTTTTTTGAGAAACCCATGTTTACTCTTTAGTGATCATTGCATCCCTTTCTAAGTACTTACAGACTGTATGTTTAACGATCTGCTCTAGAATCTTTCCTGGAATTGATGTCAGACTGACTGGGTGGTAATTATTTGGGTCCACTTTCCCACCTTTTAAATGATGGGGACAACATTTGCCCCCCTACAGTCTCCTGGGATCTCTCCTGTTCTTCAGGGATTCTCAAAAATTATTCTGTTAGTAACAGAATATGAGACAAAGCCAATCTCTCAGCAATCTTAGCCATTCATTCACTTCCATTCATGTTGTGGGAGCCACTGTACTGTGAAGGTACCATTTAATGGGCATCTAGAAAATATCCTATAGAGTATGACTAGGCAACATGGTGCCCTCCAAATGTTTGGATTATAATTCCCATAGTTGCTGACCATTGGCCATGTGAGCTAAGGTTCATAGAGGATGTTGTAAAAAAGTATCCAAAGATTATTTGTTTGCCTATCCCTTGCACAGGGTCACATGGGAGGAATCTGGGCATGAATATTTCCCATATCATGATCACTCCAGTTTCTGTATTTGTTACTTTTATACATTTCCTAAAATATGTATTGTATTTTCAAAAGTATTATTCCCTCTCTGGCTTTTCTTTGCAAATGAAGATTCAGGAAGGACAGGATTTTGTCCTTCGAGCCTGTGCAATGGATTTTTCTGGTGGAGCGCAGCATGCACAGAACTGGCCTCACCCTTTAAACCAAAGGTTCATCTGCTGTGGCTTTGCAAGCATGGACGTAGCAGCGAGGTCCTCGGATCGTAGGTTTGATTAGCGTTTCCTACTCTTAGATGGTTGACCTTACAGGGTTGGATGAGCACCATCTGCCCGCATTTGGGATTAGAGTTTTCCTTTTCCTAGGATGGTTGCCACAAGGCTAGAGAACCCATCCTGCCCTTTGACGCTCTTTGTCAGACCCTTCGGTTTTGACCTGTCTGGCATGGGAGACCCTACCGGTGGCTATTATGCCACCGCCAACATAGCTCAAAACATCATTAGGGTATGCAAGCCTCTCTCCCATGACAAGGGAAGCTCTCCAAAAGTATTATTACAAGTAAGAGAAAAAGAAGGAATGGAAAATAAATATGTTGGGGAACAGGAGTAAATAGAATAGCCATATGTATGTAGGCATATATGCTGCTGCTGACAATATATGCTGACCTTTTCTTGAAGTTGGCATCTTTGAAATGCATGAGCAATAAGATCTAAAAATTCAACACTGAACAATAGGTACTGAATCATTGTCTTTTCAACCTAAAGCGTGTCTTTCAGTAACAGTAAGAACATGCAGGATCTAACTACACTGACCATCAGTTTGATTTCCCAGGACAGGCTTCTAATTTATAAGAACATGTGTGTATATAAATGTGAAAGATTATTCTAATATAAAATTAGTACACTGTGATACACAAAAGGCATAATCACTGAACATACACAACATTTATTCTCATTTTGCATCTATGGAGCTTGCTCAGACTTCATTTATACAGTATTTCTAGTTATAATTCTTATTATTCTTATTAATTATTATTCTCTTCATTTCTATTTCTATTTTTACCCCAATTTGGGACTCGAAGCAGTGTACAATATAAAGACATCGTTAAAATCAGCAAAATACAAAATTTAAAATGCAATTGAACAACTAAAAAAACCCTAAAATTCTAAACACACACACATATACATACTCACACATACACAGCACTCATATATATCCCAGCACTACCATTAGCAAAAATTAGCAAAGGCCTCCTGAAACAGGAAAGGTTGATGGACTATTGACAAACAGATCTGCTTAGCATCTTCTTAGCCTGTCTACTTTGCATCATTTGTTTTCTGACTATGCCCTATGGGCCATAAGTTGTTCATTTCAATGGGGTTCACTATTGTCTGTCATTTCTTGTTTCCATTGTAATCCAGAAACATATCCTCCACAGATATGGGGGTTGTATTATAGATCCATCCCAGCTTCTATGTGGCACAAAATATTTTACGAATTTTGAAGCAATCAAAAGGAATATTACTATAGACAGCACACCTTTCTCAGAAACTGAAAATGTAGACTTGCACATTCTTACCTGCTTTGCCCATAGGTACAATTTCCTCTGCATTACCCTTGCCTTCTCATGTTTTTTTCCTGTGGAATGTTGTATGGTAAGTAGTGGACCAATCACTATGGCTTTTTTGCCTGCAGTCATGAAGGAGGAAGAAGGAAGACTCCTTAGTCCATGCCACTTTTTTTGTGGCCACCACTGTCACCATCACTACTTCTAGAGCAGCAAGCAGTGATGGGAGTGAGACAAGGAAAACCATTTCTGGCTCAGATTAAAATCCAAGCTATAGAAGAATTATAAGGTGAAGAAGAGATCTATCTCAAATATAAGCATGGTTTATGAGTGTGCCTGTCAGGGCATGGGATATGAAATCCCTGGAAATTCATGCTGTAAATAAAAACAAGGGCAGACAAGCCCTTGAAGGGCAAGCAGGATGTAAACAGACTTGCAGCTGGCATGTATTGTGAGAGTGAGCTTATCAGTGTGGGAGCACAAGCTGTTTACTGGCTATGATGTAGCAGTACTGAGACTATACTGAACCAGTGTGTGTGTGTGTTGTGACTGAAAGATGCTGTGCTTTTACCATAGAGATGTTTTATGTAAATATTCCAATATGTATCAATAAAGTGTAGTGAGCACCACCTGTGTGTCTCTATGCTTATTACTATCCTTGAAGATATACTGGGAGCATCTGGATCAACCTCTGCTACTCTGCTGCATTTTTTGGCTGACTGGATCTATGAGCATGTACAGAGTTCCAGTGGGTTATACTGTGTCAGTGCCAAACTTGTATTCATAAATGGTCATTTATGAAGTTTTGTGGTAATACCAAAGGAGACAACATAAGGACTAAATTAGACATTCATTTATGATGTTTCATGCCATTGTACATCTTGGTTGTATGTTTTTCCTAATAGATCACAGGCATGCAGGATGTGTATATCATTCTTAACAGCAATACGGTGTCCAGGGAAGGACGTCATTGTACGTGCTAGAACACTTACAGTACTGGTTCTTTCATAATGCTCACTGAGGCAATGGACTCAGGCAGTGCAAATTTGTCCCATGCCACTTTCCTCACCCTCTTCCATCCATCTCAAAAGAAGAAGATAGTGCAGTAGGAATGCCCATACCCCCTCCATATTGAGAAGAAGGCAGCCACAATGGTGCTCCAAGAAGGAAAAGATGACCACAATATCGTTGTACCTCCACCGTGATAGAGAATGGCTCTACCAAAAGCTAGGTATTTTCTGAAATATGCAGATTTGTAGTTGAACTTTCCCCTACTGTGGGTGCTGTGATCACAAATTTCTTTTTGCAGTGGCAGAGAGGGTCACTTGCAGAGGGCACAGGCACTGAAGCTGTATCTTCCAATTTCACTGGTATACAGAGTTGGGGGGGGTGTTTTCTCACCTATTCTCCCTCTTCATTTCTGGGACTGTAGGAAAAAACATCACTGCTGCCAGAACTTCCCTCATTGTGCTGCAAGTATGTTTGCAGCATTTTGCTTTTCGTCTCAGACAAAGGGAGAGGGAAGACCATCCCTTGATGCTTAGGAGGCAAAAGTTTCCATTAGTGAAATAAGCTTTCCTTAGCATCCCTTCTCTGCAAGCAATATTCCTTATAAGGAGCCACCCCTGCCCTCATGCACCCATAATTTATTAGAAAAAGCAACCTGCTACATATAAAGCATTTATTTTACTTCATGTGATCAGGAGCAGATGGCAGGCAGGCGCAATAATCCTGGGTAAGCCATCTTGGCACACTGAAGAGCTGGAAAGACACCCAGAAGCTTCAGTTATACTGTATTTATATTATCAGATACACATATGTTTCATTTCTAGGGAGCATACTTATTGTCAAAAAAATCCCACAAGTTTCCAATCAAAGGAAAAACTAATGAGTCATTGATCAAAATGTTCTGGAACTGAGGACACAGTTGAGAAAGAAGCTTCACAGAAAGCTGTTGATAAGGTGAGTGAGCAACTGTGAAGAACCTTAGACTAGATGTTTGTATGATAACTAGCCATTCAAGAGTCTTGAGAAATTATGATGAGTGATGGTTAGAACAGACTGTGGACAATATCTTCCTACTTAGTCACAGTCTTGAACCAGGCACAGTTAAGACAATTCTCATGCCTGTAAATTGAAGGATTATTGAAAATATGCCAGCATCTGAATTTACGTGCAAAATAAAAACATTCAGAAATACTACCTTCATGACAATTACTACCTGCTTTTATGGTTAACTTTTTTGTAAATATAGGGTGTCTCCAAAGGGATAAATCTATGTGGCATAAGGCACAGAGCAACGTACAAGCTGTCAAGTGTCTTTATTTGCATCAGCCATACGTCTTTGTAACTAATACATCATATGGCATCATAAGAAATAAGATTCAGAAGAAACAGGATTGTCATGTTAGTAACGGCAACAAAATTACAACGTAAGACATATCAGAAATACAACATTTTTTTAAAAACAACACCACCACCACAACACACTGGCATTTGTAAAAACAACCCAAATGAAGATTCAAGACACCAGATCAGAACTTATTTTGACAGCAACTGTCAAACATTTTACAGAATTTACTGACATGAATCTATGTCACTGTTTTCTAAAGTTTTTCTCCCAGAATCTTGTTCTTTTAAGGGGGGGGGGGGACCTATGTATTAAAAACATGCAGTGTTTCTAGGCCTATTACCTAGTACAACATTATTGGGATTCAAGATGGTGCAGAAATCTTTCTTTTAAAACAAAATAGGCAGCATAATAGTGGCTTGTGAAATTGTATGTCCTTTCTTTGAAGACTACTTATTATAAAGACACCCACCTCCATTCACTTTGTTTCCCTTCCAGTACCACTATCTTGATAAGTCTAACATAACTGCTCCAAGTAAAGTAATGAAATTTTCACTTTCACTAGTAGGATGAACTTTAGAAAGTGTTTAATCAGAGATTTTATGCTTCGGAGAACCTTCAGAACACAACTAATTTGGAAAGCTGATATTCTGAAGCCAAAATAGCAACTTAGTTATTAAAGGCAATTATCTGTGCAGGAGGAGAGAGAGAAAAAGAAAGCTTTGAAATCTTTTCCTTTCAAATCTCAAGTGGTTAATGCATGACTCTGCATGAATCAGAGGGATTCATCTGATTCCCAAGCTGAACTCCACCTGAAAATTTAATTTCTTCTCCTCAAATATACTATTTCTCCATAATACAAAAGAGCACTAACCTGGCCCTTTTGCACCCCGTTTACAATTAGCCACCCTTTTGTTGCATCAATCTTTTAAAATAAATGGAAGGATTAGTGTTTGAACACAATGCAAAGCAAACTCTGACCCCCCCCCCGTTTCTATTTTATTTTCCTGCAGATTATAGTTTTTATTACTTTTTAATCTTTGAATTTTTGCTTTGGATCTCAGTAGGCAAGATTTAAAAGAACTTTTTTATTTATAGACTTAAGTTACATTGTAGTAAATTGTAATTACTTTTTTGAATAGCAACAAAGCTTTCAGTCATAGCTGTACTGATTTTGTGTGTGTGCTGAGAACCAGTCTATTGATAGCTTTATAGCAAACATTGTAAAAGATAATTTACAATGGGACAGGTTCTTTATACTCCAATTAAAGTCTGTTTAAAAGAATGCAAAACCACTCCAGATTTTTATTGACACAATATACCAAAACAGCCTGTGAGTGTGGATGTGGTCTGCATTTCTAAGCATACACACACTTGCAAATTAGTGGCACTATTACTAGTGCACTGTTCTTGCAAAGTGTAAAGAATCCTTTCAATCATATAAATTATAACGACTCTTTAACACAGAATTCTTAAAGTTAGGAACAATGATTTAAATAAAATGTAGTATGAAAGCAAGAAAAACCTATTGATATAGACAGGACAAACATAAATTTTGCCAGAGCCCACCAAAAGCAATCCACCAGCTGCCAAAATTCTTTTGGAATAGAGGTTTTTCTTACCTACTTAGAAGTGCCAAGGCATAGGGTTGCCAGGTTAGGGATATTCTACATTGCATATCCAATACCTAAGACTTAGGGAAGGCCCCTTGTGATATCAGAGAGGGTAGGCCAATGAAGTCAGAAATAAAATACATTTAGCCAGGAACTCTTTCAGTGTGGGGAACAAAGGAGAAAGGGCATGAAAAAGAGACAGAATTAAAGAGAATTGAGGTGGGTTTAATTTTTTTTTCTTTTAAAAAAGAAAGGAATCAAGTTCCTAAGCAGAACTAAGGAAGAAAGGCATTAGGCTGACTCACTTAAATGATGGAAACCAGATAAAATGCCCCCCCCACACACACACACATACACACCATCCCTGAATAGGAGAGACTTACTTTGGTAATGAATGAGAATGGTGCATGTATGTTGGGGGGGTGTCTGTTCATATTAATGTGACTTCAGATGCTTCTGTGCCATGAACAACAACAACAACAACAACAAAAGATGGTTGTTGATGGGGGGAGTGGGTCAGAAGAGTTAACTGTGAAGTCTTGTTTGGTATGGGGCAGCCCATCTATCCAGCATATCTGTTTCTTATCAATGCCCACATGCTTACAGAAAGCATATGATTCCTGAGGCATGTTTTAATGATATAAAGAGATTGATTGAATAATTGATTACCCTATCACTAGAAAAAAATAACATAAAAGAGGTATAAGCAGTCCCTCCCAATACAAAGATAAAACTAGAAGTGGGTATCTCATCACTGCCAGGTATGATGGTGCTGATGCTGATAATTGTGTTTCAAGGCCTGGTACAGCCCATGAGAGAGACTCAGAGAGATGTGTTTGCCTCTGTCCTACGCTGAATAAGCCTTTTGGTTACCTTTGGGCAATTACAAATGTGTCAATGGAAAGGTGATAAAGTTGTCATAATAATTAAATATTTTAATCAAGCTGTTTTGCCTGCAGGCAACAGACCTCTAATTCAAGAGAATATAGCAAATGAAAAATTGATAGCCACTTCCTTAAGCAGCTGAGAATCTTTTAAATGGAAATGTACAAGTTGGAGACAAAAGAACAAAGATAGTGATTTCATTAGCCCTTGTTTTTCTTCATTTTATGAACTCTTAATCCCTGTCCTTCTAACTGAAATTTCATTTATGAGGGAAAAGAAACCAATAACAAAACCTGTACTCTGGCCTAAAGGTAATCTATTGCCCCGAGTACAGGTTACTTATCAGAACAATCAAATGTTGTGGTACACACATTTCTTTCAGAGCAATCCATAGTTTTTTATGATCTACACAATCAAAGGTTTTGCTATGATCTATAAAGCATAAGTTGATTATTTTTTTTAGGGGGGAGTTCCTTGGTGGACTCCATTATCCAATGTATGTTTGCAATGTGATCCCTAGTGCCCCTTCCTTTGGACATCTGGCATGTCTCATTCTGCAAATGGTAAAATTCTTTGTTGAATAATTTTGAACATCACTTTGCTTACATGGGAAATTAATGCAATGGCCCTGTGCTTACTGGAATTCCTGGTATGCCCTATCTTTGGGATTGGTATGTATATTGAGCATTTCCAATCTGTGGGTCATTCTTTTGTTTTCCATATTTGTTGAAAGATTTTAGTTAGAACTAGAATAGCTTCTGTCTCTACATCTTGAATCAGCTCTATTGGTATGCCATCTGTTCCAAGTACTCTAAGTGCAACTTTCATTTTACAGTTGTCCCTTCACATTCGCTGGGGTTTGGTTCCAGGACCCCCTGTGAATACCCAAATCTGTGAATACTCAAGTCCCATTATATGCAATGGCATAGCAAAATGGTGTCCCTTATAAGATGGCAAAATCAAGGTTTGTTTTTTGGATTATTATTCTTTTAAGAATATTTTCAAGCCATGAATACTTAAATCCATGAATGCCAAATCTGTGAATATGGAGGTACAACTGTACTTTCTTAAATTGGAGGTTCATCTTCAAATGGTTCTTCCTTGAATGAATCTGTCATCCTTTCATCTCTTTTATATAGTCCTTCAGTGTATTGTTTCTATTGGTTTTTCATTTCATCATGTAGTGTTCCTCTACTGGTTGTAGAGCATCTCCACTATTGGTTTGAATTTCCCTTTGATTTCTCAAATCTTGTGGAAGAGGTCTTTTGTTCTTCCTTTTTTGTTGTCACCTTTTATTTCTCTGCATTGTTTATTACAGTTGTTATCCTTGTCCCTGTGTACAAGTCTTTGAACAATTGCATTCAAGGTCCTGACTATTTTTGTCATCTTTTACATTTGCTTCTCATCTGTCCTTCACTGCTTGAAGAGTTTCATCTATCATCCATTGAGGCTTCCCTTTCTTTTTGACAGCAGACGGTGCCTTTTTGCATTCTTACCTGACACTGTTGCTGGCTTTAATCCAGAGTTCTCCTGGCTCCTGGTCAATTAGGTTTAATAGTGCAAATCTATTTTTCCATTATATTTAAATTCTACAGGAATGTTCTTCAGGTTGTATTGTGTACTGTGTATTTCAGCATGATGGTTGATTTAGCGTTCTTTAGCTTTACTCTAATTTTTTATATTAGCAGTTCATGGTCTATCACATGATCTACTCCTGTTCCTTGCTTTTGCAAAAAGAGTTGAGTTTCTCCAGCTTGTGCTTCCAGTTAAGCAGTCTTTTTGATCTCTATATTGACCATCATGTGATGTACATGTATATAATAGCATCTTGGGTTTCTTCAAGATGTGTTTGCAGTGAACAAACTGTTGGTCTTGTAAAATTCAACCAGTTACTCTCCTGTTTCATTTCTTGATCCTAGGCCACATTTTTCTACAATCTTTGATTCTGCTCTGTTCCTAACTTTCACATTCCAATTGCCTATGATTAACAAGAAGTTCTGCTTTGATGTATTATCAATTTCCTCTTGGACTCCAGCACAGAATCTTTCAATTTCTTCTTCTTCTACCTCTATAGTTGGAGCATAAACTTCAATTATAGATTTTGCCTGAAGTCTTATTGATGTGATTTGATCAGATTGTGCATTATATCCTTTGCCTGCTTTTGTGATGTCTCCTCACTATTAATGCTACCCCATTTCTTCTTAGGTTTTCATTTCCTGAGTAAAACACTGTGTAATTATCTGACTCGAAATGTCCCATTCTTGTCCACATTAGTTGACTCACCCAAGTATTGCAATGTTTATAGGTTACATTTCTCATTATATTATGTCTAACTTCCCTAATTCATGCTTCTCAAATTCCATGTTCCTATAGTATGTGGTGTGCAGCTTTGGACCTTCCTTTCATTTCTGAGCACATCAGCACCTGAACATCCTTTTGGTTTTAGTCCAGTTGTGCCATTGGCCACAGCACTACTCATAGTTTTCCTCTGCTGTACCCCAGTAGCTTACTGAGTGCCATCCAATCTGAGAAAGCTATACTATCACAAATAAGGCCCTTTTTCATTTCTTTTTTAAAACTTTTTAAAAGAAATAATGGAATGCTTTCTCCTTTTTTTCAAAGTACAAAATACAGAGAAAATGCTTTATAAGCATTATGAATCATATAACAGAAGTAACGATAAATATATTTCACATGAAATACATCTATTTCCCTACCCTGAAATATCTCATTTTTCTGAATAAAACTTACCTCCTGGAAATAAGAGGCAGGGAGTCTTCTTAGCAAATCTTTCCTAGAGAATAATACTGTATGTGCATGTCCATGTACACATATGCTCTGCGGCACTGTGTAATATAGCTATAATACAAAGCCAGTTCTTTCTGATTCCTCCCTTTATGAAACTGACATGGCCACTGTTACCTGACACTCTTCTCTGACTTTCTTGCCATGTGATTACTCTGTAACTGTAAAATCCACAAGAACTGCTCTGTTAACCCAAAGAGTGGGGGGGAGTAGCATTGCTAATGAAATGCATGCTGTAAACTCAGTGCATCGAAACAGACCATTCATTATCCCATGTCTTAAAACGTCAGCTAAAATAAAAAGTAATAATTAAGCTCTTTACATCTCTGAAGTGCTCCTCTGTAATTAAGGATGTGCCAGATTCTGTTCTGCTTATTGGGCTTTCTAAATCTCATATTCTACCAAAGATGGCTGTACAGGAAGTGGGAGGAAGAAACCTGCAATATTTAGATGTCAAGTAAGAAGCATCCAAATCAGCTTTGTGGAAGAAAGTTGATGTATAACAAATGATTCTGTAGGGTTTTCCAGTTTATCAAGTATGCTATTCTGGGAGGGGGGCATCCTGGGGGAAAGGGGGAGGTGAGTTCAATCCTCCCCCTGCCTTCCCCCTTTGCATCCACCATGGCCCTGCAGTCATGGCCAGCCAGGCTGAGGAGGACGAGGAGGATGACGAGGTTAAGCCAGGCTCTAGCTTTGATCTGTCAGCTCCAGCAGAGCTGGCTGAGCCAGAACCTAGCCCTGCTATGCCAATTGCAGCAGAGCTCATGACTCAGTAGCCTAGCCTCCCCCCAGCAGAGGTTCCAGGCCTGAGAGACATAGAGCAGGAAGAGGAGGTACCTACCTTCAGACAGAGAAGGACAGAAAGGGTGTGCTTCCAGCGAGCCCAGAGATTATATGAGAAATGCTCAGCAATCACCAAACAGCTGTGTGTAGGAGCTGGACCAATATACACAGCTGTGGGATGCTGGGCTTCTTCAGCAGAGTCTATCTGCATTCCCTGGTGAAAGCATCTGACTTGGACTCCCTTGTTGCCTGAAACCTTGCCTCTTAGACCTCGGATTGATCTGGAACTCTTGACCTTGGACTGGACATGCTGACCTGCTTTCTGGCACTCTTCGCCCTGGACTGGACTCACTGACTTGCTCTCTGAACTCCTGGATCTTTGGCTTGCCCCCTGGTTTTGCTATTTGGACTGGTACTGTGCTTTAGAATTATTTTCATGCTGCTGCAAAGCCTTGCATTGTGTGTGTATCATTCTTATCAGCCACTTGGTTGGCTGCTTTCCTGGACACCTGCCGCAGCAGTGATCGCAGGAGCGACGGGGAAGCCAGATGCCTCCTCCCTCTCCTTCCCCTTTGCCCCACCATGTCCCTGCCATGGCGGTGATCACAGGGGTGATGGGGGAAGGGGAATGATAGTTCCTCCATCCCCTTTCCCCTTCCCCCCTGTGATTGCCACAGTGGTTATGGGAGCCCTCCCAGGGAAAGCGACGAGGGAGGTGAGATCCTTCCTCCCCCTCCCTACCCACCACCATCACCAACCACAGATAACTGAATCTGTGGTTGGTGAATCAGTGCATACGGGGGTGCTACTGTATTCAGACAAAGAGTTTAGGCATCCAAAGAAAAGAGCAGATACAGTTATCAAGGGAATCCAAACATGAAATACAAGTGTTTTCAGTGGGAACTATTTCCAATGTCTCAATCTCTGCAATACTAGAAATTTGGAAACTACAGAGAAATCTCATCTGAGAGGCAGAATTTTTCTCCCCCTGAGCTGCACTTCTCTGTAACTTCTTAATTTGGGCAAAAATGGAATTCGGCTATTTACTAGACATCCAACATTCACTACCTTCATTCATTAGAAAACAGGTTACGGTATTTTACATTAGTTTTTTATGAAGTACTGTTACCTACCCTGATAGCACCCATCTTGGAATATCAAATAATTGGCTATGTAGCCATCTACATGGTTACAGGTAAACTAGGACCCTCCCTAAAACCAAGGTGGATTCATGTAAGACCGGGGGGGGCATTTGGAATATCCCCCAAACAAATACTCAGGTCAGAGAGTTAACACCAGGAAACGAGTCATTCACTAACCAATGATAGTAGAGAACTTAATACTTGTAAAATGGGCCCTTCTTTCCCTCATCCCCTTCCAACAAAAGACTTTGCCTTTTCCTTTACAATTCTATAAGCATCAACCATTAATGATCATTAATTCTTCTGGAGCACACTTTCTTTAGTAATTGGAACCTCAGAGAAACATTGTATTCCACTCAAAATCTCATCCCTTCAGGGGAAATATTTCATATAAATATCACCCTAAAACTGTCAGGAGTTAGAGACTGAACTCCATTATAAAATGGCTGAACAACTGCAGAACCATGCTGAGTTATAATTGGGGATAGGGGCTAAGTAGACACTTGCCCCTTATCTGTGGTAGGGAGTGGGAAGAAAAGGATCTGGCGTTCACCTGTGGCAACCTCAAGTTGAGTGGAAGGATGGACCATACTGAACTGTACCGGCATCTTAACGGATGGGGTGCAGCAAGGTAGGCTATCCCTGGGTCAAGCATCGGGTTGTGATCTTTCTCAGAAGCTATACGGCTTGACAATTTGCAGCCTGGTGCTGGGCCTTCCAGCAGATGGCGCCCGAAGGGAACCCGAAGTACCAGGATCCTCTTTGGGGCTCAGGTGAGTCACCCAGGGAAGCTGGGGGATAGGTCTCTGCTCAAGTCAGAGAGTTAACACCTGGGGGCGAGTCATTCACTAACCAATGATAGTAGAGACCTTAATGCTTGTAAAATGGGCCCTTCTTTCCTTCATCCCCATCCAACAAAAGACTTTGCCTGTTCCTATTCAATTCTAAAAGCAACAACCATTAATGATCATTAATTCTTCTGGAGCACCCTTTCTTTAGTAATTGGAACCTCAGAGAAACACTGTATTCCACTTAAAATCTCATCCTTTCAGGGGAAATATTTCATATAAATATCACCCTAAAACTGTCAGGAGTTAGAGACTGAACTCCATTATAAAATGGCCGAACAACTGCAGAATCATGCTGAGTTATAATGGCTGACTGCATGAACTACAAAGTCAGGCCTAGTCAGGTCACTAGGGGGCAAAGTCCTGTGTGTGTGTGTGTGTGTGTGTGTGTGTATATATATATATATATATATATCTGAGAGCTCAGAACAGAGCTCACTTCTTTCTCTTCCTGTGAATGCTGAGGCCTGGTGAAGCCGTTTCTCCTTCAATTGTAAATATTTGTACATATTGCAACTGTTTGACTTTAAAGATAAAAGTGTCTCCTGCTTATTTGGATGTCAAACACTCTCTATGTGATTATTCTTGGAAAGGGTTGCTACTGAATCTGCTGAGATAATTTTTTGGCTTCTTCTGGGGATTGAGTGGCCTATCATCCCCTGACAAAACACCACAAATCCCCTGCTTTCCAACTCCACGTCAGTTCATGTCACCAGTCTATCATCTGAACCTCATCTCTGTCATTGTACTTTGTGATTTCAGCTCTGCAGGATCAGTACAGTGTAACCTACTATACCCCTTACTCTCTTCCTTTATCCAAAGACTTCCTACTATTTTTGATAGATTTGTCTGAGTGTCTGAAGTCTGTGTGTTTGCATGAATGCTATTGATATTAATTTCCAGTAAAGATCACTTAATATGAAGTCCAAGGCTTTCACCAGCCAGCATCCATAGGTTTTCCATGTTATTTTTCCAGCCTGTGATGCCATGCTCTTGAAGAGTGTCACCTGCATCTGTGGCTGGCATCTTCAGAGATGCAGGCAAAACATCATAAACTCTTCCAGAACACGGCCTCACCACCTGAGGAAAAAAACACAGAAAACCTAAAGATCACTTAATTGTACATTTTGACTTAAAGTCTCCTCTGTTATTAACAGTATACATAGGTTAAAATGTCCCCCCATTACCTGACCTCTTGCATGCCAGTTAAATTAGCCAAATTCCCCAAATTAATATTAGGACATTAGAGGGTCCCCAAGTACACCCCCCCCACACACAATTTGGGTAACAGTACAGTCCAGTTCTTGGTCATTCATGTTGCAAATATTTGAATAGCAGTTTCAAAATACCCAGCTAGTGGTGCCAATTTAGCACAACCTGGCACTAGAATAGTGCTGTTCCTACTTCTAGTTTCTTTTCCAGATACCGCTGAACATCATGGAATTTCTGTTGCTGGGGGGAGATCATGTTTCTTTTTGCCACTATGTATATTAAACCATGCTGTTGTTACACTATAGAGGGTAGTGAAACAGGTTTATTATGTAAAATGAGTTAAAGCAATGTAGTTGACTTGGTTTTAAAGCAGATGCATGGGATAAGTTTTACATTTGTATAAGTTCTTCTTTCTGAGTGAAATGGTTTCTCATGTTTAGTTCAATGACCATAAATTCAGAGCTCTTACAAGAAAAAAAAATTCAGTTCCAAACACAAGCATACACCTGAGACACCACTGATATCAGAACCATTTTAAAAATCCAGTTAAGATTGAGAATGATTGTGTGCATGTGAATATATTAATCAAAAGCTGAAAAGAAAAACAGTTATGCTAAGCAGTCTAATATGTTATGTTACATTATACCCTAGAATACTACAGGCTACACATAATGGATTTCACTATTATTAAAAAAGGAGATGGGCATTTTGTGATGTGAATTAGATTGTGCAAAGTGGGAAATAAAGATTAATAAAATTGTGCCAATCAGTTTGATTGCAAATAAATATAAAAGGTGATCAGTACTGGGTACTGGGGATTAACATTTTTTCTTACACACTATTTTTCATTTTGAATCTTATATTTAGAGGTACAGAAATCTCTTGAGCAATAAAACTAGGTAGAACTCTTTCCCTCTTCTTAGTTCTTAGTTAGTTCTTAGTTAACTCCTAAACTAAAAATGGCTTAATTGCTATTTGTATTTGTAAGGGCTCAGAAGAGAATACTGTGGGTTAAAAATGCAAGACAATAATTTGGAAATATTTTATAGGAATAATATTTCCAAAAAATCAATCTTGCATATTTAGAACTTTCGTACTTACTTAAAATATTTGCATACCACCCATTAACATAACTTCTCTGAAGAGCTCCTGGTAATAATTAAAAGAAATACAAAACAAGATCATAAAAGCATAAAATAAATGGAACATAACATGTAATACAGGGCAAAAGCTAACCAAAATGTCATATATCAAAATTCTGAGGAAAACCCAGAGCTCTAAAAATAACTGAGATGTGTACAGTTAAAAAAAAATAGCATGGGATTTTTTTTTAAAAAAAAAATCATTACTTAGCATATATGACCCAAAGAAAATACATGACAGGTGAGACTTGCAGAGGGGGGATTTTAACCATTTGATTTTATTACTGGGAAGCTGCCTATCATGCTTTACCTTGAAGAGGCCTCCTCTGATAAAGAAGAAGAGGAGTTCCAGGAGGATAAACCCCAGCTAGAGCCAGAGGATGCTGGCAACACTGTTATGACCAAAGCAGAACATGATCTATCTCAGGCAGTACCTGTGCATTTGTAAGGGGAAATGAGGTCTCCACATCCTGTCATACACTGGCATCTGAAAAACAGAGAACAGAGGCATTAGAAAAGCTCTCCTACACCTTAAGTAAACTATGCTGGTTAATGATGCCAGGTGTGCTAATTTACTTCTGGCTATAAATGAGCTCAGCCAAGGTCATTCTGGTGCTGCAGGCAACACCTCCTGCTGATCATGTGTGATTATTTTGGCTTTCTTTAATTTTGACCCTAGGCTTAACTTTGGACTAATCTCCAACTCCCTACTTGGTTTTGTACCCATCTCAGGACTGTTTGCTTTATTTGACTTTGGGTTGTTTGGACTACACTTTTGCTTCTGTGGACTCCAGTATCACCTTGGGACTGGACTGGCTTTGCCTTGGTTTGCCTCTGTGAGTGTACACTCTTGGGTTCTTGTCCAGTTTAAAACAGATGCTACTACTGAAAAGACTGTCTGTATCTTAAATGCCCACCACATTTTTTTGGGCAGGGGCATGCAAAGAAAGATCCCAGTTTAGCAAAACATGAGGCAAGTATAAATGGGATGAGTTAATCCTTTATGCAATCTGTGTTGACATCCTGTTAGTGATTAATGACAATATAGGTCCAAGTTATGTATTCTATGTATTATGTATTTGGTCATTGCAGAGGTTGGAATTCTTTACCAACATTGCAACAACCAAAATACCTCGAACCCATCTTTCAAGTGATACAACCTGCCCCCATAGTCATTTCCATGCTGTTGAAAAGGTGAAAGAATTGGCAGAGAGATTTCCTTCTATATTCCTGCAGCTAGGTATGATGCAATAATATTATCTGTAGGAACTTTTCAAAGACAATTGGAGATCCATGCAGGCATTTGTTGGAGTGTATCCAATAGAGGAAAATAGCTGGACGCATCTGCACTGATCTCCCCACTCTACAACATGGAAATGACCATGTTGTGAGGGCTGCAGTGCTTGTTTTCTGCTGCTCAGTTTACATTGGGTTTTGTGCAGAATAGCAATGTGAGACTCTCTCTGTCTCTCTCTCTTTCTGGCTTTTCTTCGCAAATGAAGATTCAGGAAGGACTCATCCCGCGCTTTCTGCAAGCGTGCTGATGACTAAAAAGGCCAATCCGAGATAGACAAGTCCGGCTGCAGAAAGCACAGCAGAAGGTTTCCTTGGGTGATGTTTCCGGGTTGTGATTCTTTCTGCGTTGTCATTTCTCTTCAAGACTTGTTCGGTGTGAGTTCTCAAATAAGGCTGCAGCATTGTGGATAGTGTGTCTCCATGCCTCCCGATGTGAGGCCAGGGCGGACCATTGTTGGTGATCAATTTGGCCGAGCCTGAAATGTTGTTTCAGGGAGTCTTTGTATCACTTTTTTGGAGCCCCCTTCTTACGCTGACCTGTGGCGAGTTCACCGTAGAGTACTATTTTCGGGAGGCGATGGTCCTCCATCCTAGAAACATGCCCTGCCCAGCGCAGCTGTGTTCTCAATATCATGGCCTCAATGCTGGTGATCCCTGCTTGCTCAAGGACAGCAACATTAGTCACATAGTCAGTCCAGTGTATATTTAGGATTGGGCATAAACAGCACTGATGGAAGCGTTCGAGGAGTTGTAAGTGGTGGCGATAGGTGAGCCATGTTTCAGATCCATAAAGGAGAATAGACAGTACAATGGCTCTATACACACTGATTTTTGTGTTTCACCTCAGTGTTTATTACTCCAGAGTCTTTTGTAAAATCTTCCAAATGCACTATGTGCCTTTGCTAATCTGTGATCGATCTCTTTGTCAATCTTGGCATCTGAGGAGATGATGTTTCCTAATGCAGGATTCCAGCCCTGGACTGCAAACTAGTGTAGACAATGTAGCCCTTCGACACATGATCAAAGAATTGTTGAACAGAAAGGATCCCAAAGTCATAGGAACAAACCCCACCACTACCAGTGCAGGAATTCACAGCTAAAGGATCCCTGAGAAGTGCCATCCAACCTGTACTGGGGAAATAATTTGGACACAGTCTGATACAGATGGCCTGCTTGCTTGCCTGTTAGAGACAAAAGCTCATGTAAAGGCACTACCCATTCTGCAGGTCAATATATAAGCAAACATTATTTTGGATGGGTCCCAATCATCAGGAAGTAGTTTTGATCAAGGCACAGAGTGCTGAAGTTAATAAATATCAGTGGTGCATACAGTGAACTCTCGGTGTCTGCTGGGGTTTGGTTCCAGGACCGCCATGGATACAAAAACCTGTGGGTGCTCAAGTAACATTATATACAATGGCATAGTACAATGACATCCCTTATATAACGTGGCAAAAATCAAAGTTTTCTTTTGGGAAATTCTTTTTGGGGAACATTTTCCAGCTGTGGCTGGTTGAATCGATGGATACAGAGGGCTGACTGTATATCAATGTGAGCAGGCTTGTCTTCTGATCACAAACGGGGGAATGTGACTCTAAGGCTATATTATTTAATCTACAGTTGTCCCTCCACATTCACAGATTTGGCATTCATGGATTTAAGTATTCACGGCTTGAAAATATTCTTAAAAGAATAATAATCCAAAAAGCAAACCTTGATTTTGCCATCTTATATAAGGGACACCATTTTGCTATGCCATTGCATATAATGGGACTTGAGTATTCACTGATTTGGGTATTCATGGGGGATCCTGGAACCAAACCCCAGCGAATGCAAAGGTACAACTGTATTCTTTTTCCCACTTTAAACTTTGGGCTTCCAAATTCTGTCAATGAAATGGGTAATAGTACTGCAAATGCATGTTATGATAATGGATGAAATGCAATGCTTCAAAAAGGAGTTGAGAATGAAATCGCTTTGTACAAAACAGTGTACATACACCATGAGAACCGACATAAGGAATCCAATATCTTTATGTTGGTAATGGCATGGAGCTCTAAGAATTAAAACTTAAACACAGATATTCTGCAACTAAAGGGTATATAGTGATGCCATATTTTAAAAGGTTATAAATAAATAAAATGGTGGCTCCCAAACAAAGATATATACAGTGTACAAGCAATGTACAACTTCATGTGCATTTGCCCAAGATAAATCCAGGATCTGGGGCCTGAAAAAACTGACTACCACCAAAATATTTAGTATAATTAATATTGAAACCTGAAGAAGGCACAAAAAAGGCTTAAGTTGAGGCCTTTCTCATCCTTCTGACTATCTCCTTGCCTAGGACAAGAATGTGCTTATCACATTAAAGCTCTAGTCAGGTACTTGTATCCATCAAATACAAGAATGCATGGAGGAGGTGCAGTATGTGTCAGGCCAGTTTCAGTGACCTCATCCATGTAAGCTGCATCACATTGAGCAAAAGAGAGGACTCTGGCGCACTTACAATTCTCTATGTAATCAGGAATCTGTACTGCTTATGTGGAATTTCTTCTCCCAGCCACATCAGGAAAGAGTAGTAGGCTGTGCTACTGAATCAAGGATGCAACTTTAGTTAGTGAAAGAAATGCATTTCTGTTTCCCCACACTGACAGATCAGAATATAAATAGAATGGGAGCACTGGGCATATACACTCTCATATAGTTTGTCAAGATTGCCAAGCCACTACTGTAAAGCATATGTTCTTGGAAAATTCTGTCAAGCTAACAAATCTGATAGAAGTCTTGACTGTAGGCTAGGTGTCGAATGGCCATGTACAGCCCCCTATAAGGTAAACAAACATTCCCCACAGTCTTTTCAAAGTAACTGCTTTCCCAGGTTCTTGGCATCATCGGGAATGAGATATACCATGTAAACTTCACAGTCTTACCTTGTTCTTCCGAAGGAAATTTCCTGAGACTAAGGTGATTTTCAGACAGGGGAAACCCTCCCCACGGAGGTCAGGAGAGAAACGGGGCTGTTCGGCTTCCAGTGCTCCATTTCACATGCCCCCCTTTTCCTGACTTCCATTTGTTCTCCCTCCATCCTGCTTTCATTTTCCTTCAACTATTTTTTACTAATGGAAGTTTCTGTTAGTAAAAAAATAACAGAAAATACTGGAAGGAAAATGAAAGCAGGATGGAGGGAGAACAAATGGAAGTCGGGAGAAGGACAAAGGCATGTGAAATGGAGCACTGGAAGCAGAACAGCCCTGTTTCTCTCCTGATCTCCGTGGGGTTTTTTCCCCCTTTGAAAATCTCCTAAGACACACAATTCAAAAGAGAGACAAGAGTTCTTCTGGGTTAGCCTATGTGAAGCCATGTAAGGGTCCCCTTCACTGCCTGTAGACTTTCTGCTCAACAGAGGAAAGTCTAAAGCTGTATTAGTAGGAATGGAAATGTGGGAGGGTAGTACACATAGCCTGCTTCTCCCTCCATATTCTTTATCTTCCCAGTAGTCTAAAGTCATATTTTTTAAAAAATGTAAAACATGATCACTGAGTGTGATTTATAGAGCTCTAAGTGTTTCATGGGGGAGAATCAGCATCTATGGTTTGACATGCTGAGTTTAGGAGATTATCAGACAGGAACTAAAAAAAAAAAAAGTTCCTATCCCACAATCTCACAGTCACCCTCCCCAGTGCACTTACCTACTCTCCTGTCATTCCAGCAGCCTCTAATGGAGCTCCCTTCACTTCCTGGATCAAAATCCTATGGATTATTGTGAGAAGATGCGAGCGCGGGGAATTCAAAAATAAAAATAAAAAACATGAAAAAATACAGCAAGCACAAAAACACACTTTAAAAGGTAGAAGTAACCTGGGAAGGGTCATAAAAAGCATGTCACTTACCTGGATGTCCTGATCTCACTCAGAAGTGTTCTGGCAAGGACCATTGATTGACGCTGGGATCTCACCAGCATAACGGGGCACCTTGTCGCGTGCAGTAACATCCATGACAGAAACAGAACAGGGGATCAATTGATGGCTTCTGCTATCAATAAAAAGCAGCACTGGTGGAATGGCAGCAGAACGGGTGCATAACGAGGGGGGAATGACATCGTCTGAAAAGGGACCCCTTTTGCGATCTCCTGGCATTCCTGTAACACCACTTTTAACATGTCTGACAATCTCCTTAAGTTGAAACAAAAGGGGGGCGGAGCCACACACCACTGGATGTGGCCGTAGAATCCACTCTCTCTGATGTGATATCTTTGAAACAAAGAAAACACCTTGTTAAAGCAGTTAATTAAAGAAAAAGAACTGTGTCCTCTGTTCCGGAATGCTGTAACATCTGTTTTATTTAAAAGTTAGAAGCTGAAAGCTGAAGCCCGAGGTTGGGGATTTATGAGGGAAGCTGATGTCGAGAGAACAAAGAGGAGATAAGGGAAAGAAAACATTCTTACAAACTCCCTTATGGACAAGATCTAAAAATAAACCCTCGGATAAGATAATTTCAAGATTAGAACGGGCATCTTCAGCTGAAATATTAACAACAACTGAAAAGATTAGAAAAGAAAAACAACAGACCGAAGCAATTAAAATGGCGACTGGAGCAGGGGGAGGAAAAATTGGGCAGAAAAATGGACAGAAGGGAAACCTGTCAGGGCAAGAAGATTTACAATCTTTGCTGGCACAGAATAATGAAAAATTACTCCAAAGTTTTAAAGCTCATACACTTGAACTAAGAAATGAAATTAAATTAATGAAGCAGGAAACGGTACAAGAAGTATCTAAACAACTTCAGACTGCTGTGCAGCAAATCAACCAGGAGATGGTAGGAGTGTGCAAAGAAATTAAAAAAGTGAATCTTATGGTAAATGACAACAGGAACTGGCTTCAAAGACATGATGTAGAGATTGCTGAGATACAAACACAGATTATTGCTTTAGAGGATCAAAGCAGGAGAATGAATATTAGGATTCGAAATGTTCCACATTTTGAAAAAGAAACTGCAACCCAGCTGAGAATTAAAATAATAAACTGGTTCCAACAACTGACACCCCAGTTACAGTGGGTGCAAGAAGACTTTGACAGAATCCATAGAACTGGATTCAGGAAAACAACTCCCAGTGATGTATTGGTAAAAGTGGCCAACTATTATAAAAAAGAGACATTTATGAAAGAAATTAGGAAACTGGGTGACCAAATATTTTTTGAATCAACATCAGTGATGATTTTCAATGATTTGTGTGTGAAAACCTTGGAATGGAGGAGAGGTATCAAACCCATTATAGCTATACTGAAAAAAAACCCAATATTAACTACAATTGGGGATACCCAATATTTCTGAAGTTCAAGTATGCTGGGAAATTCTATAGAATAAAAACACTGGAAGAAGGATTACAACTGCTGACAATGCTGGGACTGAGAGAGGAAGAACAAGAAGCAGAAAAAGATCAAGGGGAGCTGAAAGGAGCAACAGGAGGAGAGGAGAAATGAAGATATATAGACAAGGGACTGGAAAAAAACTGAGAGAGATGGGATCAAAGGTGACATCGGTGGTGGGTGACACCCCCTCCCCCCCTCTAAGTTTGTAGCTATGGCGGGGATGGCAATCCCTGGGAGTAGGAGGGGGGAGAGGAAAGATGTATGTGGGAGGGGTAGGGGGGAAGGGGGAAGGGGGGGAAGGTGGAGGGTGGTGCAGGGGGAAATGTTATTGTTATTGTTTATTTGAGTGTTGTAGTTTTTGTGCACTATGGGGGACTATTAGAAGTAGAAATTTATTATACATAATATGGAAGGTAGATTGAGAATATTGACTTTAAATGTTAAAGGGTTAGGAAATGTAATAAAACGGAAAAGAATAGAATCATTATTAAATAAATCTAAAGCAGATATAATATTCCTTCAAGAAACACATCAGAATAAAGATGGAGTGAATGAATTGAAGTTGAAATGGGCAAATATATATGAAAAAGCTTTTGGAACATCAAAATCAAGAGGAGTAGCAACTATTTTGTCGAAAGGATGTGATTTTATTGTTAAGAAAATTAAAAAAGATATAAAAGGAAGATATATAATTATGCAAGGAATTAGGGGTAAAGAACATCTCACTTTAGTTAATCTGTATGCACCAAATGAAGGTCAAATAGAATTTTATGAAGAAGTTATTAAAGCTACAAATGAAATAAGCGAAGGATCTATAATAATGGCAGGAGATTTTAATATGGTAATGGATAAGCAGAAAGATAAATCTAACCCTACTAAAGAGGACAAGAAAATGTATGAAACTGGTTTGAACAAAATTATAAATAGAAATGGACTACGAGATGTATGGAGAGAATGGAAAGGAGAAGAAAAGAGATACACCTATTATTCACCAACACATAAAAATTATTCTAGAATAGATTATATATTTGTATCAAAAGATCTGGTCCCACAAATTGTAAATACAGATATAAGGATTATAAAAGTCACAGACCATGCGACAGTTATAGCAGATATAAAGATTATGAAAGATTATAAATTAGCAAAAAATGGAGATTGGATACAAAAATTTTAGGTTATAAAAATATAGTAGAGAAAATACAGGTAGAATTAAAAGAAATATGGGAAATAAATAGAGTAGGACAAGGCAATCAAGCATTATTGTGGGATTCAATGAAAGCTGTAGCAAGGGGAATATTTATTAGGGAAGCACATACATTGTGGAAAAAACGGGAAAAAAGTAGGAAGAAACTAGAAGATGAAATTAAGGGTCTAGAAAAAGATTATTTTAGAAACAGAGATAAACAGATTCACGTATTAATACAAGCAAAGAGAAAAGAGTTAGAAAAGGAAGATATAGAAACAGCAAAAAGAAATCTGTTATTTATGAAAAGAGATTTTTTTGAATATAGTAATAAAAATTCTAGAATGTTAGCAAGAGCCACACAAACAAAGAAATCTAAAAGTTTGATTGGAATTATTAAAAATGAAAAAGGGGAAAAAAGTAACTTGATGAAAGATAAATTAAAGATATTTCAAGAATATTATCAAAAATTATATTCAGCAGGTGATTCACCAAAAAATTTAGAGAAATATATACAGGAAAATTGTAAGGATATAATTAGTGAGGAGGAGAAAGAATTAATGGAAAAACCAATAACAGAACAGGAAATAGAAGATATTATAAATAAATTGAAACTAGGGAAGGTTTCAAGAGAAGATGGTTTGGGAACTGAATATTATAAAACATTTAAAAGTATATTAATACCTAGAATGAAAGAATTATATAATAACATTTTAACAGGAGATGAGATCCCACCATCATGGAAACAATCTCTGATTATATTAATTCCAAAACCAGATAAAGATTTGACAGACCCAGAATCATATAGACCAATATCATTAATAAATCAAGATGCAAAAATATTAACAGCAATAATGGCGAAAAGGATGAATAAATTTATGTACAAATATCTACAAAAAGATCAATGTGGATTTATAGAAGGAAGACAGATGGCTAATTTAACTGGAAGAGTAATAAATTTAATAGAAATAATTAGAAGAAAGAAAATTAAAGCAGGACTTATAGCTATAGATATATTTAAAGCTTTTGATTGTGTGGAATGGCCAGCAATAAAAAATATAATGAAAACATTGGGATTTGGAGAAAAAATTAGGGGTGTGATTGACCAATTGTATACAAAAAATAAAGCAACAGTAATAGTAAATGATGGTAAGACAGAACAAATAAACTTAACTAGGGGAACAAGACAAGGCTGCCCACTCTCCCCAATAATATTTGCTATGGTAATAGAAATATTAGCTAATGTAATTAGAAACGATGAAGATATAAAAGGGATAGGAAATATTGAAGAGATTAAACTGAATATGTTTGCAGATGATACTTTAATAACAATACAAGATCCATTGGAAAAAATGCAAGAGATAGAGAAACATTTGGAAACGTTTGGGAAGATGACAGGTTTACAAGTAAATTGGAATAAATCAGAAATGATGATATTTAATTATACAGAGGCAGAGCAAAAAAAATATGAAGAGTAAAAAGAAATGTATTAAAATAAAAGAGCAAATAAAATATTTAGGAATAAATATTGTGGCAGAACTGGGAAAACTAGAGGAATTTTTTTTTTACTATGTTAAGGAAAGATATGGAGAAAAGAATAGAGAAATATGGGAAAATTAAATTGTCATGGTTTGGAAGAATAGCACTTGTTAAAATGAAAATATTACCAAAAATAATATTTTTATTTAGAATGCTGCCTATTAAAGTATCAGAAATGGAATTTAAAAAGTGGCAAAATATGATAAATAATTATTGTAATGAAGGCAAAAGATCAAGAATTAATAAAAATATATGGTATAAATCTCAAAAAAAAGGAGGTTTAGGTTTACCTAATCTAAAGCTATATTACGTAGCGAATCAACTGAGATATATTATTGATAGTGTTGCGGAAGGGAAGGAAATAGAATGGATGGAAATAAATAAACAAGAGATACAGTTAAAATTAAGAAATATATTTTTTTGTAAACTAAAAAAGAAATTTAGGGAATCAATACAATCTGTTTCTTTAAAAAATATATTAGATATATGGAATAAATATAAAAAATATTAGTTCCAGGAATATCTCCATTAACACCGGTAATATTGTTAGAGGGTTTCCCAGCAAACTTAAGAAATGAAGTGGAAGCAAAATTAGGAGGACAAGAAATTATAAGGTTGAAGGAATGGATGGGGAAAATGAAAAATAAAAATTATATGGAAAAAAATATTAAAGGAGCAAAGATTTACATGGTTTAAATTGATACAGTTAGAAAGATGGACAAAAAAATGTTTAAAGGAGGATAGTTGTAGGAAAAGTACAAAATTTGAGGAATTAATTACAAAAGCTATCCAAGTGAAAAATGTTATAAAGGGTATTACAAGCAAAATATATAAAATGTTAATGGATAATGAAGAAGTACAAGATCATTTAAAAGATGTTTGGGAAACAGATGTAGCAACTGCAATAGACAAATCTAAGTGGGAAAAAATATGGAATATGCAACATTTGAAAACATTATCAGTAAGAATAAAAGAAAATTACTATAAGATTATATGGAGATGGTATTTAACTCCAGTACGATTGAATCAAATAGATAAAAAGCATTCAGCACAGTGTTGGAGGGGATGCCAAGAATTGGGAACGTATATGCATATGTGGTGGAATTGCAAATATGTACAGAAATTTTGGAAAATAGTAATGAAGGAAATAAGTGAAATACTGGAGATAAATATACCATTAAGCCCTGAAATAGCATTATTATCATATTGTGAAAAAATACAAGAATCTCAAATTATTAAGGATTTGTTAACAAATTTGCTGACAGCAGCAAGGTTAATAATAGCAAAGAAATGGAAAATACAAGGTGAATACAAAACAGAAGAATGGTATGACGAGGTATGGAATATAGCAATAAATGAGAAATTAACAAATATGGTTAAGGAAAAAAAAGGAGGGTTAAATAAGAATATTTTTGGTGAAAAATGGAGTAAATTTTTGGAATTTGTGTTAATAAAGGGGAGAGGAAGCAAACCTGAGATGGAAACAATGAAATTTTGGAAAGAGGGATGAATATAAAGGGAAGTCCCTCGGTGGAGGGAATCACTGTTATATATGTTTGTTAGTTTTATGTAGTAATTGTATGTTTGTTTGTTTTTAGTTTTAAAAAAATTAATAAAAATTATTATTAAAAAAAAGTTGAAACAAAAGAGTGAGTTTTTATCCATGCTGTATACCCTGCTGATTTAAAAGTGAAAACTACATTATTTCCCTTATTGTAGTCTGTGCTTTGTCAAGACACCAGAAAGAAAATAATTTGTTTTTTTTTTAATGAAGGTATACAAATAATTCAAAAATATAAACCATTTTGCTGTTGTATAAATCATAGAAGTAAAGGGTTGTTGAAAAAACAATTAACAAAATTTCAAAAATGTTGTGTTTTTTAAAACCCATAATGATTATCTTAAATGATTCTCTTCCTCTTGCTCTCTCTCATAAAATAAAAGCAAATTAGTAACAATGAAGGGATCATTATGGTCCAATGTTACTATGAAGAACACAAATGCAGAAGTTCAAAACTGAATTCAACATGTTATGGGTGTATTAGCACCTCTCAATTTTAGTTTTCAAAAACTCATGAGGAAACTTAATGAGAATATTATTCACATTTTTATTTGAAAGTTGAATGTGCTTGTGAGTGGTCATTATCAATAACTATCAGTAAACATCAATGAGTTCGCCTGTGAAAAAAATAATGCAAGAAAGCAAAACAAATACACTGGGTTTTTTAAAAGTTTTTTAGATAGATTCTTTCTTTATGATTTATTCTTTTGGGGACTTCAGCTCGATCAATTTCACCTGGATTCTTGTTAACTAGTTATAACATCACTGTTTGAATTGTTTTGCATTCCACTACACTTCTGCTGTTCTGCTGGGCATTTCATGTGTGAGTTTTGTTCATTATTTTCCCCTATCAGTTTTGTTCACAAGGGAGTGGGGGAATTGTGAAGCTCACACCATCTGAAAGGATGTGAGACTAGATTCAGCTCATTGGAAAGCCAAGCAACATGACAGACAGTCATGTATAACTTTTCAGTTTTTGTCTTTTTAATTTGAGTCACTTGCATTCAAGTTTGTTTTGTTTTGTTTTAAAATAGAGAACAGTCGTGGGAGGTTGAAACCTTGTGAGTGTATTTGGGAATGCAGGGAAGGAGGAGAGAAATGGCTGCTTAATACTTTCTCATTAAAATATCTTTTTTTTTTCCATTTGGAGTTTTCCTTCACTACCAGTTTTCTACAGATCCAAATATCTTTTCCTGTGCAAGGAGAAAAACAGTATTTTTGCATCTGGAGTCAACTGAAGGGAGATTATGAAAGGAGAATGAACCAAGAGGGAATATACATCTATTCTTCTAGTATTCAATTTGCTGCTTGTTGCTAGCCAGCAATCGTCGAAGAAGAAACATGAAAGTTTCAGCCTGTGCTTTGACAGGCCTTTCTTCACAGGGTTTTAAGGGCTGCGCACCAGACCCATCTGAGCCAGTTTTCCTTCTCTGATGGATGGGAGGAGAGGCCTGTGATGTTATCCCCCTTCTCTTCCTGGAGAGCCTTGGGCTTCCACCCAATACACTGTTCTTGTTTCAGGTTTGCCATCAGCCTCCACCTGATGCTGCTTTTCTGTTCCAGGAGTGCCTATTTGCCTCCCTGGAGTGGGAGTGCCTGTGTGCCTCCCTGGAGCATGAGGGCCTATGTGCCACCCTGGAGCGGGAGTGCCCATGTGCCTCTCTTGAGTAGTAGCACCCGTTTGCCTCCCTGGAGCAGGAGTGCCCATGTGCCTCCCTGGGGCTGGAATGCCTGTGTGCCTACCTGGAGCGGGGGCACCTGTGTGTCTCCCTGGAGTGGAGAATGACATGACACGCAGGTAATAGGTCTCAGTGGCCTGAGGTTACCGTCATGTGGTCAGCCATGCTGCCTAGAAGGCTTTGGTGAGGGGATGGTGAGTCCTGTCTAATTGACAAGGCCCAGAAGGGGGCTAATTGGGAAATTTAAAATGCCATGCATAAGGGGTTGGGATTTTACCTGTCACATCCAGACATTTTATCCAAGAGACCCAAGCTCTACAGAGCAGATGGGGTGCATCTCTTGCACAATGGAAATTTGATATTCTTGGGCAATCTTCAGCAAGGGGTTAGGGACCTTTTGGATGAGCTGGTGGGGGAAAGGGACTAAGTAGACACTTGACACTTTCTCTGGCAAGGAAGGGGGAAGTGTAGTTTTGGTGGGCACCTTGGCACCAATTTTGGTGAAGGTAGGGTCTCTAGAAGGACCAGTTCAGGTAGTGGAGCCCAAGGGGGCAGAAGGAGACCCATCTTGGGGTTGGCCTAAAAGATAATCCTTCATCCCAATCTGTGGGGCTTGGGTGAGGGACTTTTGGGTTCACCTTCCAGATGCGGGCCTGCTGGTGAGCAACCCTAGGCTACTGGGGTTCCTCTTCAGGACCTAGGTGTTTGCCCGGGAAGGCTGAGGTTTGTGGTCTAGCATAGACCTACTGCCTCAGCTGGTCCCTCACCAGGTTGCCTCCCCCTGCTGAAAATCTTAGAGGGTATTAAATAGGTTGAATTTAATAAAATACTTTATTTCATCCCATTTCATATGTGTGGTCTCATTATTCCCGCAATCAGCCAGCAATCTGGCTCCCCCCACATCAGTACAGCTGTTTTGGGACGGAGCTGCCTTTGCTGCTGAGGAGGGTTAGAGACCCCTCAGAATGTTGCAGGCAGTGTTGCCTGCGATGGGAGGAGAGGTGTGGGGCCAGAGGCCATATAAAACCCTGACGCCCCTCGACTCCTCCTCTTCAGCAGCAATCATCAACCCACCCTCCCGCCGCTTGAATAGTGTGATAATTGGTTGCTTCAGAGCCAGGTAGAAATTTTTCCCCTTTTCTTGGGGGCTTTTTTGCCTACCCCACACTAGGATAGTGGCATTTGAGAAATTGGCCAGGGTGGTGTCTAAATAGGTTAATTCCCTCTTATTATGGTGGAAAAGGGCGAGGTAAGGTTTTGGTGGGCACCTTGCCACCAATTTCAGTGAAGGTAGGTTCCCTGGAAGGGCCACTTCAGGTTGTGTGGCCTAAGGGGACAGAAGGAGACCCAACTTGGGGTTGGCTTAAAGGTTAACCCTTCACCCCAGTCTGTGTGGCTTGGGTGAGGGACTTTTGGGTTCACCTTCCATATGCGGGCTGGCTGGCTGGTAAGCAACCCCAGGCAACTGGGGTTACTTTCCAGGACCCAGGCGTTTGCCCAGGAAGGCTAAGGGGTGTGGTCTAGCATAAACCTACTGCCTCAGCTGGTCCCTCACCAGGTTGCCTTCCCCTGCTGAAGATCTTAGAGGGTATTAAATAGGTTGAATTCAATAAAATACTTTATTTCATCCCATTTAATGTGTGTGATCTCGTTATTCCCGCAATCGGCTGGCAAAGGAGAATGAATCAAGAGGGAATAGACATCTATTCTTCTAGTATTCAACTTGCTGCTTGTTGCTTTTTAAAAAAAAGTTGGTAGAAAAATCACTGAGAGTGTATAATGGGAAGTTTCACCCTGAGTGAACTATCCATGATAGATACAAATGCTGCTTCAAATATTATGTTCAGCTTAACTGAAAATCTAAGGGTCTGAAGAGAAGGGCAGGGGTTGACAAATGTAATGAAATACAAAGAAAATAATTATGGCTGAAACCTGCAGCTTACTTACAATGGACTAGAGTTATTAACATCCGTTCTCAGTGGCTTTCATATCTCATCTTGTTTCCTAACATTCTAAAAGTACTTCATGCTGAAATTGAGTATAAACATGGAAGCCATGTTGAAAGTATTCATTGGAATCATACTTACCAGCTTTGGTTTTCATTGCTAAACAATCTCTTCCTAGTAGCTCTCACTATACACAAGTACATGAAGGATTGCATCACCTTCTGCCATTTATAAGAATAACATGCTAATCTTCAGCAAAGCCTACATTGAAAGACTTTTAAAAAGAAAATAAATGGCATTAGATGTTTAAACAATACAATCTAACAAGGAGTACAGATACTAGCAAGACATTGAGGAGAAGGAAAACAGCAAGAAGAACACTCAATAGTACTACAGCATATCTCACAAACCATTTATATGGAGAGTTGAATCTGTGTAAGAACATGGTGGAAGTATAAACCCAAGCAAGAGAGTGAGTGAAGGCCCTTGCCCATAGGAGATTAATTGAAAATTGATAGCTAGTCCAGAAGGAAAGGGGATTAAATAAAACGTAGTAAAAACCACTGGAAAAAATAAGGGACTGCTACAAACATAGTAGCTCTTTTTGTAGATATGGGTTGGCAGCTTCTAGCAGTCTGGGGGACAGAATTTCACTCTCCCTAGTTTTTCACTAACAAAACCAGAGATGGAATAGCCCAGACGTTCACTTCCACCTTTATTTTCCTGGGGGGAGGGAGAGATTGCAGGCACCTAAAGACCCTTTTGTTGTCATGGGGGGATTGAGGAAGATCCCACAAGAAGGGCAGCTTTGGGGCCACACTTTGCCCACCCCTCCTCTCAATGTATCTAATTCATAAGAGTGAAAATATTGCCATGCTCTAGTTCATTGAGCAAATGGGACTCCTAAAAAACTTTGTGTGTTGAGGATGACTTTATTTTAACGTGTAATTTATTTATTTATTTTGGTGACAGGGAAAAGAACACATTCTCCAGAATTTGGAGAGAACATTTTCTTCTGCTTGTTTAATACTGAATGCAACTACAGTATCTTATTAGCCAATATACAAAGCTCCATAGGTCTCCTATGTGCATGCACATACACACCAACAACTCCAGAGTTAATCTAGAACTTTGCTGCCACCACCCATCTCTATATATATACAGTCGTCCCTGCACATTCATGGGGGTTAGATTCCGCAGACTCCCGCATATGTAAAAATTCCACGAATAATGACAGCCCTCCCCCTCCCTCCCAAAAGTGGTGATGGGACCTCCGGAGGTCCCATCGTTGCTTCCCCGCGTCTCCTGACGCCCTCCTGAAGTGATCACTGTGCCTCCGGAGGCCCCGTCATTGCTTCCCCGCACCTCCCGCTGCCCTCCCAAAGTGACCACGGGGCCTCCGGAGGCTCTGTCATCACTTTCCCGTGCCTCCTGCTGCTCTCCCAAAAGTGAGAGCACATTTTCCCTGGCCTCCCCTCACAGCAAACCGTGAATATGCATAACTACAAGTGTGGAGGCCGCAAATATGGAGGGAGGACTGTAATTTTCTTGGGTATGTTGCCTATCCCAGTGTGCTGATTGCCTGATCAGGAAACACACCGAACCAATCACCACCCACATGCAAATTCCCTCTCCACCTCACGATGCACTCCTGTCACTCAATCTGTGACCCAGATTCGGACCCAGGCTGTCAATTGGTGGCTGCGGGACGATGCTGCTGCTGCAACATGACCCAGGCAGTCAACTGGTAGTGGTGGAGGAGGCAGCGGCAGGGCACAGAGTGAATCACCCTCAGCAATTCTAGGAAAAGTGTGGAACCCTGAGAAGAGGGAGGAGGAATTTAAATCCACCAGACTGCCTTACAGGGTTGTCTTGAGGTCTAATGGGCATTTTGGGGGATTTTTTTTAAAATGGCGTAAGATACGCTGAGTCCAGCTAGTTGAATTAAGTTTCCTGTTCATAGCAACACAATGGGGTGTTGCCTGGATTTTCTTTGCACTTTCTAATTTGTCTCTGCAGAGCTTCACCTCCCACCACCTCTGCAGGGTGGGGGAAAGAACCAAACAAGGCATATCAAAAAGATTGTGCAGAGGAAGAACTTTAAAAATGCAGTGTATCTAAGCAGAAACTACATAGTATAATAAGATATATCTTTCATGAAAGGTACCTTCCTTTCAGGCACACTTAGGAGTTACAAAGTTACAGATAAGTCTAGTCATTCCAACCAAGTATATAAAATATACATAAGCCCTGACATTACTAAGCTAAGCAATTCCCTAACCTACTCATGAGGAATGCAGTCCAGATATGCTGGATGTTCATGGGGGCTGGAAGTCTCTAGGCCTTTTGGCTAAGACTCTACCAAGCTCGCCCTCCCTTTCAGCTGGAATGAAACGGAGCCCCCTGGCTCAGGTCTCTCTTTGTTCTTCTCCATGCCCCATGGCCCCAAGGCAGTATTTATCACTTCTTCACAGAAGCATCTTGAAGCTCCTTCCACGTGATCGTCTTGTTGGTCAGCTACCTCCTGATGCTGACCCCCATAAACTGCAACTTAACCTGATGCATCCATCCTGAACCCTTTGTTTACCTGCTTGGCTATGTTGCCCAGATAATGGAAGAGCCCATTATCACAACTCCAAATTGGTGGATGATGTAAGAAAGGACCTAATGAGGAGAACCAGAAGGAACAGGGGTCAAACCCATGGTTTACTTCAAGAATGTAATATGAAATCTTTGTATGTAATATTTAAGCATATTAAAACTGGATTCACAGTTGCATCTGTAATTCTCTATCTTGTTCACAGGTGGCAAAATTGCATGGGGTGAAGGATTTTTCTTTGAAGAGGCAGGCCGAATGTCCACCCCCATGAACACTGAAGTTGTGAGGGGGAGGTGCTTTAATGGCCTCATACGAGGCGAGTCAGGGATTGGCCATGGTGTAATCACACCATGGCATGGAGGATTCAGGGGTGGAGCTTAATTGATAAATGGCTTGCCGCCCCTGACGTCCGGTGTAGAATAGTCTTATCGAAATGCCCGGCAGGTCGTGCGTCTGGAGGCATGGAGATCAGCTGTCCTTGAGGCTGACACCAGGTTGAAACACGCGACTGAAATCCGTTGGGTTGAGGTGTTTTATCCTGGGGTCTCGCCTTCTAGTAGATGGTGCCCGGGGGGCGTCCAAGTTCAATGGGATCCCTCCCGGGGCTCAGGTGTTTCACCCAGGGAAACTGTGAGGTGAGTATGGTGAGACCATCGGCACCAGCTTTTCCCGCACTGGGTCTCCCCCTAGTTTGCATATATCAAGAAACAAATAAGTAAATAGATTAGATACAATAAAAGTGGCCCATGTTTAACCTAGCTATGGTGTCTGACTCATTATTTCATGTGTTGGTCATTAATGTCCACCCCCACAAACACCAAAGTTGTGAGGGGGAGGTGTTTTAAAGGCCTCATACGAGGCGAATCAGGGATTGGCCATGGTATCACACCATGGCATGGAGGATCCAGGGGCAGAGCTTAACTGATAAATGGCTTGCCACCTCTGATGTCCTCCTCTTTTCCTGCAATGACCCACCCACCCACCTCTGTCACAGTATGAGTTTACTGGTCGCTTTTGGGGCTGGGTAGGAATTTTTACCTTTTTCCACGGGATTATTTGCCTATCCCATACTGTTACTTTGGATTTGGATAATTGGCTTTGGGTGGTATCATAAATAGCCGGTCACTTGGCAGGTGAGGGGGAGAACAGGATTATTTTGGTGTTCACCTATGGCACCCCTTTTGGGTGTAGGACAGTCTTATTGAACGGCCCGGCAGGTCGTGCGTCTGGGGGCAGGGAGGCTGGCGCTGGGTTGAAACACGCAACTGAAATCTGTTGGGTCAAGGTGTTTTATCCTGGGGTCTCGCTTTCCAGTAGATGGTGCCCGGGGGGGGGGGGCGTCCAAGTTCAATGGGATCACCCCTGGGGCTCAGGTGTTTCGCCCAGGGAAACTGGGAGGTGAGTCTGGTGAGACCATCAGCACCAGCTTTTCCCACACTGGGTCTCCCCCTAGTTTGCATATATCAAGAAACAAATAAGTAAATAGATTTGATACAATAAAAGTGACCCATGTTTAACCCAGTTATGGTGTCTGACTCGTTATTTCGTGTGTTGGTCATTAAATAGTTAAACAGGAAAAAACAATTCTTAGGGAATCCTTTTATGCAATAGTTTGTCTCATATATAAATAAGATACATGATATGTCCTAATTATGGTAAATTAGAAGTTTATGCACAATAAAATTCAGTGTCTTTAACAAGGACAGGATAATAAAACATATGCCTCATTGATACTGGGAGGAGCTAGAGCACATGGATCTTATTTGTATTAATAATCTTAATATCAGCTGGTTCAGAGATTTATTTAAAATGTTTGTTTATGAATAATTCCTATAAGACCTGAATACATTAGCAGCAGCAGTGACAGCAAACACATTTTGCTTGAAACATCTCTGAGCACAAGAGAGAAATGAGACACTGGGCTCCTTCATACGCATGAAGCATTGGCATAAAATAAGGTCTTCATGATCCATATGAGCCATGGATTGTATTAGTGGGTGCTCACCACCCTATTCCTTCCCCCAGCATCTTCTTTCCTTCCTGGAATTATGGCTCTGTGGTGCAAGACATTGCTGTGGTATCTGTCTGCACACCAGAGAGCTGATAGCACTTGCCATCAGATTTTCAGGGTAGTGACAAAAGAGGCAGCTGTCACCAAATCTTGGTAGAAGCCCCCCCCCCCGGATTCCAAGGTTGTGGATTCCCACTGGCTCCAATGTGTCTTAGACCCAGTCTGGAGAATTTACTTTTGTGCATGGGGGAATCTACTTTTGTGCAAAATATTAATAAAACTTCAAAACTAAAAGAATCAAGTACATTGGATTCCAATGCCAAATTTAATCAAATACTATAGCCATAGAATGTAAGAATGTAACCTTTCTATCTAACGAGAATATGTTAATATTTATGTGTATGGCTGCAGGATAATTTGAAGCTTGCTGGCAAATAAAGAAAGTATTGTGGTCACCCTTAATCATTTCCATACTGTGAACAAGAATATGTATTTTAACATGGTCACAAATAAAATCCCTTCCCTTTAGAATTGATACCCAAAACTGGGAGGGGGGGTGGAGGTGTAGAAAAGATGCTAAGCTAGGCAGCTATTCATTTCAAAAAGAATAAACTCTCCAAAAGGCTTCAGGCTGAAATGTATGTGACTTTCCTAATGAGGAATCACATGTTTTCAAAGCCTGAAGGGAATAGACTCCCTCCTGTGAACTATCCATAACTGACTTACCTCTTCCCCCAATGGTTCCTATAGAAAAAAGACCAGAGGCTGCTATATACTGTCTTATCCTCACAGTTTCAAAACAAGCAGTGCCTCACTTAACTCTGGCAGCAGTCACCTTTGCCTTAATAGCAAGAGGAGAGTTTGTATAAGATTTTCAAGCAAAGCTGTCAACTATTTCACAGACAAAATTTCAGGAAATGTTGCTCCCTGGCTTTATTTTAGCTTTCTAACCTGCCCTTTCCCTCAATTACAAGGACAACAAAATAAGAGAGATGTATGTAAAGAAATCCTGAGTGTTGCTTAATTGGCAGTGAAGAAACAGCCAAAAGCAGAGAGTTGGTAGGTGGAGGGGCACAGAGTTCTGCATCTATGTCAATCAAGTTGCTGATTAGTAAAGAGCAGATGAGACATGTTAACAATGCCCTGCTAGATCTCTAGTCTCATCTGCACTTCTCTAACTCCTTTCCCTCTCCCTCACATATTGAGCTGAGGCTTGAAAGGGGAGCCAGCTGTATTCAGCTGGTCTATGTGATTGGGTGACCCAACTGACCACTGAGACTGTGAGATGGATGAAGAGGAAGTGGAACTACAAGGCATGGTTTTGCTACCCACATCTGTGTCAACTCTTTGAATGAGGCTTATGTCTGGGTCAAAAACTGATTGGCAAGTCAAGGGAATAAACAAGTGCTCTCAACAGGAAGCAGGGTTCAACTGAGGTTTTATGTGCTGGTGAAAACTTGTGTTTCTTCCTAAATGACTCAGTGGAGATAGAAGAAGCATTTCTGATTTGGTATCGTGAACTCCTATACCACTTTTTAGCCACCTACTCTTCCTGGATATTCATAGAAGTCTTGGGCATTTGAGATACTGGCTCATCAAGGATTCAGCCTGCCCACTCAAAACTGACATAGCTGCTAGCATTGTGAGAAGCTGGAGTGTGTTCAGAGGAGGGTAACCAAGATGGTCAAAATTGTAGAAGCTATGCCCTATGAGGAGTGACTTAGGGAGCTGGGTATGTTTAGCCTGGAAAAGAGAAGATTTAGAAGTGATATTACAGCCATCTTTAAACACCTGAAAAGATGCCATGTAGAAGATGGAACAAGCTTTTTTTTCTGCTGCTTCAGAGACTAAAAACCTGAACCAATAGATTCAAATTACAGGAAAAGAGATTATGCCTAAGTATTAGGAAGAACATCCTTATAGTAAGAGCTGTTCGTCATTAGAACAGATTGCCTCAGGGGGTGATTAACTCTCCATCTTTGAAGGTGTTTAAGCAGAGGTTGGATGGGCAGTTTCAGTTTTGTACTTGTGTATTCCTGCATGGCAGGGGATTGGATTAGATGGCCCTCGCAGTGTCTCCCAACTCTGATTCTATGCTGAAGTCTGTGCCATTGGTGCAGGACACCCTGCCCACAACACCTGGCTGTGAGGAAAGATGCTTCAGATACAGGTATTTGTGCCTGACCAGCTCTGTGGAGAATAGCACCCACCACTTTGTCTGCTGATGCTGTTCATGGAGCCTGGATTCCTGTCCCACCTACCTTGTTGAGATGTCTTATGTAACAGTGGCACAACCTTCCCCATAACCTGAAATAGTATAAGAAGCATGACTGCTTTCACTGATACCTCCTTCAAACTCTCTGCCCTCTTTCTCATCATTAAGGCTGGGGACAAATGCTTCTCCTCCTGCCTCAATTTGCAGAAAAGGCTGGGACACCACTACCTGAAATGTCTTCCCTCCAGGGATCCTGAGACTTTTACCTTCAGGTTGGGCTTCAGCTGAACATGCAACACTCTGAACTTCTGTATCTGCTTTGGTAGAGGTCTTTGAGTCCCTAGAATCATGAATGTGACAGTATGATAGTCTTGGGGAAGGCTAAGTTCAAAGCTTCATAGTGTTTTAAAGGTTACTTGTTAACTCAAAGGTTATTTTGTTAACAAGAGACCTTTGAAGTGTTAGACAGCTTTGAAGAGCTATTCGAGCTGCAAAGATGTTGAGATTGTCTATCTGCAACAGGAGTTCTGCTCATCACGATCCTCAGAGCATCCATTTGCACAGGCAGCAGAGAGATCTCAAATTGTTTTCACTAGAGTTGGGCAGCTGCGGCAGTGGTAGTGATGTTTTAAAAAGATGCTGCAATGTAGGAAAGAGAAAAGAAGCACTATGGGTGAAGTAAAATGTTGAGTTTTTACTATCTTTCACTTCAGATGAAATCTATGTTTTTTACAATAAATTATTACCGATGCCATCTGTCCCATTGTCCATTAGTATTTTGAATGTTAATTCACGTTTAGATTGCCAACAATAGTGGAAGCCAAACAATTATAAAGCCCTTCTTATTCTGAAATTATTTGTGGCTGATGATATTTTAGAAGGTGAGCATTTAATTTGGGGGCAGAGGGCAATCTAGTCCCCATCATATCTTCCCTCACATTCATGCTGCTGTGTGTATGTGTGTGTGTACCCGCACACATGTGCTGAGGATTTGCTCCCACAGGTATATCAGCTTTGTGTTGTCTTCCTCTACTTGGGGAGCTGCACTCATAGAACAAACTGGATTGAAGCCTTTGTTATCTAAGGATGGAAAATAGAATTGCTGGACTTTACAATCTTGACAAACGAAGCATTTTCATGTTTCTTAAGACCTGTTGTGAAAAGAAACATAAAAAATTCTGAAAATTCACACACTTGCAAGGCTTACAAGGTGTTTTGAAGAAATAAAGTGCACCCTAAACAGGCAAATTTTCAAAGTAAAAACAACTAAAAATGCATACAACTGGGGGAAAAGATAAACACAGATATAAGCACAAGTTTGTCAATGTAGAAATTTGTATAGGAGGTAAAATGTATAAATAAATGCACAGATTAGAAGAAAATAAGTAAAATGTTTACATTCCAACATGGAAAGAAAATAAAAAGTTGCAGCCCAGTATGTAACAGGGATGGGAAGAAAATGTAGGTGGGATCTGGAGAAATGAAAGGAAATTAAGACTGAGGTATTTTGACTTCCCTATTGTTGTTATGCATAAGCCCTGTATAACCCTGCCATTGCCATTTTAGATACTTTGTCTCTAGTGGCAAAAAAAATAATAAAAAAATAACTGTTTTTAAGAAGCATGGTGCTCATCTTTTTCAAATAATTAGCTAATAAAGGCAGTCTCATTGTCCTGTAGGATTGGATTCACCTTCTTGGAAAATCTCTCATCTACTTCTGCTTGGATTGATTATTATGAGTAAGGAGATGCCTCCTCTTGCTCTGAACATTTTCAAAGTACTTTGAAAACTAGGCTAAGCTTCCACACAACTGCTGTCCAAACTTACTATTTTCATTATCAGGCTTTAAATGTAATGTGCAGCTCTAAAAAGGCTATATGTTAAGAAGAGATTCGTATTCTCCAAGTTCATGAATTGCTCAGGACTTCTGCTTGTACTGACTTAATTGAAGTGACCATAAAAACCTAATAGCATCTATAAATCACCTTCCATTCTCTTCAATTATTTTAAATTACTGAAGCATTTTCAGTTTATGAGTATTGGGATGTAAACTCAAGTGCTTTTAAACAATGCTCACTAGTTTTACCACAGCGTGTGCATAGTGATTTAGCACAGAATGGAACTCTCATAAGGAGCTGATAATCATGGCTGAAATGCTGCAAAGAGCTGCTTTGTACATATGTACTAAGTGAGCCAGCACAAAGGTAGAGATGAATAAATCTATTCTGAGCTGTACCACACTTGCACATATTCACACATACATGTCTTCTGTATTGTTTCTGTATTGTGGCCAAGATCCTAGTTCAGCTACTTAGTTAAGTATACTTAACCAAAAAGTGTCTCCTGGCCCAAATCCCCCTAATCCTACTTTACCAGGCATCAGCCAATGCAAGCAATGAAGGTCTGTTCTCCTGTTGATTGGAGCACAGCATAATTCCATATCACACCAGATGGTAGGAGGGGGTCGGAAACATCAGTATGCTGCACCCCAAATGACAGAAGAACAGACTTCCATTGCTTCCAGCTGCTGCTTCCTGATAAAGGAGGATTGGGGAATTTTTAGGATCATACCAATAGTGGCACAATCTTAAAATATATAAGGATCATGAATACTAATCAATTATGGATGTGTAAACCTAGGTAACTGAAATAGTGAATTCCAGCCTATTTTTTCAAAGTATGCAATCATAAACATTTTTTATTTTATTTTTTAGCTAGAACTGGAGACAGAATACATGTAGAGTGTGAAAGCTGATAATTAAGTCCCTATCTCTGTATCAGTAAAAACAAAACAAAACACTGTATCAAGTTATACTATTGGTCCATCTAGTCCAATAGTCAACACTGACTAAGAATAGCATGGAGATAGTAGAGGTGAAACTTACATCCTTTTACATGCTGAGCCATGTGTTCTACCACTGAGCTGCAATCCTTTTGCAAAATGAATCCCTGCACATCACTCTGCTCCATAATAACTGGGAGGAGTGTGGGGTGGGTGGTTGGGATCACATTTAAAAATACAGCATTAAATGTCAGAAAACTGTCATGGATAACATACAACCCTATGGAACTCCATGTGTGCATAAATCAGGGGTGGACAACAGGGTGGGGGCTTCATTGCCCCACCTCGAAGACCTTGGAGAGCTGTACCCTAGTGAACCCCCCCCCCAAAAAAAACATTTTACCTTTTGCTCCCACATGCTACCAAGCACTTTCTAGTTGACATTTTCACCACACCTCCCACTCTCTGACATTTTAAGTCTAGACCTAAAATGGTCGGGGTGGTGGTGGTGGTTTTAAAAATGCTCCCCACACAGAGGGCAAAATAATTAAAAAATAATTTGGAACCTTGGGGGCCAGAAAAAATGGCTGCACTTTGGCCACTCCTGGCCTAAATATATGAACTACTCTAGTCCTCATTTATTAAAACAATTCTACAATGAAGAAGCTGGTAAACAACATCTCTAAATATGGAAACCTATATGGATAGAAAAGGCCCCACAATGCAAAAATTAATCCCCAACTTGTGGAGGAGGCATAAAAATAATTTAAAGGCAGAGCTATTGCTCTCGTAACTTCCAAATTTGACTACCATATCTATATATCTATAGGGAGCTGCCTTGGAAAGAAACTCAGTTATTTCAAAGTGCTGACACATGGTTTCTAGCAGAGACTTGATAGTAGGAGTATGACAAACTTTTTGTTTAATTTAGTTTCTCTGGTTTTTACATCCATTCTTAACCCATTCTCTGTTTGTGTCAAGTTTTGAGACTCTGGAGATTATCACAACAGTCTTGTGTCTCACTTCAATAACATTTGTAAAGGGCATGGGAACATACTGGTCCTGTGATGTTCATTATCACACGTCTCTTCCATCCACACAACAGAGTTCTTTTTGCTACTCCTCCTGTTGCCTCTCATGCAGTACATTCAAATGCAGTCCTGGAATGAGTGCAGCCACATGGAATTAATGCAGCCTTTATTCTCCTCTTTCCCCCCTGTTTCCCTTTCTCACTTGCTTTCCCAAGTCAGCCTGCTTAGGAATAGCAAGCAGGAAGGGGAGAGGAGGAAAATCAGCCCACTCACACCATGTGACTAAACTCATTCTGGAACTGAACCAGAAGGGCCTTAATCACACTGGGGCAGTCTTGAATGAATGGCAGTATTGGCAAGGCATTGACAGGATTTCCCCATCAATGAGAAGGTGTGCCCCAACAATGGGTTGCTTACAAGCTGGCAACAGGATGAGGATGGCGTTGTGTGATAAAGTATGGCCATAGGTGTTGCTGTACAGCTCAAATAACATTGTATAATCCTCGTATGATAATCTCCATTTTTTCTTATCACAAAGAAATTGGTAGGAGGTTTTTGTTTGTTTTTGCTTTTAAAAGAACAGTTCTGTGTGCAATTTTCTCATTGACTAAACCAGGTGAATGTGTTATTCAGTTGTTGCTTCAAGAACCAAGCGCTTTGCCTAATAGTTTCCAGGCTCACACAGTCCTGAATGATTTGTGGTCAGCATAACTGCAAGAGAACTTCCTCCCAAGTATACATAATTCCCCACATGCTCAGCTCATGAATTTTGGGTTTGGATACAAGAGACAGGACAACTGATACAACAAAACATCCCCAAGGATTATAATCTGGCTGCTCCATTCTATATTTTTTTCACATGTTGGAAACATCAGGCTAAATACAACACAGTTCCAACTAGAGTAAACCTATCAATAGTTATGAGATTTACATAAGTGAAGACTAACAAGTATGATTCTTCTCAATAGGTGTACTTTCATTTGGATTTGTTGTTAAATGCCATCAAGTGATCTTCCATTTATGGTGACCCCATGAATGAGAGACCTCCAAGTCATGCAGACTCAGGGCCATGGTTTCCTTGATTGAGTCTATCCATTTAGAGTGTGGTCTTCCTCTTTTCCTACTGCCTTCTACCTTACTAAGCATTATTGTCTTTTCTAGTGAATATGATATGGCCAAAAGATATCAGTCTCAGTTCAGTCATCTTGGCCTATAGGGAGAGTTCAGGCTTGATTTGCTCAAGGACCCATTTATTTATATTTTTAGCAGTCCATAGGATCCATGGAACTCTTCTCCAGTACTAACATTTTTATTCGTCAGGACTAACATTGGATTAAACTTATTTCTTTTTAGGAAGACCATGGCAGATTTGGTAATGTGATTATTGGTTGATTATCTTGTGTGTGTGTGCAAGTCACCTCTATTATTATTATTATTATTATTATTATTATTATTATTTGGTGGTTTGGACATATTTTGATGTGGTTTTTTGCCCTACTGACATTCTACATTTGTTTCAATTTATTTTTTGTTAGGTACCCTGGATTTCTGTTTGAAAGAAAAATGAGATACACGTCTTGTTAGATTTGGCTAGCTAGAATTACAGTTCATTCAATCCAGGCAAGATTTGTTTTGCATTTATGATTTATATTGCCACCTTCCTCTGAACAGCTAATGATTGTATAGTTCAATTAGGCCATAAAGCACAGCATAAAATGATGTAATCTCTCCATCTACCTGTCTACATACATCCTGGCAATATATATGAGTACAGTTACATCAACAAAGAATGTGCTAATGGACTAGAAATCTGATCTGCACTTAAAATGGTGTTTTTAATGATGTCCCTAATCTCTGAACATTTCTCACTGATAGTTAAGAGAGTTAATGCTGCAATTTTCACTGTATTGACTAGGTAAAAGAAATCTTTGGCCTTGCTTGCAATTTCTATGGTAAAGATAAGGACAATATTCAGAATAATCCAAACCATGTTTACATGGAAGCAAATACTTGTGAGATCAATAAGTAGGGTTGAAACTCTTAGAATCAGAATGCTGATATTAGATCCAAAACTGAGGGTGGAGCCCAGTGATTGGATCAAGGGGATGATCCAATAAAGCTGAAACTTATAACGTGGATCTAAAAATTTAGATTCTAAAGGCTTCATTGTTTTTTAAAGTGGTTCCAGTAGTCTGAACCAGTAGACCTTTCTTTGTAGGTCTAGAGTGTATTACAGATGTACTCCCTGAAAATCTAAAGCTTAACATTGGGGCTGCAGAAGAAATTGGGTAGTATTGTTTACCTCCAGCTGAGTTGTTAAGGCTTTACAAACTAGATTACTGGTATATTTCAGTTTTTCTTTACCAATTCAGGACAGACATTTTAAGATTATAACTTATCATATTTGTAGGAGCACCAAAATTCTGGGGGCTCTCTCTCTTTCTCTGTGTATGTGTGTGTGTGTGTATGAGTGAGTGAGAGTTGTGACATATACCTGGTTCAACATGAGAGCCCACTTAAAGAATTCATGGCTTTCCCTTTTATAGGAGGTAGGATAAATTAGCTACTAGTGTGTCTCATACTAAAGTGAAATGCAATTATTTATCAAAATTAAAAATACTTAAATTGCTTAGAATGTCAGGAAAAGAGCATACTACAGTACTTCATGGTGCCATTTAAAATGAGCTTTTTAACAAATTTGTTCTTAGTCTGACTGAATATTGACTGCCATTGTTAAAGTTTCTTAATCCCAGCAATATGGTAGGAGTGCCAGCAGTGTGTAGAACACAGGTCTGACAGTATTACCCAGCAGGGAAATATATCAAGACAACTTCTATTGTGGGTCTAAATTGTTCTACTTGCTAATCTGACAAAGTTGCTGAAATTGCACAAAAGAAATATATTATATGATCCCCTCTGAACTCTAAATAGGGATACCAGTGAAGTTCTCCAAATTAGACTCAAAAAGAACATCAAGGGTCAAAAAAAAAAGAAAAGAAAAAAGAAAAAAGAAAAAGAAAAGATAAACACCCAACACTCTAAGGAAAGGCATACTTTTAAAGCTTCTAAATTCCTCTCTGTCTTGGATTGAAATCCAAGCAGGAAAAGAATTATTGGCAACCCTGGTGGACAAATGCTTTACACAACTTGAGCGAGGCCTTTGTAATCCAGGGATTGTAGGAGCATCAGCACTCAAAGCTGCTGCAGCTTCACTGCAAAGCCTCCACAAAAGCTTCTTAGAATTGGTCCAGTGCAAAGTAATGGAGCTAGGTCCATTCATGACATGAAACAGCATTGTACAAAGATAATGAGATGAAGCTGGATAGCTCCAAACATACCTCATCTATCTTTCATGGAGGATCTACAGTGTGTGGCTTTTGGTCCCAGATTCCTGATTTTACTCCTAGACTGAGATCTAAGAGTATGTGTAGTTCTGCACATACACTTCCACATCTTCCCACCACCTGCCACTTGTCAAGCTCTTAGAGGGGCCCATGTTGCTGTTGCTTACAATTCAAATCATAGAGAAGCAGCTGGTTCCAGCTCAGTTGGGGGGAGCTCTGAAATGGAATGCACCCACTTTCAGCCAGGATCTCAGAGAAATCAGACCTCCCTCCCCCTTGCCAAGGAGCAGGTTTTAGGACAGAGCACAAGAGCAACTCCTCTGTTCCCCATCCAAAAACAAACTTATACACCTATAAGATGAACCTATGCATGCACAAGTCACTAACAGGATGCTGGGCCTAGTATCTTTTTCTCACCTAATAAAACGTAATGAAGCCAAAAGGGCCATCTTTTTGTTTTCTTTTTACCAAGATTGTCCCCAAGCAGAGTATCATCCCCATTGGGCAATTCTGCTGAGAAGGAGAAACAATGATCCCCCTGATTATTGCAGTTTCACTATCACTCTGAGTGGCAGCAAATCTTTCCCTGCTTGTAGTAGTAGACTAAGAAAACCAACATTCCCTTTCAAGAGAGTATTCACATTTGTCAGAATGACTTTCGTTTACCCTGTGTATAATACTTAAACTGTTACAGTTGTTCCTTATTGCTTAGCTTTTTGAAAGTTACAAGAATCTGCTGGGGGAAGGGGGTGATTTTGGTCCATCAGTGACTCCTCTGCTTGTACTCTGTGGGTGCTTTGCTTCACAAAAGAACATGCTAGTTTTGCACTGAGACATTTTTTAAAAAGTTGTGGAAAACCTAAAAGGAAAAAGAACACTTATTACCACTGTCCCAACTGTGGTGGAGATGAGAAACCTTGCAGGGCTTAGAAAATTTCATCAGTCTGACTTGATATCTTGAGACATCTTGTCTCAACAAGAGCTAGATATTTTAGGGAGGGTGCCTCATATCCCTCATTCTATGGATCACTTGAATCACTACAAATCAGTGTGTACAAAGGATCATATCTTAGTAATGGAAATTATAGATGCTGTTGATGTGGGGCATCAGTTTAAATCTTTCTGCCCCTCAAACTAGAGCTCTGGCCCCGAAACGTGGGCTTATTTTAACAGTTTATTTTAAAGGGAAGGTGATAGCTGCCATCTATGTCTTGTGGTTTGAGTCTAAGCCAGTTATGTCCAGTAACATGATCACTCAAATTCATGTGCTGATTACTTTCTGAGAGATAAATGATGGCAAAGCTAAGACTACAAACTGAAATTACCCAATGTAACAACCTAGCTGAAACTAAATAAGTCTGCATCAGTTGGATGAGACCCCCTGGGAAATCTACATGCATTACCTTGCATCTTATTGAAGAAACATGGGATAAGAATGGCAGAATATACTCTTTGAACATGCCCGTAGTGAAAAAAATTTACATAGAGCCTCTGTTAGGCTTGTTATCTATATGGTATATTCTTTGTGTACTGATAAACTTCTGGGTTTGTCTCCCCAGGAACAACAACAACACCAAATTCTATTCCAAATTCAGATAGATTGTGAACCAGGTGGGAGGTCACAACAACCTCCCCTAGAAAGAAAAGAAGAAATAGAATCTGGGGAAAGTATATGTGTATGTGTGTGTGTTGCAGTTGTGCATTTTGGTCTATAAAGCTACAAAGGATTTCTATGAAAATAAATGATTAAATGTGGTTTGGGAAGCAAACAAGAGAAGAATGAGAGAAAAATGTTGTGATTCTGTCTGTAGTGTTGTTGTTTTAAATGTTCATAGGCCCTCTGGCATCAGTAAGCCTCAGGAAACTAAGTTGATTGTTCTCATTAAGCATGAAAATAGTGCTTCATTCACTACAGAAAACCTTTGTAATTTAAAAGATAATTTTGAGAACACAGGCTATTATGTGGTGGAATGTGCCTTGTTTCTACAAGTGAATTTGCTTTTACAGACAAAAGCGAGGTTATGAATGGTCAATGTTTATGTCAGCAGTGTATAAAACAGCACTAGCCCAATTTATCTGGAGTACAAGAGATCTACTTACAAACCATATCAATGCTTCTTCTTCTATCTCTGACCCAAGCCCATTACTCCTAGGCCCCATCTATATGAGGGGGAGGAACTGAAGTAACTTTCAGTAATGGCATTTCGCAGTAGCAGCAGTGACTTATCTTAATGGTGTTTTCCCCCTATAATCCCCCACAAGCTTCGCATGAAAGATAGCGGCCACAAGTGATTTACTCGCATTAGTACTTAATCACCGCCAAACTTTTTTTTTAAAAAAAGATGTCTAAGGTATGCTAGAGTGATTTTTTTATTTAACAGGACAGTAAAACAAACAAACAAAAATCATCATCTTAGCCATTATTTGCTAAGGCAAATATTCAACATGGTGGCAGCAGGAGTTTGCCCAGTTAGCAAGCCCTGTCCCCCTGCTTGCCCAGCCAATCAGCTTTGTGCTTCCTCTGATATGGGAAAGTGGTTTATATTGAATCGCTTGTCCCAATGAGCAGGAATGCATACTCCCCACTGGTTTTCATTAAAAAAAAAAAAACTATGGGAAAAGCCATGAAGGCTTTTCCTGCATTGTTTTCGCTGTTTGCCCCCCCCCCTTCTGAATAGAGTGGACTGATGCAGGTCGTATTCCCAGTGAATTCCATGAGGGTTATTTTCACCATTTAGACAACCCCATTATTTCATTGTGAAGACACCACTGATTTGATGAAAAGAATGTACCATACTGGTCCATCAGGTCCATCATATGGACTGATCAGATGAAAAGAATCTACACACTAGGAGTTTTATTGACATATTCCTGGACAGGAAGCAGTAAGGGAGAGACAAAAACACCCATGAATTCATTATAAATTATACTGTGCTAATAGGTCTAGCAGGCACTTTACTCCCATTTACCATAAGTACATTCCTTAAAAGAGGAATCTGATTATAATTCAATGCTACATTCTAGGCTATTCATGTTTCCCCAGGCTGAATAGGTTTGCCTGGCAAATTCCACACCATTCTGAATGAAACTGCATGGACATTTCCCAACAGCATGATCATTCTAGTACTTCCCTAAAGATATGTGTCTAAATTATATCAAAACAGTTATGTGTTCTCTTCCTTCCGTTATAATTATAAGAAGAAAACCTTATTGCAAAGCAGAATGCTCCACTGCTGATGTTATCAAGCAATTTGAAAGTGCAGAAGTGTTCAGCCATTCCCAGTCATTTCAGTGTAGAAATGGTTGGCCACTCCTCCGGTAGGAATATGGGTATGTCAGAAGGACAGCTTTGGAAAAACCAAGCCAACCACTAATTGATTTCTGATAAATTGAAACTTTTAATATTTTAAAATCTTTATCAATCTTCAAGCTGGAGAAATAGAAAAACAAAACAAAACCCTGCTGATAGCAAACTCTATTGGTTAGCAAACACAAAAATAAATTTCAGGTTTATACAATATAGTATCTCCAGTATGCAGTTCATAAGAACTATATCGGTGAGAAGTACACCAAAGTAACAATCAGCAGGTGTTCTAGGAATCTCATGGATGGATAGGTGAGGAGAAGGCTGAATATAACAGTGGATTATCTTCAATAACTGAACTGAGATATGGCCTAGTATTCCCAAATATTGCTTCTCTACTGCACTAACAAGGCAATATATATGAAGCTGCATTTGTTCTAAAGAACCATTCTCTACCAATAATGTACATTCCTGGATGTGCAATGGGAACAAAAGAAACTATACAAGTAGTGATGCAAAGTTTTCTAATGAATACAAATGGATTACAGGGGGAATTGCACAGTACAGTGGGGGAACCTAATTATGTGATACTAAAATGGAGACATCATAGGAAATTGTTTCCTGCTGGCTAAGAGGTAAAGGGCATTTAGAAATTGTAGGATAATTGTGTGACTCAAAAATGGAGATAAACACCATAGGATCCCTTTCCAATGATTCTAGACTAAAGGGCATTTTAAAAATGTAGAATAATTCTTACTTAAGCATTGTTTCTGACATCATAGCCCAGCAATTAGTAAAAGAGAAATTGCCAATATATCCAAAAGTCTTCAGAGAGAAACAAATATGCAAACTTTTTAATTTCCTTTTAGATTTTAAATATATATATTTAATCTTGTTTTAAAAGAACAGACATATGTTTTCAGTTAATTGTTTGCCTAATGCTAGTGTAATTGATAACATCTAGTCCAAATGTCTGCCAAGGGAGAAGATATACAAAGTAGCTACTTCAGTTAAAAGAAACTGTATGGACACCACAGTGAAGGTTTACCCCACTGTATATGTTAGCATCACAGTAGAAAAGATAGTATATAATCAGATCTCCCACACAGCTGTTTGTTCTTTCTCCATCTCTGGCACAGATAAGGGCATAAATTCTGTTGTTACTCCTGACTAGAGAAGGACTACCAAATCAATCAGATTTACCATTCAGCAACCAATTGAAAAGGTCTAATCTAGTTAGAACTAACCAACAAGATCCCAGCCAAGGCGAACAAATTATGGTAGTGTTATATGGGAATCTGTATGTTTTCCCACACAGGCAAATAGCAATATCGGGGAGCATTTGGACTAGGAAAATTATAGAAGTAGAAATATATTTTTAAAATCTTTCGTCTTTTCCAATGCTTTGGTCCACTGACCTGTTCTTCTCTTTAGATGTGAGCAGATCTGTCACTTTTACTTTCTACCACATATTCTTTTTTTTTTAATCAAGTTTCTTGCTCCTGTTTATAAAGAAATATGTGGCTTTTAGTACTTCTTACACAAAATTACAATGCATAAAATTCTCATAGATCTGCACTAGCCTAATTCTACAGATACCTGCTTGCTATATAGATATTAAAAATGAAGTGTCTATCAAAAAGAAAAGAGATGACTAGCCCAATTCAGCACCATGAACATTTGAATATATTGTGACTGAAAGCCAGATTTTAAAGACATAAAAACTCAAAACTCTCTATCTCGATGGGAATGCCAGTTTTGCTTTTCCCAAATTACTCTTTAAAAAAAGCTTCAGTTCCTTGCACCCCATTAAGACATTTGAAAGTTTTGCATATTAAAAGATGAACTCGATAAAATTCCATGCATTCCCTGTTTCCCTTATGTGCCATTCCACTGTTTTTGAGTTAATCTGATAATATTATGACAAGGAATCAAAATAATCTGTTGGTTCTATGAACCAGATTGCACCACTATGGCTATGAAATCCTGTATGGAGTGGCCCTAAAGTGGTACTGGAGGGTTAAATTAAATGAAATGAAGACTTGATGGATAGCTTTAATAATAATGAAAAACATACCAGTAGTGCAGTACCAGTAGTATATCAGTAGTGCAGCTATGCTATACTATTAGACAGGAGAAAGGAGATACACTAAAAATTTTTAAAAACAAGGTAGACGTGAAGGAATTCACTGAGAACATAAAGAAGACAGTTACTATAGTATCAGGGAAACCTCCTTTCTAGGAGGGCCCACTGGACCAGTGCACATTATAAGAATATTGTACTGTCCTAGAAGTTGTTTCAAACCACATATCTGGCAGCTTACTATATAGACAGCTGTGGAAAGAGCTGAGTTCCACCTTGTTTTAGCCTCTGTAGTCCCATAAAGAAAACAAAACTCTCTTAGCACACAGTTTAAAAAATCTTGACATAAAGAAAACCTCAGAACACTTTTTACGCCATTTAGTATCATTAGAAAACTTAAATAAATTGCATTGACTAAAAAAAAAAAAAAAAACACCTTCTCCAAAGCAGTACTCAAGGATATTAATCAACATTTTCTTAGACCAAAGTGTCTTTGAAATTCTGCTCTCAAAAAGTAAAAGTAGTCATATTTTGTACTGAATCCTATGTTTGCTTGGTCATATGGATAGTCTTCTCACTGCAAATTGTGATTAATTTGGAATAAAATGTGCTTTTCTGTCAGTGATGATCTATTCTGAATTTATTTTACTATTAGAATCATAGAATCATATAATTGCAGAGTTGGAAGAGACCACGAGGGCCATCCAGTCCAACCCCCTGCCATGCAGGAAATCACGATCAAAGCAACCCCAACAGATGGCCATCCAGCCTCTGTTTAAAGACCTCCAAGGAAGGAGACACCACCACGCTCCAAGGGAGTGTGTTCCACTGCCGAATAGCTCTTACTGTCAAAAAGTTCCTTCTAATGTTGAGGTGGAATCTCTGTTCCTGGAGCTTGCATCCATTACTCCGTGTTCCAATCTCTGGAGCAGATAACAACCCAACATTCACATTACTCGTGATTCTGTAGAATTTGCTGCTGTGTGTTCAATATATTTTCAACATCTGGTGACTAAGAAAAACTTATCACAAGATTTTCATGGGAAGGTTTGTTCAGAGGGGGTTTGCTGTTGACTTCCTCTGAGGCTAAGAGAGTGTACCTTGCTTAAGATCACCCAGTGGGTTTCTATGGCTGAGCAGGGAGACCAGCACTGGTTTCCCAGAGTCCTAGTCCATCACTCAAACCATTACACCATCCTGGTTCTCTGTAGAGAAGCATAATCTTTTTGTATTCAGAAATAACAAAAATAAAAAACACCCTCCTCAAACCCAACACAACCCAAAACCAACATCTACTCTAAATATTTAATAAGAAATAAAAGCAAAAAATGTAAACATATATTTAATATATTTAATTTAGTCAACATTCTTTAAGAGATTACATCAAACTAACCTATCTGTAATACAATTTTATCCCTAGGAAAGAAACAGATAAAAATTCTGCCAGGATCAAACCGAGTCAGTCTTTTTAGAGAGACTGGTTGTTTTCAGGCATGATGGTGAAAGCATTATACACATGTCATAAATTGCAGTTTTTAAGTCAATTACATCAGAGAAGATTTGCATGTGTGTGTGTCAGTGTGTGCCTTCAAGTCACCCGTTGGCTTATGGTGACCCCATGGATTTCACAGGGTTTTCTTAGGCAAAGAATACCTAGAGGTAATTTTGCTAGTTCCTTCTTCTAAAATATAGCCTATAGCACCTGCCTGCACTATAAAGCTCTTCTATCCAAGAACCATCCCTGAATATTTCTATGTAAGGTAAGCTGGTCAGTGATTTTTTAGCATCAGGAGATCTTCACTGGCCAAGCAATCCAACATAAAAGCTAGTAGGCCTAAAGAAGCAATGGGGATTAATTATAAGCTGTAGCAATTCTGAACTGAAATTCTTCAGCTTCACCATTTTCTACAAATCCAGACATTCCATAAGTCGGAAATTACAGGAATCAAGATTCCCATTTTTTAAAATTTTATTTTATTTTTACAAATGAACAAATAGGAGGTCATTGAACACTTCAGGATCACTTTCTTTGCTTTCCTAGGAATTAGTCTTTTTGGCAACACCACTAACAGCAAAGAGTTTAATTGTACATCTTCTTCTGGGTATTACTGTCACCAAGACATGACTCAGTGGTGCAATGAAAGTAGGAACAATGGAGAATAGGGAAGGGCTATAGGTTACATTTATGTATATTTGGTGTCTGAATAAGTAGTGTTTCCATTTAGCACACTTTTAAGGAACAAGAGTGACATTTTCCTGATACACTGGAAAACTGATGGCAGCAAGTCTCTTCCTAGATCTCACTGAAGAATTTTCAGAAACTAATTCAGCCTCACTTGAATATAATTCAAACACCCCATTTCTGTGAAAAATTGTAAAATGCCTTTTTCATGACAGGTGCAAAGACTTATTTAATTACAGGAAATATTTGCATAAACTTTTGTCATCTGGTAATTAACTGGCAGATGCTTGGTGATTTCTATTGAATTCAACATTTGGACAAAGAATATTATTAACTCATAATAAATAGGCATAAAGAATTTGCCAGAAGCAAAATGGTTGTCGTCCACAAAATAATTCAGGATAAATCCTCCCCTTTCCTGTGCAGCAATTCTAAATTAAATAGTGTGAGGAGAACATCCATGAAATAACATTCATGATATAATACCTCACCTCATTAGTATGAGAAGCACAATATTGAGAAACTTTAGCTGGTACATTTCCATTGGTGTGTTTGTTAAATAGAAGGAATACCAACTATTACAAGCATCACCTATTAAGATATATTTGGGGGCAACACACAGAAACAGAGTATGGTTAACATATTTTGTCAGAGTCAAATGCTGAAGTTCAGAATATTCAGAATATTGTTCCCAAATTTTGTACAGCTTAACTCAAATGTCCTTGACTGCTATATCTTGATCTTTGATGAGACAAAGGCATTTGTATTATCTTGTCATCATATAAATAACCACATTTTTACAAATGTAATTTTTTCTGCCAAAACATGGCCAGTAGTCGCAGTCAGATAATGATGATGATGATGATGATGATTAATTTATATCCTGCTTTTCTCTTGAAATTGGGACTCTAAGCAGCTTGCAGTCTAAAAGAACTGTACAATTAAAACATACAAAGTATTAAAAATGTAAGCCCTTTTGATTTTTAATAATCATTTTATGAGACAAGCACTCTTTAAGAGCTGGATTAAACAGATGAAAAATTATTATAGGAAGAAACTGTTTTGGGTTTCCCCACACAAACATTCTTTGGTAGATGGCAAATGGATGAAAAATGGTTGACATGCAAAGACATTCTAAAGAAATAAAAAGATAATAAATGAATCATAAAATCGGAGGAAGAATTAGAAGTATAAGGTTGAAAATTGAACTGGATGCTGTATAAACAACTGACAGAAAGCTTTAAGATGGACTTAAAATTGGATGAATTTGAAATGGGAAAACATGAAATGGATAAGATTATCTGGAGGAATGAGAAAAAAAATAACAAGACTTTACAAATTGCTGCTGGAGAAGAAATTAGAACAATAGTCTGTGAAAGAAACAATGATAAAATGGCCATAGATCTAGGACACCTCATAGACCTTGAAAACTGGGAGGAAGCATGAAAAAAAAACCCACATAAATTTACTTGCTGCCAAGATTTAAAAGATAACTTTGTGAAAATCATGTACAGATGTTACCTGATCCCTGTGAAGTTAGATAATATATATGTGTGTGCTAAAAAAATGGTTGGAAATGCAAGAAAGAGGCAGGCTTCTTTTTACATATGTAGTGGAAGTACCAGAAAATAAAGATGCTTTGGAACACGATACACAAAATAATAAAGAAAATATTTTAGATTGAGTTTCCACTAAAACCAGAAAATTACCTTTTAAATATGGTGAACCTTCTAAACAAAAAAGATGAATTAAAACATGGAAGAGTAAGCTTGCATTCAACATGTGCATGATATGATGGAGCTAGACAGCTTACCTTTATTGATATCCCAAGGAAAAGACCAAATCAAGAAAGACTGGGCATTGGTGATGAATTATTTAGATGAGAGGTGGAATAAGAAGATTAAATGATGATATTACTTTAAATCTATCCTGAATAAAGGATTTTTTGGTTGAGAACAGTTTGTTAGATTCACAAGACAAGATTAAAAATTAAAATACAGAAGTATAATTTAAAGAGAGGGTGATAGTAAAAAGAAGCAAAGGTAGAAAATATGAAAATATCCTGAATGGAAAAAGCATAGGGGAGGAAGTGAATGGAGCATGTAGGATGTCTATTGTATGTCTGATTATTTATTGTGTATGTAATTGTCAATGTCTATATGTAGTATATAGTCTTATGTTTTTGTTTTGTCTGTTTTTTTCTTTTATTAAATATCTGTGTTACATAAACAAAAAAATTAAAAAATCAAACCCCCCCCATGTCAACCGAAGAAAATAATTGTTTAAGGATATGTGAAGGGGTGGGAACTTATTTCTCAACAGACAGCAGGCCATATTATTTAGCAATGTTCAATGGATTTGGATAAAGCCTTAAACAGGAGCTGAATCAAGCCCCAGTGGAGCAGCTCTGGCACTTCCCAAGGTGATGTACCATCAAAGCTAACAGAACCAAATCCTGAGCCCTGGAAACAAAATTTCATGAAGTATTTGGAATTCAGAAAGGCCAGAGGGTACTAACTTTTAAGTTTGGTTTCCATGAAAATGCCGAATGTGCAAGATGGGGGATAGGAAGGGGGAGTGGACATGATAGGACATTGCCTCATAATGTTCCTGAACTGAAGTGTTTCACCTTATGGTAGTCTACTGTTTCAGGTTAGCATAGAAAACGGCTTTCAGTGTTGCAGCTGCCTGAACTTTTGTAAGTTAAACTCAAATTCAAATTTGTGATTGTTGATCTATTTTCATTCCATAGCACTGGTGAGGGCAACGGCCAGCGTGCAAGAGAGTAGGGATAGAAGGGAGAGTAGAGTTTTGTGAAGGACAGGTTCACTCTTAATCCTAGCACATATTTGACCATAGGCTGACCAGGCATTGTGGTTTGGGAGACAGACTGCGAGATAATGTGATTTATAAAATAAGCTTTCTCTGTTTTACGTGTTTGTGTATCCTAAGAATTCATACTTTATCTCCTGAAACAGTGCCAGCTTTCCCATCATTTTCATGCAAAATTTGCTGTAAAATGAGGGAGGAGGGCTCAGTTGTTCCTCACAAGCTACTTCATCAAACTTTCTAGAATTTGTCAGATGTCTTAAACCTCCACAGTATATTGGATTTTGAAGGTAGATATGGAACCTAAGGGGGTGACTGCATCCTTTTTCTGGATGATTTTCTTGGCAGACCACAACTGTTCCTAAGACTGACTGCCAACCCATCCTAGTAGTGTATGGCCAGAACACCTTTCCAATTTCACCATGTGGATTTTCTTCTAAATTGTATGCTTATTTTTCCTCACACCTCATAGAATCTACATGATTCTGAAACTTCATTGATTGATAGATTTTCTCTGATAAAGATAAATCCTGTTGATTTTCCCTTTTAATACATATTACAAAAAAAATATGAATTCATATTGAGTACACTTTGGCAAAGAGGCAAAATAAAAAAAAATACTGAAATTAAAAGAGTACAATTCGATATATAAATACCTGGAAGTAAAGACAACAAATTGAATGGAACTTACTCCCCAGTAATTCAGATAGGCAAGCAATGTTCTTATTATACAGCTTTGTTTTAATTATAAAGCTTTTAAAAAGCTTTATGTTTTAATTGAAACTTTTTGTATTTTATCATTTAATGAGCATTTGAATGTTTTTGCTCTGAGAAAATGGTGAGATATGAATCTAATAAAACAAATAGGTAATTTAATAAATAAAGTCACTACAAACAAGGGGCTCAGCTAGATGGAAGAATTAAATAGCACATTACCTCACTATTGCATCAATGTTCATTTGTCCCCACAATTCATTCTCAAGACCGCTGGTGTGGAAAGCTATCTGAGTTTTCAGTTCACATGGAGCATGCCCATGAGAAAAGATGGTGGCCACGAGTGATAACCTTCCTTATTATCTCTCTCAAAAAGCTCCCTCCATCCCCCCTTGCTGTTAAATAACAGATGAGGAAGAACGATCTTCTGTTTACTTTTTTTTTTTTTTTTTTGGCTCTGCTGCTTGAAAATAGTGCTTGATCATGTGCTCGAAAATGTTCTGGTGGGCCTTCCCTGAATATATACCCAGCCATCAAAAAGAAAAAAAAATAATTTATCCTGATACAGCCACTGTTTATTGTTTATTGCTATTTTTAGTATTTATTAAGTATGTTTTAATTTTTTGTATTATTTAATTGTATTTTAAGGGGGTGGGATTGAGGGTTCTAAATATATATTTTAAAATATTGAAAGCCACCCTGATTGCATTTTGTAGAGGGGTGGGATATAAATAAATATTGTTGTTGTTGTTATTTCCCCAGAACCAACAATGGTGACTCTGGCCGCTTCGTCCCACCCCTATGCACATCCTACCAATCATGTTTTGACTTCCTGAATGTGCCCCAACTCAAATTGGTTGTTCAGATGGCCTGTTATGTGCATTTTCACGTACTTTGTAGAAAAGATTGTGAGAACCAGCAAAAGCTGTAATCGCAAACTACTTGGAGTTTTCAGCTCCCTTCCTTCCCGATATGGTGATACCAGCAGGAGATCATCTGGAAAAAAGGTATTCAGCCCACATTCTTTGAGGATTTTTTTTTCTCTAAACAAGCCAAAGTAGTCTTGATGAATAAATAAATAGTATTTATGGCATTGAAGGCTTTCACTGCCGGCATCCATAGATTTTCCTTGGGGGTTTTTTTCCGGGCTGTGAGGCTGTGTTCTGGAAGAGTTTGCTTCTGATGTTTCGCCTCCATCTGTGGCTGGCATCTTCAGAGAATGGATGGGTAGGAGTGTGTGTGAGATTTATATACTATGAACCCATGTTGGGGAGTATATGTAAATTTGTGCATTTGAATGGCTAGTTTCTGGGTGTAGATATTCAAGGAGGATTAGTGTCTGTTTGGCTAATGGTTGGTTGATGGCCCATTAACTGCTGGAAATCCCCGTGTCCCTGGGAGGAATTCATTTGTAAGTGTTGAGTTTTTATTCTATTGTTTTTGAAAACTGGCAGCCAGATTTTTGTTTACTTTTAGGGTTTCTTCTTTCCTGTTAAAGTTGTCCAGGTGTTTGTGGATTTCAATAGCTTCTCTGTGCATTCTGACATGATAGAATGTCAGAATCATTCAGAGTCAAATATATAAATCACACACACACACTCCTATCCATCCATTCTCTGAAGATGCCAGCCACAGATGCAGGCATCTTCAGAGTTTGTTTCTGAAACATCAGAAGCAAACTGTTCCAGAACACAGCCTCACAGCCCGGAAAAACCCAAGGAAAATCTACAGTATTTATGGCATTTACTCTAGTGACTAGTGCATCACAATTTTCATGTCTTTCTCACAAGAAGGTGCCTTTAGAGAGAATAATTGTTTTGTTAACTATTGCAATTTAAATTATTTTTAAAAAATCCAAAAGTGAATATCTATCTAATAGCTGCAATAGGAATAAAAGAAGGGGACTCAGCCATATAGGAAAATTATGCAGTGTTTTTTGTTGGTTACTTCAGCACTGACAACCTTTCATTGACTTAATGAAATAGTAAAGTCCAAATATGTAATATATTGCCTCTCTCTCTGTCTCTCTCTGGCTTTTCTTTGCAAACAAAGATTCAGGAAGGACTCATCCCACGCTTTCTGCAAGCACGCTGATGACTGGAAAGGCCAATCCAAGATAAACAAGTCCGGCTGCAGAAAGCACAGCAGAAGGTCGCCTTGGGTGATGTTTCCGGGTTGTGATTCTTTCTGCATTGTCGTTTCTCTTCAAGAGTTGTTCCGCGTGAGTTCTCAAATAAAGCTGCAGCATTTTGGATAGTGCGTCTCCATGCCTCCCAATGTGAAGCCAGGGCGGACCACTGTTGGTGATCAACTTGGCCAAGACTGAGATGTTGTTTCAGGGAATCCTTGTATCACTTTTTTGGAGCGCCCCTCTTACACTGACCCGTGGCGAGTTCACCGTAGAGTACTATTTCGGGGGCGATGGTCCTCCATCCTAGAAACGAGCCCTGCCCAGCGCAGCTGTGTTCTCAATATCATGGCCTCAATGCTGGTGATCCCTGCTTGCTCAAGGACAACTACATTCGTCACATAGTCAGTCCAGTGTATATTTAGGATTGTGCATATAGAGCGCTGATGAAAGCATTCGAGGAGTCATAAGTGGTGGCAATAGGTAATATATTGCATACTGCTGTTTAATACTCAGCACAGCAGAAATGTTAAGCTGTTGAGAAGGTTTCAAGCTGTTAAAACGCAAGCAGTCGCTGGAAAGTGTGCATAAATTAGGTTCTAAAAACTGAATCTTCATGTGTTGAAGAGGCTGTTAAACTTTTTATTTCATTATTAATTAAAAGTTTCCAGTGTCACACATGTACCCATTTTGAGATTAAAGTGCTCTATTAATTAGAACCTGTCTATGAATGTATAATTTTTGAAGAAATAATATAATCTCTTTTAGTAGGCAAGTTTTTCCTGACTATTAATCTGTCATAGAAAAGTGAGCTGCTGTTTGATTTTCCTGGTCAATTTAATTTTAAGGCAATACAGATACTACAATGTGAAGACAAGATTTTTGCATGTGATTTTGTCATTTGAAACTTTAAAAACAAGAAAATATAGCTTAATAGCATTCATATGAAGTTTTCTCTAAATCTGAAATTACCATTCAAGCTGGTTCAGATGTACTTTTAATTAAATCTTGACAAAATGTGGCCCCTAGGTGTCCTGAGTGGCTCTACAACATATGGTATTAGTTTTAGTTTAGTGTGGATATCATCCTAGTCTTCACTAGCTCATGGCTCATTTCTAGGCATAATTTAAGAATGTGATACCAAGTTTAGGGCAAGGCTACCTTTGACCAATTGCCCATACAAAAACTTCCACCACCACCCCAAAAAAGAATGAAATATAACTAATCAGCAGGTCATCAATTAGAGAGGTATACTAACACTAAGGCCTTACCTATATGGGATGTTTACCCATTCTGCCCCCATCTGAGAGCTGTGCAATTCAAATAATGCAGGGCATTTGTCCTGTTATGCCCCTGGGCTGTCCTTACAACCCCTGGGGCAAAAATGGGGCTTACATGGGGCAAGCCAGGGTAGGGCCCAATACAGCAGTTTAAACCAATAACCAGTTTACTTCCTTTCCACTAGTAGGGAACAGTCTGACCTCCACATGTCCACAGGAGCCCATTGCTCAGGTCAACCCATTGTTCTAATTGCTGGTTGCCCTACTCTTCTGGGTCTGGTCAGCAGGTCTGCAGCATGTTACCAAGGCTGGTCACATGCAGGGGCCCTTGTCGCATGGTGCAGGCTGGCTTCTTGGACCTGGCAGAGCAAGGAAAATGGTGGCAGTGGTGGGGGTTGCAGCAATGGGCCAGCATTCTGTCTGGACTCTGGCACATTTTGTCCAGGTAATGGAGGCAGAATGGGCCTGATCCACAGCCAGGATACACGGATAAGCCCTAAGATTTGGTTTAGATCCTGATTCAGTGCTTCTAAAAATGGTTTGTTTCTACCCACACCAAAGGGGTGTGCTTATAACTCCTGCTTATGTCTGTTCCTAGGCACTAGTTCACTCAATGCATCTGAGCAAGTAGATTATGTGCTGACACATGGCAGAAATAATGCAGTTTGACACTGCTTTAACTATCATGGTTCCATCCTATGGAATCCTGGGATTTGTAGTTTGTTGTGGCACCAGAGATCTCTAACAGAGAAGGGCAAATAGCTCACAGAACCACAAATCCCAGAATTCCATATAATTGAGCCATACCAATCAAAGTGGTGTCAAACTGCATTATTTCTGCAGTGTGTCACAGTCTACATCTATGAAAGCTTATGCTGGAACTTCTTTCTCTTGGTTAGTCTCAAAGTTGCTATAAGATCCTGTTGCATACTGATATTCCAGACTAACACAGCTATGTCTTTGAATTCAAAATGGCCCCACTGTGCTTTGATTCATGACCAGAACCCCAAGTTGAAATTAAGAAATGGGAAAGTTCATATTTCAATGAAAATTGAAATTAACGTTTTCATCAATGGGCTTTGCACAGTTCTCTGTGAAGGAATATTTCTCAAGGATAAATATATTTAGCAATGCTGAATTCATCTTTGTTATTTAGATTTTATACTTTATAATATAGGGCTAAAATGACAGGTTCGTAGAATACAGGAATTAATTCAGATACTAGGAGGGAGTGCAATCGGATCCTTAATTTGGAGGTATTTTAGCTTGAGGCAACATGTAGTGAATTCCAGAAAGCTATCTAGAAGTAGTTTTATGAGTCAGGGATTACTCATTGTTGGCAGTTTCATATAGCAGTATGGACTCTAGAGGGTGCAATACCAGAGTAAAGAAAGTGTTGCTTACGAATCAAGGGGCTGGTTTACATGGAAGGTTTTATTGCGTTAAGTTGCGCTGTAGTGCTTTCACGCATCAGTGGTGGGTAGTTTATACGGTAATTGTTTACACAGCTATATTTTGTGGCGTTCCCACAGCCAAATGTGGTGGGGGCATGGCCAAGCATTGCAGAGGGAAAGGAATGCCATAGGAATGCCTGCCCTGGCCCCAACTCCGTGCTGAACAGCTTAGAAAGTTTTCTTCCTTGCTTGAAACAGCATTTTCTTCCAAATACAGGAAAGCCAGAGAGAGAGGGGGGGGGGAGAGCAGTTCAGCTTGCTACAGCCCTTCGTGAAATCGTTTCTCTCCCTCCCCCATGCACAGGAAAAAAGTTGACAACTGAGGTTTTACATACTTTTGAAACAGCAGAGAAGGTGAGAAGGAATGCTCCCTGAATGAAAATTGTTGGGAATCCTTTTTGTTTGAAAACTGGCTTGCAAAATAGCAGACAGGATTTTTGCAAGTTTCCTCTAAACGCTACAGTCTTTCCTCCCTCCCTCCCCCTCTTTTAAGCCCACCCCTGCATCATCAACCAATCACAATGCAGCTCTGCTTTAACCCTTAGCGGAATGCTAGTTTACACTGCAAATAAAGCACTACATTGCAAATATACCGGCAAAAATAGCGACATGCCCTGCCACGCTATATTTGGGTGTTTTACCTTCCCCCCTTCTGAATGAGGCGATGCTGTGCTGCGATCCATGGGAACTATGAGCTATCTTAGCGGTATATTTAGAGGAATATTTGCCCGTGTAAACCACCCCAAGGTTTTCAGCATTGCTTGACAAGACTTAAACCTTGAATAATGTAATTGTTTAAGCTGAATAATTTATTAAACCATTTATAAAACCATTAATTATCATATAGTATTACCACCTACAGCAAATACTTTATCTGCTTCACCTCTGTGCTTTCTTCTGTGGCTTCTGCGGGGTGGGTTTGTGCTCCTCCCAGAAGAAGAAGAGTTGTGCATAGTGACATTTAGTGTTGCTTCACAGAAAATGTCAGGGTTTATAAATCTGCACTCCCTGATGTCAGCCGCTTGATTCCTTTGCATTCATGGAGAGAGTGCAGCCTTGGCAGTGATGTATAGAGAGTGCCAACAGTTGTGTGGCTGCTGCAGTTTGTAAGCCACATGGCCAAAAGATAGAGGGATCCTGGGATTTGTAGTTTGTTGTGGCACCAGAGCTTTCTGACAGAGAAGGCTAAATATCTCACAAAAATATGAGTCTCAGAATTCCATGGCAGTTAAAGCAATTTCAAACTGCATTATTTCTGCAGTATGACAGCAGCTCTTTCTTTCACTGCAAAGGTAATAAACTATTGAACCTACACTGGGACTTCAGTCTTTGGGAGATGATAGATAGATCACTACACTACAGTGAGTGTAGTGTAGTGAGGGATAATAAGGCCCCTCTTTCCCCATTTTTTCTTAAGGGATTAGGTGACTACTGAACTTCACTTTTTTTTTCTTCAGACAAGGCGGGCTTATTTCTCTCTGAATCCCTAGTTGGATTTTTGGGCCTTCTGTATTAGCGAGCTGGTGATGGCCAGCAAAACTGATTTATTCAGCAGGGATTAGGAATTGAGAGGTGTGACAATGAACCCAGGTTGGGTGCAGATTTGGCTCTGTAGGTCTGAAAAGGATCAGGCAGGGAAAGGAGCCTTGATGGAGATAAGGAATTGTGGTGTCTTAGAACTTTGCCCAGTGTGAGCATCTGGGTGTATGGGGGGAAGATGAAGGGGTGCTCTTCCAAAATGAGGGTGGTTCTACTCTTACTAATTTCCAGTTTAGGGCTGTAGTCAGCAGGGCTTTGGGCTAGTCAAGTTCCAATTCTGTTCCCATTAATTTCACATTGCTGCAGTATTGATGGCAGTGACAACAAAGTTTCCTCTAATGAAGATTAAGCAGTGGGGAAGGTGCAAATTTGTTTATTACTAATAGTGTCTCTGGAGCTCTGTGTGCAGGAGTGAGGATAACAGGAGGGAAGATGACAGGGGTGTTTGGCATGGGTGTGGTGGAAGAGACCGCATAAGGTAAGCTTGTGGCTGTTGAATTAAACTTCTTCAGCCCCAGAGAGTTTGTTGGGCTAACGCTAGTGTGCTTGCTTGGGTCAAGGCTGTTTGTTTGTGTGGGCTGAGTGTAGGCCTGCCTGGGGGAGGGACTCATTAGCATTTGCTTGGTGAGCTGCTTCTCTTGAGAGCAAGTGAGTCATAGAGACTGCTGAAAGGAAATAGGTCAGTAGGGCAGAGACAGAGGGAGGAGCTAAGAAGTAGGTCAGAGGCAGTAGCTCACTCTCTCTACCTGCAGCTTGTATCTCTGGAGCTTGGCATGCAGGAGTGAGGTGAACAGGAGAGAAGACAACAGGGGTGCTTGGCGTGGGTGTTTAGCAGGGGAGTTTGAGGGGGAGGCATAGTTTTTTCTAAGGAGGAAGGGCTTGTGCTGAGCCACTGACATGTCTGGGGATGGAGTTAGCAGCCACTAGCTCTATATAACTGATGCTGCAATCTTTCCAGGTTAATCTTAGAACATCAGTGGCAAGTGCCTTGCAGTGTGCACAGTTCTAACATAATAGGGGCATAGGACCTCTTCTGACAAACAAGGCCAACAGGCATTGGGTGGAGGGTGGATACTAGAGGAGTATGGACAGGGAAGTCAAAAGTTTTCTTTCAGTGACTACTTAAGAAGACTGAATAAGGTCAGTGAGGGAGCTGCTGCAGTAACCTGCAACACCTGTGGGATGTTTGTCTTCTTGCCAGAGGACGTGGGGAGCTATATCTGCAGCAAGTGCAAGTTGGTAGCCCTGCTGGAAGAAAGGTCAAGAATCTTGAGGACAGTGTATCTACTCTTCTGAATATTAGGGAGCAAGAAGTTTTCATGGAAAGAGTGGAGAAGACTATCCTGGATGTGGAAAACACCAGGGAGGTGTCTTTGGAGGAGGTCATCTCTCCTATACGGGAAATGAACACTTGAAGCAATGTGACATAGAGAATTAGAAGGGCCATGGCTCATTCAGCCAGCTTGAAGCTACAGAGTCTATTTGAAGCTCTCTCTCTTTCTAGAGAAGAAGAGGAAGAGCAGCAGTGCCAGGCCTTAGGGAACACACAGGAGACCTTAGTTAGATCCAGCACATAAAGTGGCCTCTGCCAAGACTCGAAGGAGGAGGGTGGTGGTGGTAGGAGATTCGCTGCTGCAAGGAACATAAGCAGTAGTTTGCAAGCCTGACAAAATGTCTCGGGAGGTATGCTGTCTACCTGGGGCAAAAATTCAAGATGTAACAGAGAGGCTGACAAGACTAATCAAGCCTTCTGACCATTATCCCTTCCTTTTGTTCCATGTGGGAACCAATGATACTGCAAGGCATAGCCTCCAGAACATCACAGGGATTATGAGGCTTTGGGTAGGAAGCTGGACAACCTGGATGCACAAATAGTCATTTTGTCTGTCCTTCCAGTGGAAGGGCATGGCCCACAAAGGGAGAGAAGAATAGTGGAGGTGACCAACTGTCTACGCAGATGGTGCCACCGGGAACAATTTGGATTCCTGGACCATGGAATGTGGTTCCAGGGATGTGGACTTCTGACAAGGGATGGGTTGCACCACACAGCAGTTAGCAGGAATGTTTTTGCTAAGAGTCTGAAAGATCTTATCAGGAGCTCTTTAAACCGAGTTGTGTGTGGGAGGGAGACAGTATTCATGAGGACAGGAGTTCATCAAGTGCTGAAGAAAATGGCCCAAATATTACACAAACAAGGCAAATAGTACAAGAACCCAACTGTGGGAGAGGAAGAAAATCTTTAAAAGACAGATAGGGGGAATGGTCCATGGTCTTAGATGTCTCTATACTAATGCACAGAGCATGGGAACAGGATGAACTTGAACTCTTAGCACAGCAAAACAAATATGCTATAATAGGAATCAGTGAAACTTTGTGGGATGAGTCTCATGATTGGAATGTACTAATAGAGGAGTATAGCCTATTTCAGAAAAATAGACCAAACAGAAAGGGTGGTTGAGTAGCATTATATATTCAGGATGTGTACACCTGTGAACAGATCCATGACTTAAATCATGGGAGCCAGGCTGAGAGCATCTGGGTAAAAATTAAGGGAGAGAGAAACAGCAGGGATATCATTCTGGGGGTCTACTACAGACCTCCAACCCAAACCAAGGACTTGGATGATGCCTTCCTGGAACAGAGGACCGCATATTCAGAAAGGAGAGATGTAATAGTAATGGGGGATTTTAACTATCCTCATATTTGTTGGAAGTCCAACTCTGCCAAGAATATAAGGTCCAACAAATTCCTCACTTGCCTTGCAGGCAATTGCATTGTCCAGAAGATGGAAGAGGCAACAAGGGGATCAGCTATTTTAGATCTGCTCCCAACCAATGGGGATGACCTGGTTAATGGTGAGGAAGTGATGGGATCCATAGTGGGGGAGTGGCCATGTTCTCCTGGAGTTTGTTATACAGAGGAAAGGGGGAGCCAAACATAGTCAAACATGCTTTCTAGACTTTAAGAAAGCTGATTTCAGAAAACTTAGGGAATTACTGGTGTGATCCCATGGTCAGGAAAACTAAAAGATAAAGGATTTACATGATGGGTGGGAGTTTCTTAAAAGTGAGCTATTGAAGGCACAACTTCAAAGAATTCCATTCAGGAGGAAAAATGAGAGGAGTCTAAAGAAACCAGGATGGATGTCTAAAGAACTTTCAACTGAGATAAGATTTAAAAGAACATGTACATGAAATGGAAAAAGGGAGAAATCACCAAAGAAGAATTCAAACAAATAGCTATCGCATGTAGGAGGAAAATCAGAAAAGCCAAAGCTCAGATGGAGCTCAGGCTTGCTAGAGAGGTTAAAAACAATAAAAAGGGCTTTTGGGGATATGTCCGTAGCAAAAGAAAGAACAAGGAAATGGTAGGGCCGCTGCGTGGAGAAGATGACAAAAGGCTAACAGGGGACAGAGAAAAGGCAGAATTCTTTAACACCTTGTTTGCTTCAGTCTTCTCCCAAAGGGGAACAGTGCTCAACCTGGGGAAGATGGAACAGATGATGCAGTAGGGGAAATACAGCACAGAATTGGTAAAGAGGTAGTTCAGAAATACCTGGGCAGTATAAATGTGTTCAAGTCTCCATGGCCAGAAGAACTTCATCCAAGGGTATTAAAAGAGCTGGCAGAAGTAAGCTCAGAACCACTGTCAATAATCTTTGAGAATTCCTGGAGAACAGGACAGGTCCCAGCAGACTGGAAGAGGGCAAATATTGTCACCATCTTTTAAAAGGGGAAAAAAGAAGACCCAAATACTTACCGCCAAGCCAGCCTGACATCAATACACAGAAAGATTATATTTTTTTTTAAAAAAAATATTTTTATTAATTTTATAATCATACATTATATTATCCAATCAATACTTAGTTAGTATAACACATAAAATTACTATAAACATTGCAATTTTTCTGTTAACTAATTTCAAAGGTTAACATAGATTCTTTACTATAATTCTATTCAAAAATATTAATACCCCTACCCCCCCACCTCAGTGCTCCCCTTCACCAAAGCCATTATCCCTTACCTAATCTTTCCAGAGTCTCATTTCTTCTCGTGGAGGTAACCTCCCATCTTTTGTCTGTAATACTTTTTTAACAAATACTTTCCAAATTTTATCAAAATCACTTTCTTTCCAACTTCCTCTTCTTACTTTAATTCTACATGTTAACTTATCATTTATTGCCATCTTCCAAACTTCTTTATATCACTCCTCCACTTGTACATTTATTTGCATTTTCCAATGTTTTGCTATAATTAATACTCGGAAAGATTCTAGAGAGATCATTAAACAGACAGTTTGTAACCACTTAGAAAGGAATGTCGTGATCATTAAAAGTCAACATGGATGTCTCAAAAGCAAGTCATGCCAGACTAATCTTACCTCTTCTTCTTTTTCTTTCTTTTCTTTTTCTTCTTCTTCTTCTTCTTCTTTTTTTTTTGTTTTTTTTGTTTGATAGAGTTACAAACTTGATAGATGAAGGAAATGCAGTGGATGTAGTGTATCTTGATTTCAGTAAGGCTTTTGACAAGGTTCCCCATGATATTCTTCCAAAAAAGTTAGTAACCTGTGGGCTAGACAATGCAACTGTTAGGTGAATTTGTAATTGATTGACTGACCAGACCCAAAGGGTGGTCACCAATGACTCCTCTTTATCCTGGAGAAAAGTGACCAGTGGGGTGCCACAGGGTTCTGTCCTGGGTCCAGTGCTATTCAACATCTTTACCAATGACATGGATGATGTAATAGAGGGTATACTTATCAAGTTTACAGAAGAAATCAAAATAGGAGGGGTAGCTAATACCCCAGAGGACAGGATCAGAATCCAAAATGACCTCAACAGATTAGAAAGCTGGGCCAATACTAACAAAATGAATTTCAACAGGGAGAAATGTAGGATACTACACTTGGGCAGTAAAAATGAAATACACAGATATGGGATGGGTGACACATGGCTTGAGAGCAGTACATGCGAGAAGGATCTAGGAGTCTTAGTGGACCACAAACTGAACATGAATCATTAGTGTGATGCAGCAGCTAAAAAAGCCAATGCAATTCTAGGCTGCGTCAATAGAAGTATAGTGTCAAGATCAAGGGAAGTAATAGTGCCACTCTATTCTGCTTTGATCAGACCTCACCTGGAATACTGTGTCTAGTTCTGGGCACCACAATTCAGGAAGGATCTTAAGAAGCTGGAACGTGTCCAGAGGAGGGAGACCAGGATGGTGGGAGGCTGGGAGGTCATGCCCTATGAGGAGTGGCTTAGGGAGCTGAGCAGGTTTAGGCTGGAGAAGAGAAGGGTTGAAAGGAGACATGATAGCCATGTTTAAATATTTGAAGGGATGTCAAACTGAGGACGGAGCAAGCTTGTTTTCTGCTGCTCCAGAGACTAGGACATGGAGCAATGGGTTCAAACTACAGGAAAAGAGATTCCACCTAAACATTAGGACGAACTTCCTTACAGTAAGAGGACGGAACAAGCTGTTTGGAAGTGGAATACACTGCCTCGTAGTGTGATGGTGTCTCCTTCTTTGGAGGTTTTTAAACAGAGGCTGAGTGGTCATCTGTCGGGATGCTTTGATTGTGTATTTCTGCATGACGGGGTTGGACTGGATTGCCCTTAAGGTCTCTTCCAACTCTATGATTCTATGATTCTACTAGAGCTATGTCCACCCACTCCTGGGGTGATGGTGACACAGATGTGGTTTTGTATATAGTTAATTCTGATTTCTTTACAGGTCTCTGGCAACTGTGTCAGACAGTCCAGGTCTTTATCTCCAGACACAGTTTCATATTTTGGATGGCATACTGGGATCAACCACTTTGGGATCCCAGCTGTGGATGTCAGAAGCAGCATTAGTGTAATGGAGTGGCATGTGCCGGTGTCACATTCTCCCTCTGGCCCCACAATCTTTTGTTGGTACCCTTGGGGGAAAAAAACAGTTTGGGGGTCCTGAAGGGGAAGTTCCTAATAATATAAACCAGGGATGACCTGAGTGAGATTAAGAAGTTGTTCAGGGACTGGTGTTTGTCTGGTGAGCCCTTATCCCAGACATGGGAGAGTGAGGGCAAATTTTGCCATGCTGTTCACCGTTCTAACCTTTTTAGGAACAGGAACAGGAAGTCAATAGCAATATTTCAAAAGAATAAACAATGGGGTGGAGATGCAACAAGGTATGACAGGAGTTGTAGACCTCCAAGGTCCCGTGAAGGTCCACATGCACCCCCAATTCCTAGCTGTTGCCCATCATTGTGCTAAAGAAATCCACCAAGATCTAATACTAGCAGTGCTGACACAAACTCATACAGTGCAAAAGTCTGTACCTTTTCAAAATGGTACAAGATGGCATCCAGTACTTCTTTGTACAAATGGTCCTGTATCCTTTGAATAATGCTTGCATGCTGTCTGGACACAGGTTTAACCTCACTGTGAATTGAGATGGTCACTGATTGACCCAAAATAAGTCATCAGAATTTCCCAGCTGGCTGTATGGATGCTGGAACAACCTGCCACTGGATACTTCTGTCCTCCTCCAAGAGCCCAAGATCTGTATAAGTACACTATTGAGACTTTTCATTCTACCTGTATTATATTGGATTTTGGCCATTATTTTTATTCTTTGGATAGTTTGTATTGATACCAACTCCTTAAATATTCACAGATTTTAGATGTGTTCTAGCAACCTGATTTATCAGAAGTTCATATTACCTATTTTTCCACAATGTCTCCTTCTCTTGTAACATATGAATTAGCCCCATAAGATAGACAAATCACATCTAGGTTTGAACTGAAGAAGCAGAAACTGAGATTATGTACCTTTACCGCACAAATAAATCAGTCTTATAATAGTGATATTAAATTTCTGTTTAATCATGTGAGAAGTTTGTTCTGAGTGCAGCAGAATTATTATAACGTACATTTAATGAGAAAACTCCACAACCCTCTTCTGTGTTTTATCACTTTTGTCAGTATGCTGTCTTCAAGGCTTCCCTTTGAACAAGAATTCCCTGAATTTCTCCTTCTTGCAGAGCTGTAGCCTATATTTGTAAATAATGCAAAAGTCACTTTCAAAATTCAAATTCCATCACATCACAGTTTTGCTTGTGGAATTACTTTGTATGAGATATGCTTTTCCTTTAGACCCAGCTGTGGAAGTGTGTCTTAGATTTATCTGCACTACCAGCAGACAAGGTGACATTTTCTTATTCATTCTGCCTGACTCTCCATCTTACTAGAAGTGTCTTCTTTCTTTCTCCTTGTAAAAAACCTATGCAAATAACAGCTAACAATAATCCAGATGCCAATGACTGGCTTGTTACTACCATCACCTTCAGACTCTGGAAAAGTTCTTTTGAGTAGAACAATACTTGGAACTCCAGGTATCAGTCATTTTCCTAAATCAATGCATGCTGTAAATAGTCACTATGCAAACAAGTCATTAATGACAGGCTTTCAATAAGAACTTCAGATGTTTTAAGCCTTTAATCCATTCATTGGTTTGTTGTAAGAACTAGAAAGTTGTCTTGAAGTGGTATACTAAAATAACTGTTCTTTACTCTCTGTGAATTAATAATACCCCCAGAAATGTAGGTGCCATATGCAAAACTTCTGTTTACTTTCAACATCTGCGAACAATAAATAATAAATGAAACATTCTAAAGTAAGGCATAATGCAGATCAGTCAACTGAGTACAGGAATTAAATGAGAAGCAGATGTTTTTAGATCTCATAATGTTGCCAGGATAACACCATTATAGTATAAGGATACTGTAGGGACAGCTGTTATATGCACCAGGTGCCAGCTGCAAATGTAATGTACCTTTTGGAAAGCAATTCATGTGTGCTATAAATCCTTTGTTAATATGTTTCTTGTAGACATCAAAAGACCTTGAGCAATTATTCGAATTTGTGGGGGAAAGATTTGCACTTCCTGACGTTTGATATACCACATATGGTACAATGAGCAGGGTTTTTACAGCAAATTGTTGTTTTAAGAATATCTTCTTTATGAATTCTGCTCAAAATACAAAAATATGACATGATTAATACTAGCAAAGGAAAGCTAAAAAGTTAAAGTAAAGAAGTAATGATACATTAGGAAAATGAATTCTGGTGTCATAGGTGCTCATCTGATAAACTGGATCTATGCTTTTGTGACCTATACAGTATTGAGGGTTGAAAGACACATTTCTTCCAGGTCAGTTTGACTGATGATCCTGCTGGATTATTTTGTTTGTCTTCTGTTGTAGCATATACAACATTACTTGATTGAAATATTGTAGTGTTTTGTAATCATACAATTTGTCCTACAGCTATCTATAGTGTGTTGCATTTTGACATGTCCCTATTGCCAGCCTGAGGACATGCCAGGCTCAGAATATTGTTATGAGTGTACACCCTACTTCTTAGTGGTGAGAAATTCCAGAGGTTTCAATAGATAAGTTTGCTTTCTCACTATGATGTCACTCTTGTGGTGGAATTTTTAGTTAAACATAGATAGGGACTTCAAGTAAGATTAGGGATCACAACATTAACTCTCCAAAAGATCTTTGTTCTCCCACCAAGACTAAAATAATGAAGCCAGATAAGTTGGGTTAATAGGACCACTTTATTTTAACTATTTAACGAGAACATCTGAACAGCAACTGGGGAGGGGGTCAACCTTGTTTGGGTCAAGCTGAGTCCTATGTCTTATTGCAGATCTTCTCCTCCTTGGACAAAGTGGCTGAGTCCCCAGGAGCAACCCAACTGCTTAGGTTGCTACACAGCCAGCCTCTTGGTGTGGAAGACCCACCGCAAAATATTCCCCCCAAGATTTTAAAAAATATATAATGTGCCCAGAGTAACCCTAAGTGGTAGCCTCCCCTGACACCCTTCCCAATCCCATAACCATATGATAATTCAGGAGACCTCTCTTTTCACCAAAAATGCCAGCATTGAACTACCTCCACTTTCTCCCCCACTCCCTGCTGAGTGAAATCTTATTTAAAGGGCACCTTTTGCGAATCTCCCTAATTCCTCTTAGATGCAGTGTAGGCTGCGGGGGGGGGGGAATCATGTGGGGGGAAAAGGAGAAAATTTCTACCTGGCCCTGAAGCAACCAGCAAAGTTTACACCACACTAGAGGTTAGTGAGTAGGCCGATTATGACCAAAACAAGAGGGAGGAGTCAAGGCAGCCATGGCTAAAGTGCTCTCTACCTCTGCCCGCCCCCTCAACACCACAGCATCATCATTGCTGTGACTCTTTGGTGTCTGGCCTCCATTTTGTCAGGCAGGAAGAGGAAGCCCCTCCTTGCAAGCCTGCATGCTCCAAGAGACCAGGGTTGGAGAGAGATTACAAAGAACAAAGTAATCTTTCTCATCCTTTCCACACAGTTCCAGTACAGAATGCCTACCCAAACTACACTTACATTGTTCTTAAATCAGATTCAGTGAGAGAACTCTTAAATCAGCATCAATGAGAGAGGGATAAGAAAGTTGAGGGCCCTTCAGAACAATCTATCCATGACCGTCTGAGAACTATTCACATAGCTAAAGCCATAACCATAAAAAAATCTGTTGAGCTGACCTACCCTCACTGGTTTGACCCTTTGAAGTCTCTTTCTGTAACCACAAACTCACAAGGTTGGAACAATTCCATGAAAGCTGTTTTAGGACATTCATACAATTTTACGAGTCCCCTTAGAGAATATTTAAAATGCATCTATTCATTTACTTTGATTGATACTTAGTATTGTCCCTCATGAAGATCTTCAATTAGAAGACATGCAGATTCTTTTAGCAGTACACTGTTATTATTAATATAAGCCTATTTACACATGTAAGAGAAAGAAGTGGCAAACAAACATGGGAGGTTTCCATTCTCATAACAACATCTGGTGGACTGAGAGGAAGAAGAGTGAGGCAGGGACAGAGTTTAAAATCTGGTTGAGGAATTGTGGTGACAACGTTGCCAAGGGAGTGATGGTCTAGCACTATTAGCAAGAGTCTGTAGCATGAATATTTGGGAGGGGCTTGTTATATCTGTGTTTTCCCCCCCCACTTTTACAGGTGTTCTGTGCCTGTGCCCCTGATTCCTACAAACGTGGAGGGCCAACTGTACTGTGTATTTTGTTTTAGCAGCCCTTTGAGGACTGATTGAACAGGTGAAAAGTTCTTTCATAATGTGCACTATTGTTTATATTTATTTGTTGCTTTTTCCTTTTAATGCTCATGCTTTTATGTCTATTGTTAGTGAATTTATATTTTTAATGTTTGCATGAAGTGACTATTTTTTAGTTGTTATCTGTTTTAACTCTTGCAAGCTGCTTTTTCCATACTTGGAAAAAGATGAGATGTAAATAAATACATCTCATCATCAGCATCAGCATCTTTGTCCCATCTAGGGCAGAATTACTTATTTGGGTTACAGACATCTTTCTGTATACTGAAAGTCTTATTATTTAATGTTTTACATTTCCTTATCTCAAGAAAATAATGACTAGAATGTATGCCATCTGCATGCAAAGTATCTGCTCCACCAAATGAATTATGTACTGCACGCATAAAGATCAATATCACACTACACTGTTCTAGTGCTATGATTCCACTTTATCAGGCTCCCCACAGATTGGCAGAGCCGTTTCCTGGAGGGAGCCACCTTTGCCACCCGAAAGCAGCTTGAGACGATTTAAGCCATCGCAGGTGGCATTGCCTGCAATGGGAGGTAAGGGGCGGGACCAGAGGCCATATAAGGCCCTGCTGTCCCTCGCCTCCTCCTCTTCAGCCAAAGTGCTCAATGAAGCGCTTGTCAGGATCGCTCATAGACATTCATCGTTAGTGTCAGGCTGAAGAGGAGGCTAGACCAGCGACTGGTAGCCAGAAGCCTGTTGGGACTGATGGTTCTCCCACTGTCTAGCCAGCTTTTCTTCCTCAGGTTGTGGCTGTGACCTGGAATTGGCAGTTACCAGTGAAGGGAAGCTGTTCACTGTCTGCCTGATTGTGGTGCAGGTAACGGCGGTGACCATGAATCGGATCGCAGCAGGGGTACGGCAACACTCCAAGGCCAAGCTGCAGCCGGGAGCTAGGTCTCTGCCTCCCCTGAAAGCCAAGCGGAGGCTTCGGTCTCTGATTTAATAAGCAGATGAGAGGTGGCAACTTGCAGGCACAGAAAGGGGCTTGGGAGGTGTGGCAGGCATGGAGGCCTTTCCCAAGGGGGGTGCTGGGTGGTGACCTTAACCTAGACCCCTGATAGGCAGCCATCTTAACAACCTCTCCATCTCCCTCCCAATTTCTTCCCGGGTAGTGGTTTTGGCAGGACACCATGGAGCCGCTCTTTAACAACTGCCATTTCTTTTGATTCTGCCTAGCAATTCCATTGTCAGGCCACCAGAGGGCTGCTCTTTCAACTGTTATTTCCCTTGATTTTTCAGCAGTTCCTTTGGTGGACCACCAGGGGGTTTGGATCATCCCTGACACTCCATTTTAAGTACTCCTTTTCAAGGGCATTAATTGGCTGGGGAGCAAGCCATTTTGTGGGCCAGACAGCCATTTTGAGTTCAAGGCACAAGGGTGGTGAAGGTGTGGATGGTATTGAATCTATTCCTGCATTTATTATTAGTTGGTGAATAATAATAATAATAACTACAATTGCAGTAAAATTGAACATAATTATTGTGTTTTAGGTTCTTTTGGCCTGCTTAATTAGTGGATGATGATGATGATGATGATGATAATAATAATAATAATAATAATAATAGCAAATGCAATAAGATTTAGTACTATCATTGTGTTTTAGTTTGTTCAGTTGGCTTCGTTTGGGCTGTAATGGCTCCTAAAATAAGTAAAGGGGGGCAGAAGGTCAAGGGGTAGGCTGATAAGCAGCTGCCCAAACTGCCAATGGGACCTGATCCTCCTTCATCTAGCAATGAGGAGGATCAGATCCCATGGCAGGTAATTTTAGAGAGAAATCAACATCTGGAGAGGATTCATGGCATTTCTGAGGGAGAAGCACACAAGCCCAGACACCATGGCAAAAGGAAGCGGATAGCTGACAATATTCTTTCTTGTTTAGATGTATTGGAAAGAAGCATACACCCAGATGGAACTTCGGGGTCCAAGCACCTAGATGATGTGATGGGATCTGATCTGCCTCCTGCCAATTCTCAGGAACCACTGGTGAATGAGAATGTGACTCCTGGGACTTCGGGTGACTCTCACGTGGAGGCAGTAACTGGGCACTGAGGGTAGGACAGGTTTACAGGGTGTTGTGCATTACTTGGATGACTTTTTGTTAATAGGACCTTATCAGACTGGTCAATGCAGTTACTTATGGAATCAGTTTGAATCAATGGCAGGGGAACTCAGGTTTCCTTTGGCACCTGAAAAAACGGAGGACCCAGCACTGACCTTTTTAGGTGTTGAGATCGACAAAGTCAACCAGCAGTTTAGGTTGTCATTACCTAAGGTCACTGACCTCCATGACAGGGTTACACAATTCCTAGCAAGGCCTAAGGCCACCTTGCAGGAATTCCAAGTCCTTATAGGCCATTTGAATTTCGCCTGTAAGGTGTTAGCACCAGGCAGGGCTTTCCTCCAATGGTTATGTGACACCATTAAAGGTGTGTGACTGCCCCACTTTAAAATCTGCACAACCAAGGATATAAGGGACAACTTGCTTGTTTGACAGGAGTTCTTAACTCAGTTTAATGGCATCTCTTTCTGGCGTTAGGAGAGGAAGCTTCAGGGTGCCCTGTAGATATCTTCAGATGCAGCGCATTCAACGGGGTTTGGAGTTTATTTTGGTGGCCGGTGGTGTGTATGCAGGTGGCCTCCTGATTGGGCATCCTCATACATAGTGTCTGATTTGATATTTTTGGAATTTATTCCAATCCTGGTGGGGGCCACCATTTGGGTAGACAAGTTGTCTAATTTGTTGGTACATTTTTGGTGTGACAATTTGGCAACTGTCCATGTGCTAAACTCCCTTACCTCGAAATCCCCTAAGGCGATGGTGCTCATCAGGGCCTTTACGTTACAATGTTTGAAGTCTAATATACTGTTCATTGCTCGGCAAGTGGCAGGCGTTAACAATGGTATTGCTGATGCTCTTTCCCACATGCAGATGCAGCCCTTCAGAGAGTTGGCCCCAGACACTGCACCCAAGGGCCATCTGATGGCAGGAAGCCTGTAGAGGCTTGGGAGGCTGAGCTCATGAGGGCATTAGGTATGTCCATGGAGCCTAGTACCAAAAAAGGGTACACCAGAGTATTACAGGAGTTTTTTCAGTTTAGGGACCAAGCAGGCTTCAAACAAGGGGTTCCTGTTCCAATCAAACAGCTTTTTCAATTTTGTGTTTTTCTTTATAAGAAGGGTTTGGCTCTTCAGTCCATATGGATTAAGCTTTTGGCCATTGCTTTTTGGCTTAAGGACAAGGGGCTCCAGATACTACTAGGGATTTCCGCATTCGGAAAGCCCTGGAGGGGTGATCCAGGGAAAGGGGGTGAAGGGCTGACAGTAGGACCCCACTTTCCCCCAACATATTGAAGGGCTTGGCCAAGGTCTGGGTAGGTATTTGTATGTCACCCTATGAACTGGTGCTTTTTCATGCAGCTGCTCTTACGGCTTTCTTTGGTGCTTTACAGATCAGTGAGTTATAGCATCCAAGACAGATGCTACAAATAAAGCACTTGAACTCAGGGATGTGTGTCTGGAGGATCATCAAGTTGTTCTGACCCTTCATTTCCCCAAGACAGATCAGCAGGGGGGGAGCAAGCAATGCCATTTGTTACCATGCAATGATCCAGAGCTATGTCCTGTAAAGGATTTGCAGCAATTTTTGGGAGTTCGGGGTCATGGTCAGGCCCTCTGTGCATGCTAACTTTTCTCCTTTGAACAAGTACCAATTTTGGACATTGAAAGCCAGGGCTTTAGGTAAGTTGGGCCTTCATGGGGTGTGGTTTGCTACCGATTATTTCGTATAGGAGATGCATCTATGGCCTCTGTGTTGGGAATGCCAGCAACAGCAATCCAGAGAATTGGTCGGTGGAGGTCCTCCTCCTATTGGCACTATGTTTGTCCACTCACTTATTAACCTGTTGTCTTCCCCTTTTGTTTTACAGATTCTAGGTTGATGCCGGTGAGGCTGTGGGTGCTGATCTGTGGCCACAGTATGGTTTACTGGGTGGCCCAGCAGGCCCAGTTGTGTCATTTTGGGCCTCACCTGAGTCTGGGGGATAGGGCAACAGTGGAATGATGGGGGAGGAGGGGTCTTCACTGGCATGGCTTTATGCCATTGCTTTTTTGAGAGTGCCAAGGGTCTCCGCCTGATGTTCTTATCATACATTTGGGTGGGAATGATTTTGGCCTTTTAAAAGGGAAGGCATTGGTTTTACAGGTGATCCATGATAGGCAGGTAAATGGATCTCAGTGGCCTGAGGTTACCATCATGTGGTCAGCTATGTTGCCTAGAAGGCTTTGACGAAGGGATGGTGATCCCCACTTTATAGACAAGGCCAGGCGTGAGACCAATCGGGAAATTCAGAATGCCATGTGCAAGGGGTTGGGATATTATCTGCCGCACCCAGACATTGTGATCAAGAGGCCCAAGCTCTACAGAGCAGATGGGGTTCATCTCTCACACACTGGAAATTTGATATATCTTCAGCAAGGGGTGAGGGACCTTTTGGACAAGCTGGTGGGGGGAAGTGACTAAGCAGACACTTGCCCCTTGCTGTGGTGGGGAAGGAGGAGATATAGTTTCAGTGGGCACCTTGGCACCAATTTCAGTGAATGTAGGGTCTCTGGAAGGACCACTTCAGGTCATGGGGCCTAAGGGAACAGAAGGAGAGCCACCTTGGGGTTGGCTTGAAGTATAATCTTTAATCCGTGTGGCTTAGGTGAGGGACTTTTGGGTTGACTTTCCAGATGTGGGTCAGCTGGCGAGCAACCCCAGGCAACTGGGGTTCCTATCCAGGACCCAGGTGTTCACCTGGGAAGGCTGAGGGGTGTGATCTCGGATAGACCTACTGCCTCAGCTTATCCCTCACCAGGTTGCCTCCCCCTGCTGAAGATCTTAGAGGGTATTAAATAGGTTGAATTTAATAAAATACTTTATTTCACCCCATTCATGTGTGTGGTCTCGTTATTCCCGCAATCGGCCAGCAAACTGCTATGGCTGCCTCCTGTGGAATTCTGGGGTTTGTAGTTTAGTGAGTAATAATCTTTTATTATTATTTTTTTCTTCTCCAAATAAGTATAATTGTATTGTGTAAATATAATGTGATAATAGTGCGTTTAGATTAAGAGGAAATATGTATTAGTGTTAGGGTATATAGTTTTATTTTTGTATTAGTAAGAAAAGAGGAAAACAATATTATTTTTGTGTTATTGTTATGGCCTTTTGCGGTCAGGTGTATTTTTCAGTAGAATGGTCTTATTCCAATAAAAAATTCCTAACCTCTTAAAATTCCCAAGAGCTCTCTGGCTGATAATTCTTAATGTCTCTTGCCTAAACTGCAAATTGCATGATTCCACAGGAGGCAGCCATAGCAGTTAAAGTGCAATAATAGCGCTATAACTATGTAGTGTGATATTCAGCTAAATATAATGGTTCATATTAATTCCTGGTCCCAACAAGAGTAAATCCATGATATCAACTGCTGAATGTTACATCAACACCTGTATAAATCCTACTAATGGAATGAGTGTGCTATAATTGGGACTGGCAATTTTATTTAGACTGGATGGGAACCATATGGCCCTCCAAATCTTGTTAGTCTGCAGCTCCCAGCATTTCTTACTATCAGATATAATGACTTTGGCTGCAAGGACTTGTATGCAACAACTTATGGTGGTTCTTCCATGGTCCCCACCCCTGATTTCAGCCAATATGTACATTAGTTCTTAGGCTTCTATGTAAACAGACAGCAGACAGAGATGGGATGAGATTGTATGGTGCTGTAGAAGTAAACCCTCAACTGTTTCATTCTTGCATGTGAGCAAGAGTAATTTCTGCAGTTTTCTTCCTGTTGCTGGAAAAAAATTGATATTTCTGTATACTTATCCCTTGATTTTTTACACACCCACAAGTGTTTTGCAAAATTGTTCTGTGCAGAAATACACATGCTCTCTCTGTGAACATTGTGGCAGAGGGTGTATTTTTTTTAAAAAAAAATCTGGCTAGCTGGCATCTTGTTGAGTAGTTATGAGTGTATACACTAGACCCGTGCATTTGTAACTGTTTGGTACACATGTTTATGACTTTGGCACTATTACTGCAGTTGCAAATGCCCCTTCCAAACCTACTTAAACAAGCAGCAGCTGCCCTGGATGGTCTGTTCTGCTGGCAGTAGGTATACTGCAGGATGGCATTTCCAGCTCCCCCTGCCAATGATCTGCAGTGCAACGATCAGAAGTAGAACTCCTATTACAACCCGTGTCACAACACAGATTGCTGGTGGGAGGGGGCTGGACATGTCATCATGCTGCACCATGATCACCAGCAGCACAGACTTCCATCAATTGGTGTAGCTGCTGGCTATTAAGGTAGGTTTGGGAAATTGAGTCAGGAGATGATATGCAGTTACACTTTCATCTGTGATGTACAGTCTCAGCCAGTTTCCCCAAAACATATTTTTTTAATGCAAAATTGATGAATTTTGTTGAAAAAACTCTGATTTTGCACATCTTCATCTATGTTTCTGGAAATTGTGTCTTTTGTGTGGAAAAAAACCTTAGTTTTGCATATCTCCATATATGTTCCAGGAAATAATGTATTTTGAGTGAAAATCGTGGTGTATGTTGTTGTTGTTGTTGTTGTTGTTGTTTTTAAGAAAACACATTCCTTTCCTTCACTCAAATATTTCCATAACAACATGTGGGGAGGGTTGTGAAAAACTGGTGTTTTCTGCACAAAAAAATTGGCCTAAATCCTAAACTTAGTCCCAACTAGATTGGTGCCATTGAACTCTTTTTTTTTCTTATATGTTGACTCACCATTCAATTAATTCAATATGTCTACTGTAGTTGGGACCAACTAACAGGATTCCATACATCTGGAAACAATGTTCTTTGCATGAAAAATGCAGTTTTGAGACAAAACTCCACAATTGTAATGTAGAAAGTACTTTCCAAAAATGGTTGTTGGTTTATACAAATATATGTGTTTCTGCTCAGAAAATATTGCTGAAACATCTGTGTACCAGGCCAAAATTGTACAAAATTCCCACCTCTGTGGGATTCCTGGTTGGATTTTCTAAGTGCTGTGAAATCCACTTTTCATCTGGGAAATGAAAAGTGCATATATTTTCTTCTTTAGGTGGAACAGACAATATCATTTTACACTGTACATGGAAATATCACATTTTTCACTGCTCCCACACATAAGAAATACCTTGTGTTTAAATCGTTGTTTCTGATAAACAAGTTTTCTTCATGAAGAAATGTTGTGATATGACTGTTTTTCTTAATTAGTCTTCTGTTTATTAGTAGTATTAAAATGGTATCTCCTCCCCACCTTCTACTGCACATGATGCTGATATACATGTAGGACAGTACAATGGAAGAGTACCCTATGGTTCAGGGGATGGGTGGAGGTTATCAGTGGGAAAAAACAGTTGCCTTTGTGACCATATTTACAATGCTATGAATTCCTTTAAGTTTCCTGTGACAATATCTCTCACCACATTATGAGACTGAAAAACTAAATTGTATCTTATTTTCAAATATACAATTTGTAAATATATGTTGCTGTCAACATTTTGATAGGAAGACCCTCTGTACCTCTACGTTATTATTCAGTGCTGTCTTTTATTTTGGCATTAATATTTTTTTATTTTCTTGGGCTTCTAATGGGTTTGATTTAGAGCTGATCGTTGCAATAAATAGTCCACCCTGACCAGAGTGGACATTAAATAAAAAATAATAATCCTTTTGCCACCTGCAGTGTGTGTATATGTACTCGGGGGGATAAACTTTAATGTTGTTTCTTTTATTTAAAAAATAGTTAAAATGAGGAGAAGAAACTAGTTTACAAGAGCCCTGAAGGAACACAAAGCATGCAGATCAATAACTGACATTTGTGGTTTCCCTAATGGTTCATTTGCTTTATTGTTATGATGGATGATTTACTGCTACTATGGGAATAAAAGGGCAGAAACCGTATGAAAAGTCATTACAAGCTGAGATGGCCGTCAAAGAAATCTTTTTACAATAAACCTGTACATTAGGGATGTAGTTCTGCTTTATCCATTTAAGGCTTGAATGGGCTTTCACCAACATGTTACCCACAGAGGCCTTTTCCAGTGCCCAGGAGGACTTTGCCCCATAAGACCATGTAGGCCAGGATGTTTTACATAATGAAGATACTGAATCCTCCTAAGCTATCTATTTGCTTTATAGCCATCCATCCATTTATTTGGGTTTATTTATTTAGGCTTATATTATATTATATTGTTTGAATGTATAAGATTCTGATATAACAGGATCTAGATGTTGTACAAATAAAGGAAGTGGGAAGAAAAGGAAAAGACATGTCACTACTGCCTAGTAAGCTTGAACATGACTGTACAGTAGGACCCCACTATCTTCTGGTTCATTATCCACTGATTCAATTATCTGTTGTTTCAGTTTCAGCCCAGCTTCCTAGAAAATGTGTCCTCACTAGCCACTTTCTGTGTCCTCCAAGGAAACTCTATGGTATTTTAAACCAGAAGTCCCATTAATTTCAGTGGCATTCACTCTTATCCACAGAGTCCATTATCCATGGTGGGGCCCAGAACCATTCCCCTGCTGATATGGGGATCCTACTGATATGGGGATTTGGATGAGTGGGGGCATGAGCAGGTGGCAACCACAAAACACAGCTGTTTGCTTGAATGACAATGGTTAACTTTATATGAGGGGTAGAAGTGAACATTAAGAATCACGAGGAGTAGGAGGAATAGGAGGGGGGAGTGGGAAGAGGAGGAGGAAAGGCAAGAGAATGCCACCTTCAAATAAAATTCCCACTGTTTTGTGAAGATGGTGAAATGACAAATGAGAAAGGGATTATGGTGGAATGAGAGAAGTGTTGGAGGAAGAGGACAACATAATAATTTGGAGGTACATATGGTATAATGGTGGGAGAGAGGGAAATCCACAGAGAGGCACAAAGTATCCCCCACAGAGAGATGTAGCACACCAAACAGAAAAATGAACAGAGAAAGCAATTCCCTCCACTTGTGCAAACAGAGTATATCCTCAAGAGGAGGGAAGACAGCGAATGCTAAATATGAAGACAGTTTGATTTTACATGAACAAACTTTGTATAAGTGCATTTTCTTTGTGTGTGTGCTTTTCCTGCATGTGAGTGATTTCTTGGGGAGGACAGAGGGAGTGATGCCCCAAACATTTTCTAAAAACACTGAAAAGGTTTGTGACCCCTGTTGTAGGCAATCCCAGAAAGCAAATAGCCAGGCTTCAAGTGCACATATTTCACTCTCCCAAATGATTGCATAAATACTTACACAATTGTGTTCCATTCCTTCTCTGCAACATATTAACTGGATGAATTTTAGCTCAGTTAAGTATATTGATCTCATTTTCACATTTCCATGTTTCATATGGTTGCTAAGGAGATGGCCTTTCCATTTTCAAGAGGTCTTGATTATTTACCACCCCAGGATTTCAGACACCCCATTCATCCTTTTTAATCAGCACAAATGTTATCTTTAGAGCACGCTTTCACATGAGTGCTGTCTTCCAGATCATTATGCTACATCACAACAAACAAAATGTGCAAATCCTTCAGTACGCCATGCATAACCTCTTGCTATATTTACATGGTGGTAGTGAGGGTGCAGGGAGGAATAAAATAACCAGGGTTTCATTTTTATATACAATTAACTTGAATTGCTAGCAGAAGCCATTTCCTTTTGGTTATTGCAAATAAAGTATAAAGTAAATTAGTCTAATCCATGTAAAGAATGGGGGGGCAATAACATAAGTGAGGACATCTGTGATCAAAAGAAAACAATTATGTTTATGGGTAAAGTACCTTATTGAATTAAGAGGGTTTTTTTTCTAGTTGATAACAATTAAATGGCTAAATGATACCATGAGTTATTGCAAAATACATCTTCTGAAGTTCATAGAAGAGCCAGAGACATGGTAGCTTTGCCTTTCTGCAGGCAAGAATTAATTAATCACTGAGCCTAGGCTGTTTATTTCAGTTTTTTAAAAAAGAATTTACCAGAATTCATGAATTTCTTCCCAGCTGATGTAGGAAAAAATGGTATTAAAATAAACTGAAGCTGAAAGAAATCACAGCTGACAGTTAATCTACTTAGTTTTTAAGTTAACTCTTAAAATTTGGGTTTGAATCTCTGCATATTGAACCATATTCACAAAGAATTTGTGTCACTATTTCTTACATTAATGAAATACTTCTCATTTGTATACCTACATGTATATAAAGGGCAACTCTAACATTGTGCTCTCTTGAAAATTGCTACATCAAATGAGTTTGTGTGCATGTGGTAGAGAATCCCATTTCAGCTTGTTTTTGAAGAAATTGATCATACTTTGCAAACGTCATATTTATGAAGGGGAAAGTTGATGTGTGTGTGTGTGTTTTAACAAGTGGGAGAGAAAATGAAAAATTTCCTTTCCAAGTTCAAAATAAGAAAAAAGAAATACTGCAAGGTTTGTGAATGGGCTCTGTAAAAAGAATACAAAGGAGACACTTTTCTTTCTCCCTAAACCAGAAAAAGAAGCAACATTATATCAGACCAGAGAATTAAGAATGAGAGAAGTAAGGTTAAATATTACTTGGAAAAAGGGACATTCCCTAGTGGTATGATATGAAAACTGCTTTTCTGTGTTTTCCTTCCCCTGCAGTGGTAATGGAAGAACCACATGACAAGTTTAGGATGAGATATGCTTTCCCCCTTTTCATTAGCACAAAAACATTGTTTATTTGAATAAAGTACAACCTTTTTTGTGCATATATGTGTATGTGTGTGTGTGTGCCCAAACCACTGAGGAGAGCAATAGTTAAACATAGCTAAAAATTAACAGCATACAAAAATTAAAAATGGAATTAAACTATAAAAAAAAATAGAAACAGTTAAAAACATAAACTATTAAACAGAAAATAACAAATAGGCAACCTAGCATATTATGCAAGGATGTTGCTTCTAAACAATCTTCAAAGGTCTGCTAAACCAAAAAGGTGTTGACTATCGAAAGATAGTAAGGAGGGCACCAGTCTAACCTCTCTAGGAAGGGAGGTCAGAGCCTGGGAGGAGCCACTATGAAATCTTACATTAATTGACAGTATTTTGGACAGGGTGTTTTGAATGCTGAGACACCATTTTGCATCAAGGCTGAAAAATTGTTCATAGTCTTTGCACCCTTATTTAAAATAGTATGTCACATATTTGCAATGTGAGTATTCTGGTGGATATGACAGCTTGGTGTTATCTCCCCTCTTATAAAAATTAGATATGACTTCAGAAGCCAAAACTCAGAACTACTACTGAAACTGAAGTATCTCATACTGATTAGTATGATCTGATCTTGTACCACTTCTTTCTTATATTTTATTTGTATCCCATATTTCTCTCAAAATTGAGACTCAATATGGCTTACAATTTGAAATAACAATACAGTTAAAAACATACAGAAAGTGAACATTAAAATAGAATTCAACTATTCACAGTATTAAAATAATTCAAACTTCCAGTTAAAAGAATCAAATGCAAGTTTAAAAGGTAAAAACCAATTTAAAACAGTTCCATTTAAAACAATACAGCATCCACTAACCCGTTCTTTAAAATCTTTCTGTTTTAAAAGCCTATCGGAATAAAAATGTCTTCTTCTGCTGGAAGAAAGACAGCAGGAAAGGGACAATTCTGACCTTACTCAGAAGGGAGTTCCAAAGTCTAGGGACAGCCACTGAGAAAACCTCCTCTCATGTCCTCACCAACTGATAATGCAGACCAGTAGACCAAAACTCAATCCAGTAGACCTGTAGACCAAAAGCAGTAGACAAATCCAGTAGACCAAATCAAACTAGGACCATTGGAACCCCCCTTCAAGGTTTGGTGATGATACTGAGAGAAGAGCTTCACCTAATGATCTCAGGACCAAGGCTCATATAGGGAGATATGGTCTGCCAGATAGCCTGGACCTGAGCCATATAGGCTTTATAGATCATAAACAGCACTTTGAATTGTCCCCAGAAGCAAGCTGTCAGCCAGTGAAGCTGTTTTACCTGGGAAGTAGTATGGTCTCTGTTACCTTCCCCAATTAATGCTTCAGCTCTTTGAAGTAGTTCAAGTTTCCAAACATTCGTCAAAGGCAGCCCCATGTAAAATGTGTTACAATAGTCCAAATGGATTGTAACAAATGCATGTAGCACTATGGCCAGATCCAATGTCTCAATGAACAGGCACAGCTGTGCACAAGTTTTAAATGTGCAAAACCACTCCTGGCCACCACAGAAACCTGGGCCTCCAGGTTAAAACCGGAGTCCAGAAATACACCTAAAATGTGAATCTTCAGAGTGCAACCTCATTGAACACAGACTGCATCCCTACTTTCTGATATGCCTCATGACTGACCAGGGGAAGCTCTGTCTTGCCTGAATTACATTTCAGTTTGTTCTCCCTCATCCAGTCCATTACTAATGACAAGCACTAGTTTAGAAGTAAGACAGACTCCTTGGATTAGGGTGGCAAGGAGTAGTAGAGCTGGGTGTCATCTGTATATTGATGACACTGTACCCCAAAACTTTGGATGGCCATTCCCAGCAATTTCATTCACACACACACACACACACACACACTAGCACCCCCCATATCCACTGATTTGCCAACTGTGGATTCAATTATCCACGGTTGGCGATGGTGGGAGGAAGAGGGGAGGGATCTCCCCTCCCCTCACCCTTCTCCTGGGAGGGCTCCTGTTGCTATGGTAGCAATCATGGGGGGAAGGGGGCAGAAAAGCGATCTCACCTCCTGCCTTCCCCCTTTGCTGCCACCATGGCCCCGCTGTGGCGGTGATTGCAGAGGCAAAGGGAGGATGAAATTGCTTCTCCTCTCCCTTCCTTCTTTGCCACCACCATGGCCCCACTGTGGTGGCAATCATGGGGGGTGAAGGGGGAAGGGGAGGAATCAATCTCACCTCCTCCCCTTCTCCCTTCACTCCACGATTGCTGCCTTGGCAACAAGAGCCCTCTCAAGGGAAGAGATGGAGCAATCTCACCCCCCTTCCACCTTCACCACCATAATCGCCACTGTGGCAGAGCCATGGCAGGAGTGAAGGGGAAAGGGGGGGAGAGGAGCAAACTCACCTCACCCCCTTTTCTGTGGGATGTCCCCCCAGGATGGCATTGGCTATTATCTGCGGAATTCACCATCCACAGGAGGCATTACTATAATCATATCATATCCTTCCACTAGATTCCATTTCTTTCAATTAAGTTTTAATTTCCCCCTTTTCCCTTTCCCTTTGCTCTTTCCCCTTTCATTTTCTAATTAGGAAATTTTACTAATCTCTAAATTAAAATCACCTCCAACATACACACCACCTTCTGAAAAATTATTCAGTTTAATGAATACATTATTCAAAAATTACATTGCTTCTTATTTGGGACATAGATACAAGCTAAAGTTACGTTTATATTAAATGGCTTACGTTTCACAAAAATACATCTTCCCCCTTATCTCTCATTATTTTCTCCACTGGAAAATTTATATCTTGATTAAACATAATTGCTACTCCTCTTGCCTTGTTAGTTCCCCTTGATTCTAACTGAATATTCCATATCTTATAATTACAAAGGATTTTCTTGTCCTGTTTTTGTGGGTTTCTTGTAGGAAAGCTGTATTGCCTTTTTAAAAATCCATTAATAATTTGTTTAAATGATATATTTTAATAGGGGTACGGAGGCCATTAACATTCATTGACATAAATTTTATTTCATGCATGCTAACCACAACCCCTTTTTCCATTATTCAACAAATTCCACATTGTGTAACCTTTATAAGCCATTCTTCCTCCCCCCCTCTGGATTTTTGATTCCCCCTCCCCCATAGAGAAGACACAAGTCTTATAATGCTTGTCACCCTTTCCCAGAAATCCATACCCTCCACTGATTGCACATTTCCTTTCCCCTTAATTTTTGTTTTGCTTTCATGTAAAATCAAATAATCACTATATCGTTCCAGTGTACCTTGGATGACTTTTTTAAAAAGAAATCAGCAGCAGCGAAGAACTATTGCAAGTAAATCACTTGTCGCTGCCATCTGGAATACAAGGCTTATGGGGGCTTCCAAGGCCAAAAAATAAAAAATAAAAATAAAAAAAATTCAACATGTCGCTGTTACTGCAAAATACCATTACTGTGAGGTATTCCATTTCCCCCCTCATCATGTAGATGGGCCCCCAGCACTTTGAATTCTGCCTAGACAGGGACTAGTAGCCAGGGAAGCTGTTTAAACAGGGGGATGAATGTTTTGGGAAGCCTACCCTTCTCCGAGACTCCATTGCATGGAGCTGGAATAGCCATGGGAGCCAGCTGGCTCTGGCCAGAGGAGCGAGGTTGGGAAGAACGCAGGTCCCTATGGTGGGATAGACCCCTAACCGAGGGGTTCTGAGAGCCTGGGACGAGACCCCCTCGCCCAGAACTGGAGAAAGAGGTGCAGCAGCTGAAGTAACAGGTGGAGGTCATGCAGACAAGCCTCCTGAAGATCCTGCAGAGACTGCCTCAGCAACCTTCAGCTCCGGGGGGGGGCAACCTCCCCAGGGTCCTCAGTTGCTGGCTCCTCCAGGGGGTCCCAGCCCCTCCAGGCGGTGTCCCTGCCATGCCTGTTGGAGGCCTGGTCCCACAGGTTCCTGGCCCAGTATCCCCCACAGGGACTGGCCCAGTTGAGCCATGGGAGAGACCGCATGGGCTGAAGCATAGAGACTTGAAGGCCATCTTTGATGGGGATGCTGCAAAATTGTCATACTTGTTAACCCAGGTGATGGGGTTCATGTCTCAATGGGAGGAAGAGTTCCAGACAGCGGCCGAGAATGTGCAGTGCATCTCCAACCAGCTGGAGGGAGAGGTGACACAATGGCTGGTGGGACTCTATGAGATGGGGGCTCCAGAGTTGGGGAGTTTCCATGACTTCATGATGGCCCTCTGAGCTCAATTTGAAGACCCCCTGAGGGTGAGGTGTGCACGCATAGAACTTCAGTGACTGCACCAAGACTCGAGACCTGTGGCTGAATACGCCTCCAAATTTCGCCGCCTGGCCAGCCAGATCCCTGACTGGACTGAAACCACTAAGGTGCAGTATTTTCAGGATGGCCTTAATGCGGACATCCTAGAATGGGATTTGGTCCAGGGGAACCTAGAAACCCCCCCTGGGGTGGGTGCAGCTGGCTGGGAAGGTGGAAAACCTGAGACAGAATGTCAAGCTGGCGCGGTAATGCCAGGGGCTCGGCAGAAAGCCCAGTGGGTCCACAGGGAAGAAAGCTAAGGTGGCTCAACCAGCTGGAGGCACAGCGGGGGAGTCGGAGAGGGAGCGAAGGATGTAGAAAGGCTTGTGCCTGCACTGTGCAAAAGGTGGTCACCACATAGCCAAATGCCCAGAGAAACAGCCCCGGGACAACCACGTGAAAGAGAGGCCCAAGAAGGCAGAGGGTGAGCCAAAAGCACCCAATATGCCATTCAAGCCAAAAGCCAAAGTAGTGGTGCATACCTTGATTCCAGGCCATGAGGCAGGAGAGTCTTAGAGGAATTGGACAACAGTGGGTCCTCTTCAGATGCTGAGCTGGTGGGAAATGGATCCAGCCCACCCTACTAAGTGCACAAGGGCAGGCTAATCCTGAAGGGTGCCCAAGTGCTGTGGTGAGTGGGGTGAAAGGCCTTTTTTCCCTAAAAGCCAAGATAGGGGTTGCAAATAATGGGGTCCTCAAAAAGTAATGTTAATGGTGGATTCCGGATGTACCCAGGTGTTAATTCACCCCTCCCTGGTCAGTGAATTTTCAGTTAGCACCATTAAGCTAGAGAACCCGGTGTGGCTATCTCAGATGGACAGAGGGATGATGAAGGGGGGGCCCTCAAGGTGGATGACTGGCCCGGTAAAAATGAAGATGGGAAATCATCAGGAGGAGCTCCAATTTGTGATAGCACCAGGCTTGGTCCCAGCCACAGTAGTGGGCTTAAACTGGTTGAAATTTCACAACTCCACTATAGACTGGGTAAAGGAGACTGTGACTTTTACAGACCCCACATGTGTGCGGGAACACGGAGTGGGTGAGGCCTCATGGGGGGGGATCCCTCAAGAGGCCAAGCCTCAGAACTTTAAGGTTGCTATGGTACAAGGGGAAGTGAAAGAGTTACCGGTGGAGTATAAACAGTGGCAGTATGTGTTTGAAAAGAAGGAATGTGACATTCTACCCCCGTACAGGCCATTTGACTGTGCAATTGAGATAGTTTCTGAGGCAGAACTGCCCAAACCTAAGATTTACTCCATGACCCCGGTGCAGATGGATGCCCTCTGGGAGTTCATAGATAAAAATTTGGCCCGGGGGTTCATCAGACCCATGACTTCCCCCTTCGGGCCTCCAGTGTTGTTCAGATGCAAACATGATTCTTCTCTCCATCTCTGTATTGATTACAGATCCTTAAATGCTATCAGTGCGACAAATCAGTACCTCCTCCCCTTAAAGAAAGATATCCTAGCTCATTTAGCCAAGGGGAAGATATTCACCAAGCTGGACTGCGGGAGGCCTATTACAGAGTGTGAATCAAAGAAGGGGATGAGTGGAAAACGGCTTTCAGTTGCTAGCTAGGGATATTTGAATTTCGTGTAATGCCATTTGGATTATGCGGGGTCCCCAGCGTGTTCCAGAACTTGATTAATGATGTGCTTAGAGAGTTTTTGTCCAAAGGGGTACTGGTGTATTTGGATGATGTGCTCATTTATTCTGAGGACTACACATCCCATGTTAAGCTGGCAAAGAAAGTGTTTAGTCAACTGGGGGAGAATCACTTGTATGCTAAAATGTCAAAATGTGAATTCCACCAAAGCCGCTTGGATTATTTGGGGTACCACATCTCTAGCAGGGGGGTTGAAATGGACCCTGAGAAGGTTAAGGGAGTCTTCGCATGGGAGGCTCCCAGGACCAGGAAGCAGATTCAAAGCTTCCAAAGTTTCATCCCTGACTTTGCTGAGGTTGCCTTGCCCTTGACGGACCTGTTGAAAACCAAGGGTGTGTGTGGGGAGAAGCGAACTAGGAAGGGGAAGGAAGAGAAGCCTCCCAAAAGATTGTGTGGACTGACCAATGCCAAAGGGCATTTGACAAGCTGAAGAAGCTTTTCACCTCTGAACCTCTCCTTAAGCACCCCAACCCCGAACGACCTTTTGTGGTTCAAGTGGACACCTCTGATGTGACAATGGGGGATGTTGTTACAGCGGGATGAAGGGGGAGCTCAGACCCTGTGCATATCTGTCAAAGAAGTTCAATGAAACCGAATGAAATTGGCCAGCGTGGGAGAAAGAGGCAGAGGCGTTCAAATTTGCCTTAGAAATTTGGTGCCATCTGCTGGAAGGATCTTCCCAACCTTTTGAGGTTTGGACAGATCACAAAAACTTGGAGGCTTTGAAAACCCCACAGCGCTTGAACCCTAAACAAATTAGGTGGGCCAGTTTCTTTTACAGGTTCAACATCACCCTGAAGTTCCTCCTGGGGAAAAAGAATTTCTTAGCTGACGCTTTGTCCAGGCTCCCTCAACATGACAGTCAGCAGAAGGAGGTGCTAGACATGGTTTCTCCCCCTCCCATTTGGGGATGGCAGTTCTCACATGTAGCCAAGCCAAACACCAGGAGACCACTGCCGGCCCCTCTTTGGGCCCGGAGCAAGACCTAGTGGGAGAGCCGGACAGGCTTCCTGCAAACGACGTGTCCCCAACTGTGGCGTTGGCCCCATCATCCCTGGAGCCTTCCGCTCTCATCACAGAGGACATTGGGGGTGGGTAGCAGGCTCAGATGGTGGCCACTCTGTCCCATGACCCCTGGTTCCTTGCTCACAAAGGGGAAGTAATACTGTGAGGAGGTTTGGCTTGGAAGGGGGAACGTATGTATGTCCCCGAGGCTATGAGAACTGCCATCCTTAAACAATGCCACGATGTGAAGAGTGCAGGTCACTTTGGGTATGTGAAAACATTACACTTAACACGATGGCAATTCTGGTGGCCCAAATGAAATGGGAGGTGGAGGAGTATGTAAGGGGGTGTCATACGTGTGTGGTGGCAAAAACAGCTGGTGGGAAACTAAAAGGCTTGCTGTTACCATTACCAGCCTCCACTAAATCCTGGGAGGTCATCAGTATGGACTTCATTGTTGGGTTGCCAAGTCAGTTTGGGTGGTGACTGACTTGTTTTCCAAGCAAGTTCACTTTGTGGCCTGCAAAAATATCCCGACCGCCCCCCAGCTGGCTAAGCTATTTGTACAACACATCTATAGGCTACATGGTGTTCCTGCCAAGATAATCTCAGATAGGGGAGCTCAATTCACTTCCAAGTTCTGGAAGGCTTTTACAAGACTGTCAGGAATTGAGCTGGGGATGAGCAGCTCCCATCATACACAAAGTCTGGCCAAAGTGAATGTGTGAACCAATTTTTGGAACAGTATTTAAGGTGTTATGTCAACTTCCGGCACTCTGATTGGGTTGACCTATTACCCTTCGCAGAGGTGGCATACAACAACACCATACACCAAAGCACAGGCTTGTCCCCGTTTAAAATTGTTTCAGGACAGGACTTTGACCCTCTACCTTTGGGAGAGGGGACTTCCAAAGACCCGGTTCTGGTGACTCAGTGGAGTGCTCAAATCAAGGACGCATGGCCGAGAGTTGTGTCGGCCTTGGAATATGCGAAAGCCCACTACAAAGAGTACACTGACAAGAAGCGTGACCCTACCCCGCGGTACGCGGTGGGGGACTTGGTATATCCTTCCACCAAATTCCTAAAGAGCCCGCAGCCCTCAAAAAAGTTGGGGCCTAAATATATTGGACCTTTCCCTATTGTTAGGGAAATCAACCCTGTGGCTTTTGAACTGTCCTTGCCCAAGTTGTATCGTAACGTCCATCCTGTGTTTCTTTCTAGTTTGCTCAAGCCTGCGTGCCCTCCGGATCAATGTCATCGAGTTCCTGAGATGATGCCCCGCCCTATCATGGTGGACAAAGATCAACACTTTGAAATCTCTGATGTGCTGGACTCTCGGGTGCACAGGGGGGGTTTACAGTGTCCAGTTAAATGGAAGCATTTGCCTATGGGTCATGCATAATGGGTCAATGTTGAACATATCAAAGCTCCACGCTTATTGAGGAAGTTCCATGCTCGCTTCCCTGATAAGCCTGACTGAAAGGGGGGGGGGATTCCTGGTTTTTGCTTGCCATTTTTTCTCTGGATGTGAGTTTCGATTTGGGGAGGGGGATTTCTCTTTGCGGGGGTGGTATGTCATGCTCATCCCTGGATTCTGGGTATTAGAGTAGACTCCATGGAAAACCCTGACATGAGTTTGGTAATAGGCCTGACATGAGTTTGGTTCCTGGCCTGATTTCCCTGCCTGGGCCTCTCTATTGCTGGACGGTAGCCAGCCTACCTTTTGGGTCTGGGAACACTGTTCCTTGGGCAGCTTCAAGGCCACAGCACCTGGAGGGAGCTGCACTCCTACAGCCCTCCCTACATGCCATTCTCACACTGTAAGGGTTTATATGAAGGCTGTACTAAGTTGTGTTTAGTTCTGGCTTTGCCTACGTTACTGGTCTACATTTCCTTGCTTAATAAAGAAATCCTATTGAGTTAATGTGAGCATGTGTCTGGTACATCACAGCAAGGTTGTGAAATCATTAATTGGTAGTCAGAATGGGCCAATGGATGAACAGCTTGTCATGTCTGACATCATTATGTTTGTGTCTGTGATGTTATTATTTTCACTTTTTACCTGACAAGTAATATGATCTATCACCTCTCATGCACTTCAGCAAATATTTTAGAAACCTAAACAACTTGAATACTGGCTATGACTTGTGAATTAAATATGAAAATGATATGGACCAGTCATGATATGAACTGCTAGATACCAGTACCTATCAAAAGCTGACATGTTTGGTAGCCACTGACATCATTCACTGCCTTTTCACATCCATCCCTCCTCCTTTCATAAAATCACAGAATTATAACGTTGGAAGGGACTGCATTGGCCATGTAGTCCAATTCCCTGCCATGTAGGAATACACAAATATGCAAACTACAATTTACCATGAAACGGAGGTAGGAAGAGACCAGCATTATAGCTCAATTTATGGATTTTTGAATATTTCAGGTGAATTTGACATTAAAATTGATAGTTTCCCTATAGCCTCCCTTTCATTTTGGGAAAAGCAGATAGGCTAGATATCTTATTGATAGCAATAAGACTTGTAGGCATGTTCTACCTTAAAATTAAATAAGGAAATATCACACCCACATTTGAGTTCTAGGTGGGTATTCATCTAAATTAAACAATTGATTCCTAGTCACAATAAGATTTAAAACCAAACAAAAAACACAGCAGTAGGAGTTTAATTCATTTGAAATGAACCTAAAAGTTTGTTGTGTTAATTTTCTTTGACAACTGGATTAGTGCAATGGGCTTGGCTTGGTTTCACAATTAATAGCAATGCAGTGGTTTTAGTTTATTCTCTAAAAGGTGGTGCTGTCACATTGAAGTAGCTGATGGATGCATTCTTTTTCCTTCTTAACTTTAATACTTAAACCTCCACAATTAAAGGATACTGCAGGAAATTAATTAACCAGATGAAATTGGAACTTTCTCTCTCTGTGTCTCTCTTCCTTTCCTTGGCCATTTGCCCAATTCTTCCTGTTTTAGTTAAAACATTCTAGCAGACATAGTTATTCATCCTGATTTCAGTTGTCTGGTTCAACTTTCCTTTCTAGCCACATCTTTACAAGTAGCTAGTTACACCGTAGCATTTTAATTTTGCTCATGTCACTCGGGCTGCTTGATAGAAGAAATGAATAGAACTTTCACTTGCTCCTGGTTATATTATAAACATTTGATGACTAGAGCTCTCAGTCATGGATTTCATCTAATTAGCATCTGAGTACTCCAAGAACTGACGTTTGAGGGGATCCATGTGACATTTTAGTGCCAAGTGAAAATGTAGAGCCAGCTATCTCCACTCTTGGGATATTAAGGATGAACATCTTTCTCACATGCCTGCCAAATTTCAGTTACAATTAGGATATGATCCAGCATGACTCTGGAGTGCTTACACAGCTAAAGTAGCCTCAGTAGTCCCCTTGACTTAAGGGATCATGTCATATGCTTAAAGTTAGATGTGGACTTTAGCGAGATGTTATAAAACTAGAAAAGAAGTGGGCGATGCTAGCAGCCATTGATTTTAGTATAAGAATCTAGATGAAAACAAATCCTCTCTTCACTTTATTTTGAAGTATAACAGCAAAACAGATAGATCTTTCACCTTCCTTGTTGTTATATGCCTTCAAGTTGAAGCTGTCTTATAACAACCCTAAGGTTTTGTTTTTTTTTTGCAAGATTTATTCAGATGAGGTTTGCTATTGCCTTCCTCTAAGACTGAGAGAGTGTAACTTGTCTAAAGTTATGTGTTAGTCTGGAATATCAGTAAGCAACGGGATCTTGTAGCACCTTTGAGGACTTTATCAGCCCCACAAAGTATGGCATCATAATGATGCTGCATAACCACATAAAGGTGTGCATATCAGATGATGTCAGCCTTTCACAGTGTAAAAACCTGTAGTTTTCACCCTGCAAAAACTGTAGTTTTTAATTGATGGCTGAAGCTGTCAATTGATTCCCCCATGGTGATTTTTTTGCCAGCATAGCCAGCATGTGAAATCTTACGTTCCCCCCCCCCCTTGGACTTACCCCATCAATGACTGGTCCAGCACAAACACTTCCAGATGAGATCATGACATCCACGTAAGTGACACACTTTTTATGACCCTCCCAAGGTTACTTGTAAGATTTTTTAGTGTGTTTTTGTGTTTTGTGTCACTTTTTGTGTGTTCTTTTTGTTTTGTTTCTTGAATTGCCTATGTCTTGGGTGAATCTGTGGGACTTCAAAAGAGGAAGTGAATGGAGCTCCATTCACCTTCTCTTTCATTGCTGGGGAAGCCTTCTGCAGGGAGAGAAGGTAAGTGCTGTGGAGGGCACTTTTCTGCTGGCATAAAAATGGAATTTTTTATGCCAACAAAAGAACACTTTAAGGGGCTCGTCTGATAAGGTCCTGAGAGAAGAAATTGTAACATAAGCTTTTGTAGACTGAGGAAGTAGACAAAGTCTATACAGCTTATGCTACCATTTTTTTCTCAGTCTCAAAGGTGCTACAAGATCCCCTTGCTTACCTTGCAGTGTGAGTAAGACTTGCTTTCAAACAAGATGGCAAGTCTGAGAGTTCATGGCCAGCATCACCAACAATCATTGCACAGTTGCGCTGGCATGGAAGGATTTATTTTTATTTCGTAGAACAAGCAAGGATGTACTATTAATTTTGGCAGGGCATTCCAGCAGATAGGAAAATGGGATGAACATCTACCTTCTTATGAAAATTATTTGGGCTAACTGGGAAAAAGATGTGTGGAAATATTTGTTTTGTTTTTGCTGCTCTCAAAGTTTCTAGAAAATGAATGCTGATAGGCGACATCAGCACATGAAGATTTTCTTTATTTAAATTTCCAATACTTAAGCTTAGGGCTCGCACTAAGATGCTAAAATATCTAGTCCGTGAGCTGCTCTTTGCTGATGATGCTGCCCTTGTTGCCCACACAGAAGCAGCTCTGCAGCGCCTAACATCCTGCTTCACAACAGCTGCAGAGCTGTTTGGGCTGAAGGTCAACATTAAGAAAATGGAAGTTCTTTACCAGCCTGCACCACAGGATGAACACCACCATCTCCACATTGCCGTCGGCACATCTGTGCTTAAATCCATTCAGTAGTTCACCTACCTGGGAAGCATCATCTCCTCAGATGCCAAGATTGACAAACAGATCGATCACAGATTAGCAAAGGCACATAGTGCATTTGGAAGACTTTACGAAAGAGTCTGGAGTAACAAACACCTGAGGCAAAGCACAAAAATCACTGTGTATAGAGCCATTTTACTGTCTATTCTCCTTTATGGGTCTGAAACATGGGTTACCTATCGCCAATACTTAGAACTCCTTGAATGCTTTCATCAGCGCTGTATATACACAATTCTAAATATACACTGGACTGACTATGTGACGAATGTTGCTGTCCTTGAGCAAGCAGGGATCACCAGCATTGAGGCCATGATATTGAGAACACAGCTGCGCTGGGCAGGGCACGTTTCTAAGATGGAGGACTATTGCCTCCCCAAAATAGTACTCTACAGTGAACTCGCCATGGGTCAGCATAAGAGGGGTGCTCCAAAAGATTGATACAAAGACTCCTTGAAACAACATCTCAGGCTTGGCCAAGTTGATCACCAACAATGGTCCGCCCTGGCCTCTCATCGGGAGGCATGGTGACACAGTATCCACAATGCTGCAGCCTTATTTGAGAACTCACGCCAAACAAGTCTTGAAGAGAAACAACAATGCAGAAAGATCCAAAACCTGGAAACATCACTCAAGGAGACCTTCTGCTGTGCTTTCTGCAACTGGACTTGTTTATCTCGGATTGGCCTTTTTAGTCATCAGCGCTCTTACAGAAAGCGCGGGATGAATCCTTCCTGAATCTTTGTTTGCGAAGAAAAGCCACTTAAAGCTTTCGTGCTCAGATCACATGTTGGTTTTGCTTGGAACAGGCATGCAGTAGCCTAGAGACATTTTTAAAAAAAACTTTGGGTTGAATCCATTCTTTGGTAACAACAACAACAACATTATTCATTTATATCTCAGCTTTCTCCCGACAATGGAACTCAAGGTGAAGCCCTGCAAACCACTAGGTGCAAATAAGTGTTGGTTCCTTAACATTTGAAGGATATGCAGATGTTTTGTTCTGCTGTAAAAGACCTGCTGCACACATTAATCATCACAAAGCTTATTTTGCAGCAGTGACATGTGCCAGTCTCACTACCAAGCAAATCTTCTGAGTAGTTCGGATTGAGTAGAGTTCCAGCTGAGAATACAGGAGCCCCCAAAACACACACACACACACACACACAGAGAGAGAGAGAGAGTTCTCCATGATTACTATTGTAAAAAAAAATCCTCATAACTATAATGCAAATTAATATCAAGGTAATCACCAGTAGTGGAAAGAAAAAGGGCACTACACTAATTCAGCTCTAATGTGCTATGTCAGCAGAGACTGGGCTGTGAATGGCTGGAATTAATTGTATATTTAATAAATAGTCTGGTAGAATGAAATCAAAAGAGATGGCTTACAATGCTACACTGGAAAGACAAATGTCCACTCTATGACCTCATGTACATAGGCCAGAATACACCAGCTCATCACTGGAGTATTTTGGCCATGGATCTGGCCTGTTTCTCCCATTACCAGAATGAAACAGGATGGCATCCAGATTGCCATGCCAACCCATCCCTACAGCCATTGCTGTGGTCCACGTTCCACTGTCTGGATCTAGGCAGGAGGCCTGCATTACATGAGCAGCCTAATCACATGCTGCGGGCCTGCTTGCTTGATCTAGAGAGTTTAACATGGATGGCAAGTACAGCAATGGGCCAGCATGGTAGCAGGGCCTCCTGTGGTCCCATGGGGGGCTGATCCATTTCTTTTGAAGAGAAATGTTTTTTTCCTGGTATTTTACTATAATGGTTTATTAGGCTTTGTACTCTGTCTTAGCCTCAGGTGTCATCAGGACTGCCTAGGGGCAAAACGGGGCAAAAGGCTGAATCTTTAGGACTTCAGAGCTCAAGAACAGGTCTATCTAGACATTGTCTACATTATTCAAGAGACTGAGAACCTCATAATACTTTAAACATTTGAACATATGTGAAATAGATGCAAATCTACCTGGACATTTATTTGGATATTTACTTGTGTTTTCTCCTCTAGATGTTTATAGATGTTTTCTTACTAAATTGTTTACAATTTGGTTTAAAAGAACAAGCCAGCAAATAATCTTATCTTTCCTTCCTTCATTTTTTCTTTCAATATATTTTGCAGACTAAAAAACAAGTGGAAGTGGAATGCACTGCCTCGTATTGTGGTGTAGTTTCATTCTTTGGAGGTTTTTAAATGGAGTCCGGATGGCCATATGTCAGAAATGATTTGATTGCGTATTCCTGCATGGTAGGGGGTTGGACTGGATGGCCCTTGTGGTCTCTTCCACCTCTATGATTCTGTGATTCTATGATTCTATGAAAGTAGGTATGGCTTTCCCTGGAAGTCTAGAAGTTCTTCTAAACAAACCTCAAAAGAGCAATAGTAATGGACACGTAGGAAACATGTTATTAAAGAGATACAACCTGTTGCAGTGATATGGACATTGTCACTCTTTTTGCATAATAGTACTGTACACTGTTAGTCCATCTGCAACAAGAGACATTTGAAGCAGGGGGGATCCTATATGTGTAGCTTTCCATTTATTAATATTGTGATAATGCTGATGTTCCAGAAACCTCAGTATTTTAGGAGGTAGAATAAAAATCCAACTTTCAAGGTTTCTTGAAGACAATTGGTCTTCCTAAACATGATCAGAAGAACATTCAGGAATTGGTCCGCCTGAACATGATCAGATTTCTGTAATGCACTGTACATGGGGCTACCCTTGTGCTTGGTCAGGAAACATCAACTAGAATAGAATATGGCAGCCGGATTGGTCTCGGGAACATCTAGAAGAGACCTTATAACACCGATCTTAAGATTTCTCCATAGGCTGCCCATTAGTTTCTGGGCCCAGTACAAGGTGTTGGTTATCACCTTTAAAGACCTAAATGGCTTGGGTCCAACCTATCTTCGGGACTGCCTCCTTCCATACAATCCTCCCCATGCACTCAGGTCCTCTGGGAGGAATCTGCTGCAACCTTTAAAACCTAGGTTTTCCTCAACCTCCCAGAGGACCTTTTTGGCTATTGCTCCCAGATTATGGAACAGCCTGCCAGACGAGATCCATCATATTACCACTAAATAGCTTTTAAAAAGCTCTTAAGATGGATCTCTTTCAGCAGGCCTTTCCTGAATAGATACCCGGACACCAGAGGGAAAAAAAGATCTTATTAGTCCAATGCCTATCCAGTTATTTTATTGTGTTGGGTTTTTTTGTTTGTTTGTTTTTTGTTTTTTTTTTGGTATGTATTAAGTATTTTTAAAATGTTTAATTATTTAATTGTATTTTAAGGGGGGTGGGATGGACAGTTTTGTATGTACAGTTGCGCCTCCACATTTGCGGCTTTCCCTTTCTCCCTTTCGACTATTCACGGTTTGCTCAGGAAGTACCTTATTTAAATCAGCTTCTCTCCCTCGCACACAAGGGAGAGGAGCTGATTTAAACGGAGTGCTTGCTCAGCAAACCGTGCCTAACTCCCCACTCTCCTGGGACTTGGCTCCATTTGGGGTGGAGAGTAAAGTCCTGGGACAGCGGGGAGTTTGGGGAAAAGGCCCTTTTCAGCCACCCCCCCCCCACCCTTCCAAAGCAGCGATGGGGCTTTCCCAGCCTTGTCGTGGCTTTGGGAGGGTAGGGGTGGCTGAAAATCCTCTTGGTTGCCCTCCCTCCATCCCCTCCCTAGTCTTCCCGAAGTGGCTACGGAGCTTCAAAGCCCCCCCCCCCGCCACTTCAGGAAGCACGGGGGATGGCTGGCCAACCCCCCCCACCTGTCCGCCCACCTTTAGCTTGATCTTTCCTTTAGCTTGATCTGACTAAGTTGTCTTTGGGAAAAAAATTCAGGCAGAATCCAAAAATCCTCTCAGAAATTATCTGAGAAAGCTTGGGAAGAAAGAGTTGAGTATAAAGTGAGCCTGGCCAATTTGAACATTAAGTGCAAGTTTAATGTACATTATTAAAGGGAGTAACTGGGATGGGGATAACCATATGTTTAAAATGTGTAAGAAGTAAAATTTTCTAGCAGAATAAAATGAGATAACATTACGTTTGGTACATGCTGAGGAAGTGCACTACTGAGAATTTTTCTTTCTGTTCCAATAACGTCTGAATCTGTGAAAGACTGAGCAGTTTTCAGAAGTTTGATTAGGTCCATCAGTCCCAATAAAGTCTTGCCCTACAGTAACAGGAAAACAGCTGCCTCAAATTTCGTGATGTGTCCTCAGAACAACCTAGAAACTTTGAGCGTGTTTCTCTAAGTCCACCTCTACACTCTGGAATCCAGCTGCTCTTTATGACTTTCTTCTGTTTCAATGAACGATTGTCAGGAAACTGGCCCTTTCCCTTTCCTCAGTTCTTGTTATGATGTAATTGTGAGGTTCCCAAAGTATTTAATTTCAAGTTGAGCACCTGCTGCTCTATGTTTCTGTCTCTCCACCTGTTTTCACTCCACACTACAAAAACTGAATGAAACTTAAGTTTCATGGTTAAAACTAAAGATATATATAGGCTGGAAGGCACAAGGAAATTTTTTCCTGCTTCTGTTAGTTGTATCCTTTCTATCAATTTAAATTGACAGTTCCCTGTGAAAACAGGTAAGAGTGATGAAGTCAGTAATCTGTTCATAGAAACAACTAGATAAACTCATTATAAAAAGGGATGGAAGGACAGCTGAAAGGTAGTGGAGGATTAAAAATATAGGAGATACTTATGTTGCAAAGTTTGCAAGACTCTATTCAAAAAATTCATGTTTCCCATGTTCAGTTTGATTCACTTTAAATTTCACATTTCATAATGATAACTGTTCTTAGCCTTTTTAAAACACACACACACACACACATATTGTTTATTGAGGTATTTGTACCCCTCTCTTCAGCCACAAAGGCTCTCAGAGTGGCTTACAAATTGTTAAGCAATAGCACTTTACATATCTACACTGTATTAAGCAGTTTCCAATATGTGTTAGCTAATTGTCCCCACAAGCTGGCTACATTTTACAGAGCTACAAAAGAATGGAAGGCTGAGTTAACCTTGGAGCCCTTGTGATTGAACTTGCAACATTGTGGCTGCAGTACTGACATTTCACCACTGTGCCATGAGGGCTCCCTAAATGTCAGGATATTTAGAATAACCTTACTTTCTGTGGAAATTATATCTTCCAAGCTAGAATATTGGCTATATTTTAGTGATGATTCAGTGTAAGTGTTTCTATGGCTGCTGCCACACCGCAGAAATATTGCAGTTTGACATTGCTTTAACTATCATAGATCTATCCAATGGAATCATGGGATTTGTAGTTTGTTGTCAGAGCTATCTGACAGAGAAAGCTAAATATCTCACAGTTACAAATCCCAGAATTCCATAGCATTCAGCCATGGCAATTAAAATGGTGTCAAGGTGCATTATTTCTACAGTTTGGCAGAAGCCCATGTACCTGAGATACTTAAGGAGGTAGTTACCTCACTTTAATTTGTGTATGATGTCTTCTGTCCTTCCAAATGTGTGGATGAGACAAGCTAAATACTTTTATTACTGACTACAAACTCCTCCATTTCTTTCAGTTGCCACAATACACAATTAAAAAAAAAAGCCACCAGAGGGGATAAAGGTATTTTGGGATATTACTTTACCTTTCATAACTTATGGCATGGCATATATTTTGCTCAAGGCTTTTCAGTATGTTTAAAGATCTGAAGTATAAGGGTAGGGAATGGGTGGACCAATCAGCAGTTGGATGGGTATCCCCATAGCTAGTTATTTTGACTGGCTGAATGGTTAGGCATACATCTTCCTTTTATGCAAAACCTCTTTAATAGGTTGTTAAACAGATTATCGTCTGGCTTTCTGTCCACACAATTACAAACTCACATAGGACAAATCCCCCACTACATCAAAGACTCAGTTCACTTCATAGAAAAAATCAACATCAAACTGAATCCTGGAGAGAGAATAATAAGCTTTGATGTTGTCTTCTTGTTCACCAAAGTCCCAATAATGGACACCATGGCACTCATCCAACAAATATTTCCTGAGGACATCACAGCCTTGTTCAAACATTGCCTCACCACAAGCTACTTCCAGTGAGATAACGAATTCTACAAACAGATAGATGGGGTAGCCATGGGCAGCCCCCTGAGCCCCATGATAGCAAACTTTTACATGGAACATTTTGAAAAGCAAGCACTGGAAACAGCACCAAAAAAGGTCACAACATGGTTCCGATATGTGGACAACACTTTCACCATTTGGAGCCATGGAGAAGAAGATTTGGTATCATTCTTGAACCATCTGAACAGCATCCACCCAAATATCCAATTCACAATGGAAAAAGAAAAGGAAGGAACACTGCTATTCTTGGGTGTCCTAGTAATCCACAAACCAAATGAATGGTTAGGCCACAAGGTATACAGAACCCCCCCACACACACACACAGATACCTATACAAGAACTCCAATCATCACCCAGGACAAAAAAGAAGCACAATAAAAACGTTGGTAGACTGCACAAAAAATATCTGAGAACTCCACTACCTGGAGGATGAACTGAAGCTCCTAAACTGGGCCCTACAGGCTAATGGCTACTACAGATCAGACATCACAAGAGCAGCCACACTGAGAAAAAACCACAGGAATGAAGAAAAACAGCTACCCAAAGGGAAGGTATTTTTACCATACATCAAAGGAATCACAGACAGAATAGGGAAACTGATGAGGAAACACAACCTCCAAACAATCTACAGACCAACCAAGAAAATCCAAGAAATGCTACACTCGGTGAAGGACAAAAGAGACTCTCTCACAGCTGCACGAATCAAGGAACATGAGAAACACTGCAGACTAGGCCAGACAGAAAAATCAGCAGTAGCAGAACATGTTATAAACCAACCTGGACACAAAATGTTATTTAAAAACACAGAAATCCTGGACCAGGCCAACAACTATCATGTCAGAATGCACAGAGAAGCTATTGAAATCCACAAACACCTGGACAACTTCAACAGAAAAGAAGAAATGCCAAAAGTAAACACAATCTAGCTTCCAGTTTTGAAAAAGAATAGAATAAAAACTCAATACTTACAAAGGAATTCCTCCCAGGTACAGGGAGATTTCCAGCAGTTAATGGGCCATCAACCAACCATTAGCCAAACAGACACTAATCCTTGCATTTCTGTATCCAGAAACTAATCATTCAAATATACAAATTTACATATCCTGCCCAACAGGTGTTCACAATATATAAACCCCACACACTCCTAACCATCCATTTTCTGAAGATGCCAGCCACAGATGGAGGCAAACGTCAGAAGCAAACTCTTCCAAAACACAGCCTCAAAGCCTACAAAAAAAAGGAGGAAAATCAATCATCTGGTTATTCAGTTTTTGAAATGGATAGGATCTCCACAACAATCTTTTGCAAATATTGTTGCATTGCCACTGCATGAGGGAAAGAGCAGTGGGACGATGCTTGGCTCTGCCATCTCTATCACAACTGCAATAGACAACCTGATCATTTTCATTACATTGGAAGGTGAAGGTCTGCAACCAGAAGACTGTCTCATATTTGCACCTTTCCGGAAAAATTTAGAAATCTGTATCATCAGGGTTCCATTGGCAGAACTACATATTGCTTTAAAGGCCAGCTACCAAGTCTCTTCTTTTCCCCTTTGCTCCAAAGGAAGAACATGGAACCCAGCCCGGATTGGTACCCTAACAAGGAGGATGACTTTTGAGCCCTGATGTGATCTCAATGTAAATAGGTTCCTTGCACTTGTGAATTGTGTTAAGAAAACGAAGCACCTGCCAAAATGAATAGATCTTCTTTTGGCAATGCAAATAGCAAATGTGGGCCCCTAAATTCAGATTGAAGCTACAGTTAGGGGACAACAGTTTAGAACCACCAAATCACCTGCAAAGATCTTAGTCCAGTTTAGATTTCCTTTTGATTACTCTTGATCATTACTCAAGCAGAGATCTTACGTGTATAGGACAGTGTCTCTTCTGCAGTCCTTCTCCCTCCAGTCAATGGAGGGTGATTGTAAAGGATTACTGGGGCAGGAAAAAAGGGGAAGGCACATTGAACAAATCTACATCTACTTCCTTCTTGGTGGACACTACATACCAGAAATAGGCTAAATACTGGGGGGAATCCTATCTGGCATTGATTCCAATGTTTGACATAAAAGTTGAGGGAGTCTTTTGTCCCAGGAGTTAAACCTATGAAAGGATTTTTGTGTGTCCATTATCAATATTCAACCAATTTGCTAGACATCTCAAATCACCACTGTGAGCAGCCACCTTGGCAAGGTGAAGAGGTTTTGAGGCAACTGAAAGTGGGGAGAGAGGAAACAACTTCAGGGAGATATATTTTTAAACAATGGATTTGACAATTTCTTCCCAAAAGGTAAACACAAATTTTGTTCTTTCTGTTCTTTCATGATTGAAACCACCAGTGCATTTCCAGTCCTCTGCAAGCAAAAGATTAGATACCCAACCTAGCTTTTGGAGGATTACTTTGAAAAGAGAATTACCTGTGCTAGTATCAACTGCTGAGAAAAACAATTCCATTATTGTCAAGTCACCCTCTCCATTATTGTCCTTAGAAGTTTTTTTTAAAAGAACCAAACCAAAAACCTTGTATAGGAATGGCTTGAAGTTTCCATTGTAAGTGTCTGATTAGTGACAAATCTGTAAACTATTTCATATTATGCCAGACAGGATGAGTAGAAAAAAGAATAAGAAAAAGAAAATAGATGATGGTGACCCAAATATAAGACATATAAAGTTTAGGAAAGGGCATTTTAATAGCAAGCAAGGCAAATTTAGCAAGCAAATATTTTTCTGCAGTTATCTGAATACTGTCTTAAACACAAGCAAAAAGTGGCCAGTGATGTGTGCAACGTGTGTGTGTGTGTTTGTGTGTATGCACACATGCATTGCTACTAGATACATAAAAACATATGTACAGTTTACCTTTAGGTGCTATAGCTTTAGTCATTGTCACATCTTTTTGTTATATTGCTGCATAACTCTTATGAAATTACCATATCATATATCATATCAGATATACTGTGTTATCATGTTTGAAAATGCTGCATATGCAGTGCTTGCAACAAAAATGAGAAATGGCAACATCAGATTATCTACAATCCTGAACATTAGCCATAGCCCAAAAGACAAATATGCTACTATGCTATCTGAGGGACATTTACTCACTTCTGTCAAAGAGCTATACCAAACTAGCAAAAGATGTTTCTAAATGATTTCATTCACCTCAAAAAGTGGCTGTTTTGTTTGGGTATGTGTGAAGAAAGTTGTAAACTTTGTTTTGTTGAGGAAAGAGGATAGTATAGCTACCATTTTCTTTTTCCGTAAAGTCTGCTCTGAGGTGTTTTAAAAATGGAAAGGAATTCTGAAAGGTACAAATGATCCAGTGCTGTGGATTATACACTATGAACATTCCAGTGCTATGGATATCACTTTAGATGATTTGTTAAGTTCAATATCTCTCTCCCCCAGATTAGTCTGTATAACAGAGGTGAGAAATGTGTGATTCTCCAGGTGTTGTTGGACTAAAACTCCCTACAGTGCTAGCTAGGATACTTGATGGTGAGAAGGCTGGGAGCTGCAATTGAACAACATCTGCATGACCATACAATTCCTACCCTGATTCGTATAGTTATAGCCCTACAGTGAAATATGAAGTATGTTTACTCAGAAGTAAAACTCACTGTCTGTCATGGAGATTACTTCCTCGGAAGTGTGTTCAGGATTGCAACAAAGATTATTCTTAAAAGAGAGTAAATTCCTCATAAAACTCAGTGGAATCTGATTCTGAGTAAACCTATATATAAATATAACATTGTATTTAATCCACCTGATACATTCTGACAGAATATTTATACCAGTATAAATACAAAAGAAATCTAATAAATCTTGACAATATTACCTTTAAAGGGCAGTACATTTTCTTCACAAGTGGTACATTTATTGAAGCTTAACATGACTTGGAAACAGGAAATAAAAACCTTGAAGAGTTAAACTGTATAATGAAGGGCAAATTTCAACTTTAGCAATCTCAGGAAATTCCTGGAGATATGGCATTGACTTAATTATTCTTTCTGCACCCTCATGCTGTTAGCATTATTGATGAAGAAAGACAATGATGGACATAGCTTTTATTATTCACTATGTTAAACACATCATTCCTTTTGTTTAGACCAAAGACCTTCATATCCAGATGTGCCATTTATCTTACTTGTGAGGTTTGTTATCAATATTCCCATGTTTTCTCATTGCAACTAGAAAGCTTCTTTTGCTCTCTGAACTCTAGAGTCTTATAATGCCATTTACTTATTAAAATCCACAGCTATGCTCATATCAGTGAATAATGAACACCTAGTACAAGTATTGATCTTTACACATTATTCAAAATCAGTTTATTGGGATGGGGGAATTTACTGGCATGCCAATTACTGTTATTCATGAGCACAGTAGAACACATTCAGTATCAGAGGTGAATACTGTAGAATCTATTATTATGCATGACTCATTACAATATAGAAAACAGAATTCTTCCAGTGTGAAATGACCCCAATACACTTTGATCTATTTGACATTTTATTCATTGCAATATTAGCTATGTTGAGATTAACAATGGGCAAATCTCTCAACAATGATCTTGTTTAGAGGTTTTCATTTTTCTACCACCAAACACTTTCTGTCCAGGTTACAGTCTGAAAGTCTCAGGGCCTGTCTTAATGGTGAAAATAATCCTCACAGAATCCACTTAGAATCCTATGTGTCCTAAAGGGATCCCACATTATTCCGTCATATTCAGAAGGAGGGGTCCAAATCCACTGTAAACTCCTCAGGAAAAACCTCCTGGACTTGTCTCATAGTTTTTGAAAAACACAGTCATCCTTTCACCTCTTTTATATACAGTTGGCCCTTTCCATCCACAGATTTGGGATCCATGGATTCCACTATCCACAACTTGAAAATATTCCCCTTTAAATCCAAGAAACAAAGCTTGATTTTGCCATTTTATATGAGGGATACTATTTTACTATGGCATCTTAATATATAATTCTCTTGGTTATGTTGCTGTTTCCAGCATGCTGATTGGCCACATAGGAAACTTACCAACCAATCAAAGCTCTCTGTTGGGCAGCCAATCAGCACACTGGGAGTGGGAACATGTGGAAATTTCAGTCTTTTTTAAAACATGGTGGATGCAGAGGGGCTTTCCGTTGTTCCAAGCATGTGCTGTCTGGGGTCTGTGTCTTTTCTGTACTGCCTGAGGATTTTTTTGTGCTGCCTGGAACCTGGGGCCTTTCTGTGCTGTCTGGGACCTTGGGCCTTTCTGTGCTGTCTGGTGATATTTTGTGCTGCCTGGGGCCTTTCTGTGCAGCATGGGGCCAGGGGCCAGGGGCCTGGGGCCTGTCTGTGCTGTCTGAGGCCTGGGGCCTGGTCTGTGCTGCCTGGGACCTGGGGCCTTTCGACTTTCTGTGCTGTCTGGGATCTGGGGCCTTTCTGTGCTGTTGGGGGCATGGGGCCTTTCTGTTGTGCCGGGGACCTTTCTGTGCTATCTGGGGCCTGGGGACTTTCTATGTTGCCTGAAGCCTAGGCCTGCAGCCTTTCTGTGCAGCCTGTGGCCAGGGGCCTTTCTGTGCTGCCTGGGGCCCTTCTGTGCTGCTTGGGGTCAGAGGTTTTCTATGCTGTCTGGGATCAGAGATCTTTCTGTGCTGCCTGGGGCCTAGGGCCTTTCTGTGCTGCCTGGGGTCTGGGGTCAGAGTCCTTTCTGTGCTGCCTGGGGCCTGGGGCCTTTCTGCGCTGCCTAGTTTCTGGGGTCAGAGTCCTTTCTGTGCTGCCTGGGGCCTAGGGCCTTTCTGTGCTGCCTGGGGTCTGGGGTCAGAGTCCTTTCTGTGCTGCCTGGGGCCTGGGGCCTTTCTGTGCTGCCTAGTTTCTGGGGTCAGAGTCCTTTCTGTGCTGCCTGGGGTTTGGGGCCTTTATGTGTGCCTGGGGTTTTTCTGTGTGGTCTGGGGCCTTTCTGTGTGACCTGGGGTATGGAGTCTTTCTGTGTGGCCTGAGCCTTTCTGTGCTGACTGGGACCTTTCTGTGCTGACTGTTGCCTTTCTGTGCTGCCTGGGGACTTTCTGTGCTGCCTGGGTTCTAGGGCCTTGATCCTTTCTGTGCTGTCTGGCCCCTTGGGCCTCTTAGGGTCTGTGCACTATGCACTTTTGTAGCTGCATCATGGACCTTCTGTACTGTCTGTAGCAGTACCTTCCTCTTGGGCCTTGGGGTGGAAGCATATGGAAAACTTCAATTCCTTTCTAAACATGGCAGTGGAGGGGCTCTTGCATCATGCCACATGTGGGTTGTGTGTGTGTGTGTGTGTGTGTGTAGTGTGTTTTTGTGTGTAGTGTAGTGTGTGTGTTTAGCATGGGGTGTTTATGCAATTGCATGGTGGTGGCAGAGGGGTTCTCGCATCCTGACATGTGTGGTGTGTGTGTGGTGTGGTGTGTGTATATGCGGTTGCATGCCAGTGGCAGAGGGGCTCTCGCATCCTGCTGCACATGCTGTGTGTATGTATGTAGTGTGGTGTGTGTTTGTGTTTTGTGTGGTGTTTGTGTGTGTATGTGTGATTGCATGGCAGTGGCAGAGGAGTTCTCATGTCCTGGTGCATGTGGTGTGTGTGTATGTGTGGTTGCATGCTGGCAGCGGAGGGGCTCTCATGTCCTGGCACACATGGTGTGTGTGTACTGCATGGTATGTGTGTGTGTACAAGCAGTTGCATGGTGGTGGTGAGGTTCTCGCATCCTGGTGCACATGGTGTGTGTGTGTCTAGCATTGTGTGTGTGTCTGTCTATGTGTACGCATGGTTGCATGGTGGTGGCAGAGGGGCTCTCAGCTTGACATTATCCATTATAGTTGATTTGAAAGGTTATATATTAATGTGACAAATGATCATACTCTTGACATGTTTCCTAAGTGGCCAATCAGCAGAATGGGAATGGAAACATAGAAGCACACTGATGCATTTTTTATATATAGATAACGATGTATGTTATGCCAGGTATAGCTAGTTGTATATAATGGGACTTGAGCACCCATGGATTTTGGTATCCATGGGAGGTCCTGGAACCAAACCCTGTGGATACTGAGGGCCTATTGTAGTTCTTCAGTGCATTGGTCCCATTGGCTTTTTATTTCTTTTGGATTATGCAGTGTGTTCCCCTGCTGTTGTAGAGCATCACCACTCTTGGTTTACATTTCCCTTTGATTTTTCAGATCTTGTGGAAGTGATCTCTTGTTCTTCCTTTTTTGTTGTCACCTTTTATTTCCCTGCATAGAGTTCTTTTTGTCCCTGTGCAACAGTCACTAAACAATTGCATCCAGTGTTTGGACTCTATTTCTATCCCCTTTTACTTTCGCTTCTCATCTGGCTTAACTGCTTGAAGAGTTTCATCTGTCATCCATGGAGACTTCTCTTTCTTTTTTGCTACAGATAGTGCTTCCCCCTTACTTCTTGACAATGTCCCTAGCTGCAATCCAGAGCTATCCTGGTCTCCAGTCAATTTAGGCTTAATATTACAAAATTTATTTTTTAACTTTATCTTTAAATTCTACAGGCATCATCATGGATCTCATTACAAACTCACAGGACCAATATTGGAAACTTCCACTCCTTATTTGGAAATGGGAAGTGGGTGGGAGAACCTCATTAAATAAACATGATGTCACATCACCTGACTAGATGTCCACTCTGATTGGGCACGGCAGAGCCAATCAGAGATAAACACAAAGGGCTTTTAAAAGTTCTGATCTTCCCTTTGTTCTAATACACACTGGTGGAACACATGTCCTACCTCTGGCCCACATGGGATAACCAACAAAATACTAAACTGTGATAACAAAAGATTGGGGGGAAGCCCACCTTACACAATGGCCTCAAAAGGATCCAAAAAGAACTCTGAAATTCCATCTACAGAGACTGTAAGTTACCTCTGCATGTAATAATTAGGGAATGTGTAGTTAGATTGCATTTGATTTATGTTTTTATTTGTAAGTGCTCTGAATGAATGCAAACTGTATAAGCCTTAAGCTGAACCTGGGAATGTTTTGCCTTCTCAAGTAACATAGACTCCTAGAATTGAAATAAAGCTTTCTGTTATTTTCTAACCTCCCTCGAATTGCCTGCTTCTGGTCAGCTATCAAGAACCTTCTTTAGATTAGAGAAAAGGGTATTATTATTCTCATAATTGGTCTGGCTTCTCGTTGAGCCTGACAAGGAAAGAAAACCCTCACTTAATTCAATGGATGGTGGCAAACGAAGAGGAATCCCTTGGGTCTGGAATTGGAAAACGGGCCAACTCTGGACTTCAGGCAGCAGAAACTCTAGGGTCAGCTATCACAAGGTTGTATTTCAGCATGATAGTTGGTTTAGTGTTCTTCTTTAGTTTACTCAAAATTTTGATAGTAACAGTTGATTGTCTGTGGCACAATCTGGTCCTGTTCCATGCTTTTGCAGAGAGAATGGAGCTTCTCCAGCTTTTGCTTCTAATCATACAGTCTATTTGCTTTCTATATTGTCCATCATGTGATGTCTATGTATACAGTGGCCTCTTTGGTTGCTTGAAGAATATGTTTTCAGTGAACAAACTGTTGGCCTCACAAATTCAGTTAGTAGCTTTCCTGCTTCGTTTCTTGATCCTAGTCCAAATTTTGTTACAATCTTTGATTCTGTTCCATTTTCTACTTTTGCATTCTAATCGCCTATGATTAACAATAAGTTCTGTTTTGGTGTGTGATAAGTTTTCTGCTGGGCTCCAGCATAGAATCTCTCAATTTCTTCTTCTTCTGGCTCTGAAATTGGAGCATAAACTTGAATTATTGTTATATTGATGGGTTTTCCTTGAAGTATTATTGATATGTTTCATTAAGACTTTGCACTGTATCCTTTGACAGCTTTTATGATATGTTTCCTCATTATTAGTACTACCCTATTTCTTCTTAGATTTTCATTTCAGAGAAAAACACTAATTATCTGACTCAAAATGATCATTCCTGTCCAAGTATTTCAAAGTTTATATGTTCTATTTCTTGTTTTACTATGTCTAGCATCCCCTGGAAGCCAGTGTGTCATAGTGCTTTGAATGTTGGACAACAACTCTGGAGACCAGGGTTTGAATCTTCTCTCAGCCATGAAAACCCACTGGGTGACCTTGTTCAAGTTATATACTCTCAGCCTCAGAAAACGCATGATAGGGAATAAAGCTTCCCCTGATTCAAATTTGTAACTAGAGTTATAGATCTGTACCTGCTTTGCATTCAGCTATGATAAACATTCGCAATTTTGGGGCACCTCAGAATGACACAGCTATTTTTCCCCACCTCTGAGCTGTGGTGCAACTGGCAAGAGAGGGCTAGCCACATCATTCTAAAAGTCCCACTCACCAGTGCTGCAGACTTGTTTCACACTGAGCAGCTCCCTTTAGTTTAAGGTGGGTTCTGGGGGTCTGTTCCTTAGGGCATTCATAACTATGTTCACATAGTTACTAATACAATGTTGGATCTTCACCAATATCATTAAATAAGCTATCATGTTAAACATCAGTACTTTCGATCAATATGAAATAATTTAAAACCCTGACCAGACAATAAAAATGCAGCACACACAATTTATTAAAGACCACTTGGTTATTAAAAGTTTTTTCAAATAAAAATGTCTTTACCTGCTGGAAGGAGGAAAACAGGCAAGGGACCAGCCTAGTCTCCCATGGGAAAGAATTCCACAGCTGAGGAGAAGCCAGAAGGTGTCGTCACCAAGCATATCTGTGAAAGATATGCGACTAAGAGAAAGTCCTCCACTAAGCATCTTAAAACTTGAACAGGCTCATATAAGGAGATATGCCTTTCAGATACTCTGGACTTAAGCTGTATTATTTTTCATACTGATAAAGCCTCCATCCTGAATCAATGGGCTGAAAATTTTCAAAGTCTCTTTAGTGCCAACCGAGTAGTCCAAGGCTCAGCTATCCAACATATGATACAAAACCCAATGAAAAATGAAGCACAGAGGTCAAGCTTTCCAAGATAAATTCCACAAACTCCTCATGAATTGCTGGGAAAAGGGGGAATTGCCATCAGATCTCTGAGATGTAGTCATCATCACCGTGTACAAGAAAAAAGGAGCAAAATCTGATTGCTCAAACTATCGAGGCATAACACTGCTCTCTATTGCTAGGAAAATCCTTGCAAGGATACTCCTGAACAGATTAGTTCCTGCTATTGCAGAAGAACTTCTCCCTGAAAGCTTCAGAGCCAATAGGAGTACTACAGATATGGTATTTGCCCTTAGACAACTGCAAGAGAAATGTAGAGAGCAGAACAAAGGTCTCTATGTAACATTTGTCGAGCTCACCAAAGCTTTTGACACTGTGAGTAGAAAAGGTCTGTGGCAGATCCTGGAAAGACTAGGATGTCCCCCCAAATTCCTTAAAATGATTATCTTGCTACACGAGGGCCAGCGCGGTCAAGTCTGATATGGCAATGCTCTTACAGAGCCCTTTCTAATAACTAATGGAGTGAAGCAAGGTTGTGTTCTTGCTCCAACTTTATTTACAATCTTCTTTAGCATGATGCTCCAAAGGGCTACGGCAGAGCTTGAAGAAGAAGACGGTATCTATATACGTTACCGTACTGATGGTAGCTTGTTTAACTTAAGCCGTCTGAGGGCTCGCACTAAGACTCTAAACTATCTAGTCCATGAGCTGCTCTTCGCTAATGATGCTGCCCTTGTTGCCCACACAGAAGCAGCTCTGCAGTGCCTAACATCCTGCTTCGCAACAGCTGCAGAGCTATTTGGGCTGGAAGTCAACCTGAAGAAAACAGAAGTTCTTTACCAGCCTGCACCACAGGACAAAGACCACCATCCCACATTGCCATCAGCACATGTGTGCTTAAGTCCGTTCAGCAGTTCACCTGCCTGGGAAGCATTATCATCTCAGATGCCAAGATTGACAAAGAGATCGATCACAGATTATCAAAGGCATATAGTACATTTGGAAAACTTTACAAAGGAGTCTGGAGTAATAAACACCTGAGGCAAAGCACAAAAATCAGTGTGTATAGAGCCATTGTACTATCTATTCTCCTTTATGGGTCTGACACATGGGTCACCTATTGCCAACACTTACGACTCCTTGAACGCTTTCATCAGTGCTGTATACGTACAATTCTAAATATACACTGTATTGACTATGTGACGAATGTTGCTGTCCTTGAGCAAGCAGGGATCACCAACCTTGAGGCCATGATATTGAGAACACAGCTGCACTGGGCAGGGCATGTTTCTAGGATGGAGGACCATTGCCTCCCCAAAATAGTACTCTACGGTGAACTCGCCATGGGTCAGCATTAGAGGGCGCTCCAAAAAAGCGATATAAGGACTCCATGAAATAACATCTGAGACTCGGCCAAATTGATCACCAACAAGGTCCGCCCTGGCCTCACATCAGGAGGCATGGAGACGCACTATCCACAATGCTGCAGCCTTATTTGAGAACTCATGCTGAACAAGTCTTGAAGAGAAATGACAACACAGAAAGAATCACACCCAGAAACATCACCCAAGGAGACTTTCTGCTGTGCTTTCTGCACCAGACTTGTTTATCTTGAATTGGCCTTTTTAGTCATCAGTGCGCTTGGAGAAAGCGCAGGATGAGTCCTTTCTGAATCTTCATTTGCGAAGAAAAGCCAGAGAGACCTGTAGATAAATCTGTCATTTGTTAATATGCTTCTAGCTGCATAGAATCAATTCATCACCATACATGCTTTGAAATCCTCCTTTCAGGAACACTCGTACCATTTTGCATAAGCTATCTAAGCAATATAAAGAAACATGATCTACATAGACTTTGACTTCATTTTACTGTATAAAAACACATCCAAGATAATAACACTTATTAATTGCAGATGTTTAATAAAAGAGATTAAGCACAGCAGCTAGGTTATTACTAGAAAACAGACAAGAAAAACAAATGAATCATTCTTATTAGTTTATTAAACACAGAAAGGCCTGTTCGAGCATTTAATTGACTTTTTAAGGAGACATCTTAAAGCAAATTCATTAGGTGACAGTTAATTACGATACACACTAATTAGCTTTTAACTATAATGACTGCATTTATTTATCAAGGGTATTTTGGACATCGTTTATTGAAAGCATATGTTTCAGAATGTCTTTTAAAAGAAACCACTATTATTTTAGAAATGAAGCTGACATAGTTATGAGTATTCCCCTTAATCACCAACAACAGAAATTTTGCTCATGTGGTAACAAACCACTTCTATTTTATTTTGTTTCATCTTATCTTTTAATTTATATTGTACCTTAGGGGCAGTTCTGAAAGGTGCAAATCCTCACAAATGTAACACCCATGGTGGAATTTATAAGACTGGTGCACGTGGGGATCCTGGACCCGAAATTCCCAACACAACAGCCTGTGCAGCTGGTCAACTACAGCCTGCAGCTTATTGCTAACACCATCTTAGACTTTCTGCATTAGATGACCACAGTGTGACCTCTCAACGTGAGTTGGTCACAGTGTGATAATCTGCATTCACATCTGTGGCTGCATCTGAGTTTCCATCTGAGGGTGTGGTTAATTGCTGCTCTCTAGATCCAGTACATAATATCCATATACTGGAGGAGTGAAAATGCTCTCCAAAGCTGAATCTTCACAGTAACAACCACATAGAGGAAAGCCCAGGCAATCAATTTCCCCGAGTTCTGTCTACCTTATGCCTACACAATTTATCCTTCTACTTGTCACCTATTTTTATCCCTTTTCTCCAAGTCACAACAAAGAAGAGTGAAGATATCCACACATTCACCATGCAAGATTTTATCCCTAGTGGCCTGTAACAAATGATCCACCAAATGAAGTGTCTGCTCTCCATATGGAATAGCACCATAAGGGACTGTATTGTATCTGCTACTAGTAGCCTGTTGCATACCTTGTAAATCTCCATAAAACCATAGTGCCAAGGAGACATATAGGATTGCTGTAAACCTAAACCATGTTGTATGGGAGGTCTCCATCCTATGGGACCCACTCCTTCATTGCAAGAGCCAACACCTGGAATGTCCCAAACCCCACATATGAATTTGTTTGGATGGTGTTAGTGTCAGAAGACTCACATGAAATAGGCTCCAACAATACAGACCCACCAGGGCCACTGGAACCTCCTCTACCTTCCCAGGCAAAGCACTGTCCTCTGTTTTCCCAAGGCATCTAAATGGCCTAAAATCCCATAGTTGCCTCACTCAGCTATAATGGCAATCTGCCAGCCGGCCTCCTGATCCAACCTTCTCTCTGCTCAAACTACAAGGCAGCAAAAAAAGCAAAAACAAAAAAACCACACACCCTATCTGCTATGCACTCTCCTCCATCATCCTTTTCAAGTGAAGCATCATTCAAAGAGGGAGCAAAGGGAGGTGGACAGAGCTTATTTATTATCTAGTTCTACCCCCCCCCCGCACATAGCATAACAGCTTTCTCTGCCCGACTCCTCTACTGGAGGCCAGCAAAGATGGTTTTTTCCCTACAGCGTCTCATACTATGTGGATCCGAATCCCCTTTCTAAAGGAGTAGAAACAGTAGAGGCAATGATGAAATAGGCTTGCCATCTTCCACTACTATTGGTCCAGCCGCAACATTCACTGCTGGCAAGCATGTGTCACTGCAGCTAGATCTGACATTTCAAGGACTGGGTACAGCTTTTACACCAGCTTCAGACACATTCCTGGTCAGTGCCAAAACCTGGGCTTCCAGACTCAGATTCAGGAGTATTCTGGAAACCTTTTTTTTCAGGAGGAGTGGAACCCCATACAGCACAGGTGGAAACACTCTTCCCTTATGACTGTTCAAGAGCACCTCTGTCTTGTCTGGATTAGATAAGAGCTTGCTTGGACGCCAGGGTTGTAGCAGATACGACTGAAGAGGTGTCCAGTAACTCTGTTGATTATTTAAATGTGATTTTAGATCAGTTGGTTTTAATTTATAATTGTTTAATATTTTTTTATGGGGGAGGGTGGGGTGGGGGTGTTTGGGGATTTTATCTGTATTGTATTTTAATTTTTGTAAGCTGCCTCGATTGTTTTAACAGAGGGGTGGGGTATAAATAAATTTTATTATTATTTATTATTAATCTGTAAATACTGATGATGTGAACAAGCTCCTTGGTAGAGTGAGGAAGACTACCTGCCCTTTTGATCCTTGCCCTTCGTGGCTGGCCATCCAGGGGGGTGATGCCTTGAGAATGTTCCTTAGGGACATCATCAGTGCATCCCTTAGAGAAGGTCATGTTCCATTTTGCTTGAAGGAAGCAGCAGTTAGACTGTTCCTTAAAAGACCTTCCCTTGACCCTCTGGATATGAAGAACTATAGGCCAGTCTCCTTACTACCTTTTTTGAGCAAGGTGATCGAGAGGGTGGTTGCTCTCCAACTCCAAGCTGTTTTGGAAGAAACCGATTATCTAGATCCTTTTCAAACTGGCTTTAGGGCGGGATTCAGAGTTGAGACTGCCATGGTTGCCTTGGCTGATGACCTTCGCCTGAGCATCGACAGGGGTAGTGTGACCCTGTTGGTGCTACTGGATCTCTCAGCGGCTTTTGACACAATAGATCATGAAATCCTCTTGGATCACCTGAGAAGGCTAGGAATTGGAGGCACTGCATTGCAGTGGTTCCATTCCTTCCTCTTGGGCAGATTCCAGAGGGTGATGCTCAGGGACAGGTGCTCTGCAAAGAAAGAGCTTAATTGTGGCATCCCACAAGGCACGATCCTGTTCCCAATGCTATTCAATATGCACATGAAGCTGCTGGGAGAGATTATCCAGAGGTGTGAGGCAGGGTGTTATCAGTATGCTGACACCCAGATATATTTCTCCATGCCTCAGTCTTCAGCTCTGACTTCAGATGGTATCTCTTCTCTTAATGATTGTCTTAAGGCAGTAATGGACTGGATGATGGAAAACAAATTGAAGCTGAATCCAGAAAAAACTGAGGTACACATGGTAGCAGCCCCAAACCCAGGCATTGGGATACAATCTCCAGTCCTGGATGAGGCCACACTCTCCTTCAAGGACTATGTTCACAGTCTGGGGGTGCTCCTGGACCTGTTGCTCCAGATGGTGAATCAGGTAAATGTGACAGTCAGGAGTGCCTGTTACCAGCTTCAGCTGATACGCCAGCTGCACCCTGGAAGTCAGGGATCTTGAGATTATAGTACATGCTCTGGTAACCTCCCATCTTGATTTCTGTAATGCACTCTACATAGGCCTACCCTTGTGCTTGGTCTGGAAACTTCAACTAGTACAGAATATGGCAACCAGATTGGTCTCGGGTACATCTAGAAGAGACCATATAACACTGATCTTAAGATCACTCCACTGGCTGCCCATTAGTTTCCGGGCCCAGTACAAGGTGTTGGTTATCACCTTTAAAGCTCTAAATGGCTTGAGTCCAACCTATCTTTGGGACCGCTTCCTTCCATATAATCCTCCCCGTGCATTCAGGTCCTCTGGGAGGAATTTGTTACAACCTTTAAAAATTAGGTTTTCTTCAACCTCCCGGAGGGCGTTTTCAGCTATTGTTCTCAGGTTATGGAACAGCCTGCTGGATGAGATCTGTCATACCACCAAACTAAATAGCTTTTTAAAAGCTCTTAAGATGGATCTCTTCCAGCAGGCTGTTCCTGAATAGATACCCGGCCATCAAAAAAAGGAAATCTAGCTTATCCCAATCTTGCCATGGCCACAGCCACTGTCCATTGTTTATTTTTATTTTTATTTTTTTAAGTATGTTTTAATTTTTTAAATTGCTTAATTGTATTTTAAGGGGGGTTGTGGGATTGAGGGTTTGGATGTATATTTTAATTGTTGTCAGCTGCCCCCATTGCGTTTTGTAGAGGGGCAGGACATACATAAATAATAATAATAATAATAATTATTATTATTATTATTATTATTATTATTATGCTTCAATTTGTTCACCCTCATCCGATGCATTACTGGCAGCTGGTACAGGTTTAGCACTGAAAGAGCATCCTTGGAATTAGATAGAAAATAGAGATAGAGTTGGGCATTATATCTACTGGTAACAAAACCCATCATTTTAGATAACCTCTTCCAATAGTTTCATGTATATGTTGAACAGCATCAGGAAGAAAATGAAGCCTTGATGAAACCAAGCCTACAGCCAGCTTGTCAAACAGAAATCCCTCAGTGCCACCTTCTGAATTCACTCCACCAGGAAGTTCTGTAACTGCTGTAAAACAGTATCCCCAAATCCAATCCTATGGTTGATGGTATCAAAAGCTACCAGGAGGTCAAGCAGAACCAAGGGGGACACACTGCCCCATTCAAATTTATTCCTCCTTTCTTCTTGGAAGGAAGAGTGAAAAGTGATATTACAGTTCAATACCAGCAATAGGAGTGGTTCTTTATAACATGATGGGGAAAATACATATGTGTGTATAGTCATCTTTGCAATTCAGACTTGAGGAGGGCCATATTTGAGTCAAGGAGGAATACCAGAGGGAAGAGTAGTCCCTTCAAGATTGCTCCACCTGGTTCAGCCCCCAGTTCAGACAATCAGTTTAGTAGTTCATGGAAGATTTTATCATGCAGAATGATATAGAAATTTGAGTCACCCAGTTACATTGAGAAGACAGTGGCATAAGTGCAATCAGGGGTTCCTGGTGAGGGGGGACTGGAGTTTGTTATCACTGTCAGAAATGTGTACTCTTGCCCTGCCTATGAGACTTCATTCTGATCACACGTGAGGGGAACCAGACCTAGAAATTGAAATGCTCAGACCTCAAATTCTAGAGTAATGAAACACATAGAACTTTATCAGACCAGTCAAATACAGTGTTATAAGGATGCCAAATGATCATGAAAGGGTGCGCGTACCTGATGATATTCCCCTTTTTGCAATCATATATTGTTTAAAAACCATTGCATCTGTATTTTATTGACAACCCAAGCCATCAATTAATCTCCTGTTGTGATTTTCTACTGTCATTGCCAGCATTTGAATCCATGTGCCATTGCACTCCCATGAATGCAGTGTCAATGGGCAAACACTTCTGGGTGAGATCGGGATAACCAGGTAGGAGACACTCTTTTTATGACCCCCCCACTCTATTTACTTGGGACTTTTAAAGTGTGTTTTGGTGCTTTTCTGAATGTTTTGTGTCATTGATTGTTTGTTTTAATTCCCATGCTAGCATCTTCTCATGAAAATCAGTGATATTTGAAACCAGGAAGTGAACAGAGCTCTGTCCACTTCCTGTTAGTGCCTGGGCTGCCTCTTCAATGTGACTAAGGTAAGGTCTGCTGGGGGGAGTTCTTTTGCTGGCATAAAAATGCCACAATTTATGCTGGCAAAAGAACTTTTGAGGAGGGTGGTCTGATAAAATCCATGGTTGTTCTCTGGTTTTAATGGTTTAATGATGCATGAGTGACATTGCTTGCAGCTGTCATAACTGTTTCTGAAGGGCAATATCAGAGCTGATTTCCTTCTGAACAGTAACATTTTTCTTTCTTTAAAGAACAATGCTTACAAATAGAAAATCACTGTGAATCAAATGGCTTTCACATTCGGAAGCTTAATCCTTCCTCTGAAAACCTCCTTTTATTGGATTTCTGTTGCATGAATGCAAGCATGAGCATGTGCATACACACTCTCTCTCACACACACAGACACACACACACAAAGATGTAGACCAAAAGGCAAGGACAGGAAGGGATTGTAAGGAATCTGATTTTAGTTGGAGGCTTAACAATTTTGATTCCTTGTTGTCTCCAGGGTATAAAGCACATTTTTACTCCAAAATAATCATGCTGATGGAGAACTGCAGATTTGTCCCCATTGCAAAGTGTACTCAGAAAAATTAAACATTTGAAATGGCTGCAAAAGACCACATAAACACTACCCTTCAGTCAATGGAAGACTGAATTGAGTGATGCATACAATTTAAAACATGCAAACAAAAATGTATGCATTTGAACAAAATGTTGAACATGAGTCAATAGTTTGATGTGGCAGCTAAAAAGGCCAATGCAATTTTGGGCTGTATCTATAGAAGTATAGTGTCTAGATCAAGGGAAGTAATAGTGCCGCTCTATTCTGCCTTGGTCAGGCCTCACCTAGAATACTGTGTCCAGTTCTGGGCACCACAATTCAAAAAGGATATTGACAAATTGGAGTGTGTCCAGAGGAGGGCGATCAAAATAATGAAAGTTCTGGAAACTGTGAGGTTTATGAGGAAAGACTTAGGGAGCTGGGTATGTTTAGCATGGAAAAAAGACAGTTAAGGGGTGATATGATACCCCTGTTTAAGTATTTGAAGGGATGTCACGCCGAGGATGGAGCAAGCTTGTTTTCTGCTGCTCCAGAGACTAGAGCACAGAACAATGGAAGCAAACTCCAGGAACAGAAATTCCACCTCAACATTAGGAGGAACTTTCTGACAGTAATAGCTGTTCGTCAGTGGAACACACTCCCTCGGAGCATGGTAGGGTCTCCTTCCTTGGGGGTCTTTAAACAGAGGCTGGATGGCCTTTGATCATGATTTCCTGCATGGCAGGGGGTTGGACTGGATGGCCCTTGTGATCTCTTCCAACTCTACAATTCTATGATTCTATGATTCTATGATTCTAAGCAAAGAAAATGTTTCACACTGTAAAACAGAGCTCTCGTACTATAAAGGAATAAATTCATATCCCTTTTCTTTCTTCTCAAAATCAAACACACTCCTCAGCTTCATTGCTTTGAAATATACCACTGTTTTTCAGTTTGTCTACATTTCATGTATAGTTATCTTCTTTCACTCATATATGTTTACCTTACATGCATTAGTAACTATCGTAGAAGTCATCCTTGTCATGGCATAGGACAGAAAATGGTTAGCATGACCTTCAGCAATTATTTTGCAAGCGACTTTGCTCCATTAGGGATGTAATTCTTTGCAAATTTTGATTTCAAAAGAAGCAACAAGTAATTTTAGCAGTTTTCTTCCTGCTGCTAGAAAATCTTTGAAAACTGCATTTTTAAAGCCTATTCACAGTTTAGAACTTATTCTGCATAAAAGCTCCATGTGAGGCTTTTCCATAGAGAACAGCATTTTTGTGCAATGAACAGCCTTTATGTATAGAAAATATTTCTCTACAAATATATTTTCTGTGTAAAAATGCTATTTCCAACACTCAACATGTGACTGTTATGCAGAATTTGTTCTGAATGCCGAAGATTCTCCAGTTTTTCCCCAAAGGGTTTTCTAGCACTTGAGAAAAACATTTTCCAACCATTTTTTCCACTATTTTTTGAATATGCTTTCTATCCCAGTTCTCCACGCCAAAGTGTTTTTGAACATTAGCAGAGCTGAAAAATTCATTTCCAAGGAGAGGTGGGGCTGCTTTTAAACTTCTCCTCCCCTCCTCCAAGTGCCCACGTTTTCTCTAGACTTGCTTAGTACCTGGAGTGCACCAAACAAAAGGTTATGGGTTACAAATCAACATGACTTAGCATGCTATAGGAGAGAAAACTGAAATTAAAAAGAAGATATTGAGCATATGTTCAGCACTATCTCTAACAGGTTTACTTAGAGAGTTAACACAGATTAGCTTGGGATGAAAAGGAAAAGACATTTCAAAGAACAGATGGCTGATGAAACAGCTGCAGGTAACAAAGAGGATAGACACTAAAACAAAAACAAACGTTTTCCAAAAAGCAAAAGCACTACTCCATTTGCAAACATTATTCATATCTGTTGCATGTATTGTTGTCTTCTGGGAGCAGATAAAAGGGTGTGACAGCTTAGACACAGATTTTAAAGGTCTGAAATATGCAGATGTAACCTGGAAACAATGGAAAATACAAATTTGCCTGCTTTAAAGTCTTCTCAGTTTTCTGAGAAGCAATTAAGAAAATCATGCCACTTTTGCTGCTCTAGTACTACCTTTTCTGCAATCTGTCAGCAGAAATGCATACAATAGCCCTATTCATATAAACAGCCCTGTTCACATAGGAGACCCTTGCCCCTAATTTCTTAGCTACATCAGCACACTGCACAGAGGAAATAAAAGTCTTGAGACTGGGACTGTCAGGGCCTGTCTACTTCCCTCATCTACTCTATTTATTTATTTATTATTTTCACATTTGTGTATTTTTTTTATTTTTTTTTAAAATAAAGCTATTATTACACAATATCCATAAAATTAATTTGACCAATTTAATACAGTGTAACAGACTGATAGCATATTTAAAAAACTAAAACAAGTTGTTTTTAGAGTTAAAAATAATTTAAAATCATGTGCATGCATATATTTGGGTAAACTCATTTAACTCCCAAATGTTTTAATAAAGAGCTATGTGCTTACTTGGTACTGACATGAATCCAACACTGGTATCAATCAGACCTCTACAGTAGAGAAGCTCATCTTCTCTCAATAGAGAAGGTCTCACCCATGTCCTCACAGAGTTATTGCCCACATTGAAGAGACATAAAGGGGGGTCCCTTTAACAGACCTTGGTCCTCAGACAGGCATATGAAGGGACAAGTGCTTCTTCACGTATCAAGATCCCCAGATTTGTAGGGCTTTAAATGTCAATAGCACCATGAATTCAAACTGAAAGTGCTTTAACAGCCAGTCTTCTGTAGTTTCTCCAAGATGTTCCAGTCACTAATCTAGCTCCTACATTTTGCGCTAGCTACAGGTTCCATATTATCTTCAAGGGCAGCCTCACATGGAACATGTTGCTGTAGTCTAATTGGGAAGCTCCCAGCAGATGAACAACTGAGGCTAGCTTATTATGGTCCAGGAATGTCTATAGCTTACAGACCAGCCTGAGCTGGTTCCAAGACGTCTGAGCCACAGACTTTACCTGGACTATTGTTGACAGAGGTCACTGTAGGAATATTCCCAAATTATGTAGTTGGTCTCTCAAGGGGAGTACAAACCCATCGAGAGGAGATACCCAGTTTCTACTCAAAACCACCAATCCATAAAGCTTCCGTCTTATTGGGACTCCAGCCCAATAAGGCTATGGTCCAGCATGTTCACAGCCCCAGCTGATTTTTGAACAAGGAGTGCTAGAGCTGAGTGTCATCTACATACTGATGACACCCTACCCCCTAAACTCCTAATACACTGACACAGCAGCTTCATATCAATATTAAATTGTAAGGGAGATAGAATGGAATCCTATGGTAACCCACAGTTTAGTGGCCATAGAGATGAATAAGAACCTCCCAAAAACAGTTCTGGAATTGGCTCTGCAGATAGGAGCAAAACCAGTCCAGCACAGTGCTTTCAATTCCCATTCCTCAAAGCTGGCCAGTAATATACCAATGGTATCAAAAGCCACTGGGTGATCCAGGAGGCCAAATAGCATGCCCTCTTATTTTTCACCCAGAGTATGTCACCAAACAGTTCAATTAAGTCTGGCTTGAAGCCAGGCTGAAATGTGTCCAGAAAAGGTTTCCGTCAAGAAAGTCTGAGGTTGCTCAGCCATCATTATATTCTGTTCTCTCCTCTTTTGTTCTCTTCCTTCCTTTTTTAAAAAAATAGGGTGTTTTTCAGCTATTCAACTGAATAAAAAATGGTTGGAGTAACTGCCCTATGAAAGAAATTATAATGTTTGGGTTTGTTTAGCTTAGAAACAATGGGCATGGAGAGACAAGACTGTTGTTGTGTGCGTTCAAGTCATTTCCGAGTTATGGAAACCCCAAGACAAACATATCATGGGGTTCCCAGAGGCTGAGTGTATGTGACTTGCCCAATGTCACCCAGTCCTGCATATGCATGGTTGGGGGCCGGAATAAAAACCCTGGTCTCCAGAGTCATAGTCCAAAACTCAAATTACTATGCCACTCACTCTTGATACAGTATATAAACGTTTTCATGGCACAGAAAAAGTAGAGAGAGAGGCAAGTTTCTTATCTTCCTCCTAATACTAGACCCCGCAGTCAGGTGTGATGAATGATGGAAGATGATGGTCAGAAAAGATGATGGACTTCACCATGCACAACTTTGCTGTAATAAGATATTTCCAAAGGTCTGAATCCCATTGGTTAGTCCCAGCCAGAACAGACCCACAATGAATCAACTGTTGACTGGTAAACTGACATGTGAGTAAATGCTATTGATTCAATAGCCTACTCTCCAACATTTCACAAACAAAACCAGGACACATATGACCAAGCAATCTCAGAGTGTGGTCAAGGTGGTAAAAATTATGAATGAGGAAGGGCACCCAAACAAGGAGAGGCTGAAGCAGTTTGCTTTTGTCTGAGTCTATAAGGAAGGACAAGATTCCACCCTCTGCTCTCCTTTCATCTCCTCTCTCCCCCTTTGAAGTAACTAAGTGCAAATAGTTAATAGCAATTGAAGTTATGTTGAAATCAGAGGCGAAAGTGGGTGGAGGAGAATCTGGGACATTTTAAAAGCAGGTGAAAAAGTAGGACATAGAGGATTAATTGGGACTGTCCCTGCCAAATCTGGATATTTGGAGGGTATGCAATAGGTCAACTCTAATCCCAAAAGCTGGCATGTATTACCTGTGGTACTGGAAGCAGTAGGCCTCTTCATACTGTTGGCCCTTTTATTCACCTTTCAGCCAATATCTGAGTGGGGTTGGTGTTCTACCAAACAGGCACTCAACTCAGTTGAAGTCCCTTTTGCTTGAGGCGTATTTCATTTTATTTTATTTCATTCTTACATGGTCTATCTCTCTTGCCCTCACACTCCTTTTAACACCCCCCTGTATTCATCCTTTCCCTTACTACTTGTTGATTTGGAATTCAGTCCCTTTCAATGCAGTGGATGTGAGTCTATGGGGAAAAAATTGTCCCAAAAATAACCAATAGCATCTGAGAGGTGCTACTGGCCACTTTACAACATTTTCAGATGTTTCTGGCTCGCCTTTTACACTTTAAGATCTGTAAAGGGATTTTGTTTTCTTCAAAACCAGGAAGTGACCTGACTTTTCATTATTTCATTTTCTGTTTTGAAAAATGGGCTGTACAGGTACAGGTAAGCCTTCTCACCTAAAGGACGCTGAGAAGGGCCCCAAATACACACAAACATGGTTAAATGGTCAATAGTTTGGGGGCTCATTTAGGGGCAAAAATATTTCATTGGGTGGGCAGGGGACCCTTAGGGGATGCAGAAAGAGATGGGGGCAACGCATAGAGAATTTAGGCCATACTTTGTCCCCTCTTATGGTGACCTTGCAAAAATCTCATCCCCCAAATATCAGAGGACATCAGAAAGTCGTGTCTTGCAAGATTTGGATCACTTGATACTTTGATGGCTGAGATTTCCCAGCTATGATAAGATTTCTCACTCAGTGGCTCCTTTGAATGGTTGGAAGCATGATCTCTGAAAACAAGAGTGACCAAAAAGCATAGAAGACTGTGTCACCTCCCTCTGTTATGTAGCTGTCCCTCGTGGGCATAGATTGCTTCATTTGGGAGAGCTGCTTGTGCATTTCTACACCTTATTTGCTTTCAGAAAGTTTTCCCTATTTACTCAATACAGAGGCATGTCCTGTCTTTGGAGTGTATGCAGGAATTTTTAACTGTTTTGATGATGAAAGAAATCAGTGAAGCCATTTATATTTGAAGTTCCACGCAAAACAGTTAAAACATCCAACATAGCAGATAGAAAGAATGCTAAATTCTGTGAGACCAAATAAGAGGTTAAAATGGTAATCAAGGTCTGAGTGTATAATCTCTTGCTTGATGCATGCTGACTAGCCAGACACAAAAGCACCTTGAACAAACACATTGTAATTAATTGTGAAATAGTTAAGAAGGTCTTACTTGGAAATGAAAATGAACCTTTCCAGCAGGTAAAAAGAAGCCTATTCAGTCTATTATTTGCAAATTTCATTGCCATTTCTAGTAAAGGTATGATCGGAAAAGATTATTCACATAGGTATTCTGCTGTAGTAAAGACTACTTCCAAATGTTAAATTTATTAGTGATTTTATTTTATCAAATAAGGGAAAATCTACCTGTAGGTTCATACTTTCTTTCTGTAAAATAGAATTCTGATCCTCATTGATTTGCAGAACCACAATCACACAATCCTTTCACCTTAATTGGAAATTCTGGTTCAGTTTTCATGAAAGAGTTAAAAAGAAAGACATAATAGGTGAATTGTTTTGTACTTAGCAGTGTTTTAAATATTGCCAAATATATATATCTTGAACAGAGATAATTTCTAGGTACAAAATTTAATTTTGCACACATGGCATGCTGTCATTTTCTTTATCAAACATTGGGATCTGCTATAGCTGATCTCTTTCTTCCCACACAACTATCCCACTGCCCTTTGTGAAAAATTTAGAAGACAAAGGGATGCAAGCAAAGATTACATCAGATGTGCTCCTGCTATAACAGGTGGGAAAGGTGTGTCCCATGGGCCACATGCAGTCCCACTTCTGTAGTGCCCAAAGTCCATCTGGAGAGCCCCCTCAAGCTCTCAACACACCCCATAAAATATTTCCAGAACAATTTGGGAGTTATTCCCCCCTCCAAAAAAAAAGTCAAAAATACCACAGCAGTTTTGCTCATGTCCCAAAAGTTGCTAATGCCCCCGAAATCCCCTAAAATAGCCAAAATCAGCTGGAAGATGCAGAAAATGATGGCTGGAAGTGATGTTGCATCATTTCCAGTACATCAAAGATACATAGTTGTATCCTACAGAGTGAACTTAGGGAGGGGGATTGGTGAACCCTCCCATGCAGTTTTTTAACTCTGAGCTAAATTGACCCTACTCACAAGGTATTCTACCACCAACTGTTTCGTAAGAAGATAAGACTGCATAAGAGAACATGAAGACATTATGACCTGTTTACTTCCCTATCGCCATCCCACAATCATCATCCACCAACTGTCCTGTATTATGGATCCTGGAAAATGACTCTGTGTCAATAATGTGTATTGTGTTTTTTTTAAAAAAATATTTAAAAAAATTAAAATATTTTTATGTAATATGTAATTTATCCTATTAGGATATATATTCTGAGCCATGGGATATAAACTATAAATTGCAGTCGAATTGTTGAAACACTAAATGTTCATGGTCTCACAATGACCTCACATGGAAAATATGTAGGAACACAATCCATGGCACTGTACTTCCCAGGATATTCCTTCATAATCTCCTCTAGCAAAATAATTCATCTTACAAACCCATGTCTGAAATCTGAAGTTGTGAATATATGATGGATATGGATACAAGAATCCAAGGTGCTAGTCATCAAGCTCCATCAAGCCCACCTCTATTGTCAAGATTTGAATGGTAAAATCATTTATAGTTTGAAAAGCTCTACAGAAAATGAATAAGATGGTGGTATAAAAATGTTATAGACCTTTTATTTTTATTTAATGTTCATGCCATTCCAGATATATTCAAAACATTTGTTTCCAAAATGCAGCTGAAGTTCACAGTTTTGCCAAGCAATGAAAAGAGAAAAAGCATCACTGAAAATACCAAGCTTTCAAACCCACTGACTCTGTTAGCAATGATACCAAAATGTCACTGACAGCGGGGTATATGGGAACAAGAGAACTTCTTAGCAGGATTTACACTTCTTATCAAGAGAAGAAAGGAGAACTGAACCTATCCATGTTATGTCAAAGCAGATGGAGGTTTCCTGGAATGCCTTATTCACTCTAGGAGCAATTTTAACTGCCCAGCATTGACACTTCACTGAATTTCAGTTTCTTTAAATGAAAATACCATTTTATCTACTGTATTTTTTTATCAAGTTAAAAATGCTAGCATTCAGTAAATACTCCTTTGACACCTGAGCCCCATTTTTCTATTTCATTTATACAATTTTGGCAGAGCAGTGATTATTTTCATGTATGCAGAAATGCATTAAATTATACCATGTACATTATGCTTGAAGTTTAAAAATGAAACACACACACATATCAGAAAACTGCTGCTGATATTGAGATTACTGTTTATTCTCTTAGGTTCAACATGGTGCAATTTATCTTCTTCCTTTCTGACACTTAGCAATGTCACAAAGTATTTAATTCCACTTCCTCAGCATGTCTTAGCTTCGAGTGGTATTGTCAGTGAAAACATATCCTCATTTACATGCATTACCTTATATATAAGCATATACGTACAAGCCTACAAGAAATAATTTTCCCAATATCTTCAATCTGCAAATTGACATGTACAATTTGGCATGACATGAGTAAAATGAAAACTGCTGCTTTCCTGACATGTACACAGAAGAGAAATGCAAAAATGTTATGATGCGGTATTATATTAGATTTTCCTTGTTGTTGTTTTTTTCCCTGGGCTGTGAGGCCGTGTTCTGGAAGAGTTTCTTTCTGACGCCTGCATCTGTGGCTGACATCTTCAGAGAATGGTTGGGTAGGAGTGTACGTGGAGTTTATATGCTGTGAACCCCTGTTGGTATTATATTAAATTGGATGAAACCAACTCAGGAGTTCTGGCTCAATGGAGGGTGTCCTTCATTGATGTATGCATTTCTTGTGATTGGCAGGTTGAACATGGCTCAGTATTCAATTCATTTTATTATTAATGGTTTACCATTTGCATCTCTCTTATTAAGATCCTGAAATGTAAGGATACGTAATTGAATACTAAAGTTAGGATGGTCCATAACCATGATATTTCCAGTTTCAACGTACAGTTGTGAAAGCTGGACAATGACCAAAGCTGATAGGAAAAAAATACTGTAGATTCATTTGAAATGTGGTGCTAGAGAAGAGTTCTATGGATACCGTGGACTGCTAAAAAGAAAAATAAATGTGTCCTAGAGCAAATAAGACCTGAACTCTCCCTAGAAGCCAAGATGACTAAATTGAGACTGTCATACTTTGGACATATCATGAGAAGACATGGCTCAAGAGAAAAGACAATAATGCTTAGCAAGGTAGAAGCAGTATCAAATGAGGAATATCTCATTCTAGATGGATAGACCCTGTCAAGGAAAACATGGCCCTGAGTCTGAAAGACCTGAGCAGAGCTATTGATAATTGGGTAACTTGGAGGTTTCTAATTCATAGGGTCACCATAAGTCAAAGTCAACTTGACAGCAGTTAACAGCAAAGTGAGGGCTATAGAGAGCCAGTGTGGTGTAGTTCTTTCAGTGTTGGACTAGGACTCTTGAAGTCATGGTTCAAATCATTGCTCGACCATGGAAACACACAGGGTGACCTTGGCCAAGTAATGTGCTCATACTTAAAGTAAGGCAAGGGCAACCTTCCTCCTCTAAACAAATTCTACCATGTTAAGTTTGCCTTAGGATCTCCATAAGTGAGAAATGACTTGAAGGCACACTACAAGAAGTGAGCGGTATCATACACACCTGGTCTAGGATATCATACAGCTGTACTTTCCTCCTATTTAAAGATGTAGCAAAGCAACATGTATTAAGGTAGTTGAATGAATCAATGGAAGCATTAAAGTGAGGTGGGGGTTACTCATCAAGAGGATATGTGTGCTATGCATACATTCTCTTTTTAAAAAAATAACAAGAAAAAGCTTATAGCATTATAACTTCAGTTGGGTTCAATTTTCAAAATCTGGCACACCAAATTTGAAGTTACAATGCTATAAGCTTTCAGTAGGCAACACAGATGAAAAGTGAACATTTTATTGTCTTTGTCTTGAGCGACTCTTTGTTCTGACTTTCATGCTAAACCATCCTCTATAATTTACATTTAGTTTGTTCTTTTCCCTGCTTGTACTTCTTTATATAGCTTTTAACAATTGCTGATTTTGGCAGTAGATCAAGACAATTTATGTTGCTTACTACCCATAAATATGCTAGCATTTATTTACAGATGACACTGTTTGCTTATGTTAATCCTGCTGAAGCCAAACCAAAGAAACAGCATCATGCTGTTAACATATTCATTTGTACATTCCTTTAGGGATATGTGAATGAGCAAAATACAAGCCTGTTGAAGTTCTCTGAGGTGCACCTGAAATTTCATTCTGATTTGGGTGAGATTGTGATGTTTTCTCACGAATATGCATACGTATTTTCATGTGCATTTGTGTAAATTGGATGTAGGAAACTACAGGGGGCAGGACCCATTTTTCCTGCTTGTGCCCTTCTGATGGGCCACTTCAATACATGTATGCATGCCTGAAGTGATGCAACATCCCTTCTGGCTGCCATTTTGGATGATTTTTGGCTGTTGTGTTTTAGGAAGGTTTGGGGAACTTTGGAGGAGCAAGGGAAGGAAACTGTTGCAGTTTTGGCAGATTTTGGGCAGTTTGGGAGCAAAATAAAATGCCCAAAAATCACCCTGAAAATTCAAATGTGGTGGGAGGTCTCAGAACTTGGGGAGGGTCAGGATACCCCATATTCAGGGGTCTCAGGGGCTGCATGTGGCCTGCAGGTAATCCTTTACCCTCCCCTTGTGTAAATATACACATTTTTGAGACATTTTGAAATGTGTGCATATTTCTCCCATTTGTAAAAATATATTTGTGTTAAATATACACAATAATTTTACACAAATATACACATTTTTCTTGTGCATTTTTAAAATACACCTTTGTTAAATGTATATTTGTGATGCAAAAATTGAACTACATAATTAGATAAAGATCTCAGAAAATAAATTGAGTATCCAGATCTGCATTCAGTTTTAAGATATTTGGCTTATATATAGCCCTATTAACACATCATTTTTGTTTGTTGCAGCAACAAACTGAAGCAATCTCTGTCTTCAGTTTCATTACATCTCATGTATGGACAAAGAGGAGCTTCTAATGGAGATCCTCCACTATCATAGATACTCTCCATATGAGAACACTCAGAACTCAGTGGAGAATTGTAGAGGGCAATGGAAGTGATGAAGGAAGGGAGTAAGGTGCTTCTCTCCTTATATGCTCATACAACATGTGAAAATATAGGGAAAAGGCTCAAATTATGGTAAAAAAATGAATAGAAATGAACTAAAACTGAAAAATGTACAGACATTTGTATGCACCCGCATACTGGTTTTCTGAAACAATTCTGCTTTAAATGTTCAGGGGACCCTTCCAATCCCATTCTATATGGTCCTTAAAGGAGTTGGAGTACCTTTTACTGTGCTCTCTGTAGGGATATAATTCTTCACTAAGTCTCTTCTTGCAGGTAGCAACGAGTACTTCCAGCTGCAATGAAGTCTTCAAAAGCCACAATTTTTGAAGGGTAGTCACAATCCAGCACTTATTCTGCACAAAATTCACATGCACAGGAAATGTTGCTTTCTGCAGATAAAGAAAGCTGTGATTGGGGATTTGTTCTGTATAAAATTGGCACATGGTTGAATTGCACAGAAAACAGCATTTTTTGCATAGGAAGCAGCATTTTCTGCATGAAAAAATAACATTTCTATGTATACATATTCATTCCTATGCAGCAAATATTGCATGAATTAATATTCCTGCATTATGGTATTATTTTCCATGCAAATGCTGTTTCCTGTGCAGAAAATGCTGTTCCCTGCACAAAACAACCCCATGTTAATCTTGTGGAGAATAAGTCCTGAACTGCAAAGATTCTGGTCAGTCCAGGAGTCTTCTTGTCAGGGGTTTCAACCATTTTTGAATGTTTTCTAATATTCTTTCCACCCCTAGCTCTCTGCTACTGTTAGCAGACACCCCCACCATTGCATTTAGAGCAGTACATCCCTTTAGTGAATTGGCTTGAAATGAAGAATGAAGACAGTGCAAAACCTAAGAATATTGTCCACATTCTAAGCCAGCATCATCTGCCAACAGCAACATTCTACAGAAATCTAATTGGTAGAGTCAGGACATTTTTAGTACTGTATACGGTTCATATTGGCTAGATGGTCAGGTGGCATCCCCATTGTCCTAACAAGTTTCAGCAGCTGATCAGGTAATTGGCAGTAGAGAAGGTGAATAAGAAATATTTGGGTAGAATGTTTAAGCAGGAATATCTAACATCCTTGCATGAAAGAAGCAATCATTTTGTCTTTCTCTTATCCACAGACATACAGGATTATTAGCCATCATAGATGAATAATGCCCTGTCTCATGTGTGGAAGAGAAAGCAGACAAAATAATGTGCTCATAATTTCTACTTTTTTCTTCCTGAACCCTTTCATGCCAGATGAATGACTTTTTCTTCCTTGGACTATTTTACCAAACCAGATTCCATATTATTTTGGTCTCAAGTATCTATTTGTACATAAACTACTATTAGATGGTAAATGTGGTAGATGGTTACCAGAGGGGGCGGGGGACAAAATTCTAAATAACAAAAGTGCAGGAGTGGGAATCTCCCAAAGTTGCATCTGCTAGAAATGGGAAGGTTGAACTTCCCTCATGCTGCCAACTGTTTCTTTTAAAGAGATGTTGATAAAGGCCTCCTATAACATCTAGTGCCCATAGGGGAAAATTTCATCATGCTTTGGGGGAATTCTCTGTGATTTGGCTTCAGGAGGGGCCTTATTTTGCAGAATCAGAAAGTCACATCCTAGAACTATAGTGGCTATGATGTAAAAAAGGGGAGAGCACCTGGAAAATGTCCCCACTTCTTCTAGAGCATTTGAAGGTCATTTATTTGTTGTTGTTCTTAAAAATGAAATGGAAAGTTCTCATGCAGTGTGGAGTGCACTGGAATACCTGGGGTGTATGTGACCCATAGACTGTACTTTGCTCTTACATCCATTTAAACTTTATTGAAGAAAAATGTCAGTGGCAATAGATTTTAACATACTCACACATGCACCCAGTTGATTAGACTGAGGCCAAATCCACACTTCACACAAATAATCCCATTTGAAACTGGATTATTTGTCATGGCTCCTTCCTATGGAATCTTGGGATTTTTAGTTTTATAAGGTTTTTAGCTTTCTCTGCCAAAGAGTGCTGGTGCCTCATCAAACTACAAAGCCCAGAATTCCATAGAAAGGAGCCATGGCAAATAACCCAGTTTCAAATTGGATTATTTGTGTAGTGTGGATTTGGCCCTACACAGGTTAAATTGAAGCCCTCCTTACTATGTATTCATAGGCAAATGAAGGCCTGTTTTGTTTGTTTCATCTGGCCTTTGAAGGCTGACTCCTGGGGCGGGGGTGTGGGGCTTTCACATGTGCTGTATTGTTTCTAATTTCTGTTATTCTTTTTATTGGTTTGTTTTTAACTGCTTTTAATTTTGTTGATAGTTTAGTTATATATTTAATTTTGTACAATGTAATGTTTTTAGCTGTATCTGTTTTATTTTGTTTTTATTTTTTATTTTTTTGTAAGTGCCTTGGGTCCCAGACTGAGAAAAAGATGGGTAGAGGAGAGAAAAGGAGGAAGAGCAGCAGCAACAAACAATACCTGCACAGCAAACTGCCTTCTACATCATTTTTGACATTCCCTTTCCTCTGCTGCCAGAGATGATTGGTAGCATCCCTTTTGATATCTCAGCATGTGGAATAATTCAGAATCCAATCAGAATAAATTCTTGGGTTACCAAGAAGAGAGAAGACCACTTGTGTGAAAGAATAACATAACAGTTTATCATTCACAAATGTTGGGTGAAAGGATGAAGACTATAAACAGAATATGCAAAAGATGCCAATCTGTTTGTGTGTACTCGCTCCCATGGTGCACTGGATCCCATGGGTGCGCCAGATCCCTACTGCTTAATCCTTCCACAGCTAGCATACTTCTCTTTCATAGAGAAAGAACAAAGATAAGGCAGCCTGTGAAAGATCTGATAGAATTTCTCTCCTCAAGATCTAGATGCTGTCCTAAAACGTAGGCTAGAATAAAGATAGCACACCTCAGCAGGAGTCAGAAGGACATCTTCGGTTCCCATAAACATAACTCTTATCTAAGAAACAAGTAAGAGGAGGGGAAGTTATGTGCTGATGGTAGATACTGATATCTAAAGCTTTGCCTACCTATACTACCTGTTTTTTTTAAAAAAACTACTACCAAACAGCAATAAGAGGTTGGCCCCACTAGGCTGGCCCCACAGTTCCTAGCCTTGGCTGCTTGACACTCTCACCTTGCCCTAGGACCCCCTTTTTCTATCCCTTTCTGGATTTGGGTCCTGGGCCTCTAGGTCACCTTGGTCTGGACAGATCTGTTTAACAATGGTTTCTTTAATGGTAAGCATTGTCACCTCTTATTCCAGGGTAAGTAAAGCCAGTCTGAGTCACTGTTAACAAACCAGTTCAGATTATTTATTAGAACCAAGCTTAAACAATTTCCTGTATTGGTAACAACTATAAATAGTAATTCAACCAAATGGTGTCAATTCATGCACCTGAGTATGCATTCAGTCCCCACTGGTTCTCAAAACTGAATCATCCAATTGACTCTCTCAACAGTCAACTCTCAACTGACATTGTCACAGACTCTCTCACTTAGAGAGGCCTCTCCCTCCCATCACAGCATTCTGTGATTGGTGGCCTTCTGTCATTCAAACCATTGTTTCACACCGATTCATCCAAGCACGTCTCAGCAACATAGCTGCAAGGTGATTCTTCACAAGCAGTTATACATATAAATTATATTGCATACATTTACTGTTGCATATCTTCCAAATATATATTGGTTCAAAATGTCCTTTGTGTGTTCTCTGTGTGTGTCTGTGTCTGTGTGTTCGTGTGTGTGTGTGTGCTTTCTTTTCTGTTAAGAAAATTTGGCTAGAGACAGCTAGCAAGCTCTGCCGTAACACCTTGGAGCATCATGCTGAAGAAGATTGTAAATAAAGTTGGTGCAAGAACGCAACCTTGCTTCACTCCATTAGTTATTAGAAAGGGCTCTGAAAGAGCATTGCCATATCTGACTTGACTGTGCTGCCCTCATGTAGCAAGATAATCATTTTAAGGAATTTGGGGGGACATCCCAGTCTTTCCAGGATCTGCAACAGACCTTTCCTACTCACGGTGTCGAAGGCTTTGGTGACATCAACATATGTTACATAGAGACCCTTGTTCTGCTCTCTACATTTCTCTTGCAGTTGTCTAAGGGCAAATATCATATCTGTAGTACTCCTATTGGCTCTGAAGCCACATTGGCTTTGAGGAAGAAGTTCTTCGGCAATGGCAGGAACTAATCTGTTTAGGAGTATCCTGGCAAGGACTTTTCCAACAATAGAGAGCAGTGTTATGCCTCGATAGTTTGAGCAATCGGATTTTGCTCCTTTTTTCTTGTACAGGGTGAAGATGACTGCATCTCGGAGATCTGATGAGAGTTCCCCCTTCTCCCAGCAATTCACAATGAGTTCGTGGAATTTATCATGGAGTATATGACCTCCGTGTTTCCAAACTTCAGGTGGGATTCCATCAATCCCAGCTGCCTTGCCGTTTTTCAACTGCTGAATGGCCTTAAGGGTCTCTTCCAAAGTGGGAGCTACGTCCAATTCATTTTTCATTGGTTTTTTGTATCATATGTTGGATAGTTGAGCCTTGGACTACTCGGTTGGAACTAAAGAGACTTTGAAAATGTTCAGCCCATTGATTCAGGATGGAGGCTTTATCAGTAATTAATGTTTGACCATCTGTATTGTATAAGGAGCTTTGGACCTGATAAGTAGGTACAAACACTGCTTTAAGAGCTTCATAAAATCCTCTAGAATCCCCCAGATCTGCACAGCATTGTGACTTTTCTGCTATATTGACCCACCACTTGTTTTGCATGTCTTGGAGTTTTTGTTGAAGTTTACTACATGTGAGATGGAAAGCTGCTTTTCTTACATGGCAAGTTGGCTGGGCAAGGTATGCCTGGTGAGCAGTTCTCTTCTTTGCCAACAGCTCCTGGATCTCTTGGTTGTTTTCATCAAACCAGTTTTGATTTTTCTTGTGGGAGAACCCAAGGGATTCTTCCGCAGACTGGAGGATACTGTTTTTTATATGTTGCCAAAGCACTGTAGGAGAAGGATCTGTAGGACGGTCTTCAAGTTTTGTTTGCAGATTTGCCTCGAAGTTGTCTCTCATGGTAGCTTGTTGAAGATTGTTGACTTGGAGGGTTTACAGCTTATGAGGCGATGATCTGTTTGGCATTCTGCACTGGGCATCACTGAAGTATGATGGATATTGCGAATGTTTCTCTGGCAGACTAGAATATAGTCAATGAGGTGTCAATGTTTGGATTGGGGATGCATCCAGGTTGTCTTCAAGCTATCTTTCTGCTGAAAGATTGTGTTTGTAATAGTCAGTTGTTGTTCTGCACAGAACTCTAGCAGGAGCCGTCCGTTATCATTGCACTTTCCAACACCATGCTTGCCTAAGACACCTTTCCAGGCTTCGGGTTTTTTTCCTACTCTGGCATTGAAGTCACCAAGGATAATAATTTTATCTTCTACAGGGACTTTTTGTATGAGTTGGCGTAGGTCTGTATAGAATTTGTCTTTCTCTACAGGGTTGGCTTGCATAGTTGGGGCATATATACTAAAGAGAACAACATGTGGGAGGCATAACGAAATAATGCAATCAGAGCGTCCTGTTGGCAAGATTTCAAGTTTGGAGGCAATGGAGTTTTTAATCATAAAGCCTACTCCTGAAAGATGTTTTTCGGTTTTGGGTTTGCCAGACCAGTAAAGTGTGTAGCTGGCACCGTGTTCTTTAAGGCTGCCTTCCTCATGGAGACGGACTTCACTAAGAGCAGCGATGTCAATATTAAGCTGTGATAGTTCATGGGCTACTAGAGCAGAATGACGCTCAGGCCGTCCACTATCTTCAGAGTCTCGCATGGTTCTGATGTTCCAGCATGCAAGCATCAGTTTATTTACACCTTTGGAGACCGGTGTGTGCCTTTGTTTCTTTGCCTTGGTTTGACCACATCAGAAGATGCCCGTTGGCCGCGGCTAGCCAACCATATAGTTGGGGATGAGCTTTCGTTAGGCCACCTTTTCAAGGCCCCTCTCTATATGGAGCAAGCAGTGCTCTCCTTTAAAAAGGCTGCTTAGTTGTTCAGGATGCTGCCGAACAAGACTGTCATCTCCCGGGTTAGCCTCGAGCGATCAAAGCCCTGAACCGCCTGCATGCAGGATTGGGGCTGCGGCTTCCAGTGCATCTTTACACCTGCTGTTTCATCCCTCACCTATTGCTACAGGGCTTTTTTTTTTTCTTTTTTTGGAATTGGATTTGTCCTTCGAGCCTGTGCAATGGATTTTTCTGATGGAGCGCAGCGTACATAGAACTGGCCTCACCCTTTAAACCAAAGATTCATCTGCTGGCCTTGCAAGCATGGATGGTAGCAGTGAGGTCCTTGAGCCGTAGGTTTGATTAGAGATTCCTTCTCTTAGATGGTTGACCTTACAGGGTTGGACAAGCACCATCTGCCTGGGTTTGGGGTTAGAGTTTTCCTTCTCCTTGGACGGTTGCCATAAGGCTAGAGAGCCCATCCTGCCCTTTGATACTCTTTGTCAGACCCTTTGGTTTCGACCTGTCTGGCATGGGAGACCCTACCGGTGGCTGTTGTGCCACCGCCAGCATAGCTCAAAACATCATTAGGGTACGCAAGCCTTTCTCCCACGACAAGGGGGCATCAATGGAGAGGTACAAAGACATACAACTCAAAGAAAAGCTAACACGTTATTGTGTCTTGTTGATCAGCCAATATATACCTTCTCACTTCAAAAGAAAAAAGAAGTATTAAAGCAACAGAGCAGGTTCACAAAAATACAGAAACTTTCATGCATCTGTGGGTCTTCACATAGATAAGGTGCCTGAATAAATGACAAAAGGAACACTCTTTGCTTGTCAGTTCAGGAAGAAGAAAGATGCAAGTTCCTGCATATGAGGCAGATGTCACAAACATTTAAACAGCTGTCAGAATCAGTTCAGTCTGTCATTATCTTTGACCTTAAATCCAGTTTAGCTTTTAAATGTTAGAAGGGGAAGAGAAATGAAAAAAGCAACACAGTGAAGTTACACAGCTGCCTGAAATATTAAATGAAAAGAGTAAACATCTGTTCTCTTGCTCTTCAAACTTTAATGGTTTGGATAGATATTCTGTTGTCTTAGATCTTTAAGAGCATCTGAGACCCATACAGCTTTAGCACCTGTGAAGATTCTCTCTCAAAACATGGACGCACTTCAAAGCTTGTTGCTCTGTTCTTTGCCAACCATATGTCACTGAGGAACACAACAAATTATTGATCGTATTTAGAGGGTCTAAGTCTTTGGTTTGGTAAATGTTCTGAGGGATAACCAAAGCAGTCTTCAAATCTTGGCAAATCTGGAATTCTGTTCTTTCCCTACAAAGAAAGATAAATGAATTAACATAGGCAAAAAAATCAAAATAAAAGATTTTTAATCTACAGTATTGGGTAAATTCTCAGCATAGTACTAGGTACATTTTGCATGCACACACGCGCACACACACACACATATTCATGCCAGTTTTCAAGATTAGATGCATGGGAATTGAAGCAGAAATCAGAAAGATTACTGGAGTATATTTCTGTTTTCTTTTCCAGTGTGTTGCTGCCAGAATCATTCATTACAGCCTGCAGGGTTTCCATTCTTCCTCCTAGCTCCAAACTGAATCCTGTGAGATATGAGAAAGTATAAATACCATGCATCCTTCCAACTGGTGAAAGGTACTCTGCATGTGGCATCAAAAAAAGACTCTAAAAATATTATTTAAAACACTTGCTCTTTAAATACATGAATTTCCTTATTAATATATTGGATTCTTTGCAGTGTCTTAAGTAGGCCTTACACATATATGTAGTACAAAATCAAGTGCATTTAATACCATGGAGTGCTAACTTCCCAAATAAAAAAAAGGATGATGTGCACATCCAAATACTTTTGTATGTAGTGAAATACCAGAGGCATCAAGTGAAATTTCTGTTTATGTAACACCTCTGGTTCCCATGGTGTAGCTGAGAAAATGTTGCTTAGCACATTGAACACTTGTATATCCTTGGTGACTTGGCTATGCAGAGAGTAAGAGGAAAGATGTAAAAAGTCAAACTCTTCCAGATAGAATAAGCACTGGTAGAACAGGCTTCACTTGATCCTTGGGTCATACTGGTTTGGAATTACCTCTGACACATTTGTTACTTGACAAATGCCATATTTAGGTTGTGCTGGTGGCAAAATGATGACTGACTCCTACATCCTCAAACCAGCAATGCTGAAACACATTTGTGGAATTCTCCATCCCTTACTTCAATTTCCCGTATTCTTTAAGTGGTATAAGCCATTTTGTGAGATTGGATTCACTAAAAGTGGAATAGATAACAATGGCAGAACAACAATAGCAGCAACAACATCGAAATAAAATAAAACAGTAGAATTCCTCATTTCAACAACAAAAAATAACAATATGTGGCCATGGATCACAGGAGAAATACACACTCCCACACCCACACCCTCCCACACATATATATTAGAATTAGCAGGTATTTACTGGGAAAGGAGATGTGTGTGTGTGTGTGTGTGTGTGTATATACACACACATATATATAGCACAGTCATTGTTTTCAAGAGATGTTCCTTTCAGTGTCATCATGAACAAACTGTTCTGTAAGAAGTTCAACACATCATCCTTTTCCCAACTCTAGTTTGTGCATGGCTGGGGTGACACTTTTGCACTCAAGGAGAGGGACACACATTTGCACATCACACTTACATGCACATGTGCACATTCCTATGTGTGCACATTGCCATGTATACACATGCACATTTGGTTGTGCATTTAGTGTACTGGTTCAGTTGCAGAAGGGTTGTTTAGCACAATTAATGTGTAGCTCCCCATGTAGAGATTTATGCTACACAAGTCTGATGTAGGATCTTGGCCATTTTCAGTAGTAGAAAGATTTATATGCTTAATGCCCACAATTCCAGCAGAGGTCAAACGTGCTTGAAGAATTCAATGTGCTACAAATCTCACCAGTAAAAGATGTCAGAATCAATAGTACTAAGACCTGATGAGCTGAAGCCACAAATTCTCTAACTATATTAGATAGAAAATGGCTACAATAAATACTTAAATGCAATCATGCTTGCCTATACTGTATATATACTATACCTGGTAGTAAGCAGGATTAGACACCATGGTTTTTCCTTCAACAAAATACATATTGGATTGTGTGACTTGAAACAGATGTAAATGTTACTATGCATAATAATCTTAGTCCCCCCCCCTCCCGCCACTATTCTCCTATACCTAGAATCCAGAAAAGGTAGACTATAGTGACTATAGTAGGGAAAAGCAGTTGTGAATGAATCAAGCCAATCCAAGACATAGATGCAAGGAGGCACCATAACAAGTTCTCAGCCATTCCAGAGTCAGTCATGAAAAATTAGGAGTTAAAATAACCAAAGCGAAAGGGGAAAGGCATGACACATCACTTAAGCCAGTCCAAGGATCAAGAATCTAATTAAAACCAAGAGCAAAAATGCATTGCAAAACAGGTAGAATGAACTGTTGCATAGAACAAGAATTGAGCTTCTAGACTCACCTTAGCCTGGTGGCTCCTTTGTGGCCAGTCGGCAATCCCCTTCTCTCCTTTGGCCCCTGTGGCCATGAGGTGGCTCACTGGGGGCTGGCATTGCCGTATTCCCCTTCCCAGCCTGCTCTACAGGCTGGAAAGAGGACCTGAAAGCAAGGATCATTTAGGGCAGGACAGCCCTGCCCTGATTGGTTCTTTCGACTGTTGCATAGAATAAGAACTCCCAACAGTGTAGAATTATAAGCACTCAACCTTGAGACACCAGGTGGCTTTTTACAGTGCTTCTCATTTCTTTTGCAAAAGGTTTTCCATCCTTTCTGTTCTTCTTATGGATATGCTGGAAATGGCAGAGATGTCTCATTGGCTTCCCTCAATTCCAGCTAAGATAGGGCCCCATCTGTGGAGATCATGTGATGAGCGTCTGATGGAATGTTCATGAGTAAATGGTAAGAGAGCATGAAGGAGCCAACCCTGTGGCAGGAAACTGATATGGAAGGGGTCTCCTAGGGTGAAAGGAGGTGGATGACAGTTGAAAGGGGGAGCTGAAGATGTGACGTGATGGGGAGAGGGATGGAATGTGTGTATGGTTGTGAGTGCAGCTGAGGGAATGTATGTGCAGTGGGAATATTGTTGAGAGGAACAGAGGCTAATGGGAATACAGAGTGAGAGCAAAGAAAGAACCTAACAACTTGTTATTGAGTCTGGTAGATTCTGGAAGTATATGGTCACCACAGAGTGGGACTAGCAACCAGTTTAAAGTTAACCAAGTTGGAGATAAAGTTCAAAGCATTTCTATTACACTGTTTAAGCAATAAACCAATCTGTATGTTTTGTTTATCAAATCCAGACTCCTCATGAATTACTTCTCTTACTAGTATTTATTTGGCACACTAACCCTCTGAGTAAACACAAACGGATACAAGTACTATCCAGAGTAAGTCAAAGCCCAGTCCAAGGAAGAGATAAGGGGGAAATTTGACATAAAGGTGTCAACTATGGAACTGTGGTTTCCACAGATATTTATTTGTTGGCAGTGTAAGTGACAAGGCAGCCATGCTGAACATTGATGTAAATTCAGCTGGTATGCCTGTGCATCATATCATCTTGTTGAAGGTCCTCATCCACTATATCTGCCATCAGCTGCCCAGACTATTTGGAGTCAGAAGCCTTTCTAAGTCTGATTCCTCTGCATCAGGTTCCACACAATGAATTATGACACATGGTGTGGTACGATAAGTGACAAGAAAGCATATGAAAAATGATGATGATGATGATGATCATAACTAACATCTCAGGCTTGGCCAAATTGATCACCAACAGTGGTCCGCCCTGGCCTCACATCGGGAGGCATGGAGATGCACTATCCACAATGCTGCAGCCTTATTTGAGAACTCATGACGAACAAGTCTTGAAGAGAAACGACAACGCAGAAAGAATCACAACCCAAAAACATCACCCAAGGAGACCTTCTGCTGTGCTTTTTGCAACCGGACTTGTTTATCTCGGATTGGCCTTTTTAGTCATCAGCACGCTTGCAGAAAGCACGGGATGAGTCCTTCCTGAATCTTCATTTGCGAAGAAAAGCCAGAGAGAGAGAGACAACTGAAACTACATAAATAATAACTACAGTTATTGTTTTTATAAATATAACTGGAAAATTTAAATCCAGAAAGAAGTAGTAGTAGTAATAGTAGTAGTAGTGGGTATTTACTGGGAAAAGGAGTGTAGCATAAACCAATTAAAATTACCCAAGATTTGATATGATTCCTAAGATTACATAATGACCATTTATGATTTTTTTAAAAATAAGTGACATAAATATTCCATATTCCAAAATATATGCAAAGCTTACATGCTACATGTAAGTATAGGCTAAATGCTTCAATTTTAAACACAAGTGCTGCTGTGACCATTTCTTGAGCTCTGTCACTTAAAATGGCATTTTGCTTTTAACAGCTCTGATAGAAGACCAGTATGTTATTCATTCTACAACTGACACCCTCGAGTCATATTTCTTCCCCTGTCACAAAGTATTTATTTTTATCAGTAGCTTGTCATTCAACTGTATTTTAAAAAATGGAGAAATGGACAGTTCTGGGACCTCAGTGTCACCTGTGAACACAATGGCCATCAATTTAGTGCTGCCATTTGATTTTTATATATTCATAAATAATCAAATTCCAATTCAAAAACTTCAGGAATCAAAACTGAGAGGGAGGTTGAAATCAGAGGTAGTATTGAATTTTGCACTTACTTTTTCATGAAATAAGCCATCTTGTTAATAATCTGGCTTCCATTCTAGCCAGACATAACATATTTGAAGGCGGTCTGAAAATCAGCTGTGATACATACAGCCAGGGAAGAAAAAGTAAAACTTAGTGACCATACTGATAAAGACTGACATTTCTAGGTTGGGCAATACAGTGACAACCAACATGTCTACATCTGCAAATTAGAGGGGTGCCTTGTTTAATTAAATCAAATTTAAAAAGCTATACATTGAAAAGCAGAGTTAGGGGGAAATATTGCTTTTTTCAAGCAGATGTGATTTTTAATTATGAAACTATATATCTATTTCCCACTTGACTTCACTACAGCTGTTGTGATACCATTTCAAACATGAGTTAATTCATTCCAAAAGCATTGTGCATTTTTGATGCAAAAAAAAAAAAAAGAATTTCAAAGAATAATAAGTAAATAAATGATAGCATTGGGGGAAAGGATACTAAATAAGGGGTAATAGACTAGTCTATGTAAATTTCCCAGATCTTAGGGCTTGGTCCCTTTCCTCTGGTCCTCAAGGTGAGGGAAAGAAACTCAGGGAAAAGCTCTATCTTCAGAAGAAAAGTGTGGGTTTTTTTTTCCCCTGGTGTTTTTCTGGCTGCAGGTTGATTCAGGGTGACTGAGGTACATTTTACAGGGGGATTCTAACCTTCTCCCTCCTCTTCTCAAATGTTTCTCAAGCTGTAGTTGGCTGTCCCCTCCCCAATTGACTGTCTTTTCCTGCCTTCCCTGTCCTTCTCTTTCTCTCATGTCTTTTCTCATTCTACCTCCACTTCTCTTAACTACATTAATTATCTTCCTTTTTCTTCTTTCCCCTCTTTGTATCTCAAACACTTTTCCTCCCTGCTAAGAAAACCTTGAAGCCATGACTAGATTATAGTTAGATTATTAGCCATTTAAAGTTGAATTTTTATGTTCAATTGGAATTGCTTCAGAATAGAGATGCAAATATAGGGTCACCCTGTTGGTTTCATTGTTCAGTTGATCACACACACCCCGCTTCATCACTGTCTTCGCCATCATCTCACCCTCTCCCAAAATATTTGGCGTTATTAGCAGCATTATTATGATTGAAATTATGTTGGTGGTGAATGAACACAAGTCTTTAAAAAAAAGGGAAATGGCACAGATTAGTAGGAACAGTCCATTGAAAACGTATACTAGGAAAATTTTCTTTGGTTGGGCTACAGTTGCCATGTTTTCCTAAAAGCAATTGCAGACCGACTCAGAGAAATAACGAGACCACACACAGATATGGGGTGAAATAAAGGGTGTTCTTTATTTTTAAACCCTACCTATTTAATGCCCTTTAAATCTTCAGTGGGGGGAGGCAACCTAGTGTGGGAGCAGCTGGGGCAGATTGTCCCTCCTGGACTTATGTCCCCAGCTTCCCCTGGTGAACATCTGACTGTTGATAACCCCAAGTCCTGGGGTTGCTCTCCAGCTGGCTCATGTCTGAAGGGTCAACCTGAAAGTCCCTCACACAATCTGTATGGATTAAGGTGAGGGGATTATCCTTCAGGCCAACCCCAAAGTAGGTCTCCTTCTGTTCCCTCAGATTGTACAATTTAAGGAACCCTTTCAGAGACCGTCCTTTCACCAAAATTGGTGCCACAGTTGCATACCATAATCTACGCCTCCCCCTTTCCTGCCATAGATAAGGGGCAAGCATTTGCTTAGTCCCTCACTCCCCCATTAGCTCATCTAATAAGACCCTCAACCCCCGCTGAAGATCACCCCAGAAAAAATAAATTCCCAATGTCCGAAAGATGGACCCCATCCATTCTGTAGAGCTCGGACCTTTCGAAAACTATCTCCGGGTACGCCAAATAATGTCCCCCGCTTTTGGTTAAAAAAATACTAATTTGTTTGTTCACCCTATGGCAGGCCCTGTCAATCAAGCGGGGGTTCCCCTCCCATCGCCACATCTGTCTGGGAAAAATGGCCAAACATATGATGGTGACTGCAGGCCACCATGACCTGATCATCCTCATGTCATGTGTTGCCTGAATCACCAAAGCCTTACCCTTTAAAAGGCCCAAATCATTCCCACCAAGGTGTAGAATGAGGATGCCTGGTGGAGGCTCCCAATGCCCCCCAAACAGCAATGACATGAAGCCATGCCAGCACAGGCCTCTCTTCCTCAACCACTCAATGACTGTCCTATCCCCCATTTTGGACCTGAGGTGAGTCCAAAATGACTCAACCAGGCCTGCCGTGCCACCCAATAGACCATACTGTGGCTGCAGATCAGCACCCGACATCTCACAATCAGAGGTCTAACACCTGGAAGACAAAAAGGGGAAGACAAAGTCAATGACAGAGTGGGCGGACATATCTCCGACAGGAGGAGGATGTCCAGCACCCAATCTGCTGAATCACTACTGGCGACATGCCCATCGCTGTGGCTGTAGATGCAATCCCAATGCAAAAGGAATGTGTCCCAAAGTGGATGCCCATCAGCCCAAGTTTTCCCAACACCTTGGCCATCATGGTCCAAAACTGATACTTGGTGAGGGGGGAACCTCCATGGACAAACATTGGAACTTGTCGATTCCCCTGAGCTTGCAGGTACCCCTGTGGGGAGACTCCCTAGTATTTTAGTTCTGATTAATGGACTATTTAGGCTGTAACGCTGAGTGAGGAAACTCGGTGAGAAGCAGAAAGAATCCGGAGAAAGTGAAAGTGAAAAATGGGGTAGCGAAATAAGATGAAAGAAAGTGTTTGAAAGTGATTGAAATGAGAGAAGATAACCAACAACAGTAGCAACAAAACAGGGGAAAGAGATAAATTTCAGTTATAAAGAAGTGGAAATAAAAAAGATTATTAGAATATGGAAATGGACTAATAGAAAGAAAGGAAAAGCAAATATAAAGGTTTTAAGAGACTAGCTCTTAAAGAGACAACATGAAGTGAACCGGTATAAAGGAGGAGGTGCAAACTGAAAGTGGAAGAAATGGGAGAGAACGAAAGGCGAGGACACTAAGAAAGATCCAAAAGGAAAGACATTAAGGAGTATTAAAATAAAGACTAAGATAAACAGAATAAAAGAAAAGAAAAGCAAGCATAAAGGTTTTAAGAGACTAGCACTTAAAAAGACAGTGGGAAGCAACCAGATTAAAGGAGGAGGTACAAACTAAAAGCCGAAGAAATGGAGAGAACAAATGGCGAGGACGCTAAGAAACACTTAAAAAAAAGGCATCAAGGAGTATTAAAATTAAGACAAACAAAAGGAAATAAAAGAAAAGAAAGGAAAAGCAAATATAAAGGTTCTAAGAGACCAGCTTTTAAAGAGACAGCGTCAAGCAAAGCGGTTTAAAGGAGGAGATGCAAACTAGAAGCGGAAGAAACGGGAGAGAACGAAAGTTGAGGACGCTAAGAAAGATCTAAAAGGAAAAGACATTAAGGAGTATAAAAATTAAGGCTAAGACAAACAAAAAAAAAGAAAGGAAAAGTAACTATAAAGACATCAGAGAAGTCAAAACAGAAGAACAAGTGGTAAAGATACAAAGATTCGAATTGGGGAAACACCAGAATTAGAAGATAAGGGAAGAAGAGGGTGATAAGAGGGGGAAGAAGAGAGGACAGTAGGAAAGAAGCAAAAGGGGTTTAAAAAATTAATTGGAAACTATAAAAGTGTAGAAAGGAGGGAACAGAAAAAAGTACTTAAGGGGGGAGTGGTTGAAATCTGAGGACTATTGTAATAAGTGATGTCATGAGTAAATGTAATATAGGTATCTGAAATGACCACATAAACCTGGGAAATGGGATGTTGATCTTGTTAGATATACAATCTGAACAGAAAGGAACATAGAAAGACTATATAAGAAGATATAGGTTAGTAACTTAAAAGGTAATAGTGGAATAAGAAAGAAAAAAAGAAAAGAAAAGAAAAAGCAACAACAAAAAACAAAAATAAAAAGTAGAGGTGGAAAAATAGGTATTAACAAGTCTTAGAAAGTATTGTGGTAACAACAACTAAGAGAAGGAGAAAGTGTTAATGAATAGTGTGAAACAAAAGGCTGGGTTGGAAATTGTGGCCTTATAGTTAATCTATTGGCTGCAGATATTGCCATTACAATTGAGTGAGTTTATTAATTGTTCTGTGGGATAGGGGATAATAATAGAAATTATGGGAAAGTAATTAGAAACATAACTATAAAAATTGCATATTACAAATAAACAAAAAGAAAATCAGAGGGAAAGAGACTATAAATTAATAAATAAGCTGACTTGTGGGGCATAGTTTATATTGACATTAAAAAAAGAGGCTGAGGATTCATTACAGTTAAAAATTAATCAAAAAGATTAAGGAGTTACAAATTATAAAAACATAGTGAATCAGGGGAGTATGCCAACCATGAGGAAAAATTAAGCACAGGTACAATCTCAGCCACAAACAACAAGGTGGACATCTATAGATATGGTGACTATAGATATTCATTTAACAACATTTGATTTGTGTCCTCTAACTTTGAGGACACAAATCAAATGTTGTTAAATGAATTTTAAAAACTGAGTAAAGAATTGAAAACAGAGATGAAAGACTTAAAAGGGGACATAAGGTTGGATTTACAAAAGCAATTGGATAAATTTGGCACTCAATTGGAAGCTGCTACAAAAGATATAACAAAAATAAGCAATGAGCTACAAGAATTAAAAATCAAAACTGGAAATCTGGAAACAAGAACTAAACAGTTGGAAAAGCAGGCAGAGCAAGAAAATTATCAGAGAATAATACAAGAAACTAGAAATAGAGCGAAGTGTATGAAAATAAGAGGTTTAAGAAAACTCAAAAAGGTTTGGAAGAATGGGAGATTCTAAAACCCATCTGGAAAGAAAGATGGGGGATAGAATGGGATATAAGAGAGAACTGAATATATATATATATATATATATATATATATATTAGAGGCAAAACGAAGGAAAACAAAGATGGGTTGAGATTGAAGATAGAATGGGATATAAGAGAGAACTGAAAAAATTATTATTAGAGACAAAATGAAGGAAAACAGAGACGAATTGAGATTGATGGTAAAAAAGGGGAAAGTAATGCATAAACTAAACAATATGGTTAAAAAGGAAACAAGGAAGTAATGTGAGAAGTGTGTAACAGGAAATATGGAATATGTAACATGAGATAATATGAAATATAAACGTATATAAATGTGAAATATAAATATAAAAGGTTGTGTTGTGTAGAACCTGTCTAAAGTGTATGTGTTAATAATTAATTGTGTGAATGTATGAATGTTTTTAATGTTTGAAAATATGAATAAAAATCATTAATATATATATATATATAAAATACTACTCAAGTACAAATTAGAACAAGAGAGAATAAAAACACATATGGTAAAATGGGCCCAAGACATAGGGCATGAAATTTTATTGGAGCATTGGGAACTATCATGGAAAAGAACCTAAGATTTACTAAAAGTAACAATATAAAAGAGAATTATTAAAAATAATGTTCAGATGGTATCTATCGCTGGAAAAGATAGCTAAAATATATAAAAATTCATCTGCTTCCTGTTGGAAATGCAAAAAAACAGTGGGCACTTTTTACCATATGTGGTGGCAATGTGAAGTAGTGAAGAAATACTGGTATAAGATTCATAAAACAATTAAGCAAATTTTGAAAGTAGATTTCCAATGCGAACCGGAAATTTATTTATTAAATATAGTACAAAATGTAAAAGACTGGAAACATGGTAACGGCAGCATGGTAACGGCGGCAAGAATTATGCCTGCAAAGAATTGGAAGAGTCAATATGAGCCAACAATAGAAGAATGGTTAATAAAACAGTACGATATGTATGAGATGGATAAGTTAACATTGTTGTTGGATGAAAAGAAATCACCAAAAAAAAAGGTAAGATTGGGAAATTCTAACTCCAGTTTGGAAAGAAAAATGGGGAGAATGGGCAACAATCTGTCTAGAGTGATACAATCATAGAATCATAGAATTGTAGAGTTGGAAGAGACCACGAGGGCCATCCAGTCCACCTCCCTGCCACGCAGGAAATCTTGATCAAAGCATCACCGACAGATGGCAATCCAGCCTCTGTTTAAAGACCTCCAAGGAAGGAGACCCCACCACGCTCCGAGGGAGTGCGTTCCACTTCCGAACAGCTCTTACTGTCAAAAAGTTCCTCCTAGTGTTGAGGTGGAATCTCTGTTCCTCTGTTCCTGGAGCTTGCATCCATTGCTCCATGTTCCAATCTCTGGAGCAGCAGAAAACAAGCCTGCTCCATCCTCAGCGTGACATCCCTTCAAATACTTAAAGAGGGCTATCATATCGCCTCTTAACCGTCTTTTTTCCAGGCTAAACATACCCAGCTCCCTAAGTCTCTCCTCATAAGGCATCGTTTCCAGACCTTTCTGGATATTAAAATAGAATAAGATGAAGAGATGGGACTGATAGCCATAACAGATCAAGAAAGGAAATATAAGAAAGAGGGTGGAGAATCGGGTGAAGAAAACACTGGATAGAAAAGAAAAGAGGAAGTTATTTTTGTGTATAGGAGTAGATGGAAATGGTGAATGGGGAGGAATATGGGTGTATGTGGGAGTGATTGGAAATGTATCTAAATGTTTTTTAATGGTTGCAAGGAAATATTAATAAAAATAAAATTTAAAAAAGGAAACTTTCTTTTGTTGGGCTACAACTCTCATGTGTTGCTAAAGAAAATTAGTACTCATAAAAGTGTTAAGAACAGAGCTGGATAATTTTTTTCTCCCCTGTTCAAAACATACTTGAAAATATAATTTCTATATTTTCTCACCTCTCCATTGATGCCCCCTTGTCGTGGGAGAGAGGCTTGCGTACCCTAATGATGTTTTGAGCTATGCTGGCGGTGGCATAATAGCCACTGGTAGGGTCTCCCATGCCAGACAGGTCAAAACCGAAGGGTCTGACAAAGAGCGTCAAAGGGCTGGATGGGCTCTCTAGCCTTGTGGCAACCCTCCTAGGAGAAGGAAAACTCTAATCCCAAACCCGGGCAGATGGTGCTCGTCCAACCCTGTAAGGTCAACCATCTAAGAGAAGGAAACTCTAATCAAACCTACGGCCCGAGGACCTCGCTGCCACGTCCATGCTTGCAAGGCCATGGCAGATGAATCTCTGGTTTAAAGGGTGAGGCCAGTTCTGTGCACGCTGCACTCCACCAGAAAAATCCATTGCACAGGCTCGAAGGACAAATCCAGTTCCAAAAAAGCCCTGTAGTGACAGGCGAGGGACGAAACAGCAGGTGTAAAGATGCACTGGAAGCCGCAGCCCCAACCCTGCATGCAGGCAGTTCAGGACACTGGTCGCTCGAGGCTGACCTGGGAGATGACAGTCTTGTTCGGCAGCATCCTGAATGACCAAGCAGCCTTTTTTTAAGGAGAGCACTGCTTGCTCCATATGGAGAGGGGCCTAAAAAAGGTGGCCTAACAAAAGCTCATCCCCAACTACCTGGTTGGCTAGCCGCGGCCAACGGGAATCTTCTGATGCGGTCAAACCAAGGCAAAGAAACAAAGGCACACACCAGCCTCCAAAGGTGTAAACAAACTGACACTTGCATGCTGGAACATCAGAACCATGCAAGACTCTGAAGATAGTGGACAGCCTGAGCGTCGTTCTGCCTAATCGCCCATGAACTATCACGGCTTAATATTGACATTGCTGCTCTTAGTGAAGTTTGCTTCCATGAGGAAGGCAGCTTTAAAGAACATGGCGCCGGCTACACACTTTACTGGTCTGGCAAACCCAAAACCAAAAAACATCTTTCAGGAGTAGGCTTTATGATTAAAAACTCCATTGCCTCCAAACTCGAAACCTTGCCAACAGGACACTCTGATCGCATTATTTCCTTACGCCTCCCACATGTTGTCCTCTTTAGTCTATATGTCCCAACTATGCAAGCCGACCCTGTAGAGAAAGACAAATTCTACACAGACCTATGCCAACTCATACAAAAAGTCCCTGTAGAAGATAAAATTATTATCCTTGGTGACTTCAATGCCAGAGTAGGAAAAAACTACGAAGCCTGGAAAGGTGTCTTAGGCAAGCATGGTGTTGGAAATTGCAATGATAATGGACGCCTCCTGCTAGAGTTCTGTAGAGAACAACAGCTGACTATTACAAACACAATTTTTCAGCAGAAAGATAGCTTGAAGACAACCTGGATGCATCCCCGATCCAAACATTGGCACCTCATTGACTATGTTCTAGTCTGTCAGAGAGACATTCGTGATGTCCATCATACTTGAGTGATGCCCAGTGCAGAATGCCAAACAGATCATTGCCTCGTCAGATGTAAACTAAATCTTCATCTTAAGTTCAAACCTAAGAGGGGTGGCATCATAAAGAAGAGACTCCAAGTCAACAATCTCCAACAAGCTACCATGACAGACAACTTCCAGGCAAATCTACAAACAAAACTTGAAGACCATCCTACAGATCCTTCTCCTACAGTGCTTTGGCAACATATAAAAAACAGTATCCTCCAGTCTGCAGAAGAATCCCTCGGGTTATCCCTCAAGAAAAATCAAGACTGGTTTGATGAAAACAACCAAGAGATCCAGGAGCTCTTGGCAAAGAAGAGAGCTGCTCACCAGGCATACCTCGCCCAGCCAACTTGCCATGCAAGAAAAGCAGCTTTCCGTCTCACATGTAGTAAACTACAACAAAAACTCCGAGACATGCAGAACAAGTGGTGGATCAATATAGCAGAAAAGACACAATGCTGTGCAGATCTGGGTGATCATAGAAGATTTTATGAAGCTCTTAAAGCAGTGTTTGGACCTACTTATCAGGTCCAAAGCTCCTTATACAGTACAGATGGTCAAACATTAATTACTGATAAAGCCTCCATCCTGAATCATTGGGCTGAACATTTTCAAAGTCTCTTTAGTGCCAACCGAGTAGTCTAAGGCTCAGCTATCCAACATATGATACAAAAACCAATGAAAAATGAATTGGACGTAGCTCCCACTTTGGAAGAGACCCTTAAGGTCATACAGCAGATGAAAAACAGCAAGGCAGCTGGGATTGATGGAATCCCACCTGAAGTTTGGAAACATGGAGGTCATGCACTCCACGAAAAATTCCATGAATTCCTTGTGAATTGCTGGGAAAAAGGGGAACTGCCATCAGACCTCCAAGATGCAGTCATCATCACCCTGTACAAGAAAAAAGGAGCAAAATCTGACTGCTCAAACTATTGAGGCATAACACTGATCTCTATTGCTGGAAAAATCCTTGCAAGGATACTCCTGAACAGATTAGTCCCTGCTATTGCAGAAGAACTTCTCCCTGAAAGCCAATGTGGCTTCAGATCCAATAGGAGTACTACAGACATGGTATTTGCCCTTAGACAACTGCAAGAAAAATGTAGGGAGCAGAACAAGGGTCTCTATGTAACATTTATCAACCTCACCAAAGCCTTTGACACTGTAAGTAGAACAGGTCTGTGGCAGATCCTGGAAAGACTAGGATGTTCCCCCCAAATTCCTTAAAATGATTATCTTACTACATGAGGGCCAGCGTGGTCAAGTCAGATATGGCGATGCTCTTTCAGAGCCCTTTCTAATAACTAATGGAGTGAAGCAAGGTTGTGTTCTTGCACCAACTTTATTTACAATCTTCTTTAGCACGATGCTCCAAAGGGCTATGGCAGAGCTTGAAGAAGAAGACGGCATCTATATACGTTACCGTACTGATGGTAGCTTGTTTAACTTAAGCCGTCTGAGGGCTCACACTAAGACTCTAAACTATCTAGTCCGTGAGCTGCTCTTTGCCGATGAAGCTGCCCTTGTTGCCCACACAGAAGCAGCTCTGCAGCGCCTTAACATCCTGCTTTGCAACAGCTGCAGAGCTGTTTGGGCTAGAAGTGAACCTGAAGAAAATGGAAGTTCTTTACCAGCCTGCACCACAGGAGGAACACCACCATCCCCACATTGCCGTCGGCAAATCTGTGCTCAAATCCATTCAGCAGTTCACCTACCTGGGAAGCATCATCTCCTCAGATGCCAAGATTGACAAACAGATCGATCACAGATTAGCAAAGGCACATAGTGCATTTGGAAGACTTCACAAAAGAGTCTGGAGCAATAAACACCTGAGGCAAAGCACAAAAATCAGTGTGTATAGAGCCATCGTACTGTCTATCCTCCTTTATGGATCTGAAACATGGGTCACCTATCGCCACCACCTACGACTCCTCGAGCGCTTTCATCAGTGCTGTCTATGCACAATCCTAAATATACATTGGACTGACTATGTGACGAATGTTGCTGTCCTTGAGCAAGCAGGGATCACCATCATTGAGGCCATGATACTGAGAACACAGCTGCGCTGGGCAGGGCACGTTTCTAGGATTGAGGACCATCGCCTCCCAAAAATACTACTCTACAGTGAACTCGCCACGGGTCAGCGTAAGAGGGGCGCTCCAAAAAAGCGATACAAAGACTCCCTGAAACAACATCACAGGCTCGGCCAAATTGATCACCAACAATGGTCTGCCCTGGCCTCACATCGGGAGGCATGGAGACGCACTATCCACAATGCTGCAGCCTTATTTGAGAACTCACGACGAACAAGTCTTGAAGAGAAATGACAACGCAGAAAGAATCACAACCCAAAAACATCACCCAAGGAGACCTTCTGCTGTGCTTTTTGCAACCGGACTTGTTTATCTCCGATTGGCCTTTTTAGTCATCAGCACGCTTGCAGAAAGCGTGGGATGAGTCATTCCTGAATCTTTGTTTGCGAAGCAAAGCCAGAGAGATATTTTCTCAATTGCTAGAATTTGTGTCTTTTTCTTTGAATGTCACACTCTGAGCAACTGTGGTTAATGCTTAATATATCATGCTTAATGACATCACCAGGGATTTTCCCCTTTTGACATCACTTGAGGCCACCCCTGCAATGTCACCAGAGACTATCCCTAGGCACCTGATTTTGGACTTGAAATCTTAGGACCTGGGTTGCTAAGCAATCCTAGCCCATGTGTTTTCTCAACATGGAGTGAGCAGCTACTGGTAATGCAGCAAGACCTACGAATCAAAAGAATATAGGGTTGGATACAAGTTCCACCTGGTGTTCTATCCTGATTCCCTGTCAGTTTCTGGCCAGATGCTTTCAGGAATGCACACCCACCATCCCCCTGTCAATGAAGTAAAAATATGTCCAGGAAGTTTTTCATGGGGGGTACTTTTAGTCAAGTTTAGCATATTTGTGCTGTTAGTGTGGGGACAAGTGGATGTTCCCAGAAGAAATATTCTTGACAGAGGTAATGGATCAATGTGCAAGAAAAGAAACTCAGAGAGGAGGTTGTAATAACAGTTAGGTCAACATAACAAAAGCATGATAAAAAGAAGCACTTTGTCAGCAGTGTGGTGCAAAGATGCAATGTGGTGGAAGAAAAAATGATGAGACATAAAATATAGTTTGAATACAAGGAGCCAAAAATAAATCTGTGCTACCATTTTTGCCCTTCTCTACCTTCCATTGCAATTCTGAGATCAATAGTCACCCCCACAGGCCTTTGCTCCAGTGGTATTTAAAAGGTTTGTGCTCAACCTTGTCTATCTTAGCCAGGTAACAGTCATTTGACATATTTGTCCAATGTGTCTTGGATCCTTTGTTCCGCTTCACTCCATCTACTTTCAGAGATTTTGTCAATCATACAGAATAAAAAAAAAAAAATAGAAACAATAATAGGGTTAGATTATGTATGCCATCAGGGAGCTTGAATGGTTAGAGTACGGATACTTTTGGAATAGGAGACACCTTCATTTTCAGGAAGAACAAGAATTCAGTTCCAAAATCTTTTTCTAATTGCCTGTTTTGTGATCCACCCATATTTCTCTCCTTTCCAGTACAGGGGTGGAAGGTATGTAGTTTTACAATTCTCAAGCACTGTCATGTTGCTATCTAGTGTTAGCAAAGTGTGTGGAGGGCAGGGTGAATAACATTTGCCACCCCTATGTCAGTCAGCAGGAACAGCAGTGAGGTTATATTTAGGCAGAGCTCTACCAAAAAGTCCTGCCACTTTTTTGATTATTCTCATTCAGATTAATAGAAAAGTAATCTCTTTTGGGGGAAAATATTCAAAGAAGGGAGATGTTTCAGGTTAAATTCTCACAGGCCACGTTCAGGAACAAACATACCTATGAGGTGTGAAGATGTTGGGACATGCAATACAATAGATATATGCTGTAAAGAGCGGAAGTGTAGCATAATGGCCTACAGGGTGCAGTGGTGAGTGCAAAAAGGGGCTTGTTGGAGCTATTTTGTAGATTAAGATTAATGAATTGACAAGATTAATGGTCTTGGAAGCTTAGAAGCTTTGAGCCTTGCTGTCTGAAAGAGAAAGAATGTTATCTTTAAAGAAACAAAGTTGTTGTGAACTGAGTAAGCTATCCTATATAACTGTGTTTCAGTACTGTTTTGGATCTCTGCACTATGAAGATTTTTTTATTTTTAATTTTTTTGCTAAATGCTGTATTATGTAGTTCTCAGACAGGATTCTCTGTAACACTGTAAATATCTTTACTATGCTATAGTAATGAGAAGTAGATTTTAGACACAAGCCTGCATCTGTGTGCTTATTCTTTTGCTTGGTGGGTGAAACCTCTGCTACAAACTTTATGCTGCCTGACCCTCTTGATAGGCTCAGAGGTTCAGTGCACTAACCTGACATGAGGTGGAGATGAATATATATGTGTGTCCTGTCTTTCATTGTGTAAGTATCTGTCTGGCAGCTGCCTGTTTTCACACAGCAGTTTAAAGACTAAGGTTGGTTCGGTGTGAATCTGTTAAATTTGTGGCCCATGCTGATGTCCCTCTTGGTTAAGGACAGGATAGAAGTTAGAAAGATTAAAGATGCTTTTGAGGCCTATGGTCGAGTTTCTGGTGCTCAACTTAACATGGAAAAGAGTTTTTTGATCAGGATTTTTGCTGCAGAGGACAAGATGGCAGCTGTTCCTCTAAAGGATGTGGTTGAAGGGAAGGAAGGGTGGCAAGCAGAGCAAGAGGCAAAGATGGATAGGGTGACAATCCTGGGACTGAATTTTGCAGTGGCTCCCAAGGGATGAAGAGAAATTGGTAACACTGGTTGGAAAAAGTGAAGGAGAGGGTGGCCGTCTGGCAGAAATGGACGCTGACCATTTACCAGAGAGCCACTTTTGTAAATACCTACCTGCTTCCACTGGCAACTGTTTCCCCACCTCTGGATTCAGTGATTAAAGAAGTTGATCGGGTTCTCTTCAAGTTCCTTTGGGGAATGGTCACATTCCTCTTGGCGAGAGCAGTGGCTTATGGGAAGGTAGAGCAAGGGGGCCTGGACTTCCCAGCCCTGGGACCTAAGTTCATCGCCATCTTTTCTTCCCAAAATTTTGGGAAAGTTTCTCTGTTGCGAAAGGGTCAGATTCAACCTCAGGCTTGGCTAGTTTTGTTTTGTGAGTGCTGGATGGGGACTAGATGGGGAAAGACCTCGTGGGAGGAAGGCTCATTAAGTTTTAGGTTTTCTTTGCCTGAAAAATTGAAAGCACCAGATTATTTGAGAGACTTTGTTTTTTACCTAAAGAAATATAGAATTCATGCTGAGGAGTTGAAGGGGGAAGACAGGCCAGGTCAGAGCATCAAGAGAGTTTTGTACTGGAAAATAGTGGAGGAGATTTACGTTAACCTGTGTTTGCAAAAACGTCCTAGGCCAAACCAGATTTATCAGAATACCTAAAACACTAGACTAGCCCAATTGACTGTTTAATGGACAAAAGGGTCCCCCAAAAGTTGTGGGACTTGAGGTGGAGGCTCTACTATCAGGTTCTTAATCTGAGAGTAAGGAAACCGTGGACCATAGAGGATGAGCTTACTTGTCCTCATCTGAAATATAAAAAGGCTGAGATTTTGAGTGGTGTGGCACAAAAAGAGACAATCAGGCATTTTGCCCAGGACTGCCTGAGTGCCTGGGAAACATGGGAGGAGGTGGCCTGGGTCCTGGATTGGCCAGATTTAACACAATAGGCTTGGGAGACAGTGCTTTCAGGGACTGAACCTCCGGAGGGTGTCAGAGAACCCAGAAAGTCAGTGGGTGAAGGGGAAGGAGTCTGGTTTCCCAGTTGTGAGTTTTTGGAAAGTGCCCTAGTCCATGGTGCACCTGGTAAACCTTTATGTGATGTTGGGATTATTTTTCCAAAGATAAAGGTAAAGAGGTAAAGAGTCAAAATTTGCAGGATGTAAAAGGCACTGCTTATTATGTTAAGAACGTTATTGAACATTTAGCTTTGAGTGAAAAAGAGAAATTGCCAAACCATCATTGGAATTTTTTTTAATTTTTTTTTATTATTATTATTATTTGCCGTGGTTTAATGAGACAACCCCAGCAATAATTTAAGGGATATCTTTAAATAAATATTTTATTATTATTTTTTGTATTATTGTATTATTTTGCATTATTATTTTTATTAATCTTTAATTAATTTTTTCTTTTCCAAATATGTATAATTGTAATGTGTAAATATAATGTTCATTGGAAAAGAAAAAAGAGCAATTATAGTGTTTAGATTAAGAGGAAAAATGCGTTAGTGTTAAGATAGATAGTTTTATTTTTGTATTAGTACAAAAAGAGGAAAATATATATTTTTTGGCCTTATTGTTATGGCCTTTTGCGGTCACGTGTATTTTTCAGTAGAATGGTCTTATTCCAATAAAAAAATTCCTAACATCCCCCCCCCCAAATTCCTAGAAATAGAAAAGCACTTTGCAACATCTTCTTCAAACTTTCTGTACCATTTTGTGTGTGTGTGTGTGTGTGTTGGGGTGCATCTACACTGTAGAAACCACTTTAACTGCCATGGCTCCATCCTACAAAATCCTGGGATTTGTAGCTTGGTGATGCACCAGCACTCTTCGGCAAAGAAGGCTAAAGACCTTGTAAAACTGGAAATCCCAAGATGCCATAGGATACAGTTACATCACTTAAAGTGGTGTCTAATTGTATTATTTCTACAGCATAGATGCGCCCGTGGCTGTTTTGCCATCGCTACAACCACACACAATGCCTAAGAATTATGCTAGTGGCACTGTGGATGATCCAAAATGGTGGCTAGACTGCACTGACAGCACAACAAACAAACAAAGCTTTTACAAATAAAGGGGCTGTGCTACAAATCTTACTAATGATAAATGGCTCATTGGATGAATTAGTTGAGAAATTCTACTTTCCCTGAAGAAAGTCAGTGAAATTCTGCCCCTGAGTTTTTGTGTGTAGGAGACTGCAGAATTTCAAAATGCAATTATGTTTCTACTGGAATTCAAGGGGCGTATGTATGTTTCTGTGTGTACATACAATTGTATAACAAATGTTTTTCATGAAGCACAGAGTGAAAATAGGAAAAGTGTTTGTTTCTTGATACCTGCATGTGTGTGCACACACACCCCCACACACAAAAGCACTAGTGAAGAGTTTATGCAGCATAGTTAAATAGTGCTGGAATCTCTAGGGAGTCTTCAACATTCATTACAGACCTGAGCAAGAGCTTCATTAAATACAAATCCTGCAGGTGTATCTATGCTGTCTGACTGGCCTCAGGAGCAACCCCAGGCTATGTTCTATTGGCTTCTTTCATCTGACATTTTGCTTTGTCTTGAAGCGATTATCATTTTTATCATTGACAATATGTGAACGTGTTCCTATGTGCATTTCGTGTTCATTATGCCTTGTTCTCTGAGGATGACACACTGAGGGCTTTTAAAAGTCTTTTAAAAGTATTGTAATTATGTATTTTAAATTCCTGCCTCACAGCATTCTTTCTGCATTGTTGAATGTGAAGCCAAATTAAAATGCATATCTTCACTAAGGAATCTTCTTGGCCTCTTGGGCTCTAATAGTAATTTATTAAAGGAGTGGGGAACTGATTTTCCTGTCAACTCAGTCTCATGGAGCTCTCTTTGAACAATGGCTTTAGCAGTGTTTCTGTTGATTTTTTACTGCTTAATGCAAGGAAAGAATCCATGTCTCAAAGCAGATTTGTTTTGTGCTCCTGATGTACTACACACAGTACTTTTTCAAGTTACTGGAACTGGTTGCCTGTTAGACATGTTGATTTGTAGTTGTTGGTAATATAAGAATAAAGTACATTTTGCTCAGGTACATAGAGAAATCAGGAGTGTACGCTGGATTATAGTTCTCACTCCAAGTTCTCCAGAATACCATGCCTAGAAAACTGTCTAGAAGTCTGCTGGCTTTCAATAGGATGTATGTGCCTTGAGAGTATTTAGTACAGATGTGCCCTAACCAAAAGATTTAATTTTACACCCTGATTCAGTGATTTGAACAATGCCCCAGCTTGAACCCATTCAGAGCTCAGTTTGATTCAGCCATGAATCTGACCTAATCCTAAATCAATAGTTATGGGCTTGTCTACATGGACAATATACCCCATTTTGCCCCTGCCTGAGAGCCCTGCAGTCCTGATGATGCAGGGCTTTTGCCCTGTTCTGCCCCTGGGCAGTCCTCATGACCCCTGGGGCAAAAAGAAGGCTAAGACAGGAGGGAGATTGGGTAAGCCTGTTAAAGCATTCTAAAATACTGCCTGCTTTAGTCCATTCCCACCAGGAAGAAACAGATTGCCCCACATGACCTCAGGAACCCATTCTGCTACACCAGTCTGTTGCTTCATGTGCCCTCTGCCTCATTCTTCTGTATCAGGAAGCAGGACCACAGCATGTGACCTTCAGAGAGAGTAATGAGACTATGGCCGTGGTGGCTAGAGCAATGGCCCAGTGTGCCCATCTGGACTTTTTCCTGTTCCATCCAGGTAACTGGGGAGGAAAAGACCTGGATCTGCAGCCAGGGGAGCCAGTATATCTTGGCCGATGTAGATGAGCCCTACATCTGAGTGTCTTTCCACTACTATTAGGAATCAACAAATATCCATGAAGCAATTACCTCACAAACACTCCTTTGTCAAAAAAATGGATGCCACTTCTCTCTTGCATCTAGCTGAGAGAAGCATTTTTGCCTCTCTCATGCACCCATTGGAGGAAGGAAGACAGGAACTTCATGTTCTTCTTGCATGCAGCAATGGCCATCCAATCATAGCCAACCATTATGGCTGGACTTGCTTGCTTCTCTCATTGCCAGGATGGATTTATCCAGTTGCCTTATTTAAGGCTGAGCCTAATGTTCAGGAGTGGGTCACAGCTCAGCCAAGGGTTGCATTGTTTTTTGCTCACACCATTTAGCACTTAGTACTAGAGGCAGGAGAGAATTCCTCCACTCCTGCTGGTCCAGCTGCAACATGTAATACTGATAAATTGCTTTCCCATTCCAATTGTAAGAAAGTATAGTTATATATGTATATGTAACTGAGGATTTATCTGCCCCAAGGATAAAGCATGCACTCACCCCAGATCCGGTGCAAGTTGAACACATGACACACTGAGCAAATTTGGGCCTTCTAGCCATTAATCTGGCTTAACGGAAACTGCAACTTGGTTTGGATGTGTGGTCAGCTGGCTCGGGCTAGATCCATAGCAATCCACACATCTGCACACTCACTGCATCGGCCTTGCTGGCCACCCCCACCCCCCCTTGGTGCCACCACTGTCACTTCTTCACCTGCTGGCCAAACAGCTTTCTGCAAGAGCCTGGTCATCGTCATTGCTGCTGGTAAGATCAGAAGAGGGCACCACATTATGTGAGAATGAGAGTGGGGCACTAGAGGTTTTTTGGGTTGAATTTTTCCCTAGCCAAAAAGAAGGAAACGTGTCCTTCTATTTCAATTTAGGGAGGGAATATTTTTAAAAGAAATGTTTGGTGGATAGGGCTTGGAAAGGAAGAATCTTACAAAAAATCCATTGTACCAATCTCTCCACCTTTTCCAGCCAATGCACTTCCTGGTATCATGGTATGACATCCTCTCATGAGAATTCCAGGAAGTGCTGCTACAACACAAGGATCATCTATAACTTCTATCATTTTGAGGGGTGGAGTCTGTAAAGATGTTTAAATGACAAAATAAATAATAAAAATGTTTTTAAATAATACTATATCTAAAATAGAATAGAACAGAATATTCTAATAGAATATTTTCATTTTTTACTTTTATATAATGACATTATATAACATGAGTGTGTATATAACAATAATAAACATTAAATAATATTTAGAATCATAGAATCACAGAATTGTAGAGTTGGAAGAGAAAACAAGGGCCATCCAGTCCAACCCCCTGCCATGCAGGAAATCATGATCAAAGCATCCCTGACAGATGGCCATCCAGCCTCTGTTTAAAGACCTCCAAGGAAGGAGACCCCACCATGCTCCGAGGGAGTGTGTTCCACTGATGAACAGCTCTTACTGTCAGAAAGTTCCTCCTAATGTTGAGGTGGAATCTCTGTTCCTGGAGTTTGCATCCATTGCTCCGTGTTCTAGTCTCTGGAGCAGCAGAAAACAAGCTTGTTCCATCCTCAATGTGACATCCCTTCAAATACTTAAACAGGGCTATCATATCACCACTTAACCATCTTTTTTCCAGGCTAAACATACCCAGCTCCCTAAGTCTTTCCTCATAAGGCATGGTTTCCAGACTTTTCACTATTTTGATCACCCTCCTCTGGACACACTCCAGTTTGTCAGTATCCTTTTTGAATTGTGGTGCCCAGAACTGGACACAGTATTCTAGGTGAGTCCTGACCAACGCAGAATAGAGTGGCACTATTACTTCCCTTGATCTAGACACTATACTTCTATTGATGCAGCCCAAAATCACATTGGCCTTTTTAGCTGCCGCATAATACTGTTTATACCAGCAGACCTCTATACTGTTTAATACAATATTTTAACAAGTCACCTTGTGCAATTATTTAATCAAGTAATCATGTAGCCCCAATCCTCAATCCTGAAAATATCTGAAAAATTTTCGGGAAATTTATCCACCCCTGTCCAAGTTCAAGGGACAATAGCTGAAAAATGGCAAAACCTATTACCAAATTCTGCTCAATAGAGGTAGATTGGTCAATTTAGAATTTTGTTGGGATGATGCCCATTTAGAAGTTTCCTACGCAATAGGGGTGGCAGTGCAACTAGGTACCAAGGAGGCCTGAAAGAAGGGCTACCAGCCATTGTTGTCCCACCCCTTCCCTGAACATATTTGTGATCATATAAAAGAAAACATAAAAGAGGGCTATTATGAATACTACGCTTTAGAGAAGTTCATGGAAGAAACTCTCCTGGCTTTAGTCTGCAATACCTTCAACCACACAGAGACACAATAATCTAATCTTGAGGCTCTATGAAACAGAATTTGTCAAAAATCTAGAAGTACCTTCTGCTTATGCAGTAGCATCTCTGGATGTAAGTTACTTTTCTCAGGTAGGCTGCATCCTGTTTTGACAGAATGTAATAGACAGAAACAGATATGATACATGTCGTCCCCTTTCTAAATGTGCAGGCAAGGTTTTATTTATCCTCAGTGATATCTTACATTTTGTATTTGTTTCTTGATATTGTAATAACCTTTGCTTACATTTAGTAAAAGAAGTACTGTAGAACTGAATTGCTTATTGAAGCTTCTCAGCATTTCTTTTGTCAGTATGAGATCAGGTAACATAACTAATCAACATATACAACCTATATAAGGATTGTTTTATCTACAGAACTATAGTGAAGGCAAGTAATATTATCAGAAGAGGCTGTCACAGTAAAAGTAAGTTTTGATAGCTTGATTCTATCTCCTTAATAAAACAATCCACATTCGCCCAGAAAATACAATTATTGTAAAAGGGTAACAGAAAACCAAAAACAAATGTAAACAGAATAGGTACAGGCATTTTGTTGAAAGGTTGAGACCAAACATGCACAAAAGTGATGAATTATGCATGATGTGAGTATGTAAGTCATGGTTATTCAGTCTGAAATATCAAATATCAGTTTAAGCATATCAAGGGCTTCTTTCATCAAAATGTGTATATTTTGTGTATTTTGAGAGAAATTTAGAAAATATGGCTGGGATCCTGAATCATTCTGCATCTTCAACATGTTCCTGTTAATGGGGTACATTGGAAACAGGAAGCTGGAGAAATGCCATGGTCCTGCTGAAACTACTTGTCTCAGTGCACTCCACAACATTGCACACATCATCTTCCAACACCTTGATCCACAGTGTCTTGGAGTGTCAGTCGGGGTACTTCCAGTCTGGTTTTTTGGGGTGTCATATTCATAACCATAAATGTGAATCCCCAGCAGTCACAAGATAGGAAGTTGAGATTATGCTCTCAAACTGCTGAACATGATGCCAGCCAGCATTTTTAAATATGTAAATATATTGTATGAGCCACAATATTTCTTGCACTGGTGACTTCCTATTTAGATTACTGCAGTGAGCTCTATATCATTGGGCCTTTGAAGATGACATGAAGGCTGCAGCTAGTTAGTGCTATGCACTGAAGTTAGACTGCTGGCTGGAGCACTACAGAAGCCTTGTGACATGTTTTAAAGGAACTGTATTGGCTTCTAATACATCCTGACTGAGTTCAAGATTTTCACAACAGGTTTCACAAGGACTGAACCTTTATCTCTCTGCATCTCTTTAACAGACTTTGTAATAGCGGACATATGTAGGAACATGAATTTTCTAAACCATATAACTTAGTCATTTATCCATCATCATTATCAGGTTCTTTCACAGTTTCCATAGTGTCTGTTAAGGCATTATACTGACATTTCATAAAGAATTTTGTAGGTACCAAAGACTGTCCTTGGCTCATTTTCATCTGTAGAGGCCCTACATATCTCTAAACAGGGTTCTGTGAACACACAGACATTCAAGAGTGAATCTCCTTGAGCAATGTTAAATCTGAACAACATCTATTATAACCATAAACATATTAATTGGCATCCATTAATGCAACATCATAATGGAACATGTATCTATTTTGACATAAGCATAGCTGAGGGCCTTACTGATACCATCTTTCAGAATGTTTTTGGGTAGGTTATCAGTCTGTCAGGAACAGCCCTGCTATCAGGGAGACATGCCACAAAGGGATGTCTAATCTGGGCTCTATCTTATCTCCTTTTATTCTCCCCTTAGGATCACCCAGCTAATCAGTTGTCCAATCAAAATAAATAAAGAGGAGAGCTGGTTGTTCCCATATTTATGATATCCGATCAAAACAGAGATCTTAGCCATAATCCTATCTGGAGTACTATTGGAGTATTTGGCTGCTGGCCATCTTAATTATATAAACCAAATCTACTGAGTGTCCTTTTGTGTTGATTACAAGTGATTACAAATGATCTGCCATCACATCTGCTAGGAGGTTATTATAGGTCACATCTGTCCCACTGATACATACGCATACAAGCTAATACATCTGTGTTCCTGTATTATATCTTATACCATACTCTATAGATTACACTCCGTGCTTTATAGATGTATTCCCAGGCCTCAAAGATGGCAACCACAAATGACTGATCTGTATCATCTACCTGTAATTAGAATCTATTCATATATGTAGCTATTAATACTATAAACATTATTTTGTTTTTGCAGTCACCTAATAGACAAAGGCATACTGAATTACACCACACACACACCCCACACACACACACACACACACACACACTACAAATGTGCTCCAACCTTGTCCAAAGTGACCTAGGCAGGCTTTCCTCATAGTTTTGTGTGCTGTTTATAGATGCTAATAATAATATTTATTTATACCCTGCCCCTCTGTTAAAAACAATTGGGGTGGCTTACAAAAATTAAAATACAAATACAGATGAAAATCCCTAAACACCACTCACCGCCTCCCCCATAAAAAGATATTAAACCAATATAAACTAAAAAGAACTAATCTAAAATCACATTTAAAAAAAATAATAAATATCCAGCAGACTAAAAAAGAGGCCAGGAGCTCCTGAGGCCGGGATCTAATTAGGAAAGGCCTGCCGAGAGAGATCCATCTTTAGTGCTTTTTTAAAGCTACTTAAACTCATCATCTGACGGATCTCGTTCGGCAGGCCATTCCATAATTTGGGGGCGATTACTGAAAAGGCTCTCTGGGAGGTTGCAGACAGCCTAGACTTTTGTGGCTGAAGCAAATTCCTCCCAGAGGACCAGAGTGCATGGGAAGGATTGTATAGGAGGAGGCAGTTCCAAAGATAAGTTGGACCCAAACCATTTAGGGCTTTAAAGGTAATAACCAACACCTTATACTGGGCCCAGAAACTGATAGGCAGCCAGTGGAGAGATTTTAATACTGGACATATATGGTCTCTCCAAGATGTTCCCGAGACCACTCTGGCTGCCATATTTTGTACCAACTGAAGTTTCCGGACCAAGCATGAGGGTAGCCCCATGTAGAGTGCATTGCAGAAATCTAAACGAGAGGTTACCAGCGCATACACCACAGTCTCGAGGTCCCTTACTCCCAGTAAAGGGCACAGCTGGCGTATCAGCCGAAGCTGTTAACAGGCGCTACTGACCGTCGCATTTGCCTGACTCGTCATTTGAAGTGATGAATCAAGGAGCACCCCCAGACTGCGTTTTCCCTGTGTCCTTGTTCTCCATTGTTCTTTGTTTATTTAGTTCATTTTCTTATCAGCAGGAACTCTGAAAAGGTTTCTGATGAAATACTGTTTTTGGGGAATGGGTTGTTCCACCTTTGTTTTTGTTTTGTTAGTTTAATGGGATTCAATTTTTTTTTAATGAAAAAATTATGAACACCTCCCCAAACCACTAAATTCTTTTTTTTTGTATTATTATTTAAAATTGCTGTTGAGTCTGTCCTATTTTATGTGACTCAGGTAACCCCTCAACCCCCCCAAACCGGGAATTGTCCTGACTCTAAGATTAGATTTTAAGTTTGGGGTGGGGAGTTTCCATAAAGTTCTTTCTGTGTATCTTCACACAGTAGTGTAATCTATCTGTGTCATACTTTTATTGTTGTTCTCGTTGTATTGTATCTGCATATTAAAATATAAACAGTATACATAAGGATGCACATGCACATTCCAAATGTTTTTTGTTCACTGGATGCTATCAGTTTTAGCATTTTATCTTTCCATTTCAGGTCTATTTTTTTGTGAAAATTACATTTATGCAAAAGACATTGATTTTTGCACAAAGAAGCAATGCTTTACACAAAAAATGCTATGCAAAAACCAAAACAGTGTGTTTTGTGCAAGTGACATTTTTTAGAAAAGGTCCTGGAATATGAAAAATCACAAATTAGTTGACCATTTTTTCACATTTTTTTATGTGTCTCCACCTATCTTCCTCAAAATCCTCCAAGAAGAGGCTATGATGCCAGGCTTATAACCTTTTGTTGACTTCACCAGTACAATGGCAAGAAATATAAACCTTTGGATTTTTCTAAAAGTTAACATATATTTTTTGAATCTCAGAAGAATTTCTGCAATCCAAAGCACAGACTCAAGAACTAAAGCAAATCACACTTTAGCAATGTGACTCAACACACAATAATAATGTAATCCCATTTATGAGAATAATAAATTTGAAACAGACAATTTCACAGAAAGCTGTTGTAAATTTTGCAGAAGGCACTCTGTGTCACTATAGCTACAGAAATGTATAGGAATACTGTTCAATCCAACTTTAATTTTACATATTTCTTTTGAAGCATGTAACAATCCCTTTTGAACTATTATTTTTTTCTTGGCTGTGACTAGTATTCCACTCAGTAAAGCAAATAGATTTTGTAGAACCATATATATTTATGAGCAAGTATATTTAGATTGAACGTATAGGAACATATTGTGTGTGTGTGTATATATATACACATTTGTTTTACATAGGCAATATGCATTTGAACAACTCAAAAGCAGGAGATTGAAAATGAAAGTGTGCAAATGTGTGTTTTGAAAGTTCATTGTTTTCCCCTTTATCTCCTGCATGCTGTCAGTTATATCTTTAATTCTTTGAAGTTCCCATAATAGGATCAATACTTGGATAGAGTCTATTTGAAAGAATATCATTATATCTGAGAGAAGGAGAAGTCCCAAGAAACACAGCAAATCAGACATTTGAAAAGGGTATCATTAATATGTAAATTTCAGGTATCACTTTTAAAATTGCCTACATTTCAGTCTCCAGCCCTCAGAATGACTTCCTCCACTACGTTTATTATTAAAAACTCAATTTTCACTTGTCAATGCATATTCCTCTTACTATGCTCTGTTATTCCATCTACATTTAATTGGTTGTGGGAAATTGTCACCTTGTGGTCAATGTGGCTTGTTCAAACAGAAGGAAAGAAAGTGTGATGTGAACAACATAACAGGAATCATTGCGTGTTTGCATATTTGTGGGACTAAATATGTTCTACAAAACAAAACAGAAACAATAGATTGCTAAACCTCTATTGTTGTTAATTAAAGCATTACTTCTCAGTCCATATTCCTCTCTGGATACATAAATGAATTCACTCATAAATATCCTCATCACTAGAAACTTCTATCATTTTATCATTTTTCTTGTCACATACTTTTGGAACACATGAAAACCCTGGTTGTTAACGCAGAACAATTTTGCCTAGGAGAGCCCTATCACCATGGGAATAGTGCATCAATTGGGCACTTGAAGACACCATAGAGATAAGTCTTGGCTTAATAAGCATCTGTTGCCAACTCTATTAATGGCTATGCTCCTTTAGTTGGTTAGATAAATGGCCTAAGACTAAGTGCTGTCTTTCCTTTTTCAGAGAAAATTTTGTTAATTGTCATCAAAACACTTAGTTTCTCCTGAAATTTCTCTGTAATTTTGTCAAGGTAGGAAGGATAAATATCACTTTTATGACTTATTTGCACTGGCCAGTTCCCCCTTTATTTCTTGTTCAATGTTCAGGTGATATGTTTTCTTTTGTAACCTAGTAATTAGTCACTTGCAGTTACATTTTGTCACACAAAAGATGAATTTTCTAATGAATTCTTGGAAAAGTTGAAGGGTTAGACTGAGATATCAGTCTTATGACACCATGCCCAAGGATGTGGTGCTTGAGATACACTTGAATCCAAGTTAGGAAGGAGACCACACAGAGATGTTTGATCAAAGGTTCCACCTTACTCGAGCAGCAACTAGCCCAGCCAGTTGACAACAAGAGGCAAAGCAGACAAAGTTTATTAAAGGCATCATAATTTTATACCTTTTCAGCAGTTACATAAACAAGAGGAGATGCACACGTACATCATTTGTTTAACATATGTTGCAACACCTTATCTCTGGGGAATAGGGGCTATGTGACTACATCAGCATAAGCATTCCTGTCTCAGTAAACAACAGGACATTCTCAGGGTAAAGCAGCCAAAATGGTAATTGTTATTCCCTTATCTCAGCTGCTAACCCTGGGTCCCCTTGCAATTAGACCAAATAATCTACTTCAGGAAAAATACAAAATGGAACCCAGCTAAGGTCCCTTACAAAATAGGTCCACTTTGGTCAAGATAGAAAGTGCTAGAAGCAGTGGTCTGATTGCATTTTACTCCAGACAATCCCCCCTCTTGAACTGTTGTGACACATCTTTGTCCTACCCGTTCCACTTCTATCAATCTTTAAAAATGCAATCAGAACATGCTCAAGCTATATTTTGCATTAAGCACATTTTGAAATGCTTCTTGTTGAAAGGCACCCATGGTGTAATTGGGATTGATTTGAGTTTTCAGTATAAGCTTAAGGAGAACACAGCAAAGGTAAAAACACTTAGATCCACAGTGGGTACAAAGGCAGAGGAAGAATAAAAGAACAAGAAACCCAAGGAGGAAACTTGGTAGAAAATTAGACCATCCCCATTCTGGGGACCAAGACCATATCCAATGCAACCAAACATTTTTTCACTCTCTCAAGTAATTCCTTTACTGAACTATGTATGATGTGCATTTGGGACTTTATTAGACTAGCCCCTTAAAATGTTATTTTGCCAGCATAAAGGAAAGCTCCCAGCAGACTGGAAGAGGGCAAATATTGTCCCCATCTTTTTAAAAAAAGGAGGGAAAGAAGAATCAAATAATTATCACCCAGTCAGCCTGACATCAATACTAGGAAAGATTCTAGAGCAGATTATTAAACAGTCTGTAACCACTTAGAAAAGAATGTTGTGATAACTAAAAGTCAACATGGATTTCTCAAAAACAAGTCATGCCAGACTAATATAATCTCTTTTTTTGATAGAGTTACAAACTTGAAAGATGAAAGGATTGCTGTGGATGTAATGTAACCTGATTTCAGTAAGGCTTTTGACAAGGTCCCCCATGATATTCTTGCAAAAAAAATTAGTAACCTGTGGGCTAGAAAATGCAACTGTTAAGTGGATTTGTAATTGGTTGACACCCAACCCAAAGGGTACTCATCAATGGCTCCTCTTCATCCTGCAGAGAAGTGACCAGTGGGGTGCCACAGGGTTCTGTCCTGAGCCCAGAGCTATTCAATATCTTTATCAATGACTTGGATGAGGGAATAGAGGGTATGCTTATCAAGTTTGCAGATGACACCAAATTAGGAGGGGTAGTGAATACCCCAGAGGATAGGATCAGAATCCAAAATGACCTGAACAGATTAGAAAGCTGGGCCAAAACTACCAAAATGAATATGAACATGGAGAAATGTAGGATACTGCCTTTGGTAGTAAAAAATGAAATGCACAGATATAGGATGGGTGATACATGGCTTGATGGCAGTACATGCGAAAAGGATCTAGGAGTCTTAGTGGACCACCATCTGAACATGAGTCAGCAGTGTGATGTAGCAGCTAAAAAAGTATGTGATTCTAGGCTGCATTAATAGGAGTATAGTGTCTAGACCAAGGGAAGTAATTGTGCCATTGTATTCTGCTTTGGTCAGACCTCACCTGAAATACTGTGTCCAGTTCTGGGCACCACAATTCAGGAAGGATATTGACAAGCTGAAACATGTCCAGAAGAGGGTGACCAGGATGGTGGGAGGTCTGGAAGCCATGCCCTATGAGGAGTGGCTAAGGGAGCCTGGCATGTTTAGTCTGGAGAAGAGAAGGTTGAGAGGGGACATGATAACCATGTTTAAATATTTGAAGGGATGTCATACTGAGGATGGAGCAAGCTTGTTTTCTGCAGCTCCAGAGACTAGGGAGATTTTCAGACGTGATTTTCGGCAGGATATATTCCAAAACAGCTCCGTTGCTGCCGCGCGGCAGGGGAGCAGTTTCAGATGCCGCCATCCCTCTGCCGAACCCCTCTGTGTCACTTCCATGACAGAATGGAGGAAACCACGTCGTATTTCACTCACGGGCAACAATCGTAAATGAAATATAACACGGTTTCCTCCATTCTGTCACAGAAGTGACACAGAGGGGTTTGGCAGAGGGATGGCGTTGTCTGAAACTGCTCCCCTGCCGCACGGCAGCAACGGAGCTGTTTTGGAATATATCCTGCCGAAAATTGTGTCTGAAAATCTCCTAGGACACGGAGCAATGGGTTCAAGCTACAGGAAAAGAGATTCCACCTAAATATTAGGAAGAACTTCCTGACAATAAGAGCTGTTTGGCATTGGAATGCACGGCCACGTAGTGTGGAAGAGTCTCCTTCTTTGGAGGTTTTTAAATAGAAGCTGGATGGCCATCTGTCGGAAATGATTTGATTGTGTATTCCTGCATGGCAGGGAATTGGACTGGATGTCCTTTGTGGTCTCTTCCAACTCTATAATTCTGTGATTCTCTTCTAAAAACATATGCTGGCAAAAGAATGCTCCCCCTGCACTTACCTTCCTTTCCTAGCAAAGGCAGCCCCTTTCACTTCCTGATTTGAAATTCTGCGAGACTTCTTCACACAGGGAATTTAAAAAAAAAAAGCATAAAAAAGTTTTGAAAAGCACACACACACTTTAAAAGTCCCAAGTAACCCAGAGAGGGTCATAAAAAGAGCAAAAGTTACCAAGATGTCCCAATCTCACCTGGAAGTGTTAGCGCCAGACCGGCCATTTTTGCTGCAGTCACAAGAGTTAAATGGCCCGAGGTTTCACATGATGGCACAAAAGTGGCACGGGGAAATCAATTGACAGCTTAAGGCGTCAATTAAAAACTATGGGTTTGGGGCTGATTTTAAATGTGAAAGGATGATGTCGTCTGATCTGCATGCCCTTTCACAGTTATGTGGCACTGTTATGACACCTTATTTTGAGTGTCTGATAAAGTCCTTGATCTTTCAATTCCTTGGTGGTGTCTATAATTCTGGTACAACATTCCTTTCCAATGAGGGTTCACATTCCCCCCTTGGAGGCTAAAAGCAACATCTAAAGCTGCCCTATTTTGTAGGGTCATTTATCTAATCTCTTTCATCTTTCCACCAATCATATTAAAGGCATTCCCAGTGGCACTGGCCACTTTTCCAAAACACCTGCCAAAACTGAAGTTTCTCTTAGGGACAGAGCCACACCATACATGAGGAAAATAATACCAAAATATAGGAGCCCTGGTGGTGCAGTGGTTAAATGCCAATACTGCAAGTGACCACGTTGCAAGTTTGATTCCAGAGGGCTCCAAGGTTCACTCAGCCTTCCATCCTTTCATAGGTTGGTAAATTGAGTACCCAGCTTGTGGGGGCAATTACCTAACACCCATTGGAAACTGCTTAATGCAGTGTAGATGGGTAAATAGCTATTGCTTAAAACAATTTGTAAGCCGCTCTGATAGCCTTGTGGCTGAAGATCGGGGCATAACTAACTAACTAACTAATAAATAAATAAATAAATAAATAAAATACCTTTTAGTCTTTGAGATGTCTTGATAGGGTCCTAGGTTTCCCTGGGGAAGTTCAGGAACAGCCCCAATTGCTGGATATAAGGAGGACACATAACATGTGCCCTTTGAATTTTTAGGTAACACCTTGAAGTCCCTGTTGCCATAAACAAAATAGTACCCTATCAAGGCAGAAATCTTTTTTTGAACACTGATCAGACATCATGCTTTGCTCATAATATCTCTCAATTTAGACATTAGAGGGCATTAAATTATATATCCAGGTGCCATTTAGACTTCTGACCCCTTGAGGGCCCCTGAATTATAACCCTGGAGGTTTAATTGCTTTGACTATCTCCTACTATTGCAGACCCATGGCACTGAAAACAAAATGTATTGGGAACATATTGAATATTATGCTCAAATATTGTTTGATCATATCGGACATTGTGGATGTCCTGTTGTGCTCATGTAGAATTAGCCTTTAATCCCATACAATATGGTGAATTCATTTTGGTGGCATTTAAGGGCTCAGGAATCATAAGGATACCCCCATAGACATGAATGGGAGTACATGCACATAACCAATATTCAGAAATATTCCAGGTTCTAATAACAGAAGTTGAGACAGCTGAAAAGGTGTTTGCCTTAGTTACAGTTATCAATATCAAGCAGCAAAAGAGGAATATGCAGGCCAAGGGCCCAGAAACTGTCCTGCTTCTAAAAAGTTCCATTGCAGCCCACTCCAGAGTCCTGGATCTTCTGCACTGAAGCCACTTCATAGAGGGACAGCAGACCAAAAGGATGAACAGTGTAAGTATCAGGCCTAGTCTCACTCCTATTGTGAATTGAACTGGAAATGGGAGCAGGGACAGGCTTATCAGCAGACAACCACTCCCACCCCCTGAGTGACCTCTGAACTTAAGCTAAATCAGTGGCACTGGCCAAAATAGCCAGTTCAGCCAATTCCTATTTGTTTGGGCTGGTGCACCTCAGATGAATCCTCACTGGATCAGCATCACTTGTGACCACAGCTGGCTTCACATGGGTCTGGTGGATCCAGGCCTTCTTCACTTCAAAGAATGGTGCCATCTGCATAGTAAGTAAAACCAGAAACAGACTCTCCTATCTCAGTACCAACATTTTCTTGTTGAGCCTTTTTAGCCACACCTAATTTCTTGGTTGAAATTAATGGATCTGATCCTCACAGGGAACCGTGTTACCCAAAACTGCTTTCCTCCACAGGTAGGTACCAGAGGTGTTTTTGTAAAGATAAAAACTAAGAAACAATAATGTGTTCCCTCCAAATAGTGAAATCATAGAATAATACAGTAGGAAGAGACTGCAAGGGCCATCTAGTCCATCCCCATGCCATGCAGGAATACACAGTCAAAGCATTCCTGACAGACGGCCCTCCAGCCTTTGTTTAAAAACCTCCAAAGAAGGAGACTCCACCACATTCTGAGGCAGTGCATTCCACTGCTGAACAGCTCTTACTGTCAGGAAGTTTTTCCTAATGTTTAGGTGGAATCCCTTTTCCTGTAGTTTGAGTCCATTGCTCAGTGTCCTAGTCTCTGGAGCAGAAGAAAACAAGTTAGTTCCATCTTTCAGTATGACATCCCTTCAAATATTTAAACATGGCTATCATGTCACCTCTTAACCTTCTCTTCTCAAGCCTAAACATATCCAGCTCCCTAAGCCACTCCTCATAGGGCATGGCTTCCAGTCCTTTAACCATTTCAGTTGCCCTCCTCGGAACACATTCCAGCTTGTCAATGTCCTTCTTGAATTGTGGTGCCCAGAACTGGACACAGTATTTCAGGTGAGGTCTGACCAAAGCAGAATACAATGGCACAATTACTTCCCTTGATCTAGACACGATACTCCTATTAATGCAGCCTAGAATTGCATGTTGATACATGACAATGGACGGTCTTTGGGGGGGGGGAGGAGGGTCTACCATACAGCATCTCAAAAAGAGAGAAGCCTGAGCTCTTGAGGGGCTTAGTGTATAAATTGAACAGAACGAAGGGCAGTGCCTGAGTCCGGCACAAGCATGTCTCCATATAATACTTACACAATGGTTTTAATCTTTCAGTCCACACATTTCACCTTATCTGATGACTGTGGTTGATAGGGTGTGTGTAAAGAATTTTCAATGCCTAGGCCTTGTATAGTTGCTCTAAATATTTCATTTTGTAGCTTTGCTTTCCCAGATTCAGAAGGAAAAAAAGAGACACATTCAGACAACATACTAAGCCCTAGTTTAACACTGTGAGAATATTTCCTAATGAGTATTGAGCTCTTGTGCTCTGCCCCTCTTCTTCTGGCATGGAGAGAAGGATGCATTTAGAAGCTTGCTGGTCATCTAAACTTGACAAACTATGGTTAATCTTAGCTATAGTTTGTTTTAAACAAGCCCATTTCAAATCATGGATTGTGAAACGTACAGTCTGGGTGACATCCTGAGCTGTTTTCAGTCCAAACTGGAAACAAAATGAAAAATTCTTAGAACTGGGCTTGGAGACATGCAAAACAGAATATTTAGCATCCTGCTCTCAGGATGCTAGCTATGTTTTCAGACATACAACACAACCAAAGAATAAAGGTTGTAAGTCTACAAAATAAATTATGAACCCACCTTTATATTGCATAATATTTTATGACATAAATTAATCATGAATGTGGTTAGAAGCAATACAGAAGGTTGAATTTAACATATAAATAGGAAGAAAGCATACACAAGCATTGTGTAGCATTACTGAATCAAGGTCTCCTCAGTTCTGATTTTCACCTCTGTTCCAAATTGTCTTGAATAGTCTGAAGAGTTGTGTTCAAGCAAAATTGTAAAGCCATCATCTTATCATTAACTTTCATAATCTCGTCATGAGAGAATCACAGAAGTCAGCTTTAGTGGTCAAGAAACTAGATTGGCTGATCTCAAAGAATAGCATCCTGGAGAATACGATTTCATATTAGGTGAGGCCATGTCTTGCAGAGGTCATGGAGATAGAAGCACCGTGTAGATGTGAATCTTCAGTGAAGAATTTTTAAAACAATTGTATCAAGAAGGGAAATGATTTTTTAAAAGAATTCTGGGGAGGTTTCTTTTTTTGGGGGGGATTTTACAAGGTTTAGCACTTATAGGACTGGCATTTAAATGGCAGAATATTAAGGAAGTTGTTCTTTTATCTGAACTTTGATTAATTGATGAGCTTTCATAGATATAACCCAATTCTTTGGATGTAGTACATTCATATTGGAAGTTCTCTGCATGATGGATGAGAGGAGCAGAGCTGAACATCCCTTTGTCCTATGTGCTGGCTATACTGGAGTTGTAAATCTTTGCATATTTAATTTTTGTATGCCATTTTATTGTATTCAATAAAATTTCAGGACAGGATTTGGAGTTGAAACTGCCATGGTTGCCTTGACCGATGATCTGCATCTAAGCATCGACAGGGGTAATGTGTCCCTGTTGGTGCTTCTAGAACTCTCAGCAGCTTTCGATATGATAGATCATAGCATCCTCCTGGATTGCCTGAGTGGGTTAGGAATCGGAGGCACTGCGCTCCAGTGGTCCCAGTCCTTCCTCTTGGGCAGGTCCCAGAGGGTGTTGCTCGGGGACAGCTACTCCAACAGAAAGGAGCTTACTTGTGGCATTCTACAGGGCACCTTCCTGTCCCTGATGCTGTTTAACATCTATATGACACCGCTGGGTGAGATTATTCAGAGTTATGGGGCTGGGTGTTATCAGTACACTGATGACACCCAGATCTATTTCTCCTTGTCCTGATCGGCGGCCTCAAATTCCGATGGCGTCTCTCCTCTTAATGACTGTCTTAAAGCAGTAATGGGCTGGATGAGGAAAAACAGATTGAGATTAAATCCTGACAAAATGGAGGTGCTCATGGTAGCGGCTCCAAAACCGGGAGTTGGGTTGCAACCTCCGGTCCTGGACAGGGTCACGCTCTCCGTTAAGGACTGTGTTCACAGTCTGGGGGTGCTCTCTGATTCATCGCTTCAGATGATGAGTCAAGTGAATGTGACGGTCAGGAGCGTCTGTTATTAGCTTCAGCTGATACGCCAGCTGCACCCTTTCCTGGAAGTAAGGGACCTCAAGACTGTGGTGCACGTGCTGGTAACCTCTTGTCTAGATTTCTGCAATGCATTCTACATGGGGCTACCCTCGTGCTTGGTCCAGAAACTTCTGTTGGTACAAAATATGACAGCCAGAGTGGTCTTGGGAACATCTCGGAGAGACCATATACTTCCAATTTCAATACTGAAATCTCTCCACTGGCTGCCTATCAGTTTCCGGGCCCAGTATAAGGTGTTGGTTATTACCTTTAAAGCCCTAAATGGCTTGGGTCCAACTTATCTTTGGAACCACCTCCTCCTATACAATCCTTCCCACGCACTCCGGTCCTCAGGGAGGAATTTGCTTCAGCCACAAAAATCTAGGGTGTCTGCAACCTCCCAGAGGACCTTTTCAGTAATCGCCCCCAAATTATGTAATGGCCTGCTGAACGAGATCTGTCAGATGACAAGCTTAAGTAGCTTTTAAAAAGCACTAGAGATGGAACTCTTTCATCAGGCCTTTCCTGATTAGATTCCAGCCTCAGGGGCTGAATCTCCTGGCTTTTTTTTAAATCTTGTGTATATATGTTTTTAGTGTGATTTTAGTTAGATGGTTTTAATTTTATATTGTTTAATGTCTTTTTATGGGGGAGGGTGGGGGTGGGTGGTGCTTTTAATCATTATTACAATGTTTTAATTGTTGGAAGCCTTAGAAGAGGGGCAGGGTATAAATAAATAAATATTATTATTATTATTATTGTGAATACATTCAGAAAATTTATTTCTGCTGAGATTACAAGAGTTACGCACTCTTTTTATTTTATTTTTAACACTTCAAGATTTTCTGTGGGGAAAAATTGGCTTTTGCACAGAAAACAGTACTTGTTTTCTGCAGAACTAAGTTTATTTTCCTCACACTTTTGTTTAAAGGTCTCCCAGTGTTAAACATCTTGGGGCAGTTGGCCATTTCCTTGATTAAGTGCCTCAGTGTGTCAAACCATCCTTTCCCGCTGAGACAATTTATGTGGTTTAAAAAATAAAATCCCATGGATATATACCGTCTTCCATGCTATGAAGGAGGTAGTATCTAAATGTCTCCATCAGATTCAGTCTAGAAGAAGACTGTCAGACATTTTGTCACTGCAAGCTTCACTGCAATTAATATGTTGTATGTCAGCAGAACAATCTTTTATTTATTTATTTATTTAGTTAGTTATTTATACCCCGCTCTTCAGCCACAAGGCTATAGGAGCGGCTTACAAATTGTTTTAAGCAATAGCTATTTACACATCTAACTTCATTAAACAGCTTCCAATGTGTGTTAGCTAATTGCCCCCACAAGCTGGGTACTCATTTTACCGACCTACGAAAGGATGGCAGGCTGAGTGAACCTTGGAGCCCGCTGGAATCGAACTTGCAACTTGCAATGTGGTGACTTGCAGTACTGGCATTTAACCACTGCGCCACCAGGGATCCTTAGAAGATCAGAGGATCAGATTATGATTTTGAAACTTTCCATCAGCTCAGGTAGTGAAACTTACTAATTGCAAAATGGTAATGAGTATTACTAAAGACAACAGGCTAAGTGGTTGTTGCTGCTGCTGGCATCATCATCATCATCATCGTCGTCGTCATCTCAATCTTTGATTCTCCCAGCTTCCTCTTTGTAAACCAAGCAGTTTTGTTGACTATCTTTTTGCTGTCCTAAGTTCAATGTATGAGAGGCAATTCCAGGGTTTACAGTATGAGAAGGTGCGACTATAAGCAAAACACAGTATGTCATAGCAAAATTTCTGGCAATTGGTTGAGACATGGTACAGCCCATAAAAGCAGTCTAGTATTATGAGCCTGTGATAACTTTCCTATTGTGAGACTGATTCCCTTTCATTACATTTCTGGTTGAGTGCAGGTGAGTAGAATAATTGCCGGTGGCAGTGAAAAGGAAGATGAAACTCAATAAAAAAAAAGCTGGGGATGAAAAAGAAAATTCATTTATACATTGTGTGGGTTTGCTGCTGCTGTGAACACAATACTATACTTTCATGTTGAGAGAGAAAAAAAATAAAAGAATCCAGCCTTTAATGTTTGCTTATTTTAACTCTGTTTTTGTTTTGCTACTATGAGAAAGCCTTAATAGTGATATATGTGAAGGAATTGTGCTACAGAACTTTCATGTGAGATCTAAGTCCAATAGCCTACAGTTACAGCCAAATTCATTTTTGTGCGGGTGGTTGGGTGGGTGTATAAAGAAGAGAGAAAGGACATGAAAGGGAAGTACCACTCTGTGTTAGTGTTATTAGGAATGGATGTTTCCAATTAATGGAAACATATCAAGAGATATTTTTGAGCTTCCCCAAGTAATGGAAAAGGAGGTTTGGGGGCTCCTTCTGACATTAGGGAATTTAGAGCTGTTACACAGCAAAATATTATAGACCCCCCTGGAGTTTAAACAGACTCTTATCTCTCATTAATAATCAGAGCTGAAGAAGCTTGCAGGATGACAGGGATATCTCATGGATTACAGCTCCTCCATCTTTGTACTACAAAGTGTCTTGCTTCTGTCCCATTCAATAATATTGGAAGGTTGAGACTACATTGAAGAAGGCTGCATTTGGTTTCCTTCCAATTCTCCAATTCGAGGATGAAGTGGAGTGACAATGAGATAGAATGAACTATAATTTGGACTGCTCCCCCATGCCGCACAACTTTCATTGTGACTAGGTAGCACAGTAAGAAATCATATCAAGTTGTTTCTGTGCTGCTGTGGGTAATATCAGGTGAATTGTTGACATATGTGGAGGCTTTAACAATATATCAACATTGTTTCCATATATAGCTCCAGTACTTGAATCTCTAATATGGAAAAGCTGAATTCAGTTATAAAAAATTGCACTATTGATGCTATTTTTCTAAATTAACAGATATTTCATCATTTTTTACATTACAAATTAAGCAAACAGACTAACCTATGAGTGTGAATCTAAAAGATTATTTAGGAAATACAGTAATCAAATTATTTATGTTCAATAATTTAAGATGGTTACCCCACCCCTTTTTTTCTTCTTCCTATAAGTTCTCTTTTCCAAAAATATCCATTTTTTTTTGTTCTGTTACTTGCAGTTGCAAAACATATAATATACTGTCATATAAATCCAAATTCTTTTGAACAGAGTCAATGAAAAATTATCTCTGAAGGTCAAGTTAATCCTAATTCACCACTTTCCCAGCCTGGTAGATGATGATTCAAAAACATACATACATTTAAAATCATATGTGGCCACATCTTCAGTTATCATCTTTTAATGATTGATGCATGAAATAACGAGACCAGACACAGAAGATTTGTGCCATTCAGGATAGTGTAATAATGAACTCATAGTGGCTATGAACCAAGCCACATCCAGCTAACAAGGGTTTATTTTACTACTTAGGATGGCACGGGGTTACATAAATCAGGAGAGATATCCTTTTCTAATCAAGCTTCATGTGGATTGAGAGGTGTTAAAACATCTGGAACCTTCAGAGGCCAGACGTGTAAAAGTTGTACTGCACTTGTTGGTTTGTTATTTCAAGCTTTCCTGTTAGGATGCTGACCATCAGCAGGAGGAAGGTTGGTAGAGGCTGATCTTAGAAGTGTCAGATTCCTGTTTCCTTAGCCACAGGAAAACCTGAGAACAGAAGGTCTACTTTTCTGTAAGTGGCAAGGGAACATTTTAGCTAGGGTGCTAGGGATTTTTGTTATATTTCCCTAGCTGGTTGTTGGTTCCAAGGTGTCTTTAGAATGTAATCTGTTTCTGTAACTTTGCAACTTTCTAAACTATACCTGGAGAAAGAAGAATGCTCTAAGATATGAAACCTGATTAAATCCTGATTACGTGGTGTAGTGGTTTGAGCGCTGGACTATGATTATGGAAATTAGAGTTCAAATCTCCACTTGGTCTTGGAAACTCATTGGTTGACATTGGACATGTCACACTCACTTGGCTTCAGAGAAAGGCAAAGGCACCCTCTTGCAAAGGAAACCCCATGATAGGGCATCACCATAAGTCCAAAATGACTTGAAAGCACACAGCAATAACAACATAGAATAAAAATTAAATATCCCATTAAGCCTCAGGATGCTTTTGGCTACTTGGCACACACAGGTTCCTTTCTTCCCTGTGGGGGGTGGTGGTGAAGGGAAAATGTTTTTACTTTGGGTTACTCATATGCCTTGCTTCCATTGGGAAAGGTAGAGAAGGCAGTGCTTGGGTCATGTGGGTAGGAGTGGGGAGTCCTGTGTGGCTAGCCCTCTCCTTCTTAACCAAGGGCTTAGGACAGAGGAAAAGCTATGGCAGACAGGCAGAAATTAAACTGGGAAAACTGTCTGGGTTGTGTTCCAAAGCAGAAAATGTTCTACATGCTGAATTTCTACCTTTCATAAGAATACATAAGAATTAGGGCTGTATTTAGATTATTCAGTTTGATTCAGAGCCCTGTTTTGTGATTCAAATGTGGGCTGTTAGATCTATATAGGTGTAGGCCCAATCCATTCTGATTGGGATCTCAAATCTAAATCAAGCTTTGAGAATCTGGATCACCAGTCTTTTCCCATTAGCATTAGAAAACCAAAAATGACTACACCTTTTTCATTTTTTCCCACACAAACGTGTAAAAATTGCCCATACCAAAGAGTAGATTGATTTAGCCCAATTTCAGATAGGTAACTCCAAGGGTTTTGTGCTAAATATGTAGAAAATTTCTTCTTTTTATTTTGAAAAAAAAAGTTCAAAATCTCTTGGTGACTGACCAATCCTGGTGAAAAATTCCATGCTGCTTTTGTTTTGACGCTGCTCCCTCAGAACATTAGTCAGCTTTTTGCTAAAATTTGTTTGACATCTCTCTCTCTGGCTTCTCTTCACAAACGAAGATTCAGGAAGGACTCATCCCGTGCTTTCTGCAAGCGTGCTGATGACTAAAAAGGCCAATCCGAGATAGACAAGTCCGGTTGCAGAAAGCACAGCAGAAGGTTTCCTTGGGTGATGTTTCCGGGTTGTGATTTTTTCTGCATTGTTGTTTCTCTTCAAGACTTGTTTGGCGTGAGTTCTCAAATAAGGCTGCCACATTGTGGATAGTGTGTCTCCATGCCTCCCGATGTGAGGCCAGGGCAGACCATTGTTGGTGATCAATTTGGCCGAGCCTGAGGTGTTGTTTCAGGGAGTCCTTGTATCGCTTTTTTTGAGCGCCCCTCTTACGATGACCCGTGGCAAGTTCACCGTAAAATACTAATGGTCCTCCATCCTAGAAATGTGCCCTGCCCAGCGCAGCTGGGTTCTCAATATCATGGCCTCAATGCTGGTGATCCCTGCTTGCTTAAGGACAGCAACATTCATCACATAGTCAGTCCAGTGTATATTTAGAATTGTGCGTAATCAGTGCTGTTTGACATATAATTTAACTAAAGTCTAACTAAATTATATGATAATGAAAATGAAGCAGCAGTGCACTTGAAGAGACAATGCTTTTTTCCCTTCTACTGACCAGCTAAGCAACTAGTATAATTTAATGAAACAGCATGAAGAGGTGTAGAGGTGACAAAAACATGCTTTATTATCAATAGTCCAGCTGGTTAATCTCTGCTTCTGCTCTCTGGGTAGAATGCCCTCCTTCTCCGTTCATCTCTTCTTCCACACTTCCTCTAATCTCCAAAATCAGCATCTCTTCTCTGACATGAAAACCTTTGGTCTCAACAAAGTCCTCCCAAACTACCACCTTCTCTCTAATATTAAATCCCTTATTCTTCGTTCAGATCCATTACCAGCTGCAAACATGATTTTCTCTTCTTTCTCTGAAAGTACAAAGCCACCCTTTTCATCTCAATAACTTTTATTCCAGCTTGAACATCCACATTTTTTTCATCATTCTGGCTAGACTTTTCAGTTGTATAAATCTCTGTTTATCCAAAAATTCCTGTCCATTTTCTTTTTATCAGCATCTGGTATAAGTCCTCTCTCAGCGATATCACCTCTTTATTTATTAGTTCCCAAATTCAAACTGCATGGTCATCTGGGCTTTCTGTATGTTCCTCCAACATTCTCTCATTTTCTTTCAACATTGTCATCTTTACTAGCCAGTAAACCCATTTGAATACTCAAAAAGTTAGATTTGCTTATATTTCTGTCGATAAAGTAGCAGTGCCAAGCCACCTGCTGTGCCAGCAACTATAATGTACCACTTAATCAAAACAGTATCATTTCCAATGAGAACTCTTATACTTTAAGAGTAATCCAGTATATTTCCATCAAAAAGAAGAAAAATGGTTCCAAACTTCCAATTTTCACTGTACCTTTCATTCATTTGAATAATTACTTCAACATCCTGTTAAGCTTTTTGCATATGTGATACAATCTTAAAAACAATTATTTCAGTGTGAAGTCAAAGGCTTTCATGGCTAGCATCCGTAGATTTTCCTTGTTTTTTCCCCAGGCTGTGAGGCTGTGTTCTGGAAGTTTATTTCTGACATTTTGCCTGCATCTGTGACTGGCATCTTCAGAGAATGGTTGGATAGCACTGTGTGTGGGGTTTATATACTGTGAACCCCTGTTGGGGAAGATATGTAAATTTGTGTATTTGAATGGCTAGTTTCTGGGTGGAGATATGCACTTGTATATTTGAGACAATTCTCCAAAACATACCAGCCCCCGCTCCCAAAATGCCTTCTGCTCATTTCAGGTCACTGGTAGTATGAAGCACAGGTCTTAATGCTAACTACTGCATATCCCAGCTACCTAAGCACTAAACAGCAAACAGCATTCTAATTAGCAAACAGCACCAGGGACCTGAAACCCTCTATTGAACTGTTCCCTCTTTTCAACAGCAGATCATCCCACCATCTTGGTCTGTGATTACCACGGACAGTTGGGTACTCAAAATCTCCTTTCAACCCAAGGTAGTGTCACCATTCCATCTAAACCAAAACATTACCTTACCATCCTTCATGCAAAACGTGTCATCTGAATTTGAGAGGGTCTTTCACTGTCTGGATGCCTGCAGCTCACTGGCCTTCTATGTGCATAGAACATCTACTTTCCAAAAGTCTCCTTGGCTGTTCTGTGCTGTGCGGATTCTAAGAAGGGTCTACCAGTTTCCACAGAACGGTTTTCCAAATGGGTGGTCTCTACTATCCATGTCGCTTACCAGATGGCCACAAAGGACTACCCTCACTGGATGAATGGTCACTCCACCAGAGCAATGGGTGACTTCCACCACATTCCTCTCCGGTGTCTCTCTACAAGATGTTTGCAAGGCAGCAGTATGGTCTCATCCTCTGACTATTGTGACCCATTATAGACTCAATATTTGTCCATGGGCTGAAGGATACTTTGAGAGAGCAGTGTTGTCATCATTCTTACACCATTGACATGGGAGCACTGCACCACTGTGGCATGACCCTCTGTCCTCCTAAATTAGTAGCGTGCTAGTCTCCCATTTGTGTGAGTCACAGACACCATGAAGAAGAAAGACAGGTAGCTTTCCTTTAACTGTAATTTTTCAAGTGGTCATCTGTGAATTCACATAATTCTGTCCAACCTTCCCTCATTATTATGTCCTGCTTCCTTGGTGCATAGATGCTGCTTCTGCAGCGGACATGGAATTGAGGTGTATAGGCAGGAACTGTTAGGATAGAGCCATCGAGGTGAGTGCGGCAACCACCAAAAAGCCTTGCATGATATCTCTAGAAGATTCTGAGATGATGCACTGCACAGGTGCAGATAAAACATTTGTATGAGTTCACAGATGACCACTCAAAGAACTACAGTTACATGTAAGCAACCTGTCCTTCCATGTAAATCTTCATAAGACTGGTCTAAAATTTAGGAACATATTACACAAAGTAGCATGTGTGTGTTAGTGGTAGCACACTGAAGCAGAATTTCATTATGACTAAATCCAACATTACGTAGAGAAGGCCCATGGAAATGCATGGGACTTGTTAGTTTCATGTAATGAAAATCACACTGATTTCAATGTGTCTCCTGTAGTTACAGCTAACATTAGAGGTAGCCTTATATTATTTCATTGTACAAAGCAATATTCTTGCCCTGTCAATGCTACTAATTACCTGCTTTAGTAATTAAAGCTTTGAGTTTCACTCTGCATGATTCCAAGTAATGGTTCATGCACTTCACACCACTCTGAGAGATTCTTCAATGAAATATTACCAGTAAAATGCAATTTATTCTTTAAAAGGGGAACTCTGTTATGTAGATAACTGTTGTATGCAGTCAAGAGCAATAAAAGGAAGAAATTAACTTCTTCTGCTTCAGGCTGTTTTGTCACAGAAGTTGAACTCAAAAATTTGTATTTTGATATTTAACTATCAAATCCAGTACCACTCCAAAGTAGCTGACTGCAGAAACATACACACACCATTTCCACCGCTTCCTCCCCCCACCCCCACATTAACAGATTCAAACAATTGCTTTCTTTCTGAGATGGCAAATTGTGGCACATTATCATGTTTTCATGTGGTTTTCATGTGGGGGGAGTTGCTTTCAAGCAAGAGAAGAAAGTGGAAGAAATTTCTGTTAAAAGATTGAAGAAATTTGTGAAAGAACTGTACCATTTCTGACCGTAAATTTTTTGAATCAGTGTTACCATGAATGCAGAAACCTGAAGCAAGTGGCTGGGGAATAGGGAGACAGTGATGCTTGAGAGCACAAATGCTGACACAATCCTATCACCAGGTGATTATGTTGATGGGTATAGTCTGAGTGCTAGTAGTGTCTGAGATTGTAGGGGAAGATAATTCATCCCTCATGGATTAGATTAAGCTATCTCCATGCTTGGATCATGGATGGCCCTGACAATACCATCAGGCAATATTAGGACCTAGAGGCTTCTAAAGCAGTGGATCAATCTAGAATAAACTTGATTTTTTCAGATGGAACATGGATGGAATATGAAATAGCATCATTAAGTTCTCTAGAGATCATTCTGTTTCAAGCAAAATACTAAAGAGAATTTACCTTTGCTTAACTCTTTAACCTATTATGACACAAGGGGTTTATGCCTCTGAGGAAGGTCAATACAAACATAGAAATCACAGTGTTAAAGAAAAGATGTTAAAGAAAGTATGGAAAAGTATGAAGAGTCTTGCATGAGGCCAAGAAATTGGGAACAGAAGGGACTGTACATTATTAACATGAAAGAACCAGATTGGTGAGAGATGTTTGTGGAGCTGGAGGTTCTGGATAAGGAGTGGTTGATTACAGTATTAAGAGCCTAGATTTAGAGCATGTTATACCATTAAGACACAACAGAATAAGGGGAAGTATACCTAACTTTTACCCAACATAAGTTGTCTTACAAAATTTAGGATAAAGGAGTTAATATATGTCAATATGTGGATTTATGAAATTATTACACAATTTTGTTATCCTAATCACTCTGGGGTCATGATGACCCTCCGAATATAGACATTAACTTGGGGAATTAATGTACTAGCTTTGGCAATGCAAGAGGTGGGTAATGGCAGGACCTTGTGACCAGCTATACCAGTACTATGGAGGAGACATAAACTGGCTAGATTAACAATAATCTTTATTTGGAAAAAGCAATAATAACCACATTCACACATACATTCAGGCATCAACCATTCATGCAAGACTAGCAAATATAGTGGGGAGTATTGGATAAGGGAATAGTGGGGGGAATTTCCAATGGGCGATATGACACCTTTTTCCTGAAGAGATGGGGTTGTGGAAGAAATCCAGTGGAGTGGGGGTCCCAATGTGGAATGGCTGCACAGATGGACAGCATGTCCACAGAAAGGAGATATGTGCACCTGGCTACACAGTTTGACATGGAGTCAAGAGGACGATCATCATAGAATCATAGAATTGCAGAGCTGGAAGAGACCACGAGGGCCATCCAGTCCAACCCCCCTGCCACGCAGGAAATCTTGATCAAAGCATCCCCGACAGATGGCAATCCAGCCTCTGTTTAAAGACCTCCAAGGAAGGAGACCCCACCACGCTCCGAGGGAGTGTGTTCCACTGCCGAACAGCTCTTACTGTGTGACTGTGTGCACTTGAGTTGAGTTTTGAAAAGCTTTTTATAGTAGATATTTGCCTTCTGGTGATGTTATTTTGAGTAGAAGACAATGCTTTAATCTTTTGCTCAAAGATATTCTGGATATGTTAATAATGTTTTGATGGGTTAATACTATGCAAATGAAAGAAAGGAAGAAACATCCTTTGTGTTGGTGAGATGAAGGAATGGAGGGTCATTTGCAAGTTTTGGTTGCCAGCCTTAGAAAATAGGATTAGCCTGGGGTATGGCAAGATGTTGACTTCAGTAGCTTTGCAAATTAACATTTGTGAAGTCGAAGGCTTTCACAGCTGGCATCCATTGATTTTCCTTGAGGTTTTTTCCAGGCTGTGAGGCCATGTTATGGAATAGTTTCTTTCTGATGTTTCGCCTGCATCTGTGGCTGGCATCTTCAGAGAATGGTTGGGTAGCACTGTGTGTGGAGTTTATATATTGTGACCCCCTGTTAGGGAGTATATGTAAATTAGTGTAATTGAATGGTTAGTTTCTGGGTATAGAAATGCAAGGATTGTAGTATCTGTTTGGCTAACATTTCTTTGGAATTTGGCCTTGTCCCCTCTTGACGTAAGCAACGCTTGTCTTTGGGTTTTTCTTTCCCCAGGTTTATGTTAATGGGGGTGTTAAAGTAGGTAACAATTTAAATTTATTTTAAAAGATAATCAGTGTCCAAATGAATGTATCACTGAACTCTTCAAGAGAGCCAGTTAGGCTGACCTCCTTGGAAGGAGAAAAAAGCAACTGATGGCTTCAAGAGTATTTAAATCCTTCATTTGTTGTGAAGCCCATTCATCTGTTGACTTCAGGTACATTTCCATAAACAGTCTTCTTCAGTGGCAGGTATACAGTACTGTATATCTTCAAGTTATTCAATGTCTCCTTCAACCATGAAACTAATAAAAACTACATATTCACCACCATGTTAAAGCTATAGCTATATAAATAGAATATAAATCTATTAATTTACATTACTTACCAATCATAATAAATAGACTTATACACAATAAATCAGTACTAACAGCTTCACTCACCATAGCCTGCTAATGACTTAGAAAAGTTGTGTTGATATAATGAGGCTGTCTCAGCTCCCACCTCTGTTTTAAATTATAGTGTCTTGAAACAGGGCCCTTGTTTGGGTGTTGAACAGCAACAACAACAACAATGTTCTCATCCCTCCATGTCACTAAAGCCAATCAAGGCATGTAATATTAATCACCAAAATACAATAATAGTGCATCAATAGAAACATATGTGTTTTATTTAAAAACAAAACAAAACAAAACAAAACAATGACAACAAACATTTTACATAAAAAGAACAGGCCAAATGTTCTCGCATGACATTCCAGTTACTTATAATTTTTCTGCTTGCTACCAACTGACATTCCATACTTAGCAGTGCAACCCTTAGAAGTGATATAAGAAAAACCATGCCCCAAACAAAATTGGAAACAAAAATACTTAGGACTTTATCAGACCAGGCAAATATGGCATCATAAGAATGCCTAATGATCGTAAAAGGGTGTGTATACTAGACAACATCATCCTTCTGTGATTATGTAAAGTCCAAAAGCCATCTTATTTTATTGATGGGCCAAGCCATCAATTGATCCCCCGTGGTGCTTTGTTGCCTGCAATGCTGGAGTTTGAATCTGCACACCATTGAATTCATGTGAATACAGCATCAATGGGCAAACACTCCCAGGTGTGATCAGAACAGCCAGGTAGGGGACACTCTTTGTATGACCCCCCCCCCCATGTACTTGGGAGTTTAAATGTATGTTTTTGTGCTTTGCTGTACTTTTTGTGTGCATTTTTTCTTTATTTTTTAAATTTCCTGCACTAGCGTCTTCTCATGAGAATCCACAAGATCTCAACCCCGGAAGTAAATGGAACTCCATTTATGCTCCATTACTGCCAGGGAAGCCTCATTCACACCATTAAGGTCAGGTCTGGTAGGGGGGGGGCGTTCTTTTGCCGGCATAAAAACAACACAATTTTTGCTGGTAAAAGAACATTAAAGTAGGGTGGTCTGCTAAAGTCCATAGAGGTTGTATTCATAACAAGTGACATATTGTCACTTTAAGTATTTGAAGGGGTGTCACATTGAGGATTGAGCAAGCTTGTTTTCTGTTGCTCCAGAGATTGGAACACAGAGCAATGGATGCAAGCTCCAGGAACAGAGATTCCACCTCAACATTAGGAGGAACTTTTTGACAGTAAGAGCTGTTCGGCAGTGGAACGCACTCCCTTGGAGCATGGTGGGGTCTCCTTCCTTGGAGGTCTTTAAACAGAGGCTGGATGGCCATCTGTCGGGGATGCTTTGATCATGATTTCCTGCATGGCAGGGGGTTGGACTGGATGGCCCTCGTGGTCTCTTCCAACCCTGCAATTCTATGATTCTATGATTCTATGATATATGTTCAGTAATACATTCATTTGGACATAGATTATTTTTTAAATTGTGTAATAATTTTATAAATCTTTCATCCTAACTTTTGTTGATCAGCTTCTATTGGTTATACCATGAAGAACCACAAAGAAAGGAAACAGTTTTCAAATAGATAGCTGTGTTAGTCTGTTTCAGGGGAAAAAAAAAAAAAGGGAAAACAGTGAGAGGGAATGAAGGAATCCAGCAGCACTTTGACACCTGAACATGCACTTTCATGGATATCAATCCACTTCTTCAGATGCACTGAAATGATGCTCTTTGTAGCCTCTATTGCCACTGAACTGATGTGATGTAAGATTGTAATTAGTTATATTGTATTGAACCAGTAACCTATCCAGCCCCGCTTTCATTCAGAGTGACGAACCAAATCAGAATCTCATGAAAATGATATTAGTGGAATAGCATGAAAGAAGATGTTTATGGAAAGTCCACAAGCAAGATGTTGACCCAAAAGTATTTTATAAGTGCAACAGTAACTGGTAATGAGAGCAGAGATGGGAAAATTAGCACAAAAAAAGGTCTATAGTTCATTAATTGTTAGTGAGTTGTTAGTGAGATAAATATGAAGCTCACTAACAGTTAATTGACTTGTTAATCCTTTTCTACTAATTTTACTCTTAATGACTGAGAATCATACTGCCTCTGAGAGTGGAGGTGATATATCATTATCATGACTATCCTCCATACAATTTTAATAGATCAGAAAGGAAACATAATTCATTTAGATTTTCATATGTATCGACTTACCATTCAGAAATGGATTCAGTGGGTCTACTCTGGTTGGAACTAATAATTGTATTTAAGCCATAAGTGGCAGAACATTTCATATTGACATGAACTAACCATTTCTTGGCTTTAGGCTCCTTGATTAGTAATATTCTATTTTTCACTTCATTGTGAAACTAGGTTTTTTTAGAGTGATCCCAGGTTTGTTTTGTTTGTTTGCTGATCACTTGTGATGATGACATTTCTATTTGTTATAGAAACTACTTAGGAAAAAAAAGTAAAGCAGGAAATCATATATTACAACTAATGGTTGAGCAATGACTATGTAAAAATGTAAACCTGTAGACTCAAAAGCTCAACATGGAAGAACTTGTATTATGATGACTAGTATGTCTGATCACAAATTTAAAAAATGCAAATTTGTATAAGTGTTGTTTTTTATGCTTTCTGCATTGATAATTATTTCAGTAGCACATCACGTTATTTTTCATTAAGCAAAATGATCTCATTGAACTCATGTCTAGAATGTATTACAATAATTTTTAATGCACATAGTGAGCAGCCAACCATCTTTTAAAAGAACACAAAATACTCCCCAAGTGCGTTTTATACAATGTTCATTTAAATAATTCTAAACTTTTGCTGTACTTTTCTTGATAACTAAACGTGATTTTATTTCACAGTACATTAATTTCTATTAGACGTTTTGTATTTTATTATTAACATACATTTATTATTTCAGTAAATGAATCTAAGGTAGTGTTTTCTGTTTACTTCATGCTTCAATAATCCAAACAAATGACTCTAGGAGAATAAAAAAATGTTTGTGACATTCCATATTTTAAATTATATTTATAGACTTAAGAGTACAGAAATCCTTACAGTTTTGTTTTCCTGCACAATAATACATTCCATGTCCATTAACAGTTTTTTTAATCATGTAATAGCATCCTCTACAGCTGTCTTATGTAATGTGTGTCTGTTAAAAAATAGTTAATTACAGATATGAGACAGATTACATTCCTAATTTAATAGTAGAAATTGTTTGCAAAGAAAGTCTTTTTATTATTAACTATTCTCGACATTTATGCAGCTGGTAGTGATAGAAGTCACTTCAAACCAGGAAGTTAACAAATTCAGCTGAGAATTATATTGTCCTAAAAATTTGTGGTTTGCTTTCAAATAGCCTCACAGTCTTTCTATGATACTTCACTTAGTAGAGCATCTAATCATCACAATGGTATATGCCTTACTGATTATCTCTATGACACTATTATTTTGCAGTGTCTTTAAATAGATTTCAATACAGAGCTACATGAGCAGCTCAATACATCAGCAGCTCAAAAGTGTGCTGTCTACTCTAAAATTTGCACTGATTTCAACACATTTGAAAATCATAATGATTTGCCTGACCTATTATTATGGAGTTTTCTGTGGAAGATCTCTTTGGAGAAGGGTGACAAGCTGTCCAAATATCAGGCAAATCAGATAAAAGATAGCACAGCTGCAGCAATATAAATATTGGAAATAGGACGGCTTCCCTATTACCTCAGTATTCCCTGCCATCTTTTGTTGTGTGGGAGAAATGATCAAAACCTAAAGGTAAAGACTCTTAAAAAGACATGTATGTCTCCTAAGTGTTCCTTTTATTTAGTTTTTTTTTTCAAAAAACAAAAACAACAACAACCATGGTGTGCTGAATGTTACAGTGCCAGTGAATTCCCATGCTATTAACAAGTAGCCCACATACCTCTATTTTCTTCTGATGTCCCTCTCCAACAACCTATCATTTTCTGTTGCCATTTTTAGTGAGACTGCAGAAATAAACTGAAGTATTTGGGGTTAGTGTGGGTTTGGGGAGTATCCTTGTAGTAGTGGTGTGGGGTATTTTTGCATGTTTTCATTCATTTGTGGAGGGGGGGCTTCTGCATGATTTAGAGCTAAAATTACCCCAAATCATTCTGCTTTTTTATTTTAAAAAATGGGGAGTTGGGAGCTTTGGAAGAATATGGAGGGTTTAGGGGTCACAATGTGGGGTCCAGGGGCTGTATGTATTCTATGGACTGCACTTTCCCCACCCCTGGTGTATGGGGATTATGTACCGGGTGGTCACTTCTTTCAAGATATGCTCTTTTCCTACTCCTTTCTACCTTGCCAAGCATTATTGTCTTTTCTAGTGAGTCATGTCTTCTCATGATGTGTCCAAAGTATGACAGTCTCAGTTTAGTTGTCTTGGTTTTTAGGGAGAGCTCAGGCTTGATTTGCTCTGGGACCCATTTATTTGTCTTTTTAGCAGTCCACCGTATCCAGAGAAGTCTTCTTCAGCATCGTACCAGCTTTCTTAACTCTCCAGTTTTCACAACCATACATAGAAATGGGAAATATGATGGCATGGGTGATCCTAACTTTAGTATTCAGTGATATATCTTGACACGTCAGGATCTTGTCTAGTTCCTTCATAGCTGCCCTACCATGTTCTAGTCTTTTTTTTTTCTGATTTCTTGTCTGCAGTCTCCATTCTGATTAAAGACTGAGGCAAGGTATGGAAAATCTTGAACCATTTCAATGTCTTCATTGTCCAGTTATGTAAATCTTCTGTGGTCATTATTTTTTTTTTAATGTTCAACTGTAAACCTGCCTTTGTATTTTCTTCCTTGACATTCTTCAGTAATTGTTCCAAGTCTTTGCTATTTTCTGCAAGCAATATGGTGTCAACTTCATATCTTAAATTGTTAATGTTCCTCCAGTTTTCATGCCTCCTTTCATGTCTAATCCTGCTTTAGGATGGAAGATAAACAAATAGGGTGATAAAATGCACCCTTGCCTGACCCCCTTGCCAATTGGCAACCATTCCGTTTCTCCATATCCTGTCCTAACAGTAGCCTGTTTTCCCAAGTACAGGACAATCAAATGCTGTGGCACACCCATTTCTTTAAGACTGGTCCATAGTTTTTTGTGATCTACATAATTAAAGGTTTTGCTATAATTTATTTTTCAGGACCCTGGGTTTAAAAATAAAAATAAAAATCACCACAAATCTTTGACAAATCTCTTAAGAAGAATAGGATTGTGACAACATTCTTCTCCACACATAGATTTTAGACAGCAAACATGCTTCCTGAAGAGGAAACTCTGTATTCTGCACAGGAAACACCTTTTCTGAGCAACAACGGGGGGGGGGGGTAGAAAAATGTGGATTTCTGCAGAAAATAATTCCCAAAAAGGCTTAGCAAAAGTGTGAATATTTGAGGGTGAAGAACACAAAGATTTACCTCCCTGTTGTGGGTCCCTTTGATATTGGCCAAAGGTTCTGAATAAGTGGCAAGTAGATATTCCCAGTGCAAATATTGGCCTTGTTACCTTATAGATAAAAGAAATTCCCCAAAGGTGATCCCATCTCATATTATATCACAGTGCTCTTGATAACTGGATACACTTTTCATTGTAGTCGTCAGTCCCTTCAATTTACAATTAATACTACAGTCAATGATAGAAGAGAACAACTGACTTCAGTCTGAGTGTTTAATTATCATATGAGGGGTAGGGAACAGATATAAGTACAGGACATTCTTATCCTGGAATACTCCCAAATAAGTTCTGTTGTGTTCAGTGGGACTTACTCCCAGCTGTGTGTAGGAGTGAGACCTACTGTGATAACTACCAATAATTTTTCCCAAATTTTAATCCAACCTCTATTTCAATGGATTTTAAAGATATTAATATCTCTAAGTCTTGCTTGAAACAACACTAGTCTCACTGCAATTACAAAATATTCACAATGCTGAATCATTAGAGAAAATGGATTTAATTTAGATTTTAATTTAGATTTCATATATTTATATACAGAGAGAGAGAGAGAGGAGAAACTGACTCATCATTATCATTTTGAGAAAAACATTATTGAATCATTGAAAATCCTATTTAACCAGTAATACAAAAGTTCAAAATGCTATTAACATTTTCCCTTGGTGCTGAGCCAAATGCTCTCTGGTGTATTGGCACGAAACAAAGATTTCACTTGGGCTCAAGTTTCCCAAAGTTTTCCCTTCAAGAATAGGTTCTTCATGACTGATCACTTATTTTAGAAGCCTAATTTACTATGGGTTGATATATATTTTTTTTAATTGCACTTATTCTTAATCATTACTGTATGCAGTTGTCACATAGCCAGATTTAGTTGACTATGTGATTACAGAGGAGAAATTCAGGCACTAATTCAGATACTTTTAAAAACACATGATAGTAATGTTGGAATAAGCTTTATTCATTTATTATCCATGAGATCAACATATAGTTAAATCAGATTGACTAGATGATAACATCCTTATTACAAGAAGGAAGGATGATTTGAGGTCAAATGCCCTAACATAATATTACATTTTGGTTTCAAAAAGGCTATAAATTGAGACTGAATTTGCAATCCACGTATTGAGGTGATGCTAAGATTCATTTATTCTTTCTTTTGACAATATATAGGAGTTGTAGTGTGAGCAATGATCCTTTCCAAGCTCTGCTTTTAATGAAATGATGATGATGATGATAAACTTTTTCCCACCTTTAATACCTTTTCAAACATTGCTTTTAAGAACACATGCCAAAATATTTTCCCAAGTGCTGTTTCAAATAAAAGAAAATAGCAAACATTTCCCATTCTGTTTTTAACACTTTTCTAAATGCTGCTTTTAACAACACTTGAGAGTTCTAGTTAAACCAAAGAAACTTTTCCAAGAAAGTTTTCCAAATTCTGTCTCCCTCGTTGTCGCAAAGAAAAGAGGAGGAGACCAGGGACAGCAAGGAACTAAGTAAATTTGGCTAAGCTCCGCCCCTGCCTCCTCCCAGGGGCCATGGATTAGACATGCCATGGCTAATCCTGTCTCTTCCATGGCATCATTAAAACACCTCCCCTGGCTCAACCATTCTTGCTGGTCCAGGGGGGGGTGTTTCTTCCATTAATCAATGCTGTTTATTACCCACATTTTCTCTTCATCTGTGGAATCCTCCTTCATCCTTCAAGTATTTATTTGATACTCATGCTACTACTCATCAGCAAATATTTAAATGGGATGGAGATAATGAGGATGGGGATAAGGTTAAGGATGAGGATGATAGTCCAAATGATATGTGGAAGACTTGTTGCTTCCTACTGTTCATACTCACGATTGTTCTTTTCTAGGGCTGGCACTTAAAAAAAAAATCTTGTTACACCATACAGACAACTGCTGTCTTCATTTTCTTCACTTCCACCCTGCTTCATGCTGATTCTCTTGGGTATTTTATGGGAAAAGTGCTCTCTGACATTTTACTGAAGGTAACCAGTGGAAAGTGACAAGGCCCATGCTGTCTCATTCCCATTCTCCTTGCCTGCACATGTTGACCAAGGTGAAAGGTATGGAGCATTTTCAGAAACAATGTTCACAATCTATCTTTTTGAATTGTTGTTGACTGCCTTCAAGTTGTTTCTGACTTATGGTGACCCCAAGTTGACTCTGTCACAGGGTTTTCTTTTGGCAAGATTTATTCACAGGTGGGCCTTCCTCTGAGGCAGAGAAAGTGTGACTTTCCCAAGGTCACCCAGTGGATTTCCATGGGCAAGCGGGGATTTCAGTTTTGGTCTCAAGAGTCATAATCCAATGCTGAAACCACTATTCCACTTCACATCCTGACTAGCAACATGGGGAGCAAATTAAGTTTGCCTTTTTCAGGGCTGGCATACTATTGAACCCAGGCTGAACTTTTTGGGGGAGAAAGGACAATTTTCAATTCAGTGTATCCAAAGCTGGCTCCATACACCTATTAAATGCCCCATATTTAGAATTCTTAGCCAGAAAACTCTAGTGCCTCTCTAGCTTGCTACAGATCCCATGACTGCATAGGATATTGCTGTGGCAGTTCCAGTGGAATCATAGCACTATCATTGCATAATGTGTAAGGGTCTAAACTTAAACGCAGGTCTAAACTCCAAATATGTCTCCCCCACTCACACACAAAAGAGCTATTTGCAAATCTTATGTATATGTATGAAAGTCTGGGCAATCTTGGCAACAAGACATAAACAGCCCAGTTCTGTACCAGACTATTCCAAATCTGTGCTCAGAATGCACTATGGAAATCAGGATGCTGTATAAAGTATGTCATTTAACCTACATAACTTCATTGAAAATAGATGGATTGCTTTGGAACAAATTAATGTGCTAAAGAATTAGAAGGCAAATAAGTCTTACCATGGAGTTTGATCAAATTAATTAATAAATGAATATGATCAGGGCCAAATCTTTTTGAATAAACCTCTTTGATTTCAATATACTAGTTTAGGGATCACTTGTTCTTTTGCAATTCTCATTCATTTTAATAGGGTTTATATGGGATAATATCCTGGCATATTATTTTTCTTGGCACGCTCTTAATTTTCGTACAAATAAATATTTATAAGATTACACTTGCAATTCAAGAGTTGTTTTCCTCTTTAAAAGTTTTTTTAAAGTTTTCCATAGAAAGAACAAAAGCCTCCTGAAAATAGAAACAATGTTATTAATGAAAAAATGTATCTATTGGGAATTACCTTTTTTTGGTAAGCAAATATGGCTTGCCTATAGGTTTCTGTGAAGTAACATTTGCTGATAAAGGATAGGTGTTTACCTTATCCTACTTATGAAGTGAAGTAGAAAAAAAATGCCCTAAAGATGTCTCCAAAGCTCCACATGATGTCTAGCCTGGGGTTTTGCAATCTGTTCTCCTGTTTAATATTTCAGTAAATATCACTATGTTTCACCTAAAGCAAGACAAATTCCAGTCTCCACTGCAATTGATGGTTGCCTGGGGCCTCAGCCAAAGCATCAGGTGTGAGACAGTGCTATATCACAAGCCTATGGAATTAATGTCAGTATCCAGCTTCTTCGCAGATGGAAAAATTTGCAGTGAGGCTTTGCATGTTTTCCTTTCCTTAAAGGTTCAGTCTCTTAATAGAATATAAAACCACAGAAACTTGGAATATTCTACATTATATATACATAAACCAAAGTACTTAAAAAAAAATCTTCATCCTTTCTTTTGGAAGAATGAAGGCATCCCCAGACTAATTTATTTTTATGTTAACAATCATTGAATCATAGAGTTGGAAGAGACCACAAGGGTCATCCAGTCCATCAATTTGAGAGTATTTTTTGCACCCACTCAGAAATTAAGGGGCAAACACAGGTAAATGGGTAAACTAGGGCTGAGCCTGGAGATGTTCACAGCTTTCCTCCTCAACACAAAAGCTGAGACACCTATGCCCTGGTGCCATGCTGTATGCTGGAGATCCTGCACTGAGCAGGGGCTTGGATTCAATGGCCTATGGAGCCTCTTCCAACTCTATGATTCTTCACAGTATCTCATCAGTCAATCATTCTAAAAGGGTTCGCCCTACCTACTTGCCCACCAAATCCCAATTGTGTGCAGAGCTGAATCTCATTCTGGGAGAAAGATGGGGTATGAAATTGATTGATTGATTGATTGATTCAATTGATTGAAATAAGAGCTGGTCTCAAGGGTTATTCCTTTCCCAGTATCTAAGCCCCATACAACCCTAGGAATCAGTCGAGCAATCAAGCCTTCTAAATGCTCACCTTGTCCTCAACCCTTTCCACCAGTTCTGCACTTCCTGCCTAGGATGAGGTGAAAGACATTACTTTTTGCTGCAGTCCTCACAGTGTCATCTAAAATAGCAATCAGGCCAATCTGCAGGTACTCAAAATGATGTCCGGAACCTCCTCAGATAAATGTACACTATTTCACTTGAAACAAATATCCAGATGAAATAACATCACACCAGTTCCTTTAGCCAGCACATTCAGCAACTTATGGTTAACTTTGCCCCTGGGTCTGGCTAAGCGTCATGCACACTCCTCACCCTCCAACAAATCTAGGGGTCAGAGTTGACCTAAACCACCCAAGGCCATTGTGCACAATTCTCCTACAGATCTTCCTAGGCTTGAATAATCAAGACCTTTCCTTTTGAAAGGCCCAAGTTATTGCTCTACAGAAGGATAAGCAAATTACCTGTGTAGATAAGGCCGTAGTCACCTTAGAGCACCACTCTGATTGGTGCTATTGCTTAGCATGCAAAATTTAAGTGTCCCATCAGTTGTTGGAGCAATCTAAGGGTAACCCTCCCAAGTCTATCAAATCCCTCTATCCAGACACACATACCTCTCAGTTTATCCTCAGAAAGCCAACACTGTTGAGCCACTGAGTCAATTTTTGTACTCAAAAAGGTCAGAGAAGAGGAGAGGTCTTCATTTTCTTATGCTAAGGGAACCCCAGGTGATATGAAAGAATTCCTCCATTAAGTACTTGACCCACTGGTGCTCATGAAAGGGAAGTTGTCACGACAGAGGTCTGTTATAGCATGGAGTTTCCATTCAAATACAGTACTCAACTTCTCAAAGGTTGTTCATGAAACTGCACAACCCATCAGAAGGGTCATATCTAAATAAAATTTCCCTTCCAATTGAAAGCCCTAGCACTCAAAGTCCTCTGGAGGAATTGACAGCAAACAGAAGGCAGACTTGATGCCACATTTTCCAAGCCCAGGTCCATTTCCTCCCCACTACCACACCATGTGCACTGCAGTGTCAAAGACCATACAAAGGTGATTGGGAGTGATGTTATTAACAGAGTCACCCCTTAAATACGACATATAATGAATCTGGTGAAATTCACTTGGGGGTTTCTTAGGCACTATGTCTGAAGGAGATACCCTAAGGTTGGGTATAAGGGGAGGAAATAAAATAGGCACTCAACTTCACTGATTCCTTTACCAATTCAAACCCTAATTACAACCTGCAAACCTCTAACTGACTTGAAAATAGCTGACATAAAGGAGAGTTTTGCCGATAAACGGAATTGACAACCCAAAGTCAAATCCTGAAAGCAAGTACAGTTGTCCCTTCACATTTGCTGCAGTTTGGTTCCAAGACACCTCCCCCCTCCTTGAATACCCAAATCTGTGAATACTCAAGTCCCATTATATGCAATGGCATAGCAAAATAGTGGCTCTTGTATAAGATAGTAAAATCAAGGTTTGCTTTTTGGATTATTGTTTTTTAAAGAATATTTTCAAGCCGTGAATACTTAAATCCGTGAATGCCAAATCCGTGAATATGGAGAGACAACTGTAATCCACTGCATCCTTGTCAGGATAGGCCAAGTTCAAAAGTGGGGGAAGTTAATTGGACTGTGGCCTTTCCAGTATATGCTGCCCAGTCCTACCTCCTTTGTTAAAAAACTGAAATGCTGTTCACAACCCCTTTATTTACCTTGTCTTCCTTCTGAACAAGCTGTGAAGGCATGTGGAAGAACTCCCTCCCCATAGAGGGAGAACTCATGCCTATAATAACACTGCTGCCTGTGGGCAGAAAGCTAGAATGGGCTCAACCCTGTGCACCAAGTGGCTACTATCTGATCTGTCACCCTGCACCAGCTGGGCAGACATCATGAACTGGAGCCACCAATGTGGCTGCTATTTGTCCCACCTCAAGAATGGGTTAATGGCCTCTTGCATCCTAAATACTTAATCATGTTGATGCCAGGAAAGACATACTCTATATAGATAATGTCAATGTATTGCAGCATATGAAGGGACTTCCAAGGTTGCAACCAGACTAGTACTCCAGTTTAAATTAGAAATCCAGGCAGCCAGTTTTCCCATTCCTATCCACCTTTGTCTATGCACTTTCTCTTTGACATCCTCTTCTACTTACCTATTGAATAGTTCTGACAGGTCATTACTCCCCCTTCCGAACCTACTCTTTGGTAGTGGAGAGAAGGCATTCACCTAAGGGAATGATTGGTACCTGAAAGGGAGTGTCTGGAGAAGCACCATATTGTAACCTATGTCTGGCACCGAAGGGCAAAGCCAAATAGAGCTGCTAGAAGCCCTCTGAAGTGGCTGCTACCAAGGTAAGCCTCATGAAAATGCTTCTGGCAACAAGCAGCTCCCCATTGTTGTTCACACACTCAGCAATGTCATTATGTGGACATGATTAGAGCCAGGATGAACAATTGGTCACTTTAGGCATTCAAGATCTGGGTCTGACCTAACTCCCCCAAGGCCTCACCTGAAACTCTGGCATCATTGGCCAACCTCTTCATGTATAGTTTACTCAATGTCATTGCTACATTTTCTGCCTCCTCACCGCTCAACTAGAGATGGAAAGATATACAAAAATATTTGATTTTCCCTGATAATTGTGTTTTTCAGGTGTTGAGAAACCCTGATGAGAAGAATCCTGGACTGATGAGAATCTTTGCAGTTTGGGACTTACCCTGCATCCAACTCACACATGGTTACTTTGCACAGAAAACAGCCTTTTCTGCATAGAAAATTCTGCATAGCTGCCTTGAATCCCATCTGGGAGAAAGGTGGGATATGAATCCAATAAATAAATAAATGATAGAAAATAATTTTTCAATGCAAAATTATTAATTCCTGTGCAGAAAATCCTGTAATTGGGGATGTATTTTGCATAAATTTCACACACAATTGATTTGCATGGAAAACAGCATTTTCTGCACAGGAACTAACATTTCTGCATTAAACATTATTTTCCTTGCTGAAAGTAATTCACACATGATTGTGAATTCACACATGATCATTTTCTGTGCAAAATGATCATGTGTGAATTTTGCATAGAGTAAGTCCTGAAATATGGATGGCTTTCAAAAACTGTGTGGTTTTTGAAGGTTTTCTCACAATGGAAAGAGAATAGCTGCAATTACTCATTGCTACCTTCGTAAGTACCTGCAGTGCACCTGTCTGCACTTCCATGCCAGGCAAAACTCACCACAGTTTCTGCAACTGTGCGGAATAATATATTTGTAAACTACCTTGGAAGGATTTTTTTTCCTCCAGAAAGGCAGGATAAAAATAGTTGCAACCTTTTTTCAAAAAAATCTAACTATTTTTTTAGCTGAGTATTGTTGACACCATAATAGATTTGTAAGGATGCAGTAGAATGGATTGTCTAGTGAATTCATGGCAGGTATGAGATTCAAACTGGAAAAGGGGGATTTTTCCTGTTCCACTGCTCAGTCACTTAACCACTATGTTACTGTAAAAGTTTTCTAGAGGTGACGGCAGCAGATGCTGACCCCAAGGCTGTCAGTTCTGACTTTTCAGATGATGAGCCAAGCCAACCACACAGAGCTATTTACTTTCCCAGGAGTACCTGCTGGGCACAATCCAAAGCCAACAGTGCACAGTTCTAAGGCAAAACAACAAAAAGGAGTGTTGCAGCAACTTGAAGACAAACCACTTTATTATTATGACATATGTTTTCATGGTCTGCTACATCAGACACATGAAGCAAAGCTGTAGGCTTTCTATTTCATTGCATAATTTAATCAACTTGACTATGCAAGTTTGTCTGTATTATTACTAGTATTTCACACACACCTCAATGATAACAAAATCCCCACCCATGTGCATTTTTTGCATTTTTTTCCCTTTTGCCTCCCTTGGTCTACTACCAAACAGGGTTTGTTGTTATAGATATATAAGCTGATGTCTGTTTTTATAACTTGGTTTAGAAAAGGTACTTTCCTCCACCACTTTTTCATCTGTTTGTTTTATTTGTTCTGTTCCAACTTATAGTAACCCTAAGATGAACTTTTCATGAAGGTTTCTGAAGCTGAGGTTGTGTGACTTGCCCAAGGTCACCAAGTGTGTTTTCATGGCTAAGTGGGAATTCAAAGTCAAATTCAAATTAAAACTCTGGTCTCCAGAGTCGTAGTCCAATACTCAAATCAGTATGCTACACTAGCTCCATCTATACTTAGATGTATTTCTCACCTCATTTGAATGACTCTCAATGACCACCAGTAAGTTCTGTACATGCCACCTCCCAATGACTGTTAAATAACTCTGACTGACCACTTCTAGGACCATAGCCATTCTGGTACCTTTCTCCTTTGTATTCCACATAAGAACACAGACATACATTAATTGAGGCTACATTCATCACATCTGAAGAAGTGGGCTTCACTCCAGAAGGTTTAGGCTACATGAAAGATGGTTGTTATTTTCCTGCAGCAGCCTAACACAGGTGCCCCATTAGGAAATCTGTAAATAGAGAGCAAAGTATTTCAGATGATAGTATTGCTCCACTAATTTTCTTTGAAATACTATGATATACCTGATGGAAACCTCACTCTTAAATTTTATTAATAGTCAAGGTCCAGGTAGAATCTGCAGGAGACAGGCAACATTTTATAGTGGTTTGAATCTTGGACTAGGACTTTGGGAGCCTAGGGTTCAAATTCCTACTCAATCGGGGAATTCCACTAGGTCATCTTGGGCAAGTCATAGGCTCACATCTTAAAGGAAGGCAACAGCAAAGCTCCTCTGAATAAGTCTTGCTAAGAAAATCCAGTGCTGAGGTCACCGTAAACAGGAGTCAATTTGAAGGCATATATATATAAACAAGCAGCACAATACACTCTGTAGGAACAATCTTACTTGCTCTATCGAGCCTTATTATGATTATTTCTGATTAGTTACATAGTCCTTCTTTGCCCTTGTGATAAAATATATAGGTGCACGATGAATAATAATAATAATCATTATTATTATTACTCGCCCCTCTGTTAAAAACAATCAGGGCGGCTTACAACCATTAAAATACAACAATACTGACTAAAATCCCTAAGCCCCACCCACCCCACCTCCCCCATAAAAGATATTAAGCTAGTATCAAATTAAAATCCACCTAAACTAAAATCACATAAATAAACAAATACAAAAATCAATAGCCAGAGAGACTAAAAGAGGCCAGGAAGTGCAGCTCCTGAGACGGGGATCTAATCAGAAAAGGCCTGCAAAAAGAGATCTGTCTTTAGTGCTTTTTTAAAGCTACTCAAGCTAGTCATCTGACGGATCTCGTTTGGCAGGTCATTCCATAATTTGGGGGCAATTACTGACAGACAGTCTAGATTTTTGTGGCTGAAGCAAGTTCCTCCCAGAGGACCACAGTGCACAGGGAGGATTGTATGGCAGGAGATGGTTCCGAAGATAAATTGGACCCAAGCCATTGAGGGCTTTAAAGGTAATAACCAACACCTTATACAGGGCCCAGAAACTGATAGACAGCCAGTGGAGAGATTTTAATACTGGAGTTATATGGTCTTTCCAAGATGTTCCCAAGAGCACTTTGGCTGCCATATTTTGTACCAACTGAAGTTTCCAGACCAAGCATGAGGGTAGCCCCATATAGAGTGCATTGCAGAAATCTAGAAAAGAGGTTACCAGTACGTGCACCACAGTCTCGAGGTCCCTTATTTCCAGGAAAGGGTGCAGCTGGTGTATCAGCTGAAGCTGATAATAGGCACTCCTGTCCGTCGCATTCACCTGATTAGTCATCTGAAGCGATGAATCAAGGAGCACCCCCAGACTGTGAACACAGTCCTTAACGGAGTGCATGACCCCATCCATGACTGGAGGTTGCAACCCAATTCCTGGTTTCAGGGCCGCTACCGTGATCACATCCGTTTTGTTCAGATTTAATCTCAATCTGTTTTCCCTCATCCAGCCCATTACTGCTTTAAGACAGTCATTAAGAGGAGAGATGCCATCAGAATTTGAGGCTGACGATAGTGACAAGGAGAAATAGATCTGGATGTCATCAGTGTACTCATAACACCCAGCCCCAATAATTGAGTGGAAACATTCTCCTATCCTTGTGAGAGAAGTTTTGAAAGTGAAATTAATGCCCTTCTCTCACCTGCATCCCTCTAAATCTAGAACACTGTCAGTCTTCTCAAATCCTTGCATTGTCCGCTGTTATAAAATGCTGGCAAGTGATTCCTGATTTGTATAGGATTATGAATTAATCTGGCAAATGTGCATCTGAATTAACCTGAAAATGTGGCAAGTTGATAGTGTTTTGTAAACTCATATTATGCCAAACTATGTAGCAAAATATATATACAAAGTCATTGAACATGGTTCATCCCATAGAGAGGGAAGATTTTCCATAGAATCCCTCTTGTCTCACATTGCCAAAATCCTTGGCCAGTCCCACTATTATTGCTTTCTGTGGCAGAGACACTTAAACTATCTATAACATACAGGTTACTTGCAGAGAGAGCTGTTAACCAATCTACATTCTCTTCTTACTATGATCTGATATGACTCATGGAAAAGTTTTTCTGTAAATACATTGTGGGATGTTGCTCTCTGTCTTAATCTCTTTTTAAACAAACATTTTACTATATAAAATCTACATGCAATAAAAATAAAACAGCAACAAAAACACAAACGACACATCACATACTACATACAAATGACATAATACCAAAATTAAACACATTCTGCACACCTGCCACTAAACTAGTTAAAAACTAATTTTAAAAAAGATGACCCCCAACTATCCTTTCTGCAGTTATAATTTAACTATACTTTAATTTAATTTAATTCAATTGAATTTAATTTAAAAAAACAAGAGGCTTAAATTTTGGGGTGAAAGAGAGGGTCCCCATTTAGGGCATTACTATTTGCCCTTCTTCTGAGTAGGTTGTCACTACATACCCTTATCCTTGTGGGCACCTATGATGTTCTGGATTATTATGAATGTATATTAGTGGGAATAAGGTAAATTATTGTGGTTTTTATATACATTAGAGATATTAAGGTACCGTAGGTGGTCTATTGGGAGGGATGAGAGCATGGAATGTTGGCAATGGCCAGTGATTGGGAGTTTTAATTTGCTTTTAAATATGCAAGTGGGTTAGTTAGGATCAGTTAGAATTAGCGAGTAGAGTTAGCATTGGAGCAGCAATAACTTGCATTATAACAAGAAGTAATTGTGAATAGTTCCACTGCTGTCTGTTAAATAAATAATCTTGTTTATACACACATTACTTTTGGAGTTGCTATGCTGAAATTAGGTTGTTGATAAAATCAGGTACACTGGTGACTGTGGTGGCAATAGATGTATAATTGCAGGTAATTATTACAAAGAGGGTAACAGCAACCATTTAAGCTGGGTAGTCACAGAAGCTAACAGCAATTCAGATAATCAGAAGAGGGGTATAATAAATGGTGACAAAGCTGGGACAAGTAGAGGTTCCCACAGCACGCTGTACCAATTGGACAGGGGAAGACACCTGCTCCTGATGGTTTTGCTCCTCCCTTGACTTCAGTCTTCCCAGAAATTTTGGCTTTCCTAAGAAGCATAATAAGGGATGTACAAATAAATTGTATAACTTTGAGAAGGCATCATACACTTTGAGTACCTTGGTACAAAATAAAAATTCCATAATCGATTTTAAGTTAATATTCATCTAGGTTTAAAATCAATAGAAACCAATGACATGTCTGTCTATCATGCTTCCTGTTCTACTCAAACTGAAGTTGGTAATCTGGTCCCATTGTGTGCAAGGCAGGAAAATTGGGAGTCCAGCTTTAATCATATTTGCCCCAAAGTCAGACAAAGTCAGACAAAAGCAGTAAAAACAGTGTCTCTCAATCAGTTCTCCTATTGTCTCAATCAGTTCTCTCAATCAGTTCCATCTCTGGCTTTTGCTCCCAGCTGCCTGGACAAGATTTCAAGGCAACAAACTGCAAGTATTTAGTAGAGATTAGGGCCTGTTTAGTTGCGTTAGGGAATTCTTTTTAATTTCTTTACTTTGATTGAATGTAGCTAAATCAGTAACTGAATGTAACCTGAGTAATGTAATGCTTTGATCTTGATACTCTGTATTGCTATCACTTTAAGCCTGCCTGCCTGCCTGAGGTAGGGGAGAATCCTGCCTCATGTGAGATTGCATGACTACTTCTCTTGAATAAAGTAACTTCTAATCTTCCTATACTGATGCTACCACGTGCCTTACTCTTGACTATGCTACTGTGAACCTCCTCTGGGGTTAGGAGGAGGGAGTTAGTTGATTCTATAGTGGCAAGGAGTGCCACTGATTAACATAGACTACGCACAACTTCCCACTGCGTTGTGTGTGAAAAAGGGGGGGTCCCAAGGGGGAATTAAGCCCCCCCCAGTGGAACCCAGTGGGTGGTGGCAGATCGAATGGGTTTTGGGGTTTGTAGGAGGATCCTGGGGTGAGGACCCTCAGGACTAACCCTACAGAGAGAGGGCTAACCTGGAGCTCCTGGTCTTTTTTAGTCTCAGGAGATCCTAAGTCATGTTCCTCCTTAAGTCTTTGCTTCAACTCTTTGGTTTCCTGGAAGGAGGCCATACAACTGTGTTAAACTTACTAAAGATAAGATAATGGCAGGATGCCATTATCACATATGTCTTCCAGAAAGAACATCATAACAAAGGAGAAATCAACCTTGCTCTATTTAGAATCATAGAATCATAGAATCATAGAATTGCAGAGTTGGAAGAGACCACGAGGGCCATCCAGTCCAACCCCCCTGCCACGCAGGAAATCTTGATCAAAGCATCCCCGACAGATGGCAATCCAGCCTCTGTTTAAAGACCTCCAAGGAAGGAGACCCCACCACGCTCCGAGGGAGTGTGTTCCACTGCCGAACAGCTCTTACTGTCAAAAAGTTCCTCCTCATGTTGAGGTGGAATCTCTGTTCCTGGAGCTTGCACCCATTGCTCCGTGTTCCAGTCTCTGGAGCAGCAGAAAACAAGCCTGCTCCATCCTCAGTGTGACATCCCTTCAAATACTTAAACAGGGCTATCATATCGCCTCTAAACCGTCTTTTTTCTAGGCTAAACATATCCAGCTCCCTAAGTCTCTCCTCATAAGGCATGGTTTCCAGACCTTTCACCATTTTAGTTGCCCTTCTCTGGACACGCTCCAATTTGTCAATATCCTTTCTGAATTGTGGTGCCCAGAACTGGACACAGTATTCTAAGTGAGGTCTGACCAAGGCAGAATAGAGTGGCACTATTACTTCCCTTGATCTAGACACTATACTTCTATTGATACAGCCCAAAATTGCATTGGCCTTTTTAGCTGCCGCATCACACTGTTGACTCATGTTCAACTTGTGGTCTACTAGGACTCCTAGATCCCTTTCGCACGTAGTCTCATTCAGCCAGGTCTCTCCCATCCTATATTTATGCATTTCATTTATTAGTCAGTAATGAAGATCTGTGTGGATCTGCTTCTTTCCTGGTCAAAAAATAAAAATAATACAACTGCCAGTTACCCTAGGATTGCAGACTTTAAGTACATCATATTTTGCCTTTTGTGCTCAGCCATGAGACAAAGGACCTTTAGGACACTACAACCCCCTTCCTCCCTAGAATTTATTAGTACCAAAGTGGAGACTAGCCTGGCATGATCCAGTAGCCAGGGAAAGCATTATTCCTCCAGTACTTGCCTTCCTGTTCTCTACCTAGTCTTTCCCCTCCACCTTTTTTATTGTGTCTGTTAGGTGCTAGGGAATGTTTTATTTTTAATATCTGTAAAGTGCTTGCAAAACTGCAGGTGCCTATAAGATGTTCTTTTTTGTCACATATTTTAATTACTCTACATTTCTTCTAATGAAGAGACACACTTCTTTATTCTATTATGCTGCATCATAAAAGATGCATTCCAAATTAACACAGGACACCAATACAAGTATGTTTTAAGAGCCTTCCCCCCAACCCCACAACATAAAATGTGCTACTTCTGTGGAGACTTTTACCCTGTATGCATTTCTTAGGGCCTGCTGCCAATTTCAGAAATATTAATGATATTCTGAGGGGTACATTCAAACTTGGCAAAAAAGTAAAGTACTCTATATTAAAAGGTTAGGTATTACGGAAGTGACTGATGGCAAAAGCAATAATGAAATTTGTAGTGTGGAATGTAAGTTGCTTGAATGCAACATCCACATAAAAATAGTTGGAAAGAAAAAAAAGCTGACCTCATCTTTTTAAAAAGAAACTCACTTATAGGAACAAGATGGTATCAGTTTAAAAGCACCTTGGGTAAGAGCGAGTCAGCAAAATATTTATAAAGAAAGGAGATGTATTTTAAAGAATGTGATGTATCTGATAATATGTGTGGGTGGCAAAGGGTTTTTTTAAAATTTCTGTGCTGCCATTATGTCAACATGAACAAACAGCACAGTGTGTGTGTAAGCACATATGCATGTGTGCACATTATTTCAGTCTTTATTTTGAGTGTTACATTTTACAGAACTTTCTCTTAGCCACTGAAAACACCCCAATCCTTGGCCTCGTTTATATGAGCCAGAGTACACCAGTTTTCCACCAGTGTATCTTGCCCATGGATCAGGCCTGTTCCTCCCCCCACCTTACCTGCATGAAATCAGCTGGAGTCCAGACAGCATGACAACTGGTCACTATAGCTGCCCTCACCCACATCCCACACTCCAGATCCAGGAAGCCAGCCCATAGCACATGAGCAAAGCCCCTGCATGTGACCAGGTCACATGCTGCGGGTCTACTTCTTGTCTGTGGAAGAGCAATCGCAGCTAGCAGCTGCAGTGACAGGCAGGAATGGGCTCCAGTGGTCATGCAGGGCCCAATCTGTGTTGTTGTTGTTGTTTGCTGGTCAGAGCAGATTTAAGCAGGTATTATTTTAAAATGGTGTAATGGACTTTACCCCATCTTGGCCCCATCTTTATCCTTGGGGTCATGAGGACTGCCCAGGGGAAAAATGGGGCAAATGTCCTGTGTCATCTGGATTGCAGGGCTCAAGAACAGGGCCAAGCCCATGTAAACAAGCCCCCTGAACATAATTTCCACAGCACATATTAATGCTCACATATTTTCCATTACAATAGTCCTCTTCTAATGTTAAATTCTTTAAATTCTTTACTCTTATTTTAGTTCAGTGTGTTCTTTCCTTCTCATTATATTGCTCTTTGATTTATTGATTTATTTGCTCTTCTTTTTCATCTTAGGCTTGAACTCAGGACTGAAATATTATGTAACATGAAATAATTTTTTCCACTTGTAAATTCAAGGAACCATTGGCAAGATGTCCATTGATTTTGGATCTGCATGGATTATTGTTAATATTACCTATTAAAAATCAAGCCAGAAAGATAATAGAAGTTCAAGTGTTGGACAAGGATCCAGGGAGAGCAGAGTTCATCTACTTGCTAAACCAACAGAAAACCCCTGAGTGACCTTTGGCAGGTCACACTGACTTAGCCTAAGAGGAAGGCCATGGAAACTTCCCCTGAATAAATCTTACCATGATTACTCTAACTTGGAGTCAACTTGAAGGCATATAGCAGCAACAAATTAAAAAGAAAAACTAATCAACACTCATCTTTGAATATTACTATACATTTTCAGACAGAAATGAAAACAGTCACAACCAACAGATTGTTAACTGGAATTGTATGGCCAATTTACCTGAAAATAAGACCTGTTGAACTGAATGAAGGTTACTTTCCCACAGAGAAGAAAGAAATATTAGAAATATAAGCCAGAATCCTATATGGGAGTTACGTCTTCATAAGTGGAGTTACACATGCGGGAATTAGAATTGGTCAGTTTTATAATATCCGTATCCAATAGAGGACTGCTGTCATAATACCATGTAGCAGAGATAGCAAAGTGCTCGATGCTCATCATGCATGATGCACATATAGGTGATATAGGATTAGCGGATAATGCTTAATGCTTGAGGCAACTTGATATTTTGCCAAAATTTATTGTTAAGTAACAATTAAAAATAAAATAGCAAGCATACTTAATTGTTAAACATGATATGCACTTTCATAGTAGCATTTAAAATAAATTAGTTTGGAACTAAATCATTGAAGTACATAAGAAATGCCACTTAAGTGAAGCTTTCTTTCTGACTTTTAGTATTACTCATAATACAATAAATAGTCTTCTACAAATATATTTTCACAAGTATACATTTCTCAATTGTGCCCTTGTCAGATGTTATTTGTAGACGTTACTTAGTACTCATGCATCATGGATGTGTTAGTGCCTTTGTAATGTATTGATAATGTATTGGGGAAATAAATCAGAATTCGTTACTCTTTTAAGTCTTTCTCAAAGACTTCTATGAATAATTCATTTGCAATGCTATGAATGAATATAGAGCAGCCTATTTTCTATTACCACATTCATACTGATCCAGCCAGCTACATCTAATAAAGTTTTCATTTAAAACAATGGAATCGTATGGTTTTCTGTAGAGAAATCAGGTGCAATGCTATGTTTAGATTCTCAATAGCAGGACCGAAACTGTCATTTCTGGTGCAGGCTCAGGAGGACGATGCATTGTTGGGTAAAACCTGCAACAAGTTCTATCCTTCTGTGTTTTAGTGTTTTTGACATATAGAGTATTATAATGTGAATAATACTGATAATATCCTATATCCTTCCTTAGTCAACCAGGTTCTCTATTAGAAGGAATGACTAATAGACTGGAACATACTTTATTAAGTAAAAAAAAAAATTATTTATTCTATTTGTATGCCAACTTTCTCCCACTGTGGGATCTAAGGCAGCTCAGAAAAAGGACCCAACAAGAAGTATGCATGATTGATTATTTAGATCTGGGTCCATTAGGCTATATCTGCTGATGGAAATCCCATCTAACGTACTAGAGCCCCCATGAGTCTAAAATACTTGCTCTATAAGGCTGGGAGATCATCTACTGCCAGTTATTAGGTGGCATCAAGACCTACAGGGAAAGAGAAGAAGAAAGAACAGTTGACTTTTGTCTTGGGTGTCAGGTTTTTTAAAAACAAAACAAAAAACAAAACAAAATATATTTTAAAAAAACTATAAATCCTGGAAATCATTCCCCCTTCTCCTTCAAAAAGAAAGAGCTGCTTCTTCTAAGATGATGAAATAACTATTGTTAGATGCAGAAAGATGAAACACTCAAAAGCCTATCAATACCACAGCTCCAAATTGTTTGTGTAAGACTTTGGCTCACGTTTTAGAAGCATATAGCTAAGTATATGTTCTGGAGCTGTGGGTATTTGCTGCTAGATTATATTCTGATCAACTTGGTCTTTTTTGATGGAAATGAACTTACACCAACATTTATCCTTTCCAAGACTTAAACAAAATAGCAAGACTCATGAGGACAGAAATATAAACTTTGTAAATGTTAAAGGAAGGAAGCATCTGGCACAAGTTTTTAATATGCTGCAATAAAATTTGTCCTTTTAGATTTCTTCCCTTTTATGTTTGAGATGAGCATTCAGAAAGATCTGCTCCATGTGGATGAATGTTCAATATAATGAACCACAATTAGGCAGGTTGTTTGATCAAGATAAGCCCTATAGCATACTCAAATATGTCTTAAATTCTTCATAGGGGCTACTATTCCCATATGATCCATTTATAATCTTTCTTCCAGATTTTAATTCCTTGATAGGTTCATTCATTACATTTTCTTGCACATCACACTAAACCTTAATATTAGATTTATAGGTTGCAAGGAAACTGCAAAACATAATCCATTAAGGAAGTGTGTCTCCAAATTAATAATTTTCTTCTCTTCTAATGTACGTAAGTACACCAGCAGATTGACAAAACACTGATGAAAGTTCATATGTGAACTCACAACCGAACCAAAAATTTTCAGGAAAAAACAAAAGATACATCTGGCAAGCAATGATCAAGGTTAGTTAGATTATTCATGATACGATGAAAGAGATTTTTTTCTCCTGCTTTCATCCAAGAGCATCCAATGAAACTATTGGTGAAGCTGCAGGAGATTCAGATGTAAAGAAAGGATATACTTTTCCATACCATGTAGAGTTAAGTTACAGAATTGATGTTCCAAGATGTGATGATAGTTACAATATTAGATAGTTTCAAAGGGGGATTAGGCAAATTGATATGACTATCACTGGCTGCTAGTCATCATAGCAATAAGCTACACCCTGGCTGAAATGTGTTATGACTCTAAATACTAATTGCTGGGGAAAAACAATGAGGGAGTATTTGAAAACCATTTGGTTTGCCACATTTAGAATGTGCTCTCATGGAGGCATGTCTGAAGGATGTTGCAAGAAGGGGAGTGTTTTGATGAACTCAAGGAACTGAGACCAGAAGATTAATGGAGGCATGACACACAGTGCCAGCCTGAGCTGATAGGGGACAATCAGGGCTATTTAAAGCAATGTTCTCCCCCTGTCAGTACTTTGGATCTTCATATGATCCACCCTCTCACCCTCAGTGCAGTGTGAGTTCTACTGGTGCTTTGGGGCCAGGTAGGAATTATTTACTCTTTTAGGGTTTGTTAAAGGGGGGATTGCCTACCTGATACTATATCTGCAGAGACCAGGATAATTGGCTCAGGGTGGTATCTTTAAATAGGCTGTCATTGGCAGGTATTGGGGGGGGGGATAAACATCAGTCATTGTACACCTTGGTGCCTCCTTGTGGTGAAGGGCTGGGGTCTGGAATGCCTTCTTTGGGTCCTGCGGGGTTGTGAAGTTGCCTGGCCTTTGGCTAAACTGGGGAGTTCTCTCATTCTTGTAGGGTCCTGGGGCTTGGGAGAGAGTGTCTCAGGTTACCTTTCAGTTAAGAACAGCTGGGGTGAGCAACCCAATAACGTTGGATTGCCCTTGAGGTCAGGTGTGATGACCATGGGTGGCTGAGGAGGTGGTCATAGGTTGGCACCTAGCCTCAGCCAGACCTACATAAAGTTGCTCCCACTCATAGGTTTTCTCCCAGATACAATTCATTAATTAATTTGTAGGTCAAATAAAGTGGCCCTGTTTATACCCATCTCTATGCCTGGCTCATTATTTCCGGGTTGGTCATCAAATAGGATGCTAGATTAGAAAGGGCTTCAAGGTGATCCATGATGATTGTTCTTAGAATCATAGAATCATAGAATTGGAAGAGACCACAAGGGCCATCCAGTCCAACCCCCTGCCATGCAGGAATACACAATAAAAGCATTCCTGACAGATAGCCATCCAGCATCTGTTTAAAAACCTCCAAAGAAGGAGACTCCACCACATTCCAAGGCAGTGTATTCCACTTCCAGTCACCTCTTACTGTAAGGAAGTTCTTCCTAATGTTTAGGTGGAATCTCTTTTCCTGTAGTTTGATCACATTGCTCCATGTCCTAGTCTATGGAGCAGCAGAAAACAAGCCTGCTGTACCCTCAGTATGACATCCCTTCAAATATTTAACCATAACTATCATGTCACTTCTCAACCTTCTCTTCTCCAGCATCAACATGCCCAACTCCCTAACCCGCTCCTCATAGGACATGGCTTCCAGACCTCCCACCATCCTGGTCACCCTTCTCTGGACACATTCCAGCTTCCTGAATTGTGGTGCCCAGAACTGAACTGAGGTCTGACCAACGCAGAATAGAGTGGCACCATTACTTCTCTTGATCGAGACACTATGCTTCTGTTAATGCTGCCTAGAATCACATTGGCTTTTTTAGCTGCTGCATCATATTACTGACTCATGTTTAGTTTGTGGTCCACTAAGACTCCTAGATCCCTTTCGCATGTACTGCCATCAAGCCATGTGTCACCCATCCTATATTTGTGCATTTCATTTTTACTGCCCAAATGTAGTATCCTACATTTCTCCCTGTTGAAATTCATTTATTTTTTTTTTAGTTTTGGCCCAGCTTGCTAATCTGTTCACATCATTTTGGATTCTGATCCTGGCCTCTGGGATATTAGCTACCCCTCCTAATTTGATGTCATCTGCAAACTTGATAAATGTACCCTCAATTCCTTCATCCAAGTCATTGATAAAGATCTTGAATAGCACTGGGCCCAGGACAAAACCCCATGGCACCCCACTAGTCACTTGTCTCCAGGATGAAGCGGAGCCATTGGTGACTACCCTTTTGGTTCAGTCATGAACCAATTATAAATCTACCAAACAGTTACATTGTCTAGCTCACAGATTACTAACATTTTTGCAAGAATATAATGGGGGACCTTGTCAAAAGCCTTACGGAAATCAAGATACACTACATCCACAGCATTCCCTTCATCTATCAAGTTTAGAACTCTATCAAAAAAAAGAGATAAAATTAGTCCAGCATGACTTGTGTTTGAGAAATCCATGCTGACTTTTAGTAATCATGGCATTCTTGTGTAAGTGCTTACAGACTGTCTGTTTAATGATCTGCTCTAGAATCTTTCCTAGTATTGATGTCGGGCTGACTGGGCAGTAAGTATTTGGGTCTTCTTTCCCCCCCCCCTTTTTAAAGATGGTGACAACATTTGCCCTCTTCCAGTCTGCTGGGACCTCTCCTTTTCTCCAGGAATTCTCAAAGATTATGATGCTCTCATGTCCCACTATATTCCATGTCTGTATATGAAGAATATCAAATTGGCACATGGCATAGCCATGGCATCTATGGCATCTCAAGCATGGTTTCTGAGTGTTCCAGGCTGCATGCTTTACAGCAAATGTATCAAGAAACATTATCTTGATAGGAAAACACATGCATTTTTTTTTTTTTTTTGTAAAAATGAAATATTTATTTCCATCCCTTCATGTGTGGGCAACACTTTAAGTTCTAGCCCACCTCTTCCCAATATAAAGAGCTCCTTAGGGAGGAAGGGTCTCCTACTTGACTACCAAATTAAGTAGGTTAAGATTTAGACTGGAAGCATTTAAACATTTAACATCTCTCTTTCAGTGACATAAATCACTATGGAAGATGTTTGGAACAGTAAAGGGATTTGCCTTTTATTAGCAAAGGGACACATTCTTCAATGGGCTGACTTTGCCAAGGTTTGGCAAATTGTAAAAGGTGACAGCGGGTTTTCTTTACACTGCTCTGCCAGAGAGACTTCTGAATATATTAGCAACAGATCTGAGGAGGCTTTTGTAATGCACAGGAGTGAATAGGAAATGAACTGTAAATATCTCTATTGTTGTTAACCAGGCCACAAAGAAAATCGACAATTCCCCTTTGAAAGCTTTACAGATAACATCGACAATGCTTCTAGAGGCTGACAGCTGAAATGTTTTGTCATTTGGGGGCACAGATTAATATTGTATGAGATAAGCAACCTAGGTTCATTTTACAGAACCAGCCAACTTCATACACATCAACTTATCTGCTAGAAATCAATCAGACTCCAACTGAAAACAAGCAGAGTTTTTAAAGTCATGCTGGAAACATGTACAGTGACTCTGACACTGAAATATATCTGAAAAAAGATAAATATATCTGGAAAAAAGCAAAATCTTTATATGGTGGTACTGAAATAGATCCAAGAATAGGTTTTGGTAGCGTCTCAATTCATATTTCAAAGGATGGGAAATTCAAGGACAGGATATAATTTGGTGAAGCAAATATATCATATGTATTTATTTATTTGCTACAGAGATGTGAATACAAGAAAATTGGTTTAGTCCCATAGTCTGATGTGGATGAAAATTGTTGGTATAAAAAAAAGTAAATTTAATAATTTGTTACAAACAAGAGATCTGGAGCAAGACTTGATTAAAGATACGATGATAAAATGGGTTGCAGATTTTGGCTGTACTCTAGATCTTGAAAATTGGGGAAATACATGGAAAAATACAGAGAAATTCACTTGTTGTCAAGACCTGAAAGACAGCTACATCGAAATGGCACACAGATGGTACATAACCCCCAGCAAAATTAATAAAATCTACAAGCTTAGCAACAATAAGTGCTGGAAATGCCACAAGGATACTGATACTCTATATCACATGTGGTGGGGCTGTACCATTGTTAACAAATTCTGGGCAAAGATTCATAGGAATGTTATGGAGATTTTACAGATTAGATATCCCATGAGACCAGAACTCTATCTTTTAAATATGACTAATGTGTTAGGCAAAGTAGATGAGATCAGACACTGGAAGAAGCTACTTTGTTTGATAACAGCAGCAAGGATCATTATTGCTCAAAACTGGAAATTAGAAGTCTTACCAAGTTTAGAGGACTGGTATCTGAAAATTATAGATATGGTAGAGAATGTAGAAAACAATGTGAAAAGATTGGGAGTCTGTGATCAAAAACCTGTATAACAAATGGGACAGAAATACTGAAATCCTCCAAATTGATTAAATTATCATTTTGAAACAGCAATGATAGTTATTCCTGATACTCAAACTAGGATTTTTATGTAAAAATATTAATATCAAAGCAATATTCATTAGGAGTAAAGATCTTGAATGAAAACGTGTAGGGTCTAAAGATAGAGGTGAAATATTATTTCATATATAAGGACAGGATATTAAAATTATATTTATCTATGAAGACAATGTAAATTGCAGATAAAGTTCTACTTGGCTGGATAACTAGCAGGAAGTTCAACAAAGATAATAAATAATAACAATCACAACACTAGAAGTTATTAGAAATGTAATAAGAAGATGTATATGTATGGGATTGATAACAATTGATAGATGTTTTATTTTTCTTTGTTTAATAATAAATAATAATAAATTTTTATTTTTAACCCGCCCCTCTGCTCGGCAACCGGGGCGGCATACAGCAAGATTAAAACAACATCAAGTTAAAACAATCCTTCCCCATCCTAACCCTCCCACCCCTTAAAACTAAATTAAACTAATGGAGAGTTAAAACAAAGCTAAAATACAATAAATAAATAAATAAATAAATAAAGGCAATGATGGCAAGGGGGTGGGTAGCAATCCGTCCACTTGAACCAGGAAGTTATTCCGGGAAGGCCTGCTGGAAGAGATCCATCTTTAAAGCTTTCTTGAAGCTATCAAGAGTAGTGATAAGACGGATCTCATCCGGTAGGCCATTCCAAAGTCTGGGAGCCGTAGAAGAGAAGGTCCTCTGGGAGGTCTGTGACAGCCTAGTTTTCATAGGCTGCAGCATGTTCCTCCCAGAGGCCCTAAGTGCATGGGGGGGGGGTCATATGGGATGAGGCGGTCCCGGAGACAAGATGGACCCAAGCCATGTAGGGCTTTAAAGGTTAAAACCAACACCTTGTACTGCACCCGGAAACTAATCGGCAGCCAATGGAGAGATTTAAGCACAGGTGTTATATGCTCTCTCCGATATGTACCTGTAATTAACCTGGCTGCCATATTTTGTACCAGTTGAAGTTTCCGGGTTAGGCAAAAGAGTAGCCCCATGTAGAGTGCGTTACAGTAATCCAGACGTGAGGTTACCAAAACATGTACCACAGTTTCCAGATCCCTTGTATCCAGGTAAGGGCACAGTTGGCACATCAGCCGAAGCTGATAACAGGCACTTCTGGCCGTCGCATTCACCTGACTAGTCATGTGAAGCGACGAATCCATGAGTACCCCCAGACTGTGAACACAGTCCTTAGAGGAGAGTGTGAGTCCATCCAGGACTGGAAGTTGTATTCCCAGACCTGGTTTTGGGCCTGTGACTGTCAGTACCTCCATTTTGTCTGGATTTAGTCTCAATCTGTTTTTCCTCATCCAATCCATTACCGCTCTAAGACAGTCATTGAGAGGAGAGACACCATCTGAAGTCTGAGCCGACGATCTGGTCATGGAGAAATATATCTGAGTGTCATCAGCCTACTGATGACACCGAGCTCCATGCCTCCGGATGATCTCTCCCAGCGGCTTCATATAAATGTTAAATAGCATCGGGGACAGAATGGCACCCTGAGGGACGCCACAATTGAGCTCAATTCTGGAGGAGCAGCTGTCCCCAAGCCTCACCCTCTGGGATCTGCTCAAGAGAAAGGAATGGAACCATCGCAGAGCAGTGCCTCCAATTCCTAACTCTCTCAGGTGATCCAAGAGGATGGAATGATCTATAGTGTCAAAGGCTGCTTTACCCCTGTCGATGCTCAGGTGGAGGTCATCGGTTAGAGCGACCATGGCAGTCTCAACTCCATATCCTGTCCTAAAGCCGGATTGAAATGGATTAAGATAATCAGTTTCATCCAAGATGGCTTGGAGTTGGGAAGCAACTGCCCTCTCGATCACCATGCTTAAAAAAGGTAGGAAGGACAGTGGTCTGTAATTGTTCTTGTCTAGGGGGTCCAGGGAGGGTTTTTTCAGGAGTGGCTTAACCGCCGCCTCCTTTAAACAAGATGGTACAATACCTTCCCTGAAGGATGCATTGATTGTGTCCTGTAGGAATAAGCTCAATACGTTCCCCCCCCCCGGACGACCAGCCAAGATGGACAGGGATCAAGAGGGCAAGTTGTCTTCCTCACTCTTCCAAGGAGCTTGTCCACGTCATCGGTACTCACCGATTGAAACTGATCCAGTAAAGTGCCATCAGTGGAGTTGTTGGATGCCTCATCTATGGATTCTGTCAGAACATTGGCATCCAAGTCGGTTCTTATCCGAGAGATTTTATCTGCAAAGTGGATATTAAATGCATCACAGCATGCTGTTGTCAGGTTAAGTAGGGGATTTGGCAAAGGAGGAACCTGCGTCAGCTCCCCCACCACCTTAAACAACTCTGTTGGATGGGACTCTGCAGATGCAATACGTGAAGAGCAGAAGGATCTCTGTGCTGCATGTATTGCCTCCCGATAGGAATCAAGATGCTTCCTATGGCGAGTTCTGTCGGATAAGAGCCGAGTCTTCCACCACTTGCACTCTAGCCATTGTCCAGTTCACTTCATCCTCTTAAGCTCCTCTGTGTACTAGGGCTTACGATTAGAGGTGGGCTGGAAAGGACGCTTGGGAGCGATTGTGTCGATAGCCTTGGTAAGATCAGTGTTCCAGATGCTAATCAAAGCCTCTACAGAATCACTGGTGTTACCAACCATTAAACCCTCTAGGGCTTTCTGGAAGCCAATTGGTTCCATTAGCCTTTGAGGGCAGACCGTTCTAATGGGTCCACCACCCCCAGAGGGGCAGACAGTGGCTCTTAGTTCCATCTTGACCAGGAAGTGATCCGTCCGTGACAATGCGGAGGTTTTTGTAACCTCCCCCCACGGATATTCCTGTTCCGTACTGAAGATTGCATCGAGGGTATGACCTGCACAATGTGTGGGCCGTCAACCAATTGGGATAGGCCCATGTTTGTCATAGTTTCCATGAACTCCGGAGCCGCACCGGTTAGATTCGATACGCTGGTCTCTAGTGGAATGTTGAAATCGTTTAAGTGTTTGAAACTAATAAAAATAGTTATGGAGAAAAAAGAAAATTGTTAGCATAGTCTGGAGATGAACGGGAATACTGTCTCTAAACCAGGGGATGTTCTCTGTGAAGCAAATGGACAATGGATTTATTATTTACAAAAATTTAAAGTAAGCACAAACATGTTAGCAGTTGGTTAGTACAAACCTCACTATGGGCTTCTTAACAGTATTTATGAACTGAGAGTTTACCTCTCCCTCTCTCTACCTAACATGAATGACTCTACCCTTACCCCCAACCAACAGATCAGTCCACTGCTTGATCTCTGCTTGGGTTTTTTCTGTTCACCTTAAAAGTGTATTGAGGATGCACTTCCTCTTCTCCTTACATCCCAGCCTGATTTCACAGCCATAGATATGATGAAATCACCTTCATCTATAATATGTCTTGCAAGTCAGTAAAGAAACTAGATGAATCAAGGCCCCTTCATCATAGAAGTATCTCAGAATGTTCACCAGCATATACTCTTCTCAGCTCCATCCCTACCTGTACCGAACCAGCCAGCTGCACAAGGCTAATGGGATAATTATTAAATACAAATTAAATGTAATCCCCTCAATCTGTATGCCATAAATGGCTGCAGGAGAAAAGGTGCCTTCTAAGTTTAGTGTGAAATGCACCCCCGGTACTGAAATCCCTAAATATGACTGCTTAATCCCAAGCAGACATATAATAAGACAACATGACTCATTAGAAAAGATGGTTATGCTTAGCAAAGTGGAAGGCAGTAGGAAAAAGAGGAAGACCACATTCCAGGTAGACATAATCAATCAAGGACGCCATGACCCTGAGTTTGCAAGAACTTAACAAAGCTGTTAATAACAGGGTGTCCTGGGAGTCCCTCATTCATGGGAAAACCATAAACTAAAATCAACTTAATGGCAAATAAAAACAAATCCCAGACTGCAACAGGTGTGTGTGTGTGTGCTCTGATAAATTATACATTTGCGTACCCACTGGTAATATATGCACCATCTACAACATGTTTTATAGTGTCTACTATATTATGCTCACTCACACCCTAATTTCCATGCACTGGCAATTCCTTAGCATTTTGTTCCTCCTCCTCTTTTGTAAATTGGGCAACACTGATATTTGTATCACTATAAGGCAAGTGGTATAAATATCAGTGTTGCCCAATGTACAGAAGGGAAGGATAGCAAGTGCAGTGAGCCACCGTGGTGTAATGGTTTGAGTGTTGGACTATGACTCTGAAGACCAGGGTTTGAATCTCCACTCAGCCATGGAAACCCACTGGGTGAAGCTGGGCAAGTCACACTCTCTCAGCCTCAGAGGACAGCAAAGTTAAACCCCCTCTAAACAAACTTTGCCAGAAAATGCCCATGATAGATTCGCCTTAGGTACACCATAGATCAGAAACGATTTGAAGGCACACAACAATAACAACAACAAGGGCAAAAGGCAACATAGCTCTACCATGTAGACCTTCTATATACTTTTTTTTGTGGTGGGGGCAGGGGCAATAGTATTCTACAATTAAATGAAAACATTATCCCAACTGCAACCAAGTTTGAAAAACTGTTCTGTTCCATTGTTTACTTCAAAGGGAAAGTCATCTATTGAAGAAGTAATGATTCAGCACTTTTTAAATTAAAATCCCTAAGTAGGTTCATCCATTGACACCCTTCTTTTCCACTCTGAATGACTATAGCAAAGAACCATCATTCCCAGAGGTCACATCTGCATGGAAGTGTGGCATTTGGCACCTGACTCAATTGAAAAATGTCAGCACATTCCAACACATAGTGGTATTAACCATCTGCTCTACATATTAATGTACATTTGAAGGACTGTTTGTGATAAAGTGTTAGTAACAGTAGAAGAAACCACAGATTTAATTATCTGCTACCTTCAGAAACATAGTACATTACTATATGAAAGAGCATGCCAACATGTTCTTTGAAGATATATGGTATCTGTTTAAAAGATAATCTGTAAGAGAACTTTGGGGGGATGGGATGTGAATCCTATGCCCACTCATAAACACATTAGGAATAATTTGACAGTTTCTGAGTTCTGAATGGGAGTATTTCAGTTCTGATGTGAAACGTAAGTGTCAGAAAAATAGCCTAACTTTCCACAACTTTTTTTGGCCATGTGTAATGGGGTGGGGGGTGGTGAGTGTCTTTATTTCCATTCTTGACCAATGAGTGATGTGTTTACACATGTGTGGGGTATACCTAGGGATTTGCAAATATACACATCTCACATTCTCACACATTTGATTATTTTTATTTTAAAAATCAAGTTCTTTCTGTCAAGTATATGAGAAATATTTGTGAATAATGTTAAGTTCTAAAAAAAAAAAACCAAATGAAATTCTTACTCAGAAATTATTCACAGCTCATAGGATGGACTTGCCAAATTCAGTATCATGGAGGATCTGCCTGACATGTAGCTTCTTCAGTATGAGAAACCTGTTGGAAAAGGGTGGTATCAAATATCACTAGCTATACCCAGTATAGCATACACTGTGCCCCCACGTGCTATACATACACACACAATGGTACACATGCTGCTCACCCATGCTGCCCGTGCCCCCCTGTGCCACCGCACTGCCCCCTGTGCCCCTCGCCACCCTCCCCATGCTCCCTGTGGCACCTCAAACCCCCCCACTGCCCCTGTGGCCCCATGCCCCTCGCTGCCCCAACCACCCCCACACCAACCTTTCCCCCCTGCTGCTGCCCCCATGCCCCTCACTGCCCTCCCCATGCCCCATGCCACCCCTGTGCCCTTGCCACCCCTGCTGTCCCTCACTGCCCTCCCATGCCCCCACCACCCTCCCCATGCCCCCATTGCCCCACTGCCTCCCTCCCCACCCACTCTCCTGCTTCCCCCCATGCCACTGTGCCCCTCTCTGCCCTCCCAATGCCCCTGCCAACCCCCATGCCATTGCCACCCTCCCCACCCCCATTGCCCCAGCCCACCCCACCCCCACCCCCCACCGTGCCCCTTGCTGCCCCCTGCCACCCCCTGCCACCCTCCTCAAACCCCTCCCCATCCCCCCCACACACCATGCCACATCCCCCTATGCTACTCACACCTCCTCTGCTAGTGGCATGTTTAGAAAGGACTTTAAAGTCCACATATTCCCTCCCCTAGTGTGCTGATCGGCTGCCCAACCAAGCTTTGATTGGTTGGTCAGTTTCCTAAGCAGCCAATCAGCACACTGGAAATGGCAACATACCCAAGAGCAATATATAGATAGATTGGATGGATCTGTCAGTTGTAACTATATTTTAGGGCTTTTAATAATAATTCAATGGGAGTGGCTAACAACCTCTTTAAAACAATACAAGTTAAAAACAGTACAAAATTAAAATTACATTATAAATATAACATTTTAAAAAGAATTAAACAATGTATAAGTTAAAATATTAAACAGGAAAAATATTAAAATGTCTTTTAAAAATTAACCATACTGCATAGCCTCACAAACCCAGCCCTTGTTAGTTCATAAAAACCTGATGGCATAAAAATGTCTTAACCTGCCAATGGAAGGAGATGGAGCCATCCTGGCCTCTCTGGGGAGGGAGTTCCATAGTCTGGGACCAGCCACTGAAAACACCTTCACCTTTGTTCACACCAAACAAGCCTGAGAAGGTGGTGGGACAGAGAGAAGTGCTTCTCCAGATGATCTTAAAGCTCTACTGTGCTCATACAGGGAGATATGATTCTTCAAACAACCTGGACCCATGCCATATAGGACTTTATAGGTAAAAACCAGCACATTGAATTGTGCCAGAAACAAACTGGCAGCTAATGGAGCTGTTGCCACAAAGGAGTTATATGGCCCCTGTAGCTAGCCCCATGTAACAACCTGGATGCAGTACCAACTGAAGTTCCTGAGCACTTTTCAAAGGCAGCCCCACGTACAGCACATTACAGTAATGCAAACAGGATGTAACTAAGACATGTACCACCATGGCCAGATCTAACTTTAAAAGCTGCCCAGTGAAATTTGCTAATTATGGAAAGTTCTTAGCAACCAAATGTAATTTTCATCCAATTGTGGGTATAGCTCATACAAAGAAGATGAATTAGTTCACCTTCACATAGGATGCTGTTAGGGAATGGGAAGATGCTGCATGAGTCACTCTAACAATTTATACAGTTTGCTACTCTGTAAGGTTGACATATTCTACCTTTCTTGAGGCCTTTCTTGAGATTTCCTTTCTGTAGATACCAGCAAACCTATTTGGCACTGACAGCTGCCCATGATTAGAATTAAGTGACAAGCAGGTCTTTTTTCTTTGTTCTGTGGTTCTCCTCATGTTTTATACTGTGAAAAATGGTTATGTCATGTTCAAGAACCAACTTAAATGTTAGATGTATCCAGTAACTTTAGATTTTCCTACACTGGTATGCTTTTGCGAACATTTACTACTGTTATCTCAGCTTTTTCTTATTTCATTTCAAAATAAATTATGGCACATAAAGATGAAAGCAATTCACAAAATTCTTGTGTATTACAGGTAAGGATGATAATATTTGAATATTTTATCTTCGCACATTGGGATGAATATGTTCTACAGTCTTCTCTGAGATGTGGAGAAAAAGACTATTTCTGAGCAGTTCTTGTTTGGTATTCACATATCCCAAAGTGTTCCAGAAAATTATTACAGGTCAGCTCCTGTCTCTATGAGGGATACATTCTCAGACTTATCATTTATAAATGAAACCATGGATAATAGTGAACCTTATTAAAATAAAGAACTACTGGTACAAATATACTATAGAGAGAAGGGACACCTCTCTAGACATGTCCCAGCATGACTCTATGCTATGTGCCCCTGTTTTTTATAGTCATGGATAACTGAAACTACAGATATTGGTTCCAGAGATATGTGGATGACCTGTATGCATATCTTTGTTAGCATGCATAAGTTTCACGTAAAAAAATTACCCACTCTACTGTTTCCAGACAGCCATGTGGGGTATTTTGTGCATGAAAGATTGGTTTTCTACACACACACACACACACATACACACAAGCCTTGCAAACTTGTACAGTGAAAATCTTGCAGAAAAATACACTATATTGCAGAACGAAACCACATGGCTGTTTTTTTGTGTGTGTGCATGCACAAGATTGCTGGTATTTTTGTGTAAGATTTTTATATAAGATTTTTGGGGTGAGAATGCTTTTTTGCAAAGAAAACAGGAATCTTGTGCCACAAAAATCTTGTACAACAAACATCTTATGCATAAATACACATAGCTCTCTGTGTTGTTTCAAGTGAAACTCCATAAATCTTATGCAAGAAAACCAAACAAACCCAAAAAACTAACACATGAATTCTTGGGCAGAATAATTTGCTGAAACAATGATGTGTGAATACTTGGTGAAAATTGTGCAAAATTCTTACAACTATATTATTCTTCCTACCAACAAAAAAATAACTGTGGCTATTCTTTCCACCCCTATTAGTCGAAGCAACCATAAGGCACAATGTCAGGTAGTCTGTACATTTACTTTTACAATAAACTAAAAAAAATAATAGATGCTAATTATGTTTATATAAAATATTATAATTCCCTTATACATTGGCATTCAATAATGAATTAATTGCATAAACCTGCTGACTTCACTTGACACAGATGGCAATAGCTGAAGATACTATTTCTAATGTTCACTTCTTTATCATATGAATTGCATTCTTCATTAAGACAGTAAACTGCAATAAAATTATTTTTTTTAAACTTTTGGAAGGTGTATGCAAGATTAGATAGAATTTAGCAAGCATATTAAACAATTCCCTATTTTTATTTATTTATTTATTTAATTAGTTAGTTATTTATACCCCGCTCTTCAGCAACAAGGCTATCAGAGCGGCTTACAAATTGTTTTTTAAGCAATAGCTATTTACACATCTACACTGCATTAAGCAGTTTCCAATGTGTGGTAGCTAATTGCCCCCACAAGCTGGGTACTGAAGAAATGTAAAAACAAGACAAAAGGACATAATTTAAATGTCTTCGTATCAAAATGTGACATTACTTACACTTTTCTAAAGTGTGATGAAGAGTAGTTTACACTGAATTTGAATGTCACCTAGCAAACATGATAAATTCCCCCTGTCACATCTGCACTTAGAAGAGAAATATCAGACTTTGGGTTTCCTACTTTTTTCCCATTTGAAATCTTTATCACAGTTTCCCTCTTTAACTGATGGGGGTGTTCTGAAGAAGAAAAAAACTTCAAGGAGGCTCTTCTAAAATGTATGTAGGTTTAACATTAACCATCACAATCAATTATAGTGGATTAAATCCAATATTAGTGCTAATCAGAGCAGATCCACTGAAATAAATGGGTCTTGTTATGATTAACAAGTGCCATTCCTTTCAATGGGTGACTCTCTAGGCAGGACTAATTCTTAGATATCAATAAAGATGCCTATGGGCCCATCTGCACAAGGGAAAAAAATCCCAAATACCTCATAGTATTGGCATCTCGCAGCACCAGTGACATATCTAAATGGTTTTTCTGGCCTCGGAAGCCCCCATAAGCCTCACATTTCTGATGGCAGCCTCAAGTGATTTACTCATGTTAGTTCTTCACCACTGCCAGTTTTTTTTTAAAGTCATCCCAAGGTGTACTGGTGCAATATAGTGATTCTCCAATTTTATAAGAAAGCAAAACAGAAAATATTGATCCTTTTTATCACCTTAGTGAGCAATTGCTAAGGTGAAAATCCAACATGGCAGCAGTGGGCACTTGCCCTCCTAGCAAGCCCTGCCCCTGCTCTCACCCGGCCAATCAGCTTTGTGCTTCCCTTCAAGTCTTTTATTTATCTATAGTCAAAATGAGCAAAAATGTGCACTCACCTCACAGTTTGTGGAAAAGTACAGGGAAATCCATGGAGGCTTTTCCCCCATTGTTTTTGCCGTTTTGGGTCCCACTCCTTCCTAATAGTGTGGATTGATGCTGGATCCTGTTTAGACAGCTAGGATTCCCAGCAAATTCCGTGAGGGGTATTTTCTCCATTTAGATGGGCCCCTTATAGCCTCTGGAAAGTATTTTGTAATAATACACATTTTTGTAAATTAATTCAGGAATACTACTAGGAGAAGAAATATATACAGAAGTTAAGAGATCATCATCTTTTTCACCTTACCTGTCGACATGGTATATCTATGATGAAAACCTCTCACTCGATGTGATTGCCAATTCCTGTGCATGAGAAATACAATGAATGAGTCATTCTGAAGTGGGAACTTCATGGCTGTATTCTGTAGCCCTCTTCCTGCTAATATAAAGTAACTGTAGTAGCACAATATCCAGAAAAGTCTATTTGGAATGTCAGGTGTGGAGAAATATAATTATACCATGTAGATAAACAAGGAGAAAGGTAATCACATCTGTTGTTTTGCTTGTGTACTAAAAATACAGTGCAGATATCTTTCATAATGGCAGGAAGTGACAAACCTACCTTTTCAGAAATGGCTCTCTTTGGACAAATGCCTAGGCATCTAGAGAGAATAAAATGTTCCATGACTCAGAGAATTTATGGGGAGAGGGGTTCTCATAGTTAGAAGACACTATATAGCTGTTTTGCCTTGGCAAGGAAAAAGACAGAAGTGCTGGGAAAACCAGGGAGGTGAGCCAGTGAAAGTCATTGCCACCTGGAGCAACTGTAAAATTCAAGTGAATGGGGAAGGGTGGTGACATGAAAATGCTTCATCTCTAAAATTGCTCTCAGTCTCATATTAAACAAATACCTATGAAAGCACTTTAAACCATTTCCTCACTGAAAGCTGCCCATCCCCCATGAAAATGCCTGTGTCTGTGTCCACATATGGATAATGAAGAGATGAGACCAGCCTAAATGATGGTCCCCTACCCCTGAAAACTGCTTTGGTGAATTATTCCTAGCATGTGATCCTAAGATCATGAGGTCTAGCTAGTTAATGATCATGAAGGTCTTTATCATACCACCCTCCATAAACATTCTTTTGCTGGAATATTTTGAAACATTTTTTATGCCAGCAAAAGAACCCCCTTTACCAGACCTACCTGTAATAGCATCAGAAAGGCAGCCCTGGCAGTAACGGAGCATGAACAGAGCTCTGTTTACTTCCAGGTTCCTAATCTTGCCAATTCTTCTGAGATGACACTAGCACAGCAAATTCAAAAATACATCAATCCCCCCCCCCCAAAAAAATGTACACAACAAGCATAGAAAAAAAACAATCACAAAATCTCAAGTATAGTTTTTACCGGGGAGGTTAAAAAAGAAAAGAAAAAGAGCATCCCTTACCTGACTGTCCCGATCTCACCTGGAAATGTTCTGACAATTGACACTGTATTCACTGAGCACAATGGCACAAAGTTTCAAATGCTGGCAATGCTGGCAAAAAAAGTGCTATGGGAGATCAATATTTATTTATTTATTTATTTATTTATTTATTTCCCGCTCTTGACAGCTTGGCCCATCAATAAAAAAGAAGCCTTATTGACAGCACATGATTGCAAAAGGACGACGTATGGTATGTGTGCCCCTTTGTGATTATTAGCTGTCCTTACGACTCCATATTTTCTGCATCTGATAAAGTCCAAAGTCTAGCTAGTTAATAGTTGCTCATTTTATTTTAAAAGCAAGTGAATATTTCCAAACTATTCTTCTCCTGGTTCTTTAACAAATGTATTGCATTGGAAACTTCAGTGTATTTGACTCTGTTACCTATATTGAGAGTTGGCTTTCGTGTACATACTAGTTAGGCTAAGGTTAGCAAGAGTTTGAGAGGAAGCTTCCATTCCCCATACATGTATACTAGACGCCCAAACTCTCTCATGTCCAGGACAGAAGAGTTTTTAAAGTTTGGTTCATGGTAACACTGTCTCTGAGGAATAGACAACCACAAGAGTAATAGACAGTTTGTCATATCTTATCAGATTGCAAATGCAAATACACTGGCTTGCTACATATGGGTTAATGAACCAAGACTCATATTAGGATAATCAGATGTATCTCTCAAACAAAGAAGATGGGCATCATGGCAGGATTTACAATAGAGTATTCTCTTACTCCTGGCATTTATAGATTTAAAGATTTTTTTTAAGGACTTCTGATGACAATATTATTTCTAGGATTATCTCAGAGAGTTAGAAACATGGTCATTCCATCTAGGTAATGGATTGTTCTCATGGGCCCTTAGCTGGCTCATTTCTGCTTTCTCTTTTCCGGCACATAACCTGGCAGACTGATTTAGAAGATTCAGTCACTTCCATATCTTTGCCCAGGTTTCTCTGTTAATATTACAGACATGGTGTTTACAATGATGCATCAACATTTTTTCCCAAAACGTTGTGGTCTGAGGGTGGTATCCTTCTCCAACCTTGCTCTTCAGAAGTCAAAAATACTCAGCAGAACAGATTTGGCAATCAATTACACTTATAAACTGTTGTTGGAGTTAATGGGATTGATCTGAGATAATGGAAGGCAGTGGGTAATTCAACATCCTCTTGTGTGACACAGCAATGATAACCTGTCAGCAATATACTTTAGAAGGAGTGCCATGAAAATATGTGCTCTGTCACTTTGGAGTCATTCAGCAAGGTGGATCATGGCACTTACAGTGAGCATACGTCACAAGAAGGGTAATATTTAACTGCAGAGGTCAGCATAAATCAAGGAAGTGTTAAGTCACGTACACTACACAGAAATATACTTCAGAAATATAAACTTCAGAAATTAGTATGTAACTGTAAATTAGTATCAAAGATTAGAAGAAGTCAGTCAAAGAAGCACTGTTGATCATAATAGCTACTGTGTCAACTTTTAAAAAAATATTTGATGCCTAATTTTAAGTTGATAACATGTGTACATCCAAATTTCACTTACACTACAAATAGGAATCATTCATTTTTCAGGTGAGCAATGACAAAATTTGTATCTAAAGTAAAACCAAAGAATCAGGGTTCCAAGGTTGAAATCCTATGCACACTTGCTTGAGAATAAATCTCAATGATGTTAAATTGGTCTAATTTTATGTAAATATGGGCCAGGTTGGGTTGTAAATAGATCAGAATCACACAAATATTTTCACACAGAGATAAACATTTTAATAAATATTTACTTTGTACTGCTTTGCTAATGCAAATGAGCAAAATCTTTGTAGAATGTTCGAAGGACACAGATCTGAGTAAGATGAGGAAAAGAGAGAGGCAGGAAAATTGTCACATGATGAGATGTCTGGAAGAGGAAACTAGGTGCATTCCAAAACTCTGTGGAAGCTCTACTTGATGAGATACTTTCCTGTTCTCTTCAGTATACTATGTTCTAAACACATTGCTAGACACTGGAGAAAATGGGAAAACAGCCTGTTAATTTGAGAGTAGAAATGGAAAATAATTTTATTGACTTTAAAATTCTCAACAAAAGCATCAATGGAAGTGAAGCTTTCTTCCAAATTTCTCAGAAATGCAACATTTGTAGAGTGCTACAGAGAAGCAAGATAAACACAAAACCATACATACATTTTAAATGTCAACAGCTAAAAATACATATGATTGAAAAATACAACAAAGGTGCTTTAGTCAATGGAGAAAATACACATAAACATGTACAGTAAAAGTTCATCCATGGGCCAGGATACCATATACTTTTAGTGTGGCATAAATATACAGTGATATAGTTATGCGAGACCTCAAGTAGTACAGCTGATTGTACAGTGGGCACCAAAGCCACACTTATGCAATTCTGTGAAAGCCAACCACTTCTACAACTATTTTACACTAGCAAAGATTCTGGCCAAAATTTTCTCATTTCTTTTTTTAAATGGAGAGGGAAACTGCACAAATTCTTGTGAGAAGAAAAAATCCTGTGGAAGCAATCTTGACTCTGGATAATAGACACATTAGGAAAAAAAGTGTGCTGGCTCTTCCCCTTAAATTCTGCAACTTTCTGAAGTAGTGAGCCTATTCTATGAACATTATCATACTTGCATCCTAAAATGCTATAATTCCATTAATGAGTTGACTTCTGTAATGTGCTCTACATGGGACTACCTTTGTGCCTGCTCCAGAAACTTCAATTGGTTCAAAATATGGCAGCCAGGCTGGTCACCGGAACATCCATGGGTGACCATATTACACTGATATTAAAATCTCTTCACTGGTTGCCAATCAGTTTCCAGGCAAGGTATAAAGTGTTGGTTATTACTTTAAAGCCCTTTATGGCTTGGGGCCAGGCTACCTACAGGATCACCGTGTCTTGTACAATCTACCCTGTAACATTAGGTCCTCTGGGAAAAATCTACTTCAGACGATCAGAACTACGCTGGCCATGGTCACCCAGGGTGCATTTACATGGCAGATTTATTGCGGCAAATTGCGCTTTAGTTCTTTTCCGCAGCTGTGCCAGTCAGTTACTTTTGTTTACTATTTTGCTTTATGGTTCAGACTGGCAAAGATGTGGGGGCATGGCCTCCCAAGCAGAGACCAAGCAGAGGAAGGCTTGAGGGGGAGGGGGAAAGATCTTCTGTGACTAAAAGGACTGGAATCCTGCATTTTCTTGCCAAATAAACAGACTGCCAAAATAGCAGGGGGGAAGATCAGACAAAAGTTAATAATAATAATAATAATAATAATAATAAAATTTATTTATACCCCGCCCCTCTGTTAAAACAATCGGGGTGGCTTACAAAAATTAAAATACAATACAGATAAAATCCCCAAACACCCCCCACCCCACCCTCCCCCATAAAAAAATATTAAACAATTATAAATTAAAACCAACTGATCAAAAAATAACAATTAAAAACAATAAATACAATAAAATACTATAAATGGCCAGCGGACTAAAAGAAGCCAGGATCCCCTGAGGCCGGGATCTAATTAGGAAAGGCCTGCCAAAAGAGATCCATCTTTAGTGCTTTTTTAAAAAGCTACTCAGGCTTGTCATCTGATGGATCTCATTCGGCAGGTCATTCCACAATTTGGGGGCCATTACCGAAAAGGCCCTCTGGGAGGTTGCAGACAGCCTAGATTTTTGTGGCTGAAGCAAATTCCTCCCAGAGGACCGGAGTGCACGGGGAGGATTGTATGGGAGGAGGCGGTTCCGGAGATAAGTTGGACCGAAGCCATTTAGGGCTTTAAAGGTAATAACCAACACCTTATACTGGGCCCGGAAACTGATAGGCAGCCAGTGGAGAGATCTTAACACTGGAGTTATATGGTCTCTCCGAGAAAAGGGGAAAAGGGGGCACCAAGCAAGCCCTTTTCCCCCGAGAAAAGGGGAAAAGGGGGCACCAAGCAAGCCCTTACATTCAAGTTTCTCTCTCTCTCTCTCTCTCTCTCTCTCTCCCTCCCTCCCCCAATCACAGTGCAGCTCTGCTGCAGGCCTTAGTGAAATGGTTTCTCTCTCTCTCTCTCTCTCTCTCTCTCCCTCCCTCCCCCAAGCAGAGACAGGGATCACAGCTGAGGAGAAAGAGAAGCTTTATGGGGGGGAGGATAGATCCTCTGTGGATGAAAGGATTGGAATCCTGCATTTTCTTGCCAAATAAAGAATCACAGACTGCCAAAATAGCAGGGGGAAAGAACAGAGAAAAGTCTCTCTCTCCCTCCCTCCCTCCCCCAAGCAGAGACAGGTATCTGATGAGACGGGGGAGCTTTATGGGGGGAACAGATCTTCCCCTGACTGAAGGACTTGGGAATCCTTTTTCTTGGCAAACTGGATTCACACAGACTTGCAAAAGAGCAGAGAGGATTTTTCAAAATTTCCTAATTGCTACTGAATCTCCCTCCCTCCCTCCACCTCTTTTAAGCCCACCCCTTCATCATAACAACCAATCACAGTGCAGCTCTGCTGCAGCCCTTAGTGAAATGGTTGTTTACACTAGCAATAATGTGCTACTTTGCAAATAACTTGGCAAAAATAGCGACATCCCCTGTCACACTATATTTGGGTGTTTTACCTTCCCTCCTTCTGAGTGAGGCGATGCTGATCCGTGGGAACACTGAGCTATCTTTGTGGTATATTTAGGGGAATATTTGCCTGTGTAAACGCAGCCCCAGAGGACCTTTTCTGCCACCACTCCCAGACTACGGAATAGCCTGCCAGAAGAGATCTGACACCTTGATGATATGGGTGCTTTTAAGAAGACACCCTTTAAGAAAGATGGATCTCTTCTGAAAGACCTTTCCAGAGTAGGTTTGATGCTCGGTTGCCACTCTGCCGCTCTCCATTGTTACTCTCTATTTTCCATTTTATGCCCTTCTCCTTTTAAAGTTTATTTTAATATTGGTATTTTATAGTTAGGAAATTTGAATTAATTTATTATTGTATAGCTTGTTTTAATGATGTCTTCTTAATATTTGTACTGGATAGTTTTTAATATTTTATATGTTGTTTGCCGCCCCAATCTGGATGGGAGAGGCAGGATATAATAAATCTATTATTATTATTATTATTATTATTAAGATAGCGGGAACATTGTAGCATTATGATACTTAGTATCACATGTAGCTGTCATCACACAAAAGAAACACCACGGAATTATTGCACAACCTCCACTAGTGCTTCAAGAATGGGAGTTTACTTCCACAATTTGGCACAGGAGAGATTTCACCGGTTCTTTTGAGAAGATGCGAGCATGCTTAAAATTCCCCAAACCCCTTAAGTAACAAAGTAAATAAACACAAGAGAAGAGTGAAAAAAGAAGTCAAACCCTGGAGGTGGTGACAGCAGCTATGTCAATTACAAGGATGAACCAGGACAGGACAGGACAAAATGTGTGTATTCTTTGTGTGAGATGATCCCTGCTGCTGGAACCACATTCTCTTAATATTCATAGGACTCCTCTAATGCAAGACAATATTGGCAGCAATAGGAACATGAGTGGAGGTTACCCTCTTCTGTTTTTCTTCCTTACTTTCAAGTACAAAGCAGTTGGCTGCTGTAAGGCCATTCCCTACTGCTGTTGCTAGCATGGATAGCTCCCTCATGAAGGAAAAGGGGGCACCAAGCAAGCCCAGCACAACCTGAGGAGAAAGTGTCATGCTAATGAGACATGAAGGGGGTATTAGTGGAGGCTGCAGCATGGATAATGGGCCACAGGCACACCTGCAAGGAGGCATAGCATGCCTTCTTTCATGAAGCAAGAAAAAGTCCAGCTGCATACCCAATTGGAGGTTGAGTGAGCATAATGCCCCAACAACATACTCAGCATAGTTTTCTGGATGACAGTGTCATTCTGTGGTATAAATTGCAGGCAGACACTATCATCCTGACTCTGTAGTCAGGATGATAGTGTCTGCCTGCAATTTATACCAGGAAGAAAACATGTAGTAACTTCTTCTCAATATTTTCACTTGAAAATTGCTGATATAGGAAATTTTGATCTTAATGTCCCCAGCCCAATTGGATACACTGAGATATATTAACAAGCCCAGCACTGCTATTAACAATCCTTTCCCAGAATGTTTGAGTGGAGGAGAAATCTTCTCACTGCCTTTGCCTTTATACTTTGTTTCCACAGGGAGATTGTTGAACTTTTGATTTTTTTAAAGCTCTATGCTAATTCACGCCTATAAAAATAATGGCACACTTGGAAAGATAAGATGTCACAAAAAATCAGGGGCAAAATAGTGACAAAATCCCTAAAGGAAATATACATCATGTTTTTATTTTGTGTAAAGCAGATATGGGCTTTTTTTTTATAAAAGAGTCAAGATTAAATGTTGCAATAAACACCAAAGAGAATCAAACCACAAAGGAACAAGAGAAAAACAAAACATCTCCAATATGTTTTTTTCCTGGCTGACCCAAATAGCTTTGTTGTACACACTTAACTTTGGTTTTGTTTGATATGGATAATATCAAGTTTTAATTTATTTATTTATCTTTATTGAATTTACACTCAGACAAGAGCACACAAAACAACAATAACAATCACATTTCAGACAATATAAGACACAATACAATACAATACACCTACTACACCTATCCCCTCCCCTCCCTCCCTCCATTTATCCCTTATTTAGTACATTCATCTACTTTATCTCCCCGTTCCCTCCCTTAATTTCTGCCCTCTTCCTTCCCCCTCTCCCTTTTATAAAAATACTTTTAAAAAGACTTCCTACCTCTACCTAATATTTTTAATAGCAAGTTTTATGTATATCCCTGCCTATATTCTATTTAATGTGCATAATCATACATTTAAATAAAGTAGCTTTTCTTTTCTTTCTTTTCTTTTTTTAAATATATCAATAGCTAAAGAGCAGATTCAAATGTACTACTTCTGTCTAGTTCACAGTGACAGCTGGTGACTCCTAGCTAAGTGGAGCAGTGATTCTATGCCAGATTTTAGTTCAAAGATTAAAGGAGCAATCCAAGATGCTGTTTGGGAAAAGGGTTCAGCACCTTGATAGCTCCATTATAATTCAGGGTAAAACCTAGAACTTCAAAGGAACTACTCAAACTGCTGGACCTATTTTGTGGGTAAGGCCCAGCACCTTTTAAGTTCAGACTCGGAAGGAATTTGTTACCCTCTCAACATAGCCACCAGCCCTCACTGCCAATATACATACAGCATGACCAAGGGTGCTCATGTTAGAGGCCCATGCTTCATTATCCAAGATCAACATTTCTTTATTGGGGGGAAACATTTTGTCAAGGGTAATCTCTCTGGAATCACAGGAAGGTAAGGCTGAAGCTATTGGTGGATAGGACCAAGGGAGGGTCCACCTTTTTTCTCACTGCCTATTACCCCATTTCTCTCTCCTACCTTTCCCCCTCTCACCTGGCTCAGAATCAGATCACTCTTGCAGGTACCTGATCACTTACACAAAGCTTCTGAAGTCAGGTTGACAGCTAAATAAAATCAAGCCAAGGTCTACATGTGGCCTTAGGGTCAAAGGTTATCCACATTCTCCTAAATAGCAAAGATCTGTATAGTTCTACGTGTTACTATTCTGACTTAGCACAACACATCTTCTAGCAGTAAGACAACCATGAAAACTTATCAGCTTTGGCAGCCTTCTTCTGCCTCTTGGTTTGTTGCACCTCACTGACTGGCAATTATCATATTGATGCAATATAATGTGGGCATTGTTGAACCTTACACATTTCTATTGAATATTATGCTTCAATTTACTATTCAGCTCAGCTAAACAGCAGTGCATTATGTTACTGAAATGATGAAATGATCCCACAAATTATTATCCTATGTATTCTGTATCTGTCGGATTTGGTTTTGATGATGGTCAGATAATCTATGGGACTATAGTCTCAAAATCTGACCTTGAATGTACTTCCATAGGATTCCCATTCCAGTTATCAGTATTTCAAGGCTATTGCTTCCATTTTTCTCTTCTCTTTAAATGGCTTATTCATCTTGCATGCCATTTTACCTTCTCTAGTGGATGGTTGTTTTACCCTGACCATTCATCTCTGGTGTAGCACTTTGTCAAATGCTTTATTGAAAACGTAAGCACATTAATTCTATAGGTTTCCAATGATCTGTCATGGCTGTAATACTCCATAAACTCTCCCAAGAGATTAGTCATGGTTGCCTTCCTAGATGCCTCTCTTCAGGCTGTGTCTTGGTAAGTTTCTACCACTTTCTTGGTACAGCTTTCAAGACTTTACTTCACAAGTGGTACTAAACCTCTATGTTGGTCCACTTGTGAATTTTGGCCTTTAACCTGTTAATAACTAAACTTCTAAAAAGGGATGTTTACAACACTGGTGTTAACCACCTAAAGAATCCAAAGTTATTTTTAATATTTTTCCGTTTCACTGTTTATTTTGGGGTTTAGGATGTTTCAGAGCAGCCAGTTCAGGGTGATACAGTTCTGACTGCATATCAATTGTTAATTGAAAGTTTTGTCAAGAAAATGCAATCAAACCCCTTTCTGTTTAGTTAGGATTCTCTTGTAAAACCATTTGGGTAAGGGTTAGATTTAAAGTAAGGGTTAGGGTTATTATCAATTATCAGTTGATATTATTGATAACTGATAATAACCCTAACCCTAAACCTTACCTTAACCCTAACCGTAACTCTTATCCAAATGATTTTGCAAGACAATCTAAACCAAACAGTTATGGTTTTGATTGCATTTTCTTGACAAAATTATCAGTTATCAATTGATACGTAAGCAGAACCATGCCACACTGAAATAGCCACTCTGAACTGACTGCCTTGAACTGGCCACACCAAAATGTCCCATTATAGCCTTTGTCTATCCCATTGTATATCCTTTGGCTACAACTTTAATCTACAAAGATAATGGATAGAGCCTATCATGAACTACACAAAGATCAGCTTCATTCAACTGCATTACAGTAGTACCCCCGTATTCACGGGGGATTGGTTCTGGGGGCCCCTGCAATGGTGAATTCCATGGATAATAGTGAACACTGTCCCAGAGGAAGGGGGAGGTGAGATATCTCCCCCTCTTCCCCCTTTGCCCCTGGTATGATCCCACTGCAGCAGCGATTGTGGGGTCAAAGGGGGAAGGGGAAGAGGCGAAATGGCTCCTCTGCCCTCTTCCCTCCTGCCATAGCCCTGCCATGGCAGCAATTGCAAGGGGGAGGGGGAGCGATCTCACCTCCTCCCCTTCCCTCTTTGTCCCCACCATGACCCTACCACAGCAGTGATCGCAGGGGCAAAGGGGGAAGGGAAGGAGGCAACATTGCTCCTTCTCCCCCTTCGCCCCTGCCATGGCCCCACCATGGGGTGAAGGGGAGGAAGACAGAACGCTCCCCCCTTCATCCTTCACCCCCATGATCACTGCCACAGTGACAGGAGCCCTCCCAGGGGAAGGGATGGGAGAGGTGAGATCCCTCCTCCCCTGTCATTGCCAACAGCATATAATTGAATCTGCGGTTGTTGAATCAGTGGATATGGGGGTGCTACTGTATTGTTTTAGGGAGAGTCCTGTTGAGGGGCCTTAAGGCAATAGTTCTACTAGGTCTTATAATGGTTGTGCCAAGTCTTATAAATTCTTTAATAGTATTATGTATGCACATAAATGTATTTAAAATATAATGCTAGTAATGCTCTAACTTGATCTTTGACATTCTATTGTTTTCAGTAAAATTAATATAAGCACATGCTGAAAGGGACATAAAAGTGCATAAAACTGATGAGGCTATGATCAGGCTAGTGAGAGCATCATATTATACTTAATGGATACAATTTTGCAGAAATATTTGTATGTATAGTTGTGTTATCTCATTCTAATTAATTTGAGGTCTTTTTATCAGAAGTGCTGCAGAAAATCTTAATAACATTAAAGATTAACATTTATTATGCCATATTTTTTTGGACTGTAGTCCACAAAAGTATATGATGACCTAGTTAATATAGTATTTTAAAGGTGCCATAAGAGTCTTCTGGTTTGCTGCACCCATGGTAGTCCATCTGAACAGAAGTATTGATTAAGGATGATTAAGGATGTTAGAAAAACTCCTTTGATTGGCTTGTCTCAGAGTGTTGATTCTTCCCACACTGTCCAGTGACAGACACTGTTTTCTGTTGTAAAATCAACACATTGATAGATTACTGTGGTGTATCTGGAAAGAATGTGCACATGTGAAATGTATGTGCAATAACATCTGGAACATGTTTTGGCTGAGGGTGGGAACTGTGCAATCCTTCAGATGTTTCTAAATTGCAGTCTCCAGCATTCCTCACCAATGACTACACTGACTACAGCTGTTGTGCATTACAGATCTGCAGTATCTGGAAGGCCACACAATTTCAACCCATTTTAATCAAAGTCACAGAGACATGTACACATTTCAGCAAAAAGACAGGAAATGTACAAATATCATTTCTGCTTTTAAAAAAAAACCCCACACATACAAATGACAGGAACTGGCACAGATTGAGCACAGAGGAGAGAAAGGGAAGTTATCTGTAGATGTTGTTTTTATAGATATGCACATCCCTGATTATCATTAACATCCCCAGTTGTCATTACCTTTGTTAGAAAGGGTAAAATATTAAATAAAAAAATAACCTGATTTGTTATTGACAGTTGTATGTCAAACTTAATATTCATAATATCTAGACTCTTAAAAAAATTTTTTTCACAAATATTAAGTTGCTACACACAATTTAGCCACTTGTAGAACATATTAAATGTCCAGCCTTAACTCAAGTTGTAAAACCTGAAGATGCTTTTTCAGAAAAGTGGTAACCCCCCAAAATGTATGAAGGAAAAATATCCATGGGAGAGAAAAATGGTCTCTTAACATCTGTAGCACTATTACAATAAATTATCTAGAAGCAGAGCTTGTAATAAGGAAGATTTAGTACAAAGCTTGTATTCTCTTTCAAAGTCCCCCCCACCTGTTTGTATAGATTAATTCCATATTTTAAGGAATAAAGTTTAGGTAGAAGGCAATGGCACATGACAGTCATATGTATGCAGCTCTGTGTATTCACACACACAAATTGCAATCTCAGTTATTCTGGTTTAATACCAATGCTAAAACTTCATTCACAAAAATTGAATGAAAGAAGAAATTGCAATGTGTGCCAGTTCATGGAAATGAAAAGGAAAGGGAACAATATTTACAGAGGTTAATAGTAATTCAAAGTTAGGTGGTATATTAAGTGATACATCTTTCCCACAACAAAACTGTACAAAATGCAGTATCCAAGCTTTTGAACTCCTAAGGCTCAGAGAATCTATTGATGCATTTAATGTGTCAAAAAAACTAAGAGCTCATTATTCTTAAGATACTGGAACCATTTCCACCCCATCAGTTTGTCTTGTCAGCATGTGGGGAGATTATTGGGAGGAGAGAAATAGTCTCGCTTCCACCTGCAATGCACATAGGGTTTTTTTTTTTTTTTTTTTTTGTGATTATCAGAGCAATCCTACCTGGTGAATAAGGATTAAATTTTGGTTTTATATATGCCATATGAACAAGGTGGGGGCTATAGAGGTAAAACCAGATTGTAAGATACAGTATGAATTTATCTGTTGGGCCTATATACTGTGATTCTAGCTAACTACAATAAATCAACAGTGATGAAAATATTTGTTCTTTTCGTTGTCCAAAATATATTCCAAAGGAAGATATTCCAAATGTTTTCTCCCTGCTGGAAGGCATCAGAAGAGTTTCTGTGGATTGTTTCAGCAATTCTTATTATTTGGGGGATTTTTTGTGAAAATTTCATTTGCACGATTTTGTGCAAAACTATTCCAGTGCAGAAAATGTCATAGCTTGTGTAAAACCCACATTTTTGTGCACACAATGGGGGGATGTTGATGCAGGTTCTGGTTCACTCTCTGTTCACACTTGCTGAAATATGGAAAATCTTATGGCTGATGTGCATTTGTGAATGTTCTTTACATGCCTGTAGAACATATTGAGAGCCAGCAGGCTGTCGGTTTGAGCATTTGAATATGACTCTGGAGAGCAGGATTTGAATCCCAGCAGAGCCATGGAAATCTACTATGTGACTTCTTCCAGCCTCAAAGAAAGGCAAAGGCAATCCCCCTCTGAACATATCTTGCCATGAAAACCCCATGATAGGTTCACCTTGGGATCAACATAAATCCAAAATGACTTGAAAGCACACAACAAAACATATCACAGTGCATCATACCTTATATCATATAATACCACATGGAACAATTAGAATAACAGAATCGTAGAATCATAGAGTTGGAAGAGACCATAAGGGCCATCCAGTCCAACCCCCTTCCATGCAAGAATACACAATCAAATAATTCCCGACAGATAGCCATCCAGCCTTTGTTTAAAAACCTCCAAAGAAGAAGACTCCACCAAACTATGAGGCGGTGTATTCCACTTCCAAACAGCTCTTACTGTCAGGAAGTTCTTTCTAATGTTTAGGTGGACTCTCTTTTTCTGTAGTTTGAACCCATTGCTCTGTGTCCCAGTCTCTGCAGCAGCAAAAAATAAGCCTGTTCCATCCTCAGTATGACATCGCTTCAAATATTTAAACATGGCTATCATGTCACCTCTCAACCTTCTCTTCTCCAGACTAAACATGCCCAGCTCCCTAAGCCACTTCTCATAGGGCATGGCTTCCAGACCACCCACCATCCTGGTTGTTCTCTTCTGGACACGTTCCATCTTGTCATTATCCTTCCCGAATTGTGGTGCCCAGAACAGGACACAGTATTCCAGGTGAGGTCTGACCAAAGCAGAATAGAGTGGCACTATTTCTTCCCTTGATCTATACACTATGCTCCTATTAATGCAGCCTAGAATTGCATTGGCTTTTTTATCTGCTGGCTCCTGGTGTTTGGGAATTGTTCCTCTCCTCAGAGGCATACCTTCCAGGAGAGTCTTACCCTTCAAGGATAATCTACTCCACTCTTTAAACAACAACAGCAACAACGCCTAAAACCAACCCTTCATCATTCCTAATAAGGCGAAGCGTAGATACACAGGCTTCAAGCTGCTGAAGTGACCTGCTACAATTCTATCATGATCCATGTTCATCATCCTGTATGGGAAATACCATAGCTTTCCAGGCCTGCCCCTTAAAGTACCCCATAAATGGCCAAAACAACAACAACCCCTGTTTTGCTGTTCCTATTTGCTGAACTTCAGAGACTGATGCACCTGCTTTAAAAAGCTAACGACTGCTAGCTTGGTCTCAACGAAGTCAGTGACTCAGCAGAAGCCCCACCCATTTAGGTGATGTGTTCAGGGACAGCACATGGCTCCAAAGAAACATAAATACCAACAAAATTCTCCAAATTGTGCAGCAAAATAATAAACCCTGACCCCCAAAGCACAAACTCGCCTGTTCCTTTTCCTCTGAGACTGACCTTCTGAGGAAGCACCTATATAAAGCTGACAGCTGCTAGTTTCATCCCCAACCAAGTCACTGACTCAGCAGAAGTTGTGCCCCTTTAAACATGTGCTCAGGGAGAGCACACAGCTGCAAATGAACAAGCACACCCTCTGAACTGTGCAGCCAAACAATAAACCCTAACTCCCCAAATACAAGCTCTTTTCCCCATATCTCCTCAGACATCACTTCCCAGATTTTGTATTATGACAGATTTTGGCTGTCTAACATATCACAGCTCCGCAAGGAGTTTGCAAACAATTGTATATTATATTCAGCTCAAAATTATTGTCTGTCTGAATTTTAGATGGAATTCTGAGTCTTTGGCAGAGGTCAGCAGAGGGTCTCAGGGACTGCACTGAGTCCTCCAAATGACCACAAGTGGCCTGTAAGCTGAAAAATTCCCACACTTGTACTGAATATGTGATAATAATTTCTCAAACATCTGGATGAAATCCACTTACCAAAATAGAAATAAGCATAGTTTCTCAACAAGTTTTTTATCTGGAACAAGATGAATTGCCTGATTTGTCAATTGTAGGCCCAGGCTGTGATCTATTCTACTTTCTGTATATTCTACTCCTGTAGTAAAATGAATTGAACAGATTAGAACGCTGGTCCAAAACCAAAAAACAAAACATTTCAACAGGGAGAAATGCAGGATGCTACACTTGGGCAATAAAAATGAAATGCACAGATACAGGATGGGTGACACCTGGCTTGATGGCAGTACATGTGAAAGGGATCTAGGAGTCTTAGTGGACCACAAGCTGAACATGAGTCAGCAGTGTGATGTGGATACTTAAAAGGATGTGACCCACAGAAACAGAATTATGTATGTGTAGTTTGGAGAAGAGAAAATAGGTGAAATTATAAATAGAATCTTTATATATGTCAAAGGATGTTATGTAAAGATGGGACAAGCTTATTTTCTGCTGCTCCAGAGATTAGAACATGAACCAGTGGACTCAAATTCATAGAATGATAGAATCATAGAGTTGAAAGAGACCACAAGGGCCATCTAGTCCAACCCCGTCATTCAGAAATACCCAATCAAAGCATTCCTGACAGATGGCCACCCTGTTTAAAAACCTCTAAAGAAGGAGACTCCACCACACTCCCAGGCAGCATATTCCACTGCAGAATAGTGCTTGCTGTCAAGAAGTTCTTGCTAATATTTAGGTGGAATCTCTTTTCCTGTAGTATGAATCCATTGCTCCATGTCCTGCTCCCTGGAGCAGCAGAAAATAAGCTTGCTCCATCCTCAGTATGACATTAGTGAAATTACAAGAAAAGAGATTTCACCTAACCTTAGGATGAGCTACCTCACTGTAAGAGCTGTTTAATACACTTTGTGTTTTCCTGTATGATAATGGGTGGGACTAGATGGCCCTTGCAGCCCCTTCCAGGTCTATGATTCTGTGACTTCAGATTATCCAAAATGGCAGCTGCAGTGATTAACAGTGCTCCATCAGAGTTCTGGAAGTGCTGAAAATGAGGAAGGGCAGCCATCTGGGTTCTTGAGCATGCCTACCTCTAGCTAGTATAAGGTAAGGAAGATAGGATGTTACAGTAATTTGTTACCCTGTAGTAGACAGCTAGCACAGCCAGCTAAAGACAAGGTCAATTTTCCTGCAGAAACTGCAGAAAATTAATTGGACCTGCGAAACAGTTCAAAGAACCGCAACACCAGTGTATACAATCTTCTAGAAGAAGACAAATGCTTATCTTTCTTCATACCTCTGTTTTTATTAGAATTAAGAGAACACCACTGAAATTCTCTCATGCTAACTCTTATTGCTACAGCTTTGGAGATTTTAAACATTCTGGTTTTTTTATAGCTTTCACTACTGTGAATAATATTTCTTGTTTTCTATTTTTATTTCAGTGATAACTTTTTAAATGAATATTGAATTTATTCACTGCTGTGAAGTGTTAGAAAAGGCAGAGAAAACAATAATTTAAATAAGCAAATAACTAATGGAAACAATGTAAGCATGGACCATTACTGAAATGGACTGCAGCAGATTAGAGTCAAATCTTATTTCAAATGTCCTGAGTAGTTCTCTATCAATAATAAATGTTCCAAAGAGAAAGCACACCTATTTTCAGTTATATGTAATATTTGCTGAAGACAAATGATGGTTAATTATTAAGAGAATTTACATTAGTAATTGTACATTAATTCAGAGATTTGTATGCTGTCAGTGAGGTTATATGATGTTCCATCCAACAGAGGTTATATCTTTAATCAATTATTTAATAAAGAGATGGCTGAAGCCAAGGATTGGTAGCCATGACATTAAAAGTAAAGTCCTCTGCAAATCAAAAAGCAAAGAAAGTAAACATGATCTGAAAATGCGCATTGGCCACTGGCCATATGAGGTTACTTTTTCCTGTCTTTCTAGCAATTTTAAGGCCATTAAAGCTCTTCTGAATTTAAAATATGTTTTTGAAAATACCCAGCAATAAAAGAACTCAGCATCAGTTTTATGCAACAATGCAAGCTTAGTTTTAGGACTTTGTCAGGCACAGAGGAACATGGCACAAAACTGCATCCCAAACCACATCAGAAGGATGCTATGAGAACAGAAAGGGTGACTGTGATGATGGGGGTACTTCAGTTCCCATAATCCTGCTAGTTTAATGATTATCTGCAAGCAACTCCAGGTAAAGAAAAGGTTAACTGGAGGTGTGATCAAAAGTACCGCCTCCAGAGTCACCTCAGTAATTACATCAGATCACCAAAGACATCATGACCAAACAGCACTTCAGAGTGCCAATTTCAAAATGGTTATAAATACTACCTCCAGAACATGAGGCTGGGAGTCAAACAAAGGAAGACAAAAGGAATACCTTGGGATGAACACATCATGACCCAAAGGGAGGTGAAAGGACAAAGAATTTAAAATGGAGGATGCTGTTGAGTCAGTCTGGAACACATAGACTCGGTCCAGCTTTCCCTCTGAATCGAACAGAAGACAGCATATTGTGTGAGTAGCTCTAGGGAAAATGTGTTAGTTAGATTGCATTAGGACATTTATTTCTGTCTTGAGCTGGATATAACTGAATGCTTTTACTATTGCTGTAACTCCTAAAATGAGCCTGAAGAAGGAAGTGGCTTCTTCATAAGAAATTTGCATATTTTAAGACTTGCTGAATAAAATAAGCTTTTCTAATTTCTCTTTAACTGATGCCTCCATGTGCCTTGTCTTTTGCTCAGTCACTCTATTCTCTCTGCTTTGGGGTAGAAGGGAGGGGGAAGGTACATCTTTGCAGTGGCAGGGAGTTCCAAGGTTACCCCACAGTCTCCTCTTGGACCATGTGTAAGGGGTGTGTGCAATTCAAGAGGTGGTGGCAGCTACAGAAGGAAGTGAGACATAGTTCTGAGGGATGTCCAGGGTAGAGGAATCTCTAAGACTGTGTCCTAACAAAGGTAACTTCTAGGGCTCCAAGCAGAGAGCCCCAGGCTAAAGTTACTACAGCGACAATATCAGATGCCTGTGTCCTTCAAAGATTTTGGGGGTGTAGCGCAGGCATGAATAAAGTGTCCCTTTTTTATTGATGGGCTAAGCCATCAATAAAAAGAGATGTATTATTCACACCCACACTATGCCCCCAGAACAGCTGAAGGATGATGTCATCTGGTACTGTCGCCCATTTCTGTTCTCGTAGCATTCTTCTGACATGTTTTTTGCTGCATCTGATAAAGTCCTTACTTTCTTTGAAATATAAAAGGCCTGAAATCTCTCCCTATTGTTTTACAGTTTTAAAATATCTATAGACCATAGACTCCATCTTCTTGAGGCCAAGCCATCATGTTTCATGTGGAATAAACACACCCACCATCAAAATGGAATAATTCATTTAAATTTTCATTTTGGAAGGTTGAACTTTGAACTTAAATTAGGGGGACTGTTAGCTGCTAGGTATGTACCAGGACTTGTAAAAATAATTGATATACAATATACAATATTACACAGATATATGAATTCAATACAGCATGAAGGTGTTTGTTATATTTACTCAATTCAGTTTGGATCAGCAACTTGTATAAATAAGAAAGGAATGGACTGAAAAAGACTGAGGCAAGGAAGTTTCAGTTGCTGAACAGGGAAGTTTAAGTTGCTGAACTTGTGCCTTCAAGTTGTTTCCATATTATGTGACCCAAGGATAAACCTGTCATGATATTTTCTTGGCAACATTTGTTCAGAGAGGGCTTCCTTTTGGCTTCCTCTGAGGCTGAGAGAATGTAACTTGCTCTTGGTCACCCAGTGGTTTCCCATGGCCGAGTGGGAATTATACACTGGCATCCAGAGATGTAGTCCAACACTCAAACTACCACAACACACTGCCTCTTAGAACAGGGAATAGGAATGGTTTAAGATATTTAGCAGCTAGAGATGGAGGCCTAAATTCCATGATGAAACTTGAAACACTGGGACTCAGGAGTTGGGGAACATGAGGAGCAGTGTGAAGAAAAGATGGGGAAATTTGGGAAGTGAGAGAATGATAGAAGCAGATGTTTACCTATTACGTAAAGTCAGTTGAAGGGAACTGACTTTTGGTAAGCTGAATGTGTTGCTTTAATACCTCAGTACCAACAGACCAGCAGATCGACAAAACTATGCCATCTTACGGAACTCTTTAAAAGTTTATGACCAGGGTTACAATTTGCCTATGTATCTGATTACATTCTGATCTCAATTCCACCCACAACCACATAACAGCTGTATACTGATGGCTTTAATATTGACTGAAGTAGACTGTAAGCTCATTCTATGAAAGCACATACTAAAATAAAACTGGTGCTGCTAGATTCCTTCTCTCCCTCTTTTACTTTCTACTCCCGATAGAGAAAAAGAGATCCAGATAAGTAAAGAGAGGCTCGAGTTAGATTTTCCTTGGGCTTTTTCCAGGCTGTGAGGCTATGTTCTAGAAGAGTTTATTTCTGATGTTTCACCTGCATCTGTGGGTAGGAATGTGTGGGGGTTTATATACTGTGAGCCCCTGTTGGGGAGGATATGTAAATTTGTGTATTTGAATGGCTAGCTTCTGGGTGGAGATATGCAAGGAGGATTAGTGTCTAATTTGACTAATGGTCCATTATCTGCCATAAACTCTTCCAGAACACGACCTCACAGCCCAGAAAAAAAACCAAGGAAAATCTATGGATGCTGGCTGTGAAAGCCTTCGACTTCACAGAGGCTTGAGTTGCTATCAATATCTGTCAATACCTGATGTCAATATCTGTTTCAGATTGACCAGATTGCCAGGGATTGTCCTCATTTGATTATGCAACAGGGAACTGGAGCTAGCAATACCCTTGGAGGCCCCCTAGCCCTTTCACATTCTAATATTTTTAGCTGAAAAGCTTGGATGAGAAATAAATGGTTGTATGTTTGGTAAAGAACCTGATAGAAATGGCAGCAAAACAACAAACAGATTTAGAGAAGGAAACTGAGCAGGGAATAACTTTCTCTAATTCAGCTCAGCATATTACATCCTTCCTGGAAAGGAAACCTATTTTAAACCATTGGTTGAAGAGGTCCATACGGAGGGTATTTCCTTTCACAATTCCTTAAAGAAAAAGTATCACATGCTGTCTAGAGTGTTGAACAAGGGTTTGGTGTGAAAAATGATAGATGGGTGGTGTCTTCTCAAGATGCCCATGTTCTTTAGAGGATCTGAAGGCGATGCGGACAAGTGAGTTAGAAGTCAAAGATTTTATTAAGTGGCAGGGAAAGAATGGTACAAAAATTAGAATAACATTTTCTAAGCAGGGTGAGCTTCCCCATTCAGTTATCAGGGACTCCAGCGAATAACAACAGATTGACCTTGAGCTGATGACCAACAAACAATTCCTCTATGGTCCTGGTTTGTAATGAAATCAAACTTGGGAAAAACCCTGTGGACTTAAGAGTCCTCACTGCTATATACAGTTTTTTAGAAACAGCCTAATTTATTAATGTGTTCTATTAATTTGTTCTGAGATATCAGGTTCATAGATTGGGAATACTCTTGGATCCAGGGTCTCACACATCTTCCATTGGTCATAGCGCTTCATGAGTTGAGTCTTTTTCCATGAAGGCTCTGGACTGACCAAATCAGTATTTCACTGGAGTGGTTTTCATCAAGACAATGAGTCAACAGCTAGAAAGACCCTGCATGTATTGGTTTCAGCAGATGAGCAAGCAAAAAATGGTGGTTCTTATGCCCTAAACTGTAACTCTTGCGGAGACAAATGTTTTGGGACAAATTTGGACATTTGAGAATGACGACATTTAAGACATACTTCCAAAATAGCAGGCAAATTGACTTTCTCAGCAACAAGTGACTGGGGAAAAGATACTTTAAATAGGCCTAGACATTCCAAATTATATCCTGAGAAAGAGAATTTAGTTAAAAAGAAATGAAGATAGAGAAATGCACTACAGGCCAAAAATATGTCCCTGGAAATGATTCTGTGTATAAGGAGCAATATCTGTGTTGACTGAAGGCTATGAAATCAGTTGTTTGGTATAATAAAATGAGAAGAAAAGGAAATGTAATTATTCTTACAATAGACACAGTCTAATTTCTGAGTAAAGTTTACAAGGATTCCAGGGATACTTGAAAAACCCACCATGATTTTTTTCCCTTCCCTGAACTGTACAAAAGGCAAAACTGTCAGTTTTGTGTTTCATCTGGATAGTTGTTCCTTATAGCACAATTGTATATTACAGCTTCAGAGGAAAGTTGCAGCTGTTTAATAATCCTATATGTTGGGAGTTTGACAGCTTCTTTCATGTACATATCAGTACTGTGACACATACTGAAACAAACATGTTCTTTAACTTTCACTTCCATCAACTTGATTATTTTTCAGACAAAAAGCTCCAGTGAGGAAACCAGTCAACATCATAGACTTTATCAAGCACTATGGTTACAAGAGGCACAAACAGTAACATGTATATGGATAGGGTGTGTGTGTGTGTGCACACGTAAAACTTTCTTCTATCTTTTCTATCTAGAATGCATTTAATCCCACGGTTGAAATGCTATCAACATATTCTGCCATTAAGGCTGGGCAAGGGTTAAGGAATAAGGGTTAAGGAATAAGCTTTCCTCCTAAAACAACAGCTTCACATCAAGTACTCTCACTACCATGACACATAGTTATAGAAGTGTGTTCTTTAAAAAACTCACATAATATCTCCCATGAATTCACCTTCATAGTATTGCCTGACATGGTGGAGGCAGCGGATACAGAAAATGATGATGCCACAACATGAGTTCCTATAATTACCATTCTACACAGAAGAAGAGGAAGCTTTCAATATAGGGTTGTCATTTTCTCCTGCAACGCTATGGCCCTGTTTACATGTCACAGTAAAGCAGGGCTCTGCAGGTACCCTTCCTTACCATGAGAAAGGGGTATAATGGTATACAGGGTCTTGTTACTCCTGGTTGAAACTGGAGCAATTTGTTTAGTATGTCATGTGATTTGCACCTCCCCAGACCAGAGAAACAAAATTTGCAACAAACCCTGCTTTCTCCCCTGGTCTTTTGAGGAGCTACATGAAAGCAGAAGCTAGTATACTAGCTCATCCATGAAAATCTGGGATGCCTGCTGATACCCAATGTCTAAACATCCCATGTTTCTCATCATATCTATTCTATTCTATTCTAAGGCTACAAACCTGTTCTTAAACATAAAGTTCAACCAGATGTTGTAAATATTAAGTCAGTTGACTTGTAAGTCAGTGCCTTTTTCTACCAATGTGGCTTAACTCACTAGATTTGCTGATTACCACTGAAGTTAATCTCCTTCTTTAACATGTTAAGATTCAGATTATTATAATATGTTTGAGTGGGTGACTCAGTAGGCAGATTCAGTAAGTCAGGAAAGCCTAATGCATGCATTTTTATGTCAAGATATGCTTATTTAACTTTTGAACATTTATTTTGATGTAAGGTGAAAAATTCCAAGAAATATGAATATTGAAAAATAGTTCTCTATCACTTTGCATATTAGTTTAGGAAGTACCTATTAAAATGAAAACCAACACAGTTTCTTCCCATTCCTAATGGAAACAAATGAAGAAACCCCAAAAGGTATACCCTATTTGCATGGAGAATAGTTCATGTGAATCAGACTGTACATGCAATGTGAAGTCGAAGGCTTTCACGGCCAGCATCCATAGATTTTCCTTTGTTTTTCTTCCAGGCTGTGAGGCCGTGTTCTGGAATAGTTCTTTCTGACGTTTTGCCTGCATCTGTGGCTGGCATTTTCAGAGAATGGTTGGGTGGGAGTGTGTCTGGAGTTTATATGCTGTGAAACCCCATCGGGGAGTATATGTACATTTGTGTAATTGAATGGTTAGTTTCTGGGTATAGAAATGCAAGGCTGATTAATGTCTGTTTGGCTAATGGTTGGTTGATGGTCCATTATCTGCTGGAACGCCCCCTGTCCCTGGAAGGAATTCCTTTGTAAGTGTTGAGTTTTCATTCTATTGTTTTTCAAAACTGGAGCCAGATTTTGTTTACTTTCAAGGTTTCTTTTTTCCTGTTGAAGTTGACCGGCTGTTTGTGGATTTCAATAGCTTCTCTGTGCATTCTGACATGATAGTTGTTGGCCTGGTCCAGAATTTTTGTGTTTTTAAATAACATTTTGTGTCCAGATTGGTTTATATCGTGTTCTGCTACTGCTGATTTTTCTGGGTGGCCCAGTCTGCAGTGTCTCTCATGGTCCTTGATTCATGTTTGCGCACTGCATTTAGTGGTCCCTATGTAAACTTGTCCACAGCTGCATGGTATGCGGTAAAATCCTGCAGCTGTGAGAGGGTCTCTCTTGTCCTTCGCTGAGCATAGCATTTCTTGGATTTTCTTGGTTGGTCTGTCGATTGTTTGGAGGTTGTGTTTCCTCATCAGTTTCCTTATTCTGTCTGTGACACCTTTGATGTATGGTAAAAATACCTTCCCTTTGGGTGGCTGTTTTTCTTCTTCATTCCTGTGGCTTTTTCTGGCACCAAAACAGCACCAAAAAAGCCCACAACATGGTTCTGATATTTGGACGACACTTTCACCATTTGGAACCATGTAGAAGAAGATCTGGTCTCATTCCTAAACCACCTGAACGGCATCCACCCAAATATCCAATTCATGATGAAAAAAGAGAAGGAAGGAACATTGCCATTCTTGGCTGTCCTAGTCATCCGCAAACCAAACCAACGGTTAGGCCACAAGGTATACAGAAAACACATACACACGGACAGATACCTACACAAGAATTCTAATCATCACCCAGGACAAAAAAGAAGCACAATAAAAACATTGGTAGACTGCACAAAAAGGATCTGAGAACCCACTACCTGGAGGATGAACTGAGGCACTTAAACTGGGCCCTACAGGCTAATGGTTACCCCAGATCAGACATCACAAGAGCAGCCACATTGAGGAAAAAACCACAGGAATGAAGAAGAATAACAGCCACCCAAAGGGAAGGTATTTTTACCATACATCAAAGGAATCACAGACAGAATAGGGAAACTGATGCGGAAACACAACCTCCAAACAATCGACAGACCAACCAAGAAAATCCAAGAAAAGCTATGCTCAGTGAAGGACAAAAGAGACCCTCTCACAGCTGCAGGATTTTACCGCATACCATGCAGCTGTGGACAAGTTTACATAGGGACCACTAAATGCAGTGCACAAACACGAATCAAGGACCATGAGAGACACTGCAGACTGGGCCACCCAGAAAAATCAGCAGTAGCAGAACACGATATAAACCAATCTGGACACAAAATGTTATTTAAAAACACAAAAATTCTGGACCAGGCCAACAACTATCATGTCAGAATGCACAGAGAAGCTACTGGAATCCACAAACACCTGGACAACTTCAACAGGAAAGAAGAAACCTTAAAAGTAAACAAAATCTGGCTCCCTGTTTGAAAAACAATAGAATTAAAACTCAATACTTACAAAGGAATTCCTTCCAGGGACAGGGGGCGTTCCAGCAGATAATGGACCATCAACCAACCATTAGCCAAACAGACATTAATCAGCCTTGCATTTCTATACCCAGAAACTAACCATTCAATTACCCAAATTTACAAATACTCCCCGATGGGGTTTCACAGCATATAAACTCCACACACACACACACCCAACCATTCTCTGAAGATGCCAGCTACAGATGCAGTCGAAATGTCAGAAAGAAACTATTCCAGAACACGGCCTCACAGCCCGGAAAAAACCCCAAAGAAAATGTACATGCAATATTTCTGCACTTTCCGCTACTGTGGATATGTTATTTTGGCAATCTATGGCCACCATCCAATGGTATAATTCCACTAGTGCAAATAATGTCACACTTTTACAAACTTTGTTTTAGACTATCCACAAAAAGTGAAGAAAATACACACTCCAGTTATAAAGCCAGGTGAACAATCAGTTGCATGAGTAGTTGCTCCAGTGTTTGCATAATAGAACCAGTTCTGTAAATTGCACGGCTCATTACACCAGGAGTTTCACTAGCGGCAGTGTGCTGCAACTTGCACAAATGGAACAATCAACTGCACCATATTTCTCTCTTAATTTCAAAAATATACAGTCAAATTATTTTAGAAACATGCAGCCATAAGTCTCCTAGGGAAAAAAATGATTGGAATTTTATCACAGCTAAAGTTCTTGGCCTTTGTGCTTTACAAACAGATTATGCAACAGCTGGGAAGGCTGACGCTGGCATTAGAGTACGTAGGTAGAATAGATGTAATGAGAGAGGTGAAGCCTGTGGAAATAGTTGCCTTTATATCTTGTTGCCACTTGCACTTATTTGACTTGTTGCCACTTGCACAATAGAATTGTATCTGCATTCTGTTTCTGTCTTAATAGTAATGGTTTTCATTTGTTTGGCTGCTCCTGCCAGCATTCTAGAAAGTTACACTGTGAAAAGCCTCCAGACGTTTTGATGGCACAGGCCTCTTTTCACCTCACTTTCATATGTCTAACTTGGCAACTAGAGCTTGTTGCCTGAATATCAAGATGTAAACCTGTGTTTTCAGGTCTTTGACAAAGGGATACTGACAGCATCAGGGATGGCATTTTTTTCCCTCCACTTATTGATCACAAAATTGAACTTGCAGACAAGTCTTCCTGAGAAAACACTGAACTTGTTAGTGTCATCTCTATAGCTATAAGATATTTCATTTTGTCATTGTTGTTGTTAGCAGTAGTAGTAGCAACAAGAAGACCAGCAGCAACATTGGTAGCAATTCATTTTTGTTTGTTTTGCAGGTTTCATTATTACTTGAATAGTGGCATGTCTAATTTTTGGAGCTTCTAGGTTTTTCACAGGTAATGATTGTACTGTTGCTAGAGGAAATGACACCTAGGAGTTCTAATTTAATGAGATGGGCTAGACCTAAACTAAGATGTTTTTATTGCTTTTGCTCACCTTCAAGTCACCCTTTAATCTAACTGTGATCAGAGAATAAAGAGGAATGTGACCAAAAAGGAAACTCAAGCAAAATATAATTTGAGATCATGGGGTTAGACATTGTTTGTTCTGTCAGGTGATGTAGTGCACACTGAGTACCTAAACAAGTCCAGGCAGCATAGAATAAATGCTTTGAACAGTGAACAGCAAAATAACAATGTATATTCAGGTAACAAATTGAGTTCCTAGAGATATATACAGGAGAGTGCCACAATGTTTGAAGTGGACAGTACCTTATATGCAGACGATTACTTCTGGAGCCAATCTGGAGTAGTTTCAATAATCCTTCATCAGTGTAAATGTATGTTTAATTTGTATATTACTATCAAGTATTTTATGAGACAACTGATGTAATATAAATGTAATTTCCGGCTCACCTTATTCTCTTAGATTTGCCTATCCAAAAATTATGTATTTTCTTCAATGAGATTTTTCCTACATACACTAAAATAAACACAATTTTATAATAATTACCATATGTTCCTCTAAAATAAATGTAAGATTTATATATTTAGAAATTATATGATATTTTGATGCTCACCTAAATGCAATGTTTTACAGCTAGGATTACTTATTCCCAATTTTATGAAGTGTCACAATTACCTACGGAGAATATATAACATTTAAATGTTAAGGAAAATGCAACATGGGACATACAGTGAAAGAAATAAAATATGTATGTGAAAGTCACAATGACTAAGCAAGAGCAATTATGAAGCTACACAGGTGAAACTGCTAATGTAATCTAGAAGTCCTGAGAGCCAAGGACAGAGGTACTGAATGTAGATTGGAAACACCTGAGAATCATTAAGTGTACAAGGTGAAATGTTGAAATACATGGGTTGGTCTTAAGTATGGGTGGAACTACGTGGACCAATCAGAATGGAAGTACACACCCACTGGGTGGAAACTAACTAGTGGGTGGTGATAAACAATGGCTATAAAATTGCAATGTTTGCCAATGTATTGTGGTTGAGTAGAGGTGGAGTAGTTTGGAGATAGAGGTGGAGTAGTTTGGAGATAGAGATTGTGATTTGTTGACCATATAGTATATTTATATAGAAGAATAAAGTAGGTTTTATATAAAACAACTGAGTTGCCTGAGTGAATCCTGGAGACGTTTTGGAGACACCTGGAGAAGAGTGAGAAGGCTTGGAGAGTTTGTCAGGGTCTTCAGCCTATTCTCTGAAACTCTGCTGCTTTGGAGGAAAGAATCAACCACTGATCTAAGCTGGTCAGCTCTGCTGCATAACAAGGTGGTGAGTTTGAGCCAGAGGTGAAGAGCTACAACTCCCATCATCCCTGACATTAAATTATAATAAGTAAGAATATTATATTGGTATATTAATTAGTCTATGTACTAAATCACCATATTTGCTTACTACAAGCTGCCTTGGAAAATTGGAACACAAGAGTAGAATTCAGATTGGGAATTTGGAAAACCCACTTGTGGGTTTTTATCCAACACAAACATTCTGCTGAGTCTTTGAGACTTTTTCTTACTGAAACCATTCATCATCAGACCAGTCAAGGTGGATCAAGCCATAATAAACTTCTACAACATGAAGCCTTTTGGATTCACAAGTTTAATACAGTTATACCACAGGGTCTTAATGACTGTCTGGAGTTTACTGCATTTTTAGAAAAAATAGATCATATTATTATTATTATTATTAATAGTAGTAGTATGTTAATTTATATAGCACCATAAGCCTTACATACTGTAAGTTAATACAAATAATATGGACATACAATTGTTAAGTAGGGCTTAGTACTTTCTTGGGAAGTTGTTAAAAAATAGGTAATGAGCACTTTAAATAAATGAAGGTTGAATACTCAATGAGACATAATATCATTAGCACTATATAAACAACACCAGTAAAGTGGCATAGGTCTGCATCATTGGAGATTTTCTTCTGTTCTATACTTGAACATAATGAAGACTATTTACAGTATATTGCAGCATCCAGAAGAAAACATCTTCCCTTTGTGAAATCCAACACAGAACTGCTTCACATTGTGAAATCCAATTGCAATCATTGAGGACTCTGCTATTGTTGAGTGGATTAGTGGATGACTCATCTCTAGGTGTTCTTCAGGAAGAACTCTGACCTGAGTATGAGTTGTTTGAGGAATTTAAAAGGCTCCTCCCTAGGCTGTGTATAACTCCAGCCTTCGTATCTGGGTATAAATAATAACTATTTAGTTATACTTAACTAAATAGCTGATAGAGAATATGGGCCACTGTTTTCTCTAATGTTTCCTAGCTTCTCTGCTCGACTACCCTTAGTGGACCCAAGATTGAAAGATGGCAACAGATTGTCTGAGGTCCCTGCCAGTCTTGTCACTTTGGGAGCATTTAATAAATCAAAATGGCAGCAAACCACTAATATTAGCATCTCTGGCTTTTCACTATCACTGCCTGTCTAATGGCTATTAGAGGGCCCTCCAGATTGTGTGGACCAAGGCTTGCACTCCAAGATACTGCAACTATACATGTGGAACAGTTAGTAAGATAGTTTTCATTATAAAAACAGCCCATTTCTAGAAAAAGTATGATGATGGCCATGATAATAATGATGATGGCAATCCCATGATTAAAAAGAAACCTTGGTTTAAACAAAAAGTAAAGCCACACTCACCTTAACAATTAAGGACAACTAACCATTAAGGAAATTATTGTGGACTGAACAGTTCTACACACACCTATTTAAGGATGGTGGAATATTAAGTTTCATTGAAGTTCTTATGTAGACAACAGAGGAAGACACCCTGGTAATTTCTCAGCACAACCACTGACCATGAAGGAATGGAGCTGCTTCTACATGCTGACCAGCCTGGACAGGGAATTGCTTGTATCAGGAGGTATTATATACAATCACCAGTTGAAACAGTAGTTGCCTAAGAAGTTCAGGTATTACAGTTGGTCCTCCATATCGACAGATTCTGCATCCACAGATTCCATTATCCATGGCTTGAAAATATTCCATATATATATATATATATATATATAGAGAGAGAGAGAGAGAGAGAGAGTATTCAAACAGCAAACCTTGCTTTTGCCATGTTATATAAAGGACACCTTTTACTATGTCATCTATCTATCTATAATTCTCTGGGGTATGTTGCCATTTTCGGTGTGCTGATTAGCTGCTTAGGTGCCAGGATCTGCCTTTCCTCACAGGACTAGATCCCTGGCTGCAGCAGCTGGCACAGCCTCTTTGCAGATTCCAGCCCTGGCTGTGGGAGTCTTGGAAGACCCAAGGCAAAGCTATCAGACACAGCTGGCTGCAATCATGCAGCACACCTGAAGCAGCCAGGGGAGCTGCTATTTAAGAGCAGCATTTGGCCCTCAGTTTTGGCCACCATTACATGGCCTTCTGTGGTGTTTGTAGCTGCTTCTTGGGCCTTCTGCGCTGTTTGAACCCTATCTGTAGTTGCTCTGTGGGCCTTGGGCTTTCTGTGCTATCTACAGCTCCTCCTTGCTCATGGAGTGGAAGCAAGTAGAAAGCTCCAAGTTCTTCCTAAACATGGTGGTGGAGGGGCTGTTGAATCCTGATGCATATGGTGTGTGTGTGTAGCATGGGTTTTTTATTTGTTTGTGCAATGGCATGGCAGTGGCAGAGGGGCCCTTGTGTCCTGGCATGCATGGTGTATGTGTGTAGCGTGGGGTGGGTATGTGGAGTGTGGAGTGTGCATATGCATGGTTGTATGGCAGCAGCAGAGGGACTCTCTCAGCATGAAACTAGCCATTATAGTTGATTTGAAAAATTATATATTAATGCATCAAATGATTGTACTCTTGACATGTTTCCTAAGTGGCCAATCAGCAGAGTGGGAACGGAAACATACCAATGTGTTTTATAAATGTAGATAATGGTGTATGTTATGCTGGGTATAGCTAGCTGAACTTGAGCATCAACAGATTTTGGTATTCACGAGGAGTCCTGGAATGAAACCCCAGCAGATACCAATGGCCTACTGTATCCTTCTCTATATAAAATAATTTAACAATTAATAATGCTACAGTTGTTCCTACACATTCATGGATTTGGTATCCACGGATTTAAGCATTCATGGCTTGAAAATATTCTTTAAAAAAATAATCCAAAAAGCAAACCTCGATTTTGCTATGCTATTGCATATAATGGGACTTGAGTATTCATGGATTTTGGTATCCATGGGGGGTCCTGGAATCAAACCCCAGAGAATATGAAGGGACAACTGTACTACTATATATTATTAATCTGCATGCAACGTATTTGCTGCTGCACCCAATGAGTGACCTTTCTTTAAAAAATGGAAACAAAACCTAGAACAGTGCTTGAAACAGACAAGTTTCTTTTCATAATGCATGGAACAAGGGAGCAGCCAGTACTTGCATTTCAATAGTTCTAACACACTTATCTATCGGTGGATCACAAGATTGATCCTTCCCCCTTTGCAGGTAATAGAATTTACCTCATCATATTTACAGTAACTATCAGAGAAAATTGGGAGAAAATATTTCCATGTCAACATATATCTAATTCTATCATGAATTTATGATTATTTACACACCTGCATGTTACTTTCTTGAGTGATACTTCTTCAGTGTAAATAGGTAGCATTGTGTGGGCTGCATCCCTTGGCAGTCATAAGGCAAGTAGGACTTCCATTTGCACCTGAGTAAAAGGGACCAAGCTAGCTGATTATTTCTGACAGTTTCTGAAGTGAAGAATAGACAAGCTGACAGATACACATACATTTCATGTACAGCTCCAAGGTAGCTGAGCAAAGTAAGTGACACCTGTGTCGACTGTGTGTTAAAAAGATCAGTATCTTTAGATTGCTTTAGCTATATGGTGACTGGAAAATAAAATGAACATACTATGCCAATTATTATGCAATGAAATATAAACATACAGTATTCCATTGGGGAGCTATATGGGATCTCTGTCTGCATATGGAGTTTTTTTCAACAAAAAAGTAACTTCTCACCTGTCACTCAATTGTGTTTGTAAATCAACCCCATATCACTAGAGATAATGAAGAGATGCACCCTTTTGCATTTTTGCAATGTGAGAACAAATGCATATCACATTTTTGCAATGTGAGAACAAAATAAATACAAATCAAAAGTCTGCAACTCATTTTGTAATTGTTAGCTCAAACGGAAGCCTGCAAGAGGTGGGTAACTTCGGGAGTTCTGATCCATGGTATGCTGAGGAAAAGAGTGGTTCATCCACTGTGGCACACATTTCTATTGTCAGGGAACTAATATTTATATCTTATTTCAAATCCTGAAGGTGCACTCTGGCTAGGACAAAGCCTGGACAGTTTTCCCACGGGATAGACAAAGGAAACCAAAATTCAACTGATTACATTAATGGCTGGGAGATAGAAATTGATGGGTTTATGACAACCTTGAAAGATTGGACAGCAAGGGTATAGGAGAGACTTCCATAGGAATAGATTTGGGAATGGTCACTTAATTGTCTGATTGAATGAATCATTGCTAAAACACCTAGGGCTGGAAGAAAGAACTAGCATATACAGTACCTCTTTAATGACTGTGTTTACAAAGGGCCTTCCACAAAAATCCTAATAGGGGCTTTCTTACTATAATATTCCTAAAACACATCCAGGCCATTGTGACCTCCAACTGACCTTTCTGATGTACCCCAGCCAACCTGACTCCAAAAAGTGTCCAATATTTACAATTATGAGATATCATGGGGAGGGGGTAGTAGATCATACTAACAGGACAAGGGAAATCATGCTTTTGGAGAGAAATATTAAGTTCTGGTTACTTTCTTTAAACTTAAACATTTTAACTGCTGGAATCTTCACCATACATTAATTATGATCTGAAGATGCAGTCATTGCCACCAAGCAATAACAATGTGAATACATTGCTTTTACAGTCATGAACTTCAGGGTTTGTTGACAGAAGTCATGCAATTTTTATATCTGCCTTTTCTGTTTATCAGATTTACTTCACCCTGCTGGGTAGAGAGAGTGTTTTCCATCTTGTCCCTGAACAAGAGAAAGGTTTGTGATAGCTTTTGATTATTATTCGGAACAGCTACAGTGGGGAAAAGCTTGATTACCAACAAACATCTTCTGGAAGAGCAGCCAGTGGGTTTATTGCTATTTTTCCTTTGTCTTCAGTAGCACTTAAAAAAAAATGTGGTCAAAATATGGTGTTCCCCTCCCCTGAACCATTAATACATCTCCCCACCTAGCATTACCCTGGTCACTCTCCACACAGTTTTCCAAGTTCTTCACTGCTCTTGTTAGGCATATGGGCCCTAGAACTGGGGAAAAAAATAGTCAGTTTCTTTGATTGGTTATTCATTGAAATATTTCTATCATGTCCAATATCATAAGATTTCTGGGAAGCTTACAGTAATCAGATTAAACAATTTAACATTTTACACAATATCAAAATATAAACAGTCTGAACCCATATTAAACAACTGATCAAATAGATGAATAATTGGGAAAAAAAAACAGAACAATGTAAAACAATGCTGCCCAGGTTATCTGATGTGGCAATCTTCTCTCTCCCCTCCCCCACTCCAAATCTGCTAGGCCTTGATTGACTACAACTGTTTTTATCTTTTATGGAAACTTGCTGTGCACTGTCAGCTGACTACTTGCAGAGGTGGTCTTTTTTTTTTTTTAATGAGGTAGTCTTAAAAAAACAGAATTTAGGATCCAAAGGCTTTAATACAAAATAAATAAAATAATACAAAGACAAGTTTTAAGCTTTACATGTAGGTATTTACTGCAAGAATGAAGCCAATGTTGATGCTATTTCGGCTTCTAATGGGAAGGCATTCTATAACTGGGGTTTCACAGCAGAGAAGGTGCTCTTCTATAAAATTGATTCCACCTAAACATTAGGAGGACCTTCCTGATGATATGGGGTGTTTGATAGTGGAATATGCTGCTTTGGAGTATGATGGAGTCTCATTCTTTGGACGTTTTTAAACAGAGGCTGGATGAACATCTGTCGGGAATGCTTTGATTGTTTATTCCTCCATGGCAGGGGGTTGAACTAGATGGCCCTTGTGGTCTCTTCCAACTTTATGGTTCTATATTGCTGCATGATGTATTATTGCCACTGTTGAAACACAGAGGAGGGCTACTCTGGCAGATCTCATTTCTGTGAAAGGGATATATGTGTGTGTGTGTGCGTGTGCGCGCGCACGTGCATGCTTCTTTAAGTAATGAGGTTCCCAGCCTTTTCAGAATTTAAAATTCATCAACAGCACCTTGAATTCTGACCAGAAGCATATTGGTAGACAATGCAAGTCCTTTAAAACCAGTGATATAGGTAGTTTCTATAAGGTGTTGCATTAAGCAATCTGATGTATTTTGTACTAGCTGTGGCTTCTGAGTTACCATTAAGGGAGCCCCACATAGAGCACATTTCAGGAATCTCATTGGGAGGTTACTAATGCATGAACTATTGTGGCAAGGAGCCCATTCACACCACATAATTATAATGATACATTCCACTTTAACTGCCATGGCAACATTCCATGGAATCCTGGAATCTGCACTTTAGGGAGAGACATTTAGAATTCACAGCCAAAGAATCATAGAATTGTAGAGTTGGAAGAGACCACGAGGAAGTCTACTCCCTCACCAGACTACAAACCCCAGGATTCAATAGGCTGTTACAGTGGAATTTAAAGTTGAATATAGTGCTGTAGTTGTGTGTAAGGGTCCTAGGTTAGGAAAAGGGTTTCTTTCCTTCTTGCTTCCTGTTGAGTGGCCAGTGCGTGGGGTAGGGGACCCATTTACTCCTCTAGCCCTAGCTTACTAGGCAGTAACACACATGTGATTTTGAGCATAAATAAAACATGTGTGTTTCTGGAAACAGTGTTTTCTGCGCACGCGCACACACACACAAAGATTTTCATGCCAACAACAACAACAAAAACCACCATGAGTAGATCTGTTGATTATAATTTCCCGAAACAATGCACAATACAGGATATACCAATACCAGGCAAATGCTGTGCAAAATTCTCCCATTATGCTTTCCCAACCAGGTTAGCTGATTGTCAGTAAACCCATTTTCAGCCAGGAAACAAATAATGGTCAATATTTTTTTCACCCCTATGTAAAAGTAACTTTCCAAGCTTTGTTTGTGACCACTCTAGCTATAGAACTCTAGGCTTGCATCAGGTGGTGCAGCCTAGTAATACAAAAATTTTGGTAAAACTTTGGATAGTTTATTGGTACTAGTACTTGTCATTATCAGAGCTACACAGTGCCTGCCCTGTGGGCCTTATCTAAGTGCTTCTAGAGATTGTTCTTTCTAATGCCATATTGTTTTATATCTTTATTGTAATGTACTCAGTGCTGTATAGTCTTTTCTACTGTATGTATCAAGAATGTATTGATAAATGTTTAGGTAGCACACTTCAAAACAATCCCATTAGCAACTAACTATAAGGTAAAAAAAAAAGGTGTGTATTCTTGTATATGGGTACATGGGTTGAAATAATTCAAATTATTGAAACTGTTTAAGCATAACTGAATTGGTTTAAGTGGTAGTTGGCTAGAAAGTAATTTTACCAAACAGATTTGTTCTGAAAGATTCCAATTATCCTAACAAAGATGTAGCTATTTATTCAGAAGCAGATTCTATATGCTGGTATAATTTGAAATGAATGCTGTGTCTGTGTATGTGTGCAGATGTGTGTACACCTGATTTATGTAGCAGCATTTATTAGAAGACTAAATTAGATGGCACAACCCCATGAAGTGATAATTAATTGAGAATGTTTAATAAAGATTATTTTATCTTCCTGTGTAGTTGACCATCATGTGAGCAGCCATCATATGAGGGCTGTAATTGACCATAATGTCAGACAAAATGAGGGCATTGTACCACAAATTTAAAAAGTGTCTCTCCCCAATAAAATTTTCCTTCAGTCCCTAAATTTCTAGCATCACAGAAAGTGAGACATTGAAAGCTGTTCATACCTGGAACTCATATTTGCTGTGTTTGCATACCCTTCATAACTTTGCTTGTCCCTTTCTTTTGGATGCCTACACTCTCTTTGTGAATGCTCAACTGAAGTTTTAAGTTATTGAAATGCTAGAAGTTTGGATACTGAAGGAAAAAAATAATTGGAGACAGAATTTTTATTTGGGGGACCACACCCTCATTTTATAACACACACACAGAGTGCCTACACTGCTGCCTAGTGGACATAAGCTCTTTATATGTCTTCCCTAAAGTTTTAAAAGTATCATGTTCACAGCTTTCATGTTGTCAAAGAAATGGCTATGTTAGTTTGTCATAGCATAAAAAGGAAAGAGAGAGGAGGAGAAGGAGGAACCCAGCAGGACCTTTAAGACTATATGGAGTTGTCTAGATGATGTCATAGAATTTGAGGAGAATACCTTTTGTCCCAATGAGACCCCATGGTGATTTGCCTTATTCATAAGGAGGGGAAAACTCCAAAAACTGTGCGGTGGGGGAGCCTTCACGGCTTTCCCTGATTTAAAAAATAATAATAATGCACAGAAATGCACATTACTGCTTGTTTGGAAAACTGATTCACTTCACAGCACATTCTCAGCAAGGGCAGAAGTGGACAGTTGATTGGTTGGATGTGCAGGTGCACAGTAGTATTAAGAATGTGAAGCTGATAACAGGGTGGAAATTGTTCAAATACTGATGAAATTTCTCAAATGATTCCTTTGCATAGGTTCATATGATAAAGACATCATCAATGTACCTCAGAGGAGAGCTTTCTGGGGGCAGGTCCTGACGAAAGATTGTTCCAGGTTAGCTATGAGGATGTTTGCATAATGTAGTGGATGTAGGTGCCTATGACCATGCCATTGATCTAAAGGTATATGCTGTTCCCCAAAGTGGAGTAGTTATGAGTAAGTACAAAATGCTTAGTGATTATACAAAATGACTGTGCTAATTTGGTGGTGTATTTTACCTCTACAACCAGGGTAGACAATCATTATTGACACTGGGCATCAGAATCTATGCACCAGCAGTGGAAACAACCACAGCCCATAGTGGGTAATCATTGCTGAATTGTCCCAACTTTTCACCAAATAAGAAGGGCTATGCTTGGTGGGAGCATGATGTATATGTTGTGGAACCCCAAAAGCCCTAGATGAGAGTGATCCCAAGTGACAGCGTAAATATTTAAAGTTATGTTTCTTAGTTAAGATGAAGTGGACTTCTTAGCAGAATCAAATAGGATACTTGACACATGGTTTCTTATTTAAATATGATTTAAAGCTTTAGTAGATTTTCAGCAACTGTTTTCCCATTTAAATAATGGATTTATTTTATTCTCCAATAATTCAAAGTAATCCCTTGCTTTGCAGTTTACAGTTGCTGCAGCCAAGGTTAATTAATTAGAAATATTAAAGCTGGGATTAACACTTGCAACTGCTTCACAAATCATTTGCTTGCCAGAACTGGGAGCTGTCCAATGAGTTTTTCATCGTTCCAGAAGTTTTGTACTGTATGTTTTAAAAAGAACTATATACAGTTCAAAAACTAAAATGGAGGTGTTTTCTTAAAGGCAGAGATTCATTTAAATGTGGTTTCTATATTGGAGACAGAAATAAAATTAGCAACATTCCCTCACATGCAATATCTAGGTGGAGCAAAAACCTCTTAGATTTCACCCCCTCAATAAAACGTGAAGGGCTCTTTCATACTACAGAATTATAGCACTGTATTCCCCTCAAACTGCCATAGCAACATCCTGTGGAATTAGGGTTGCTGAATTGAAAAATGGAGACAGCTCTTCTGCTTCAATGGTTCTGTAGAAGAGGAAATTTTAGCAGGTGTTGCTTGTCACTCAACCAGATAACAAGCTACACCTGCTGAAATTCCCTCTTCTTACACAAGGATTATCAGACAGACCATACTATAAATCTAGGGGTTCCACAGGATATTTCCATAGCAGTTGAAGTAGAATATAAAATTACAATTGTGAAAGGGAAGCATGAAAGGGCCCGTGAAGAAGAGGAGAGGGCATGTGTGGCCCTTTTGAACCCTTTTTTAATGGGAAAGTTAGGTTGCATCTACACTGTAAACATAATGCAGTTGGACACCACTTTAACTGCCATGGCTCCCTCCCACAGATTCTTGGGGTTTGTAGCTTTGTGATGCACCAGCACTCTTTGGCAGTGACAGCTAAAGACCTTGTAAAACTACAAATCCCAGGATTCCATAGGGTGGAGCTGCAGCCCTTGAAGTGGTGTCAAACTACACTATTTCTACAGTGTAGATTCACCCTTAGTCTTGCACTAAGCTGACATTACTACTTTACTCAGCAGTCTCCTGCTCAATAATATTGTTCATATACTGCTGGCAATGTAGCTGTTGCTGAGTTTCATTTTAGTGAGAATTTAAATTCATTTTGTTTTCTATAAGACTTCACCTGGAATATTGTATCCAGTTCTGGACACCACAAATCAAGAAGGATATTGACAAGATGGAATGTGTCCAGAGGAGGGTGACCAAAATGGTGAAAGGTCTGGAAGCCATGCCCTATGAGGAGCAGCTTAGGGAGCTGAGTATGTTTCACCTGGGGAAGAGAGAGTTGAGAGGGAACACAATAGCCATGTTTAAATATTTCAAGGTAAGTCATATTGAAGAGGGAACAAGCTTGTTTTATGCTGCTCCAGAGATTAGGACACAGAGCAATGGATTCAATCTATAGGAAAAGAGATTCCACCTAAACATTAGGAAGAACTTCCTGACAGTAAGAGCTGTTCAGAAGTGAAATACACTGCCTCAGAGTGTGGTGGAGTCTCCTTCTTTGGAGGTTTTTAAACAGACCACTGTAAGCCAAAACTATAAGAGGAATTGTGTGCGCAGTTCTCAAAGGTAAAGTATTACAACAATGATGCAACAGTATACCTTTTAAGTATCTGTGTACTATATATACTTATGATGATCTACAGAACATATATGTTACATACAATCACTTCCACAAAACATCTGTATAAAGCAAACAACCACATCCACAATAATAAGTCCCGACACTTCCAATCCAATTCCTCTGGGTCCTGGTAGAGGTATTGGCAAGGACCCAGAGGAATTGGATTGGAAGTGTCGGGACTTATGTAACATATATGTTCTGTAGATCATCATAAGTATATATAGTACACAGATACTTAAAAGGTATACTGTTGCATCATTGTTGTAATACTTTACCTTTGAGAACTGCGCACACAATTCCTCTTATAGTTTTGGCTTACAGTGGTCTGTAACCCTGGTGCTGTTATTTTTGGGTTGGTTTTTAAACAGAGGCTGGATGGCCATCTGTTGGGAATGCTTTGATTATTTATTCCTGCATGGCATGGGGTTGAATTGGATGGCCCTTGTGGTCTCTTCCAACTCTATGATTCTATGAGAATATTCCAAAAACTGAAGACTTCATATTTGGGATGGAAGAAATTTGAGACTTTTTTTCTTTTAAATGTCAATATAGTGCTGAATTTCTGGGAAGAAATATTTTAAAGAAATATGGTCAATCAGGCAATAAAACATAGCATCATAGTCCTTGCTTGAAGATAACAAGATTACTTGTGTCAGAGAGCCCTAACCTCAATGTTGTTAGTGGCTGCACAGAAGGAACTTGCACTGCAGTTGAAAATAATTTAAAAATCTATGTCCAAAGTTTGGACAATAGCATTCACTCATAGCCTTATGCATACTTTATCTATATATTTTATTATTAAAAATATCTACATCCCACCCTCTATCTAAAGTTATCAGGCAGCTATACCATAAAAACAACATGGCTCATTTAAAACAGTGTAAACAATAAGAAGGATTTTAAAAGGCTAAACACATATTAAACAATGTAACCAGTTTAAAAAGATAGATTAAAACCAATTAAACTGGTTTAAAGTGATTTAAAACCATGTACATGTGAGCATGTCTATATAATCAAATTAGTCCTCCAAAACATTAGTGAACAACCATGTATTAACTTGCCAGTGGAATAACAGCAATGTTGTAGCAAACTGGGCATCCCAGGGGAGGGTGTTCCATTGTATGTCTTTGACGGATGGGATACAGAGGACTGAAACTTCAGGCAGGTGTATATATCGGATGGTGCTCCAAGCCATTTAAGGCTTTAAATGCCATAATTTCAGGAGTGCAGCAAACTCAGAAATGACTGGTGAAAGATTTATATGATCTGAAGAGAAACAAAGAGGCCACTATTTACCTGCAGTGCTCAAACTCTTTGAAGCCAAACCAGTAGCACAACTGCTTTACAATTGGGACCCTTCCCCAACCCTGCTCCATTAGAACTTGTCCAATCTAAAGTTTTAAGATCAGCTTTCCAAACTCCAAAATGTGTTTCTAATGCAGCTCTGAGACTGGAGTCAGGATTTATGAAAGTGGAGGCCAGAGTGTGGGTGACCATACTCAGCTACTGGCTCAGACTATCCCTCTTTCCCACTGGCCTTGCTCCACTAACCTTAAGTGATGATTTCCAATCCAGCTGGAAACAGACAGTGATGACTAAAATTTCAATGCTGGGCCTTTCTCCAGATCTTCTGCTTAGCCTGGGATATGATAGGGTGAAAGCTACTATCAAACAACGGGTAGCAGATATAGAGAGACAACTGGATCTAGCCAGCACTCCAACCTTCACTGCTAGTGACTCCAATAGATATCTGGCCTCTTCTTTGGCATACTTAGCAACACTTGAAATACCTAAACATTGAAGGGCCTTTACTCTTCCACGGTGTCGTGCCCTCCCTTCAGCTGTCCTTGAAGGCCAATACAAGAAGATCCCCTTCTCAGACAGACTGTGCCCCTGCAACTCAAGCCAAATAGAAACAACAGAGCATGTATTACTCCAGTGCTCATACTACAGGGACATACGTCTCAGCCTTATTTCACCCCTGTTGCATAAATACCAAGGGCATACTGGACAATTCTACATAAACTTGTTGCTTTCATACACCAACCCAGGAACAACTTATAATGTCGCCAGTTTCTGCGCAGCTGCGGTTAAAATTCGACAGACAATGTCCTCCACAGTAGAATAGTATCAACTTAGACTTGTTATACTGGAGCTATGGAATCTGAAGGAACATTTTAAATACTGCTTTTAGCCTGTTTTAACCTGTGTTTCTACCTTTATTCTGTTTCCCTTTTTACCTGTGCTGGTCTATGACCGTAATAAAGATTCTATTCGATTCTATTCAGAAATGACTGTGGCATTTAGTATCCCCTTGTTTCTCATTGTGCAAACAAACTTATCTTGTAGACATAGCATATTGCTTTTTGCTTTTGAAGCTAATGACAATTGTGGTGCTTACATCTGATGTTTTTCTTTATACTTATGTAAAGGTTTAAAGGTTGAAAATGTGAATGTGGGAAAAATCAAACGAAACAGTTGCTCTTTGAGTGTGTAACTCCTAAAATCTGTGTATTCTACCAAGTTAGTATTAAATGGAACAGGGGCACCAGCAAGATTTTCCCCTACCCCTCAAAGGTTCATCTTTTACAACTATGTGGGAGGAAGTATAACAAGGTGTGTTCTTCACTCTAGCTATTGAATTTCTGTGTGTACATGGACAGAGAGGAGATTTTGGTTCATTTCATTTTTCAAGCATGTACTAAAATTTGCAGACTTCTTCAAACAGAAAGGATGGAGAAAGGAAAACTGACTGGGTTATCCAATGTGGACTGAAAATGCCAAAAAGTCATCCAGAGTGAATTCAGAGATCCTTTCACACTATAATGTTATAGGACTTTCATTCTGCTTTAACTTCCATGGTTCCATCTGGTAGAATTCTGGGATTTGTAGTTTGTTGAGGCACTAGAGCTCTCTAGCAGAGAATTCTAAATACCTCATAAAACTACAAATTTCAGGAATCCTCAGGATGGGACCATGGCAGTTAATGTGGAATCAAAATGATACAATAGTGTAGAATGAAAAGATACTAGAACCATTATCATCTGTTTCCAGATTATGGCAGACTGTGTTTTCAGTCTTTATTCCAAGTATGGTCTTATATACATTTTTCCCCATGTGTGCTTTATGTTTACACTCCACTAATTTCTTTCTCCATTTTTATTGCTCTATATTTTAGTTTAAGGAAATTTAGTTTGCATCAGGAAGGATTACTGGGTTATGAACTATTTTCAATCAATTTGAATAAATGTGTTCTTTTGCAATATTTTTGCCCCAGAGAGTTAATATAGAGACATTTTAAGATTATCCCCCTTTTCAGCAAGTTAATTTAAAGCCTCATATTTTTCAGCGCACATATGGTAGAAATTATTGACTGTGTTTTGTTTGTTTGATAACGATAGTGATGTTTCCAGAGCAACAGTAATTTTCAGTGTGATGACTCTTGCATATGAATTAAAACCATGTGTGACTTAATAAACACATAAACAATGAACAATATATGGAGATGTGCCTTTTCTAAACTCCTGAAAGTCAGTGAACCATGTCAAAGAAAAAAGATAAAAACTTCTGAATTTCCCGATGGATAATATTTATAGTTATATAATGTTACAGGGTTATAAATGAAAATTGGGATCTAAAATGTCATAGTGCTTGAAATGAGAATATACAGAATCACAGAATTGTAGAGTTGGGAGGGATCCCAAGGGTCCTCTTTACCAACCCTCCTGCCAGTTTAGGTATTTTCAAAGAAAAACAAGTGGGAGCTTCAACAAAATACTATAGTGTGAAAGGCTTCTCTTTTGGGTTTCCAGTTAATCCATTCCACTTCCCCCCTTCTCATATCTTCTTTTCTCTTTCTGCCACAATCAGTCTGCATCTTCATTGGCAGACAAGATGCAAATGACCAAGCAGTTTAGGTGTATTTTCCATTCTATATTTGTGGTGGGTCCAATCCCAGATACATTAAAACTTTGGGTCTACATCCAATATGACAAGGGGATCATGTAGCACCTTTGAGGCTAACTGACAGAAAGAAGTTTGTGGCTTAAGTTTTGTAGAGCTTTCTATACAAGTTTCCTTTGCATACTAATACAGACTACATAACTGTGACACAGCTATGTCTTTGAATCTGACAGGTTTACCGCCATCAGGGTTTTGGGCCCCTGTTCTAAACCTTGGTTACAGGACACCAAGTCTGCTGATGCTTCTGTCTTGAGTCCACATGGGGGTGCTCTACAAGCACAGTTAAGACTTGAATAATTATTAGAAGGAATTAGAAGAGACTTATGTTGCAAATGTTTTATTTTAATTTTTGACACTTTGTGAAATCTTCATGAGTCCTGATAGGAAGTATTGAACAGGAATTTCTTTCATCCTTCATTTTAAAACAGTACAAGTGTATATAATGAAATATTTTTATTTATTTTTTATGCCAGGACTGGAGAAATTGGTTGATGGATCAAAATGAAAAGTAGATTTCTCCTTGCATGCTTTTTTTACATTGCTTTTTTAGTTTTTAATGTATAATATCATTATTCTATGTATATTGCAAGTTCAAGGATACTCACAAGAAGGGGCTTTTATTAAAGATTATTTAGATTATTTTATTAAAGATTATTCAAACTATATATGTATCCGTCTTGCTACAGAATGTCCTGCTAATCCCTCATAGAAGGTGATCATTCTGCTGTAAAGTATTCAGCTCACACTCAAATCTTCATAGGTATCTGCCTTCAATCAATTCATGTTCTACAACCTTTGTTGGAGTGGAAAGAATCTGGCTGATGAGTGGATACTGCCATTATTTATTTGTATTAATAAGTGGCACTAGACTACAGATAGCGTTCATGTGGAGTCAAGAGTTCCTTATTGCTATTCTGTGAATGTTCAAAAGGAACAATAAGTTATTGTCTAGCTTCCTCTCATATTGTTTTGGCTTATTTTAAAACAGGGATGGGTCCAAAGTATAGCCCTCTCAGAGTGGTTTTTGTGCCCACACAAGGACTCCATTGTGTAAAGCTTTTTTAAAATGAATTTTTCACCAACTATCTCTCAAAGTGACTTCTAGTCACTTGAGGTTGCAAACAAAGTCTCCCTGGAGGCTAAAATGGTCCAGAGGGGCTGAAAAGGTGGCAAGATGTCCCTGCAACCCCCTAGGTGGTATTGGTAAGACATTTCGGGCCCAATATGGTTGTTGTTTCTTTCCATTTTGGTTTGGTTTTTTGCAGGGGGTATGGTGGGAGTGCAGTCTTCCAAGTTCTCAGGGGTGGGTTAATGCAGCACCTAGCTTTTGACAGTTATTCACACCTGTTTTAAAGAATGACTGGTGTTTATTTTCTTAAATTCTTGCATTGTTTTAAACTGAACTTTGTTTTTGAATGGAAGGCAAGAAAATGGTGCACAAATAAAGACTAATCAAAATAAGCTTTCTAGAGTATGAACATTTCCCCTGGACAATTTAATGCAAGGTTTTGATGAAAATTTTCAGGTGCACTGGTTTTCCAGCCCAGTTTCTTGGAGAAAATATAGCCTCCTGAGTCAAACTGCTCATCAAATGGTAATTGAATGGGGTTCTCTGGCAACAGCTTGTCTTCATGGGGCTGAGCCATTCATGTAAACCAGCATGCTATGTGGATCAAATAATTTTTCTTCATGCCACCATGGGGTGTTATGTTAATATCTGCAGTGGCATGCTGAAAAATTCCTCGTGGATATGGCGTGATGTTGAATAGGAACAGCTTGCTGGATGATGACACTGCTACTGTGACATAAAGCAAATTTCATGTGGCAGCCAGATCATACTCAGTTGCCCTTAGAAGGGAAGAAAGTGAGCACAATTCCTCAGTTTTATGAATTTTGCATATAATGAGGAACAGAGATTGCTATTTCATGTGCAGCCCACGTTACAGCTAGACTACTACTGACTAATCAATTTTGGTCTGATAGGCACTTACTGGTATCCTTCACATGTAACAATAAGGTTAAGAAGGCTAGCTGGATTGAGAAATGACTGCTGTCATAGATCCGGGGTGCTGAATCAATTTTAAAATGAAAAAGAATTACTATATGAATTACCACTTTAGAGGAAGCACTTTACCTTTAGGTTTTCTTTAGCTATTCTTAAAATATAGTCATCAGCCTCAGTATAAACATTATCTTTCTTACTCATGAGTGTAACCTATGACAGGTTTCAATATAACTTGCCAGGCTGTATTTCTAAGAAAATCTTCAGCTCAACAAGAGGGAATTTATGCAGGTATCAAACACTTCCAAAGAGTTAAGGAGTGAGAAATAAGTGGAGAAAGGTGAAACATATTTTCCTTATTCCTTTTAAAAATTACTCATTTGGATTTGCTTAATATAATCTGAGCCATTTCACATTGAGATTTGTGCTTAAATTTACTTCAGTCACTTACTCTATCAGCTCAACTAAGCATTGCAGACTTCAGGGTTCCCCATGGTGGCCAAAAGCACAATTGCATGAGATTTGTGGGAAAGGGATCAGGTATTTATTCTAAATATCTAGTTTAAGGGTAGGATTTTTTGTCTTATTCCCTTCCATCCCAAATGGCCAGTAACACCCCAAAGCCTCTGGGGTGCTACTGGGCATTGCTGCATACTGGTCTCCAGTGATGTAATTCCAGGTAGGATTCTAATTTCACTAAACTAGAAATCCCATGATTTCATAAGATGGTGTTTGATAGTTAAAGTAATAGGAAACTCCTGTATCTGTTAAATGCAGATATATTCCTAGCATTATTGTGAGATTAGGTGAGCACTGCAAGATCTCTCTGCCTCCCCTCCCCAGATCATGTGAACATGTGTCAAGAAAGTGTGTGAACTCAGTCAAGAAAGAAAAATAACATTTTAAAATGTCATAATGTTGTAAAAGACATAAAACCCAAATGTTGCTGGTAACTTAAATGTATGATCCCAGGGAGGTAATAGGCAAGGAGGAAATAGTTTAGTTCATTACATGATATCAGTGGAGAGCCATACTTTCTGAGATTAGGAAACAAAGATGGCAGAAGATGTAGGCTTCACAGCTCTGGAAACCAGGGTTCAAATCCCTACTCAGTCATGAAAAACCACTGGGTGACCTTGGGAAAGTCACACTCTCTCAGCCTCAGAGAAAGGCAAAGGCAAGCCCCCTCTGAACCAGTCTTGCTAAGAACACCCTATGATAGGTTTACCTTAGGCTTGCCATAAATGGGAAATGATTTTATGGCACACAACAACAGTATGATTCATTTTGGTGTTAAAAGCCAGGATCTAAATTTTTAAAAAGTAAATAACAAACACATAAAGAGAACTACATATCTCCAGTTATCCCAAGCATACACCGAATCCACACAGACCCTCCCCCATACATACAGCCACCACTACCCCAATACATACACACACACTGCATCTCTCAGGTCTGCAATATATTACATTTGATTCAGAGTTAGACTATTTTGGCTGACATTCTGTTAGTGACATATGCCTAACAGACATATGCCTAAAGTCAGACACGCATTCTTGACTTTAGGAGAGCTGATTTCAATAAACTCAGGGAAATACTGGGGATGATCCCATGGTCAAGAATACTAAAAGAGAAGGGACCTCAAGACGGATGGGACTTTCTCAAAAGGGAGATACTGAAGGCACAATTTCAAACAGTACCATTGAGGAAGAAAAATGGGAGGTGTCTCAAGAAACCAGGATGGATGACTAAAGAACTTTCAATGGAGCTAAGTTTTAAACGGAACATGTATAGGAAATGGAAAAGGGGGGAAATCACCAAAGAAGAATTCAAACAGATAGCGAACACGTGTAGGAGTAAAGTCAGAAAAGCTAAAGCGCAGAATGAGCTCAGGCTTGCTAGGGAGGTTAAGAACAATAAAAAGGGTTTTTTTGGGTATGTCCGCAGCAAAAGGAGGAAGAAGGAAATGATAGGGCCGCTACGTGGAGAAGATGGCAAAATGCTAACAGGGGACAGAGAAAAGGCAGAATTACGCAACACCTTCTTTGCCTCAGTGTTTTCAGAAAAGGAAAAGGAGGACCAACCTGAGGAGAATGGAACAGAGGACACAATAGGGGAAATCCAGCTCAAAATAAGTAAAGAGGTAGTACAGGAATACCTTCTTAATCTAAATGAATTTAAATCTCCAGGACCAGATGAACTACATCCAAGGGTATTAAAAGAGCTGGCAAATATAATCTCAGAGCCATTGGCAATAATATTTGAGAACTCCTGGAGAACAGGAGAAGTCCCAGCAGACTGGAGGAGGGCAAACATTGTTCCCATCTTCAAAAAGGGGAAAAAAGAGGATCCCAACAACTATCGTCCAGTTAGTCTGACATCAATACCAGGGAAGATTCTAGAACAGATCATTAAACAGAGAGTCTGTGAACATTTAGAAGGCAATGCTATAATCACAAAAAGTCAGCATGGGTTTCAGAGAAACAAGTCATGCCAGACTAATCTGATCTCTTTTTTTGATAAAGTTACCAGCTTGGTAGATGAAGGGAATGCTGTGGACATTGCATACCTTGATTTCAGTAAGGCCTTTGACAAGGTTCCCCATGACATTCTTGCAAACAAGCTTGTAGAATGTGGGCTAGACAAGTTAACTGTTCAATGGATTTGTAATTGGTTGACCGGCCAAACCCAAAGGGTGCTCAGCAGTGGCTCCTCTTCGTCTTGGAAAGATGTGACCAGTGGGGTGCCACAGGGTTCTGTCCTGGGCCCAGTGCTATTCAACATCTTTATCAATGACTTAGATGAGGGAATTAGGGGCATACTTATCAAATTTGCAGATGACACCAAATTGGGAGGAGTAGCTAATACCCTAGAGGACAGGATCAAAACTCAGAATGACCTGGATAGACTGGAGAGCTGGGCCAAAGCTAACAAAATGAAATTCAATACGGAGAAATGTAAAGTACTGCATTTAGGGCGGAAAAATGAAATGCATAAATATAGGATGGGAGAGACCTGGCTGAATGAGACTACGTGCGAAAGGGATCTAGGAGTCCTAGTAGACCACAATTTGAACATGAGCCAACAGTGTGATGCGGCAGCTAAAAAGGCCAATGCAATTTTGGGCTGTATCAATAGAAGTATAGTGTCTAGATCAAGGGAAGTAATAGTGCCACTCTATTCTGCCTTGGTCAGACCTCACTTAGAATACTGTGTCCAGTTCTGGGCACCACAATTCAGAAAGGATATTGACAAATTGGAGCGTGTCCAGAGAAGGGCAACTAAAATGGTGAAAGGTCTGGAAACAATGCCTTATGAGGAGAGACTTAGGGAGCTGGGTATGTTTAGCCTGGAAAAAAGACGGTTTAGAGGCGATATGATAGCCCTGTTTAAGTATTTGAACGGATGTCACGCTGAGGATGGAGCAGGCTTGTTCTCTGCTGCTCCAGAGACTGGAACACGGAGCAATGGGTGCAAGCTCCAGGAACAGAGATTCCACCTCAACATGAGGAGGAACTTTTTGACAGTAAGAGCTGTTCGGCAGTGGAACACACTCCCTCGGAGCATGGTGGGGTCTCCTTCCTTGGAGGTCTTTAAACAGAGGCTGGATGGCCATCTGTCGGGGATGCTTTGATTGTGATTTCCTGCATGGCAGGGGGGTTGGACTGGATGGCCCTCGTGGTCTCTTCCAACTCTGCAATTCTATGATTCTATGATATGCCAGCATACTAGCATATAATGAGGAAGGAGACTGTAGATAGAGGAGTTTGCCACTTTCCTTACTCCAAGGACTTTATCAAAGGTGGCAAAAACCATGTCACTAGGACACAACGATAGCACAAAAGGGTGAAATTATCAGACAATATTGTTGTTTACCTGTTCCCACTGTGTCATGTTGGTGTGAATGAGGCATCACTTTTTATTGACAGCTCAGGACATCTGATAATTTTGCACTTTGTGCTATCACCCTGTCCTAAATGGCACAGTTTTTTTGTGGGTTTTTTTTTTTTTTTTGCACTATTTTCCTTGTCTGGTTAAAATCCCCAGTCACATAAAATGACTTGTTGCCTGCAAGACCATACCCCTACACAGCCAGTTAGTGGCTCTGAAGTGTTTGGTTATGTACTTGTAACTGGAAACATGGTGGTGACATCTTTCTTTGGAACCTCTGCAGGACTTCTGAGAGAATCATAGAATCATAGAATAAAAGAATTGCAGAGCTGGAAGAGACCACGAGGGCCATCCAGTCCAACCCCCTGCCATGCAGGAAATCACGATCAAAGCATCCCCGACAGATGGCCATCCAGCCTCTGTTTAAAGACCTCCAAGGAAGGAGACACCACCACGCTCTGAGGGAGTGTGTTCCACTGCCGAACAGCTCTTACTGTCAAAAAGTTCCTCCTCATGTTGAGGTGGAATCTCTGTTCCTGGAGCTTGCATCCATTGCTCCGTGTTCCAGTCTCTGGAGCAGCAGAAAACAAGCTTGCTCCATCCTCAACGTGACACCCCTTCAAATACTTAAACAGTGCTATCATATCGCCTCTTAACCGTCTTTTTTCCAGGCTAAACATACCCAGCTCCCTAAGTCTCTCCTCATAAGGCATGGTTTCCAGACCTTTCACCATTTTGGTCGCCCTCCACTGGACACGCTCCAATTTGTCAATATCCTTTTTGAATTGTGGTGCCCAGAACTGGACACAGTATTCTAGGTGAGGTCTGTCCAAGGCAGAATAGAGCGGCACTATTACTTCCCTTGATCTGGACACTATACTTCTATTGATGCAGCCCAAAATCGCATTGGCCTTTTAGCTGCCACATCACACTGTTGACTCATGTTCAACTTGTGGTCTACTAGGACTCCTAGATCCCTTTCGCACGTCGTCTCATTCAGCCAGGTCTCCCCCATCCTATATCTATGCATTTCATTTTTTCGCCCTAAGTGCAGTACCTTACATTTCTCCGTATTGAATTTCATTTTGTTAGCTTTGGCCCAGCTCTCCAGTTTATCCAGGTCATCTTGAATTTTGATCCTGTCCTCCAGGGTATTAGCTACTCCTCCTAATTTGGTGTCCTCTGCAAATTTGGTAAGTATGCCCCTAGTTCCCTCATCCAAATCATTGATAAAGATGTTGAATAGCACTGGGCCCAGGACAGAACCCTGTGGCACCCCACTGGTCACATCTTTCCAAGAGGAAGAGGAGCCATTGATGAGCACCCTTTGGGTTCGGCCAGTCAACCAATTACAAATCCATTGAACTGTTAACTTGTCTAGCCCACATTTTACAAGCTTGTTTGCAAGAATGTCATGGGAAACCTTGTCAAAGGCCTTACTGAAATCAAGGTATGCGATGTCCACAGCGTTCCCTTCATCTACCAAGCTGGTAATTTTATCAAAAAAAAGAGATCAGATTAGTCTGGCATGACTTGTTACTCTGAAACCCATGTTGACTTTTTGTGATTATGGCATTGCCTTCTAAATGTTCACAGACTCTCTGTTTAATGATCTGCTCTAGAATCTTCCCTGGTATTGATGTCAGACTAACTGGACGATAATTGTTGGGATCCTCTTTTTTCCCCTTTTTGAAGATGGGGACAACGTTTGCCCTCCTCCAGTCTGCTGGGACTTCTCCTGTTCTCCAGGAGTTCTCAAAGATTATTGCCAATGGCTCTGAGATTATATTTGCCAGCTCTTTTAATACTCTTGGATGTAGTTCATCTGGTCCTGGAGATTTAAATTCATTTAGATTAAGAAGGTATTCCTGTACTACCTCTTTGCATATTCTGTGCTGGATTTCCCCTGTTGTGTCTTCTGTACCTTTATCCTCAGGTTGGTCCCCCTTTACCTTTTCTGAAAACACTGAGGCAAAGAAGGTGTTGCGTAATTCTGCCTTTTCTCTGTCCACTGTTAGCATTTTGCCAGCTTCTCCGCGTGTTGGCCCAGCCATTTCCTTCTTCTTCCTTTTGCTGCGGACATGCCCCCAAAAAACCTTTTTATTGTTCTTAATCTCTCTAGCAAGCCTAAGCTCATTCTGTGCTTTAGCTTTTCTGACTTTACTCCTACATGTGTTCGCTATCTGTTTGAATTCTTCTTTGGTGATTTCCCCCTTTTTCAATGTGTGTAGGGAACAGATGACTTCTGTCAGAAGAGAGAGACAGAAGAGTTTTGCTTGACTTGCATTTCAGACTCAGTCTCCACAAATTGGTTTAGCACTGTTTTGAAACAAACAAACCTATGTAAGGGAATACATATGAAATGGATGGAGTGTTTATCAGGCCTGATGGCTTTTGGAGATAACAAACATATGTTGACTAGTTCTCTCTATTGATCAGTGCAGCATGTACTCACTCCAGCTTATCTTTCTACCTTTCACTGTTTCTCCTACACTGCTCCTGTGATCTCCTCACTAGTCTCCCCACCACCCCTGCTGCTTCTCTACCCTTGTTTCTCCCACCCATTCACTTTTTAATTTTTTTTCTATTTCTCTGGGGCAGGGGGTTGGAAGTCAGATTGTTTCTGCAATAAGCATCCAAAATGTGTTGCGGCTGTTGATCATACTTTACCTGTAGCTTGACTAAAGATAGTCATTGTTGCTTGGTTATTTTGTATTCATGGTTTCTTTATTCTATCACAATATTTTTTAAAAAACAAACAAACATTTGAACTAAAACATGCATAGTATTTTTCCTTTTTTAACATTTCAAATAGTCTCCTGTAAGAGAAAGTAAAATATCTGTTAAAAATCTGTAAATGGCCAGAGGTCATTTTTTAATGCCACCAGTGTATGTTTCAATACTGGCTAAGTGTATATCTGCAGATTATTTTCTTTCTTGTGCACTCTTCAGTTTGCTGATGGAGAGCAAGTTCTGTGAAAATCCTGGTGATAGTAGGATCTACCTCCATTACCTTTTCCAGTATAAGTTGGATGTTGGCACAAATAAAACATAAATTTGGTGGCATGGTGGTTGTCTTTATGAGACCTTCTTACTATGAACAAGTTGTCATTGTAACCTACAAACAAAAATAGACAAACAGTTATTCACCTGTCCTATAAACTGGTCCTTTGAAGATGGTCTTGGAAAAATCCCATTCACCAGTCCAATCAAGCATGGACAATTTTAGCACAATTTTCATCTTTATGTTTGGCACAATTGTAGTCTTTATGGACTCTAACCAGCAGCAACCAGGAGCCTTTTCACACTATAAAATTATAGTGCTATTATTCTACTTTAATTGCCATGGTTCCAGCCTATGGAATCCCAGGGTTTGGTGAGGCAATGGGATGCTCTGATTGAGAATTCTAAGTACCCTTCCCCAATCTACTAGTTCCAGAATTCCATAGGTTGGAAACATAACAGTTAACATGGAATAAAAGTGCTGCAATTATGTAGTGTGAATTGGCCCCAGGACAAGAAATCTTCAAAAGGCATCAACATGAAAATATGTTAACTTTGCTTCCTATGATCTCAAAACAAACAAATAAATGTCTGTAAGAGAATATTACATGGATAGGATTTGCATCAATCTGGATTAAATTTCAAGATAACAAGACACAGGGGTGGGAGGGTGGAATTTCTTCTTCATAAAATTCCAGTCCCAGTGTTTCTAATTTTTGGAGAGTCATTTCAAGTACAATACATCTATAAAATTGCTCTGCACAATTTAAGCCTAGAGAAAACAGAAAACTATTTATCATAGCATTATACTTCCATTTCAGATACAAATAAATATGAATAGCTAATGCTATACTTATGTTCAGATTCAAATGACTGCTAGGTGTGGCATGAGACTCAAATGGAGAAAAAATGGTTGGTGTATGTGTCTGTCTGTGTCTTTGCAGGCTGAATGGGTAGGTTCATAATTCATTAGGCTGGTCTTGCTCATTACATTTGTACTTTATAATTTCCATCCTTAGAATATCAAATAAAAAGATGTGGTGTGCACGCTATTAATATTCAAATGAAACACAGTGCTATTGTGAAGTTTTAGTGAGAAGAACACTTCAGTGTTTATATAATTGGTAAAAAGTGATAGACAGCTCTGTTATCAAATTCAGCAGTCATTCTGAATAGCTGAAGGTAAGGTGTGATGCATACAATAGTAATTTGCTTATTAAACCTTAATTAATACATTGTACAAAAAGCAATGGTTTCAGAAACAGTATTTCATAAATAGATGGCTGTAAAGTAGTCCATTAGAAATACAAATAGGTCTGGGAAATTGATGGGCAGGATGATCCTTTATTAATAATGAGCCAGGACATAAACCACCTTCATATCTGTGGAATGACCACCATATCTCATATGATTCTATGATGAATGCTATGTGTGTGAATCCTATACAACAGGGATGAGGGTGTCAGGATTATGGGACATGAAGTCTGATAAATTCATGCTGTAAAGAGAATAAGAGCATGAAGCTCAATATGTTTGCCTACAGTGTAAGCAAGGCTGCACCTGGACTGTATTATGAGTTTAGTGGCCTGGGAACACAACCTTGAGACAGAGGCCATATCTGTCTGAAAGAATGTACAGTTGTCCCTCCGTATCCACAGATTTGGTATCCATGGATTTAAGTATTCATGGCTTGAAAATACTCTTAAAAAATAATAATCCAAAAAGCAAACCTTGATTTTGCCATCTTATATAAGGGACACCATTTTGCTATGCCGTTGCATATAATGGGATTTGAGTATTCACAGATTTTGGTATCCACAGGGGGTCCTGGAACCAAACCCCAGCAAATATGAAGGGACAACTGTAATCTCTATGGGAAACGTGAATGTCTCTGTAAGCAGGATGTTATTGAGTATGCTCTGTGACTCTGTAGTCTATTGAATGCTGTACTTGGGGCTATGTGGTACCAGAACTGTTTTGCTCCTGATGTAGTCCACAGAGAAGATTCTCTGTAGTTCTGTATATATTTTCAATTATGCTCCAGTAAAAATAGTAGACTTAGACACCATCTATTTGTCTGTGTACTTCATTTTCCATCACTGGGATGATGGGTATTCTGCTACAATGTTTTGATGCCTGGATCTCTTAGCATGTACAGAATTTCCAGTGCACTAACATGTCAGAGGGATGCATAGCTTACCAGATGTTGTTGGACTGTAACTCCCATCTTTTTTCATGCATGGCTGTGCTAAGGGCTAATGGGGGCTGTAGCTCAATAACGTTAGGAGAACTGCACACCTTCCACATTCCTATAGATGTTCAAACAGGGAAAGGAGGAAAAAACAGAATTGAGAAAGTCCAACCAACAGTGTGGAAATAACAGACATGCCCAAAGTACTTGTAGAAAAATGCACCATGCCCACCAATAGTCACAGCACATGAAAACAGTGTGATGATAAAGGAAATACATTTATGGAACCCAGAAACATCTCTATGTAACCCAAAGAGATGACAAAGAAGCTATATCAAGCCAGTCAGTTGTGGAGGGGCAGAGATCTTTAGAAGTGATGGTTTCAAAGTGGGACACTTTTGAGTAAGAACTCATGTTATTAGGGAAGGAAATGGTAAGTATCAAAGTATTGGTGCTAGATCTATCAAATATTGCATTTCATTAACAAACCTAAAGAGGGAACATAGAAAACCACATCAATATTTTGAAAAGACAAAGAAAATCTTGTCATATATTTTTAATATCCACCATTCCCACCATTATTACTTGTGGGATTAAAAGAGGCATGGGATAAAGCTTTGACATCAGTCGAATGACTTCTGAATTCCAATCATTTGGCAAAAGCAACCAGCACAATCTGTCTCTGCTAGTACTGGAAAGAATGCTATGAAATTGTTCCCTAGATATCTGACTCCCCATTTAGCTGGCCAATATTACAGTGTCACACTTGAATGTATGTGAAGGAGTGTAGGGAGACAGGCACACATTTTCATCTCTGGTGAACTTGTCCAATTGTATCCTAGTTCTACCCTGCACTGGAGGCAGAAGTATATGAAACCAGAAACCAAATAATAATTATGAACCTAGAATGTGTGCTCTCAGTGTCTATGCTAGTCATGTAAGTCCTCAACTATTTCCTCCTTTCAAGTGAGGATTAACTAATTAAAGTAGTTTTCTCCCCAATGCAGGAGAAAATGCCAATTCTGCCTATATTTGAAAATCCCAAAGGGTTGTGCAGGAATTTTTTTTTGTGGAGAAAAACACATTTTTCGATTATTGTAATGCAGTCTCTGTGGGGCTGTCTCTGGAAACTGTTCAGAAACTCCAATAGGTCCCAAATGCTGCAGCCTTGTTGTTGACTGAGGCAGGTTATAGCAATCATATAAGGAGCCCTGGTGGTGCAGTGGTTAAATGCCAGTACTGCAAGCCACCACGTTGCAAGTTCGATTCCAGTGGGCTCCAAGGTTCACTCAGTCTTCCATCCTTTTGTAGGTTGGTAAATTGAGTACCCAGCTTGTGGGGGGCAATTAGCTAACACACATTGGGAACTGTTTAATGCAGTGTAGATGTGCAAATAGCTGTTGCTTAAAACAATTTGTAAGCTGCTCTGATAGCCTTGTGGCTGAAGAGTGGGGTATAAATAACTAAAGAATAAAAATAAAATAATCTTCTTGCTAAAAAAAACTTCACTGGCTGCTGATCTGTTTCAGGGCAGAATTCAAAGTACTGGCTGTGGCCTTTAAAGTCCTCAATGGCTTGGGTTCAGATTATTTGAAAAACTGCATCTTCTTATATGAGTCTGCCCATGCTCTAAGATCTGCAGAGGAAGGGTTTCTCTCAGTCCCCCACCACTGCAGGCCTGTCTGGTGAGGACACAAGAGAGCCTTCTCAGTGAATGCTCCTAAATTATGGAACTCCCTTCCCTGGGAGATCCAGTTGCCCCTCCTTTCTGCCAGCAGGTTAGGATTTTTTCTAGTTTATTTAAGAAAGTTTTGGTTTTTAGTGTATGTGGCAGATAAAGTGTTTAATGGGGGTAATGTTTTTATTCTATCAAGTTTTTAAATTGTTTATATTTTAATGATGTTTTAAATTTACTTTTCACTGCTTTCAACATGTGTTTTCTAAATAGAATTTAGTTTCATTGTGCTTTAACTTTATTATTAACAGTTTTTAAAACTGTATTGTCCCTTTAAAATGTTGTACACCACCTCAGATCCCATGTTCGTATAAAGGCAAGTTATAAATTAAATTGTTGTTGTGTGCCTTCAAGTTGTTTCTGACATATGGAGACCCTAAGGTGAACCTACAACAAGGGTTTCTTGGCAAGATTTGTTCAGAGTAGGGTTGCCTTTGCCTCCCTCTGAGGCTGACAGATTTGCCTAATTTCAACCAGGCTGTGTCTGCATGGGCTGCCTAATCTGGGACCAGGATTGACTATGATGGAGGCCACATGCACAGGGCCCAAACTGATGCAGCAGTGCATCATTGTCTGCATAGGCCAGCTGGGCCAACACTGCATCGACTCCTCTGGCCAGTCCCCTTGTTCCCAGTGCTGCTGCCACCTCACCAACCAAGCAACTCCCTGCAAGACCCTGGCAGGTGGTGTAACCTCTGCTGAGGTCAGACTATTGGTGGGTATGATTACCTTAATCACTCTGGGGTCATGGGGACCCTCAAAATATCTACATTAATTTGGGGAACTAATGTACTTGCTGTGCCAAAGAGGGGATCTTTTAATGCAATGGCAGGATCTTTTAATGCAAAGGGGGCAACTGCAGGATCTTTTAACCTCTGTATACTGGTAATAAGGAGGAGACATTAACTAGATAGTACAACAATAACCTTTATTAGGAAAATAATAGCCACATTTACACACATATTCAGACATGAAGCATTCACACAAGACTAGCAAATAAGGTGGGAAAGAACTGGATAAAGCAGGTTGACATGGAGTTGGGAGGAAGATGGACTGTGTGCACTTGAGTGGAGTTTCCAAGGGGTTTTTGGAATATATTTCAAGGCAAAGGATATATTTGCCTTCTGGGGATGTGATTTTGAGTGGAAGACAATACCTTAAGCTGTTGCTCAGAGAGTGACAATAGTGTGCTGGATATCCTAATAGTGTTCGATGAGTTTGTATTTTATGAATCAAAGAGAGGAAGCAACGTTCCTTTGTCTAGGTGAGGTACAAGGATAGAGGGTCGTTTGCAAGTTTCAGTTACGCCAACCTTAATTTATTGAGTTCTCACTTTATTTTTAGATTGATGGCTCTAAGAAAAACCTCGCTAAAGATCCTGCACAAATGGCGTCTCTCACCACTCCAACTAGTGAGGATTACCAAAACATCTAGCCCCACTTGTTGGAGAGGATGTGGTGAGATAGGGACATTTGTGTACATGTGGGTTGACTGCCCACTGTCCATTCTTACTGGACCTCAGTTTTAGAAATTATATCAACAATTACTGGGCAAGACATTTCTCCCACTACCTCATTACTCCTGCTCTCGCTTTTTATAGATGAGCACAAATCATTAAAAGAACACCAACCCACCCACCCTAAGCAGGTAAGCAGTACTGTAGGAGAGGAGATAGTTCCTCTGTCTGAGTCAGTCCATTTTGTTATAATGAATAACATAGGAAATTGCTTTATACATCAGTCCATCTAGCTCAGTGTTGTCAGCTCTGACTAGCAGTAGCTCTCTAGGGTTTCAGGTAGTACTTTATCCTTCCTCTGCCTGCAGATCCCTGACGTTCCCTAGTGATCTACGATCTAAGTACTAACCAGTCTCGTACTACTTAGCTTCCAAAATCAGTAAAGACACTCAAAGTGATATGACAAGCATTGATCTCAGGGGAATGATGATAGGAAAGGGACAAGCTTTTCCCCACTCCTTTCTCCATGTTACTATGGTTGACATGTTAGTGACAGGAAGAAGGAATGTTTTTCTGGAATCTAGCAGGAAAGGCTTTTAAGGAATGGCCAGTATTGGCTGGGACTGGTGCAAAGGGAGGGGAAACTTTTGGAATTATTCTCTGGCTTGAGTTGAGATCTAAGCCAAGGAAGCATTCAATGAGGGAGGGCAGGGGGAAGAGAGGAATGATAAACTTGCTCCTTATATTAAGCAAGTTCTTCAAAACCCTTCCTTGAAACAAACTTTGTACCTGAGCCTGACTCAGGAGAACTTTTCCAACATCTTGAGTTTAAAAGCGCCCTCAATGTCTGTGACTGGAGGAGTGGACACATATGGCTTTTTACTGCTTATAACACAAAAAACTACCTTCTGCCAAGTCTTGTCATGGGTTTGTCAGGCTCAGTTTTGTCTACACTAACTGGCAGTAGCTCTCTAGGAGCTCAAATGGACATTTCCCAGTCTTATTTAGATGTTGTGGGGATCAGAATTGTGGACTTGAATACAAAGCACATGCTTTCCCTCTGAGCTAATAGCCTCTTAGCCTATGTGCATGAACATTTGTGGACACTGAGAGGACATACAAGGAACAGTCTCTGTCATTTCACATGCTGGTGATGCTCACTTTGAACTGTAGCTTACAGGAAGTAGGAAAATGTGATGCCCTTCTGTGTAGAATAGGAACCAGTAAAGTGTGGCCCTCCAGGGAGTTGTTAGACTCTCAGCAGCTCTTGCCAGCCTAGAGAACTACTTGGAGTTCTATACCAGTGACATCTGTTCTTGGTAAAGAATATATTTAAGTGAAAGAGCTTGGGCTGTGAATAATCAATACCCTCTTGCTCTTTAAATCAGAGGAGGACTTAATATTTTAGAGGAAGAAACTGAAATGCATCATCCACCACGTGCTGAGATTCCTTGAGCAAACTCTCCAGGAATCACTTATGAGAGGTAGGGTATAAATTAATAATAGTAACAATAATAATGTCAAGGCTTCAGCAGGGTGTAGTATGATGTATGGGGAATGGCAGGCATGGCTCATAATTTTTTTGTATGAGAATAGGTGTGTTACAAGCAGGTTCCCATTGTTTTTATTTCCATCTGTGAAATGTTGGCGAATCTGCATGTGCTGGCAGTCAAGAGTTTGATCATCATCAGGACTTGACTTTCCTTGAGCATTAGGAAGAATGTCCTGACTTCCAGTAAGAGCTGTTCGGCAGTGGAATACACTGCCTCATGGTGTGGTGGAGTCTCTTTCTTTGGAGGTTTTTAAATAGAGGCTGGGTGGCCATCTGTCAAGAATGATTTGATTGTGTATTCTTGCATGGCAGGGGGTTGGACTGGATGGTCTTTGTGGTCTCTTCCAACTCTATGATTCTATGACTCTATGATTCTAATCTCATTTTTGCTTGTCATCACTAGAATAGAAATTGCCCAAGTTGGAAAACAGGTGAACTTTCCCTAAGCAAATAGTGGACCAGATTCTGGGATGTATGCTTGATGGAAAAGTTAGCTGAGAACATTAGATGATCGACCAGACAAGAGGTCTCTATACCCTTCAGTGAAAGATGGCTACCTCTCATAAAGTTCATTAACTCTGATACTTGCACCCAAGACCCTCCCCAGCATCACAGATTGCTGTGGAAAGACATGGCACATAACTCTGGTTAGCCCATGTATTTACTCTCTCTTGGGAAGAAGACTCATTGACCAATGACTCCACTTAAGTACGTCATAGTAGTTTGCTCACGTCTGTTCTTTTTTGAGTTGCATTGTTATGCTGTGTTTGACAGATCCTTGCTGTAATGTTAATACCTCTGTGTTGCAATATTTTTTTTGAAAAAAGAAAACAAAATAAGATTAGCCTGGAGCTTTGGCAAAATGTTGCCTTCAGTTGATTTGTGAATTAACAGTTCTTCGGAATTTCGGCTTAGCCCCTCCCTTAGTGCATACCTGACTTAAGCAACATGTCTTTGGGTTTTTATGTTAATGGCCACACTGCACGGAAGACCACATTTGACCAAATTATTAAACTTTGCCAATTATTATACTGGGGAGTTCCCAACTGTTAGGAAATCTTTTCTGTGACCTACGAATGAATGATTATAAATATTCTTTCCATCCTTGGTCTATACTGATGTGATCAAGAACATTTTGCACAAGAACTTGATCTTGCGGCTAGATTGGAACTAGCTAAAACATGGGAAATTACAACAAATAAATATAGCATAAATGACTGCAAGATTGTAGAATGTTGAGTTAACAGAAAAAGTAACTCATCAGCTTAGACTTGCTTGTGGCCAATCAAACATGGACAGTTTTAGCACAATTTTCATCTTTATGTTTGGCACAATTGTGGTTTTTGTGGACTCTAGCTACTAGCAACCTGGGGCCCTTTCATACTTTATCACACAAGGTTGAAATTGTGCAGTTATGATGGGATAGTAGCATAAATGGGTTCCTGTTATCACACAGCATTGTTGTCCTACTGTTCTCTGTTCATGCTCCACTCAGACATCAGGCACCACTTTTAATCAATGGGCCAAACCCATCAATAGCCCTCAATATCACTCTTTTTGTAGTATTGACAAGTGTGCAATACTTATGTCCTGCTGTAATTGTGTGATTCCAGCATGAATAGGTGGTCCTCTTCTCTCCTCCCCTTTCCCAATGAAAACACATAATTAGACTTTTGGGGGTGAAAGTGAAGAGGACTTACAGGACACTCTTTTAGTGAACTGTCACCTTTTCTTGCTAACTTTTTATATTTGTTTAAGTGTTTATTTGTGAAATTTGTTGGTTATTTATTTGTTTTCAGTGTTTTAGAGTGAAGTTGTATCTTCTCACAAGAACAGCCAAAATCTTGCACATGCAAAGTTGTAGAGGTAAGAGAAATTTGTTCTTAAAGGTGCATTTGCCAGCCAGCAAGAGGCATTAATAATCTGTCATTAGAAGGTAATATGAAGATACGTGTTACTATAGCATGAACTGAAATCCCATTCTTAAATTGCTAGTGGTGGTTGTACAATAATTCCATGGTGGTAGTATTGTGCGATTACGGCAATGTGCAATAATTACAGTAATCATGCCACTATGTTTCCAATTTCCTCAACTGTGAAATTACAGCATATTTAGATGCTAGTCTGATAATGTCTTACAAAATTATAGTGCTATTATTCCACTTTAATTGCTATGGTTCCAACCTATGGTATCCTGGGGTTTGCTGTTTGATGAGGCATTGCAATGCTCTGATTGGGAATTCTAAATACCCTTCCCCAACCTGCCAGTCCCAGAATTCCATAGGCTGGAAACATGGCAGTTAAAGTGGAATAAAAGTGTTATAATTCTGTAATGTGAATTGGCCCCAGGACAAATAATCTTCAGTATTCTGCAGGATAATGTAGTTAAAGCTTACACGTTCTTTTTTATCCCGTTGAACATAGGTTATATTTTTAACATGTAAGAACTTCTTGCTTCATCCCCCCTTTATGTTTCTATAGTATCTTGATCATCTTGTTTACACAGACATTTTCCTGATTACCAACCTAGTCAGTTACCTCTAGTAGGTTTCTTGCAATTGTAATGAAATACAGTATTTTCCTGTTCAAATGTACAAACTTTAATTTAATGCAGAGTAGCCTTCCAGGATTTCAGGAAAGATTCTTTCCTAGTCCTACATGTTGTTGAAAATTTCATAGGTCTCCTTCACACCCCTGATACATGCATACATCTGTACACCAGTAGGCTCATGGTTACACTACTACTGAATGTGCACTTGCCACGGTATGGACCATGAGTACATAACCTGTGGATGTGATCCCTGTCTCCTTATGTCACTTGTGAAGAAACAGCATCTTTGTTTTTAAAATTTGATTTTTATTATAATTCCAAAGTAATATGTATCTTACATATCCATTATGTATCTTACATAATTTCCTTTTCTTTAACATGCATTCTAAATATATCAGATAAATAAATAAATTATTTTATTAAGTACAAGTAAAAGAAAATAATAATAATAAAAATAATGTATAGTAAATAGTAGTAATAATAAAAAGAAAACATTTTCTCTTCTAATATAGATTCACAATATCATTTACAAAATATCCAGAGTATATATTTATATCCTTATATATGTCTGCATAGACACACCTACATACACCCACACATGTGTGCGCGTGCACACACACACATATATACATACATACATGGATAAACATCAGAATAAACTATTATTCTTGATGGATAAACATCAAGAAGAAACAGCATCTTGTTAAAAACTGTTGTCTTATTTATGAGTTAGGAGTGCTCCTCAAACAATAATGTTTTAGGGAAAGTTCACATATATATTATGAAGTGATATTTGATTTTTTTTTGTTTTTAAAAATCACTGTTTAGAATAAATCACAACCTATTTTTTCTCCTTATAACAAATTTTACAAATACTTTGTTAAATTATATTAGTGCAGACTTTTGTTTACATAAAAATATAATTGTCTTGTTTCAGCAAGACATTTTTCTTTATAAGATGATGGAAAATGAAAGTTATATTTCATTTTTGCTAGCTTTTCAATATGATTGATGTAAACCTTTAATGTGTTAATTTTACAAAATGAATTCATATTCAAATAGATGGTTTTGTTAAGCAAGAGGAACAGTACCAAAGATGCCACAATGAAAGCTGCATGGAGGAAACAGACTATTTGAATTATGGGGCTGTGGAATACTTGATTGCTGTAGCAAACCCTATGCCTTGAAAAGGGTGTGACCAAAACACCAAGACAAACTGATGACAGTTTGATGACAGTTTGATGACAGTTTGAAAGCAGTGGATCATTCATTTATTAAGTATCATTTTTTTAAAAAAAAAATATTCCCCCTTGCAAGAAGTTCAGGATAGTTGTCCTCCTCCATTTTATCTTCATAATAATGTTATCAGTGTTAAGAGTATCAGCATGCAATGCTGCCAAGTATGTGTAGGAGTGAGCCAATCACAACCACCATAATGCAGTGAAGAGAGACTACAGGAGAAAGAATATAAAAATAGTGGGTTAGTTATTTAACTGTCAGATGGGGTCAGTTAAGACAAAGGGGGAAGATAAAGAGCAGGATGAAAAGGGGATAACATAGAGATAGCATAAAGATAGGATCAGATGGAAATAGAATTAGGATGAGATAGGTAATAAATGGGTTCTACAACAAATCAAGCCAGAACTCTCCTTAGAAGCCAAGATGATTAAACTGAAATAATGGAACTTTGGACACATCACAAGAAAACAAGATTCATTAGAAAAGACTATACTGCCTGGTAAGGCATAAGGCAGTAGGAAAAGAGGAAGACCACATTACAGATGGGTAGATTCAATCAAGGAAGCCATAGCCCTAAGTCTGCAAGATCTGAGCAGGGTTGTTGATAATAAGGTGACTTGGTCTCTCATTCATAGAGTCAGCAAAAGGTGAAGTCGACCTGAAAGCAGTTAACAACAACAACAAATTACAAGCTTGAACCTAACATAAAATTTTCCTGTGCCCAATGGTGTAGTCCTTTTAGGGCCCAACTATTAAACAGAGGGAGTAGTTTGAAAGTTTTAGGGACAAGGAGATATGGAGCCCTGGGTTGGTATATGCATGCAAGGCAACCCAGAAAGCAATTCATTACAGGTATGAAATGAAACACCAAGAAAAACTGCAAACTGAATTATTTTTAAATCATAGAATCATAGAGTTGGAAGAGACAACAAGGCCCATCCAGTCCAACCTCCTGCCATGCAGGAATGCACAATCAAATCATTCCTGACAGATAGCCATCCAGCATCTGTTTAAAAACCTCCAAAGGAGACTCCAGCACACTCTGAGGCAGTGCATTCCACTTCCGAACAGCTCTTATTGTCAGGAAGTTCTTCCTAAGGTTTAGGTGGAAATCTCCTTTCCTGTAGTTTGTACCCATTGCTTCGTGTCCTAGTCTCTGGTGCAGAAGAAAACAAGCTTGCCCCATCCTCAGTATGACATTCCTTCAAATATTTAAACATGGCTGTTATATCCACCCTCAACCTTCTCTTCTCCAGACTAAACATGCCCAGCTCCCTAAGCCATTCCTCATAGGGCATGGCTTCTAGACCTCCCACCATCCTGGTTGCCTTCCTCTGGTCAGGTTCCAGTTTCTCAATATCATTCCTGAATTGTGGTGCCCAGAACTGCCCAAAGCAGAATAGAGTAGCACTATTACTTCCCTTGATCTAGACACTATACTCCTATTAATGCAGCCTAGAATCACATTGGCTTTTTTAGCTGCTACATCACACTGCTGACTCATGTTCAGTTTGTGGTCTACTAAGACTCCTAGATCCCTTTTGCATGTACCGCCCTCAAGCCAGGTGTCACCCATCCTATATCTGTGCATTTCATTTTTACTGCCCAAGTGTAGTATCCTACATTTCTCCTGTTGAAATTCATTTCGTTAGTTTTGGCCCAGCTTTCTAATCTGTTCAGGTCATTTTGGATTCTGCTCCTGTCCTCTGGAGTATTAACTACCCCTCCTAATTTGGTGTCATCCGCAAACTTGATAAACATATACCCTCTATTCCCTCATCCAAGTCATTGATAAAAATGTTGAATATCACTGGGTCCAGGACAGAAGCCTGTGGCACTCCACTAGTCACTCCACTTCTCTCCAGGATGAAGAGAAGTTGTTGGTGACTACCCTTTGGGTTTGGTCAGTCAACCAAATACAAATCCACCTAACCATTGCATTCTCTAGCCCACAGGTTACTAACTTTTGCAAGGATATCACTGCAAGAAATACACTGTGGCAATTTGATGGTTGTGGATCATTTATTTACTGTTACTGTTATGCACCATCAAATGGTCCATGATTTAATGAGTTATTAATAACCCTGCTCAGGTCTTGCAAATTGTAAACTCTGGGCCACGGCTTCCTTGAGCTCATCCACCTGTTCTATATCCCTCTTATTTTCTAGTGCTTTCATCTTTCCCTAGCATTATTGTATTTCATAATTAGCCATGTTGTTTCATGATATATCCAAAGTACAATAGCTTCAGTTTAGTCATGTTGTCTTCTAGTAAGTGTTGAGGCTTGATTTGCTCTCAGTCCCATTTATTTGTCTCTTTGGTGGTCCAAGGTATCCATAGAACTCTTCTCTAGTGCCATATTCCAATTAGTTTATCCTTTATGACAGCTTTCTTCACCGTCCATCTTTCACATCCATACATAGCAACTGGAAATATAATGGCATGGAAGATGCTGACCTTGGCATTCATTTTATCTAGTTTATCTACCTTTGATATTCCTTTACACTTTAGGATCTCATTTAGTCGCTTCATAGTTGCCATTCCAAGTCTTAGCACTTGTCTGATTTTTTGGCTTCAGTCTCCAGTTTGATTTTCAACTGAGCCAAAGTATGGAAAATCTTGAACTATTTTGATGCCCATGTTCTTATGATATGCACTATGCAGCTTCCAACTTTCCCATCTCATCTGAACACATCAGCATCTGAATGAACTTTCCCGAGTCCAATTGTCTCATTAGGCACAGCACTATTTGTACTTTGTTCTTCTGCTTTCTTCACATTTTTATTCTTTTTTTTCTTTCGCAGAACTCAGAGTAACTGTGCCCCTCTATTTATCTTCATATAACCTTATGTTATATGAAGATAAATATATAATAATGTTCATATAATCTATGTGAAACTGTCTTCCCTGTTGCTTATCAAATGACACTCCTACTTATTATATGTAAAGCTGCCTTGTTATTACGTATTACATATATATGATACCTTTCTCCCTTTTTTTAATCCTTGCAACACTATTGTGAAGTAGATAAGGCTTGGAGATAGTGACCAGGTCCAGGGCCATCCAGTGAGATGTATTGATATGTAGAGGCTTTAATGTTGCTCTGCCCAGCATTGATTTCACCACCACACCACAGTGGGGAGACAAGACAACAATTTAGCCTGCCTAGTACTATCCAGTACTATCTCCGTCAAATGACAGCAGCTTTTGGAGGACTACAGAAGAGATCTTTCCAGATCTGTTAGCTGAAGATACTAATGACCAATTCCCTGGAACTTTTTCCACTTAAACAGATGGGGGCAAATTGTGGACACATGCAAACCCTGACCATATTTTTATGTCTCATGAGTTCTTTCTGCCACTGTCTCAAAGATTATATTAATGCTTCCAAAATCCAAGGGATTGTCTAGATAGTGAAAATACCCCTTATGGAATTAGCTGGGAATCCTACCAATCTAAATGGGTTCCTGCACCAATCCATACTATTTGGAAGGAGGGGGCAAAACATCAAAAATCATGCAGTAAAAACTTTCATGGCTTTCCCCCTGCAACTATTGAATGAGAGGAAATTCGAAGGGAAGCACAAAGCTGATTGGCCAGGCGAGAGCAGGGGTGGGGCTTGCTAGCAGGGCAAGTGCTCGCTGCTACCATGTTGGAGTTTTGCCTTAGTGATTGCTCTCTAAGATGATAAAAAAGATGGTTATTTTTGTTTTACTCTCTTATAAATCACTATATTCCTCCAGCACACCTTGGATGACCTTTTTTTTAAAAAAAAACACCAATGGTGGCAGCGAAGAACTAATGCGAGTAAATCACTTGCAGCCACCATCTGGAATGCAAGGCTTATTGGAGCTTGGAGGCCAGAAAAACCATTAAGATATGTTAATGCTGATGCAAGATCCCCATACTACAAGGTACTCCAGGTTTTTTCCCCTCGTGTAGATGAGCCTAAAGTAATAGTGCTGGTAATTATCCAACTAGGTTCCTGGCAGAAGTGTGCTCCCACTTGGTGTTGGGAGTGTGATTCTTCTGGAAAACAAAGGCCAAGATGCTATGGAAAAGTTGTATTGCATAAAGTTACACCAGTATACCTATGCCATAGATGTGCTATACTCCCAGTATACTGGATTGCACTGTTGTGCAACTAGTTGTGCAACAACTATCATGCCAGTGCATGTTTCATAATGCTCTATAGACCCCTGCCACGATAAAAGTCCCCTAAAGAACACACTTATGCAAAATCTTCTAAAAACTCATATTTATGTACTCAGGGCCGGTTTAACCAGTCTGCCAAATCTGCATTGGCGGGGGGGGGGCACGAAATGAAGAGGGGCCCCTAGTGGAGATAGAGAATGGATTTGCTCTTGGTACTAAGTTGTAATTTGGAGACTGAAATTTGGAGACAGTCCCTGCATTGCTGTGAGGCAGGAGATGGAGGAAGGGCGGGGAGAGAAGCTGGTTGTGTGGGTGAGTGACTGTGACTACTAGGGCTGGCTTCTCAGGGGCCCACAGGGGGGAATCTGGGGTGTGTGTGCCATGCATGGTGGGGTGGTTATTTTACTTTTTAACTTGTTGCTGGAGTCAGAGACTCAGTGGCTACTGCTGGACTCCTCCCTGCAGCGTTGTGTTGCTTGCAGAGAGAGGCTTGGTACTAAGTTAGAGGGGGGAGCACTGAGAAAGTGCCTGACTAATACTGATACTGTAATTTGGAGATGGTCCCTGCATGAGCTGGGAGAGGGAAGAGAGAGAGAGAGCATTTTCTCTGAGACATAGAGAATGAGAGATGGGAGATAAAATTCACTGGGATTTTTGTGTGTGTGCACATGTGCTTTCAAGTTGCCGTTTGACTTATGGTAAGCCCATGTACTCCAAAAATAAAAACGAGTTGTGGGTGTTTATTCAGGACACTAAATTCATTGAGAAGTAGTGGTGATATAATTCCTCCATAAGTGGTATGTTCCTCTGCTTAATTAGACAGTGGCTAGTTTGATTCATGAGCTACCTTAGGTATTCTTAGTTTTAGCATAAACCTAATACCTAAAGCAAAATCAGCTGCACTAAATAACATTATAGCATGAAGTGTACATCTTCTAGACTGTTTTGCAAAGTTGAAAAATGAACACAGAACTCACACACATCATATTCTTTAGGTAAAGGCTGTAAATGTTTCAGTTTGTCTTACCATGGCAGCACCTTTTCATTGCATCAGACTCAGTGCATTTTGATTGTATTTCTTATTTACTATATGTTCAGATAATCAGAAACATTTTCTCTCTGCACACATGGAGATGTAATTATTACAGTGGCAAAACACTCATGATGTGGTTACTTAATTTTTGTCCTCCTCATCTTTTCCATCCTATAAATCACAGAATCGGAAGAGACCTCAAGAGCCACCCAGTCTAACCCCCTGCCATGCAGGAAGACACAATCAAATCATTCCTGACAGATGCCATCTGGCCTCTCCTTTAAAACTTCCAAAGAAGGAGTCTCCACCACTCTCCCAGGCAGCACCATATTCCACTGCCAAACAGCTCTTACTGTCAGGAAGTTCTTCCTAATGTTTAGGTGGAATCTCTTTTCCTGTAGTTTGAACCCATTGCTCCATGTCCTAGACTCTGGAGAAGCAGAAAACAAGCTTGCTCCATCCTCAGTATGACATCCCTTCAAATATTTAAACATGGCTATCATGTCCCCTCTCAACCTCCTCTTCTCCAGACTAAACATGTCCAGCTCCCTAAGCCACTCCTCATAGGGCCTAATGACTTCCAGGCCTCTCTCAATCCTAGTCACACACCCTTCTCTGGACACATTCCAGCTTCTCCATATCCTTCCTGAATTGTGGTGCTCAGAACTGGACACAGTACTCCAGGTGAGGTCTGACAAAAGCAGAATACAGTTGTCCCTTCACAGTCGCTGGGGTTTGGTTCCAGGACCCCCCATGAATACCCAAATCCGTGAATATTCAATTCCCATTATATGCAATGACATAGCAAAATAGTATCCTTTATATAAAATGGCAAATTCAAGGATTGCTTTTTGGATTATTTTTAAAGAATATTTTCAAGCCATGAATACTTACATCTGTGAATGCCAAATCCATGAATGTGGAGGGACAACTGTACAGTGGCACTACTACTTCCCTTGATCTAATGATGAGTCAATTTGTTATTCAGTTTTCTTACCTACCCTGACACCCCCAGCCCCATATCTATAGTTACATCTATAATAATAATTGGCAATATTTAATAATTTGGTCAACGTGTGGCCTTACATGCAGTGTGGCCATTAATAAAAACCTGGGAAATTACTCATCTAGCAAACCCAAAGACAAGCACAACAGGGGCCCTTTGTGGCTATGGGTGCTGGGGGTGCCTTGGGTTTCTAAATGGCACTAAAACCTCATTCTGTTTGTGTGTGTGCGCACGCATTTGCCTTTCAATAATTATTAAGGTGCAGAGGGGCCCACTTATTTATAAAGGGCCAGGTTCGCAATTTGCAGAAGGAACGCCACATCCTTCCTGCAACCTGGCTAAAAGAGGAGCATATCTTTCTTCTGAAGTACTACTTGCCTTGTGAAAATAATTTAGCAGCAATTTATTTTTTTTTAAAAAAAAATGCAGAGTGGCTGATGGGAAGGGGGTCTGGTATATAGCTTTCCCTGACACTGGGATAAACATAGGGCCCCCAAAAAAACAAACCTTTGCAGGCGCCCCCCAAATTCCTTAAACTGGCCCTGTATGTACTCATGTATATGTTTAGAAATTTTAGTTTAAAAATCACCCTAAAAAGCTGGGTTGACTTATCCATGAGTTAATGTAAGTACTGTATCTTAACTCAAGAAAAGGAACCATCTGCTGCTCTGAGTGGTGAAAGGCAAGAGCTCGATCCAGCCTGAGAGAACTTAAAAGAAGCACTGACCCCCTCTACTCTCTCTCTGCTATGGCACCACTTCTGGCCTTTTTGAATTCCTGGGTAGGGAAATAGTGGTGGAAGCTCTTTGGTGCTTCCCCTCAAAGGAGAACCGAAAGAGTACAGAGAGTCAGTGCTTCTTTTAGGTTCTTCTGGGACAGAATAAGTTCTTGCTTTTCCCCATTGTACTCAGAGAAGGGGATTGTTCCTTTATTGATAAAATGTAATACTATACCTTAAATTTTATCAAAAAAGGAACCATTCCCTTCTCTGAGTAAAGTGGCAAAAGGCCTTTTGGAATTTTTGGGTGGAGAAATGATGGCAGCGACCAGGAGCAGTTGGCCTCTGAGGTGACCCTCGACTTACCCACAGCTCATATCAAAATCTATACTTTTGGCCCCAAAACCTGCCCGTGACTTGCATGTGAGGTCAATTTATACATGAGTATATATGGTATGTTTGTCCAACCATATCATAATCATGATATGACCCTTTTGCAACATCCTAAAAGTGCAACCACCAACATTCTGACATGGAATCTGAAAGCAGACCAGTTATCATTAATCTAATTCCTTGCTACCAAATTATGAGAATAATTCCATACATGTTTCCTCAGAAGCAGGTGTTACTATATTCAGTGGGTCTTTATTTCCAGGAAAATGCAAACAGAATTGCAGCCAAGCTATATCAGAAGAAAGGTTGGAGCAGTCTCTCAACCAAAATGATGTGCATGAGAAAGATCAATCTATTGGAGCAAAATATCATAAATCATGGAACAGTCAGGCATTACAAATATGGCATATCATATTCATGACCAAATTATTATTATGGGGGAAAATTATACTGAATTAGCCCTTTCTTGACATGCTCTAAGGATTGTAATTTCATGGTATTTGGATGCCATTCCCAGGACCTTCTTGTTTTCTATTGTTTTCCAGCCATGCTTTCTGTTATTGTCAGGATAATCTAAAAGTTCCTGGAAAATTAGAAAGGGGAAGCAATAATATAATAAGATTTATCAATATATTATTCCACATGACAAAATAGATTTGCATCTATAAACCTTTTCCTTGAAGAGTATAGGTATATGTTTCTGCTATGAAGTTGCATCGGTTAGGGAGATGAGAAGGTTAGGGAGATGAGAAGACAAAAATGTCATTTCTAGGTCATTTGGTTTATTAGAACGTTGAAAAATGATTGGGCCTGTGTAAGGTATGGAGAGATCTAGGCATCATTTATTAAAATAAAGTAAAAGTTGTACTACCATCCTACAAAGTTGAAGCAGTACTTGTTAGTGCAAAGCCATGTCCCAAGGGGGTGATTATCTCCTGATAACCATGGCTCCCTCTTCTGCCTTATTGCTAATTAATTTAATTAATTAAGGAAAACTTTCCCCAAGTGGACTTGATTTAATATGCAGTATGTAATTAGCATCTCTTAGAAATGTAGATGAGATAATTTTCTTTACAGTTTTATATATATACACACACAGATGTGAAACTAGTTTACATAGGCATTGTTCATTGCCATTTACTGCTTTATGAAACATAACATATGAGGCAGGCTTTGATGGGATTATTTAGAAACGAAATGTAAAAGGCTTGTTATATTACAAATCTGTGTGTTTGGTGTACCTAAATCCAATTGCCAGTCCTGTCTAGAGTAGACCCATTAAAATAAGTGGAATTTATATTAATTTTGACTTACTTTTCTGCAACTGATTCACTAGGTCTATTCTAGTTAGGCCTAGCAATTGGGATAAAGTTTGGATTACATTCAGTTATGAGGGAAAAAAATGCAATGGAGTACAATATATTGATAGCAATAGGCTGACCTCCCAGGATATAACACTTCACAGAATCATACAGCTATGGAGTTGGAAGGAACCCCAAGAATCTTCTAGTCTAATCCTCCATCAGTGCAAAAATCTACACTTACTGAATCTCTGGTAATGAAGGAGCATCCACAACCTTCCAAAGTAATCTGTTCCACAGTCAAAGAGTGCTTACAGATAGGCAATTCTTCCTAAAGTTTTGACCTAGGGCTTGTCTGAATTGGCCAGAATATGCCACCTTCTGGCCAGCATATTCTTGTTCTGGAGCTGGCCCATTACCATGACAAAATGGGAGGAAGTCTGCACAGACACATTGGCCCTTATTGGTAGACACCTCTGCTGCTGTCGACATCACACTCTCTGAATCTGGGAAGGAGGATCTCATCATGTGATCAAGGATGGTCACATGAAGGGGGCTGTTACCTAAATTGCATGGGGTCTGTGGGGACCCAGTAGTGACACAAAAATTAAGATATTAAATTGGGGAATTTTAATTAGCTCAAAGGTATAAGGCCAGATAATTATGGGACCATTGCACCTATGTATAACAATACAGTCGTCCCTTCACATTCCCGGCCCTTCCCCCCTCCCTTCCCGGGCCTTCGTGGGGCTAGCAAGGCCCCACGGAGGCCTCCCCGGCCCTCCCCCTCCCTCACCGGATCTTCGTGGGGCCTAGGAAGGCCCCGCGGAGGCCTCCCCGGTACTCCCCAAGGCCTTTGTGGGGCCTCGCAAGGCCCCACGGAGGCCTCCCTGGTCCTTCTCCCTCCCTCCCAAGACCTTCGCGGGGCCTCCGGAGGGTCTCTGAAGGCCCAGTGGAGGCTTTCCCAGCCCTCCCCCTCCCTCTCAAGGCCTTCACGGGGCCTCCGGAGGGTCTCCGGAGGTCCCGTGAAGGCCTCCCCAGCCCTCCCTGCTCGGTCCCAGGGCTTTCACGGGGCCTCCGGAGGCCCCGTGTCACGGTTTTGGGGGGGCCGGGGGGGCCTCCCAAAACCACGAATAATCAAAACTGCAAATGTCAAGTTCGCGAATGTGGAGGGACAACTGTACTTACTGATGAGACTCCAAGCTAAAGTGAATTTTTTTAAAAGAAAAATTGTTGGAAAATAATCGGGGAAGCATTCACACATGTACTCATGTTCACAAGCAATCACACAAGGCTAATGAAGAATCAGGAGGAAGTAGTTGGATAGAGGAATAGATTCAGGGAATGGGTTATAATTACCTGTCTGGAGAGCAGAGCTTCATGCAGTGAATGAAGACTCAGCCTTGAATCTGAGGGCCGCACAGCAGTCAGGCAGAATGATGACATGTGGGAAACTATGTATACATGGCTACGGTTTTAGGGTAATATTTATACCCATATCATACTCTTAAGGGGTGTTTTGAGTGTGAAATAATGCTTGGATAAGTTTCCCAGCTTGGATGGGTTAAATAATGGAAGCTTCAGCTTTGTCGATTGCCGCTAATGGTCAAAACATTAAGGTTGATGGGTTTATGGCCTCCTCTGTATTGTGGATGGGGAAAGATGTGAAGGAAAGATATTTACTGGGATAAGTGGGGATAATAAGTGTTCTAGTCACTGTTTGTTTTTGGAGCGTGGGTCATTGCCATGTGCATCCAGGATATATTAGCACAGTCCTCCCTAACAGCTGTCTAAGGGGGGGGGTCACTTGATCATGTCCTGGGTGTGTTTGATTCTGGGGAATTTCCAAGACACCATTGTAGGCCCTAGTGACCTCCACTAGCCTCTATGTTTGGGTTGCCCTGGTCTACTTGAAACTACATGAAGTGTCTAATAAGTTGAACTATGAATTATTGAAGCAAGTGGGATGAAAAGGCCAGGTAACAGGGCCTTTATCATGTGCTGTGGGCCTCCTTTCCATCTTCAGAGTGGCACCAGAAGCATTGGCAGAGGTGTGTGGAAATGCAGCCCGGCATTCAGGTACGGACTCCTGCATTCCTGTGCTGGACTGATTTGGGTTTTCCCACATGACACAGGTTTTCCCAGTTTTTTTTTCTAATGTTGCAAAAGGACTTACACTGGCTTCTCACTAGCTTCCCCCTTGCTTTGCCTGAGGCATTGTTAGGACTGACCAGAGTTGAAACAGGGCAAGAGCCCTGAGTCATTTGGACTGCAGGGCTCCAAGATGAGGGAAGGCAGGGTAAATTGTCCTTCTAGACACACCCATAATATCCTTTCTTGTAATTTGAATACACAGATTTCAGTGGGCCTAATCTCTGAAGCAAACATCTTATATCTTGGTGTCTTAATTTGTCATAAAGTGGAATCCTGGATCTAGTTGTTAGTCCTGACTAGAGGAAACTAACTGAAAGAAGGGGCTGTGCATATATCCTATATGTCCACTCACCAACATTTGAAAGAGGGTTAACCAATAGGCCAATGACTGTTCCTTAATTTTTTGAAAACTTCTCCCACTATTCACAATTATAGGCAGGCGGGTGAGAATTTAATTTGGACCATTCTTTAAAAAAAAACTTTTATTGATCAAAATTGCTTGTAAGACAAAGCAATACCTATTCCACTGCTCCCTTGGAATATAGTGCTATAAATTTAACAATAAGCAGCATCACAGTAAGTAAGAGTTGGACTGAACAAATGAAAGAACCTTATTCAACTTTCAAAATTATTTATATATTTGATGGAAAGTAAGTTTAAAAAAATCAAATCTCGGGAGATAAAAAAAGGAAAATTGACAGATTTCCTCATCCAAGTTGTGGGCTTTGAATGTCTTTGAATACCAGACTCCTTAGCTTTATGGTGATACCCAGGGGGAAACCAGGTAAATTGCTCCAGTTCCTCACAAAACAACCAAGGCTCTTCCTCTGATTTTATGTGTATAAATAAAGCCATATTCCGTAAACTAATGCAGCCAAAAAACTCATGTTAAGATCTTGAGTTTATAAGTTCGATCCCAGCCACCACCCCAGATCAACTCAGCCTTCTGTAAGTTGGTAAAATGAGGACCAGCATATTAAGAGGTGGGGCGACACACTGTGAATTTGGTAATACAGTTTCTAAAATAAAAAAGAAACAACAACAGTGTGTTGTTTATCAATGTACAATGCATTTGGAAAAAATGTCACTCTTGCAGTGTCATCTGTACATCAGCAGGACCATCTACTGGCAGTTATATTGTCTACATTGTACAACTATTTGTAACTGTCTGCTGTTATAAGTACTGTACTATGTCTGTATTGATTTCTGATTTGTATAAAAAATTGTATAACTTGCTTGATTTGTATTGAATTGTATGAGATCAACTATACTGTGTATTACTGTGTATTGCAATGTATGTACCCTACCCCGATCTTGAGGGGAGAGGTGGGTTATTATTATTATTATTATTATTATTGTATTATTATTATTATTATTATTATTATTATTATGCCATTCACATGAACAAGTCTTTATAGGGGCCAGCAGCACAGCACCCCACATTTCATCTGTCCTTAAAACCCATGATGATCTTCGTGCTAGCAATAGTACTGCCTCATGAATATTGTAAGTGCAGATGTTTAAGAATTTTGTTTTGCTCAGTTTTGGCAATTACTTACCAACATTTGCAAATTAGATTTTAGATTTGTTTACTCCTGGTAAAGATGGAGCACTTGGGTATTTCTTGTGCCTAAAATAGTAGTAGCAGTTAAGAACACTTCTCACATTCTTCATGAAAAGTAAAGGTTGTGTGTTTCTTTTAGACACAATCTAAAATAAATTGGTTCTCATTCATAATCTTGAAGTAATGTTGCTGGAATGCAATTTATAGGGGGCTTCCCTCCTGTTTTTTCACCACAACATTTGCCTATTGCAGAAAACAGAAGAAACACAGTTGTTCATCAGTTAGAAGAAGTGATGGTTGAACTCTCCCTGGCTCTTCTTGGACTGAAAAATCAGAGCTGATACCACCACCCAAAACAGTGATATAGTTTTGGATATTATAAACCAAATTAAATTAGGCTCCAGGATCCTTGGTACTGGGGTCAAGATGAGGTCTGTTTCCTTCCTGAACTCCATGAGTGGACTGTAACTCTCTCCCATTCAACTACAAGTTTGTCTTTCACCTTCCATTCTCCATCAGTCATCTTGCTTACTTTGTAGTTCCCAAGTTCCAAGCACTCATAGCAAGGGATATCTCTTTCTCTGTGTCTGATATTGGTCCATTCTTTCTCCTGCTACAGAAGCAAGAATCACAGGAGGTTATGACTGGTAGTTTGGGAGGAGACTACTAAAATGAAATAACATAGTTGGAGGTAAACTGGGGCCTCATTTACAATTATAGTACCATTATTCTTCTTTAATTGCCATGGCTTCATTCTATAGCATCCTGGGGTTTGTAGTTTGGTGAGGCACTGGAGTGCTCTTGATTATGATTATGATTATTTTATTGATATCCTTCCTTTCTCCCAATATAGGGACTCAAGGTGGCTAACAATGAGTTTAAAACCATACAAATTTAAAACAATACAGAAACATTAAAAATACAAATATGAAATTTAGAAAACAAATTAAACAATTTAAAGAGTTAAAAAATAAAATAAAATAAAATAAAATATGATAAAACTATATATAGATCTTAAAATACAAATTTCACAACACTTAAAACCCAACCTCCATCAGATTGTAACAAGACTGTTTTTACCTGTTGGCGAAAGGAGAGCAGAGACAGGGCCATCCCGACCTATCTAGAGAGGGAGTTCCAATGTCAGGAGCACCTGCTGAGAAGTCCCTCTCCCTCCCACCAAATAAGCCTGAGAGGGTGGTGGGACAGAGAGAAGGACCTTCCAGATGATCTTAGATTTCTAATGGGTTCATAAAGGATAACAGTCCTTCAAATATTCTGGACCCAAGATGTATAGGGCTTTATAGGTCAAAACCAGCATTTTGAATTGTACTTGGAAATGGACTGGCAGCCAATGGAGTGTTGCAACAAGGGAATTGTGCGCTCCCTGTAGCCAGAACCACTTAACAACATGGTTGATTCTCTTTGGGTCAACTGAAGTTTCTGAACACTTTTCAAAGGCAGACCCACGTAGAGCACATTACAGTAATCCAAATGGGATGTAACTAAGGCATGTAGCACCATGGCCAGATCCAACTGCTGTAGGAACAGGCACAGTTGGCACACTAGTTTTAACTGTGCACATACACTCCTGGTCACTGGTGAAACCTGGGCCTCCAGGTTTAAGAATTGTCTGAGAATTCTTATTGCCCTTCCCTAAACTGCCAGTCCCAGGATTCCATAGGACAGAACTATGACAGTTAAAGTGGAATACTAGTGCTATAATTTGGTAGTGTGAATAGGCCACTGTCAGTTAGTCATTCAGTATGTGAGAATGGAAAAGAGCTGAATTCTTCCCCAAAATTGTTTGTTTTCTGTCTAAGCTAAGTATTATGGATTGCTGATGCAGTTCAAGCCAAGAAATATGAAGCTTCCAAGATAAATCTAGAATTCTGTAAATGGGAACAGAAGCAAACAAAGTTTGGGAAGTTTCTTCATAAATTCAAGGCAAAGAATTCTCTCTCCCTCCCACCTCTCTCTCCTTCACCCTTCACATTATGTTTAGGATGATGAATCTATTTAAGAACAGTGACCCTCTGAGCTATTAATACCATTGGAGTTACATAAATCTAATCATATACAGAGTTATCAAAGTCTTGAACAAGATTAGAAAACTTTTATTTACATAAAGCCAAACTCACATATTAATTTATGCCTTTTAGGTAATTATCTCATGTTAAAGTAGATCACCAGTACTGAACCAAACCCCTATCCAATAGAGACCATTGAAATGGAAATATAATTATGGTGCAAAAGACAAATAAATTAAATGCTCAAATAATCTGGAAGATGCTTTAAAATGTATTCTTTCACTTAGAAATTGGTCACTCTCTGCAAATGTGTATTGAATACAAATGACAAAGATTCTAATAAGTAAAAGAGTCTGGGGAAAAAATGAGGAAATCATTTAATGTTCACCATATGTTCTTCTCAGGTAGTAGAGCATTGTTTTCAGGGGCATATTGGGCACTGATTACAAGAATGCTGCGATTTGGCATGAAAGCAAATGACAGATGTTGGGATTCTGGGGAAGAAAATTGGAATGTGTTCCTTTATGTTGTGGCAATATACAGTAGTGTTCCTTTGGAGAAAATGAAAGGGTGGAAAAATGAATCTGATTATGGACAGTGACATTCTTTTTGATCCAGAAATATTTGTGCTAGATGACCTGAACAGTCCCTTGAATTTAAATGAAGCACAGAAGAAATTCCTATTAAGATCAAATGTGATTGCTATAGAAATGAGGATATAGAAAGGAAAATTTGCACTGGTATTAAATATGGCTCATTGACGTAAATGAACACCAGATACATCTATAGATAATCACCTCTTTCAGAGCAAAGACACTGAAGAATTGTGGCCTCTGTGCATGTGTGTGTGTGTGTGTGTGAGAGAGAGAGAGAGAGAGAGAGAGAGAGAGAGAGAGAGAGAATTTATGGCTTTCTTTCAACACATGATATAATAATGAATATTACTATAAAGTAAAAAAAATCTAACATTAACTAGCATGCAAAGAGATATTGTAACACCTTTGAGAATGAGAGAAACAAGTTTGTATCATAAGCTTTTATGGACTGAGTCAATTTCATCAGATGCATCAGTCTATGAAAGATGATGCTACAAACTTTTTTCATTTAATCCCAAAGATGTTACAATATCCCTTTGCATGCCGATCCAGACTAACACAGCTATGTCTTTGAATTAAAATACTATGAAGCTGATGCTATTCTACAATATATCTTTTTTACCTTAAGGACATTGATTCCCAGCTGCTTAAGAAGAAATGTTAGCTTGAACTGATTAGTTTCCTGAACATGCCAGACTGCAAATTGCCTCTATAAGCCACTAGAAGAGATTCCTTTGGTATACATTGCAATTGTAGTGATTCCTTGTAACAGTATGGTGGATCAAGGGTGACTGAAAGTCGAATTTCAAACTATGATTGAATTTCAGCAGAGGCTGAAATCCTCTAGTGGTATTCTGAGGTGTATTTGGGCAGCCTTGTTGACCCCAAGGGCTGCATGTGGGACCACATGCCAATTCTGTTCAGCTCTGGGTTGAAGACCCCCTTCCCATAAACACACAGACACACTTTTCCCTCACACAAACAGACACATATACACATACATATTCCCCCTCCACTTTGCCTTACCTCTCGCCTGCCCAATCTGGATGTTTTTTCCCCCTGTACCTTTAATAGGAAAGTCTACTTTTCTTAATAATAGGAAAGAAAAATTTTATCAGGATTTTTTTTAAAGAATACAAATATTAAATCTCACTCATGATTTTCCTTCCTTGAGTAGGGGAGACTCCCAGCCCCCACCAAAGAAAAGAGGCTGCTCTAGTTTGCTTCACTTAGTCCATGATTTCTTTCCTAAGAATAAGGTTCTTGAGAAAGAAACCCCAAAGCATGGGGGGATTTATCACCTTTCACTGCTCTAGCCCACTATGCTTTTCCAATTTCTTTCTCAAGAATCCTATTCTTGAACGATAAACTACAGAGTATGACAAGCTAGATTGACCCAATATCTCCTAGAGATCCCAGGGGAAACACCTAGGATTAAAACAACTACAACAAAAAATAGTAGTGGCAGAATTCAGGGGGCACTATCTAGGACATCAGTGAGAGAGACCTTCAAAAGCTGTTTGTTACCAACATGCTGAAGGTTGCCCACATATGAACTAAGGGGAAACCCCCATATTTGACTCTGTGAGGCAAGAAAGCTGCCAAGTATTGTGACCTGCTGGGTAATTAACAACTCCTTCCCTGTCATGTTTTTGAAATGACACTGTCCCAGAGGGGAAGCAAAAGCTGGAGACTTACTGAGCTCATGGGCAGATCTAACTTTAAGGACAAGAGTAATTCATATTGACATCTGCTTTTAAAAAGTATCTTCATATCTAATGAGAAAGTAAATAAAAACAGTGACAAACCCTAGCATGTTCTTTTCACCTTCCATTTTGATCAGTGGTGCACTCACTGGAGCTCAGGGTTGCAAAGTTAGGATTATCCCAGACCCTGAGATTTCAGGGTCAAAACCTGAAACCTTGGGATGACCCCTGTTGTCAAAGGACCTTGGTGATGTCATTAAGTGTGTGATATTAAACATCAACTACAGTTGCAGAGAGTATGCCATTCAAATAAACAAGACTGTGACTAATAAGAATACACACACACATTTCCAGGCTGTGATTTCATCCTGAGATTCCTTCCCCTCTCCCAAAGGACAGAGAGAAGATGGTTCAGGCCCTGAAATCTGGCAAAACTTCCAGGGTTTGAATATTTAGGAGGTGCTAGGGTTGCCAGGCTGAAAACTGAAGAGGGGTACTATATCTTTAATTGTTATGTAGAAGAGGTGTTGTTTGATCTGATTAAAAGACAAGCCATACCTGCTGCAACTTCCTCTTCTACACAAGCTAATGAAGATTTTTTGAAGGGATAATAAAGACGGACATGCTCACCACCAAGTGTTCTAAATTAGTTTTGTTAGTGTCTGTGCAAACATTTGGACATGCACATTTCATACCAGCAAAGTAATCACACCATTACATTAAGCTATATGCAATGTTTATTTGAAACAAATATGTTCTGGTGAAACAGCACATTTTCTGTCAGATGTTACTTTCCATTTGGATGGGATTTGGGAATATAAACATACACACATGCAAGCACAGGCTCAGACAGTTGTTCATTTTTCTTGACTATCTACAAGCAGGAATGTTTTAGAACAGATTGGCCATGGCATGTGGCCTTCCAGATGTTGTTGGGCTGCAGATGTGAATATTCCTCACCATTGGCTATGCTGGCAAGGGCAGCTGGGACTCATAGTCTGCACACGAAGGGCTGCATATTCCTATACATCTTTAAGACTCTTTCTGCTGAATTTTGCATTTTAAAAACAGATGTATGTGATCTATATTTCCTGGGTCAAGCACAGAAATAGAAAGAGTTTGCATTGAGAATCCATACATTTCCAAGCTTGGGAACTGTTCCATAAAGCAGGTGTATGGGGGGGGGGTCCTTTGACAACAGTGCACATTTTAAAATATGCACAAAAAATAAATAAGGAAAGAAAGAGACTGCATATATTTCTAAAATACACAAACAAAAATATGTTTTAGTCAATATGAGCAGGTATTCCTTTATGGGAGTACATTTCAGTTTTAAAATGTACGCAAGTGTGTGTGTGTATGTGTAGAGAGAGAAATTTTTTTGCATAAGGAGTTGACAAATGGGCCCATCATTAAGCATACATGCTGAGATTCAGATTTAGTTTACTTCTGCTGCTGAAAGTGGCCAACAACTTTTAAGAACAATGATATCAGAATAATGTGGCCACAAGAGGGCACTAGAGAATGAGACAATATGTCAAAAAGCTGAAAGGAAACAGCCAAATTTAAAACTTGCTTAATGATTTCAGGCTCTGTGGTTGAAATAGTTTTAAGCTTGGTGTAAACATTTTAAACATGAAAGCACCTAAAATTCCTTCCTTTCAATAAGTGAACTTATATGAGTATATGAAGAAGCAATGACCTTTTTCCTTGAAAGCAGTGACAACACAGTTATGGCCTATTAAGCCTAGATATTCTTCATTATAATCGGACCAAAGTTTAGCTATAACACTACATTATGGCAAGACAAAGCTGTTCACAGATTTTCATACTAAATAACATAATATTAAACATAATAAAGTGATCCAGGCCATTCCAAAACTAAACAAGTAGATTTCTTCCATTTTCTTAGAGCAGAATTCTGGTACCTTTCTCCTCTTTGCTGTTTTACAGCAGATTAGGCTTAGTACTAGAGAAGTGATATTCCCATTCTCTTGTAATAGTGTCTAAACACAAAGAATCTGCATTGGAACAGGAAGACTCTGGACTTTATCAGATGTGGGTAAACACGGCAAAAAACTGCATCCAAAATTGTGTCATAAGGACACAATGATAACACAAAGGGGCAAATGATCAGACGCCCTCATCCTCAAGCATTCCCAGAGTGTAGCGCTGGCATGGATGAGACATCATTTTTTATTGACAGGCTAAGCCATCAATAAAAACTGATGCCTTATTCACACCCACACTACGGCTTTGGAATGACTGAACAACATTGTCATCTGATAATTTTGCCTTTTAGTGTAATTGTTGCATTCTTATGACACATTTTTCATGTATCTGATAAAATCCTCTGTTGTGATTGAACTTTGGTTCACAGGGGAAGATTTAATTTTTTCTTTCCCTGTTCTCTGTTGTTCCCATAACCACTACTGGCCTTGAGAAAGAAGCCTTGGTCTGGGGTCAATGGGACTGCCCTGATTGGGTCTAATAACAGTTCCAAGAAGCTATTTTTACTGGAAGTGTGGTAGATATGAAAAAAATTAATTCTCTCATCTTTGTGAAGTTGAAGGCTTTCATGGCTGGCATCCATGAGGGTTTTTTTTTTTTTCTGTTGGGGTGGGGGGGTTCCAGGCTGTAAGGCTGTGCTCTGGAAGAGTTTATTCCTGACATTTCACCTGCATCTGTGGCTGACATCTTCAGAGCTTCATGATAAATTTACCTTAGCATCTCCATAAGTCAGAAATGATTTGAAGGTATACCACCACTACCACCACCAGTTCTCTGGGTCTCCTCCTAAATTCAAGCACTTGGATTCTGGTGAAATTTCACAAGCTTCATCTATGAAATGGTACCATGTAATTTAAAGATTTTTGTGTGCTAGCACTGGCTTTTCTAGGAGACGTTCATGCTCATCTAAAGGCCAATCTGAGATAAACATGTCCGGTTGCAGAAAGCACAGCAGAAGGTCTCCTTGGGTGATATTTCTGGGTTGTGATTCTTTCTGTGTTGTCATTTCTCTTCAAGACTTGTTTGGCATGAGCTCTCAAATAAGGCTGCAGCATTGTCGATAGTGCATCTCCAAGCCTCCTGATGTGAGGCCATGACAGACCATTGTTGGTGATCAATTTGGCCAAGCCTGAGATGTTGTTTCAGGGAGTCCTTATATTGCTTTTTTGGAGCGCCCCTCTTACGCTGACCCATGGTGAGTTCACTGTAGAGTACTATTTTTGGGAGGCGATGGTCCTCCACCCTAGAAACATGCCCTGCCCAGCGCAGCTGTGTTAGCAATATCATGGCCTCAATGCTAGTGATTCCTGCTTGCTCAAGGACAGCAACATTCGTCACATAGTCAGTTCAGTGTATATTTAGGATTGTGAGTATACAGCACTGACACATCTAATTTATACAACTCATCACTGAAAGTTTCACTGAAGTTGAAACAATGTGCTTCTTGTGTATATGCCATGTGTTTTGTAGAGTCAGGTGCACTGAAAAAGGTGGGAATGGTTTTAGGCCCAGGTGGACAGGATATAACCCCTGTGAATGTTTGTGGAAATTGCCACAGGCAGATTTAAATCAGTGCTACTGTAGCAAATTCATTGGGAAGGAGCTAAGTTTCAGCCCTCTGCCTCCTGAAAAAAATTGTCTATTCTTGTTGCAGGTAGTCCCCCGATTACTTTGGAAATGAAAGGAAGTGTGCAAGAAACATGCATCAGTGAATTGTACAAGCCTTTTTGTTTCTCAGATGTAATACCTGAAAGGCATTGCCTGTATCACTTACAGATATATTCCTCAAGATAGGAAGAAAGACACTGCTTCAGCTGTAACCCAGAGTTCATTATACATATTCTCTTAACATGTCCTGTAATGAAAAACTGCCATGATATGCCAGGAATACCACAGCTTGTTAGACTGATTGCTAGTCTTTGAGTTGTTTTGAAACAAGAAGATGTAATTCTTTTCTTGACCTCTATGAAGAGCTCACAGAAAGGAACAACTATGGTCTCCAGGGGCTGGTAAGCATCTGAAAAATAATGTAGGTCTTTCCCAGATAGTGTCAAACAGCATTTCACCCCTACATTCGGGAATACTGTTCAATAAAGTGAAAATTCATAAATCTTTAGTTTGGCTTTTGAAATACGTTAATTCTGAACAACACAGAATTTTCATAGAAAAGTTCATATCCATCAAATCTGTCTCTTATGTGGATAGTAATATTGCATCTGTCAAATGCAACAGGAAAACTGTATGTCAGTTATCTAAGCTTCACATGTCTCTTAGAGCTAATTAAAATAAATTCTGACTGCTTGTCGGTATTACTTGATAAAAGAAACTTGGATTTGGTCCCTCTTTAACAAATAAGTTGAGTGAAGGCACAGTATTTGACAAACAAGCCCGCAGTAGATCATTTTTATTTGGCAACAGGAGAGAAAAAAATAAGCCAATACAGCAAAATGTCTATAATATTTTCATGTAACACACCAATGTAAATATTTCTTCTTGCAGTGATTTCAGGGGTGTTGACATGTTTCTTGACATGTTGGCCTGAGATACACTTCTGTCTCAAGAAACAGTCATAGAACATATCTGTACTGAGCATTTCCATAAGGTTGGTTTAAAACTGATATTTCTATAAAGCTGGCTGGCTGAATTTTGCTGCAGCTGGAACTGGGTATAAAACTAGAAGAATGTGCTTGGGCGATGGTGGCATACCAGACACAGCCATAGGTTTTCATTTTTCATTTTGATTTTAAAAAATTACAGAATGTGAGTATGATTATTTTAATTTAGATACCCATTTTCTTACATCCTGGAATAGAGTCTAGAAATAATATATTCAGAGGTAGCCGTGTTGGCCACATAGCAAAATACAATAAAACCTAACAACCATAAGCAGTGATGCCTTTATTGAGCCAACTCTAAAGCATAAAATACAGTATACATAATACAGAACACCATTATTTGTTTGTATTCCTAGTTTGTTTAAATACTTCCTTAACTGTACTTCAACAGGTGGGACAACGTGCACTCCACTGAGGATTAAAAAAAAATCATAACATGTTTGTATCAGTAATCTAATGTTCCATGTAGTTGCAAAAAAATAAAATAACAAATCCCAGATTGTTCTCCCCAGTTTTAGAGAAGTATTTCATCATTGATACACTTTTCACAGAAGGAAGATAAAGCCACAGTCATAAAGTTTCATATTAATTTGGTTAATAACTCTTATGCCATTAGTATCAATTTGTAGGACAGGCCCATTTCAGTTCTGTACAAAGCTATCATTCATGGCTAAAAGCCATTTGAAATAATTTATAGTTAGTTAAAGAAATAGAAAAGACATTACATCTTTGAACATTAATTTTACATGTTTTGACTTTTTATGACTTAGTCCTCATGCATGTTTTATAATAAACATTTAAAAATAATCTCTTGCCAAATACCTCCTGCTGATGTACAAATTGACATAGCTTTTATGATTCATTTCTATAACTTCACAGAAACTGAAATAAAGTTTCAAACAGGAGACTGCACAATAACCAGCACAATTTGCTTTGATTAGACAGCCATCTACTTATATTTCTGCCTTGTCTCAATGAGAGTGCAGTTGAGACTTTAAACCTATCACTACGTGTTTAGATTTGTACGAATTCCAATTCCAAAGAAGGCACTCAAAAAGGCAATTCTTTGAAGACATATCACAGGAATAGAATTGACATGACAATGTGATTTTGAACAGGCATGGGGATAAAAGGTCAAGATCCAAGGAGATACTTCAGTATCCAATGCCAACAAAACTACAACTCTCTTCTGTTCCCATTCTCTTCAACTGTAGTTCCCTGTGGAACAAAAAGCAAGGTATAGATTGTTTCCCAGCCCTCCACAGAAGGATTTTATGGTGCACCTAGAGTTGTGTGGGGCAGCTGCAGTCACTGATGGAAGCAAGAAGATCCAGAAGAAGTATAGCATTAGTACCTAGGCCTCCTGATCATAGACTGTTTGGTTAGTTATTGGTTTCCAGGAAATAGAATAAAGGATTAGAAAGACTTTGCTCTAAACAAACACTGTTGTGCTTAGATTTTTGTTTTGTTTTGTTTTTAAACTAGGCTGTTTGTTTTTAAACCTGGTGATTTCTGCCAAATTATACTGTACCATTTAATGTTCCTTCTTCCACTTCTTGAAGCTTCTTATCTCTCCCACCATTCAAACATTCTCCTGACTTTAAAAGGGGTAAAAAAAAATCAATGGAGAAGCAGCACATTTTTGGGTTTTTATTATTATTATTATTTGTAGGACTCTTACCTGTGATGCAAGAGCTGTTTGACAGTGGAATGAATTGCCTCAAAGTGTGGCAGAGTCTCCTTCTTTGGGGGTGGGGTAAACAGAGGCTGGATGACCATCTGTTAGAATGCTTTGATTGTGTATTCCTGAAGGGCAGGGGGTTGCTCTAGATGTCCCTTGTGGTCTCTTCCAACTGTATGATTTTATAAATAAATTAATTAATTAATTAATAAGTTTGAGTCTCCAGGGCCAGATGAACTTGATCCAAGGATATTAAAAGAACTGGCAAGGGCAAATGTTGTCCCCATCTTTAAAAGTGGAAAAAAAGAAGACCCAAATAATTACCACCCAGTCAGTCTGACATCAATACTAGAAAAGATTCTAGAGCCGATCATTAAACAGAAAGTCTGCAAGCACTTAGAAAGGAATGTTGTGAACACTAAAAGTCTACATGGATTTCTCAAAAATAAGTCATGCCAGACTAATTTTATCTCTTTTTTTATAGAGTTACAAACTTGATAGATGAAGGGAATGTGGTGGGTGTAGTGTATCTTGATTTCAGTAATGCTTTTGACAAGGTTCCCCATGATATTCTTGCAAATCTATGGATGTCGGTCATGAAAGCCTTCAACTTCACATTGAACATCTCTATGGGGAAAAACTGTTCCAAGACACCTGGAGACTGGAGAAACTCGGGACCAGGAGAGAACACCTACCCTGCTCGTTTACTTTCCTGTTACAATGCAGAGACACAGAAACCATACCACACTTTCTTACAGCAAAGAGGACATTAAAATCCCCACAGGCCAACCAGATCTACAACAGAATGGAAAAAGCACTGTTACGAGAGAGAATACACACCACCTACAAAGACCTGGCCAACACAGACAAGGCACTATTATCACTTCACCTCAGCATCAGTCAAAAAATGAACACCCAAGACTGGGACAAAATTGACAACCTCATCTACAGAAAAATGGGAAAAGATATGGTGATTCACATGGGAAGGCAGAAACAAAAATTTGACAAATGCCACAAACAGCAAGAGAAACCCCAGCTGGACACAGCACATATTATTATCAACCTAACAGAACAGCAGCTTTCAAAAGAAGAAACATCCATCCTGTCCAAAGGAGCCAATTTTGCAGTTACCACCACCAGAATCCCAGTTGAAGACATCATTGCCCATGTTGAATCTCCCCTCTACTGTCTCCCAGAGGAAGAGGCAGAAGAAATAAGAAGAGAAACAGCTAGGATCCTGAGGAAGGCAAAACCATCACCCAGCAAAATAACCATAAAAGAAAGAAAAGCCATCAAGGATCTCAATGCAGACCCAGAAATTATTATTTTCCCAGCAGACAATGCCACAGTATTCATGGAAGCAAGAAAATACAGACAAAAAATAAGGGAACCCTTGGACCATGCAACATACAGAAAACTCAAGCTAGACCTGAGCAACAAAATCAGCAGAAAAACAAATGCCTTGATCAAGAACTCATCAATTCAGCCAACCATACACCAGAATCTATGCAGATCAGAGGCTCTCCCACCAGGACTATATAGACTTCCCAAGATCCACAAGGATTCCATTCCACTCCGACCCATAGTGAGCACCATTGGATCCCCCAAATATGACTTGGCCAAGTTTCTGGCCACACAATTACAAACCCACATAGGACAAGCCCTTCACTACATCAAAGACCCAACTCACTTCATAGAAAAAATCAACAACATTGAACTGAAACCTGGAGACAGAGTGATCAGTTTTTATGTTTTCCCCTTGTTCACCAAAGTCCCCATAATGAACACCATGGAACTCATACAACAAATATTTCCTGAAGACATCACAGCCTTGTTCAAACACTGCCTCACCACAAGCTACTTCCACTGGGATAACGAATTCTATGAACAGATAGATGGGGTAGCCATGGGCAGCCCACTGAGCCCAGTGATAGCAAACTTTTACATAGAACATTTTGAAAAGCAAGCCCTGGAAACAGCACCAAAAAAGCCCACAACATGGTTCTGATATATGGATGACACTTTCACCATTGAAACCATGGAGAAGATTTGGTCTCATTCCTGAACCACCTGAACAGCATCCATCCAAATAGCCAATTCACAATGGAAAAAGAGAAGGAAGGAACACTGCCATTCTTGGATGTCCTAGTCCAAACCAACGGTTAGGCCACAAGGTATAGAGAAAACCCATGCACACAGACAGATACCTACACAAGAACTCCAACCATCACCCATGACAAAAAAGAAGCACAATAAAAACACTGGTAGACTGTGCAAAAAGGATCTGCGAACCCCACTACCTGGAGGATGAACTGAGGCACCTAAACTGGGCCCTACAGGCTAATGGTTACTCCAGATCAGACATCACAAGAGCAGCCAGACCCAGAAAAAAACACAGGAATGAAGAAGAAAAACAGCCACCCAAAGGGAAGGTATTTTTATCATACATCAAAGGAGTCACAAACAGAATAGGGAAACTGATGAGGAAATACAACCTCCAAACAATCTACAGACCAACCAAGAAAATCTAAGAAATGATACGCTCAGCGAAGGACAAAACAGACCCTCTCACAGCTGCAGGAGTTTATCGCATACTATGCACCTGTGGACAAGTTTACATAGGGACCACTAAATGCAGTGTGCAAACATAAATCAAGGAACATGAGGGACACTGCAGGAGACACTGCAGACTGGGCCAGCCAGAAAAATCAGCAGTAGCAGAACATGTCATAAACCAAGCTGGACATAAAATGGTATTTGAAAACACAGAAATTCTGGACCAGGCCAACAACTGTCATGTCAGAATGCACAGAGAAGCTATTGAAATCCACAAACAGCTGGACAACTTCAACAGGAAAGAAGAAACCTTAAAAGTAAACAAAATCTGGCTCCCAGGTTTGAAATACAATAGAATCAAAACTCAACACTTACAAAAGAATTCCACCCAGGGACAGGGGGATTCCCAGCAGATAATGGCCCATCAAACAACCATTAGCCAAACAGACACTAATGAGCCTTGCATTTCTATACCCAGAAACTAACCATTCAATTACACAAATTTACATATCTTCCGCAACAGGGGTTCACAGCATATAAACTCCACATACCCACCTAACCAACCATTCTCTGAGGATGCCAGCCACAGATGCAGGTGAAACGTCAGAAAAAAACTATTCCAGAACACCACCTCACAGCCTGGAAAAACCCTAAGGAAAATCTATATAAAAAACAAGTTTTGAGGCATCTAGTATGATGCTCCAGTGAATTATGGCTGCCGTGGACACACAGACATTGCCTTTAATTAGTATAGATATAAAACAACCCAGGCAAATGTAATATTAAGAAGGTGTACAAATGTAGCATGTAAGTAAATAAATAAAGTTTATAATAAAACAGTTGAAATACATATTCAATTACTTTTTAATGCTTCATATTGCAGTATTTACACTGTTCAATCTGCCTTTGCTTCATTTTGATAATTATCATCTTTAATTCATTCTTCTTTTCAGTTAATTTTATTTTAGGTGATTTTCTAGTTTGGTATAGTAATTCATTCCATTCACTATTTGCATAACCCTGAACTTTGGCAATATGCATATTCATGACAATACAATCTATATTCTCTTTATGAATGGCTGTCAAGCTGTATGTATTTCAGCTTGTGCAGGGGAGAAAAGAACATAATTCTGTCACGATCCATTATACAACTTCTAATGATTGTGGCACATTGTGGTAATACATTTTTCTAGTGTATATATAGGTTTCTATTATGTTAAACTCGTTTATTGCAATTTTTGGGAGTGCATGTGAAGATTTTTCACCCTGAGTGTCAACTAAGGCTACTTCAGATTTTCATTCAGTTGACTCTCACAAACCAAGCCACATAGTACCAAGATTATATCGGTAATACCTGGCATACCATGTTGGTGCTGTTGATGCTCTGTTAGTGGCAATGCGAACAACACTGACAGCAACAGAAACAGTAACCGCCACCTGTTTTTTGTCAGGTCATCAGAACAACAAGCCAAATGAGTCACTCGAATTCCATACATACTTATAAGTGCATCATTCACAGTAATGTATGGAATATAACATGTTTTACATAAATTAGCAAATTTAAGTGTGCATGAATTCAAGTTAGTATTAGAGACATACCCAAGTATTGTTGACTTACATTTTCAAAGGGATAGTTGGACCTCTGGGAACTCTTTGTCCCAGAATGCTTTGCTGCAACCTGAGATATTTTGAGACCTGGCACTAAGCAGCAGCAAACTGACAAATCATAAATGAACTCCATGGACAAAAATGAAGAACAAATGTTATTTGTATGTCTTCTTAGTGTTAGTCCAGCTTGATGCTTATTGCATTTTAAAAAAGCATGGCTCCTCATTTTAGTTGAAATTTCCAGTGATTAAATAAAGAATTGAAAATGGACAAATGGTCACATTGTCATGTTGCATCCTCCTCCTTGCTGCCTCTGAAGAACCTCAGACGACTGATGAGGGACTCAGTCAGTGTTTCTTCCAACTACAGGAACCACCTTCCCTCCATAGGGATACTGTTATTGGGACCTAAAATGAGGAAGGGAAGGGAAGGGAAGGGAAGCAAGAGACAGAGAGATTATTAAAGACAATGGGCACCATAGTTTACAGTTTATAGAAGGCTAAAATGGATTGGAGAAGGCCTTCTAGAGACTTTGGCTGCAGTTCTCTACTTTTTAGACCATTCAAAGATCTGAATGTCCCCTCATACTGGGGGCAACATGGAAAGTGCTAGGTGCTTCAATCAGTTTCCCTGGTTTTGCACACATCTCATCAAAGCCACATCCACTTTTCCCTATTTCTAAAGCCAGAGGTCCCACTTTTCCCTATTTCTAAAGTCATGAGGCATGAGGAGCACAAAGATCCATGAGGCAAGGAGGAAGGATGTGAGAACTGAGCTCTTTCTTCCTTCTCAGAAGAGAAAGTCCAGTTTAACCCATTAATAGGACACTGTTCCATGGAAGAGAAGAGTATAATGTTTAAGTACATACTAATTAGTTTATTGAATGGTTTTGACAATAGAAAACCACAAACATTTGAGAAGTGACCTTTTTAAAATAGAAGAGAGCCAAATGTAATACTTTGCAAGAGATTGGTTATATTTACGAAACAAACTGACTTCCTATTTTGTTGGGGCAAGCTTGTTTTCTGCTGCTCCAGAGACTAGGACATGGAGCAATGGATTCTTACTACAGAAAAAGAGATTCCACCTAAACGTTAGGAAGAACTTCCTGACAGTAAGAGCTGTTTGGAAGTGGAATACACTGCCTCAGAGTGTCTCCTTCTTTGGAGGTTTTTAAACAGAGGCTGGATTGCTATCTGTTGGGAATTATTTGATTGTGTATTACTGCAAGGCGGGGAGTTGGACTGGATGGCCCTTGTGGTCTCTTCCACCTCCATGATTCTATTAAAACAAGAATGTGTGCTTCCTTTAAAAATAAAATGCCTTTTGTTTCTTTCATGAGACATGACAACAGAATATTTTCTCCCCATCAATACAGTACATGAAGATCATGGCTCATACCTGTCACTTGGATAGGATGAGAGTCAATCTATAACATAGGAAAAAAGGTATAAATCTAATCATATAACATCTGCTTCCTACAGTACATCTATTTCTGAGGATACAACGAGGACTCATTCTCACAGGCTGTCAGTTCATTGCCTCATGTATTAAAAAGAATACAATTTGGAGAATTGTGATGCTAAGAGTTGGCTCAGAAATGGCAGAATCACACAGGACAGACTCATCTGTGAGAAATTTCTCTTCCATTCCCCTGGCCACAGCTTTGGTGAATATGTTTTGTCCTATGTGAATCAGGAATTGTCTAACAACATACTTTCTTTCCATACCTTCCAGCTGCAAAGGACAAGGCTCAATTTACTGGAGACACTTAAATTGTGATTACAAATGTGCTGACATTCTAAGAACCTTGCTTCATGTTCTGTTTTATACTTAGCTCTCCTGAGACTTCTCCAAATTGCAACAGGACACCATGTCAAATGAGTTCTGGATCCAGGAATGTACTTTTATGATTCAACAAGATATTTCAGGATGAATGTCCTTCTGCAATATGATGTACCATTTATCCTCAACTTCATATTTTATTTTAATATTTTACAGCATATGTCACCTCTAATATGAAAACTTTTTTTCCCAAATAATCTAAATCTACCAAATAACACCTATGTTAGAGGTATGCACTCCCTGAAATGTAACTTAATATCAAGTTTATATATTTGCTGACTTTATTTGCTCATTTCTATATACTGTAATCCAATAATCGGAGCTCTTTGAGAAGTTCACAAATAAATGTTAACACTATAAATACCGCTCTTGTTGCCACTGTTTTTAATTGTATTCCTTGTTAGTTTTGTAACCTGTCTTGGGTTTCCAATAATTGTGAAAGTTGAAAGGCAAGTTATACATGAAAATAATAATAATAATAATAATAATAATAATACACAAATGCAATAAAATATTGTGTACATTTTAAAATAAATTAAAAGAGCTATAGAACAAAACCAATACATAAGTACATGCATGTTCTTCTGCCATGTTTGATATCCCAAATGTGATTTAAAAACACAATAATCTATCTTAATCCAGCCATTAAAACCATGTGTCAGAGACTGACTGAATACACCTTTTAAAACCATTCAGAAGTATGGTTCTGTCCATTGTCCAAGTAACAATGTTTTGCATCCTCCTTAATTTCCCTTGAGATGGAGTACTGCAGCTGAGGCACCACCACCAGAAGAAACCTGTTTCATGTCAGTGCCACCAAGAACACCTCACTTGACTCTGGAACACCGAGCAGGATTTCCAGTGACGACAACTGAAATATAGGTTTATAGGGGCAGAGAAGGTCCTTCAGGCAGTCTGGCACCAAGATGTTCAGAATATTATAGATAATAACCAGCACTTTGAGGAATTTGTACCCAGAAATAAACATGAAGCCAGTGCAGATGGAATAAGATTGGTGTAACTGCCAAGTAGACATCACTAAAAAGCATTTTCACACATTGTGCTTTTATGATAGTCTTCAAAGGCAGCCTCGTAGACAAAGCATTAGAGCAATGAAACCTGTTCCTAAAATATATTTAAGTGTGGCCAGATCTGACTTCTATCTTCTCTCCTTCTACACTTCAGTCTTTCTGGCATTGGGTAGCCCTTATCAAATCTGTCACTCCACCCCTGGACCAATTTTCCCACTGGAACTTTCCAAAATCACTGTTTTTCCACTTTCACCTAAGTATTCAGAACACTAGGTCTTGGAAGAGGTACTTATACCTTTTTCTTTCTCTGGCTTTAGACCAAAGTGCTAACCAGATGGGAATGCAGTAAGCTTTAACAAGAGGGGCAGTTTATGGGTGACTATGGTTAATCTGGCCCATTATAAGTCTGGTATTTAAGACTCAAGTTCATTTGACTTTTGGTTCAAGTTGTTCAAATTATTTTATTGTACATTTAAGTACCCCTTGTCAAAAATGTGTTGCATATTTTGGATTTTTTCAGATGTTGGAATACAGTAAAAGTACCTATATATAAAATGGTGCAGGACAGCAGCAGGAGGTGCCAGAACAGTGTCTGCCTCAAAGCTGGGCAAGGTCAATCTGCCCCCCACACCCCAAGTCCCTTAAGGGAACCCCAATACATACCAGTGCCAGGAAACACTGGTACTCAATATCCCCAATCCAGGACCCATCCCAACTTCCCCCCAAAGTTGTGACAATACATAGATGGCAACACGCCCCACAAAAACCACACCCATCAGAAGATACTGGATAAACAAAGGGATGTTTATAAACAAAGGGCGAGAGGGATGATGCTCATCAAAACTCTGCTGAAATGTCCACCTATCTGACCTGAGTGAAGGCTGCAGACAGCTTACTCCAGCCATACCTACCAGCCAATTAATTCAAACTATGGTTTAATTTCATTGGCTGGTAGTTTCTGCCACTCCCCAGGGCCATGCCAAGACTTGCAGAACCCTGGGGAGAAGGAAACCACCAGACAACATGCCAGGAGGCCCCCAATGCTTTGCTCCCACCCCTGACTGCAATAATACTGCCCAGTAAGTGGGGCATCCCCCTTTTTCTCAGAAGAGTAATGTGCGAACTGCAGGCTGATGGTGAACAGAGGAGGAAAGCTTTGGAAACATTTGGCCTCACCCAAAGTGAATATTGTCACCTAGTTCTTCCTTCCTTCAGCTTTCTGAATATGGACACTTTTCTCTACAGCCTTCCCCTTTGTGTCTTTTTATATTTTGCTCTCCAGATATGCCCATTTCTTGACTGTCTTACTTGCTTATCCATGATGAACATGTGATCATGTCTATTGAGTTGGTTTGACTATTACAGTAGGAATATCTTCTTCCTGCATTTCTGGGACAACCAATGAGGATGTTGCACCTCCATCTGTGATTCCACATCCTGTTGATCAAGTGTTTACTCATTCTGAGAGAAAGGTAGCATACACATGCAACAAATAAATAATTGCTAAATACATTAAAAAAAAAACCCAATAGTGAATGGGGGTAAAAAGAATGAAAGAATAATGAGATGACAGGGAGAAGAGGGGATAGGGCTCAGATATTATTGGCTCTGGCCTTGCCCACCACCAGGATTCAGCTCTTGGTAAACTACCACAAGGGATAGTGGCCCTCAACAGGGAAAAAAACTGCCCACCTCAGGCATTAATAAATAAATATTCCATATGTATAAGTTCTCTGTATTGACTTAGAGAGTGAAGGGATGTTGTCAAAAGAACACACACGTGCTACAGTAAGACATTGCACATTGGCTACCAAAATTTGATTTGCTACCATGTCTGAAAGAACCACTATAGCTTTCCAGAGATCTTCAGTCTTGGCTATGTTTGAGAATCCCTCTGGCTGATATTCTTGATCCATCCTAGTCATGTCATGACCAACACATAACAAAAATTTGTGTAATATTGATGCTCTTTGGTTATATCAAATTATTAATTATTCTTCTAGTTATTCAGTCTTCCTATGAAATTCCCTAACCAGGTGGAAACCAAAAGACAGATTTTATATACACACCAAATATTCAAGGTGGCTAGTATTGAATCTTTCAGGACCTTATCCAACAGTGGAAAAAGAGCATACAACAAGGCCCATTCACTAAAAAATTAGGCATTTTCAGTGATTTTTTCCAAGTTGGACGATATTGAGGGTTGGATAAAATGTATCACATACCCTTAATCCTGGTGGCCATTTCAGATTTCCCAGAGTGGTCATTCCAAAGGACAACTCCTATTGACTGTGTTGGCCACTATTTCTATCCAAATGCCTCAGAAACAGAGAATTCAGGAAATCTAACTGGAAACTGCCAGTCCAATGGAACTTTGAATAATAATAATAATAATAATAATAAGTAAAATAGTAAAAAAATGCATCTTGGTCCCTGATAATAGGCAATTTTTGTGCCCTGTTATTCATTGACCCCCTCTCCAAATTTGTGCAGGTAATTAAAATTCTCCATCCTCAGAATACAATTCAATTCTTGTACTAAGAATTATAAATAAAGTCATTGCATAAGAGCAAGATAATGTTCTATGCCTTCATACCATTGGCCCTCCATGTCTATGTAGTCTTCACCCATGGATTCAACCATCCACAGCTTGAAAATATTTTAAAATGCTAAAACCTGGCAAACCTTGAACTTGCCATTTTATATGAGGGACACCATTTTTAAATAAGAGGACTTCAGCATCCATGGATTTTGCTATCCATGGGCAGTCCTGGAACTAAACTCCAGCACATACCAAGGGCAACTTGTATTTAAATGTAGCCTCAGATCATATAGCTAGTAGTGCATGGTTTTCTGGATTACAATCTGTCATAGATCTCTATCCAGTTCTGGCAGTTTCAACAAGACAAAGGTATCCCTTGGCCACCACATATATTTTTAAATATCTTCATCAGATATTTCCCATCATTTAGCTCTCTGGAACAGTGTTGCAGATAAAGACATATGCAAATGACATGGCCACAAAATGGACAGATTTTTTCATCCTAAATCAAGAACATAAGAGCTCTGTGGGATTGGACAAAAGGTCAACATCCTGTTTCTCACAGGTAACAATAAGGTGCTTATGGGAGGTCTATGAGCTAAACATGAAAGCACTATATCCCCAGCAGAAACATGCCAGCCTTCATCATGAATTGGGCTTGAAAACATCTTGATAGATAGTGTAGTTACTTAAATCTTGAAGTAATAATAGCTGAGTTGCAGGTTTCTGAAGTAGATGCAATTTTAAAAAAAAATTCATTTGTAGCTTCTTGTATACTCCATTGTATAATCTCAATCAATTTGAAAAAAAAAATCAGTGTGAAACAGGGTGGGTACAATTCATGTGTAGGACTTGTGCAATGTACCACAAAAAAGCACTTAAGAATTGGTCTGTCTGAGCTTTGACCTTCATATCCTGATGAGCACTATTTCACACAGGTTTTATTTTCAGAGACCATATATTTCCTTCAGGATAAAATTGGTCTTTTTCTGAAGCTACTATTAATGGAAAATACTAGATTAGTTGCCCTCATTCTACTATTATTACCTAAATATTATAGCCAGGATGTAGCCATCCTGCCTATTTCTTTATTATATTCCTTTTATTTTCTTCTAAAAGTGTCCTCTGGTAGCTAAAATGACATTCAATTTGATGTTCCTGTAGTGTAAAATTTGCTCTTCTGAGAAAGTACCTCAGTGTTGCACAACATAAGTCCTAATTTTGAATTTAGGAATGAGTGATCCTCCCTTTCCTTCTTTTCTTTTTCTTCTTAGTATAGCCTTTTGCTGACTCTGCCCAGCATGTGAATGTAAGTTAGAGTCATTATTTTTAAATTTATATAGTCCCTGTTGGATTGTCACAGCTTTTTGATTGCTCACTGAACCCAATCAACTTGACATAAGATCTACATTAAGTGGGTTATCAGAAGCTGAAATATGTGGGGAACACAGAAGAATGCAAGTAGAATAAGCATGGCTCTTGCTGTAGTATTGGTTAATGATATCTTGTGCTTCAGTGGTGATACTGGGCCATTCTGATGACCCATGAATCTTAGTGTGAAAAATGTATTTTACTTAAGCCACCAACTAATCATAAATGTGGGGTTTTCCTTAGAGAAACTGTCTGCCAGGGGGCAATTTAACAGAACAAACATAATGCAAAAGTTGATTAGATAATGTTATGAAATGACCAGGTCATAGATCATAATTCAGGAAGTTTCACCCATCTAGATGAGACAAGACAGAATTCTAAAAAGAATGAAAAATATTCAGTGTTCATGAGAAGCACTTGATGTGTACTCAGGTTTTTGTGTAGATCTCCTCTGCATGAGAAGAACTCTTGAATGATCCCCATTTCCCCTGCAGAGATTAAAGCCCTATGCTCATAGGCTTGTATGTGTATGGGATCTCTTCACATGGCAATAACTTGTTACTGGTGTGGGGCAGAAAAGTGAGGGGAGGCCTATTTGGAAAGAAAAGCAGGATATAAATCAAATAAATAAATAAAATAATGGTGGATCCAAAGGAATCACTGGGGACAGAATTAGCTGGTATAATCCACAATCCTTTCATGTGTATTTCCAGGGGATGTGGGAGATCACATGAATCCTTCTATTGTTTTATGTGGCAGAATTTATTAATATTCTTGTGTGATGAGAAATTCTTGCCATGGTATACAAAAGTCACAAAACACTTACAATTATATTGTTCCATCCCATCATTTCCTACCAATCTCTGCTATATTTCATTCAGAGGCTGAAATTGGAAGTCCGATAGATAATTGGGCCTTTCAAAGCCCATTATTCTTCAAACAACAATCAACTAAATATCATGTTTTTTTTAATTTTAATTTTATTAAAAGAAACACCATTCATTTAAAAAACATATAAATACAAGTACGCAATACCATAACATAGTGTTTGAATTGTATAAATTTTGAAAAGTCATCTGTAAGTATTCACAGTTTGCTTTGTTTAGAGTTAAATGCCTCTCCTTACTAAATATCATGTTTTGAAGCTTTTTTTTCTTTCAGAAACATAGAATTGTTTTCAATACATTAATGTACAAAAAATGTTTAAATCTGGGTAGAAAACATGATGAGCACTTACCCATGAGACTATTATAGTACCAAGATTATAACTTCATATCTCTTCTATCTTTTTAATTTTAAAAAAAATATTTTTCCACTCATAAGATCCTTATGCATAAAATTCAACAGGTTTACAAAAAGTATCCTTCTACATAAATAAGAGGAACAAGAACATGATGTGGTGTGAGAGCATGGGACTTATTTACTCATGGCCAATGACTGTGCTGACTGGGGTTTTCTGGAAGATGTAGTAATAAAAAGTAACTTTCCTGATCTCTAATCTTACTCCCAACCTTACCAAAAATGTTATAGTTCAAGAATGGCTGGATAAATCTGCCACATTTAAGTTCTCCTTTGTTCCTCATTTTTTCCAAATCAAAGTTCATTTCATCCCATTGCCATTTTTATTTTATTTATTTTTTAAAAAAAATCCTATGCATTTTTTGTACATTTGTCCTTACATAAGCATTTTGTATGAACAAGTTTCTATTTGTTTATGCTTTTTGAAATTCAACATTTTTACTGGATTTTAATACAAAAGAAAAAGGTTAATTCCTAGGCTTGATAATCTCATACCTCTCCATCTTGGTCTCCCACCACACTAGTTGATAACCCTAACTATAATTGACTCTACAACATACAACTGTGTACATTTCACCCAAAATTACATAGCAAGTACTTTCCCCTCATGACAAGCTCAAGAAGGGCCAATGTTTTATATATAGTACTCATGGACTTTCATCTCTACAGGGCACTGCATATTTTTGCAGACAATTTCTGCTAATATGCTGCACTTTTGTATGTTATTTTCACTAATATTCATAACATGGAACACATTTTTTACTGACTTTGTGGTAACTGCAATTTTGAAATAGCATGTCTTCTGACTAGTAACTCAGGGCTTCTCCAGATGGAGATGATAAAATAAAATAATAAATTAACTGAAGGAATGGAAAAGTTCCAGCTGGAGCCATAAATTAGTAATGGATAATCCAGGACAACTGAACTGTTTGGATATTTTTTTTAAAAAACAAGAACTACAGTGACAAATACTGGCATCTCCAACAACTACACCAACCTGTTCTAATCAGTGCCTTGCACATCTGCCTAATTGCACCTTCTATTCTCTTCAGTACTACACATTTGCAAGGACAAAGTTGGTGAAGGCTGCACTATTATATCAGCTCTCTGAGAGGAACAGAGCAAGAGGCCTTGTCTAAGAATAGGTGCTTTGTAATGACAGGATCTTTTAATTACATACTTAATGTAATTTCTAGAACACAGTAGCAATGCTTCTGGAACATAACAATCTAGAATGGACTACTATTGCCTGGAATGGATTTGAGGAACTACTACATTAGAGTTTTAAGGTTTACGTTCATTTAATGCATATAGAATAAAGTGCTGAAACAGAGCAGCCCTGGCTCAAACCTCCGCTCATGAATGAAATTCAGTGGGTGACCATGAGCCACTCATTTTTTTTTTTCAGCTTAACCTACATAGCCATGAAATCATTGTGGGGAATATATTGTGTGGCCGATTGTTGAGGGAAGGTAGCTGTGTATGGTTTATTGATTTCAAAAAGTAGCAATAATAGTTCTCTGGGAAAATTGAAGATACCCGCCTAATACAAGTAAGCTCCCCAATCCCTCATTAGGAACAAAGACACCTTTAAAAAATTAGGCTCACTTATATTTACAATAGTGAGATTCTATGTGGATACAAAGGCTGTGTATAGCATAATACAAAGTCATGTGATTTATTTCAATATATTTATTATTAAATTAATATTACTCTGCCTGGCTATGGATTTATCTGCTTCTTAAAATTAAAATATTGAGGGAGGGGAATGCGGAAATCTGTTATCCTTGGAGTTTTTGCATAACTTTTAAAACTACAGTATATCATTAACAATGGAACCCTCCCCCCCAAAAAAAAAATAGCAAGAAGGATAATATTGAAGTTCCCATTTTCATCACAAGGTAGACTTTTTGCTAACTCTGTATTCATTATTCATGCAAATTAATATCTCGATTGTGCTATGCTAGAATCCCATTTTGTGCAGCAAGCCTGCTTACACTGCTCCTAGTAAATGATACCTTATTGTGGTTCTCCACCAAGATGCTTGTAAATATTTATTACCTCTTTGTACTTGACGAATTCAGTGGTGAGTTCAGCAGGATATTTTTTTCCTCCAGGTTTTTAGCCCTTCTACTGCACATATACTGATTATTGAGTGCTTGAAAATGTAAGGCACTCTCTCCACAGATTGTATTTAAGTTGCCTACTGTAAACATAATTAAGGCAATGTGTAATGTGTCACATAAGTTCTGCTTTGAGGCATGAACAGCAAAAGAGGCATTTTGGAAGTGGAGCTGCAATATTATTTTGAGAGCTATACATATTACCACTCCCCAATGTTTTATAAGGTTGGGCCTAAATACACTGAAGGCACCAGATTTTCTCTGATCTTGAAAGCTAAGCAGGGTCAGCCCTGGTTAGTATTTGGATGGGAGATCATCAATGAATCCCAAGTGCTGTAGGCTATATTTCAGAGGAAGGAACTGGCAAAACTACCTCTGATTGTTCCTAAGAAAACCCTGTGAAATTAATGGTGTTGCCATAATTCAACAGGTAACTTGAAAGTGTGCACATACTTACTCTTTTATATGAAGTATTTGTGAAAGACTAAGGACTGAGAAGGAGTAGGTTGTGGCCCAAATCAGCACAGCCAAAATAAGAGTCAAAACCCACTGGCACAGAATTATGTGATTATTCCTAATTGGTTGGTTTGAAGAAGTACCAGCAGGATTCCCAGAGAATGAAGTGGTGATGAGAATCACCCTCTCTCAATCCCCTTCTCTCATCCCTGAAAAGGGGATAAATATCTCATCTATTGGCTCTAACTCTATAATCAGACTGGGTTTTAGGATAGTGGTTTCCCCCCCCCCTCCATAATACCGAGATTTCTTAGCCTTAATAAAACACCTATCTCCAAACCCAGTTAGATTTAATGGTTATAGTAAAATGTTTTACTATTTAAAAAGTGAAATCACCTCAACAATTTAAAATTCATAAATGATTACATTATTTATTTGATATGGCTTTAAGTGAATATGATACTTACCATGATAATGACTAGGAAATATGACTAGAGGAAATGATGCTTACTTTGCTATTGAGTGTGCTATTGGCTACCGTGCATTTTTCCTTTGGCAATAGTGTATTTAGCCATTTGCCACTGACACAAATTGTTATGATTTTTTTTAAGTAAACTTTTGGGAGTGCTGCGGGCACTGGGAGCTACAAAAAGAGTGGACCACTGACTACACATTTGCCATCACTGAAATAGCCCAATCCCCTACTCAATGCAGGAAATCAAGAGCTAAAACATTCCCAGCTAGGGAATATGTGAAAAATTCTGCCTCAGTTTCATTACATTTCTCCAAAACCTACTTGTACTTCCATCTTTTCATGCCTTCATATATCAAGACTTTGCTTTGTGTTTTTTTCTTCCTGCACAGAAATTCATATTCATTTTTGGTATGCATTTTCTGTAACTCCAAAAAAGCAATACAAAGACTTCCTGAAACAACATCTCAGGCTCGGCCAAATTGATCACCAACAATGGTCCACCCTGGCCTCACATCGGGAGGCATGGAGACGCACTATCCACAATGCTGCAGCCTTATTTGAGAACTCACGCCGAAAAAGTCTTGAAGAGAAACGACAACGCAGAAAGAATCACAACAGAGAAATATCACCCAAGGAGACCTTCTGCTGTGCTTTCTGCTACTGGACTTGTTTATCTCAGATTGGCCTTTTTAGTCATCAGCGCACTTGCAGAAAGCGCAGGATGAGTCCTTCCTGAATCTTCGTTTGCGAAGAAAAGCCAGAGAGAGATACCATTTGTTTATATACTTCTAATCCACACATTTTGCTTGCATTTTTCCCAGTGAGTAAAGTATGTATGTGTGTAGCTTTTCATTTTTACTGTAAGTTTTGTAGATCTATGAATTTCTCAGGCAAGATGGCATTTGTTTTGCAATTAATCATGGGATGTGTGAAATGGATAATTACTGCAACAATCTCTAAACCACCAACATTCTATTCCATCCATCTCCAGTCTTTGCTTGAAACGTTCAAGACAGACTATGAAGCTTTTATCTGATGTGCTCACAAAGGGTAAACTATCAGTATAGATGCATGGATATAAAAATCCCCTGTGTCACTCTCACTTTCTATCTCCCTCCTTCCCTCCCTCCCTCCCTCAATATATGGGATGCTGTTAGGAAAGTTATAGTATTTTTCCTAAAACATAATAAAACAATTAAAGTTGTTAAGTGGGGTGGTAAGGAGCCAGTGTGGCATAGTGTTCTGAGTATTGGATTATGACTCTGGAGACCAGGGTTCAAATACCTGCTTGATCATGAAAATTCATTGGGTGACCTTGGTCAATTCACACAGACTCAGAAAAAACCCATGAAGTGTTTCACCCCCCCTTAGGATTACCATAAGTTGGAAATGACTTGAAGGCACACAACAAAAACATCAAAATAACAGAAACAAAATATAGGACCTAGAAGATTTGGGAATTCTGTTTAATACGTACTTTTTGGCATCATCTGCTTGTTGGCTGCCATTGTATTAGTCTGTAAAGTATCTCTCAGCATTTTTCCTTTCAGTGATAAAGCCTCCTTGCATCCTTTCTCCTCTGATTGGTCTGTGTGTGTGTTTGTGTGTGTGTGTGTGTGTGTGTGAGAGAGAGAGAGAGAGAGAGAGAGAGAGAGAGAAGATTGTGATTGTTTTCACATTTACTAGGTTGTTTAATAGGAAATATGCCAATTAAACCCATGTTTCAAAAAAGAAAAATCAATGGGATTACAATATGAAGTAAAGTGACTCTGTTACTTCATGTGAATGTGGAGGACATCTGGAAGACCTGAAAAAATATGAGACTAAGGAAAGGGGGATGAAACACTTTAAAGCCTCAAAACACTTGCAGTGTGTGCCACTTATCACACACTGTGACAGTGATAAATTCCCTCAGTGAATCTCAGGTGCCCTGTTGTTATCTTAAACTGTCTTCTCCCATGTCAATCTTCTGCCTCCAGATGGTATCAGTCATTCACACAGGCAAAACCTTGCTTAGAGGGACTTAAACTGTGTGCTGGTAATAGGTGCTTTATCTTTCATGGGATTATTTGCACACTGCCCATGTGGATTTTTACAAAAGAAGCATCTTGATTATCTGACCATTTATCTTTTGTGAGCATCTTGTTGGAGACTGAATTACAAAAGGAGGATGTTTCTTTCAGAGTTTGGTCTCTTACTCTGGCTTTCATCAGAGGGTAAAAGTCTGTGCCATTGTTGGATCCCAGAAGATGGAGGCTGAGCATAGGAAAAAGCTCTCTGCCTCACATGATTGGAATGTCAATAATTCTATACAATAAATGAGATATTGTGGGGAGGGCTGCTGTCCCAGCTGGGAAAAATAGCTGGTCTTTGGTCAGATCCTATGTTGCTATCTAGAAATCAGACATTGCAAAAGGGTATGGAGAAATGTTTCCTCCCCCTTTCTAATATAATACCTTTTATTTTGTTTTTATTTTATTTTAAAAAGTACTATTAATCTGAATGAATAGCCTACATAGATGGAGGAGAATTGTATGAGGTGTAAGGTATTTCTTCCTCAGCCCTAGGTTTTGTGTGGGTGGGGTTTTATGGTTAGGACTAAAAGTTAACAAAAAGATTGTATGAGGCATCAAACATTTAACACCATGGATACTTGGGTGAAACATTTCACAGACAACTACCTATAGTGAATTCAAAGACATAGCCATGTTAGTCTGGATCAGTATGGACTAACTAAGAGAAGTTTGAAGCATAAACTTTTGCAGATTTAAACCTGCTTTGAAAGATGTCTTATCCATATGACCTCTCTGGGATCCTCTCTCAATGCTCAGGCTACAGACATCAATGAGAGGTTTTTAACAGAAAGGCAGAAACAGAAAAGGGTTCCTTCCATGAACTGTAAAGAAGCTTTGCTGGGAGCTTGAGATTCAAGGATTTTAGAAAAGAGGACAATATTTTGGAGCCACTGGGGTGGAATTTGCACTGGGAGAGTTTGCCAAACAGAAGATAGCCAGCCAGTGCCAAGCCATGACATGGCTGAGGGGAACGTCCAGAGGAATAATAGAATCATAGAATCATAGAGTTGGAAAAGACCACAAGGGCCATCCAGTCCAACCACCTGCCATGCAGGAATACACAATCAAATCATTCCTGACAGATAGCCATCCAGCCTCTGTTTAAAAACTGCAAAGAAGGAGACTCCACCATACTCCAAGGCAGTGTATTCCACTTCCAAACAGTTCTTACTGTAAGGAAGTTCTTCCTAATGTTTAGGTGAAATCTCTTTTTCTGTAGTTTGAACCCATTGCTCCATATCCTAGTCTCTGGAGCAGCAGAAAAAAAGCTTTCTCCATCCTCAGTATGACATCCCTTCAAATATTTAAACATGGCTGACTTCCGGTTGGCTATGGCGTCAGACTCGGACGTTCACTGAGAGGCTCTCAGTGAAAGTTTGGCAGCACGAGGGAGACCCGCTGGGTATTTACAGCTTAGACAGTGGAGAATTTCTCTCCTGGCACGGAGAGAGCGGAGAGGCTCTCAAAGATCCGTTACCTGCCCAAAATCCCTTCTAGAAGACCCAACACCGAGAAGGGATCAGAGAAGGGGGAAGAGGGAGAAGAGGAGCAGAGGGGATCGGAGCCAAGTCACCACCTCGTGTCTGCAGCCGGCTGCAGCCGGCACAAACGCCGCCACCAATTTTAAAGAGAACTGTAAGTTATTAAATCAGCAGTAAGCTTGAAGATCTGATCTCTTACAGGAGCATTGACACTCTGACACATTTTGTTTTCACCAACATAGTCAAACTGTATAAGATCACAGTGACTGAATACCATGAGGATACAATGTAATACAGTGTAATGGGGCTAAGTGGAACTGAATAATGGCTAACGATCTAACTTGGATTAAGGCGCCCGGACAGAAGAAAAATAATCGCTAAGTAATTAATAATAATAATAATAACAAAAAAGGGACTGAAAAGGACTTTTTGACAACGTGTTAACTTTTATAGCACCTATAGCTGTGAAACAGACGGATTGGAAGATTGAAAGACTTTAAGACTGACCCCAGAAAATTTAAACACGGAAAGACTCTTATATATAAACTTAACTTCAATATTATCTCTTAAAAAAGAGAGAGGGGGGGAGGGAGGGAGGAAGAGAGAGATAATACAGATTTAATTTTATTTGTGATCTGGGAAGCATGGACAATTGTGGAGGACTGGTTAGCCGTGCGCGCTGAAGAGTTGAGAGAAAGGGGGGGGAAAGAGAGAAGGAGTGCTTATATTTTGCAAAAGAACTATATATATATATATATATATAAAGAGAGTGGGGGAGAGAGTGAGAGAGATCTCTGTACTGATAAGAGGGACTGTTTTTGGTTTTGGTTTCTTGTCTTTTCCCCTTTGGATTGTGATTTGTGGATTGCGGTGGATCGTGGTGTCCCAGGACTGGGAATATTAAAGGAGACAGTGAGTGAAGATGGAGTGAGACAATGTGGTGTCCAAAATGGTGACTGTTTATTAGGAGCCTTCTTCTTCCCATCAGAAGACGGGACAGGAAGAGACGGAGGCATAAAAAGTAAAACAATAATAATAAAACAAAGGAGGGCTCGAACCTGAGCACGGCTGTGATTCTGCGAAGAGCGCCCTCTCTTCCCTCCCTACTGAACTGGTGAACACTATAAGGGATTAAGTACTATTACAATCTATACTTCACTAACTTTGTTTGAAATCACTGGACAGAATTAATAATATAAACAGTGTAGATACTTTCTACTCATTCTTTTTCCCTTTCTCTTTCTTCTGCCCTCCCCCTCTCCCTGTCACCCCTCCTGTCTATCCCTTTTACCTTTTCCCCCTCTCTTGCTTCCCCTTCCCGGGTCTCTCCTCCGATCCTCCTCGCCTGCCTGCCTGCTCTTCTCTCCTCTTCTGCTGCTTTCTGGGGGGGAGGAGGGAGGGGGCAGGAGCACGGGGTGGTGTGGGTGGGGGGCACGGGTGGGGGAGGGGAGGGGAGGGGGAGGGGAAGAAATAACAAATTGGTGAGCGTCCAAAAGTATAATTACAAGTGGGAGAAAGAAATCCGAAAGGACAGGGGCAAAACCGAAAGGATCAAAGGCTTTAAGGTTTCTTAAATAATAATAATAATAATAATAAGAGGCTCACAACAAGCCAGGGGGTGGGGGAGGTGGGGGAAGGGGAGAAAAGGGAGAAAGAAAAATAAATAAATAAGCAAAGCAATAATAGCAGTTTGAAGAGATAAGTGTTCATACTAAGGAGGGAGGGGGGAAGGAGGGAGAAGAAATCAAAAGGAAGAGAAAGTGGTTAAGATACGAATCTACTCCCGAGCAGAAGGAAGGGAGATGACTGAGGGAGAGGGGAGGGAGGGGAGGGAGGAGGAGAGGGGGGAAGGGGGAAGGGAAAAGGGAAGTTTCTTTGGGAAAATAGATAGGAGGATCTGAAACTACCTTTTTGGGATAGAAGTGGATTACAGAGAGACAAAAAAGTGATAGGCAATCAAAGGAAAGGATAGGGAGAGAGGGAGAGAGGGAGGAAAGTGAGAAGAAGTTTTAGAAAGTAAGAGAAAGTGGCAGAAAGTACGAGGAAGGGAACATTCAAGGAATAGAGAGGGGAAGAGGAGAAGGTAGAAAGAATTAAGGAAAGGTAGGTGGTAGAGAGTAAAGGGAAGTAAGAATTAGCAGTTGAAGGTTAGCGAGGGGGAGAGAACAAGAGGAGTGGTAGAAAGCAGGGAAAGGGAGAAAGAACAGAGGAGGGAATTGAGAAAAATAGGTAAGGAAAAGAAAAGCAAGTAAGCAAGAGGTTGGTAGTGGAAGAGCAAATAAAATATTGGTTCAAGACTCTGGCTCTCTGAATCATTAATAAGGGAACTCAGCTAATATATATCTGTTCATAAAATTAGAGAAGCTTTTTTTTTCCCTCTCCACAAACTAGTAATACAATATAAAAACAAACAATCATTTTTTTATTTTATTTATTTTAGTCACGGAGTGATTTTGAACCCCTCAAGATAAAGGATTGCTGGGAAGACAGAGAAGAGGGAATTGAGGAGGGAAGTGGAGGAGAAATTAATTAGACAAACAACTTTATAGTTAAACTTTGGGTAAGAATTTACATATATATATATATATATATATATAATACAAACTAAAACCTAATTCAGTTTAGGTGAAATTGGCCGAGAAGGGAGTGGAAGAGCAGATGATGGCAGCAAGACGGACTACACAAACAACAATACAAACAATGAGAAGATCATCTGATCCAAATTTATCGCCTATCCTAGAGGAATTAAAGTTATTGAGAACGGAACTGAAGGAGATGAAAAATGAATTTAGACAGGATATGAAAAAAGAGTTGAAGGGAATAAAAGAATCGATTGAGAAAATTACAAAAGATTCAAAGCTGACAAAAGAAAAAGTATCTGAAATAGAGAACAAGGTAGAAAAACTGGAAAGGAAAACAAAGACCATGGAAGAATTAAAGGAGGAAGAGCTTGATGAACAGGCCCTGCAAGAAATGAAATGGAGAGAAAACTGTATAAAAATAAGAGGCTTGAAGGAACAGGAAAATGAAGATCTGTATAAATTTTTAATACCCAAACTAGCTAAATCTGTCAGCAAGACGAAATCCCAATTTGAATGGGAAATAGATAAGATTTATAGAATATCCTCAAAAATAGCGAAACAGAAAAATCTCCCAAGGGATGTGGTGGTATATTTTGTAAGGAAAAAAACAAGAGCCCAAATACCGCAACTGAACTCCCATCAGAAGTTTCAAGTGGAAGGAAGCGAAATCATGATGTATAAGGATATACCAATGAGACTACTGAAGAAAAGGAAGAATTATAGGAGATTAACAACACAACTGCGACAAAGAGGAATCCCATATAGATGGGAAAAATGGAAGTAATCTCTTTTCGATACAAACAGAAGAACTTTAGGATAGACTCAATCACCAAAGCTAAGGATTTTTTAGGAGAAATATAAAAGTGATTTCAGCCAACCACACGAAAGTGAGACAGAAAACACAGACAAAGAGGAAGAAGATAAATCACAATTTCAAGAGGGAAAAAAAGAAGACAAAGAGGACCAATCAGAGAAAGGAGAAGAAGGGCTGGAAGAACAAGAGCAAAAAAAAGAAGAAGAAGAAGAAGAAGGACTTGATTTAGAGGATTAACCCATGACCTTAAAATTATTAACTTGGAATATTATGGGGTTAAACTCACCTGGAAAAAGAAGAAAAATCTTTCACTCATTAGAGGAAAAAAATGGGACATAATCTGTTTACAAGAAACACATATAAAGAAAGCAGATGAAAAACTACTGAGAAATAAAAAGTTGGGGAAGGAATTTATATCGTCGAATGAAAAGAAAAAAAAGGGGTGGTAATATATGTGAACAAAAATCTGCAAGCAGAGGAAATTATTAATGACCAAAAAGGACACTATATAGGTTTGGAAGTCGAAATTCAGAAAAAAAAGACACTAATAGTTGGATTATATGTGCCCAATGAAAACAAAGGTAAATTCTATGAAAATTTAAAGTTTTCATTATCTGACAAACTATACGACAGAATAATAATGTTTGGAGACTGGAATGGGGTAATAGAGCCATCACTGGACAGAAGATCTTCCAAAAGTATTAAACGTGACCAAGGGAAATTGCCACCAACATTTGAAGCAATGAGGAAAAACCTAGAACTAACAGATGTGCGGTGGTACAAATATAATAATGCAAGGGATTATACCTTCTTTTCTGAGAGACACAATTCATTCTCAACAATTGACTTCTATATGATATCCAGAACAATGTGTAACACCATCCAAAAGATTGAGGTATTACCGAGAATTTGGTCCGACCATAACCCTGTGATGATGGAGCTGAAGGCAAGGAAAAAAGAATTCAGTTGGAGACTCCATGATTACTTACTACAAAGAGAAGATATAGTTAAAAAAGCAAAACAAACATTAAGCTGGTACTTCCAAGAAAACTCGTTGTCAGAACAAGTAGATATGCACATGATATGGGATGCCTCAAAGGCAGTCATGAGAGGCTTTTTCATACAACAAAGGGCGGTATTAAATAAGAAAAGAAGTGAACGGAGATTAAAGATTACGGAATCGTTGAGAAAAAAAGAAAAAGAACTACAGGGAGATCCCAAGAATACAGCAATCTTAAAAGAGATAAACGTGCTCCAACAACAACACTACTTAGAATCAGTGGAAGAATTAAAGAAAAAATTGCAGTATCTAAAGCAGTCAAATTTTGAAAACGCAAATAAGCCGGGTAGATGGCTGGCAACAAAATTAAGGGAAACTTGGGGAAAAAATTACATAAGTAAGGTTAGAGAAGGAACACAAATTCATACTGACCAGGAAAAAATTAAAAAAATCTTTAGGAACTACTATTCAACATTTTATAATAATCAAGGGAATACAAAAGGAGATATAGCAACTTTTTTGGGAAAGCATTAACTACAGGAATTTACAGAGGATCAAAGACAAGCGATTAATGGCTCTATAGCCCAGACAGAAATCAGAGAGGCAATAAAAAGACTAAAAGGAGGTAAAGCCCCAGGTCCAGATGGATTTACAGCTAAATATTATCAGGTTTTGGAGGACCAACTAATTGAACCTTTAAAGAAGACTTTGGATAAGATAAAAGATGGTGCAATTCCACACTCATGGAGAGAAGCTAACATTGTATTAATACAAAAAGAAAACAGAGACCCACATGATCCTAAAAACTATCGCCCAATTTCACTTTTAAATACAGACTATAAAATGTTTGCCTCCATTTTAGCCCACAGATTGAAGAATATATTAGCAGATTGGATACATAAGGATCAAAGGGGATTTCTTCCAGGAAGGTACATTAAAGACAATATTCAGCAAGTAATAAATCTGATTGAGTATCATGAACTTCGCAATGATAAAAAGTTGGCATTAATATTCCTGGACATAGAAAAGGCATTTGATAACTTTAATTGGAAAATATTAGAAGAGACCTTACAAATAGTCAAAGCAGGAGACAATTTTATAAACTGGATTAGAGCCATTTACAAAGAACAAACAGCAAAAATAATTATAAATAATGAGACAACAAAAGAATTGCAAATAAAAAGGGGCACGAGACAAGGATGCCCCCTCTCTCCTTTGTTATTCATCATGATCATGGAAATATTAAGCAAGAAAACCAGAGAAGATATGAAGATAAATGGAGTTAAAATTGCAAACTATAATTTTAAATTAAAGCTATATGCAGATGCTATAATGATTTCATTAGGAAAACCGATGGAGGAGATTGAAGTTTTGGTACGAATACTGAATTTGGAGAACTAACAGGCTTAAAGGTTAACAAAGAGAAAACTGTGATAATAACAAAAAACCTGACATTGGAGGAAGAAAAGGATATCACGGAAAAGTCCAAATTCAAAATAGTGAAAATGGCAAAATATTTGGGAATAAACATAACCAGTAAGAATACAGATTTATTTCAAAATAACTATAACAAAATATGGATTGAAATTAGGAAAGATTTTTAAAATTGGTATAACTTAAGGCTATCTTTTCTAGGCAGAATTGCGGTTATTAAGATTAATATTTTGCCCAAATTGCTTTTTCTATTTCAATCGATCCCAATCATAAACAAAACAGAAGTATTCAGGAAATGGCAACAAGGAGATATCTAAATTCATTTGGCAAGGAAAAAAACCTAGAGTAAAGATGAGAATTTTACAGGATGTAACAGGAAGAGGTGGACTAGATGTACCAAACCTACAATTATACCATGAAGCATGTTGCTTATCCTGGATTAAAGAGTGGACAGACCTGAGCGAAGAAAAGTTATTGGCATTAGAGGGTGCTAACAACCGGTTTGGTTGGCATGCATATCTGCTTTACGATAAGGAGAAGGTAAACCGGGATTTTAACAACCATTATATAAGAAGGGTGTTGCTGAAGGTGTGGGAAAAATATAAGAGAAAATTATGTCCTAAAATCCCCTTGTGGGGGTCTACTCATGAGGCTTTTTTTAGTAGAAACTGCTGTCGAAAAAATGGATAACATATAATGAATTGATGGTTATGGAAAATGGACAACAATCATTCAAGACACAGGAAGATTTGGGGAGAGGGGGGATAAACATACACTGGTACCTTTACAGACAGTTAAAAGAAAGATACAAAGTGGACCAAAAGGAGCGCGGAATAGATACGTCTACAACACAATGGGAGAAGCTGATACAACCGGGGAACAAAAATTTGATAACAAGACTTTATCAACAACTTCTAGAATGGAGCACAGAAGAGGAAACTATAAAAGACAGTATGGTGAAATGGGCGCAAAATTGTGGGCACGAAATCCAATTGAGGGAGCGGGAACTGTTTTGGACTGTCAAAATGAAAATAACACTATGCCAAACCATTAGAGAAAACTGTTATAAAATGTATTATAAATGGTACCACATGCCAGAAAAGCTCTCAAAAATGTACAAAGGTGTTTAAAAAGAGTGTTGGAAATGCGAGAAAGAAACGGGCACATTTTTCCATATGTGGTGGAGCTGTGGAAAAGCACAGAAATACTGGAAACAGGTACAAAAAGTCATTAATGAAGTATTAAACTGTAAGCTTGCAATGAAACCAGAACTATATCTACTATGCATGTACGAGGAAAAGATAGAACAAGACAAAGAAAAATTACTATTTTATATGATAATGACAGTGTGTATTGCATATGCTACTAAATGGAAAGAAAAAGAAATACCGACAATGGATCATTGGCTTCTCAAAGCATATGAAATGATCGCAGCAGACAGATTAATGACGCTACTAAAAGGTAAGAGTATAGAGAAACACAGAGAAATTTGGGAAAGATTTCTAGACTATTTAGGGAAGGTCTGGGGAGAATATGCAACAATCCCTAAATGAGAAGTAAGAAATCACAGAAATTTGTTAACAATAATATATTTTAGAATAACTTTGCAAATAAAAAATGAACAAACAAATCAAGCATCATATATTTAAATAATTTAACAGATATATATTAGCACCATGTAAATAAGAAACGAAAGAAGAAAGGGGAAAAAATGAATGAGAATAAATGAGTCATTGAGAAAATACAATAGAAAGGTGAAATATACTCATTGTAAAAACTAATAAAAGCAGGAGAACTGAGATATTATAATTTAAGACAATCATGTAGAGATCAGAAAGGAAGTCATAGAATGTGTGAGTGAGCGGGTGGGTGGGAATGAAGAATGAATCAATGTATAATCATTATATAAACAAATGAATCAATGTATCAATGTATAATTGTGAAGAATATTATGGTAAATGGGAATTTGAGGTGTAAAGACTGTTTTTTAATTTGTGGAAAATTTAATAATTTTTTTTTTAAAAAAATATATTTAAACATGGCTATCATGTCACCTCTCAATCTTCTCTTCTCCATACTAAACATGCCCAGCTCCCTAAGCCGCTCCTCATAGGGCATGGCTTGCAGACCTCCAGCCATTCTGGTCGCTCTCCTCTGGACACATTCCAGCTTCTCAGTATCCTTCCTGCATTGTAGTGCCCAGAACTGGATGCAGTATTCCTGGTGATGTCTGACCAAAGCAGAATAAAGTGGTGATGTTATTTCCATTGATCTAGACACTATACTCCTAATGATACAGCCTAGAATTGCATTTGGCTTTTTTTTAGCTGCTGCATCACACTGCTGACTCATTTTCAGCTTGTGGTCCACTAAGATTCCTAGATCCCTTTTGTACGTACTGCCATCAAGTCTGGTGTCAGCCGTCCTGTATCTGTCCATTTCATTTTTACTGCCCAAGTGTAGTATCCTACATTTCTCTCTGTTGAAATTCATTTTGATAATATAGGCCCAGCTTTCTAATCTGTTGAGGTCATTTAGGATTCTGATGCTGTCCTCTGGGGTATTAGCTACCCCTCCTAATTTGGTGTCAAATTTGATAAGCGTCAGTCAACCAATTACAAATCCACCTAACAGTTGCATTGTCTAGCCCACAGGTTACTAAGTTTTTTGAAGGAATATCATAAGGGAGCTTGTTAAAAGCCTTACTGAAATCAAGATACAAATCACCCACAGCAATTCCTGAATCTCATCAAGTTGGTAACTCTATCAAATAAAAGAGATAAGATTAGTCTGGCATGACTTGTTTTTGAGAAATCCACGTTGACTTTGAGTGATCATTGTCACAGCATAGGGATGCAAATTCTTAACTATTTTATCTTTGTGTCTGAGAATGAATAATAATGAATAATATCAGCAGGAGAAAACAAATAGTTATCCATTGTACTCTTTCCATGTTTTAACAAAGTGTTGCCGTGCCAGAAGTGTTGCCGGAAGTTCTTCTCCCACCAGGCAACAACCAATCAGGGTGAGGGAAGCTCACCTCGATTGGTGCACTGTCTTGCACCCTTCTTCCAGGCCACAAAACATGCTGGGAAGGAGTGAAGATGGTGGCCCATGCAGGGCCATGCAGCCATGGGGGCCGCTGGTGGGACTCAGGGTGGTTGCCGGGCTGCAAAAGGCCCACCAGGGAAAGCTGGTAAGCCTGCTTTCAGTGGAATTGGTGTGTGCAGAAAAACAAATGTTTTAGGGGTGAACTCCTGTTTTCTATTCAGCAAAAATGTTCCCTATACAGGAAATAAACTTTTCTGTGCCAAAAAAATTTTCTTTTGTGCATAGAAAATCTGGGAATGTCTATATAGTTAAAATACTCCTCAGAATTCAAAGAAAATGTTATTTGTCCTAATGATATCCTGCATCGAAGGAGGGGGCCCAAAATGCCAAGAACTACACAGGGAAAGCCTTAGAGGCTTTCCCTGTATTTTTAAAAAAGCTCTGTGAGGAATGCACATTCCTGTTCATTGGGACAACCCATTCACTTTGGTGTGCCTTCTTGATAAGAGCAGAAGTGGAAAGCTTATTGGCCAGATGTGCACAGGGGGAGGAGCTTCCTAAGAAGGCAAGTGTCCAAAACTGCCATGTTGGATTTTTGCCATAGTGATCATGTGCTCAGGTGACAAAGCCGCTTCCTCCCTTTTATCTATTTATTTAACTAGAATATCACACTTCAACACCTTGGATAGGCTTTTTTAAAAAATACTGTTTGTCGACAGCAAGTCGTAACAATAAAATGTGAGTAATTCACTTGTGCCCGCCATCTTGATTTGCAGACATGCCCATTTGAACAATGAACGAGAATAGGTTTGCATGCTTAAGATCGTGCCAAAAAAAGTGTTGAGACAAACGAAAGCTGATGTGAATTGTCATTAGTGTGCATCAGTCCACATTTTATAGCCTTGTATAGACCAGCCCTTCCTCTCTCCATCTCTATCTCAGCATTAATGTTTAGGTGGCATCTCTTTTCCTGTAGTTTGTGTCCATTGTTCCATGTCCTAATCTCTTGAGCAGCAGAAAACAAGCTTGCTCTATCCACAGTATGACATCCATTCAAATATTTAAACATGGCTATCATATCATCTCTTAACCGCCTCTTCTCCTGGCTAAACATACCCAGTTCCCTAAGCCACCCCTCATAGGGCATGGCTTCCAGGCCTCCCACCATTTTGGTCACCCTTCTCTGAACGCATTCCAGCTTGTCAATATCCTTCTTGAATTGTGGCACCCAGAACTGGACACAGTATTCCAGGTGAGGTTTGACCAAAGCAGAATAAAGTGGCACTATTACTTCCATTGATCTAGACACTATACTCCTAATGATACAGCCTAGAATTGCATTTGGCTTTTTTTAGCTGTTGCATCACACTGCTGACTCATGTTCAGCTTGTGGTCCACTAAGACTCCTAGATACCTTTTGCACAAACTGCCATCAAGCCAGGTGTCACCCATTCTGTACCTGTGCATTTAATTTTTACTGCCCAAGTGTAGAATTTTACATTTCTCCCTGTTGGAATTAATTTTGCTAGTTTTGGCCCAGCTTTTTAATCTGTTAAGGTCATTTAAGATTCTGATGCTGTCCTCTGGGGTATAAGCTACCCCTCCTAATTTGGTGTCAAATTTGATAAGCGTATCCTCTATTCCATAATCCAAGGCATTGATAAAGATGTTCAATAGCACTGGTCCCAAGACAGAACCCTGTGGCACCACACTAGTCACTTCTCTCCCTCTAATAAGCCTGAGCTCCATCTGTGCTTTAAATTTCCTGAATTTCCCCCTACATGAGCTGATTATTTGTTTGAATTCTTCTTTGGTGATTTCCCCCTTTTTCCATTTCTTGTACACATCCCTTTTAAGTTGTATCTCAGTTGAAAGTTCTTTAGACATCCGTCCTGGTTTCTTTAGACACCTCCCATTTTTCCTCCTCATTGGAATTATTTGAAGTTGTGCCTTCAATACTGCATCTCACTTTTTAGAAACTCCCATCCATCATGTACTCCCTTCTCTTTTAGTATTCCTGAGCATGGTATCAGCCCCAGTAATTCCCAAAGTTTACAGAAATCAGCTTTCTTGATGTCTAGAATGCATGTCTGACTATGCTTGGCTTCCCCTTTCCTCTGTATAACAAATGCCAGGAGAACATGGTCACTACCCTCTAATGATCCCACCACTTCCACACCATTAACCAGATCTTCTGTGTTCATTAGGATCAGATCTAAAACTAGCTGATCCCCTAGTTGCCTCTTCCACCTTCTGGACAATGAAATTGTCTGCAAGGCAGATGAGGAATTTGTTGGACCTTAAATTTTTGGCAGAGCTGGACTTCAAACCAATATCAGTATAGTTGAAATCACTCATTATTGCTACATCTCTCATTTCTGAATGCATGGTCATCTGTTCCAGAAAGGAGTTATCCAAGTCCTCAGTTTGGCTTGGAGGTCTGTAGTAGACCCCCACAATGGCATCCCTGCTGTTTCTCTTCTCCTTGATTTTTACCCAGATACTCTCAACCGGGCTCCCAAAATTTAAGTCATGGATCTGTTCACAGGTGTACACAGATGTTTTATGCTAAAGGAGATGTTATAGTTTTGGGGTTTTTTGGAATGGGTTTGAAAAATGAATGTCCATACCTCTCTAATTTGAGGGTGATAGAACAGTTATGAAAATAAAAGTTAGGAACTATGAAAAATTCAGATGGATATGGATACTTTTCTGGAAGGAGAAAGTTCATATTGGAGCCAACTGAATCCTTTCTGTACCATCCTTGATAGGCTTTCTTTGCAAATTCTATGCAATGTTATTCCTCATAGAAGTATTGATAGGTAAAGAACCTCAAAAAAGAATGAGAAGGCTAGATATTTTGGACAGAGCATTAAGAAGAATGAGAAAACACTTTTCTCTGTTTTGTTTTCCCCTTAGTTTGCTCCAAGTTACAGAAGGTGTATTGGGAAATTGCTGATTGATGGAAGTATATCATGGCAGAGGCAAAAACTGAACATCCAGCACAGCCCCCACACCACCAGCAGATTTACACTCCAGTTTCTGAAGCCCCTGTAACCATTCCCCTCTGAAACCCTGCAAACCCATTTTACATGGTACGTATTTTTTTTAAAAAAAAAACACCTCTGAGTTGTTGTTGTCGTTGTTGTTTTGCTCCTCAGCATCCCCAAATGCAGAGAAATCCACTCATATGATGGAGATTGTAGATGTGGAGGTTTGGTTTTTCCATCTTCGAGAACCTCCCAACTCCTGCAAGTCTTTTTTGCGTGCTGAGGTGAGATGGCACCCCCTTCCTATGCCCCCTTTCCCCCAAAGAAGACAACCAACCATTTATAATCTTTCAGAAGGATGTATTGATACATAATAAAGTAGATACAAGATAAGATAGGTACATAAAATGAAGCATAAAGGTAGTTGGCAAAATTGGCCACAACTCGATGAGGAATGGTTGCCTGGTTGGTGTATGAGCATGGGTAGTTACCTGGCATTAACCAACCTGCCTGTTGGTTAAATGATTAATCAGTTAGCCCGCCTGCTAACTGATCACGTGATGGTCACGAGACCGGGTCATGTGATCCAAACTCGCAATGGGTAGATGGGGACCGTTCCCCTCTGGGTCTCCGTGATCCAAAGGTGGCATAAGACCAAGATGACCTTGGCCCATCACCGGAGACCCCCCAAACCCCCGAGTTTGGATCCCACACTCCCATGCTCACCGCCAACTACAGTGAGTTGTGACAATAAAGGCAAAACACAGCACTCAACAGAATAATCTAGCTAATACATAAGCAAACCTAACTGAGGGAGGGAGGGCGGGGCTTCGGCTCTCGGGAGCCAACTGGCCAGGTCCGGTGAGGAGCCGGGAATAAATACCCGGCTGCCGGACCTGAGTGAAGACTGCGTAGGCAGTCTCTCCCCTCATTGACCAATCAGAGGCTCAGGATACCCCAAGTCTCTGATTGGTCGATACACTCCTAAGCCGGCCAATCAGGGAAGAGCAGCCTCTTCCCCATTGGTCGGCTTGCTATCCCTCTCTCTGGCCGGCCTGAGCCGGTCAGAGAGAGGGAGCCTGGGAAGATGGCGGCGCTCACAGCCGCCATGCGGTCCGGGGATCCGGAAGGGGACTCCCCCAGCCGCAAATGTAGGCCGTCGGGACCAGGTAAGTTCCGAAGCCATTTTCAGCTTGTGCTCTATGACACACCAGGGTTCCCTTCTGGACAAAGCTATACAACCTGGAAATAAGTCTGATTGAGCTTAAAGGGGCTTTTTGATGAAAATTAGCTCCTTTCAGGAATGTACCGTGTCTGTATTTCTCTATTAACCTGTTGAATACTCCTTTCAAATTCTACCATCTCCCTTTCTAAATAAAACATGAAAGCCAGCTGCATTGGCTTTGACTTTCTCAACCTGTTGCTCTCAGTGGAAGAGGAAGAGAAAAACAAAGCAGCACCTAGAGGTGTCATCACTGGAATCTGCACTGCAATTGTTGCAGTTCTATTTCCTCTCTTCCATGGACTGAAAGAAATGAAAGAGAACTATGGAAGCACAGATACCTTTTCATTCCGGGACTATTTCTTATACTGATCATAGATTTAAACAAAGAAAGTAACCACAGTTATTAGCTTGCATTGTTACTATATTTATGCACAGTCTATTTTCAAAAGTGCAGTAGGATGTATTATTGTTATCCTTGGTCTGTATTGTGCTATTTATTTGTTACTGATCTTTCATTAAAACCCCTTCAGACCAGCAACCAAATTAATTTGCAGGCACCCAACAGCTGGTTTCTGATTTTGTCAGGCTTTCTGATACATTTTGGTGTGCTTTTGGATTATGGTGTCTTGCACTTAATGTGTGTAATCCATGTCTGCATTAAAAAGGATACTTGACCGCATTTAGTGTAAATAGCAGCACTATTTAGTCTTATGGAGACAACTGGTAAATCAGCTTACAATTAGTTTGCTTCATCTTATCAGACTGTTGTTAATCCACACACTGCTAAGGATCATAGTGGAAGTACCTTTTATTGAAAGTAATATTGCTATTATGTTAGATGTAATTTTTGGAATCTTCAGTTTTGCTATATAGAAAATATGTACAAAGTCACAGCAGTCATCATATTATCATCTTAGGAATGTATGTACAGCTGAAAAGGGCTATTTTCGCTGAAACATAACCAAAATTGGTAGCATTTAGCTATTGGCATCTATTAACAGACTTAATCTCATGGCATAAAACTTCCAGATGGGGAAAAACACATTAACCACGACCGGAGAAAATTAAAAACAAAACTAAGCAAATCCCTCTTAGGGTTTTCTTTCTTTCTTTTTTGCCACTAGTATTAACTTTGTCAAACAGTCCACTGGTAGAGGACTGCATCCTGTTGTACTTCACTTGTGCCCAGTTCCTATAATGTCTATAGCATCATCACCACCACCATTACCACCATGACCACATTTTTTATGTAGATCCCTCATTTTCCCCCCAGTCAGCTGCATTGGGACTAAAGACAGCTTATAAAGATTAAAACTTTAAACTTTAAAATTGCTATCATACCAAAATTAAAGATATAATTAAACTGACAGTAGAACTGACTGCAATTAAAAACAAGACTCTTATAAAATGAAAACAATGAATAAACAATACAACACATTCAGCAAGGCCCCTATTCCATGAGCAATTGGTCATCAAAGGCCTGATAAAACAAAAACAATTTTATTTTATTTTTTATAATTTATTTATTTAATTTATATGCCACCTTTCTCCCAGAATGGGACCCAAGATGGCTCACAAAAACATCAAATAAATCATACAATTGAAAATGATTAAAATCATGACTATTTAATATGAAACATATAAAAGTTAAGCATAAAAATAAAAACACAACCCAATAAAAAGCCTCTGCAAGTGCAGCTATTATTAAAAGCTTGCTTGAATAAAAATGTCTTTGCTTGTCAGCAAAAGGAAAGCAGAAAAGTGGCCAGCCTAGCCTCCTGAGGAAGGGAGCTCCAGAGAGTGGGATCAGCCACTGAGAAGGCTCTCTCTTGTGTCCTCACCGAGCAAACTTGTGATAGTGGTGGGACTGAGACAAAGCCTTCCCCTGAAGACACTAGAACTCTTGCAGGTTTGTTTTCACCTGCGTATGAAAGGATAGCAGGGAAGGTGCAAGTCTAACCTTTCTAGGAAAAGAGTTCTAGAAGTTTCTGGAGATTATCAGGTGTGTTAAAAGTGGTGTTACACGAATGCCAGGAGATTGCTAAATATCCATTTTCAGGTGATGTTACCCCTCGTAATGCACCCATTCTGCTGTTGTTCCACTGGTGCTGCTTTTTATTGATGGGAGAAGCCATCAATACATCCCCCATTCCATTTCTGTCATGGACTTGACAGCGACTGAAAAGGTGCCCCATTTCGCTGGCAAGATCCCAGCATCAATGGGAGGTCACTGCCAAAACACTTCCTGGTGAGATTGGGACATCAAGGTAAGTGACACACTTTTTAAAAACTTATCTGGTTTACTTGGAAGTTTTAAAGTGTGTTTTTTGTGCTTGCTGTCACTTTTTCTCTTGTATTTTGCTTTTTATTTTTTAATTTGCCACACTCGCATCTTCTCATGGGAATCTGTGGGATTTTACTCCAGGAGTAAACAGAGCTCCATTAGACCTCCATTCCCTCTTGGGCTACCCTGTAGATGCTATTAAAGGTAGGTCTGGAAAATTTTGTTATTGTGCTGGGACAGGGACAGGACAGGTGTGGGAGAGGAGATTGTGGGACAGGAACACTTTTTTTTTGTTCCTGTCTAATAATCTCCTCTGCCTCATGCTCCCACCAAATGTATATATGAGGATGACATTACAAAGAGTAATGGACATCAGTATCTATTGGAACACAAAAAGATGAGGCATGACCCAGGTAAAGAATTAAAGTGCTGATGTTTCCCACGGAACAATATTTACCCATAATGTTTATCTCAGAACTCTTTCTCACTTACCAAAAATGTGACCAAAAAAAAAAAAATGAACAAAAAGAACTAGAAACTAGAACTGGATGCAAAATAGGGGGGGGACAAAATACTTAGGAATATTTATCAAAAAAGGAATATGGATTTATATGAAAATAACTACAAGAAAATATGGAAAGAGGCAAAAAATTACATGGTGAAATGGTCAAAACTAAACTTATTGATGTTTGGGAAGATAGGAACAGTAAAGATGAGCATCCTTCCAAAATGTCTATATTTATTTCAAAATATACCAATTATCACAAAAGAACAAGCATTTAAGGAATGGAACAAGGAGATCAATAAGTTCATATGGGGAGGACGGAAACCGAGAATAAAGTGGAAGACGATGATTGATTCAAAGTTTAGAGGGGGAGCCATACTGCCAAACCTCCAACTATACTTCCAAGCTTGTGCATTGATGTAGATAATTGACTGGATAAAACTGCAAGATACAAAATTGTTGAATCTGGAAGGCTTCAATATCGGACTAGGATGGCACAGCTACATTGGTTATGATAAAGCTAAGATAAATAAAGAATTTGAACATCATGCAATTAGAAAACCTTGAATAAAAGTGTGGGAGAAAGTGAAACAGAAATTTAACATGAAAATTCCACAGTGGATATCCCCACAAGAAGTGTTCAGAGCAGGTGGAAGAATACCTAACGATGGCTAAACTACCAGGAATTATTCAATAAGGAAGAAGGAGGAGAATACAAAATCAAGACAAGGGAAGAACTTAAACTACATTGGTTAACATACGAACAGATAAAGCAAATATTTAAAGAAGAAGGAACCAGGGACTGAAGAGGATCAAAATGAATTAGATAAAATTATTGAAGCCCCAAATAAAAACAAAATTTCCAAACTTTATAAAATGTTACTTTTGAGAGATTTAGAAACTGGAGAAATAAAAGACTCAATGCTGAAATGGGCAATAGATGTTGGCTACAATTTAAAATTAGAAGATTGGGAGAAAGCAAGAAAGAAAATAAATAAATTTACAGCATGTCAAAGTCTTAATGAAAATTTCTTTAAGACGGCAAATAGATGGTATTATTCACCAGAGAAAATAGGGAAAATATTCAAAACAAATAGAAACTGTTGGAAGTGCCAGGAAGTAACAGGCTCATTATACCACATGTGGTGGAATTGTAAAAGAGTAAAAATACTGGACAATGATTCATAGAACAATAAAGGAAATGTTTCATATACAATATCCAATAAAGCCAGAATTCTACTTGTTGAATATGATTCAAATATTGGAAAAAGAAGAGGGAAAGATTAGTCGGAGAATAATGTTATATTTAGTGACTGCGGTGAGACTGGTGATAGGCGAAGAAATGGAAACAAAAGATATACCACCAATTGATGACTGGATGGAGAAAGTTCTGGAAATGGCGCATATGGACAAATTAACTTTTGAATTTAGAGAAAAAGATATACAAGCTCAAGAAGATGAATGGGTTCTGGTATTTAAATTCTGCAAAGAGAAATGGGGGATGAAGGGATTCTAGGGGTGAAAACAAGAAGAATAAGGGCAAAGACAAAGGAAGATAGAGAAAAAAAATTAAAAGAAGGTTGTATGGATATTCTCTCAAGGGACAAGGTATTTTTATCTTATTGGAGGGAAAAGATTATAACCGATTCAAAAAAGGAATGAAGTAAATAAATCTAAAGGCAATTATAAGGAGGAAACATAGATTAGAGAACAAGTATACAAAGTCAAAAATATGTCGGATACAATACCGAAGGGAGCTGAGAATGAAAGGAAGCTGAACAAGAACAGAAGTTAAGAACATGGAAATACAACATAAGGGAAAGGAGGGGGAAAGAAGGGAATAAGAATTATAGAGATAAAAGGAAAAGTAAGTGTGAGGGTAAGAGAAGGTGTAGGAAGAGAAGAAGAGAGGAGGGAGAATATAAGAGAGAGAGAAATTGGGGAAGAATTGAGGATGGTTAGGATTATGGGGGTGGTAAGAATACTAGCTAGAATGGAGACAGAGATAAAATTCATCTGAATGTGCAAAATGATAGTGACTTCCATCTTAGGTAATATGGTAAGAATAGAAGAGTAAAAGGGAAATAAAGTATAAGAAGAGGGATGAATGGGAAATATAGACTGAAAGATCATATACTCAAAGAATATAAGTGTATAAGTGTGGAGATGTTTAATATATATGTTGTGTTCATTTTAATTTTCATGGTTTATAAATATAAGATTAAATAAAAAATAAAATTTTAAAAAAGAGAACAGGGGGTTAAAATTGTTACAAGAAGAAATGTGTGATGAGAGGTGTATGAAGAATGTAAATAAGGAAATAGCAGCACAGTCAAAGTTTTTCACACTTTGGTGAGGGCATAAGGATTTTCTTTAAGTATCTTTTGTTTTGTTTTGTTCTTTTTCTCTCTTTTGATAATTTTTCTTATTCAGCAGTGGAACACACTCCCTCAGAGCGTGGTAGGGTCTCCTTCCTTGGAGGTCTTTAAACAGAGGCTGGATGACCATCTGTCAGGCATGCTTTGATCGTGATTTCCTGCACGGCAGGAGGTTGGACTAGATGGCCCTTGTGGTCTCTTCCAACTCTGCAATTCTATGATTCTAAGATTTTATTTTTTCATTTTGCTTTTGGTTTTTTCGTTTGTGTATTAATTATGTTAATCTACGCTGTTTTTATAGTCTTTGTATTTCACTAATAAAAATATGTGCTTAAAAAAAACAACTCTGTCTCACTTTATACCAATCCTTCAATGGAAGCATAGAGACAGCCAGGAATAGAAAGAATATTGACTATTATTTGTTTCTTGGCTGACAAATTAGTTTCATGACACTTATTTATTTATTTATTTATTTATACCCCACTCTTCAGCCACAAGGCTATCAGACAGGCTTACAAATTATTTTAAGCAATTTACACATCTACACTGCATTAAGCAGTTTCCAATGTGTGTTAGCTAATTGCCCCCTCAAGCTGGGTACTCATTTTACCAACCTACAAATGGATGGAATGCTGAGTGAACCTTGGAGCCTGCTGGAATCGAACTTGCAACATGGTGACTTGCAGTACTGACATTTAACCAGTGCAATCAGGAAGAATAATATGGTTGTGAGAACTTTGTGCAGTTTTGTGCACACACAAACCCAGAAGTCTTGCACAAAAATAGCCACATGGTTTTGTTGTGCAACATTGCTGTTTTTACACAGAAGACAGCAATAATGTGTTTTTTTTATAGAAAATCCTCACATGTGGTTCTCTGAAAACAGTGGATTTTGCACAAAACCCCACAATTCCCATACAAAATCCACATGTTTCTGTGCCAAACAGTTTCCCAAAACACTTCAGGATGTGCACATACCAAGTGAGAAGTGCAGAGAAATATTCATTTTCTCCACAGTAGAACCTGTGGAAATTATTCATCTTGACTTGTGAGGATGAAATCGTTGAATATTAACCTCCCTAGAAGCAGCTAAACATATAAAGCTGCCTTACAGTAAGCTGCCAGACTGCTGATCCAGTCCTGCTGTCTAATTCACAGCTGTTGCCAGTGAGTTAGGTGTCTGTAATAAAGATCTTCCCAACTTTGCCTCCTTACTACAAAGTGAAGGAGTTATACCCCATGAATCCTTGCTTAAAGTTGTGTCCCCCTTTCCCCAGATAATGAGGTAGTCTGAGGACCTTAAATATATGAGTTTGCTTTTCAAAGAAGAAAACAGCAAAAAGAAAAAAATATTCAACTACTTTTCACCTACACACACATCTATGTTTATCCTACCTGTTGTTTTTATGCACAACCACCTGCAATGTTTTATTTTCTCCCTTCAGTGCTTTTAAGGCTATTATGTGTCTAAATTACGGTGTGTATACACATGATTTCCATGGTGCCATAGAAATCACTTCTTCACTCAGATTCCTAGAACCTGTCCTATTTCTGTTCATCTTTCAACTTTACTTCCTTCTTAATGTACAACTACATAGAAAGCTTCAGTTAAGCACTTTAATGTTAAATTGTAAGTGTGGGAGGATGTGTCTTTGGGGTATACTTTTACTCCCTCCTGCTGCATAAAGGAGTCATAATACTAAGCAGAAGCTGACCTTATGTGCTTGTTTTACTGGAGAACACTCAAGAAAGAAGCTTCAGTAGATAAATAGTTTTTGAACTTGCCCGCAAAAAGAAATATACTGTACTTCCTTTATGTATATCCTGAACCAGGTCAAAGAGATCTGCTAGCATTATAGCATAAATAGATTATCCTGCCTCAACCAACTGCATGTAAGAATTGATCCAAAATGTCAAAGATACAGTATAAGCCGCAGCTCAAAACCATACAAACAAACCACCCCATTCTTACCGTAATTTATATATTACATTAGAGACCTGCAATTATCGTTGACACTTATGAAGTCTCAAAGGTACTATAATATTCCCTTGCTTATAGCTCTATGTCTGTACAGCTCCTTTACATCGATGACAGTGATGAAGCCACTATAGGGCATGGAGTTGCAATTTTGCTGGCATGGTTAGTGTATGCAAGCCTCCTTACATGTGAGAGGAGCATATGAAAGGGACTGTTTAAATACTCCCTACACTGACTATCAGATTCCTAGAATGCTGTTTTAGCCTTTGAATGCTAGGTGCCTTCAATGTTAGCTACACTTTTTGCCCTCTAAGAAAGGAAGAGCTCATCCAGATATCCCACAGTCCTGAAAAAATAGGCTATTCTGTTCCTCTGTTACACCCATCATAGTAATTGTTCCTGCCTCTGCATCTGGTCATGCTATAAATATACCAGGTTGTGTGGTCCTGTGGGAGGTGTGTTTAAATGCAGTGTGGGTAGGACTTCCTTCTTCCCATCATCCTCTATGCAAGGTGTTATCAAGGACTGTCCAGAGATACCATAGGAATGGTGGCCAAGGAGATTCTCACACAAGGCTAGAAAAGTGGAATTAAAGCAGGATAGTAGTGTCTATGGCCAAACCTTATCCCACGACATCATGACTAACCTGTAGGTGGCATGTATTCAGACCATTACTGCAACATCAATTTTAATTAAAGGGGAAAGCCCATCAATAGCTTTAAATGTTGCTTTTGTTCCACTGTCGACCCTGATGTGATATGTTCCTTCACTTCAATTCTGGCATTACAGCAGTCAGTACCATGAGGGGCCAGGCTTCTCCTCTCCTCCTTCTCTCCTCCTCTCGCTCCTTCTGGGTTTTTTTTCCCCCTTTTTCTTTTTTGCCACCACCATGTGTGCTAACATAGTTACTGGCATAGCAAACCAAGAGGATTCCAGTCACTGAAAACACTAAAGAACCTTCAGTTCAGCACTTTAAAGTTTAACAGTATGTGCAGGAAGATGAGTCTTAGATCTAAATTCAATTTCACATAAAATCAAATAGTATCAGTTTTGTTTTTGGATTAGATAATTTTGCAATTAGTCACAACTGAAGGATCATATTGGAAGATTCTGGTGATTTGAATGTGACAAACATTGTGTTAATCTTTAGTACATGGAGGATCATCGTGCTGGCATTCTTCCTAATACTTTCTGCCTTAATAACATAATATAAAGTAGTCTTTGTTGCTGGCAGGCCTTAATACCTTCAAAGGCACCATCGAGTAGTTAATGGAGTCCCATGGATTTAAGACTAAGTTGTTCATTATACCCAGACAGTTTGGTTTTGTCTTAATGACATTGCCTTGCCAGTCACCTAATTCCTGACCTGCTACTAAAGTCACAATATTCTTGTCTAAGAAAGTGTTTATTGAGCTTAAGTGTGGGTTGAAGGACACATTCAGGATAAAAGAAGCTCTGGCATACAGAGTGAAATATCAGATGTTAATTTAGGACAGTCACAAATTACAAAAATATTCTGTTCCTTTCAAAATATAATTTTGCTTCTGAGATCATCTCTGAGACACTGTATAATATGCATAAAAAAGAGCCACAAAACAGTGATGCCTTTATTGGCCAACCAAAATGCAGAAAATACATCATGCAAGCTTTTGAAACTTCACTGCCTTCTTCATCAGGCAAAGATGTTAAAAATCATACAGTAGAACTAAAGTGATGATAACTAACACACATTGGAAACTGTTTATTGCAGTGTAGATGTGTAAATAGCTATTGCTTAAAACAATTTGTAAGCCGCTCTGATAGCCTTGTGGCTTAAGAGCGGGGTATAAATAAATAAATAAATGATGTAAAAGTCACAGGCCTACATTTTGTCTCATATGTTGTTCTGTTGTCAGTTAAGAAGGTCTAGAGGTAGAGCAGGTAGAGACCATTCCCCTTCTTGGCCATATGGGGACTAGGGACAAAGGGCAATAAAATTGCATATTCATATTTCATATTCAGGGGTTCACACAAAAGAAGAAAACTGGCAATGGTAGTAGGCCTATGACTCTAACTCCTTTAACATCTTTGCCTGGATATACAAGCCAGTGGCATGATGCATTTTCTGACCTCAGAGAGCATGACTAGTGCCAGGGCTCTGCTTTCCCAGTGCACATTCACCAACTCAGAGTAGTGGCCAGCCCTATCAACATCAGGCTGGCTGCTTGTTCTGACCTCAGAGAACGTGACTAGCACTACACTGTTCTTTCCCAGCATACAGTCACCTGCTCTGAGGTCAGAAGGAGCAGCCAGCACCACCATTGTGTAGCTGGTTCTGACCTCAGAGAGAGTGATTGGGCATTGGGAAGGCAGAGATCTGGCACATATTTGTACTCTATGAGGTCAGAATGAGCAGCCAGCCTCATAATGGTGGGGCTGGTTGTTCCTTCTGACCTCAGAAGGTGTATCTTCACTGGGAAAGTAGAGCCCTGGCGAGCAGCCAGCCACATGATCTATTGTGGACTAGGAAGGCAGAACCCTGTTGTTCTTTCAGCCCATGCCAATGGTGGTGTCGATGTGGAAATGCCTGGCTAGGCAGCAGCAGTGAACCCACAGTTTCACTGGGGGTGAAAATTCAAATGAATTATTGTGTAGACAAGTCCGCTGATGAGAGATGTGGGTTCGGGCTTTGGTCAGGTAAGGTGCAGCAGTTAAATCTAGGCCACAGTAGGGTGAATTTCACGTGCTTCAGCTCTGGACCAAAGTAATTTGAATTGCATCTGCATTTTTGCCCCCAGTAGACAGCCCAATATCTGTTGAACCAAATGGTATTGCTTTGTCAGACATTTGTCAGTGGATGACCAAGAAAGCGATATTCCTAATATATCTGTGGGAAAAGTAGGTTTTACCTTCTCAAGCCTAAATCCCATTGCTGGTTCAGTTAATCCAATCAATCTATGAAATTTGAATAAGAGTTGGCTCACTATTCAACAATGGGGCCATACTAGCCTAATATACAAACTGGATTTAGACCTCATCTGGCATTAGTTCCTCTCAGGTATTTCAGAAGTATGTGACCTCTACTCATGGAGGCATGTGAGGCACGCAAGGTAGTTTCCCTGCTATTGCTGTCTAGATCGACGTCCATATGCAAGGGTGAGCATTTAAAATCAAGTGCTTCCTCAGTTCACAGAAGCTTCCCAGTGTAGAACCCTGGAGCATTGATATGTTGAGAGTTGGTACTGAATGTATATTCTGTATTATTCAATTCTTGGTTTTTTGATTTTTTTTAAAAAAAGATGTTCCAGGCAGTTGGGAAACTGCACCAAGAATAATGGAAGAATTTTTTTGCAGTTTTCTCCCTGAATATGAATGTTCTTACATGTGAAGGACTAGAGAAACATGGGATTTTTATAGCACTTACAGCAATAGCACTTCTACTTCTATATTGCTTATCAGTGCCAAAGAACTCCCTAAGCAGTTTACAATGTATTAGCTACTTGCCCCCAACAAGCTGGGTACTCATGTTACCGACCTACGGAAGGATGGAAGGCTGAATGAACCTTGAAGCACTGTACAATTGAACTTAGAGCATTGTGGTTTCAGTACTGGCATTTAACCACTGTCCCACCAGGGACCCCTTTTTATGCAGAAAGCATATAGTTGCAGAGAAAACTGGGGCTGGGGGAGTTGCAGAAAAACTCATTGCACACAGAAAAATCCTCTGTATTACTTCAAGACAGTTGAATACGGAGAGAAAACTGCACAAAAACATTTGTTGTCTTCACAACAGGGGGATTACTAATTATATTATTATTTATTATTATTAGCTATATTAATTGTGAGCTAGCATGGCATAGTTGTTTGAGTGTTGGACTGCGACGCTGAAGACCAAAGTTCAAATTCCTGCTCGGCCATGAAAACCCACTGGGTGACTTTGGGCATGTCACATACTCTCAGCTCTCAGAAAACCCTGTGATAGGTTTGCCTTAGGACGGAAATGATTTGAAGGCACACAACAACAAAAACAACAAATATTAATTGCTAACTGTAGCAATTATTTGTCTTTCCATGCAAGAGATGTATATCCTGACCAGAAAGCAAAATGGAGTTATTGTATGCATCCTAGTTCCCTCATCATAAATGTAGCAGTTATATACCTTTTGAAAATCACTGTTTGAATTCTAATTACTGAGAAAAAAAACACCATACTTTTTCCACTCTATTTTTCTTTTCTTATTGTATTGGAGCAAAGAGGTAAAGAACGAACTTCTGCACCTCATTTAGCAGCAGACTCTCACTTAGTGATTTCCTTCAATCTAATGTATTGAAACCTCACATTTAAATGAATGAATGGCTTTGTTTCCTCAAATGAATGATAAATGAGCATACCAGATACACCATACTGACTAATGAAATTCTGACTTTGTTTCAACAGCTACAGATTGTTTATTTCTCTGACTCTGATTACTTAAGGAAAGAAAATTGGAGGGGTGGGGGAAGCCATAACAACTTCCATTGTTAAAAATGGTGGAACAAAATGAAGTAACTCATTGATATTTAATACATAATGTCTTAAAATAAATTCCTGGAATAAACTCTTTTTTGTTTAAGCAAAGCTACAGCTGTGAGATTTAAAAAACAGATGCACAGCACTGTATTTTATGCTTGAATTACACATCCAGTTTAAAGGAAGAGTATCCCCACTGGCAGATGGTATTGCAGGCTGTCAAAAGACAAAAGCAAATGAATGACACAAAAGTTTCAGTGATGGTGATGGGAGCTATTCTTTTCCCCCATATATATATGTGTGTGTGTGTCTGTTTAACACTGTCAATCTAATTTACAGTCAAAATTAAGGTAATTTATGTTGAAAGAATACATTGAAAAGAAAAAAGAGAAAGAGAAAGTGGAAAGGGAAAGGGAAAAAGATTTTTTTAAAAAAATTATATTTAAAAAACCAAAACATATAACTAAAACACAATAAGGCTCCGACTGTCATGCTCATCCCTGGATTCTGGGTATTAGGGTAGACTCAATGGAAGACCCTGACATGAGTTTGGTAATAGGCCTGACATGAGTTTGGTTCCTGGCCTGCTTTCCCTGCCTTGGCCTCTCTATCTCTGGACAGCAGCCAACCCACCTTTTGAGTCTGGGAATGCTGTTCCTTGGGCAGCTTCAAGGTCACAGCACCTGGAGGGAGCTGCACTCCTACACCCCTCCCTACATGCCATTCTCATGCTGTAAGGGTTTATCTGGAGTCTGTACTAGATTGGTTTTAGTTCTGGCTTTGCCTATGTTACTGGTCTACATTTCCTTGCTGAATAAAGAAATCTTATTGAGTAAATGCAAACCTGTGTCTGGTGCATCACAGTAAGCCAGAACTCACCAATCCTACTTAATTCTTAATTCCTACCTGCGATGTCTGACGATGCAGAGATTGGAACCCAGACGGAGAAAGACATGGCCATAGGAGATGACCAGGGAGCCAGCTTTCTGGAGGATGGTGCACGCATGCCAGAGGAAGAGTGGAGCCGATCCTGATGGAGGGCTGGAAGGCTGACACTTTCCCTCGACCCTATGCAGCTGGGAGCCAGGCAAGCACTGGGGAGGGGCAGCCTACCCTTCTCCGAGACTAAAGTGTGTGGAGCAGGAATGGCCATGGGAACCAGCTGGCTCTGGACAGAGGAGCGAGGTTGGGAAGAATGCAGGTCCCTGTGGTAGGATAGACCCCTAACTGAGGGATACCGAGAACCTGGGACGAGAACCCCTCGCCCAGAACTGGAGAGACAAGTGCAGCAGCTGAAGCAACAGATGGAGGTCATGCAGCCAAGCCTCCTGGAGATCCTGCAGAGGCTACCTCAGCAAGCTGCAGCCCCAGGGGGGCAACCTCCCCAGGGTCCTCAGTTGCCAGCTCCTCCAGAGGGGTCCCAGCCCCTCCAGGAGGTGTCCCTGCCACACCTGTTGGAGGCCTGGTCCCACAGGGTCCTGGTCCAGCACCCCTGGCAGGGGGCTGGCCCGGTTGAGCTGCAGGAGAGACCGTGTGGGTCAGGCATGGAGACCTGAAGGCCACTTTTGATGGAGATGCCATGAAGTTACTGTATTTCTTAACCCAGGTGATGGGGTTCATGTCCCAATGGGAGGAGGAGTTCCAGACGGAGGCCAAGAAGGTGCAGTATGTCTCCAACCAGCTGGAGGGAGAGGTGGCACAATGGCTAGTGGGACTCTATGACATGGGGGCTCCAGAGTTGGGGAGTTTCCACGACTTCATGATGGCCCTCCGAGCTCAATTCAAAGATCCCTTTGCCGTTAATAAAATATTAAGTTTGCCGTTAATAAAATATTCCGGAAGAGAGAGGAAAAAACCCAAAGCGAGGACGACGGAACAACGGGAGAGGGAGGTGAGCGTGCGAACCGCGGCGCTGCTTCCGGGACAGAAATATTTCTGTCCCGGTTTCTGGCAGCAATATTTTCGGCGTGTGAAAATCTCCTAAGTCCCCAAGGGCTGGCTAATCCTGAAGGGTGCCCAAGTGCTGCGGTGAGTGGGGTGAAAGGCCCTTTTCCCCTAAAAGCCAAAATAGGGGTTGCAAATAATGGGGCCCTCTGCAAAGTAATGTTAATGGTGGGCTCCGAGTGTACCCAGGTGTTAATTCACCCCTCCCTGGTCAGTGAACTTTCAGTTAGCACCATTAAGCTAGACAAGGCGGTGTGGCTGTCTCAAATGGATGGAGGGATGATGAAGGGGGCCCCTGCAAGGGCCGATACAGATGAAGATGGGAAATCATCAGGAGGAGCTTCAATTTGTGATAGTGCCAGGCTTGGTCCAGCTGCAGTAGTGGGCTTAAACTGGTTGAAATTTCACAACTCCACTATAGACTGGGTAAAGGAGAATGTGACTTTTACAGACCCCATATGTGTGCAGGAACATGGAGTGGGTGAGGCCTCACTGGGGGGGGTCCCTCAAGAGACCAAGTCTCAGAACTGTAAGGTCGCTATGGTACAAGAGGAAGTGAAAGAGTTACCGGTGGAGTATAAACAGTGACAGTATGTGTTTGAAGAGAAGGAATGTGACATTCTAACCCCCCACAGGCCATTTGACTGTGCAATTGAGATAGTTTCGAGGCAGCGCTGCCCAAACCTAAAATTTACTCCATGACCCCAGTGCAGATGGATGCCCTCCGGGAGTTCATAGATAAAAACTTGTCCCAGGGGTTCATCAGACCTATGAACTCCCCCTTGGGGACCCCGGTATTGTTCAGACACAAACATGATTCTTCTCTCCATCTCTGTATTGATTACAGATCCTTAAATGCTATCAGTGCGACAAATCAGTTACCCTTCCCCTTAATGAAAGATATCCTGGCTCATTTAGCCAAAGGGAAGATATTCACCAAGCTGGACTTGCGAGAGGCCTATTACAGGGTGTGAATTAAAGAGGGGGATGAGTGGAAAACTGCTTTCAACTGCTAGCTAGGGACATTTGAATTCCTCATAATGCCATTTGGATTAAGCGGGGGCCTCGGTGTGTTTCAGAACTTGATTAATGATGTGCTTAGAGAGTTTTTGTACAAAGGGGTACTGGTGTATTTGGATGATCTGCTCATTTATTCTGATGACTATACATCCCATGTTAATCTGGTGAAGAATGTGCTTATTAAACTGGGGGAGAATCATTTGTTTTTCCACTATATATGTGGCCACTTCTGATAGCTCCTCCAAGCTAGGATCTTGGTCCATGTTGGACCATAACGTGCTCCCCGAATCACCAGGCTGCCAGTGTCAACCGCTTCCCTTGGTGGGGCAGTCCTCCTCCTTGGGGCAAGGACCGATGGGCTCTGCCTACCTGACCTCTAGTGTGAGGTCTGGATGGTGGTGTCACCCTCTTGGGAAGCATCAGTTCAAACTAGCAACTCACTGAAGGGTCCTGAGCAGCCTTGCCTCCAAAAAAATGAGATGTCTGGGAAGGTGGGGAAGACACCACTCACACCCCAGTGAGCCTCCCTGTAATGGACCAGAAGCTTCCCTTACGTACTTGTTGTGTTATGATTGGCTTGTACTTTTTTTGAAGAGAGTGAACATTATCTCAACCCTAAAACATGATCTGGCAACCTTGCCTCAGTGATGTCAGGTCAGTTACTGCAGTGGAGTGGCTCAATGCCGCCCAGATGCACCTGATGTTCCCCCAAAGCAAGTGCCCCATGATGGCTGCAGTCACCAAACTTCCCCTTGCTCTCCACTGTGGAAACCAGTATTCCCCATTTTTCATACCTGTTGCTAATGAACGTGGCCCAGTAGAATCCCTGGTGGCCTTCATGGAATCTCTGGTGGTTTCTGCTGACCCCCTGGTGGCCTTCATGAAACCCCTGGTGGCTGTTGTGAAGCCCCATTCAGCAGCCCTTCTACACCCCTTTGCAGGTCCCTGCTGCCACTGTCCGTTGTTGCAACCACCCATTGTGTGGCCCATACAGATGTTGGCTGGCTGCCTGACTCCCCTATCCACCATGGCCATGGCTGCATGCTTGGCCCACTCTCACTGCCACCTTGCCGGAACATTTGGCCTGGAGCCCACCATTGTCTCCCTGGCCCACCTGGCCCTGTTGTGCCTGGCCACCCCATCCAGCTCCAACACCCGTCACCCCTGTTTTATTTTGTGGTGTGGCCTGCAGCTGCCCTCATTGGTCCCCCTCTCCAGTCACTGACCCTTTGGCCCAATACCCTCTGCTTGCCATCACCACACGCTGCCAACCTTGCAGCCCAATGCCGGGACACACTACCCACCATCTGCTTGCTGCCCACTTCAGCTTCAGCCTCTTAGTCAGCCCAGCAGGTCTCCCTGGCAGGTTTTCCTTCTTTGGTTACTGAAGAGCCACTGGCTGATCTGGTGTAGCGGCTGGGTTATATACCCAACTGCTGTGCCATAAAGCAACTGCCATAATATGTTACAAAACTGTCATAAAAGACTGCTGCAAATTGTCGTAAAATTGCTGCAAAAGGCAGCAATGTCCCACCTCCCTCTAGGCAACCAATCAGGGCAGGGCTGACCTGCCCCAAATGGCTGTAATTTCCAAACCAAGCACAAGGGTAGCCCCATGTAGAGTGCATTACAGAAATCAAGACATGAGGTTACCAGCGCATGCACAACGGTCTCAAGATCCCTTACTTCCAGAAAAGGGTTCAGCTGGCGTATCAGCCGAAGCTGATAACACGCGCTCCTGACTGTCACATTTACCTGATTTGTCATCAGGAGCGACGTGTCAAGGAGCACCCCCAGACTGCAAACACAGTCACTGGAGGAGAGCGTAACCCCATCCAGGACTGGGGGTTGCAAATCAATTCTTGGTTTTGGGGCCGCTACCGTGAGCCCCTCCATCTTGTCTGGATTCAGTCTCAATCTGTTTTTCCTCATCCAGCCCATTACTGCCCGAAGACATTCATTGAGAGAAGAGATGCCATCAGAATTCGAGGCCGACGAACAAGATACAGAGAAATAGATCTGAGTGTCATCAGCGTACTGATAACACCCAGCTCCATAACTCCAAATGATCTCACCCAGCGGCTTCATATAGATGTTAAATAACATCGGGGACAGAATAGCACCACAGGTGAGCTCCCTTTTATTGCAGCTACTGTCCCCAAGCAGCACTCTCTGGGACATCCCCAAGAGGAAGGACTGGAAACAGTGCAAAGCAGTGCCTCTGATGCCTAACTCCCTCAGGAGATCCAGAAGAATGCTGTGATCTATCGTATCAAAAGCCGCTGAGAGGTCTAGGAGCACCAACAGGGTCACACTACCCCTGTCGATGCTCAGGCGCAGATCGTCGGTCAAGGCAACTATGGCAGTCTCAACCCCAAAGCCTGTCCTGAAGCCAGTTTGAAATGTATGAAAAGTTTGAAAAGACATGTATATACTTTTGAAAGCACTTTCTCCAAAATGTGCCTTTTTCTATGCATACTTTATCAATGTATGCAGCTTTGGCATGTATTTTTAAAAGAATGTATCACAAAATTCACAGGAGGACAGAAAACAAAGGATAATCACAGTCAACTCTGAAATATATTGTGTTCTATTTCAGGAAATATTTGTACAGAAAGCACAAATTAAGGTAGTTTGCATTAAAATGTGAATCAAAAGAGCAGGCTGAACCTGCCCTTCAGCCTACCATTTCTTTTCAGATCATGCTTTTGGATGTTTTCAAATCTTCAGGGACAATATAGGATATATCCCAGAGAATGCCAGTAGTTTGTAGAATTGGGGGGAAACTGATTTTGTTGTTAATTCCCTTTGATTGAGCTTCAACTTATGCAACTTTATGAATGAGAGATCTCCAAGAGTCCAGGTCATCAACTGGTCTGCTGAGGTATTTCATACTCAGGCTTCCTTGATTTGGTCAATCCATCTGCATTGCATTATTCCTCTTTTCCAATTGCCTTCAACTTTACCAATCATTATTGTCTTTTCTAATGCTCCACGGTGTCTCATGATAATGGAGATCTAGTGTGGTGCAGTGGTTTGCGCATTGGACTACAATTCTGGAGACCAGTGTTCAAATCCCTGTTCAGCCAGGGAAACTCACTGAGTGACCTTGGGCAAGTTACAATCTCTCAGCCTCAGAGGAAGGCAATGGTAACACTCCTCTGAACAAATCTCCCCTCCCCCTCAAAAAAATCACAATGTGATAAGTTCTCCTTAGGGACACCATAAGTCAGAAACTGTCAGGACCGCCCAGATGTGATCTTCTCCTGCCCAAATCCTTGTAATTCAGTGTGGTTCTATTTCTGTGCTTGTGTTGATGTTTGCATTTTTCTGTACTTGTAATAAGTCTGTGGTATATAGGAATACAATGGAGGATGGCATATGTCTGGAAGTTGAACAAGTAGCCTTGCACCTGCGGGAAGGCTGTGGTGACAGTAGGTTGTGCCCACTCTCTTTGAGAAAGGGGAGTGGGAATTATGGATAGCCAATAACTGTATAGCCCCGCCAGATTTTTTAGATTGTAAATACTTGCTATTCTATTGCCTTGTAAATAATTTTCATTTGAAGCAACAATTTTGTATGGTTCGTTCTTTAGACTACTATAGCAATAAAGCTTACTTTTTAAACTCTGAAGCTGCCAGTTACTGAGTCGGAGGAAGCCACTACATGACAGAAACAACTTGAAGGCAACATAACAATAACAAGAATGTCCAAATTACAGTAGTCTTAATTTATCAGTTTTGGTTTCTATGGAGAATTCAGGCTTGTTTGCTCTTGGATCCATGTATTTGTCTTTTTGGAGTCCATGGCATCTGTAGAATTTTCCTCCAGAACCATATTTCAAATGAGTTAATCTTGTCAGTTTTCTTCACTGCCCAGCTTTCACATCCTGAAATAGAAATTGGGGTGGGGGGATGGTTGCCCTGTCATGTATGAACAGAACAGCTTTCCACTAGCACAAAGCCACCTTGAGATACATCCTCTTGCATTTTCTATCATATCTCCTTTCACATTTTCTTGCACTCACTCATGAACTTTGTATTTAAGTTCTAGGAAAAACATTCTACAAAGGGATGTCATAGTAAAATGGTGTGTCTTCCATTTAGATCCCTACCATCTAGATTCCATCTACATGCAATTCCTATGACATTTATAACATATTTTTATAGTGTTTTATAGTTACATTCACTTTTGTGACACCTTTTAGAGGTAAGTTACTATTATTATTTTTTATTTTCAGATGGGAATATGAAGTTGGCAGGCACTTTCTACTTTATTTTGGAGAAGGTGGAAAGAAGCCTTCAGGCAACTAAAATTGCTATAGATTTTGACAGTGGATTAAAACTACCTATAGGCAGCTTTCTTCTTCTAACCCTATACCCATTTCAATGCCTTAGATTCACTTGTTCATGTCCCTCCAGCAGCACCACAGTCCAAAGTATATTTCCTTGGAAGTGAGTTTTTTCACTGATTTCAAGGATGCTTGTTATTATTAACTATAGTGAAGTCAACTTCAACTTATGGTGACCCTATGAGTCATTGACGTCCAAGTCACCCTATCTTCAAGGATCAAGGATGCCTGCATTACAGTACTTATAGCACAAGAATGTGCAACTCAAGCTCTCCTGGATAATTTTGGATTACAAATCCAACCGTTCTCACCATTTAAAAAATTCTAATGTGGATAATTAGAGCTTCAGTACAACATATGGAGGGTTACATGTTCTCAACCCATATTGTCTGAGATATACTGATTTTTACTGCATTAAAATGCCTGAGAGTAGTGTGTAACAAATACGAGACTGGAATGCTAAACAGTTATTTATAGACTGTTTTTCCTGTTTCTATCCACCTTTCAATCTTGTTGTGCCTTTATTACATACCTTGTGGTGGGCAATGAGAATGCACAGATGGGATATTGTTCTCATCCCATGTATTTGCATTTTTGGTTTTGGTTCATTCTGCTCTGAGATTTTTGTTTTCTAACAAATTAAGTAAAACAGAAACATATTATTAACAACAGGTGGGGCAAGAAACAAAAATACTTTGTGTGACACTTTGTTGACTGGGTAGATTATGTTTTCTTAGAGAAAATTGCAGGAATTAGGAGAGTGGAGGAAGAACACATGATACAAACATGCACAAGAAGCTGCCTTCCAGAAAGCAGCTGTTTTGCATTTATTTTAAAAGGAGATAATGATCCAGTATGGATTTTATCCACTGAAAAACTGTAGAAGGTCTTTTAAAACAGTTGAGTCTAGACAGATAATTAAGATAGATGGCTTCAAAAGCTGCTGACCTCTAACCTTTAGAAGTGAATATTGCCTTTAAAAGATAGTATTAAACTGATGTTATTTATGTGTGTTACCTTTCCTATATTTATCTTAAGCTGTGGCACAGAACTTAGTGACACAGCACTAAGAAGGCCTTCTGATATGTTCTTATTTTCTTTCAGGGGTATATAATGTCCCAATAGTTTAGCAGGGACAAGCCAAAGTATTCACGAAAGGCCTTTTGTTACCGTTGGGCATAACTTTCTCTCTCTCTCTCTCTCTCTCTCTCTCTATATATATATATATATATATATATATATAGTGGGGTGAATAACTTTCAGGCAGGAGTAGAATTTCCATAAAGAGAGGGTGGCTTAAGAAATGTAACATGTAACAATGAGGGACAGGGAACTTTTGGTCATGACCTAAAGTTATAGAGAAAGTCTTCATAGAAAGGTTTGCCCAGAGCTATTTCTTCATCTTTTCAGCAAATTTATATTCATTCCAGAATACATGTCTTCTGGGTCTCCCTGATTTTAAATTTGTGGGCACAATCTTGAGCCACAACTACTGCAGCATTGTAGGAGTGGTAACACAGATGGTGGTGCAGTGGCAGTGGTAAAATGGTAGTGGACCCTACAACAGTGTGAAGGATGCAGGATAGAATCATAGAGTTAGAAGGGGTCCCATATGTCATAGATTCTAACCTCCCATTCAGTACAAGAACTCCAGCTACAGCATCACCAGCAGGTAGCAACTGCTCTTACTGTCAAGAAGTTTTCTTCTAGTGTTCAATCAAAATGTGCCCACCTGTAACTTAAAAGAATTAGATCTGTTCCTACTCTCTGGGGCAGCAGATAACAAACTTGCACCCACCTCTATTTGACAACCCTTTAGATATTTAAAGAGTACAAATGTGTCATTCCTCAGACTTCTCTTTACCAGGCTATAGGATAGAAATGGTAATCTCTGTCAAGAGGGAAAATGGTTGCATTTTCTCCTTGGCTGCCCAGAAACTGACAAGGCAGTATTCTCTTAACAATGAAGACTGCTTTCTCTTCCACTCCCCTGTGCACTGTGTCAAAAAGGGACTTATATAGATTTCTGCTGGCATAAATCAGTAAGAGGATTCCACCTTGTATGTTTATGTTGCTGTGAATTTTGTAATGGTTTTGTATTTTATGTATTTTTTTCTTTGTTTGTTTTCTTTGGATACAAGTCACAGCCAACATGGTCAATGGCTCTGCTGGCTGGAGAATTCTTGGAGTTGTAATCCAAAAATATCATTTTTCTAAACTTTGATACATATATAGATGCCTAAGCTTATTGCTAACATTGTTAGCTTATTGCTAAGCTAACAATGGCCATGTGACATGTATGCTATGATAATCAACATTTGCTCTTGGATCTTAATCCCTTTTTGAAATGTTGGATAATTTATAGTTAATATTGCATGACAAAGTTATTGTGGGAGAGCATGAAATAATATTATAGATATGTCAAAATGTGATCAATAAAACATAGTCAGACCCCCATATTCAGGGGGTTTGGTTCCTGGATTTACCATGGATACCAGAAACCGCAGATAACAGGGAACCCTATTAAAATAATGGGACTTTTGGTTTAAAATACCATAGAGTTGTGTTGGAGTACCTAGAAGATATCTAGAAAGGATATCTCTCTAGGCATTTTCTAGGAGGACTCTATGGTATGTGTTCCTCTTTTTGTGTCCTGCGGAAAACTGAAACAGTGGATATTGGTTCCACAGATACAGAGGTCTGACTGTATAACTATAAGTAGCAGGGTTATGTTTACTCTTGCTTTACCTGTTTTTTTAAAGCCCTCAAGATTGTGCAATGAAAAGTGAGTCTGCCTTTGTTATTTAAATACAAAAGATTAGCTTCAAACATTCGGAGATACACAGAAGTTTCTGCTTTGTGATTTTGTTTGCAACCACATTTTTCCTAAAGAGGCAATCTATTCATATAATTAATCAGTCAAAATATCCCTAAGGATTCTTACTTTTACCCCCCCCCCCAGAAGTTACCTTTTGTTGTTCAGAAAGTAATGAAAACATTTCATCAAGGTTTTCTGCTTTGATTGATGGTCTTTGTTGAATTTGGTTGAAGGTATTTTTGTCTAAGCATTGCCTTGAGCTCTTTATTCTCTTTCATGGGATATGGAACACCATTTTAATTCTTTACTAGTAACAGGTGTTTCCTCTATAGGAATCCATTATCTTCATGATTTTCAACAATACCAGTCTGATTTTGATTTTAAGCATAAATGGGAAGAAGGGGGCAAGGGGACATAGCACATTAAATAATTTACAATCCAACCTCAAAAAGCAATGAAAGAGAATGATTAAAGCTAGGATCATAGGCTATTTATTTCCTTTCTATCAAGTTTAAAATCATTGTTTGAACCACAAAAAATATCTTAATGTGCATAAGCTTCCACCTTTAATTATGCATTTGGTTGCTCTTTATGATAAATTTCTATGATGGAAGGCTAGTGCTCATTTATGCAACAGATCTAGGATCGTTGAGACACTCAGTCAATAACATATTTTCATGACGTTAACATTTTAATTTAAAGAAGGGGGAATGGAAGACAAGTCCTTTCTGAATTGTTTCCCCTCCTGAGCAGGTAGTCAAGGGAAAACTAAGCAGGTATCAAACACATTAAAAGCAGGAAGTCTGTGTGAGACATGGAAATCTGTCAATTTAATTTGGTTGCATTTCCTTGAATCCCACTGACATCACAGTTCTTAATAAGTTTGCAAGACTTTTTTCTTCTTCCCACGAATAAATATATGCATATTTTGGTACACATTTTTTTCCTAATGTATGTACCATATATGTATTTTTCTTAAAATATGCATTTTACACATATTCCCTCATTGACTGAACATCAGTGGTGTGCATTCTTTGTGGCACACCTTTACTTACACTAAGAAAATATAATCATGGTAACCATAATCCCAAACAAGGGAAAAAGTGATTTATCAAAGACAACTATTGTGTATTCCTGCATGGCATGGGGTTAGACTAGATGGCCCTTGTGGTCTCTTCTAACTCTATGATTTTATGTTTCTATGAACATCCATGGAATTTTGTGTATACCAGCTTAGCAGGGACAGTAGAAAGTTGTGTAGTGTTGGAAGTGTTGAGAATTACTTCCAGATCCTAAGCTTGTTTACTTATAGGTAAGTTCAACTGATGTCAATGGAACTTATTTTCAGGTAAGCATGCCTGCAATTGCAACCAAAATGTTTCTAATATTAGAACATAAAGCTGCAGCCAACAAAGAATTAAACCTGAGTGCTTGCATTTCAGCTGCTTTGCACCTCAGTCATAAACATATTTCCTTGGGAGTAAAACCCATTGATTTCTGACTAATGTGTCTGTGGTTTATCCTCTAAAGATCCAGGAGGGAAAAATAACAAAACCCTGCATTATAAACTAAAGAAGAAACAAATGGAGGATTTCACAAGAGGTGCAGTTCAAGTTCATACATTTATTTAAAGGCATGAACACCCCCTAATTTCTCCATTAAAGTAAAGAATAATATGCAATTTCCAATTCAGATATGTCTCCCAACAGGATATGTACCCTTTCTTTTGTCTAGAGCTGCTAGTTAAAGTTAAAATAAATTCCTCTTTAGCTACAGGAACTTAATGTTCAATTAAGAGTTCAATATGAGTTACAGCAATGAATCACAATGCATTAAATCTTTTATGGCCATGAATACCATCAGCCTTTTAACATCAGTGTTACCTGTAGGCAAAGCTCATAAAGACATATGCTTGCCTTATAGTCTCATTTTCCCGTTGATGTTAGCACTGCTGCAAAGCATGACCTTTCAAATGCAGTTTAATGGAGCCTCCTTGCATTGGGTCCTTTCATCTGTTTCCCGTTCCTTCTGAACTCAGTGCATTAGCAGTTATTTAGGCGCACCAGGAGGAAATTTTGACCAAAATGAAATTCTTTGCGTGTATGCTTTTATAATACTCTAAAGACATACCTGCTGAGGATGTTTTCTATTCAGATTTTGGGAGAAAGAAGGAAACAGTTCCTTAATACCACTGCCACCACATTTGGGTGAACAGCATACATGACTGATTTTATTATACACCCTTGCTATTTTGTGAGATGAAAATGCCAGTGATACTGAAGTACAGTTTCAATGTTTCGTTTCCCTGAAACAGAACAGGCCCTTCCATTATGCAGAATGGGGCAGTTTCTTCAGATTGCAGGTGTTGGTGAAGTGACTGAGAAGTGCTGCAAGAATGTGTCTGCCACAAAGGCTACCTTATGCCCCCAGTGGAAAAGGGGACTATCACATTAACAGTGTTGAAGTAAGATTAAACATAGCCTGCTTCTGTCCACAGAATGGAATGAAGGAGGCACCATCTTATTCTTCAGCTCAGGCAGCTAAATATCTTTGGGCAGACCTAGCATGAAATTGGCAGGGATAACAGGTGTAAGGATGTAACTCACTCTACAGCACAATCGGTGGTCAGTCTCATTAAGTTCCATAGTAATTACAATGAGCTAAGAATGTATAACACTCTAGAAAAGGGCTAGGGAGCTACAACCTCTCAATGAGCCAAATTTCTGCCTCAGAACCCTCCACAGGTCGTATGGACTGCCAAAAATGCCCCACAACCCAAATCCCCAACTTGGCTTTAAGTCCACTTATGGTTTTTAAAAATGGTTGTTTTTTGTTTAATGCTTCTGAGAAAATAAATTCAGTTTTTCCCTAGAAGAAGGAAAATCTGGGAAGTCTGGAGGTACTGAGAGACAAAAGCAAAACAACCTTGGGATGTCTGTGCACCCTGGGCCATGCCTATGCTCTAGAACATAAATATTGGAAACCATCATATTTATTATTTCTTGCTGATCATAAGCAATAAGTTCCTAGTTCAAATGAGATGGGAGACTCCACTAATTTAAATCAGGAAAAAATTCTGCTTTTTAGCACCTTGTCTAATCTTTTTATTTTATTTAGTTATTTATACCCCACTCTTCAGCCACAAGGCTATCAGAGCGGCTTACAAATTATTTTAAGCAATAGCAATTTACACATCTACACTGCATTAAGCAGTTTCCAATGTGTGCTAGCTAATTGCCCCCACAAGCTGGGTACTCATTTTACTGACCTACGAAAGGATGGAAGGCTGAGTGAACCTTGGAGCCCGCTGGAATTGAACTTGCAATGTGGCGACTTGCAGTACTGGCATTTAACCACTGCGCCACCAAGGCTCCGCGTGGAAGGTCTGCATAGGAGCAGAGATGCCCCTGAAGAACCTGGTTCTCCATTTGCCTAAGGACCTCTATATACAGGGCTTTTGGCATTGCCAGAGAAGGAAAATGAGAGAACATATATGAGTCCAGGCTCACTGCTTCTCATTTGTATAATGCTAAGTCATTGACATAATCCATTGTATGTCAATGCCTATGGGTATTAGGTATACTTTATACTCAGTTATTCAGCTGATTTATTTTTTAAAAACCAACTTTAGAACATGGCTGTCACATAATCCATAAGGGCACCAATCACAAATGAAAGCAAGGAAATGATTTTTTTAAAAACAGTAAATGTATTGCACATTACAATGTCTGAGCTGGTGTTAAAAACAGAACTGTGATATCGAGAGTGAATATTTAGACTCCCCAAATGTGACTTCTCATCCTTGATGAAGTGAATAATTATCAACTGGATGATGAGCTATTGAATTGAGAGGTCATATCTATTACAGTGAAGAAGGTAAACCTACTACTGCAATGTGCTAACAAGCAAATGATGCCATGACAGCGCAATAGCAGAGGTTATAATGAACCAAGCTGCAGTTGGACTCCACTGATGTTAATAACATCCCTGGTTTTGATGTGTATGGAGGGTGTGTGTTTTAAACATATAAATGGCAGAAGATATAGCAGATGGTGTTATCATGTAAGTAGTTCCTTCTGAATCATTATAGCCTTCCTGTACCAATCTGTATGACCCTTTTAGTCCATCTGCTCTGTTTGCTTTAGTGCTATACGCTCTGAAATATGCAATTAACTCTTCAGAAGGAGTAAAGTTAGCAGCTTGCCCTGCTCTTTCTCCACATAAACTGATGTAACTCTTATTGGTTCTTGCAGAGTTCTGGATATAGTTTAATATATGAGGGTTATACCCCCTATTTTGCATTTAAAACTTGAAACATTTAGGTCAAGGTACAGAAGTGTAGCTCTGATGTATTGCCAATGGATTTAGGATGGTCTTTTCTTTCTCCTCCTGTGGTATCCTTCATGGTACCAAAAACCTGCTCCAGAATTTTTCCAGTTCGTTGGAATAGGTTTTATGATGCATGGGAAGAAGCATTAGGAAGATGGGATAATCACTGACTGCTATGGAAGTTTCAGGATCCAGCTGATACAGGCCTCAGTTTGTAAGTAAGGATGGCTGTTAACAACATAATCGATTTTTAAAACAGGGTGCTTGTATCACCAGGTCCAGGCTGAGATAATCAACAAACAAGATTGTTTGCTATATGATCTGTAGGAGGTAATGAGTCTAAAAATAAAATTGTATTAAAAATTCCAGGATCTAGAACTTTTAAAAAGCAACAAGAATTATCTTCTTTAAAAAGAGAGTTAAAAATCATTCATTTACTTTTAACTTCATGCAGAGTGCAACTTAGGAATGCTAAGACAAGCTCAATTAACATTTAAAAGGTGTGTTCAGAGGTCTGAGATCTCTCAGTTAAATTAGACTCATTACAAAACAAAGGAGTCCGTTTAAAATGCAAATCAAAGTTTACTGAAGGTATATCAATCTCAATCTACATACTAAAACAAACTTTAAAAGAGGTTCCTAACTGACTAAGAGTATTTAGGGTAGGAAAACTCACACAGCCTACAAGCGGTAAGAGGCTTCATGGTGAATGTCATGGCATGGTTGCAGGAAAGATGGCTAAACAAAGATAATATGGCTTAAGATGTCTTAAGATGGCTACTGCCTCATGGAGACTCTAACTTAAAAGAGAACTTACAGAGCAATAAAATTTAAATTAGGTCATGTGTTGAATGACCCAGCACTCCAGTTGGCTGGAAGTGCCCAGTGAAATAAGAGAAAGGAAATTTGGGAGAACAGAAGCATGCAGGGAAAAACTCTAGACTTATCTTAGGATGTGAATGAGGTACACATGATTGCTTTTACATTACAATGATTATTTCACAGAATCATAGAATCATAGAATCATAGAATTGCAGAGTTGGAAGAGACCACGAGGGCCATCCAGTCCAACCCCCCTGCCACGCAGGAAATCTTGATCAAAGCATCCCCGACAGATGGCAATCCAGCCTCTGTTTGAAGACCTCCAAGGAAGGAGACCCCACCATGCTCTGAGGGAGTGTGTTCCACTGCCAAACAGCTCTTACTGTCAAAAAGTTCCTCCTCATGTTGAGGTGGAATCTCTGTTCCTGGAGCTTGCACCCATTGCTCTGTGTTCCAGTCTCTGGAGCAGCAGAAAACAAGCCTGCTCCATCCTTAGCGTGACATCCCTTCAAATACTTAAACAGGGCCATCATATCGCCTCTTAACCGTTTTTTTTTTCCAGGCTAAACATACCCAGCTCCCTAAGTCATAGAATCATAGAATCATAGAATTGCAGAGTTGGAAGAGACCACGAGGGCCATCCAGTCCAACCCCCCTGCCACGCAGGAAATCACAATCAAAGCATCCCCGACAGATGGCCATCCAGCCTCTGTTTAAAGACCTCCAAGGAAGGAGACCCCACCACGCTCCGAGGGAGTGCGTTCCACTGCCGAACAGCTCTTACTGTCAAAAAGTTCCTCCTAATGTTGAGGTGGAATCTCTCCTCATAAGGCATCGTTTCCAGACCTTTCACCATTTTAGTTGCCCTTCTCTGGACATGCTCCAATTTGTCAATATCCTTTTTGAATTGTGGTGCCCAGAACTGGACACAGTATTCTAAGTGAGGTCTGACCAAGACAGAATAGAGTGGCACTATTACTTCCCTTGATCTAGACACTATACTTCTATTGATACAGCCCAAAATCGCATTGGCCTTTTTAGCTGCCGCATCACACTGTTGGCTCATGTTCAACTTGTGGTCTACTAGGACTCCTAGATCCCTTTCACCACATACTACATGATCTCAGCTGTTCAGAATGTACTGCCATCTACATTCTGAGAAACAAGAATGACATCATAATTAGGCCAACAAAAGAGGAGATCTTGTCATCAAGAACAAGTTCGACAACTGATTTCCTAAAGAATGTTTAGCCCAACTACCATGGAAGCTGAGGCCTACTTTATCATTTCCAGCCTCCACACTCCAACAGGTTGAACATCTGGTTTCCAACAACATACAGAAGCAACACAAGAGATGGAGGAATCTGTCATCTTCTCTTTCTCCTTTCTTTGATTTAAAAAAATAAAAATAGTGTGCTTCCTATCAAACTTACAAAGAATTACATTAATTTTTGTAACTCCTTGTTAAAAAACCACCCAAACTAAGGTTAGAATCCCTTGGTTAGTACAAGCTAGAGTATACCCATTGAACCAGTTGTTGAATGGTGTGTCAACATGTAGATAAATCCAATTGATTCAGTGAGGCCACATATATACTGCACAAATAATCCAGTTTGAAAGCTGGCTCCTTCCTATGGAATCCTGGGTTTTGTAGTTTTACAAAGTCTTTAGCTTTCTTAGCCAAAGAGTGCTGGTGTCTCACTAAACTACAAATCCCAGGATTCCACAGAAGGAGCCATGACAAATAATCCAGTTTCAAACTGGATTATTTGTGTAGTGTGGATTTGGCCTGAGTCTTCTTTAGTCAAGACTAGAACTCTTCTTCAAGACTAGAAGTCTTCTTTAATCAAGATTAGAAATAGAATTTAGATCTAAATGAAATTATCACCTATCTGCATAGGATACATTCAACAGGTACAACTATTCCTGGGATGGAGAAGATAATGTTCTGGTTGTCTGTCATATGAGAAACCTGTAAGGAAAAAAGTGGTAACAACCCAATAATCGAGCAATGCAAACATGGATGAATATACAAAGATTCAAAGTCAGACTTTTAAGAGCTAACCATTCAAATCTCTCTGTCTATTCACATTTTAATAATATTTTCAAATATTATTTTAAATATTATTGTGTGCCTTTATGTCATTTCTGACTTACAAAGACTCTCAGTTAAACCTATCATGGGAAGTTCTTGGCAAGATTTGTTCAGAGGTGTTTGTCATTGCCTTCTTCTGAAGCTGAAAGAGAATGACCTAACCCAGTGGGTTCCCATGGCTGAGCAGGGTTTTCCACCCTGGTCTCCTGGAGTCCTAGGAGATTTTCAGACAGAAACAAAAGTGTTCCCATCTCACAATCTCCACTCCTGCCCCTCTTCCATCCCTGTAATGACAGAAAATAAAAAGTTTTCAGACCTACCTTGTTCATACCTTGTTCCCTTTGCAGGGCAGCCCAGGAGTGAATGGAGCTCGAATGGAGCTCCTTTCACTTCCTAGATTAAAATCCCAGCTGCTCTCATGAGAAGATAAGAGCGCTGGAAATTCAAACTGTAAAAGGAAAATACACATCAAAAAGTTACAATAAGCACCTAAACACACTTAAAACTTTACAAGTAACCCGGGGAGGGTAAAAAAAAAAGTGTGTCACTTACCTTGATGTCCCAATCTCACCCAGAAGTGTTCTGGCACGGATCTCCCATTGACACTGGTGTCGCGCCAGCATAACGGGGCACCTTTTAACTTGCAGGACATTTTGTTACAGAAATGGAACGGGGGGATCCATTGATGACTTAGCCCAGCAATAAAAAGCAGCACTGGTGGAACAGTAGCAGAATGGGAGCATGATGACACAGAAATGACATCATCTGAAAGGTAGGCCCTTTAGCGATCTCCTAGTGTCATTATCACAGCATATTTAGCAGATCTGATAATCTCCTTTATTTAAAACTCAAACCACTATGTGATTTCCTGTACTTATTCTCCCCTCCTTCTCCGCTTCAGTTTATTCTAGTAACACACATGATGTGTGTGTGTGTGTGAAACATTTGTAAGGAAGAATTGTTACCAAGTTGGAACCTTCTGTGATGTGTTACAGCTGCTGTTTTTATTTATATATTTATTCATGTGGTGTGCACCTGTACAATATTGGGCAGAGCACTTGCAGTGGAAATGTTCCATTTCAAAGCCTATCTATTTCTGAGTCTCTTACTTGGCTAGAAGCTTGAACATTTTCTTCTGAAACTTACTCTGATTTTCAGCTGCATTTATGGGATCACAATTTAAAGAAAACAAAACACTTTTACAACATCTGCACAAGAATTTTCCAACCCCACAGTCATGATTTGCTATTATTTTTTTTCCCCCTCCATTTAGTGGAAGACTGAAAAGAAAAATGTCTGAGATACAAAATATGTCCTGTCACATATAGTTAAGCTTTTGTTTCCTTTATGAGATGAAATACAATTTCCTACTATCTGCGCTCTAGTTACATTCAGGCTACATTACCGCAATGTTTTAAATGTGAAAATGGCTTTGTAGAGCTGAACATTTCAGCAGGTTCAAAATGTAGCAACCATGTTGTTAAGCAGGATTAACCACCATGACCACTTCATGATTAGTGTTAAAAGATCTTCCACAGCTGCTAAATTCATTACTAGAATTCAGTTTAAGGCATGGCTTTTAACCTTTAAAGTTGTAAACAACCACACACTGGGAAGCTGGTAAGACTATTGTTTCATATATGGGGTCTGTCTATCAAATAACAAGACTGTATATCTACAGGTCAAGGAGAACTGATTGTGGATGCTTGAGTGGTGACCTTGAACATGTCTGAAACCTGCATGACAAACATCAACACTCTCGGCCATTCAGTTAATTGTCAGTCATCATTTAAAGCAGCTCTGTTGTCTGTTGTATGCTGGGAAAATCTTAAGTTTAAAAGTTAAGCAACATGTCAATTTGACATTTTTAGTAAAATCGAACAAAACACCAATGGAATCTTTTCAAATGCTTACTGAGCCTATGGGGAAGACTGCATGTCTCATGCATGTGTGTGTGAGTGGCACAAAAGATTCAGAGAAGGATGTGAGAATGTGGAAGATGATGAACGCCCTGGACGACCTTCCACTTCAAGAACTGAAGAAATTTTGGAAGAAATCAGCCAGATTGTTTGAGGAGACTGCTGACTCAGTGTCCAAATGATAGCTGAAGCCATGAACATCAACAGAGATACTGCATGGAAAATTTTGCATGAGGATCTCAACATGAGAAAAGTTTGTGTCAAGACAGTCTCTAGGGTTCTCACACGAGAGCAAAAAGAGTGCTGAAAGGAAATTTGCTCTGACGTTCTGCAGCAACTTGAGACGGACCCAAACCGTTTTCAAAAAATCATCACTTGTTATAAAACCTAGATCTTCCAGTATGATCCTGAGACAAAACAAGAGTCAATGTATTGGAAAACACCATCATCACTAAGAACAAAAAAAGCACATCAAAGGAAGTCCACATTCAAAGTCATGCTCAGTGTGTGTGTGTGTGTGTGTGTGTGGTGTAATTTTGGCAGAATGGGCTCCAGAAGACAAAACAGTGAACCAGCATTATTATAAGGAAGTTTTGACAAAGCTGAGAGAAAGAGTTAAAAAAAAGAAGACAAGAACTGTGGAAAAATGATTTCATTCTTCATCAAGACAATGCACCTGCTCACACAGCACTTTCTGTGAAGCACTTTTTGGCCAATAAATGCATTACTACACTTGAACATCCTCCATATTTGCCAGATTTGGCACAATGAAACTTTTTCTTCTTTTCCCTAAAGTGAAATTGGTGCTTAAAGGAACACGGTTTGAGTCAATTGATGTAGTAAAGAAAAACAAAACAAAACAGCAGATGTGTTGAAACAGCTGACAGAAACTGATCTGCTCCACCTTCGACCAGTGGAAAACAAGATTGCATTGGTGTGTGAGTGTGAACAGGGAGTATATTGAAGGGGACAAGTATTAGAATTGTAGCTACAAGAATTAAGGTTTGGGTAGGAATTCTAGCCAAATAATGGAGCAGCTTTCCTAGGCATATTTGCCTGGCACCTTCATTGTTATTGCTTAATACTAGACAATTACTACAGTATTCTCCTAGACTTTAAAAGAAGTTTAATTGCCTTTTTGGAAATGCCTCTTTTTATTCAGTTAAGGCTCTGGTGGGTCAAGTGCTGATAAACCAATGCCATAAATAAATGAATGTGATGCTGTATATAGACTGTATGTATACTTTGAAATATATTAGAAAGAAAAGGCATAAATCTCTACAATAAATACATTAAAAACTATCATCAGACCAAATAGCATGACAATGCATCTACCATTCTCCTTCCTATTATTATCTCTCACACTTGACCACTTTGCTAATAACAGACCACAGCATGGCTGATTCTAAACTCTGAATCAAAGTGGTAATAGAGCAAATTACCTCTTGATGGAATTCACCCACAATATATTTGCAGTTACTGGTCACGCCACCCCTGTATCTGCAGGACCAGTATCTGTTAAACATGATCATAGTGGCTGGGCTGAGCCTCTCTCTGCTGAAGGATGAAGAGTCCTTCCAAGAGAGGTAAAACAACCCCAGCTGTCCCTATCTGGGCAGATGAAGGAGCTTGCCTACTTCCTTAACCATCCAGAGACACCCCTCCAAAGGGATGGGAGGTGGCTGAGAGGGGACTTGGTAGAGGTGCCACTCTTGCTGCTTCAAAGCCCCAAAGATGGGTGGGGGGAACACAGCCTGGTGGAGCTGGCAAGGGAAGGGAAGAGCAGCTTAGCAGGGCTGGAGATTGGAGCCTGGCTCTTTCCCAGCAGGGCACAGCTCTTCCAACTCTGGGCAGCCACCAGAGAGCAGCAGCTGGAGCCACTGCTGCATTAGGCACCCACCTGCCACTGCTGCCAGTCCATAGAGAAGCTGTGCCACCTAAGCAGTGGTAAGGCTTGGCAATGGGGAAGTGAGGCAGAGAGCCCCTGCACACCAACCAGGTGGAGGAGGGGAATATTGGGCATGCCCAGACACACTTCCTGCTCTTGGACAGGGAGGGAAGGAGGCCTCTGAGCATGGTTCCTTGTGTCCAGCTGGGTTTGGGAAGGTGAGGTTGGCCTGGCTGAGGGAGTGGGGGTTGTCCTCTCCCTTCCAGCCCATGGCCAAGTTCCAACCCTCCTTCCCACCTGTCCACTACTGTTAGTGCCAGCCCATGAAGATACCATACCACCCCAGCACTCAGTAAGGCCCACAAGCCTCACTTATTATTTTCCATTGAACAAACAGTGTTCGCTATTATCCATGACTTTATGTTTCCACAGTGAGTCCTGGAATGTCTCCCCATAAAATTTTATCCAAGGAATGGTGCATTCTTGATATCTGGAGGTATAAATGCGCACAGCATGTGACAACCATATTACTTCCTAAGATAATGAATTAAATGTTTCCAGTGTTCTGATGATTTCCTTGAGGTTGTTGTTGACTGATGTCAAGTCAGCTTTGACTTATGGAGACCGTACGAATGATTGACTTCCAAGTCACCCTATCATCAATAGCCCTGCTCAGGTCTTGCATACTCAGGGCCGTGGCTTTTTTGATTGAGTCTATACATCTGGAATGTGGTCTTCCTCTTTTCTTACTGACTTCTACCTTGCCAAGAATTATTGTCTTGTCTAGTGAGTCATGTCTTCTCATGATACGCCCAAAATACAACAGGCTCAGCTTGGTCATCTTGGCTTCTAGGGAGAGTTCAGAATTGATTTGCTCTAGGATGCCTTGATTTGTCTTTTTAGTAGTCCATGGTATTCCTAGAACTTTTCTCTGGCACCACATTTCAAATCAGTTCATTTTTTCCCTATCTGATTGCTTCATCATCCAGCTTTCACCACCATACATAGAAATGGGAAATACGATGATATTAACAATCCTAATTTTAGTATTCAATGAGATATTTTTACACTTCAGGATCTTGTCTAGTTCCTTAATAGCTGCCCTTCCACATCCTAGTCTTCTTTGATTTCTTGACTGCAGTCTCCATTCTGATTATTGACTGAGCCAAGGTATGGAAAATCTTGAACTATTTCAATGTCTTCATCATCTGCGTTCAAATTATGTAAATCATTTATAGTGCTTACTCTTGTTTTATTAATATTTCTCTATAAATCTACCTTTACACTTTCTTCCTTGATGCTGTTCAGTATTCATTCCAAGTCTTTGTTATTTTCTGCTAGTAGTATGGTATCATCTGCATATCTTAAATTGTTGATGTTCCCTCCTCCGGTTTCATGCCTCCTTCCTCAGAGTCCTGCTTTACATATGTTTGAGCATGCAAGATAAACAGGGTGATAAAACGCAGCCCTGCCTCACTACCTTGCCAATTGGAAACCATTCTGTTTCTCTGTATTCTGTCTGGATGGTAGCATCTTGTCCTGAGTACAGGTTATACATCAGGGCAATTAAATGTTGTGGAATGCCCATTTTTATGAGTGATCCATAGTTTTTCATGATTTACACAATAAAAGGTTTTCCTATGATCTGTAAATCACAGGCTGAATTTCTTCTGAAATTTTATGTTGTCCTCCATTGTCCAACCTATGTTTGCAATATGATCCCTAGTGTTTCTTCCTTTCCTGAACACACCTTGGACATCTGGCATTTCCCATTCCATATATGGTAAAAGTTTATATTATAAAAATTTGAGCATAATTTTGCTTGGATGGGAAATTAATGCAATGCAACTATGGTTACTGCAATCCCTGGTGTTCCCTTTCTTGGGGATTGTAATGTAGATTTTGTGTTTGCAGTCTGTGGGCCATTCTTTTGTTTTCAATATTAGTTGGCAGATTTTAGTTGGAACTAGAATAGATTCTGGCTCCTCAAGCCTGTCTGACATTGGAGATCCTATCAACAGACCTGCTGCTGTCAGCATAGCCTCTTGCCTCACAGGAGTATGCAATCCCACCACATTGTTGGGTTTCCCAAGGTAAACAGGGCTATTGCAAAGTTTTTGCTACTTTAAGGTAGATCTGATGTGTGTAATAGCAATTGATTAGTTGGAACTACAGGTTGCCACTGTGGATAAGCAAAGGGGAGGACAATTCCAGGAGATGGTGGTGGAGTCAGGGGGCATCTCAAACTGCAGTGAGAAAGCATGTGGTTTTCAAGATAAGAATAATACAAGTTTACTGCACTAACAGGCTTGCGTACCCTAATGATGTTTTGAGCTGTGCTGGCGGTGGCATAATAGCCACTGGTAGGGTCTCCCATGCCAAACAGGTCAAAACCGAAGGGTCTGACAAAGAGCGTCAATGGACAGGATGGGCTCTCTAGCCTTAAGGCAACCATCCTAGGAGAAGGAAAACTCTAATCCCAAACCCGGGCAGATGGTGCTCATCCAACCCTGTAAGGTCAACCATCTAAGAGAAGGCAACTCTAATCAAAGCTACAACTTGAGGACCTCGCTGCTACCATCCATGCTTGCAAGGCCACAACAGATGAATGTTTGGTTTAAAGGGTGAGGCCAGTTCTGTGCATGCTGCACTCCACTAGAAAAATCCATTGCACAGGTTCTAAGGACAAATCCAGTTCCAAAACAGCCCTGTAGCAATAGGCGAGGGATGAAACAGCAGGTGTAAAGATGCACTGGAAGCTGCAGACCCAACCGTGCATGCAGGCGGTTGAGGACTTTGGTTGCTCGAGGCTGACCTCGAGGCTGGGAGATGACAGTCTTGTTCGGCAGCATCCTGAATGACCAAGCAGCCTTTTTTAAGGAGAGCACTGCTTGCTCCATATGAATAGGGACCTAGAAAAGGTGGCCTAATGAAAGTTCATCCCCATCTACCTGGTTGGCTAGCCGCGGCCAATGGGCATCTTCTGATGCGGTCAAACCAAGGCAAAGAAACAAAGGCACACACCAGCTTCCAAAGGTGTAAATAAACTGACGCTTGCATGCTGGAACATCAGAACCATACGAGACTTGCAGATAGTGGATGGCCTGAGCGTCGTTCTGCTCTAATAGCCCATGAACTATCTCGGCTTAATATTGACATTGCTGCTCTTAGTGATGTTCGTCTCCATGAGGAAGGCAGCCTTAAAGAACACAGTGCTGGCTACACACTTTATTGGTCTGGCAAACCCAAAACCGAAAAACATCTTTCAGGAGTAGGCTTTATGATTAAAAACTCCATTGCCTCCAAACTCGAAACCTTGCCAACAGGACACTCTGATCGCATTATTTCCTTACGCCTCCCACATGTTGTTCTCTTTAGTATATATGCCCCAACTATGCAAAGCGACCCTGTAGAGAAAGACAAATTCTACACAGACCTATGCCAACTCATACAAAAAGTCCCTGTAGAAGATAAAATTATTATCCTTGGTGACTTCAATGCCAGAGTAGGAAAGAACTCCGAAGCCTGGAAAGGTGTCTTAGGCAAGCATGGTGTTGGAAATTGCAATGATAACGGACACCTCCTGCTAGAGTTCTGTGCAGAACAACATCTGAAAGATAGCTTGATGACAACCTGGATGCATCCCCAATCCAAACATTGGCACCTCATTGACTATTTTCTAGTCCACCAGAGAAACATTTGTCACGTACATCATATCCGAGTGATGCCAAGTGCAGAATGCCAAACAGATCATCGCCTTGTAAGATGTAAACTAAATCTTCATCTTAAGTTCAAATTTAAGAGGGGTGGCATCTTAAAGAGGAGACTCCAAGTCAACAATCTTCAACAAGCTACCATGAGAGACAACTTCCAGGCAAACCTGCAAACAAAACGTGAAGACCATCCTACAGATGCTTCTTCTACAGTGCTTTGGCAATATATCAAAAACAGTATCCTCCAGTCTCTTAAAGCAGTGTTTGGACCTACTTATCAGGTCCAAAGCTCCTTATACAGTACAGATGGTCAGACATTAATTACTGATAAAGCCTCCATCCTGAATCGATGGGCTGAACATTTTCAAAGTCTCTTTAGTGCCAACCGAGTAGTCCAAGGGTCAGCTATCCAACATATGATACAAAAACCGATGAAAAATGAATTGGACATAGCTCCCACTTTGGAAGAGACCCTTAAGGCCATACAGCAGATGAAAAACGGCAAGACAGCTGGAATTGATGGAATCCCACCTGATGTTTGGAAACATGGAGGTCATGCAATCCATGATAAATTCCATGAACTCCTTGTGAATTGCTAGGGGAAAGGGGAACTGCCATCAGATCTCTGAGATGTAGTCATCATCACCCTGTACAAGAAAAAAGGAGCAAAATCCGATTGCTCAAACTATCGAGGCATAACACTGCTCTCTATTGCTGGAAAAATCCTTGCAAGGATACTCCTGAACAGATTAGTTCCTGCTGTTGCAAAAGAACTTCTTCCTGAAAGCCAATGTGGCTTCAGAGCCAATAGGAGTACTACAGATATGGTATTTGCCCTTAGACAATGCAAGAAAAATGTAGGGAGTAGAACAAGGGTCTCTATGTAACATTTGTCGACCTCACCAAAGCCTTCGACACTGTGAGTAGAAAAGGTCTGTGGCAGATGCGAGAAAGACTAGGCTGTCCCCCCAAATTCCTTAAAATGATTATCTTGCTACACGAGGGCCAGCGTGTTCAAGTCAGATATGGCGATGCTCTTTCAGAGCCCTTTCTAATAATTAATGGAGTGAAGCAAGGTTGTGTTTTTGTTCCAACTTTATTTACAATCTTCTTCAGCATGATGCTCCAAAGGGCTATGGCGGAGCTTGAAGAAGACGACGGCATCTATATACGTTACCGTACTGATGGTAGCTTGTTTAACTTAAGCAGTCTGAGGTCTCGCACTAAGACTCTAAACTATCTAGTCTGTGAGCTGCTCTTTGCTGATGATGCTGCCCTTGTTGCCCACACAGAAGCAGCTCTGCAGCGCCTAACATCCTGCTTCACAACAGCTGCAGAGCTGTTTGGGCTGGAAGTCAAACTGAAGAAAACGGAAGTTCTTTACCAGCCTGCACCACAGCATGAACACCAACATCCCCACATTGCTGTTGGCAGATCTGTGCTCAAGTCCGTTCAGCAGTTCACCTACCTGGGAAGCATCATCTCCTCAGATGCCAAGATTGACAAAGAGATCGATCACAGATTAGCAAAGGCATATAACGCATTTGGAAGACTTCACAAAAGAGTCTGGAGTAAAAACACCTGAGGCGAAGCACAAAAATCAGTGTGTATAGACCATTGTACTTTCTATTCTCCTTTATGGATCTGAAACATGGGTCACCTATCGCCACCACCTACGACTCCTCAAACGCTTTCATTAGCGCTGTCTATGCACAATCCTAAATATACACTGGGCTGACTATGTGACGAATGTTGCTGTCCTTGAGCAAGCAGGGATCACCAGCATTGAGGCCATGATATTGAGAACACAGCTGCGCTGGGCAGGGGATGTTTCTAGGATGGAGGACCATCGCCTCCCAAAAATAATACTCTACGGTGAACTCACCATGGGTCAGTGTAAGAGGGGTGCTCTAAAAAAGTGATACAAGGACTCCCTGAAAACAACATCTCAGTCTCGGCCAAATTGATCACCAGCAATGCTCTGCCCTGGCCTCACATTGGGAGGCATGGAGATGCACTATCCACAATGCTGCCGCCTTATTTGAGAACTCACGCTGAACAAGTCTTGAAGAGAAACGACAATGCAGAAAGAATCACAACTCAGAAACATCACCCAAGGAGACTTGCTGTGCTTTCTGCAACCAGACCTGTTTATCTCAGATTGGCCTTTTTAATCATCAGAGCACTTGCAGAGAGTGCAGGATGAGTCCTTCCTGAATCTTCATTTGCGAAGAAATGCCAGAGAGAGAGACTGCACTAACACATAGCAATGTTAAAATGTTTTACAGCATCATCCAATAATGCAACACACTAACAGTTATATAAAACTAGAAATATATATATTTTAAAGAGAGGCTTTATATAATCTGGGGCCCTGTAGTTTACTCAGCTTCTGCGTAAATCTGACATCAGCTACAGCAATTATGGCTGTGTAGTCAACAATGCTTTCATAGTGCTAAGTGAGGCCCTCTCTCCTTCTATCACTCTATAGTGGTTACAGCTAAAAATAGGAACACTCATCCCTTGTTTCCCCCTCAGTGATAGCAAGCTGTTCTAACTGGCAAACCATCTCAGCACCCACCACTGGTTGCATAATCAAGAAGGTGCAATCTACAACCTCTTGAAATGTTACAGGGAAACCTTGGCATGACTTGGCTGGAGTAGTGTTTGGGATATATGTGTACAAATCCTGGATCTATCCATTGTTTCTCTGATACCCCTGAAAACATTGTTGCTCTAAGTGGCAGTTGCTTCTGTCTCCTAACTTGTCAGGAGGTTCCTGTCAAATCCATAGAAATTAGAAATAAACCATATTTATCGAAAACGATGGTAAACCCATGAAGAAGGAGTACTGGGGATCATTTCTGCCTGTTTCATACAGTCTGATGTGTAACAAGAAGGCATCAGTGCAGGAATATGGAATCATTGGTTTTCCAGATGCTTTGGATGTCAGCTCCTCAAAACACCAGCGAGGATGGCTGATGTTGAGGGTTTATGGAAGTTGTGGCCCCCAAAAAATCTGGAGGGACAAAGGTTCTTGCAACACTACATAAACAGGCACAGGTGTGGGTGAGCACATACATTATATGCAGAACGTTTTCATTTGTTGTTGCAGAAGGGTGTTTTTTTAATTGAGACATGCTGGACTTTATTGTTTTAAAATTAATTTTAACAGGATCGTTGATCTTCTATAAAATGTGTGATATATTGTTTTGTTTTAACCTACATTGTACATTGCCTTGGATCTCACATTAGGAGAAAGGTGGGATAGAAATAAAATCGGTCAATCCAACAATCCAATCTCTAGTCTCTCCTTCTAGGACTGGAGAAGACTCTGGTCTGAATCCCTGGATTCAGTCACTGTAGATCTGCCATTCCCAAACTTTGGTCCTCCAGTGTTTTGGACTTCAGTTCCCAGAAACCCCAGCCAGCATGGCCAGCAGTCAGCAATTCTGAGAGCTGAAGACCAGAACATCTGAAGGACCAAAGTTTGGGAACCACTGCTGTAGATGATACTGGGCTAGATAAACCAATGTTCTTACTTGATATAAAGGCAGCTTTTAATATTTTTATATAAGTGGCTGACTCATTTGGTAGTCAAATCATTACCTCTCAGTTGCAGTTTCCCATCTGTGAAATGGGAATATTAATGATTACTGGGATGATATGCAGATCAATGAGGCAAGGATGATTAGATTTTATTAATGTTGTGAGCAACGGCAAGAATTCCATTCAATAAGCAAAATAAGAATCAAATCAAAACAGTCTTCAATAAGGTTGTCAATACACTTGGGAATCTGCCTATGGTTTGGAAATTTTTACTTTAGAAAGATGTACATGTAAAAGACCAAGGATTTAAATACTTTTCTTCCTAAGCCTGTTGGTTTTTAAATATGTGGAAATGTTATTAGTACAACTATGTTCAGGATCAACTTTGTCAGGTGCGAAGGCACCCAAGATATCCCTCTCTTCTCATGAATGCAGCTGTGAATGTTGTATGTGCACCCTGTGGTTCCCACAAAGTGATTCTTGTTTGAATTCATATTAAATGAAAAACTAATTAGTCAGTTCAGTGAATTCTCTCTGCAGCATTAAATGTATTTTCATGCAAGTGTTTACAAAATGTTTATCAAGCTCCCAAGGAGGTTTCTGACCTGCATATGAAAATATGAATTTTATCCTTTTTTTCCCAAGCCAACAACAATGAAATAAGAAAATGCTGTTTAAAACTGTCTTGAGTGATCTATTTGACACTGAAGTGAAATAGTAGAATATACAGGGCTTTCTTTTGCTCTCTTACTTCTGCATCTTACAGTACATTGAGCACTGAAATTAATCTATTTCGATCATCTGTCTGAGAAAAGGCAACCTTTTCCATCTGTTTTCTGTGAACCATGCCAAGCATTTTCCCCTCTAAGCATCATATCAGGGTTTTTCTGTCTTTTCTTCTGAAGAATGGTAGCCCTGAATTGTCAGTTGAGTGATCAGAATCATAGTAAATATTAGGGCAGGGGTTAAAAAAATTAATGGAGTATTTATTTCAGTTTGACATTCAATCATGGAATAAAAGAAAGAGTTTGATTTCAATTAGTGAAAGAAGTGGGTAAGATCTTAAACACTGACTAGTGTCCCCACCCACCCCAGGATTGTATGCCAAGGCAAATACAGGGTTATGAATGTGGCTTAATATCACTTTTGGTGTAATATATGCCCTTTCTCATTGTGGAGTTACTAGCTGGACCCAGAGTACCATATGCCATTAAAAAACTCCCCCCAAATGCCCAGGAGACCTCATGACAACCCTCTGAGGTAGGCTAGTGGGTTTAACTTGCCCACCCACCACTCGTTCTGCCCCCTGCTTTCCCCACCACTCGTTCTGCCCCCCCCCACTGCTTGTTCTCCCTCCACTCATTCTTCCCCTCCCTCCACTCATTCAGCCCCTCCCCCCACTCATTCAGCCCCTACCCCCATTCATTCTACCCCTCCCACCCCACCCCCTGCATTCCAGAACACACATGCACACACCACATCCACTCCTTTACTCACTTTCTAGCTCCAGCCCATGTTTGAGATCTACATGCTCCCACCCCCAGTGTGCTGATTGGATGCCCAACAGACCTGTGATTGGTTGGTCAGTTCCCTAAGCAGCCAATCGGCACACTAGAAATGGCAACATACCCAAGATAATTTTATATAGATAGATACATAGCACTATGATTCCACTTTCATTGCTATGGCTGCATCCTGTGGAATACTGGGGGTTTTACTTTGCTGAGACGAAGAGCTTTCTGGTTGAGAATTCTAAATGTGCATCCCTCAATAGCAAATCCCAGGATCCCACAGGGATCCTATCATGAAATCATGACAGCTAAAGTGGAATCATAGTGCTATAATTGTTCAGTGTGCAAGGGCCCCAAATCTCCTGAAACTGACACATACACGTGCATGTGCATGAACAGGTTTTCAATAAAATATTACAGTCAGCCCTCCACATTTGCAGGTTTAACTTTTGTGGATGTAATTATTCATAGATTTGCTGCTACACTCACTGCTGCCAGATGTTATTTTTAATAGGGACTGCAAACCTCACACGACTGAGAGAGGCTGCCAACATATGACAAAGCTTGTAAATCCCTAATAAAAATGGCATAGGACAGCAGAGCCATCAGCAAGCCCCACCAGCCACCCACGTCTGCCTTATAAAGGAACCCTGCCATCTCAAAGGCATCCACGGTGGGTTGAATCTGTGGGTTGTACTTTTTGTGTATTAAATATGGTTTGCGAGCCCTTAGAGGTATTCCCAGTTTTTCCACTTTTGTGGGGGTTCTGTGTCCCTAACCCTAGTGAATGTGGAGGGCCAACTGTATTGATCTTGAAATTTTCAGTCTAATGTCCAGTATAATTCTGTTTTAAAAGAGCCCATATAGAACAGGGGCCTACTACTGTTACTATGGTTATATATTCTATATTTCAAATCCCTGTGGGGGGCTTGAAGAGATATCGGTAATGGAACTTTGTGCAGAATTCTTCTAGATTTCCCACTCCTGGCCATGCAAAGACGTTAGCTACTTGGGATACTGTTATACTTTTAACTATTTATATCATGACCTTTGAAAGATTTTCTCTGGAAAGCTTACATGATACAAAATAAGCAGTAAGGAAATACAACTAAATACAAATATGCACACATAGCTAAGCAACATCATACATTTGTTATATCAAAGTAACATTCGACTCTGCTATCAGTCAGTAAATCAATCAGCAATGTTGAGTGGTCTGATCATGTCATTCACAGTCATCAATGAGAGTTGCATTGAGAGTAAGGCTGCTGCCCCATGGCAGAAATAATGCAGTTTAACACCCCTTTAACTTCCATGGCTCAATGCTATGGAATTCTGGGATTTGTAGTATTGTGAGCTATTTAGCCTTCTCTGTCAGATAGCCTTGGTGCCACAACAAACTGCAAATCCATAGGATGGAGCCATGATAGTTAAAGTGGTGTCAGGCAGCATTATTTCTGTAGTGTGTCAGCACCTTAAGAGGCTGTTACCTTAAGAAGTGGGGGGGGCTGCTTTGAGGCCTACCCGTGATATCAAAATCTATATGGGGGAATTATTAGCTCAGACAGTATGCCTGTGAGAGGAGGGTAGCTGTGGGGGCGTTTTCACCTATGTATACCAGTACAAACTGCAGAGAAGTCCAGGTTGAAGTGAAATAAAATGTTTTTATTAGAAATAGCACAAAAACATTCACACACACAACACACATTCACAACAATCATACAAGGCTTTCAAAGAGTAAGGCAGAAAGGTTGGATAGAGGGATAGATTTGGGAGATAGGGTGATAGTTACCAGTCTTGAAGGATGGAGTTTTGAAGTACTCAGACAAAAGTCTGAAGGTGGCACTGGAAGTTCTTATCCAGGGGTGTGCTGATAAAGAGAATGGCTGGTCTCATCCACAGTAGCACACCTTTCTATTGTTAGGGGGCTAATATTTAAATCCTGCTTCATATCTTGAAGGGGGTACTTTGACTAGGACAAAGCCTAGATGGATTTCCCACTGAGTAAACAAAGGAAACTGATACTTAACTTATTTCTGTTAATAACCGGGATATTGGAATTGATGAGTTTACAACAATCTCACATTGCAAGAAATGAGGGGGTTCTGAAGGGATATTTCCTTGGAACTCGGGTTGGAAAGGTTACTTCATTGTTTAGTTGAATGGCGTATTGCTGAGGTGCCCAAGAAGAGATTAATACACACCTCCTTAATGGCTTTGCTTACCAGGTGCTTCCACACAATCCTAGTTTGGCTTGCTTGCTAAAAATATTTCTAAGACACCTTTCCAGGTCCTTGTAACCACCACCTGACCTTTTTTCCCCCACCCCAGTTAACTTAACTCTTTCAAAGTATCTAATATTTTCAATTATGAGATATTATAGGGAGGGGATAGTAGGGCATGCTAACAAGGTTAATATTCAAAAACTTCTGAGCAGTTACCTATGCAAACCATAGCTTTTGCTTGGTGGTCCTGCTTCACACACATATAATATTAATTTAAATTCCAAGCAAAAGAGCTGGGAAAAATAATGCTTAATTCATAATACACTCAAATACTATGATCTGAATACATTCATACTATGACCCAAGTAATTATGAGCATCAAGTGGCGTTCTATTTGTGTTACTAATCTTTATTTTTATTTTTAAGACTGTGTCAGAAGGGTTCTGTAACTACTTATGGTGTCTATAGTCAAGTTCTGGAAATTATATTGGTAGTACTGTGTTGAGAAAAACAGTTGTCTCATTGCAATTGTGTAAAATTCTGTATTGTTTCTTGTGTTTTCAACATAGGTTCTGGAATTCTCTAAGCTCCACAACGTTATGTTGGCTAGGCAGCTTCATTTTTGACAGTGAAAATTTGAAAAGTTGAGCAAGTGAAAGTGGGAAGGTGACTTTAAAAAAGGAAACGCTACAAGAGACAAAAGTTGTCAGTAGGAGGTGGGGCGGGGGAAGAGATAGCACAAGCCTGATGCCACTTCTGATCTCTCTCAGACACACATCATTTTCCTTTCACATTGAGTAGCTTGAACCTGTGAAGTTAAAAGAGCAGAAATGAGTGCCTGAATTGCTGAGCACATTGTGAAATAAAACTCTTTCTCCCCCTCCCTTTTTACAGACTTTAATTCTAAAAGAGAAAACTGTATTTAACAGAGAAAAGAAAGAAGGCATCAAATCTAAAAAAAAAAAAAATTGCAAAAAATCTTCTCACACAAAGGATTGGGGAATTGATCCTCAGAATCTGAATTGTGCAGTTTTAACCATTGCTTATCGTTCTTATAATATTTTCATTTATACAGTTGTGGGTTCAGGGGTTCAGCTCCCAGAAGACAGCTCTCAGCAGGAAAAATGAAAGTTTTTAGAGGAGGAAGAAACTATACTCAAAGTTGCAACACTGTCTCAAAATGGCTGACCTAATGAACTCTGGAACTTGGAAGTAACAAGTTACACTAGCCGAGTAATTCATTCCACCACCAATGAAAGCATAACTATGTTGCCATCACAATTCTAACTTACTAGGCGATAGCATAATCCTTTTGGTATTGTAACAGTTACTCCTTGAATTGACCGGCCGAACCCAAAGGGTGCTCAGCGGTGGCTCCTCTTCGTCTTGGAAAGATGTGACCAGTGGGGTGCCACAGGGTTCTGTCCTGGGCCCAGTGCTATTCAACATCTTTATCAATGACTTGGATGAGGTAATTAGGGGCATACTTATCAAATTTGCAGATGACACCAAATTAGGAGGAGTAGCTAATACCCTAGAGGGCAGGATCAAAATTCAGAATGACCTGGATAGACTGGAGAGCTGGGCCAAAGCTAACAAAATGAAATTCAATACGGAGAAATGTAAAGTACTGCATTTAGGGCGGAAAAATGAAATGCATAAATATAGGATGGGAGAGACCTCGCTGAATGAGACCACGTGTGAAAGGGATCTAGGAGTCCTAGTAGACCACAAGTTGAACATGAGCCAACAGTGCGATGCGGCAGCTAAAAAGGCCAATGCGATTTTGGGCTGTATCAATAGAAGTATAGTGTCTAGATCAAGGGAAGTAATAGTGCCACTCTATTCTACCTTGGTCAGACCTCACTTAGAATACTGTGTCCAGTTCTGGGCACCACAATTAAAAAAGGATATTGACAAATTGGAGCGTGTCCAGAGAAGGGCAACTAAAATGGTGAAAGGTCTGGAAACGATGCCTTATGAGGAGACACTTAGGGAGCTGGGTATGTTTAGCCTGGAAAAAAGACAGTTAAGAGGCGATATGATAGCCCTGTTTAAGTATTTGAAGGGATGTCACGCTGAGGATGGAGCAGGCTTGTTTTCTGCTGCTCCAGAGACTGGAACACGGAGCAATGGGTGCAAGCTCCAGGAACAGAGATTCCACCTCAACATTAGGAGGAAATTTTTGACAGTAAGAGCTGTTCGGCAGTGGAACGCACTCCCTCGGAGTGTGGTGGGGTCTCCTTCCTTGGAGGTCTTTAAACAGAGGCTGGATGGCCCTCTGTTTGGGATGCTTTGATCGTGATTTCCTGCATGGCAGGGGGTTGGACTGGATGGCCCTCGTGGTCTCTTCCAACTCTGCAAATCTATGATTCTATTATTCTATTTGTATACTATACCCTAAAGGCATCAGATCCTGTATGATCTTGGAAGCTAAACAGGTTCAGAACTGATTAGTACTTGAATGGTATTCTGAAAATGAATATCAGGTGCTGTAGGCTATGTTTCAGAGGAAGGAACTGGCATAACCACCTCTGAGTATTCCTTGCCTAAGAAAATCCTTTTAAATTCATGGGGTTGTCATAAGTCTACAGGGAACTTAAAGGCACACACATAAGTATGTGGGCTCACTGAACATTCAAAAAAGAAATATTGCATAGGGCAAGTACTGGATTGTGTTGTCCCTTGGCCTTCTGCCTTGGGCTCTCTTGTAGGTGTTCACGTAATGATGAAGTGGGTGGGAGGAGGGTGTGTTTGGTACCACAGACTGTCAGGGTGAAGGGCATAGATTTTTTTCTTAAAAGGCACATTTTTGTCCCTTTGTACATTTTGTACAATGCACAACATTTTGTACCATAGCTTTTGCTATGGTACAAATAAGTGGTACAAAAGAAGCAGAAATAATGCAGTTGAAAAATTTTGTACATTGTGTACAATGTACAGTTTTTAATGTTTCTTTCACCAAATCAGAAGTGCTTCTCTAATAGTATCTGACTGAACAATATCAGTAACAACAATATACTGTGACAGAGAATGTGCTGGATTTCTCCCTCCCTCTCTCTCTTATCTGTCTGGGAACTGGGAAATATGTTCCTTCAATCATCTTTCTCCAGCGTTTTATTATAGCACTTAGGTGTCTAAATAAGCAGTGGAGTTACAATGCAGTCCCATATAAGTATAATCTGAAGTTAGTCTCACTGAAGTCAGTGGGTATTGAGTAATGAGTGTAACATATAGGATCGATTATAACCTCAGCTACTTTCTCAATGATACTTTCTCAACGCAGAAGGTTGAGGCCATTCAGTAAAAAACACAACAAAACACTGAACATACAGGTAAAACTGAAAAGTTCTTCATTCAAAAATATGTTACCTTTTACACTGGTCATGTTTGTATTGAAATCTTCTTCAGAGGAAATTGTCTCTACAATGACTGAGACCTTGTTTAGATGGGCTATTACCCCATCTTGCCCCCATCTAGGAGCCCTACAGTCCAAACGATGTGGAGCTTTTGCCCTGTTTTGCCCCATGGCTGTCCTGATAATGCCTGGGGCACAGACAGGGAGAAGAAAGTGTAAAGCCTGTTATATTGTTTATCAAAATACCTGGGGGAAACTACGTCATTTAGGAAAAAATGGATCGGGCCTTGTGGGACTGCAGATACCAGCACACTGGCCTGTCTCTGCAGGCACCACCGCTGCTGTGTCACACTCTCAAAAGCCAGGAAGGAGGACCGTAGCACATGACCCATTATATTCAATTCCCATTGTGGTGGATTTTTCAACAACACATAGAAACTAGAAAGTACACATATTTGGGTATTGCAAGTGGGGTTGCAGAAGTTCCTGTTGAGTATGAGGAAATTTGCTCATTTCCCATTAATTTCTCTGAAGGCCCACCTAGAAATATGGCAGCTCCACCTAGTGATGAAGGGTGGCTACAGTCCTGTTGCATGTGCTCTGGAAACAGCATGACTTGGAAGACTGAATGCAGGGATGGCAAGTAAGTATTTAATGTGCATAATATGGTACTAGGAAGATTAATTAGTTAATAAAAATGTAAATTGCTAGATAAATGTTATTAATATTAGCCCTTGGTAGCAATAAAGAACACTGAAGAGAAAGAACAAGAAGAGAAGAAAATTCTACTACTTTATCTCTGTTGATTTTAGCTGATGCCAAAAGTTCTTATCTAGTCAGTTTGGAGGCCTGATTAAATAAGACATTGTGAACTTCATTTGATGCCTATATTGACTTTTGATACCATTCTATAAACAGAAATCCAGGGGAAAAATAAATATCAAGTCCTCATCTCTAATTCCCTCCCACTTATTTGACAGATTATTCTCTTTACTTTATATAGTAGCACCCCTGTATCCGCTAGCTCGCCAACCGTGGATTCAATAATCCGTGGTTGGTGATTGGGGGAGGGGGGAGGGGGGATCTCACTTTCCCCGTCCCTTCCCCTGGGAGAGAGCAGCGATGATGGGGTCAAAGGGGGAAGGGAGGTGGAGGAGGTATCTCACATCTCCCCTCCCCCTTTGCCCCTATGATTGCTGCTGCAGTGGGGTCATGGCAGGGCAGAAGGGGTGGAGGATCAATCTTATCTCTCCCCTTCCCCTCCCCACCATCACCACCATGGTGGGGGCAAAGGGGGAGCGATCTTGCCTCCACCCCTTTCTCCTTCATCCCCATGATTGCCACTGCAGAAGGGACATGACGGGGCTAAAGGGGATGTGAGTGGGAGGAGCAAACTTCCTTCCCCCTCCTTTCCCCCAGGATGTCCCCCTTGGATGGCATTCATTATTATCTGTGGAATTCACTATCCATAAGGGGGAGTCCAATCCCCCACTGTTACGGGAATGCTACTTTATGCACACTACATTGACACATGCCTTGATTACCTCCCATTTGGGCTATTGTAACACTCTCTATGTGGGGAAGCCTTTGGAAACTGTTTGGAAACTTTAGTAGGTCCAAAATGCTGTGTCCGGGCTGTTGACTGGGGATCATGGCCTAACGGTGGCTACAGGTATCATGTGACTCCCCTGTTGAAACAGCTGCTTGGCTACCAGTCCATTTCCAGGCAGAATTCAAGGTATGTGTTCTGACCTTTAAAGCCCTAAACAGCTTGGGTCCAGGCAATCTGAAAGGACATATCTCCCTATAAAAGCTGGCCCGAGTGTTAAGATCAGCAGGGCTATCTCTCAGTCCCACCACCTTCACAGGTGCAGTTGGTGAGGCTTCAGGAGAGAGCCTTCTCTGCGGCTGCTCCCAAACTGTGGAACTCCCTTCCATGGGAGATCTGGATGGCCCCTCCCTGCTGTCTTTTCGTCAGCAGTTGATGACGTTTTTATTTAGGCAGGCATTTTGAAATGTGAATTTTAATTGGTGTATTGCTTTCAATGTTTTGTTTTTATTGATATTATATTTTTGATGCATGATGTGTTTTTAGTTATTGTATTTTAATAAAGATAATTACTTTAATTCTTCTTAACTTTTGTATCTTGTAATGTTTTACTTATATTTTCAATTACTGTAAGCCACCTACTGACAACACCGTTGCTCCGAGTGATGAACAAAATAAAAGAGGAAGGAATCCCACACTCCTGGCAGGTAGCGGACATAATTATGATCCCGAAAGAAGGAAAGGAAACAACTAATGTAGCGAACTATAGGCCTATATCATTACTTAATACCGACTACAAAATTTTCACATCACTGCTGGCGAATAGACTAAATACGATTATTAAGGAAATAATACTGGATGACCAAACAGGTTTTATCAAAGGCAGACAAATGTCCTCAAATATTAGAACCATGATTGACGTGATTGAATACTATGAACGGACAAATGATAAGAAAGCGGCCATGATTTTTATAGACGCAGAAAAGGCCTTTGATAGTGTCAATTGGAGCTTCATTCTGAAAACATTAGAGGAATTTAACTTTGGGGATAAATTTATCAGTAATATAAAAGAAATCTATAAAACCCAAAAAGCCAGAATTGTGGTAAATGGACAAAGATCCAAATTATTTAATATTGAGAAAGGGACTCGCCAAGGTTGTCCACTATCGCCGCTATTATTCATCTTAGCCCTTGAAACTCTAATTAACAAAATAAGGAAAGAAGAAAAGATCCCAGGTCTCAAAATCAAAAATTATGCATATAAAATTAAGGCATTTGCGGATGATTTAGTGGTGATATTAGAAAACCCGGTGGAAAACATTTCGAATTTAATGGAAACATTAAAGAAATTTGGAGAATTTTCTGGTTTTAAACTAAACAAAGAAAAGACAGTAATGATAACTAAAAATATGTCAAGAGAAGAAGATGAAGTACTACAACATAAGTCAGGATGTAAAATAATGAAGAAGGTAAAATATCTAGGAATATGGTTGGGCAAAAGGAACATTGAAGTTTTTGAAAATAATTACGGAAAACTATGGCTTGAGATTAAGAAAGATTTACAAAGATGGGAAAAATTAAACCTGTCACTACTAGGAAGAATAAATTCTATAAAAATGAACATTCTACCGAGACTCTTATTTTTATTTCAAAATCTTCCCATTCTCTCAAACGACAAGGTAATCCAACAATGGACCTTTGACCTAAGCAAATTTATCTGGGGTGGGAGGAAACCCCGGATCAAGCGCCAGATCTTGACTGCAAATAAGAAGGCGGGTGGTATCATAGAATCATAGAATTGCAGAGTTGGAAGAGACCACGAGGGCCATCCAGTCCAACCCCCCTGCCACACAGGAAATCACAATCAAAGCATCCCCGACAGATGGCCATCCAGCCTCTGTTTAAAGACCTCCAAGGAAGGAGACCCCACCACGCTCCGAGGGAGTGTGTTCCACTGCCGAACAGCTCTTACTGTCAAAAAGTTCCTCCTCATGTTGAGGTGGAATCTCTGTTCCTGGAGCTTGCACCCATTGCTCCGTGTTCCAGTCTCTGGAGCAGCAGAAAACAAGCCTGCTCCATCCTCAGCGTGACATCCCTTCAAATACTTAAACAGGGCTATCATATCGCCTCTAAACCGTCTTTTTTCCAGGCTAAACATACCCAGCTCCCTAAGTCTCTCCTCATAAGGCATTGTTTCCAGACCTTTCACCATTTTAGTTGCCCTTTTCTGGACACGCTCCAATTTGTCAATATCCTTTCTGAATTGTGGTGCCCAGAACTGGACACAGTATTCTAAGTGAGGTCTGACCAAGGCAGAATAGAGTGGCACTATTACTTCCCTTGATCTAGACACTATACTTCTATGGATACAGCCCAAAATCGCATTGGCCTTTTTAGCTGCCGCATCACACTGTTGGCTCATGTTCAACTTGTGGTCTACTAGGACTCCTAGATCCCTTTCGCACGTAGTCTCATTCAGCCAGGTCTCTCCCATCCTATATTTATGCATTTCATTTTTCCGCCCTAAATGCAGTACTTTACATTTCTCCATATTGAATTTCATTTTGTTAGCTTTGGCCCAGCTCTCCAGTCTATCCAGGTCATTCTGAATTTTGATCCTGTCCTCTAGGGTATTAGCTACTCCTCCCAATTTGGTGTCATCTGCAAATTTGATAAGTATGCCCCTAATTCCCTCATCTAAGTCATTGATAAAGATGTTGAATAGCACTGGGCCCAGGACAGAACCCTGTGGCACCCCACTGGTCACATCTTTCCAAGACGAAGAGGAGCCACTGCTGAGCACCCTTTGGGTTCGGCCGGTCAACCAATTACAAATCCATTGAACAGTTAACTTGTCTAGCCCACATTCTACAAGCTTGTTTGCAAGAATGTCATGGGGAACCTTGTCAAAGGCCTTACTGAAATCAAGGTATGCAATGTCCACAGCATTCCCTTCATCTACCAAGCTGGTAACTTTATCAAAAAAAGAGATCAGATTGGTCTGGCATGACTTGTTTCTCTGAAACCCATGTTGACTTTTTGTGATTATGGCATTGCCTTCTAAATGTTCACAGACTCTCTGTTTAATGATCTGTTCTAGAATCTTCCCTGGTATTGATGTCAGACTAACTGGACGATAGTTGTTGGGATCCTCTTTTTTCCCCTTTTTGAAGATGGGAACAATGTTTGCCCTCCTCCAGTCTGCTGGGACTTCTCCTGTTCTCCAGGAGTTCTCAAATATTATTGCCAATGGCTCTGAGATTATATTTGCCAGCTCTTTTAATACTCTTGGATGTAGTTCATCTGGTCCTGGAGATTTAAATTCATTTAGATTAAGAAGGTATTCCTGTACTACCTCTTTACTTATTTTGAGCTGGATTTCCCCTATTGTGTCCTCTGTTCCATTCTCCTCAGGTTGGTCCTCCTTTTCCTTTTCTGAAAACACTGAGGCAAAGAAGGTGTTGAGTAATTCTGCCTTTTCTCTGTCCCCTGTTAGCATTTTGCCATCTTCTCCACGTAGCGGCCCTATCATTTCCTTCTTCCTCCTTTTGCTGCGGACATACCCAAAAAAACCCTTTTTATTGTTCTTAACCTCCCTAGCAAGCCTGAGCTCATTCTGCGCTTTAGCTTTTTTGACTTTGCTCCTACACGTGTTCGCTATCTGTTTGAATCTTCTTTGGTGATTTCCCCCCTTTTCCATTTCCTATACATGTTCCGTTTAAAACTTAGCTCCATTGAAAGTTCTTTAGTCATCCATCCTGGTTTCTTGAGACACCTCCCATTTTTCTTCCTCAATGGTACTGTTTGAAATTGTGCCTTCAGTATCTCACTTTTGAGAAAGTCCCATCCGTCTTGAGGTCCCTTCTCTTTTAGTATTCTTGACCATGGGATCATCCCCAGTATTTCCCTGAGTTTATTGAAATCAGCTCTCCTAAAGTCAAGAATGCGTGTCTGACTATGCCTGGCTTCTCCTTTCCATTGTATAACAAACTCCAGGAGAACATGATCACTCTCACCTAAGGATCCCACCACTTGCACCCCATTAACCAGGTCGTCTCTGTTGGTTAGGATCAGATCTAAAAGAGCTGACCCCCTTGTTGCCTCTTCCACCTTTTGGACCATGAAATTGTCTTCCAGGCATGTAAGGAATTTGCTAGACCTTGAAGTTTTGGCTGAGTTAGATTGCCAGCAAATATCAGGATAGTTGAAGTCCCCCATCACTACTACATCTCTCCTTTCTGCATGTATGTTCATCTGTTCTAGAAAGGCAACATCCAATTCCTCCGTCTGATTTGGGGGTCTGTAGTAGAGTCCCACAATAACATCCCTGTTGTTTCCCTCCCCTTCAATTTTTATCCAGATGCTCTCCACCTGGCTTCCAGTATTGATGTCATGGATCACTTCACTGGTGTAAATATCCCTGACATATAATGCTATTCCTCCTCCTTTCCTGTTTGGCCTGTTTCTCCTATAAAGGTTATACCCCTCTATTCCTACATTCCAATCATGAGACTCGTCCCACCAGGTTTCAGTAATGCCTATTATATCATATTTGTTTTGTAGTGCAAGGAGTTCAAGTTCACTGGGTTGCCAAACCTGTATCTGTACTATTTAGCTTGCGGAACATCTTGGCTGACAGATTGGATAAAACTAAATTGTGACCAGCTTTTAACACTGGAAGGCCACGCTTTAAGATATGGCTGGCACGCGTACCTGATTCACGGAAAAGTAAAAGTCAACAGAGACTTTGAAAATCACATAATACGAAAGGCATTGTTGAGAATTTGGAAAAAATTGGAAGAAAAATTTTACAATAAAATCCCTATTTGGACTTCTCCGCATGAAGCCTTATTAGGCAGATGGGAAACAACGAAGATATGGCTTAGATATAAAGATCTACTTGATCTAAAAGAATGGGAAGATGGGAAAGGTACAAAATTGAAAACTCGAGAAGAATTGGATTTAATAGGATTACACATGAATTGGTTCAAGTTCCTTCAACTTCAAAACAAATTTATAGAAGACAACAAAAAATATGGATTTGAAATGTCAGAGAATGAATTAGATAAGATACTATGGCAAAGCGAGAGAGGACAAATTAAAAAACTATATAATTTGTTTCTAGAAAGGGAAATGGAAAAAGAGGCAGTGTCAGAAGCTATGATTAAATGGGCAACAGATACAGGAAACATAATAACATATGATGAATGGAAGAAAGCCTGGGAAAATACAAATGCGTTCACAGCGTGCCTCGCACTGAAGGAAAATCACTTTAAGATTGTAAATCGATGGTACATGACTCCCGCAAAAATCAGCAAAATTTATAAGATCAAAGAAAATAACTGTTGGAGATGTGAAAAAGAGGTGGGCTCTCTTTACCACATGTGGTGGTCTTGCCCAAAGATAAAAAGATTTTGGACAAAAATTCATAAGAGAATGCAAGAACTACTTGGAACCCAATACGAGATGAGCCCCAAACTGTACCTGCTAAATATATTAACACCAATTGAAAGATCAATCATAAAACAATACTGGAGAATAATATTATATTTGGTAACTGCAGCGAGATTAGTCATTGCTAGAAGATGGAGAAGTAAGGAAATCCCACAAGTAACAGGCTGGTTGCTAAAAATTAGAGAAATGTGGGAAAGCGATAAACTAACCGGCTTCCTAAGGAAGAAAAATTATGATAAAATTATAGAGGAATGGAAACCTGTACAAGAATTTTGGAAAAAGACATGGAATTTAGACGAAAAACTTTGGTAAACAAGAAATAAAACTTAAGGAGGGATGGGGAGAGAAGCTTCTACTAGATATAAGGGAGATAGTAGGAGAATTAATAGTATAGAAGGAACGATATCGTAGAATGGAAGCAAAACACGTCTTTGATTAATAATAAAGCGGAAAATAATATATTTAAAGCTACCTATACTTGTATTGACATTTACATTGGAATTGATATGTATGTTATAATGGGTAGTTTATGGAAGTAATAACTGAAATAGGAGAAGAATCAGACTTTAGAGATAATTGAGGTAACGTGGAGAAATATTCAAATAATAAATGATTAACCCAGAGACGAACCAAAAGAGGAAGTTTAGGCGTGAATTAAGAGAGAGAGAAATGTAAGTGACTAGAAGGTATGAGAAAGTGTTTGGAAGAGATAAGAATGAGAAAAAGGAGTGAAGCAGAGAGAGGCAGTAAGAGAGTGTAAAAGGGAAAGAAAGAGGGAGGAGCGGAAGTAAAAGACAGAAAGAAATTAATTAATGTTCTTTATTCAAAAATAACCTCAAACACACACACACACACACACACACACACACACTGGCTTCAAGCAGTCACACAAGGCTAGCAAAGAAAGTAAGAAGTATTGGGATGGAAGAACAGAGTTTGGGATGATGGGTTATACTATACCTATCTGACGAGCAGAGATTTGTGTAGCAGAAGGTACTCAGAATGCAGTTCTGAGGGGCACACAGCAAACTGGCAAGTAATGAGGTGGGAGAAGCTGCAAACACTTTGGGGTGGTATTTATACTCGATATTCCCCCTGAAGGGGCATTTTGAGTGAAATACAATGTTTTCTGGAGTTTCCCATAGTTAGGCAATGGAAGTTTCAAATATGTTAACCATTGCTGATGGCTGAGGCATTAAGACAGATGGGTGTCAGGCAACCTTCTATTGTTTTAGGAAAGTTTTGAGAGAAAACCATTTTTGCAAGTCAAAGAGTGTTCAGCCACTTTGACTGTGTTAGTGAATTACTCACTTCCAAGTACATCCAGGAGAATTAGGCCATTTTCACCCTAACTTACCAGTCTGGGGGGAGGGGGGTTGCATAATTACTACATAGGCATGTCTTTTAGGAATTTGGGATGACCATTCCCATAGGTTTTCTGAGCACACCTTGAATCCTTGCATTTGGGAAACCCTGGTCTACTTCCAATTACATGGAAGGCCAATAAATAACCCAATTTATGAAATATAACCAATTGATGAATTATTGGAAGTGAGAGGGCATCAGGCCGGGCACCGGTATTGCAGTGAATGTTAAATCCCTGTACTCTTGACAATGGAATGTGGTAGTCTGGGCCATAATATGTGTCAGACTTGTCCATCCATGTGCTATGATAAGGGACCTTAAGTAAAGTGATTATTGTTACTGAAGGGCAGAAGAGGGAAGAATTATAGTCATATACAGCTTCTTGCCAATCAGGGCTCGCACCACCATTAGGCAGAGTACAACAACCTTGGCTATAGCTTCTGAAAAGCCTGCTCCACTCTGGTATGGTGAAGCATGCTAATCCTTGACAGTATCCATTCAATCAATCCAATCAATATCTCTGAGTGAAGGAAGAGAGGACTCATCATCATCATCAATCTTTTATTTCTATAGTACCATCAATGGGCATGGCACTTTACAAGAAAAAGAACAACAAAACAGTTCCCTGCCTCAAGCTTACAATCACTCTTTCATTTGCCTCAGGCATTAAAATATCTTGGGCCATCCCTGCTGGCAATAACATTTACATTTACCCGCCTTGAGCCTTGGGGAGAGGTGGGTAAGAAATAAAAATTGATGACAATGATGATGGTGGTGGTGATGGTGATGATGGTGATTAACTCAGAAAAATGTTTTGCCTTCTGTACTTCTGAGTACTAAGGACACAAGAATCTGTGCACATATGCATTATTTGCAAATAATGTAAGGAAAGGAGAATTGCATCGAAGTGTGGACCAATCCTACAGCTGAAGGCTCATGGGTGATGCATTCAGTACATGGCCAGTCTGCCTCTGTTTCTGTGCATGTGCACAGTTAAAAACACTTAGAAAAGTACCCTGCTGCCAAACAATATAAATCATTTGAACAAAGGAGGAACTGCACTAATATAGATTTTCTTTTTGCAGATTCAACATGCACACACATTACTGCTTGCAACTATATCCCTTTTTTGCAGTGTGGAAGATAATTATTGATGTGTCTTTTTCTTCCCTCAGGTGTAATGGTTGATAGTTTCCCCCCCCCATTTGTTTGCTGACTGTTGAAGTCGACTTCTAATGAACCACTAAGAACATTCATGGGTATTTAGCCAAGTGTTTAACCTCTTTTAAGTGAGCCTGTGCAAATAGATACATGGTAAATATTTAAAATCCTATGAATAAGCTTTACTCTAATCCCTATCAACAGACCTTGGACGTGAAGATGGGAGCACTATGCACTGCACTTTTCTAAGCGGTGTCCCTCTAATCTTAGTGGTGATGATACGTCTAATAGCTAATAATTAAAAAAAAAGATGCTAATGTTTGTTTTTTTTTATATCAGTAGCAAGGTTACTGTATCCCAAGTTGATGTGAATTTCTGATTTCAATAGCTATATCTAATCCTTAAATATAAATAGGCATTAAAAAAACCCTGTCTTGTCTATGAGAGGAAATTTTTGTACAAACATGGCCATCGTTACCTTCATGTTATAGTTAAATGTATCTGTTAAGTATACACTGTGTGAAGTACTTCCTTTTTTCTGCCCTGAATATAAATCAGCTTCAGTGGGTTCTGGAATTTGGAAGGAAGGTAGGATTAGCTCTGCTATAAGGGAAAGTGAGGTGGCTGCTTCAGGCTGCCTCAGGAAGCAGATGTTAGGAAAGGCAGTAGAACTTCTCTAATCTTCTAGTATATTTGGCATATTTTATATAACTTAATATGCACAATATATGTCAGGAACAGTGAACCATTTTTCTTTCTCCAAGGGCCTCATTCTTTTAGAACTAACCTGCTAGAACCCACAAACCAGTAGTGTGAGGGGCTGAGAAGTCAGCAGTATACATTATTAGATTCAAAAGCAGACAGGAGCACAGCAATTTATTTCTCTCCCAGGGGTGTAATTATGGGATAGACAAAATGAGGGCATTACCTTTCAGTAAAAATTCTGCCCACCAAGAAATTTTCCTTCAGTTCTCAAATTTCCAGCATTACACACAGGGAGGGGGGGAGGAGAGAAAGAGAGGAGATTATCAGATGAGGTGGAATGCAGGGGGGGGGAACACGCTCCAAACTGCGTCAGAAGAACAGGAGGCAAACAGGAAAGGCAACATTATCAGATACCCACGTCCTCAGCTGTTCCCAGGGCACAGCAGTGCCATGGACAAGGCTTCCATTTTTTTATTGATGGGGACAAGCCACCAATAAAAAGGGATGCCTTATTCATGACTGCACTATGTCTCTGGGATGCTGGAGGATGTCGTCGTCTGATAATCTCACCAGTTTTTGTTCTCGTTGTGATCTCCTGATGTGGTTTTTGCTGCTTCTGATAATCTCCACAGAGAGAAAGAGAGAGAGAGAGGGACAGAGGGGGAGAGAGGGAGAGAGAATGATTCACACCTAGAACTTTGTTGTGTGTGTTCACATTCTATTGGTAACTTTGTCTGCCCATTTTCTCTGAATTCCAAAACTCTATTTCTAAATGATCAGCTAAAGTGTTCATTAGTAAACAATTTAGAAATCTGGAAACTGAAGGAAATTTTCATTGCAGAGCAGAATTCCTATTGGTGGCAGTGCCCTTATTTTGACCCTCTATAGTTACACCCCTTTCTTCCACCTCCTTTCACTTTCCCCTCTTTCCTGTGTCCCCTTTCTCCCACTCTCCCTTCCTCTTCCTCAGAAGACTTAAAGAAAATGGACAAGTTGCTTTTGCTGGAGATTTAAACTGCTGATTTGCAGAGGTCTTTTGAAATTACATCAAAGGCCACTGGTTTCCCACACAATTTAGATAGTTCTGGATCAGCAAGTGCTAGTTCTAAACATGGGTCTTCTTTTGATGTGAGTTCTTGGTATTGCAATGTCAAATATTCATGTGCAGTGGTTTGTGCCAGGGAAACTGCTTGAAGATGTTGGGAAGTGAATGAACATGATTTTTTGTTATATATATAAAAAACCCTCTGGTTTAGGCACTGAAGTAGTAGTTCAGATAGTCTCACAATAAAAGTTAACACACAATCAGAAAGTTTGACTGAAAAAGTCAAGTCAAAAGCAGTTCTTCTGAGGTGTTGTGAAGTTTTTTTAAAAACCCACTATCTGTGGCTTTTGTTAAGTGTAGTCTTTCATTTACACACCCAAGTATTTCTTTGATGGTGCAGATAAAATACACACTGTGCTCACAGCAGCCAATACCTGCATCACACTCTCCTGGACCCTAGTTGGCCACTGAGCATTTTGGCACTTTTATATTTAGACCAAGGTGAGGTGGAAGGATTGCCATTAGGGACTATGTACAGACAGAGGTAGCAAGGTGGGACATTTAAATCCACTTGCATTTCTCTCTCTGCTGTCAGTTGGTCTTGTCTATTATTCCCCAGGGGTGTGGGACCAATGAAAAGGCAAGACAGCAGTTTACAGCTAGCTGCTATGTTTGATAACTATTCTTCTGGGACAAACTGGTGATGATCAGACCTCCTGCTTCATCTGAATGTCTAAACAACTGCACCTTAGGTCTGGACTCCATACCTAAAGCAGTGTGGAACAAGGCCTGGTCACATTAACATCACCACCAGGACTTAAGACCTGGGCAGGGCAGGCCACAGATCTCATGTCTATTCCCATATTCTCATGAGCAAATTATCACTGAATGTCCTGCTCCAAGCAGAACACAGGCAGAACACTTAGGTGCAAGTGCTCCTCCTGAAATAAAGGTTTGAAGGCAGTGATCAGGTGATCAGGCAGTGATTCCTACAAACTGAGAGGTCCTGCCAGTCTCCCTCTGCATAACCTATATGAGGCAGACTCCAGTAGTTCCACTGAGCATTTTTCTTATTTTTTGTCCTGTCCTTACTTCTCTTTCCCCTTCTCCACCATCATGCATGTTAGTTTCAACAACCAAAGTTTCTTCTAACTCATTATTCCCCAAATAGTAAGTCAGTTTCAAAGTAAGCATTATAGCAGTGAACAACACAAGGTAACCTTTATTAACAGCAGATATCACCTTGGGAAGGTGTGAATACATATACTGTTTCTGAAGGGGAATGCTAACTTTAACTTTAAGGATTAGAGTCACAAAGGTGTTAAGTTTCTTTTTCCACCTTGAGTCAACACATATTTGTGGGGGCAGATGTGTGCCTGCTTCATTGTTAAGGACTTAGGTGGTCCTTCAGCCTCTATTTCCCACAGGGCAGTCCTTGAAATAAATGCTTCAAAAGTTTGTCAATGGAAAGAACTACAGACCACTTTAATCTGATTGAACAAACTGAGCCTGTGGATGCTCATTCCAAGTGACAATAAATCTTTGCCACTACCTCTCTCTTGCTCATCTCTTCCCACTATATAACTATTGAAGTGAAGATATGCATCTTCCCCCTTTTGAAACAAAGGAAGTTTTGGGAGGGAGGTCAGGAGTTTGTGTATGGCTGAGAGGACTGTGAAATGAGATAATGGTTGCGGGCAAAAGTCAGTCATACTTATACTTTATGTGTGTCAGTGTTTAGACTTCACATCTGAACTAATTTTACCTGAAAGAAAAGCAAGGCAAATTGCTGCAAAAGGGTGTTATTCTATAGCAGTCTTCTTTTGTGATACATTTGTAATCCTTTCTGGGTCAGCAAAGAACACCTCTCCTTTGACCTGAGAGCGACTGGCTTTTCCTTGTCTAACACCATTCCCAACTGTCAGCAGGCCTGCTAAATAATTTTCTTTATGGGTTTTACTTCAGTGCTTTGCCTGTCAAAATTCTTTCTTCCTCACTGGTGATGTGTCCCAGCCATGTCAAACTTTGTTACCTTTCCGTGTGTTAGACCACAATGCCCTCCACAGTTTCTTCACCCAGTGATAACTGAAGTTATACTTCACTTATCCTATCTGTCAAACCATTTTATGGCTTCATCTTTCAATGGCTTCAAGATTTTCCTTTGGTTTGTGAACTGTTATGACTGTTACATATTTTTGCTGTGATGAGAATTCTTCATTTAGTGTCCTGCATTCCAACTCTTGATAAGGTCCGTGGCTTTATGATTATTTACTTCATTGTTCATATTAATAATTTCAACTCATTTCAATATACATTTGTCATTCATATTTCACTTTTCCTCACAACAGTCCCATATTATTGACAATAGTTCAGGACAATGTTTTTGTTATGATCCCTGTTTAATTTTACATGTGTCTCCTCAGAAGTAAGTCCCATTGAGATCAGTGGGGCTTGTTCCTTGGTAAGTGAATGCAGAACTGTAGTCTTAATTTATTATCCTTATGAGACCATTGTTACCCAAAGAGGTGGGGGTGCTTTAGTGTCCCACTCATTATATTAATATTTGAGGGAATTATTATTAACTCAAATAGAATGCTGTGAGAGGTAGGTAAATTTGGGACCTTTTCACCTATGTATACCAGTACTAACTGCAGAGAACTCCAGCATAAAATGAAATAAAATGTTTTTATTGGAAATAACACAAAAAGCATTCATTCACCACAACACATGCTCACAAGAATCACCAAGGCTAACAAAGATTTTAGGGCAGAAAGGTTGGATAGAGGAACAGATTCAGGAAACAGAGTAATAGTTACCAGTCCCAAAAATACTCTACGGTGAACTCGCCATGGGTCAGCGTAAGAAGGCTGCTCCAAAAAAAGCGATACAAAGACTCCCTGAAACAACATCTCAGGCTCAGCCAAATTGATCACCAACAATGGTCCACCCTGCCCTCACATCGGGAGGCATGGAGACGCACTATCCACAATGCTGCAGCCTTATTTGAGAACTCACGCTGAACAAGTCTTGAAGAGAAACAACAACACAGAAAGAATCACAACCCAAAAACATCACCGAAGGAGACCTTCTGCTGTGCTTTCTGCAACCGGACTTGTTTATCTCGGATTGGCCTTTTTAGTCATCAGCACGCTTGCAGAAAGCGCGGGATGAGTCCTTCCTGAATCTTCGTTTGCAAAGAAAAGCCAGAGAGAGAGAGAGAGAGAGAGAGAGAGAGAGAGAGAGAGAAAGAGAAGAGTAGCAAAGTACTCAGATCAAAATCTGAGGATGACACTGGATGTTCTGATCCAGGGGCACACCAACAGAGAGAGTGTCCACGTCTTGTTTACATTGGCACATGTTCCTATTGTTTAGGCTGGGATATTTATAACCCATTTCATGCCTCGGAGGCACATTTTGCCTACAGCAATGACTGAATGACTCCCCCAAGAGATGAAACAAAGGAGAACAAAACTCTACCGATTGTCTACGATGGCTGGGTGATAGGAACTGATTGGTCTATGACAACTTTGCATTGTAGGATGGGAGAGGGTATCAAGGGATATTTCCTGGGATATTTGGGGTGTGTAGGTCACTTTATTGTTTAAGATCTGCGACTCATCATGAAGGGCCCAAGAAGGGATTAGCACATTCCTCTGTAATAGGGTTTTTTCCCCTAGGGTCCCTGCTTAATCCTAGCTTGGGTATGTTTTTGCTAAAATATGTTTAAGACACCTTCCCATGTCCTTGTGACCTTCATTTGACCTCAGTTTGGCTCACACCAGTCTACTAGACCCCTGAAGTGTCCAATATTTACAATTAAGAGAGGTAGAGCATAGTAGGGTATGATAACACCATGGTGGCTTACCATTTTATTGCAGTTAAATCAAGAAACAAGTAACGTTGGTAGCTTTCAAGTTTATTTCTTAGTTAATGTTCTTTCCAACAAACAATCATACCACATTACTGTGTTTTCCCCTATACTTAGAGGTATGCATAGATACATTTATGCATCAACCCACTGCATTTGTAGTCTTCCTCTTAGAATGATAATGGCCTGCTGTATAAGTGTTTTCCCTTAATAACAGAAATATTTTAGCACTCAGGATATAAACTAATCAATCCCTAATGCCTAATAATAATATATATATTGGGGAGGGTATAAAATTCAAAGTTTAAGTACTTTAAAAGGGAAGTATGCCAGTTTGTTCTAAAAGAAGGCTTGAGCAGGTTCAAACAAATTGCATAAATTGTACATATAAATGTAATGCCGTTTTTAGATTATGTGGATTGTTATCAGACCCATTTGCCTGTCTCTGTTAGAGGAACATAAATCCAGGAAGTAGTTTCTCAGTGCAGGGGCATGTTATAGAGAAATAGTTTATTTAGAAAACCTATGCCCAGTACCAAAGCAACACATTTTGCTGCCACCCTGTGTCCCCGTTCCATGTACACAAGCCAGCTGTATTGATGCTTCAATTTTTTTTTTTCTTTAACACTGGCAGTGAAAGAGCATAACCTGAAAATCAAGCTAATGTAGGGAGCTCAGGATGAGTTATATGCAGAGGGGGACAACTGTGCAGTCTAGATCCAAGAGGCTGCCATTACTGCAAAACAGCTAATGGTACATGAGACAATCTCCTATCCTACTGGTTGAACAGATCTGCTTATATCCCACCCTTCTTCACCCACTTAACTCAAAGTGGCTTATAGAAAATATAACCTCACAATCACATAAACATAGTCAAATTGCAAAGTATCATACTCTCTCTCTCTCTCTGGCTTTTCTTCGCAAACGAAGATTCAGGAAGGACTCATCCCACACTTTCTGCAAGCGCGCTGATGACTAAAAAGGCCAATCCGAGATAAACAAGTCCGGTTGCAAAAAGCACAGCAGAAGGTCTCCTTGGGTGATGTTTTTGGGTTGTGATTCTTTCTGCGTTGTGGTTTCTCATAAAGAGAGAGGTATTAAAACAGCAATCCATGGGAAAATGTAACCATGCTTCCTGGAGCATGTCTTAAGCAACTGCCTAAAAGAGTATAGAGTTGAAGTCTGAAAGATGCGTCTGGAAGGAGACACTACAGATAGACCTGGAAGGAGACACATGGTAGGAAAAACAACAGAGATGACCTAGCTGGCAATAGTTGGTGGCTAGGATCTAATATAGATCAACCAGAGCCTGGAAATTACAGGAAAGGACATAAACTTAGAATTAAAGAATTTTAAGCCCATGAAGTTTGTTGAGTTCTAGAACTGGACTGAGCTCATAGGCTTCCCACCAAGAATTCTGCTCCTACTTCTCCCATGACATTCCATCATATGATTTTGGATGGGTAGGATGGATTTTTTGCTGTTGTTACACAGTTGGGACTGAGAAATCTTTGCTCATCTTCTGCAAATAACCCACAGATGTATGTACCAGTAGGTTTATATTCATCTTATGCCTTTCCTTTCTGTAAGGTAACCAGGTTTCAAAGCCAGTATTATAGGACCCAACAGGAATCACCCATAAGACAGGAAAGGAATCAACCATTAGAGGATAATGAAAATATCTGACCATGACTCACTATACCCTAAATATAATAATTAAATTAGAAGTGCTGAAGATTAACCTGTTTCTACAGGACTACACAACTTTTCTGAAATCTGTCCAGTTTCACTGCAAGTTATTATAAGCAGACTGCTTATAGAACTCAGTGCATTCTTTTACTTTGGTCTATATTCCCTTCTAGCATGAGCATTTCAGGTTAAAAGAGTATCTAGTTTACTTAGGCCAGTGTTTGATTCAATAGTAAATTTAATGTATCAACAGAACTGATTTTATTTCTGCCTTAAGGAAAACCTAAAAGCAGTACTGACTTTGGTTCTGTTTAACAGTGTTTGACAGCCCCTAAACCTGAAGAAGAATCAAAGTTGACATTTTAGAACAAAATAGTAGAGCACTTGACTGAGCCAATAAATGGTTGCAGCTGGGACACATCTTTGGTTGTGGTGAAGGAAACATCAGTGTGGTTTCAGTGGCAAATAACCTTAGATAGCTAGTTTTTGCTTTAAATTGTGCACAGGTGATATGGCATAAACCATTTGGAAGAGAGGCTTACTATTGTCAAAAAGATATTTGGAGTAATTGTTTCAAGATAGTTGTTAGATCCAAGGCAGCTTGGAGATTAAGCTCACCAAGCAATCTCCTGAAGGCTGTGGCAGGTCATGTTCTTTACATGCCACTTACCTACTATATGTATCATCTCTCCTAACAAGCATCTTCAATTCTGCACTGAAAAATAAGAGGTTTGCCTTGTATGTAGCACAGGATCAGATAAAACTAGGATTTAATAATTTGTGAAATTTAAAGTGGATGAAGCAACATAATTAAAATTTTAACAGGTCAGAATCTGGAATCTGTAAAATGTAGGGACAGATGTTTGAAGAGTCTGCAGAGAATGGTAATGTGAAGAATGTGAAGAGGTGTCTAAAGTCCTAAGGTTCCTCTGAATTGGTGAGCTTTGTTCATTCCTAATTCAATGGCAGATGACTGGAAAATACTCATCACTGGCGGCAGCAGAACTGGTAATAGTAGCTGTAGTTCTCCCAATAGCTCTAATATCACACCAAGTTCTAAAAACATTTTTATATCTAACAATACAATCAGCCATATTATATTACTGCATATCTGAAATCCCATGAAGTAAATTCAGATATATCACTTGAAGCCAGTGGTATCCTTTCACAGTTCATACAAAAACTTCCCAATATGAGAATTGATACAAATATTTTTTTAAAAAAAGGAAACCATTGGAAGTTTGCTACAGTATTTTAGTTCATATATGCATGAGTTACTACAGATTCCTCTTTTGTTTCCTTTATGTTATATTTTAGACAGAGCAGAGACCTAGGACAATATCACACAAGCCCAGTTGTCACTGCAATTGTGTTTGCAAAGTGAATGGACAGAAACTAGTTTGGCAGCCCTCAGTATTGCACGTCCCTTCAATAGTGCACCTGGGACTGTTTCAGGCACTGACAGTTCCTTGGCTCTCTTTCAGACTCTCCCTTAACCCCTCCTCCCTGCCCTATTGCCCTACCCAGCATTTCTTTGATTTTTTTAAAAAAATGTTTAGTTGTAATGCAATTTGGCAATTATGGCAATGCAATTTAGTGAAATAAAGAAAAGGAAGGAAAATGGGGAAAAAAGAAAACCAGCCTGCTTGGGGATAGCAAGAGGGAGATGGGAGGGGGAGAAAGGAGGAGCCTGAGACCAAGTGACTGCCCAGTCTCAGGACTGCAACTGGAGAAATTTATTGCACATGAGGATTCATGGCACAGCAGCATGATTAGGAGCTTATTGATGGGTGCTCCCCCTCAATGTCAAGGGAAGCCCTAATCATGCTTTGGAGGCACAGCAACAATGATCTGGAGGTGACATCATGTGATAAGTATCACCAAAGGCATTAGTATCCAGCTTTAATTCTGCTTGAAAAAGCTCATGTGATAAAGTCCTAAGAATAATGGGAGGGAATATGGTAGGTCATCTAGTTCACCTTCAGCTAAAGCAAGAAATTCGCTTCTAAACTATCCCTATGAGATAGCCATCCAACTAAGTTAAAAACCTCCCATGAAGAAGATGTCACCATCTTCCGAGGCAGTTTGCACCACTTTCAAATAGCTCTTCCTATCAGAAAGTGGGGTGTGATTTTTGGGGCATAATATTTAGTCAAAATCTCCTTTCTTGTAATTTGAATCCATTGACTCAGGCTCTATCCTTTGGAGCAGCAGATAACAAGCTTGCTCTATCATCAACACAACAGCTCTGCAAATATTTGATGATGACTTACATACTACTTCTTAATCAACTCTTCTCTGGACTAAATCTATCCAGGTTCAATCTGTAGATTGATGACACTGTTATTACTTTTTATAATGATGGCAACGGTAGTAATGATAATACAAGTAGCATCTTTACAAAGCACTGGTTTACAGTTGAATCTCCATAAGAACACAGGCTTTCCTGTGAAGGTTAGCAGTTGGATAGAACATGCAGAAAAAAAGAAAGAGAAGGTTACTTTCCATTGGTTTCTTATGTTTCCTTTCATTGAAGAATTGCCAGTAGGAATATACAAATGTGTTAATTTCTATTTCTGCTTGTATCTCATTTTTCCAGTCCATAGTTTGTTCCATTCCACTTATGTACGAGTAGGCAGCTTTTTCTTTTTTATAAAGTCCACATAAACTGTTATGCACACTTTTTTTGCAAGCAGTTTTCCTTTTCTATAATTCTTTTTTTAAAAATTATCCCACAAACATGCATTTTTGTGTGCACTTTACCTTAACATATGCATCTTCATATCCACTTTTGATTTGGAGTGTAGTATTGCACATTTCTGAGAAATTGAACACCAAAGGATAACTATGGTCTCATTTGCATATTGAGCAAGGCAGTGCTAATTTGGCACATTTGTAATCAAAATACAAACTAAAATAAATATTCCCTGATCCCTAATTTCATTATAAACTGTATTTGGATTGATGTTCATCTTGATTAACCAGAAATAACCAGATTCAGATTGATTTCTGCTACATTATTCATGCATATAATATAAAAGTATACAAGTAAGTCACATAATCAACATAAATAAAATAGCATGTGTTTTATTAAAAAAGGGGGGAAAGGGTTGACATGGTGAAGGATGGATTGCTCCAGAGTACTAAAGTGCTTTGAAGGTAGTCCACCTATTGGCTCCTATCTTACACTACTGCTTTAGCAATTATTCATTTTTTTTATCTCATTATGTGTACAGGTATCCGCAAGGGATATGTTCTTGGAGTTACTGTGGATACATGAAACCATGGATAATAGCAAACCCTATTGAAATGAATGACTTGCTGGAGGATCTAGAAATGCTTAGAAAAAACTTTTTTTAATGTGGATAAGTGAAACCATGGATACTGGTCCCATGGGTACGGGGATTGACCTGTACTGTGGGTTTTTTAATGCTTTAAGCTGGTCACTACCTTGGGGGATCTTTTTGAAGCTAAAAGGTAGACTTCAATTTTTCTAAATAAATAAACAAGATAAAGAGTTTATTTAAGATGATTTCCACCATAATTTATCAATTTAAAATGGAACAGTTATGAGCCACTAAGGTATCTCAGCATGCTCTCATTTTGATTTAGACATCTCTCTCCATCCTGTCCTCCTTTTGACCATTTCTGACACTTCTCCCCTTTATGTTGCTTACTGGAGAAGAGAACTAAGAAGGGCACAGGCGGTAGTGCAGAAATGCTCTTGTATACGTATCAGAGGCATCAGAAGGTCATGAGCTGAACTTCAGTTTTTATCACTAGACTGAAATGAAGATGCTGCTATGATACCCAGTCCTGCTGCTTGCGGACCCAGACCGTATGTTCCCAATCCCGCCCTACTAATAAAGACACATACTACTACAAGCTGTCTTAACAAAATGCATTGCGTACGTGATAAACATAAGAGATTAGGTACTTTTTAAGACAAGCCTTACTGCACAAGAAGACTCCAGGAGAGGTTCAGCACTGTCGTGCAACAGGGGGTCCTTTTCAGACACTGCCATCCCTCTCACGACATCGTCCGTGATAGTTCCAGGTCCCATCTACAGCAACCGTGCCATTTTTTACTCAAGGAAGTTGTCCGTGAGTAAAAAATGCAATGATTGCTGTAGATGGGACCTGGAACTGTCTCAGACAATGCCATGAGAGGGATGGCAGCATCCGAAAAGGACTCCCTGCTGCGTGACAGTGCCAAACCTCTCCCAGAGTCTTCTTGCACAGTAAGGCTTGTCTGAAAGAGTCCTAGGTATAGATTAGTATGTTGAATATTGGCAATAAAAGGCCACAACTTGCTAATGACTACAAATGGTTGGCACTATCGCATCGGTATGGATCCCTTCATTGCCCAACCCTGTGTTGGCCAATGGACTGCTGTTGGTTGCTACCAACCCACTCTTGCAGGAGAGAGTCTTGGCCAAGCCGCCCTGCTCAACACTCACTCCTCCCCTTAAAACAAGGTTGTTAAAGTGGGGAGAGGGTCTCTGTGAACTTGGACTTGGACTTGAACTTGATGGAGACCCCGTACTCCCCACGTACCCGGATCAGGGGCTATACCATTCACCTAGCAAATTGTGACTGAAAGATACATGCATAAGATACACAAAACCTGATCCCTAATGGGAGGGTGAGCAGGTTTCTGGCTCCTTAGAGCCAACTGCAGAGCCTGCAGCAGGGGCTGGCTTATATACCGGCCCCCCGAACCCAGACCCTGTGTCATCCAGCTGCACCAGAACTGCGGCCGGAAGTCCCTCCCCCCATCAGGCAACAGCCAATCAGGTTAGGGAGGCTCACCCTGGTTGGTCTACTATTCTTGCACCCTTCTTCCCAGCCTCAAAGTATGCTGGGAAGAAGAAGCGAAGACGGAGGCCCCCATGCCAGGCCATATGGCTTTGGGGGCTGCCAGCGGGACTCAGGGTGCTGGCTGGGCCACAAAAGGCCCACTGGGGAAGGCCAGTAAGCCCACTTCTTCTTGCTATCAGCCTCACCTGATGCAATGATCTAAGAGCGTGCCATTAACTGCAATGAGTTCAGCAATTTCTGAGCCATCTTCACCTTGGTACAGTCCCAGGTGTCTAAGTGGGTGCACAACCAGGCCTAGAAACATTTCTGTCTTAGGACTTTATCAGACGTTTCAAAAATGGCATCGTAAGAATGCCAAATTAACAGGAAAGGGCACACATACCAGATGACGTTATCTGGAGGAAAGGGCATTCCTTTTTATTGGCCAAGACACCAATAGATCTGATGCGGTATTGCCAGCGTTTGAAACTGTGCACTATTTTTGTCTTGTGCTTTCAGCATCAATGGGCAGTCCTGCCAGAACACTTACAGGTGAGAATGTGAAAGCCAGTTAGGGGATGCTCTTTTTATGAACTTCCCCAGTTTACTTTTAAGTTTTAAAGTGTGTTTCTATGCTTGTGTGTACATTTTGTGTCTTTATTTTGCTGTATTTTTTAATTTTAGCACACTCACATCTTCTCGCCAGTATCGGTGAGATCACAAATGAGGAAGTAAACAGATCTCCATTCATGCCCCGGTAATTCTTGGGCTGCTTTTTCTCACAGTACAGGTGAGTTTGATGAAAAGGGTTATTGTGCTGGGACAAGTACACTGTTAGATTTTGGTGTGACAGAAATGTTTTTGAAGATTAGTCTGATAAATCCTTAGAATTTAAAATGTATAGGATAGCTGCTTATGTACTGGCAAATATAATAAAATATGCTTGGGGGGGAGGCAAAAAAGAACACAGAGTGATAATTCACCTATGCTTATATATATGCACACACACACACACACACAATAGGAAATGTAACTTAAATAGACACACAATGTATCTCACCATGGTAGGGGACACTGTGCTTATGTAACTGCTGTTGCTCCTTTTATTCTGCTATCTTCACCCTGCTAGAAGTTTAATCATGCTCTCCAGGCCTATGAGGTTGAAAGTGCCATGTAATTTGTAACAAGGTATGTTTGGTAATCCACGAACTCCTTGTGAATTCCTGCACAGAACCCGTTGCTTAACCCAACGGCGGCCTGCTGTGACGCGTTCAACAACCTCTTTGCAGATAAAATATCTCAGATAAGAGCCGACTTAGATGCCAGTAATTTGACAGAAACAATTGACGAGGTGTCCAGCAACTCCATTGATGTAAGTTTACTGGATCAATGTCAATCTGTAAGTACCAAGGACATGGACAAGCTATTTGGTAGGGTGAGGAAGACGACCTGCCCTCTCAATCCTTGCCCTTCATGGCCGGCCATCCGGGGGGGGGTGCCTTGATGGTGTTCCTTAAGGACATCATCAATACATCCCTCAGAGAAGTGTGTGTTCCATCTTGTTTAAAGGAAGCGGCTGTTAGGCCGCTCCTGAAAAAATCTTCCCTTGGCCCCCTGGACATGAACAACTATAGGCCAGTTTCTTTGTTACCATTCTTGAGCAAACTAATTGAGAGGGCAGTTACCCTTCAACTCCAAGTGGTCTTGGATGAAACCGATTATCTAGACCCGTTTCAAACTGGCTTTAGGGCAGGATTTGGAGTTGAGACCACCGTGGTTGCCTTGACCGATGACCTGCATCTAACCATCGACAGGGGTAGTGTGACCCTGTTGATGCTTTTAGACATCTCAGCGGCTTTCGATACGATAGATCATAGCATCCTCTTGGATCGCTTGAGTGGGTTAGGAATCGGAGGCACTGCGCTCCAGTGGTTCCGGTCCTTCCTCTCGGGCAGGTCCCAGAGGGTGTTGCTCAGGGACAGCTGCTCCAGCAGAAAGGAGCTCACTTGTGGCATTCCACAGGGCGCCATCCTGTCCCTGATGCTGTTTAACATCTATATGAACCCGCTGGGTGAGATTATTCGGAGCTATGGGGCTGGGTGTTATCAGTACGCGGATGACACCCAAATCTATTTCTCCTTATCCCGATCATCAGCCTCGAATTTTGATGGTGTCTCTCCTCTTAATGATTGTCTTAAAGCAGTAATGGGCTGGATGAGGAAAAACAGATTGAGTTTAAATCCAAACAAAACAGAGGTGCTCACGGTAGCGGCCCCAAAACCAGGAGTTGGGTTGCAACCTCCTGTCCTGGACGGGGTCACGTTCTCCATTAAGGACTGTGTTCACAGTCTGGGGGTGCTCCTTGATTCATCACTTCAGATGATGAGTCAGGTGAATGTGACGGTCAGGAGCACCTGTTATCAGCTTCGGCTGATACACCAACTGCGCCCTTTCCTGGAAGTAAGGGACCTCAAGACTGTGGTGCACGCTCTGGTAACCTCTCATCTAGATTTCTGCAATGCACTCTACATGGGGCTACCCTCATGCTTGGTCTGGAAACTTCACTTGGTACAAAATATGGCAGCCAGAGTGCTCTCGGGAACATCTCAGAGAGACCATATAAATCCAGTATTAAAATTTCTCCACTGGCTGCCTATCAGTTTCCGGGCCCAGTATAAGGTGTTGGTTATTACCTTTAAAGCCCTAAATGGCTTGGGTCCAACTTATCTCAGGAACCGCCTCCTCCCATACAATCCTCCCCGCACACTCCGGTCCTCTGTGAGGAATTTGCTTCAGCCACAAAAAATCTAGGCTGTCTGCAACCTCCCAGAGGGCCTTTTCGGTAATCACCCCCAAATTGTGGAATGACCTGCCGAATGAGATCCATCAGATGTCAAGCCTGAGTAGCTTTAAAAAAGCACTAAAGACGGATCTCTTTCGGCAGGCCTTTCCTAATTAGATCCCAGCCTCAGGAGCTCCTGGCCTCTTTTAGTCTGCTGGCCATTTATTGTATTTATTGATTTTAAATGTGATTTTAGATTAGCTGCTTTTTAATGTACATTTGTTTAATATATTTTTATGGGGGAGGGTGTGGATGGGTGGTGTTTAGGGATTTTTATCTGTATTGTATTTTAATTTTTGTAAGCCACCCTGATTGTTTTAATAGATGGGTGGGGTATAAATAAATATTATTATTATTATTATTTCTGCGGAAAAGGGGAACTGCCATCATATCTCCGAGATGTACGGTAGTCATCATCACCCTGTACAAGAAAAAAGGGGCAAAATCTGATTGCTCAAACTATCGAGGCATAACACTGCTCTCTATTGCTGGAAAAATCCTTGCAAGGATACTCCTGAACAGATTAGTTCCTGCTATTCCACAAGAACTTCTTCCTGAAAACCAATGTGACTTCAGAGCCAGTAGGAGTATTACAGATATGGTATTTGCCCACAACTGCAAGAGAAATGTAGAGAACAGAACAAGGGTCTCTATGTAACATTTGTCGACCTCACCAAAGCCTTTGACAGTGTGAGTAGAAAAAGTCTGTGGCAGATCCTGGAAAGACTAGGATGTCCCCCCAAATTCCTTAAAATGATTATCTTGCTACATGATGGCCAGCACAGTCAAGTCAGATATGGTGATGCTCTTTCAGAGCCCTATCTAATAACTAATGGAGTGAAGCAAGGTTGTGTTCTTGTTCCAACTTTATTTACAATCTTCTTCAGCATGGTGCTCCAAAGGGCTATGGCAGAGCTTGAAGAAGACGACAGCATTTATAAACGTAAACGTATTGATGGTAGCTTGTTTGACATAAGCCATCTGAGGTCTCGCACTAAGACTCTAAACTATCTAGTCCGTGAGCTGCTCTTCTCTGATGATGCTGCCCTTGTTGCCCACACAGAAGCACCTCTGCAGCACCTAACATCTTGCTTCACAACAGCTGCAGAGCTGTTTGGGCTGGAAATCAAACAGAAGAAAATGGAAGTTCTTTACCAGCCTGCACCACAGAAAGAAACACCATCATCCCCACATTGCTGTCAGTAAATCTGTGCTCAAGTCCGTTCAGCAGTTCACATACCTGGGAAGCATCATCTCCTCAGATGTCAAGATTGACAAAGAGATCGATCACAGATTAGCAAAGGCATATAGTGCATTTGGAAGACTTTACAAAAGAGTCTGGAGTAATAAATACCTGAGGCGAAGCACAAAAATCAGTGTGTATAGAGTCATTGTACTGTCTATTCTCCTTTATGGATCTGAAACATGGGTCACCTATCGCCACCACCTACGACTCCTCAAACGCTTTCATCAGAGCTATATACGCACTATCCTAAATATACACTGAACTGACTATGTGATGAATGTTGCTGTCCTTGAGCAAGCAGGGATCACTAGCATTGAGGCCATAATAATGAGAACAGAGCTGCGCTGGGCAGGGCACATTTCTAAGATGGAGGACCATCACCTCCCAAAAATAGTACTCTACGGTGAACTCGCCACGGGTCAGAGTAAGAGGGGTGCTCCAAGAAAGTGATACAAGGACTCCATGAAACAACATCTCAGGCTCAGACAAATTGATCACCAGCAATGGTCTGCCCTGGCCTCACATCGGGAGGCATGGAGACACACTATCCACAATGCTGCAGCCTTATTTGAGAACTCAAGCCGAACAAGTCTTGAAGAGAAATGACAACAGAGAAAGAATCACAGCCTGGAAACATCACACAAGGAGACCTTCTACTGTGCTTTCTGCAACCGGACTTGTTTATCTTGGATTGGCCTTTTTAGTCATCAGCACACTCACAGAAAGCACAGGATGAGTCCTTCCTGAATCTTCATTTGTGAAGAAAATAGAGAGAGAGAGAGAGAGAGAGAGAGATGTTTGGTAACTTGTTACTTTTTACTTGTAACTGGAAGAGTGTTGCATTTTTGCCTGCAATGCCAGGGCAGTAAAAATTTGAATACTATTTTGAAAATATTCGGGGCTGGGGTTAGAAAAACATGTTTATTGAGTTTTGAGAAACCCTGACTAGAAGAATCCTGGACTGATGAGCAGCTTTGAAATTTGGAACTTATGCTACATAAATGTCACGTTTGGTTGTTTAGTGCAGAAAACAGTTTTTTTTTGTACAGGAAACATCATCATCTGTTCAGAAATGTTCTTTTCTGTGTAGTAAATGCTTTTTCCTATAGAAAAAATATGTTGCAGTTAGAGACCTACATTGCTTATAATTCACACATGGGTGTTTTGCATGGAAAACAGCATTTTCTGCATAGGAAACAGGGAGAGGGAGAAGGGTACATATTTTTTAAAAATGAGCTTCACTACAGACTCAGTTTAGTTGAAAATCTGAAAAAAAAAATTGAAGGTTAGCATGGTATCCTCCCTTTTGCCCAAATGAAACAGACTACTGCCACTGTCAGAAAGAAAAGAAAATATAAGTAAGAATGCATGGTGACCAATGGAGTGGTGGTGGAAAATGCTACTTTTCCAGATTTTGAAATGGAGGAGTGTCCTTTTTAAACCTTTGAATGGGGGGTTCAAAACTAGAGTCTCCAGTTTTGAGTAATTCATTGCATAATCCAATTATAGTTTCAACTACATTTCCATTTTAATGAAGGGGGTTAGTTTGCACAAATATAAGTCGTGTTCGTTTTCATGTTTCTATTCTAATTGTAGGGCAAAACTAGATTCAGCCCTCAGAAAACTATGTAGTTTCAGAATTTTCTGCTATAGCAGCAATGCAAGTTTGTTCTATGTCTAGTGTATATCTTCATCTAGGGAATACTAGACTAGCTGTTACTGCATCCTTAACTGAAGGAATGCATTCAACATTATTTTGATCAGGAAAACAAGGATAATATTACAGTTTGACATTCTAAAAATAATAATATTGCAATTAGAGATGTTCTTTTAATGACATCACATTTATTAACTGCAGTCCCTACAAACTGATCCAGTGATTTCGTTTCTATACTTTTCTTTGTTAAGAAAAAAAATTGAAGACTAAAACTAGAATGTTTTACTCAGAACATGGAAAGGCATGTTATGAATATGAGGTATCCTGGAGAGTTACAGTGTTATAAGAATAAGAATAATAATACTTAATTATTTATCACCCACCTTTCCCCTCAGGATAGGGAAACAGAAATAAATTGAAGGTAATTTTAACAGGTAAAAGAACCAACGGCTAGGTCACATGCATGGTTTTACAATGAGAATTCCATTGTGTTATGCCTACCTGAGTCACATAGGTGATACCAGTCCTAATTTAATCTGATTTATCCCCTTGAACTGAGAAAAGCAATATTTTCAGAAAAAGTAAATGCTCAGCATGTGCATTTTCAAATTAAACAGAAAGCACTGCATATTGTAAAATATTTTCATCCAAGCACACTTTTTAAATATAGCATTGTATTGTTTACCATATGAGATATTTTTCAATAGCATTTCTTGCTGAGAGAAATCATTGTATCTGAAAAAAAAGCAGTGGAAACCTGTCAATAATACCCATATGTCCTATAATTTTTTATATATATATTTCTTTCATGGTATGTAATGCTTCATCAGTTCTCTTAATCCTGACTTCAGTTCACGTTGCCATTCTGAAACAGCTCACTGAACAGTAATTTATCTCTTGGCTGGGCATAACAACCACAACTACAGGTTATTTTGGGTGCAGGGATTTGCATTGCATAAACTGTATTTTGAAAATCATTTTCAAATAAGATTAATTTGTGATAGGGATGGTATTCCTCTATTTTTAGAAGCAGCCTATCAGCCACTTGAGGCCGACTCTTGAATGCTTTCTTGAGTATCTGACAGAATCTCCTCCATTTGAGGATTAGAAAGAAGGATGCCACAGGAGAAAGAGGGGGGGGAAACATTTCTCTTTATTTGTTTTAATACCTATTTAAAATTGGCAATGAAAAGATAATGACATAGTGTGTTCTAGCCAAATATTTCAGTTGTGCTCCAGATTATTTGTATTTCTTTTCAATTAGGCTGACTGCTTTAGCATGGGAAGAGATTACTGTTCCTGCATGCTGAAAAGATATTAACAATTAAAATAGCAAGAAAACGAGGGGGCTGGGTCATGTACTGAAGGATTATTTTTGTTTTCTGTGAAAAATGACTGGAAGATTCTTATTCTATCATTTCAATGTTTGTCATTTAGCAAAAATGGTTACATGTCAAACAATTAATGTTATTATGCAAAGTGGTGGAAGAGGAGGGGTTTAAAAATATCTGCCTCTGTGTTGTGGAACAAAAATAAAACCGGCTTCTCACAAGTCTGTACTGAGCCATGTACACTGAGCTCTTCGGTGTTTATTTGTGCTATTTCCTGGAGCAGTATGTCACTTCAAAGAAGGTTAGGGACCAATAATGAGATGCCATTAAAAGACACCAACTTTTATATTTCAGATTGGAAGTCCAATAAAAAAAAAGGTAGAAAGCAAAACATCTTAATTCTGTTGAGGATTCTGTTGAGGTGTCAGTTGCACTGACAGTAGTATTTTTAATGTAGTTGTAAGTACAGTAGTTATCAGCTGAGCAATAATACCTAGGCAGAGCTTAGGTCCCCACACCCCACCACTTCAAAATACACTGTTGAATTTAGATAGAAATTGACAGGTCTCCTTTTGACTTTCCTTATTTTATTTTATTTATTTACTTATTTATTTTCCCACCTTTCTCCTAGCATGGGATTCAAGTTGAAGCATAATATTTTAAAAACACAATACAATTTTTAAAAATGTTTAGGACAAAAGTTAAAACAAAAACTACACTTTGATTTAAAAACCACAAGTTAAAATCATCATTAAAAGACATTTAAAACATAATAAAAGTATTGCATCCCCACTCACTCCATTAAAAGCCTGCCACAGATTATTAAAAACCAGGAGAAAGACAGCAGGAAAGGGGTCAAACAGACCTCCTGGGGAAGGGTGTTTCACAGTTTGGGAGCAGCCACCAAGAAGTCTTTCTCTCATGTCCTCACCAAACATTCCTGGGATGGTGGTGGGACTGAAAGAAAGGCTTCCCCCATGGATCTTAGAGCACAGACAGGCTCACATAGGAGATACAGTTTTTCAAATAGCTTGGGCCCAAGCTATGTAGGCTTGAAGGTCATACCCACCACTTTGATTTCTGCCCAGAAACAGATCAGGAGCCAGTGGAGTTGTTTCGGCAATATGCTCTCTATAATTCAGACCAGTCAGCAACCTGGCTGCAGCACTTTGGAACCACCGAAGTTTCCAGACAGTTTCCAAAGGCAACCCAGAGTGTGTTATAGTAGTCCAAATGGGATGTAATCAAGGTATGTTACACTGCAGCCAGATCTGAAGTCTCAAACAAGCATAGCTGGCACACCAGCTTTATCTGTGCAATCACATTCCTGGTCACTGCTGAAACCTGTCTAGGCTCATGTCTGACTCCAGGACCATAGCCAAGATGTGAACCTGATATTTCAGGGGGAGTGTAACCCTATCCAACACAGGCTGAATCCCTATTCCCTGATCTGCCTCATGTAATTGGGGGGGGGCTTTTAAAAGTTGGGTGCATAAACAGAAAAGGACTGGTTAGTCATGGATGCAGAATGTAAACCATTTCAAGCCAAGATCAGCTCAAAGAGACTGGTCAGAGCCTGACTCAAAATGATGCCAAATGTTTTGAATGGCAGGAATTTTCCAAATCCAATAGCTACAGATTGGTCCATAGGGTTCATTGGGGAGCTCCAAGCCTTTTGCTGGTCATGACTATGACATTCATTGCCTGTGATTTCACATAACTGCAACAGTGGAGCTTTCAGCTCTAAATAGAAACACTTATTGGTAGCTGTTGGATGTACCACACTGACAAGTATATGGGAAGTATATTAGACTCAAGGCTTTTTTACACAGGCCAAATAAAAATGATTTCACCTCATTTTCACAGCTAGCCATTCAGACAATGTACAGCTTGAAACCAACAGCTTGTCTAAACGAGCAGACAAAAATAGAGTGCCCTGCAGTAATGTCAATTCGTAGCAGCTGCAATTTGTCTTAATGGAACAAAGCTTCACATGCCCACCAGTCAAGATTGTGGCAGTGAGTGACTTACTCACCTTTTTACTACTATAATCTGCCATTGCTGAACTTTAAAAAAACAACAAACCTATTTGCACTATGCGCTGGAGCAATGTTTTGCCTTCGTGAAAAAAGGAGAAAGAAACAACACCCCATTTTCTCACCTTAGCGCTTGTTTGCTAGAGCAAACATCCAACATGGTGGCAGCATTACCTGCTTGCAAGCCCCTCTCCTCATCCAGCCAATCAACTTTGTGCTTCCTCTCCTATCAGAAAGCAATTCAAAGTGAATCGCTTGTCCCAATGAGCAGGAACGCATATTCCCCACACAGTATTTTTAAAAACTTTATGGAAAACCGCAAAATCTCCTGATGCACAATATATGGCAGTTTTTGACCCCCTCCTTCTGAATATGGTGAATGGCTGTGGGTTGCCATTAAGACAACACATGTTCTCCTCAAATTCTATGAGGATTATTTTAACTGTTTCAACAATCCCCATTTCTGAAATCCCCATTTCAGTACCTCAGGGTTTTAATCCGGACCAAAAGAGTTGGGATTTACTCTGGATTTAAGTGGAAAATCTGGATAGTCATGTGGGTGGGTGGACTGGGCACCATAAAAATGTCAGTGTTGGTCCTGAGGGATGAGTTATGACTAGTGAGTGGAATAAATTGTGGGAAGCTCTGTGGATCAGGTGATCAGCTGACCTTTCCCACCAGGAAATGCCTCTTTTTTCCAATTTCACTATTTAGCAGTTCCTTCATCACTATTTATTTTGCAGTTGTTTGGAGAAGCACAGCACAGCATATCTATATCATTAGTTACCCAAACCTACACTTAATAGGATGTCTGAAACCTATCCAAGCCATGGGAAAAGAGGCAGAGGCAATGTGGACATATGTACATTGACATGCATGGAGGGAGGAGGAAAACACCTGAGCAGCCATGGCCATGTGGTCTTGCCTACTGTGATTTATCAGACGAGGGTGAGTTCAGAAGGGAGAACTGTATGAATAATGTTCCCGAACTCATCTTGGGTTGTGTGTGTGTCTGTGTTGATCATGTGAACAAGCCCATGGTTGCAGCAGATCAGGGTAACCGAAAGGTAAGGTGGATTGTCCTGTCAATGTAGACAAGCCTTCTGTCCCATGGATTTAAAGGCCAAGAAATTTCTCTGGCCTTATTACAAGCCTCTGTGTGCTGGTCCTGGAGTCACTCTGGTTGTCTCCACTGTTCTCTCTCTCCCGCTGCATGTAAGTTCCTGGCCAAGGTCCCTTTAGCTGCTGGTTTGCTTGCTGGCTCTGGTGCAAAGGAGGCCTCCAGGAGGGAGGGAGCTCTCCCTACTGGCCAGGAAAAGCTAGGATGGTGTAGCTCAGTGCTGGCAGACACCCCCTCCCATTTCCCTGCACCTTTCTAGCTAGTTTTAGTGGACCACAAGCTGAACTGAAAAAAGATGATTAAGGGGCAATAGGATAGCCCTGTTTAAGTATTTGAAGGGGTGTCACGTTGAGGATGGAGCAAGCTTGTTTTCTGCTGCTCCAGAGACTGGAACACGGAGCAATGGATGCAAGCTCCAGGAACAGAGATTCCACCTCAACATGAGGAGGAACTTTCTGACAGTAAGAGCTGTTCGGCAGTGGAACACACTCCCTCGGAGCATGGTGGGGTCTCCTTCCTTGGAGGTCTTTAAACAGAGGCTAGATGGCCATCTATCAGGGATGCTTTGATCATGATTTCCTGTGTGGCAGCATGGGGTTGGACTGGATGGTCCTCGTGGTCTCTTCCAACTCTGCAATTCTATGATTCTATGATTCTATTATTTAGATCACTGCAAGAGGAGTTACTGTTAGGGATGATACAATATTTTAATTGGGGTAGCTCAAAAGGAAAAATATTGCCAGTCAAAACATCTAGAATAATTTTGAGTCAGGCCCTGACCAGCCTATCTGAGCTGATCTTGACTTGAAATGCTTCACATCCTGCCTCTGTGACTATCCAGCCTTTTCTACCTACCCTCTCATGTTCCCCTGCCCCCAATAATTTGTGGAAAGGCAAGGGATATCTCTCTATCTGTATCTTTATTCAAAAATGTATTTAGAAGTTGTGAATATAAAATATTGAAATGAGTACATTATTAAGCAAACATAAATCATTAACAAACAATGCAGCTATTTAATTAGCCAAAATACCATAATTTAAAATACGTGGGCAAATAAAAAGGAAGAGAATATTGGCACTAGATCAAGATTCCTTTGGAAGGACATTCCAGAATCAAGAAACTGACACAAACAAGGGTCTTCTCTTTATGATAAATCTATAATGCACTTCCCTTACTGACGGGACATGGAGAAAGGTCTCCTTTATTAATTTTAATGCACAGGAAGGTCAAAATGGAAAGAGGCACTCATTAAGATATTTGGGGTCCTAAATTTGGGCTTTGAAGGATACCAAGCAATTAGTAAGGAGGAGGGCTCACTGTGTCTGAGAGGACAGGGTTTTCTTAGATTCAAATAATGCAGAAAGCAAAATCCCTTCCAGGGATCACAAAGTAAGAAAAATAAGGTTCAAAAAGGTCATTGAACAGAACAACTCATACTCTCTAGTCACTACCAATATTATCTTGAATCTGGGTCACAACTGAATATATGTATGTACATAAAAAGATAGTGACCAGGGTCAATGGGGAAATGACAATAGTAAGGAGATTTTCACACGGGGACAAAATGCCCCATTACTGCCCCGCCACCTCCTCTCTGGTTCCTGCCACGGAATAAAGTAAATCTTTCACACAGTTACCTTAATTCTGTGGCAGGAATGGGCTCCCCCTCCCCTCACTGGCCAGCCGTAAATGCAGCCATCATAAGGCTGCTTTTATGACCGGCTGTCTGAAACATTGTCATGTTATCACATGATAACAGCTGGGCGGTAAATTTAAAAAAATAAAAAAACCCAAACATAAAATCAGTTCACCAAGCACAAAAACACACTTTAAATCACACAATCAAAACAGGGAGGGTAAAATAAAGGGTTCCACTTAGCTGGATGTCCAGATCGTACCAGGAAGTGCTTGGAATGGACCTCCCCTCCGCGGCTGTCATTTTGGAACAGGAACGGGGCTCCTGTTCGCACACCCATGATTGCATGATAGTAATGGAACAGGAGGTCTATTCATGATGAAAAATCGTGATTACATTGTTCCGTAACAGTCACGGGAGAAGGATGGATGCAGGACAGAACGGGGTCAATATCATCCGAAAGGGAAAACCTTTCTCGACACTGTTCTGTTTCTGCCACAGGATATATAGCCCATGTGAAAATCTCCTAAGTGTCATGTGGGGGAGGGGATTTGCTAAAAACACATACACCTCTCTCTCTCTCTCTCTCTCTCTCTCTCTCTCTCTGTGTGTGTGTGTGTGTGTGTGTGTGCAAACATACACACATGCATTTCTGTCCCTATATACAATTAATACATCCAAGTTTTCAAAAGCCATTTTCTCTTACAGTTACATCTTATTCTAAGACTGAATCAACTCCAGCATCTCAGGGTATTGGCTATTATGATATGTCCTCAGGCAATATCTTGAGATAACTTACTCTGGGAGCATACAGCTCTCTTCAAGCAAAACTTTAGTGTTGTCTACTTCCTCACATCATGTTCTGTGACAAGTATCTTTTTAGAAAACCTCTTCATGGTTAGCATGTATTGAATAATGCAGTCAAAGAAATGAAGCTAAGCCTCCCAGCACTGGTGCCTCAGTTTGCGTTCATTAGTGTGGCTCCATGGTATGGGCTTCAGTGGACCTGCACTATTTTAAACCTGCTGAGACTCAAACACCAGGGGATTATTAACAGCCATGGTTTTTAGCAAGTATGCTGCTTCAGAGAGGCCAAATGTAGAATGTTTAAGATCCAATTTTCCTCCAGAATGAAAACCCTAGCATTGGGGTACAGGACGAATGGGCTGGAAAACAAATGATATGAAGGATGAGTAAAAGATAAACAGCCTAACATATCCATCAGTCACCTTGGGGGTACACTAGGACAAAACTCCTAAATTCTAAACATATATTATTAAAGTACTGTTTCATATGTGAATTCCAATGCTTCAAAATGAAGAATAGTTCAAAATATACATTTCCAATTTGCAGTGTCAATAGATCTTAACTGGCAACGGTCTTGAATGGGACAACTCTATCATAAAGTAAAACACAAATATATCTGTCAGATGGGAGAATGTCTGACACACACATATATGCTGATATCAACTAGCTAGCAGATGGCTATCAAGCAAAAATCTAGTACCACACAACCTTTAGGATTCCAAAAGGTTGTTTCCACATCCGTAGCTTAAAAATATAAAAGTTTCTCTCTGTGTATGTGTGTCTTCCCCCTTTCCCTCTCTCTTCTCTTCTTTTTCTCTTCATCCTCATCTCCCATGTCCTTAACAAACAGTAGGGGCCCATCAAAATTGCAAAAATAATAGAATTTGCTTAGAATCTTGCCTGTCTTAATGGAATCCTGCATAATCCTGCTGTATTCAGAAGGAGAGGGTCCAAATCCACCATAAACCTAGAGGAAACAGCCCTTTGGGCTTTCCCCAATGTTTTTTTTTTTAATCTGTAGAGAATGTGCTTTAGTGATCAGTATAAGATTGTATTTATTCTAATACCCCAAAAAAGCTGAAGTAGAAAGGTATTTGACTGGATAAGAGCAGGGGGTGGGGCTTGCTTAGAAGGCAAGCATCCCAGAACCACTGTCTTGGATTTTTTGCTTTAGCAAGGGAGTGATCATGTGACAAAACAGCCTTTTCCTTTTCTTTTGTTATTTATTTAGGCACAATATTGTACTATTGCACCTTTGATATGGCTTTAAAAAACACGTTTGGCAGCAGGAAGTGGTGAAAATAAAAATGCAAGTCACGGCTGCTGTATTGAATTGCAGGTATGCCCTTGGGACAGCAAAAGCAGATAGCCTCGGATGCCTGCGATTTTGCCAAACACAGGCCAAGGCGATCCTGCTCTGAATGTGTGCGAGTATGCATCAATTCACCTTTTCCCTCTTGTATAGATGGGCTCTAGGATTTTTTCTTCTGATGTACTTTGGTGACACTACACAGGAAATTTTATCCCCAATATCACATCTCCTCTAGATTGCCCCACTTAGAGATCAAAATGTCAGGCATTGTTACAGTTTCCTCTGCACTGTGTGTAGGGATGGAAAAAAAATTCAAAAACATTCAGAAAATAGTTGAAAAATATGTTTTTCAACATGGAGAAACCTGATGAAAAGAATCATTAACTTAAAGTAATTTTTGTAATTCAGGACTTCTTCTGCACAAAATCCACATATTTTTAATGAGAAAAAAAGAATTCTGCACAGGAAACAACATTTTCTGCATAGAAAATAATATTTCAACACAGAAATATTAATTCCTGGACAAAAGATGTTTTCTGTGCAGAAAATGTTGTAATTGATTATTTATTCTGCATAAAATTTGCTCATGGTTCATTTGCATAGAAAACAACATTTTTGTGTGTAGGAATTATTTTTTGCATTGAGCTGTTATTTTCCATGCAGAAAATGCTGTTTCCTGTGCAAAAAAAGTGAATTTTGTGCAGAATAAGTCCTGAATTGCAAGTAGCCATTGAAAACTGTGTGGTTTTCAAAGACTTTCTCACAGTAGAAAGAAAATTGCTGAAATTACTTTGAAAAGAAGCTTAGTGAACAATTACATCCCTAACTCTGCCTCACCTTATCTAATACTTAGAACAAAGAGACAGAAATAAAAAGGTGTGATGGACAGTTGAGAGAAACAATGAAAACAGTGTGCTTCAGGAGCCGATCCTAGGAGAGGAGGCAGAAAGGGTAGGGGCTTCTGGAGGTTTATGTGTGTGTGACAGTAGAAGCTGAGGGTTTTAGTTGATCAGTTACGAATGTGAAGTCAGAGAGAGAGTCAGTTTGTGGAGGAGGTTCACAACCCTTAAGAACCATCTGTACCTAATCAGACAGGTTATCCATCTGTGGGAGACCTAGTTCGGCTGTGGCATAGTTGGGCGTTCCCTAATTTGGGTGGCAGCAGAGAAATAGAAAGGCCCTTGCATCACAAATTAGAGGGAAGAAAGGCCTGGCATCACAGAAGGCACCGCTACTTGCTGACAAGAAAGGATAGGAAACACAAGTGGGGAGAGAAAGAGGAAGAGGTGGAGATAATGGATAGATGGGTGGATGGGGAAGGAAAAAACAGAGAAAGCATAGAGTATACAGGATGAAAAATCTGAAAGAGAAAGCACTGCCAGGCGAGAAGGAAGAATGGGCACAATTTGGGAAGGATGAGAAACTGGTGGATAGGAGTGTAAGGATGCAAGAAATGTGGGAATGGCCCAGTGGAATTCTTGCCCAGGGTCCACTCAGCCTTCAACTCTGGCTACACCACTGATTATTAATATTTTGAGTTTATAAAATGAAGCCAAAGCCCAGTGTTCCCAGCCCCTTGCACCTTAATAATAATTTGGCCTTAATGTGGCCTTCCACAAAAGCTGCAGTAGACAAGGGACCCCTGAAAAATCCCAAAGAAAAACTCTGGCTGAAAAAAGCCTATGTATCACTTTAAGGAGGGGTCATGGAAAATTCCAAAATAAGGTAATTTGAGGGTTAAATGCTTGATCCAAGGAAATGTTCTCTGGGCACACCAACTGACCCATCAATTGTAGTTGAGATACCCTTCATCTGTAGACAACATCTTTCCTGGTTCCCAGAACTAGCAATAGAAAAAGATCATCACTGCTTTCAATTTCAAAGTGACCACTCATCAGTGAGTGCTTGACATCTCTGGAGATCCATTGTCAGTCATAAAAATCTCCTGAAATGCTTTGTTCTCACTCAAAATCCCTTCACCTCAGGGCACATTTTTGGGTATAAAGACAGTAGGAACCCTGTATCCATGGGGGATTGGTTCCGGGCACCACCATGGATAATGAAATTTGTAGATAATAGCAAATGCCAGACTTCCCTCACCACCACCACTGGAACCCACCCCACCCCCTGTGGAGAAGGGAGGAAGGAGGTGAGTTCTTCTCCTCCTCCCTCCCTTCCTTCCCCATCCAACCCACACCAGCTCCACCATGCTACCAGAATCGCCCTCCCCCATGGAGAAGGAAGAAATGCTGTTAGCTCCCTCCTTTCTCCCTTCCCTGTACAACCCCCCACCAGCTCCACTGTGCCACCGGAACCCTCCCAGGGGAAGGAAGGGGAAGGCAAGCTCACCTCCTCCCTCTCCCCCCGGTCCAACCTTCTGCCAGCTCTGTCACGCCACCAGAAGCCCTGTGGAGAAGGAGGCAGGAGGCAATCTCTCCTCCTGCCCTCTTTCCTCCACCCCCCCCCACTGTCAGCATCCGCAGATAATTGAATCAGCGGATGGTGAATCAGCGGATACAGGGGTGCTACTGTAATAGCCAAAATCTCACCTCAGTACACATAGTTCCATTTCCTGGGGACACTCTGCCCCTCTCCACTCCTGCCTCACCTATCCATGCTGCCAGTCTGCTTGTAGACTTCAAACTACAGGACAGGTTGTATAAGCCACAGAAATCCTTCTTCAATTTCTTCTATCCAAACACCTCCTATCTTTCTTCCATTAGCCTTGTGTGAATGCTTTCTTGTTTGAATGTGTGCGTGATTGGTGTCATCACTTTTGAACCTTTAATAAAGATCACTGTTAACTTGTCATGTTGTATGTGTCCATTTAGAGCTAGTAGGGGTAAATATAGCTGTAAAGATCCCCTTGTTGCCCCTCTCTCATGGCTAATGTAGTTGCTGCTAATTTCCCCAACTAATTAAAAATGTGCATGGAATTTCTACATCACTAGCAATTTGGGTAACAAAAATATAATAAAGAATAGATCCAGATTTGGTTATACTTAGACTCCTTGAAATCAATTGAACCTAAGCCCAGTCATGTGCATGAGTGCATATCTTGATTTATTTCATATTTTTATGCCAGAGGAAATTATTTCAAAAGTTTTCTCCCAGCTAGATAAGGTTATGACAACTTTTGTACATTTTTTAACCATGTTTACACTTCAGGATCCTTTTTGTGAAAACTTCATTTGTGAGAGGGGGGGAGACACCTTTTTTGAATGAAAGCAATGTTTTATGCAGGAATGCAAACTTGCATTTTTTTCCCCAAAAACAAATTTTTCTACATAAATGGGCACAAATTAGTAACAATGTCACAATATATCACTAGCTAATGCATCACAATGCAAATAATATGCTTAAATGCCATTTAAATCCTTCTTAATCATCTCTGGATGAACAAGGTATTATGTCTTCATGCTTTTTGCTTCAGCAGTTCTGTTGTCAGCTTCATATTTGGTTCTCTGAGTGCTTTCAGACTGCTTCTTCTATGCATCAGTTGAGATATATTGGTTGGCTGAAAAGAGACGTGCACTGTGCTTCAGTGCTTGGATTACCATTTGGGAAGTCCTGGTTCTAGTTTCTACTGAGTCATAAAAGTTACTGGGCGAACTTGGAGGGAGTCACTTTCTCACAGACATAGATACCTCACAGGGTTGAGTATAAAGTAGAGAAGAGGAAAAGCCAATTGAGCTCACTGAAAGAAAAATGGAATATAAATGTTAATAACAGATGAGTGGATAGATAGTTGGGAGAAGGGAGAGCCAAATGAACATGACTGAGGGCAGTGACTGAAGGTCTCGCATATTAGCTCAGACAGGATGATTTTTTTCCGCTCCCTCCAACAACTCCCCACCAGCTTAATATTTTTCTTGCAAGGCTGCTGTGTTATCCTATCACCTTTTGCTCCTGACATAGTGCTTCTAAGCTTCTAAGTAGGTGCTCTTTAAACCACAAATCTGACAGGGATCAAATTTATTGCTGTACTTACCTTGCAGAAAGGCATGTCATGGAAATGCATTCTGTGGTGATATCGTATTTAGCCAATGGCCCTGTGTATTTTCTTCTTGCTTTGTTCTGTCTGAATAGATTTTGTTTTATGTTCAGCCTTATTTTAAAAATCACATTGTATGCTGATAGCTAAAGAGACAAAATGTGGAAAGTACACAGCCAGAATGGGTTCCTCAGACAAAACTATTAAATGCTAATTTGAAAGAAAAACGGTCTGAATGAAATGTTCTCTGAAAAGGCTTGAAAACTACATTTTGAAATGAGTTTGGAAATAAACTATCTTCCATTCCTATCATCACAGAAACAAGCACTGGCTATCAGAACATATGTACAGTGAGTAAAAAAGTAAAGCTAACATTCTGTAAATGGAACTTGGGAAACCTGGAGATTGGTGTCTAGTTAAGATGTTATATGCACTAGTTTTATTTCCATTTTCACCTGAATTGAAGAAACAAATGGGAAAAGCACTAGAGGCCCATTACTTTCTCTCGAAAAAAAGAGAGAAACACATATGAGATTATACAATATTCAAGGTTTAACATTTTGAAGTAGTACTTATTAGCTTGTGACATATGCCTTTCCTTCCCTATTCCCAACACCTCTGTGGTAGGAAATACATAGGAGATTACTTATTTTTGAAGTAGGATAGGCCCACACCTGGCTTCTCAACATAGAAAGATATTATAGCTTGCATGTGAAGGGAAAGAAAAATGAAGTTTCTTTCTAAAGTTCATGCACATTTAAACACACATAGATACACACTATGACCAGCATCCTTTTGGTGACTTATGCATGCATAAGTATGCCTTTGGTGTGTGTAAGTCTCCTTTTGGATGGGGTATAGAGGTTATTCTCTTGCATTTGCACTCTGTCCAAAACATTCTGTATTGCTGCTGCTCCTTTGTCTCAGAAACCACAATTCAAACCATAAAGATCTGGATGCTCTGTGCTTGCCAAGGTGGGTCTGTTCCATTTGGAGAATGTACCATAATTTCTTCCCCAAAAGAGCAGAGACCAAATGCTTATATATGATATGAATCCCTTCCTCCTCCCCCTTTTCCTTTGGTAATTGACAACAGCAGGGCCCTCCACAGAGCTTGACAACTGCTGGACACTGGGACAATGCACAACTCTTGTGTGTAGCAGAATCCACATATCTTTTAAAAACACACCAGCCTTCATGCAGTGCAATCCTATGATTGTCTGCTCCGAGATAAAACCAAATTATTTGCAGTGCTGTTTACTTCCTGGGAGCTTATATACCCTAAAGCAGTGGTTCTTAACCTGGGGTCCAGGGACCCCTAGGGATCCATGATGTCCTCACAGGGAGTCCACAAAGGCTTGAAGGCTTCTTGGCTCACCTCTTCCCTGTCAGGGGCACGCACTAGTTCCTCTGAGCATGTGAAAAGGACCAGGCAGCAAATAAACCTTGTAGCAGATGCAGTAGACATCAGGCTGGAGAAATGAGCACACAGACACAGAGATTGCGTCTAAACTGGTGACCTTTACTTGAGCATACTAAAGACATATATACAATGAGTCTGAAACTTCAAATACATAGACTACATGGCACAGTAGTCATGGCAGTATTGTCCAGTACTGCTAGGATGCAGGACTGATAGAGACAGAGCGCAGTGAGGGCAGAACAAAGGATGATACCAGTACATGTTTACATCACATCTGTGGGCTGTGTAGTTTCCCATTCCAACACACATGGTTTATCTAGTCTTTCTCAGGGTGATAGTGGCTGTATCTCTATCACATGCTTTGCTTCTCACACAGGGTAATATAAACAACAGTTTGTTGTCAACACCAGCTGTGTCTTGCTAGCCCTCACTACTGGCCCCTGATGGCAGCAGTTCTTTACCATATAAAATTCACAGTGATTACACATCCCAGAATCAAGACACTCCCCACAGTGTAGTGGCCATGTGACAGGAACCAAGGCAAAGCTGGCTGGCTTGACCTACGCATTGCCATTCAATCTGCTCCATCCACAAACTTGCAGGAAGAAGCAGGAGAAAAGTCTTCCCTCCCCTCTAGTGCTCCTGAGTAAAGGTTTCATGGATGGTGTATTATTTATTATTATTATTATTATTATTATTATTAGGCATGATTATCAGGTATTATTATTGTTGCTGTTTTAAATCTTGAGTTAAATCTTAGGGGTCCACAGCAACAAAAGATATTTAAAGGGGGTCCCTGATAAAGAAAAGGTTAAGAACCACTGCCTTAAAGGCACCAGATCCTGTCTGTTCTTGGAAACTAAGCAGGGTTAGTACTTGAATGGGAGACCACAAATGAATACCAGGTGCTGTAGGCTATATTTCAGAGGAAGGAACTGGCAAATCCACCTCTGAGTATTCCTTGCATAAGAAAACCCTATGAAAATTTAATAAGGTCATCGTAAGTTGACAGGCAACTTGAAGGCACACACAAAGAACTGCATCCTCTGTATTTAAACAGTACATACACATGTGGCAAAGTGAGATGGGGTAAAATATTGTGGCTCTCGTGGACTTGGAAGAGAGTTGTTGGAAGAAGCAGAATATTTATTTGCCTCTTTCTATTGTTTAATGCCCATGTGAAACTTTTTATTAGGGCCATCTTGGGATTTGAATTTCATTGTGTTCAAATGGTACAGTGCTTCTCTTTTTCATCCAGTCCAGGTGACAGTGTGCCAAACTTCCTTCCTTGCTTTTAGCTGACCTTTCAGATCTTTCATATCCAAATTTGAGGTTGATAATTTGGTTGGTTCACCACTTTTCTGGGTGTCTGTAAGAAAGAAGATTAAGAAGTGCACAAAATCACCGAGTGGTAATAGACAGAATCCAATTGGTGACATACAGGCTTGTATTATGGTAAAGTAATATGTGTTCATTTACACCCATTTTACAAGGGGCTACCCTCCTCCCCATAATGGATGGGAATAATATTTGCCTTTTTTATTTCTTGGCCAAAAGTGGAGGGGGAGCTTTTCTGAAGTCCTAGTTTGAAAGAATAATATAATGGTTACAACTTTGTGCAAGATTCCTGTTTTCTATGAAAAAAGAAGTTTTGCACAACAAAAAACTTACACAGACACATCTTTGACAAAAAGCAGCAACCCTGCCCAACAAAATAGGCACAGGGTTTGTTGTGCAATATTTCATATTGATATTCAATATAAATGATATTCAAATGATTTAAATGATTTTGAATTTGAATTGATATTCACATGATTTTGACTTAGGACATTTTAAGACATGTCTTACCACACTACAAGCTTGCGGGAGAGCTTCGGCACTGCCGTGCAGCAGGGACTCCATTTCAAACAATGCCGTCCCTCTGCCGAAATCATCCATGTTACTTCTGTGTAGGATTGGAGGTGGCCGCGCCATATTTTATTCATGAACAACTTCCGTGAATAAAATCTGGCAAAATATGGCACAGCTGCCTCCAATCCTACACAGAAGTGACACGGACGATTTTCGCCAGAGGGACGGCATCATCCAAAATGGAGTCCCTGACACGTGGCAGTGCCAAAGCTCTCCCACAAGCTTGTAGCACAGTAAAACGTGTCTGAAAATGTCCTTAGTTTATAGTAGTGTTATTAGTCTCATGGTAATTATTAATAGTTGACTAGTTTATATTAAATTATGAATGCACAAACTGTGTCTCTTAGCAAATAGTTTACCCTGGGATGTAGTTTGTAGAGAATAAAAAAATGCCATGGAATATCTTTTTATCAGCCTCAGCTGACATTCCAACTATTTATACCAGCTGCTACACTCCCTAGAAGGAATAGCCTGGTCACAGTCATCCATGCACTAGTAAACTGCCACTTGGATTATTACAGTGTATTATTTGTAGGGTTATAATTGAAGATGATTTGAAAACTTCAGTTGGTGAAGTATAGACCATCCAGGCTGCTTTCTGGGATAAATTGTTTTGAACACAGTTTCTGGGACTGATTCAAAGGGAAGGTCCTAACTTTTTAAAGCCCTAAATGACTTAAAATGAGTCTACCTGAAGCTGTATCTCCCATGTATATTCCTGCTGGGTTATTAAGGATGTCTTTTAATGGTTTTTTTCTGAATGCCACCACCTTCAATGATGCAATAAGTAGCTACGAGAAAGAGCATGCTTCGTAGTGGTCCCTTACCTATGGAATGTCCTATGTAGAGGTATTAGTAACATTCACAATACAGGCTAAGTCCTTTCTCTTTCAGCAGGCATTTAATCCTTTATTTTATTTTTGTATTAATATTCAAGGGTTTTTTTTCAGGCTCTCAACATCCTAATGTTTGAACATTTTGAAACAGTTTGGGGTGGTATATTTGTTTTCATTGTGATTTTGTATCTTTATGTGTTTAGATTTGTAAACCATCTGAAGGACATTTGCCAGTTAGGCAATACCTAAATATCTTGAATATGTAAATATCTTGAGTCAAAGATTAAATAAGCCAGTTGATCTGCAAAACAGGGTTGATGTGAAGACAGAACTATTCAAGTCTACTTTTTGGTAAACAGTTACCTGCACATTTGTGTTACTTGAAATGGTTGTTAGTTACTTTAACCTTTAAAAACAGTTAACCCATCTGGTTGTTTAGAATTTCTAGATATTACTGTGCATTTCTACATTTTTACAGTCAAATCCTGTACATGGCTAAGATGTAAGGTAAGTGTGGATAGGATTGCAGCCATACAGCACAATTCTATACTATATATGTGTAAGGATCAGTCCTGGACATGACCTTTTCCTGCCAAGTTCAGTTTTACTATTTAACCTTGCAGGTAATTGTGTTTGCATTTTTCTGTGCTTCTTAACAAGTATGTGGCCTGACTGTAAAGGGGAGTATGTGTGCTGGGTCTATAATGGTTGACAAGCACTGCACCTGGGGACTCAACTCTGGGAAAAGGAGGCTGAGCCCTGGTATGTTGGGAAATGGGTGTGGGGATGATGGGTAGCCAATGACTGTATAACCCTCCAGATTTTGTAGATTGGATTAGGCTTTTAGTATACTGTTTGTAAATTAGGTTTCATTCTGAGCAACAACCCTGTAGGGTTCACTTTCTGGATTACTGTACCAATAAAGTTTTCTGTTTTGAACTCTGAAACTGCTGGTTACTGAGTCTGGAAATGTCATTACATGACAATATGTCTACTCAGAATTAGACCCCCCTGAGTCCACTGGAACTTACTCTAAGGTGAGTGTGCATAGAATCTTATCCTTCATTTACACAAGCTATTTCTATTTCAAGCCCTGTGGAGCATGGCAGAGGAACAGTGCATAAAACAGCATGACTAATAAATGTCACTTGAAATCCATTTCCATACAAATCATCCATACAGGAGGAAATTGTCTGTGATGATACTTTGAAGATTTATCTTTTTTCTTTAACAAGAAGAGGAAGAAACTATATTATTTTAAAACAATGCATTTTGTTAGAAAATGCAGATTCCATCATACTGTAAGGGGACCTCTACTGAAAATTTGGAGTAAGATAAAACAGAAATTCTATAACAACATTCCCTTATGGGTATCACCTATAGAAGCATTTCAAACTAGATGGACAAAAAAAGAAGATTGGATGACTTACAAAGATTTGTTAAAATGGTCTAACGAAGAATGCCGTCTAAAAACTAGGGAAGAATTAGATACCCAAGGAAACAGGATGCAATGGTTAACCCATGTCCAACTAATACATAGATTTAGAGAAGATAAGGCTACATACGGCTTCTCAAAGGCAGAAAATGAAATAGATAAAATCATCTGTGCACAGGGAAGAAGTAAAATAGCCAAAATTTACAAGGTGTTGCTTGAAAGAGAGTTAGAGAAAGACCTGATAACAGATTCCATGACAAGATGGGCTATGGATATAGGAGAAGTCATTAGTTTGGAAGAATGGGAATGTGCTTGGAAGAGAACCAGCAGTTTTACAGCAAATCAGGATCTAAAAGAAAACTTTTTAAAGATAGCAAATAGATGGCACTTGACACCAACAAGGTTAAGCAAAATATACAAGTTAAACAACAAGAAATGCTGGAAATGTGAAAAGGAGGTGGGGTCCCTATACCATATGTGGTGGGGGTGCCCTAAGATAAAAAGATTTTGGAAAAAAGTGAATGAGGCTACACAAAAGATATTTGGAGTCATACTCCCACTAGATCCTAAACTATACTTGTTAAATATAACAATGACACTAGAGAAACAGATTGAGAACTAATTCTGGAGGGTGATCCTTTATTTAATAATGGCAGCAAGATTAAAGATAGCAGCGGTTTGGAAAGCAAAGGTAGTACCAAACATAGAAGATTGGCTTGATAAGCTGATGGAGATGGAGAATAGTGATAAACTGACACGGATAATAAACAATGGCAAGATAGAGGAAGTGAGAGAGGAATGGAAATACGTCACTGATTACTTGCATAAAAGAGGGAGAATCTAAATTATGTGAGAGGTACTAAGTAAAGGGGAGGGTTCCAGAAGGTTACGAAGTAATTGTGTAAAAGTAGAAAATAAACGGCAAATTACACAAATACAAAAAAAAAAGACAATAAGTAATAAGGTACATAAGAGAGATTAATAATATATTTTGGATCAAAGATAAAGAAAGTGGTAAAGACGGATAAATCCTTTGAGTTCGCAATCTGGGGAAGTCAAGTGGGTGGGAGGAGAAATTGGGACATTTCCAGAAGAAAGAAGACACGAGAAAGGAAGAAAAAGTCTTGACGGGAGGCAAATGAAGTAATAGCATGAAGAATGTAAAAGAAAAGATACGATTGTGGTTGTATAAAACGTCAGGATTATAAAAGATGTATGATTATGTTGTACGTATTATAAATATGGCACTTTGGTCTAAGAATAAGTAAATATAATGTACTAAGTTTCATGTATAATGTATGATGATGAAGGATGTATGAAATGTCTGGATTAATAAAAATATATTAAAAAAAAAAAAGAAGAAAATGCAGATTCCAGAAGACTTTCAACCAGCTTCGGAGGGATAGCAAATCAATAATATTTCTTGATCCCTAAGAAAATATTTATTCCACTTGTTTTGAGGGGGAAGGTGATCCAACTTCTATCTCCCTTTCACAGAGTAAAAGCACCCATAGTATGACCAAATCAGATTAATGCCATGACAGTTTTTGTTTGTTTTGATAATGCATATAGGTTGACTAGCTTGTGTATGACCCTTTAATAAATACCAGTGTAAAGAATGAAAGCACTCGTATTTAATAACTTAGAATTTAAAACAGGTAATCCTTGGAGTTTATTTATTTATTATTAATTTAAAGTATTTCTATATTGTCTCCCAGCCCCCAAAGGCCCCCAAGGCAATGAACAAATAAAAACCAATTAAAGCAACACACAGAGAATACACTTTCATAGCACAACAAAATACTCTCTAAAAACCTCCAAAGGCAGACTAAAAACGATCCTAGAATCCAGTTTTGAAACAGTCAAAACAACAATTTCAAACACTGAATGTCATGTAGAACAGCACTGTTTTGGTTGCCCACCATAAGCTTAAAAGAGATGGGGCCAGCCTAACTTCCTTAAGTAAGGTGTTCCACAGTTGAGGCACTGCTACAGAGAAAGTCCTGTTACATATGTTCCCACCAGCTTAACTTTACAAGGTGTTGGAATATGCAACAAGGCCTCCTCTGAAGATCTCAAATTTCTGGCAGGCTTATATGAGAGGAAGGGGTCTTTCAGATATCTTGGCCCCAGGTCATTTAGGGCTTCGTAGGTCAACATTAGCTTCTTGAATTGAGCTCAGAAGCAAATTGGAAGCCAGTGTAGTTCTTGCAGGACTGGTGTTATATGGTCTCTAAAATGCACATGTGACACCAGTCCGGCTGCTGCATTTTTGCACTAGCTGCAGCTTCCAAAGATTTTTCAAGGGCAGCCCCACATAGAATGCATTAAAGTAGTCTAATCGAGAGGTAACTAAGGCATGAACCACTGTGGCTAGATCTGGCTTCCCCAAGAAAGGGTGCAGCTAGCTGAAGCTGCCCCACAGTGCTCCTGGCTACTGCAGCAACCTGGCTTTCCAATTCTAGTATCACTTCCAGATCCTTGCCTTTCATATGGGAAGATATGGTCCTTCAAATGGCCCAGGCCTAAGCTCCATAGTACTTTATAGGTCGACATCTATACCTTCATCTGGGTCTTCATCTGAGACAGAGAGTGCCTGTCTCTGGTGGCTTCCTCTTCATGTGAGAGAAAGCAGTATTGTGCCCTCTGTAAAAATTGCCAAAAAACCCCACACCTTTTCCTGGAAAACCGCATGGTTTGGCAAGGTGGGGGAGGGGAGAAGTTAAGCTGAATAGCTGACAATTCTCCCTTCAAATCCTTTGGCTTAGTTTACAAGAAGCTTTCAAATCACTGTACTTTAGGGAGAAATATGACTTATTTAGAGAATGTAGGGGCTTTCACTTTCTTTTCACTTTTCTACATTGTTTCATTTTACTACACTGTTCCAATTTGTTCAATTGTTCATGTTGTTTTTCATTTTGTATTTGGCTGTCTAAAGTGGCATAGCATGGATTCATGTTCTGTCCTTTGTTTATTTCTCTTGCTTTTATTCAATTGCTCTTTCAGTGGAGAAACAATATCTTAATTCATCAGACTGTAAATTCTGCTGGTGTTTATCCTCTCCCCCTATAGAATTTATTTAATAGGCAGTAACTCCGTTTTCTTTCCCCAGGGAAAACAAATTGTGTTTATTTGTGTATATATGTTCAGTTCAGTTCAGTAGAACTCTGGCAATGCTTCCTTCTTCCTATTGTCAATCTTCATTATTTTAAAATGTTAGGGTCGCTTTTTAAATTTCCCATGATAGTTAATGGGAGACACAAACATTTAGATTTCTGAAACTCAAATCAGGCTATCTCTGAATTGCTCCGAACAGAATAAGGCCACTTTCTGAAGTACTGGATTAGGATCCAAATCAAATACACAACCCAAATTCTATTGTTAGTCCTGACTACCATAAAACCACTGAATCTCTTGCATTTACATATGTGTTGACTCACCATTCAATAGTTGATCCAATGAGGCGCCCAGTGGCTCACTCATCTGAGCAACAGGATATTCCACAGGCAGAAACACCAGAGGAACAGAATACGAACTTACCTAGTTTCATGCAGCACCAACAGGAAAAATAAAGGTGTTGGAGATCAGACAGACAGACTCTAAATAGGAAGCAGGAAGCAATCAGGCAACACCTGAAGGATGCTGCTGGCTCATAAATTAGGCAGTACCTCCTCTGGAAAAGCATGGCTAACAACTGACCTGCTTGGGTGTAAGCCACATCAGACTGACTCTTAACTGCCTGCCTGTGATCTTGAACCTTGTCTTTGCCTTTGTGACCTCATCTTTGGATTTCCCTCTTGGACTGTTGTTTTGGCTTATTGTTTTTTCATGTTTGACTCTTAAGACTGGACTGTTTATTCTTTGGGCCTGGCTCATAGACTTACTTTACATACTGGTAAGCTAACTAAAACCCAGCTACTTCCTTTGAACTGCGGAAGCTGATTTATTTATTCTTGGCAGCCTGTTTCCCCCAATTTTCCCTCTGATAAATGCTAAAATTAATTTGTTTTGAGATACATTTGATTCCCACATCAGGTGTTGAACTCACTATTATATCACTTTTTCACAATAGCAGTTTCTTTCCCCATTATTTATTATTTTGGAATAAGTAAAATAAAAGAAATAATTAATTAAACCAATAGGTGTGAGGCTAATGCTTTTTGGAAACACGCCCCTGTCCAGGGAACAGTAGTTCTCTGCACTGGCAAGTAATGCGGTTTCTGCATCTTGTTTTCTCTCTTGAATGCTACTGAAGTGTTGTTAACCTTCCTGTCAGGGGCAGCTTGTAGAGGTTTATTGTACAATAAAGTCAGCAAAAAAGCTCTTCCTTCAGATCTTTGTGCCATAAGTATCACTGAAAAGTAACTTCTCGCCTCCATCCAATGACTTGTTCAGGTGTTAGACAGTGTGACTTCTATTTGTGCTTGAGTATATGGTTTACCATCAACTTGCCTAGCCAACCACATGAATACAGGCTAACATTGATGATAGGCATATACTATCACTCTTGCTTGTACAAAGAGCTACTGTTGCCCCTGAGAAAAACAACCCAACAGCATCTGCTTTCTGGGTTAGTTGCTTCACTCTAACTAATGTCTAACAGATCAATAGTTGAACAAAAATATGTCACCTTTCTTGCTAATTGAGATAATCATTTGGCCCAGTATCTCCCTGATGATAAGAGATAGTTCTTAAATGACTGAAAGTTTTGATGACAAACACCAGAACTGTTCAATGCTATGAAACGCTGCACTAAGACATATAGATGGCTTCTTGCATGAGTGCAAAAGATAACCCTGTTGTTGTTATGTGCCTTCAGTTTGATTCTGAGTGACTGCTAGTCAGAGAAGGTTTATTGTCGCCTTCTTTTAGGTTGAGAGACTGTGATTTGCCCAAGAACACCTATAAACCAAGTATTGGTACAGGATAGGAGGGAGGATATAAGCAGTGGCAGCAATATCCTTGCCATTGGGGATAGTCCAGATTCATGTGGATGATTTAGCAGCTGGTGGTCAACTAGATAGGCAGGCCCAAATATAAGCCACACTGACTGTATCTGAACAAGTCCTTGGGTGAAGGAAAAGAGTCAGAAAAGTGTAAGCAGTTTTACCATACCAGATATGGAATCCTTATCAGGGCTGTTATAATTTATCACACTGGCCTTACCATTAGACAGATTGATACCCTGGTAGCAGATGCTGTGGGTCACAGTAGCCCCCTTACCCTTCTTCTTGAGCTCCCCAGCCCTTAGCTTAAGTTGGCAGAGACAGATTATATATAGCTTGCTGACCCTAACCTAGCTTGGTACCCTCAGTTGTTATAATACCAGCCTACAGTTTTCAATTATGTTGGATAATGCTGTCCAATCACCAGTGGTAAAGTAAGATTCAACTGCTTGTCCATAAGGTTTCTGTTCAAATAAGTTTCTTTTGTCTCAGGCAGCAAAACCCCTTTGGCTAGCTCTGACACTTAGGTCACCTTATAACTACCAAGATGAAGACAGAGGTTTAGGAAAGCAGTTCCTTCTACTGCTGCTATGATCATAGTAGTCACAGTAGTTCCTAAGATGTGTGTCCCATCAGCCCAGCTCCCCCAGCTGAAGATTGTCCAGGAACTTAGAGTCTTCTTACAGTCTACCACTGGATAAATAGACAGTAAAAGCTACAGAGGTCCAAAATACTTTTCCTCATTAGTAAAAGGGAAAGAGTAAATTGTAAGGAGAGCAGAACAGAAAACAAGTATGATATAATAGGCATTACTGAAACCTGGTGGGATGAGTCTCATTATTGGAATGTAGGAATCAAGGGGTATCACCTTTATAAGAGAAACAGGCCAAACAAGAGAGGAGGAGGAATAGCATTATATGTCAGGGATATTTACACCAGTGAAGAGACCCATGACATCAATACTGGAAGCCAGGTGGAGAGCATCTGGATAAAAATTAAAGGGGAGGGAAACAACAGGGATGTTATTGTGGGACTCTGCTACAGACCCCCAAGTCAGATGGAGGAATTGGATGATGCCTTTCTAGAACAGATGAACACACACGCAGAAAGGAGAGATGTAGCAATGATGGGTGACTTCAACTATCCTGATATTTGATGGCAATCTAACTCAGCCAAAACTTCAAGGTCTAGCAAATTCCTTACTTGCCTGGAAGACAATTCATGGTCCAAAAGGTGGAAGGGGCAACAAGGGGATCAGCTATTTTAGATCTGATCCTAACCAACAGAGATGACCTGGTTAATGGGGTGCAAGTGGTGGGATCCTTAGGTGAGAGTGATCATGTTCTCCTGGAGTTTGTTATACAATGGAAAGGAGAAGCCAGGCATAGCCAGACACACATTCTCGACTTTAGGACAGCTGATTTCAGTAAACTCAGGGAAATACTGGGGGTGATCCCATGGTCAGGAATACTAAAAGAGAAGAGACCTCAAGATGTATGGGACGTTCTCAAAAGGGAGATACTGAAGGCACAATTTCAAACAGTACCATTGAGGAAGAAAAATGGGAGGTGTCTCAAGAAACCAGGATGGATGACTAAAGAAATTTCAACAGAGCTAAGTTTTAAACAGAACATGTATAGGAAATGGAAAAGGGGGAAATCACAAAGGAGAATTCAAACAGATAGCGAACACATGTAGGAGTATAGTCAGAAAAGCTAAAGTGCAGAATGAGCTCAGGCTTCCTAGAGAGTTTAAGAACAATAAAAAGGGGTTTTGGGGGGTATGTCTGCAGCAAAAGGAGGAAGAAGGAAATGGTAGGGCCACTACGCGGAGAAGATGGCAAAATGCTAACAGGGGACTGAGAAAAGGCAGAATTACTCAACACCTTCTTTGCCTCAGTGTTTTCAGAAAAGGAAAAGGAGGACCAACCTGAGGATAAAGGAACAGAGGACACAATAGGGGAAATCCAGCACAGAATAAGCAAAGAGGTAGTACAGGAATACCTTCTTAATCTAAATGAATTTAAATCTCCAGGACCAGATGAACTACATCCAAGAGTATTAAAAGCGGTGGCAAATATAATCTAAGAGACATTGGCAATAATCTTTGAGAACTCCTGGAGAAAAGAAGTCCCAGCAGACTGGAGGAGGGCAAACGTTGTCCCCATCTTCAAAAAGGGGAAAAAAGAGGATCCCAACAATTATCGTCCAGTTAGTCTGACATCAATACCAGGGAAGATTCTAGAGCAGATCATTAAACAGAGAGTCTGTGAACATTTAAAAGGCAATGCCATAATCACAAAAAGTCAACATGGGATTCAGAGTAACAAGTTATGCCAGACTAATCTGATCTCTTTTTTTTGATAAAATTACCAGCTTGGTAGATGAAGGGAACATTGTGGACATCGCATACCTTGATTTCAATAAGGCCTTTGACAAGGTTCCCCATGACATTCTTGCAAACAAGCTTGTAAAATGTGGGCTAGACAAGTTAACTGTTCAATGGATATGTTTGACCGGCCGAACCCAAAGGGTGCTCAGCAATGGCTCCTCTTCATCTTGGAAAGATGTGACCAGTGGGGTGCCACAGGGTTCTGTCCTGGGCCCAGTGTTATTCAACATCTTTATCAATGACTTGGATGAGGGAATTAGGGGCATACTTACCAAATTTGCAGATGACACCAAATTAGGAGGAGTAGCTAATACCCTAGAGGACAGGATCAAAATTCAAAATGACCTGGATAAACTGGAGAGCTGGGCCAAAGCTAACAAAATTAAATTCAATACGGAGAAATGTAAGGTACTGCACTTAGGGCGAAAAAAATGAAATGCATAGATATAGGATGGGGGAGACCTGACTGAATGAGACTACGTGCGAAAAGGATCTAGGAGTCCTAGTAGACCACAAGTTGAACATGAGTCAACAGTGTGATGTGGCAGCTAAAAAGGCCAATGTGATTTTGGGCTGCATGAATAGAAGTATAGTGTCTAGATCAAGGGAAGTAATAGTGCCGCTCTATTCTGCCTTGGTCAGACCTCACCTAGAATACTGTGTCCAGTTCTGGGCACCACAATTCAAAAAGGATATTGACAAATTGGAGCGTGTCCAGAGAAGGGTGACTAAAATGGTGAAAGGTCTGGAAACAATGCGTTATGAGGAGAGACTTAGGGAGCTGGGTATGTTTAGCCTGGAAAAAAGACGGTTAAGAGGCGATATGATAGCCCTGTTTAAGTATTTGAAGGGGTGTCACGTTGAGGATAGAGCAAGCTTGTTTTCTGCTGCACCAGAGATCGGAACACGGAGCAATGGATGCAAGCTCCAGGAACAGAGATTCCACCTCAACATTAGGAGGAACTTTTTGACAGTAAGAGCTGTTTGGCAGTGGAACACACTCCCTTGGAGCGTGGTGGGGTCTTCTTCCTTGGAGGTCTTTAAACAGAGGCTGGATTGCCATCTGTCGGGGATGCTTTGATCGTGATTTCCTGCATGGCAGGGGTTGGACTGGATGGCCCTCGTGGTCTCTTCCAACTCTGTAATTCTATGATTCTATGATTCTATGAGAATGTATGTAGCGTACTGATAATATATGCCGATATCTACTTGTGTAGAAGTGCATACACTTATACAGAAGGAGATGTGTTTGGAATTTAAGCCAACAGTCATATGGGAAACCAGGCCTTTTATGACTAGATAAGAAGCCAGTTTTGACTGTTGCAGAGATGAAAGAGGAAGAAAGCAAAGCGGGAATGCAATGGGAAGAGTAAGGAAGAAGGGCTGATAATCAATAAGAAGATGAAAAAAAATTAGCAGCCAGTGAGACACACAATGGACCTAAATGGACTAGAGATAGATATCAGAATAAAAACAGATTGGTCTGTGGATACCCAGCAGCTGTGCAAAAATTAATGACAAAAGGGAGTGTAAGGAAGAAAAAAAAACTCAAGCAGATAGAGTCCAACAATATTTGAAGGGGCACAGTTTCCATTTCCTGCTCTGGTCATATTTTTTTCTTTTTGCTGATACTAATGTGAAGGATGACAACAAGCATCCCCACCCCACCCTCACCCTGACCCAATGCAATTTTCCTGTTTGCTTTCTTCCGAGATTCTACTTTTATGCAATAGTTGGCCAAAGTGTTTGCCTTCTGTGGTGTTTTATACTTCAGTGTTGCTGCAGCCTCCATTGTACTGGCGCAGTAGATGATCCACTCCATTGCACAGGCTTCTACTGTGAAGCAACCCTCAGTACTGGTGTGTGCCTTACTTTGAAATCAATGATCTGGAGATGTCAAAAATGCTTACAAGAACAGCCCTGGGTGAAGCACTTGAGACAGCAGCTGTAACATTTCTGTTTTTTGCCAACTGTTTGCTTATAAAAGGCTCTCCACTGGCAGTTAGTGCCTCATGGGGATTTCTGTGTTTGTTTAACACCACACTGTTGTATTGACAGCAAAGTTCCATTATCAACACTGTACCTGAACAGAAGTGGAGTTAGCTGAACTATAACATGGGCAATTACCTGGTAGGGTAATTCTAGAATGTGAGGGATTTAGTACAATAGAGAAGGTCAACAATAGGTGTTACATCCCAAAATAATTTTTTTCTTAATAGAATTCTGGTTTTTTAATGTTTCTCAACAGTCTTATTTTATTTTAGCATAAGCTATTTCTACAGATTTTATATTTATTTTGAAATCCTGAAATTATTGGTCCTGGATTTTGTCAGATTACTCTTTTGATCTTCATCAAACTATTCTCCTCCCACCTGAGAATCAAGACAAATTTCACTATATTATGGTAGTTTCTTGGTGTTTTTATTGCCCTACCCCTACTCCTGAGTTTTCGTGACATTGTTTTGCTATAAAATGAAATTGCATCTAGGCCATCCAGTGTGGATAAGGAAAATATTATTGAGACTTTTCAGGGGTATTGTGCCATTACATGTGGCCTAGGTCCAATGTGACACTAGCAGAGTGAAAAAGTTCCACCATTGGATACGTGATCCCAGTTTCTATCTGTGAAATGTCAGAGGGCATGGACTACAGTCCCCACCATTCCCAATCAGGAGCTGGACTATGGGATTGGTACACCTCTGGAAAATGCCAGGTTGAGTGATACAACTTAAACTCTCTAAAAGAGCACTTTTGAAGATACTAATAACAAAATGTGCCACTTGTGGGACAACAGTGTTAGCTAAAGCATTAGATGCCATTTTCTTGGTCGACCTTATATTTTCTAGTGCTAATAGCAACTAATAACATAATGTCATCTAAGAATACATCCAGACTGATTGAGAAGTCTGAGATCTTGTTCCTGTTCTTTTTGATTTTATACTGGGTTAAAATGAACTGAGCTGGGGAGTTGGTATAAAAATCTCTGATCATACTGGGATCTAAGAGAAAATATTCTGGGACAAACAAATGTGTATGGATTTCCAAAATAAAATTGGTAGAATAGGAACAAAATCTGGAACTTTCTGTTGTTCTTTCTAAAACCAGTTTGGACATGCCCTAGGCCTGTTAAATGGGGACAGGGAAGAGTGTGTGTTGTGCATGTGTTCCTTACTCCTTTATTCAGTAGACAATTAAAATGACTGAATAGGGATTATATTGTCCTTAGCATCCAATACTATAAGGGTATTGATGAATCTTGCAGAAAACTCACATCAGAATTGCAAATGCATTAAGATGGTTTTACATTGTCATAGTTATCCACAGGGAGAAAGGGAGGGAAAGCAGGAAAAGAATTGCTGAAATCCTTTCAGTTTCAGAATGTAATTTTGCAGTTGTGTATGATTAGTGCACCCAAACTGGTTCAAACTGCTCCAATCCCAATTAACACAAATAATGAATCCTAATCATGCAGCAGCTTTCTTGTCTGGGCAGTGTCACAGTATATGCAACACACTGAACAGAAACTGAAAACCCAAATGTATATCTCTGGCAGACAAACATTGAAAGGGTAAATGATATAATAAATGGTATTAGGCAAGCCATAACCTTCTCTATTATAGCAGTATGTGGCATTCTCCCAGAAATAACAAGACCCTAGCACTTGAAAATATATATATATATCTTTTGAATCCTTATAAAGATAACACAGACGCAGGTCTGTCACATCTCTGAAAGGCTGCTTTGGCTGATGTACTTGAGAGTCCAGGTGAAGCAATTATAATAAATGATGGACATATTCATTCATTTGGGTTCATATAGAAAATGCTAATCTGCTATGGATGATTTCTCTTTGGGATCTATAATAAAACTGGTTGCAGGATCAGGAAATGTCAGAATGTCAGAATGTTGTGATTCTATAATATCTGATGGCTTCAGCCCAGCTGTACTATAAAAAGAAAAATAGGAAGGTTTCTTTATTAACCACTGAAGTATGAGCTGAAGTTACAGCAAGAATTTTTCATGTGTTTTTCTTAAAACATGGAAGCTTGGCATTATGTATCGTCATACTAGAAATAGTTCTACTGAAAGTCTTTAGCCTTCATCATACTTCACATAGGGCCTGTGTACATGTGGGGCAAAAACTCCAAATGGAGTGCTGCCTAAATGCCCCCACATTTTCCCCAGAGCCCTGAGCATTATTATTCTCCTCAGGGACATGAAGTACTTTCTCTTCACTGTCACTGCAGAGTGTTGTCTGCTGCTGCCATCTTGTCCTTAATTTAAAGCTCAGAAGGCATTTCTTGGCCGAAGGAAGAGGTTTTTGCCTTTCCCCTGTCTTGGCAGCACTGCCTCTACCTGCTCTCCTACTTGTCCATCACAGGAAGAGATGCTTGAAAAAACTGATGGAAGTGTTTGAAGGAATCAGTGGACAAGTGGAGAGTTGGTGGAGGAAATACTACCGAGGCAGGGGAAAGGACAAAACCTCTCCCTTTGGCCAGGAACTGCCTCCTAAGCTTTAAAATGGTCAGAGTGGTGGTGGTGAACAAAAATGTGGAGAAAACTCAGAATCATCAAAACTCCTCATCTAGGTAAAATACCCCAGAATGCTCTGAATCTGGGCCATGTGTCGTGTGGCCTGATCACCCCAGATTCAGGGAAAAGGCCATATGTCATGTGGCCTGATCACTGAAGATTCCATAGAATTCACTAGAGGATTCAGGGTTTTTAATAGTGCAGGCAAGCCCATAGTCATAAGTAATTCAAAAGGACTTGGGTATGCTTCACTTAAATCACATTTATTTTAATGGGACTACTTTAACTATCACTAAATCTGGAACCAATCCCAAGAGTGTTAAATGCTGAGTAACAGTTAATTTTTAATAAAACTACCATGGGTTCAGGGATACAAATAATTTTATGGATTATATACAATATACAATCCTTTAAAGAAAAACCCATGTTTTCACACATTCATCTTATTGTTGTAAAAATAAAATATAGGTACAAGAAATTTGACCATTGAAAACTGGTGGGGGGGTTGTTTTTGTTTTTTGTTTTTAAGTTGTCCATGAACCATGATTATAGTTGACACACTTGTAAAAATGAGTAATCACATAAAAATTGCAGGGTAAAATGCTACCTGAGCATGAGACTGAAGGTTTCAATAGTCTTTGGGTGGTTATTCAAAATCAAGTCCCTCAAAGTTCAACAAGTTACTGCCATGTAGGGAGTAAGGAACACCGTTTTTCAGTTTTGTATACAAACTAACATTCTGACATTATTGATCAGACCTTAAGTCATACATTAGATTTTTTACTTCTCTGAGGACTCAGTACAACAGCTCTAAATGTAAATGTATAAGATTGTGCATTAAAATAATTCATGAGAAAAATATACATTTATATGCATATCAAATGTGTTTATATATGGGTTTACACAAACACACACACTCACACTAAATACATACTGGAAAGAGAATAAAAAGACAACATAGCATAAAAATATTGTTGGACTAGAAATAGAAAAAAATCAGATCCAAGGTGAGATCATATAGGATTACAACCTAAATTTACTAAGCAGTCAGCATTTACAAATTCTGATTATTCAAATCTAATGGTAGTTTTGGGTAATTACATATAGAATGATGTTTTCAGACAATCAAATGGTAAAGATAAGATGGTAGTAAAAACTTAACTTTTAAATGTGTCCAATTGTCAAGGTCTACTTACCTATGCTAGGAGAACATTTATGGATAGAGAAAACCGGTGGTGGGAATACAAAACTATCATATTGATCACACATAGTTTCTCTTTGAAAATATGACCACACAAATCCACCTCAGTTTCTCAGACAGTAAATGAGACTGAAATAATGTCTTTACTAAAAGTCTGATATGGAGAAAAATTGTGGAAAATGAACTCTGAAGCTCTGAGCAGAATTTCCCCATCTACAAGGATAATTAGGGGATAGTTTGCTTGATAAAAGTAACTCCCCAATATCTTTCTGTCAATATGATTTGCATTTTAAACACATGTTTATGGCTTTGTCTGTTAGCTTGCCAGTCGCAAAAGAATAAACTTCAATACTACCCCAGTAGAACTTACAGGTATTTAGGGCTGGCTGAATTAAATTTCCAGCCAATTTAGTGTGAATTTAACTTTCACTGAGAAGAAAACAGCAACTGCATTATTGGGAAAAAGTCTGGTCAATAAATGCTTTTGCAAGATGTTCATATCCTTTTCCCTTTCCCCTAGTGTTAGAGAACACACCCCTAGTTGAGTTTTAATCCCCCCAAAGTACATCCCTCACATTGCCGATGTCAACACTTCAATCAACCATTCACTTCTCAAATTGGTATTTGTGGAGCTGGGGTACATCAAGGGAGGTGACTTTGGCTGGCCTTTCTCCCCTGCCCGTGATACTGGTAGGAAATTTGATGAGCCTACCACAAACTTTGTCTAATGTCTTACCCAATGTCTTATGTGATTAAGTTGCTGTATATGCCAAGTTGGCTCATTTTCACCAACCAACACATCAGCCTGCAGGATCAGATATCTGTATCAGATCTTTGAAATCTTTTATGGGGGCTGTCCTTGGAGCTTCTAGAAACTGCAGCTGACAGAAAATGTAGTTGGCAAGATGCTATCTGTTACAAAATTTATTAAAATCATATTACATCAATTCAATTACACTGGCTAATAGTTTGCTCCTGGGCCAGTTTAAGGCACTGGTTCTTATCTTCTAGCTCCAAATGGTCTGAGGGCATTGTTTTTATTACAACCTGTTTTAAATTATGTAAATTGAGTGATGGAGAAAATTTTAATAATCTTTATCCTTTCTGTAGAGCTGGCCCTACCATTAGGCAGAAAGAAGCAGCTGCCTTGGGCAAAAGGCCTTGGATGTAATGGAAGAGCAGCAAATTTTAAGTTATTTCTTTCTTTAGAGTATTTATACTGTACTCTTCAGCCGAAAAGGCTCCCAAAGCAGTTTATGCACAGTTAATTTGACAGTTCCCTGCCCTCAGACTTACAATCTAAATAAGATGGAGATCCTAAATCAAGGAGACATAGTATAAATTTCTACTCCTGGAGTTATGAGACAATTAATAATGAACTGAAATACTGCACAACTTAATATGCAAACAACTGTGAAATGCATGACTATAATGTGAAATAAACTTCTACATGTGCATTGCACAATGGTAACCACATGCACAATGGCGTCAGATGGGCAACTCTGCTTCAACAAACTTCAACTGAATATGGAATTTTTCACTGGACAAAAATGTCCAACTGCTTCTGTAGCAGAATTTACACTTGTGCAAATTACTAACAGTATGGCAACCATAATTTGTTGCTCTTGCATTTGGGACATGGGACACCATTTGCTACTCTGACTTGAGCAGCAAAATATATTCGGCTGGCCCTGTTTCATTTGCCATTTAAATCTATTGTTGTTGTTGTTTGTTTGTTTTAAATACTTTAAAGTTCTATTTCTTGATTTTATTGCTGTATGGTAGATGGTTTTTCAACCTAATGTGTTAACTAAACATTTCATACATCCATAGATACACATGTATGTACATACCTTAAAAATTGGTAGACAGTCTGGGAGCAAAGTATCACAAATCCTACTTATATAAAATGTTCTCTCTCCATAAAATGACTTGGTTTTGGAATTTACTTCACAGTGCTGATCTCTGTGACATCTTTTCTTGTTAACAGGCATATCAGTCAGTTCTTGTTTTCCTGCCATCTTGTTTAATTGACTGGGGGGAGGGAATGAGACTACAAACCAAACATGTTACCAATCTTGACTAGCTGAAGAGCTCATAAAATTCCGCTGATAATTTTTCAGTTTGCCCAAGGTGAGGTTTGACCGATATTACCTATCTCCATTAAAAACTGACCTTTCCCCAATTATCTTTCTCATAAGTATTGCCTGTTCCTGCTTCTCTGTATTTTGCCCCAGATCAATGTATAAAAGAATGATCATGGTACACACTTCAGATGCAACAAAATACATGGAAAGGAACTGTAGAAATGCCAAAAGGACTGCCTTTTCCCTCTACACAGTTGACATCATTTGCTGAAACTTAATGTTAGGCAAAGTTTGTGGAGATTGATTTGTTTTTAATTTTCAAACTATAAATATTGATGCCTAATGTACGTTTGAGGCAAAATGCAATCAAGACATAATGAAATAAATCAGAAAATCAATAACTTCTGATATAAAATCATCATGTCATAAATCATGACTCCATGAAATGATGCTATACAAAATGATGCACTGAATGTGTTTATTTGATGGTGTGAACATTATGAATGTTTGCTTAACATAACACATGCTACAGGGCACATTACTTAATTGGATGAGTAATGCATGTTAATAATCCTGGGCTTCTCTGTTTTGGTTTTTGCTCCGTATCATGTTTGGAAAGTCCAAATAGAATAAAGCAATGACGTATACTAAAGTAAATGAAGCACGGTAATAAAGCAAAATTATCAGTTAAATGCAACAAACAATAAATACAAGGAACCAACTACATTTATACTGACATTAGCTGAAATTCTCAGAATTGTTACCTACCATCAGACTAATAAAGATTAATTTTTGAAAGAAATACATGAAGAAATAAGCATTAATGCAAATAGCAGTGTCCTCTGTTTATTTTCTCAGCTGATGCAGCAAAGTAGACTTGTCTGAAGATGCATTACATGGACAAATAAAACAGCTTGCTAACCTAGCATTCTTACTTAGGACCAAGGCAAAATCTTGGTGAAGGGGTAAAAAGAAGAGCCTTACCTATGTTGGAGGCAAAGGGGCATCAACATTTTTAAAGTGATTAGTGAGAGAAGGGTGTCTAGGTAATAGACTTCTTGCCCATTGTTTTCATCCCTCTATAGCTTTCTTTGGTCTATGTGCTCAAGCACATTGCTTCCTTTTTGCTTGAAATGATGTCATTTCTCCATTCTCTCAAGAAGTTAGTCTCTTTTTTGTCCTTTGTCCTAGAGTATCCATGACTCTCCAACCCCAATAATGGATGCTACCTTACACTCTCACATGAGAGCCAGCTTTTAGGGACTCTTCTAACCAAGAATAGGTCATCTTTTGTCGAGCTCCTTTCCTGAAGACAAAACACAGGTGCAGGGTGCCAAGGAAGAATACCAACTGTGGAGATCCAAAATATAATCAGCACGTTGGTAGAGACTGAATCTATATGCAAATATAATCAGGACATTTAATACGTTAAAAAACTATATTTAGCAACAGAATGTGACCGAGAAACATGTACAGTAGTATCAATACCCAACATGCACACAGATGCCAATAATACAATGATAACAACTATATTTTTCATAAGAAATCACATGCAAAAAACATAACATATCCAAATACACTCATTTTAAAGACAGTGGTATAGTGACATAAACACAATTCAACACACATATCCACTCAAGAGGGAAGCGGTGAATATGAATTTAATTATAGAGAATGATGGTAATACTGTCATTTTCTGAAAGAAACTGTATGTGCAATAAATCAACAGATTCGATGTAGTCCAGAAAAGCCATATGCTGTCCTGGGGTGGTGGTAAATTTTGGGAAGCTGGGGTTGGTCCCAAACAGCCAAAATTCCAGAGTGCTATTTTTATATTTACCATTTTGCCCCTTTGCCTTCCTCAGTGGGAGCCTTACACAGCCAGGTAAGTATGAGCTGGATATGGTAAGTATATAAAAATAATTAATTTATAAATCCTCAGCCCCTTGAAGTTATTATATTCATGTTAAATTAACCCATTCCCACTTACCTCCACCTTGTCTTCTAATGTTGTAAGGTGTTGTTCACTGTCAAAATATTTGTAGTGTTGATAAAAAGAATAAAGGAAGATATAAACAGATATAAACAGAATATAGGAAGGGTTTTTTTTACAAAATATCATATATTTTAAATAATTCACTATATGCAATTCATATTTTCCACTTACCTTCACAGAATAATCAAGTGCCCGAAAACAGATACAATGACCTGTATCCTTAATGTATGAAGGTGGCTATTGTGACAATAGTACTACAATTGTGACTACGTAGGGAAATACAGATCAGTTATGACGGTGTAACTGTAGGTTATGTGTCTGTAAGGGTGATACTTGATTTTGGTCATAGAAAATACACTACATAATACTGTTATGGCTTGCTCCACCTCCAGCCATTTCCCCCCCCCCCTTACACACATGCCCCTACAATAGCAACTCCTTTCCACTATTCATGCATTTATCTATTAAAGGGAAAGACTGAACACAACACACTGACAATACAGAGCTCCTGCACATCCTACACTCAGCCACTCTGGCTTTCCCCTTAAAAAAGAGTTCTGCAAATATACACATAGTATATAAATCCATTTTCCAATGTATGAGGAAAGGTTGCTGCCTCAGGTTTCTTCCCATACACAGGAATTATAGCTGTGGTGCATGTTAGCAAAAGAAGGCAGGTATAATCTCTAAAGTTCTGTGTCATGTCATGTATTCTTTCAATTGTGCTTCTTTCTTTAAGATTAACCACATATCTGATTTGCTGTTGTTAACTGCTGTCAAGTCAACTTTGACTTATGGTGACCCTGTGAATGAGAGACCTCCGAGTCATCACAACCTCAACAGCACTGCTCAGATCTTGTAGACTCAGGGATGTAGCTTCTTGATTGAGTCTATCCATGTGGAAAGTGGTCTTCATCTTTTCCTACTATCTTGTACCTTACCAAGCATTATTGTCTTATCTAGTGAGTCTTAGCTTATCATGATATGGCCAATGTCCAACAGTCTCAGTGTAGTCATTTTGGGTTCTAGGGAAAGTTCAGCCCTGATTTGCTCTAGGACCCATTTATTTTTCCTTTTAGCAATCCACAATATCTGTAGAACTCTTCTCCAGCATCGTATTTCAAATGAGTTGGTTTCCTTCCTATCAGCTTTCTTCATTGCCCAGCTTTCACAATCATACATAGAAATGGGAAATAAGATGACACAGACAATCCTAACTTTAGTATTCAATGAGATATCTTGACACTTCAGTATCTTGTCTGGTTCCTTCATAGCTGCCCTTCCAAGTCCTTGTCTTCTGATTTCTTGACTGCAGTCTTCATTCTGATTAATGACTGAGACAAGGTATGGAAAATCTTGAATTATTTCAATGTTTTCATTGTCTATTTTAAATTTATGTAAATCATCTGTGGTCATTATCTTTGTTTTCTTAATGTTAAGTTGAAAACCTGTCTTTGCACTTTCTTCCTTGACTTTCTTCAGTAAATTGTCCCAAATGTTTTGGTCTGTCTGCACTGTAGACATCAAGCAGTTTGACACCACTTTATACCATATCTCTATTCTATGGTATCCTGGTATTTTTAGTTTGGTGAGTGTGATGAAAAGGCTGCTCTTTTAGCCAATCTCAAAGCAGGAGGTCCCCAGCCAATAGGAAGGCAGCTGGGCACGGCTATAAAAGGGGCCTGACAGAGAGTGAGAGGGGGGGAATTGTTTTGAGGTTTGACTGGAAAGAAAGAGTTACACTGAAGGGAGGATGTGCTCTTAGAGTTCCTGAGGGAACTTTTCAGTCTGATGACCACAGAAGGTTCTTAAGGGTCCGGAGAGGGACTGAATAGACTTGGAGAGTCTAGTAGGGAAAGGCTTAGAGCAAGTCAAGTATATAAAGGGGATTTAGGACTTTGTTCCTGAGTTAGTAGTGCTGGTGCAGCTAGATTGATGTTATTATTTTAAAATGAATCTGATATAACTAAGCCTTAAGAAGATTAACAACTTTAATACTCAACTAGAGTTTATTTGTTTTATATTTTTCAATAAACTTCCATTAGAGTTTAAAGCTGCTTGGCCTCCATTTAATTTAAACCACACTACCTGATATCAGGGACACAAAGGGCTGTCCCAATAAAAAGTGGTTGGTGCTTCTCACATTCTTTTGGGGGCAGTAGTGGGATGCAAGAGACCCCACAGGACTGCAATCCTAAAGTCAGAGTGTTAAGGTGGTGGGTTGACCGTGTACGGGTCACCACAGTGAGGCACCAGACTTCTCTGATAGAAAAGGCTAAATACCTCACAAAAGTACAAACACCAGGATTTCATAGGATAGAACTGTGGTGGATAAAATGGTGTCAAATTGCAATATTTCTGCAGTACAGACAGGCCCTTTGCTATTTTCTCCTAGGACTATAGTGTCAACTGTATATCTTAAATTGTTGATATATCTTTTTAGAGTTTTCATGCCTCCTTCTTCCAAATCTATTCCTGCTTTACATATAATGTTTTCAGCATTCAGCATATAAATTAAACAAACTGGGTGATGAATACACCCTTGCCAGACCCCCTTGCCATTGGAAACCACTCTGCTTCTTTGTATTTTGTCTTAACAGTAGCATCTTGTCCTGAGTACAGGGCAATCAAATGTTGTGGCACACCAATTTCTTTTAGACCAATCCATAGTGTTTTTTTTTTTTTATGTTCTATATAGTCAAAGGCTTTGCTATAATCTATAAAGCACAGGCTGATTTTCTTTTGAAATTCTTTGGTGCATTCCATTCTTCAACATAAGTTTGCAGTATGATCTTACTTTCTTGAACCCAGCTTGGGCATCTGGCATTTTTCACTCTTTATACGGTAAAAGTCTTTGTTGAAGAATTTTGAGCATATCTTTCCTTGCATGGGAAATTAATGCAATGGTCCTGTGGTTGCTGCAATCACTGGTATTCCCTTTCTTGAGGATTAGAATGTATATTGAGCATTTCCAATCTGTGGGCCATTCTTTTGTTTTCCATATTTGCTGACAGATTTTATTTAGAACTAGAATAGATTCTGTCTTTATAGACTGAAGCAGCTTTATAGGTATACTATCTGTGCCTGGTGATTTATAGTATTTCTCCCTGACCCTCTGACTGCAGCTTCCTCTTCACTTTCTAAAAATTGTGGGTTCATCTTCATATGGTTCATCCTCAAATGAATATGTTACCATTTCACCTCTTTTATATAGTTCTTCCATGTATTGTTTCCATCCTATTTTTTTATTTCCACTTGGTCATGCAACATGTTCCCCTGCTGCTCATAGAACATCCCCACTCTTGGTTTAAATGCCCTTTGATTTCTTGGATCTTGTGGAAGAGGTCTCTTGGTCTTTTTTGTCACCTTCTATTTATCTGCATTGATTATTATAGTACAGTCATCCCTTCACATTTGTGGGGGTTACGTTCCACGGACCCCTACGAATGTGAAAAACTCGTGAATATTGCTTGCCCCCCCCCCCCGCCATAGCGACCATGGGGCCTCCGGAGGCCCCATAGTCGCTTTCCCCCCGCCTCCCCACTCCCTTCCTAGGCCTTCCCGAGGCCTCCAGAGACCCTCCTGAGGCCCCGTGGAAGCCTCCCCAGCCCTCCCCCATCCCACCCAAGCCCTCAACGGGGCCTCCGGAGAGTCTCTGGAGGCCCCGCGGAGGCCTTCCCGGCCCTCCCCCCTCCCCCCAGGCCTTTGCAGCGCCTCTGGAGGGTCTCTGAAGGTCCTGCGGAGGCCTTCCTAGCCCTCCCCACTCCCCCCAAGGCCTTTGCGGGGCCCCACAGAGGCCTTCCTGGCCCTCCCCCTCCCTCCCAAGGCCTTTGTGGGGCCTCCGGAGGGTCTCCGAGGGCCCCGCAGAGGCCTTCCTAGCCCTCCCCCTCCCCCCAAGGCCTTCGTGGGGCCCCGCGGAGGCCTCCCCGGTCCTTCCCCCTCCCTCCCAAGGCCTTTGCGGGGCCTCTGGAGGGTCTCCGAAGGCCCTGCGGAGGCCTTCCCAGCCCTCTCCCCTCCCTCCCAAGGCCTTCAGGGGGCCTCCAGAGGGTGTCCGAAGGCCCCATGGAGGCCTCCCCTGCCCTCCCCGCTCCGTCCCACGGCTTTCACAGAGCTTCCGGAGGCCTCATGTCGCAGTTTTGGGGGGGCGGGGGGGCCTCCCAAAACCACGAATAATCAAAACCGTGAATGCCAAGTTCGCAAATGTGGAGGGACAACTGTAGTTCTTCATGTCTGTGCATAGAAGTCATTGAACAGTTACATTCAGAGTTCTGGCTCTATTTCTATTACCTTTTACTTTTGCTTTTCATCCATCTTTAACTGCTTGAAGAGTTTCATCTGTCATCCATTGAGACTACTCTTTCTTTTTGGCCACAGATAGGAGATTTTCGGATGCCTCTTGCTGCGCAAGCAGCCTCCGGAGCAGTAACGAGGCTGCTGCGTGGCAAGGGGTCCATTTTGGATGACGCCATTTCTCTCTTGGCGTCATCCGTGACTGCGGCTAGCATTGGAGGTGGCCACACTGTTTTTTACTCACAGACAACTTCTGTGAATGAAAAACAGCATGGCCGCCTCCAATGCTAGCTGCAACAGTCATGGACGACACCGAGAGAGAAATGGCATCGTCCAAAATGGACCCCTTGCCACGTAGCAGCCTCGTTACTGCTCCGGAGGCTGCTTGCACGGCAAGAGGCATCTGAAAATCTCCATAGTATCTTTTTGAATTTCTCCCTGACAATGTCCCTGGCTTCAGTCCAGAGTTGTTCTGGTTCACAGTCAATTAGGCTTAATAGTGCGAATCTATTTTTCACATTATCTTTAAATTCTATGTGGATGTTTTTCAGGTTGTATTTCAGCATGATTGTTGGTTTAATGTTCTTCACTAGCTTTACTCTAAACTTTGATATTAGCAGTTCATGGTCTGTGGCACAATCTGCTCCTGTTTCTTGTTTTGCACAGAGAATGCTGCTTCTCCATCTTCTGCTTCCAATTATGTAATCTATTTCATTCTATATTGGCTATGAGGTGATGTCCATGTATACAGTCACTTCCTGGATTGCTTAAAGAATGTGTTTGCAATGAACAAACCTTTGCCTTGCAAAATTCAGCCAGTTGGTCTCCTGCTTTATTGGTCATAATGGTGGATCATGGTTAATTAAATGTCAAAGTGAAACCTCTAATCTCACAAACATGCTGGAGGAAGCAAAGGAAGGGAAAATGCATGTATTCAAGGTTCATGCATGTAGTCAATCAATAAATCACTAGCACATCCCCACTACACCATGAGTCAAAAATAAATATGACCACATGGACTGCAGGGTCAGAACTCTCTCTCTCAGGCTTTTCTTCGCAAACGAAGATTCAGGAAGGACTCATCCTCCATTTTCTGCAAGCGCGCTGATGACTAAGAAGGCCAATCCGAGATAGAGAAGTCCTGTTACAGAAAGCACAGCAGAAGGTTTCCTCGGGTGATGTTACCGGGTTGTGATATTATCTGCGTTGCCATTTCTCTTCAAGACTTGTTTGGCGTGAGTTTTCAAATAAGGCTGCAGCATTGTGGATAATGTGTCTCCATGCCTCCCGATGTGAGGCCAGGGCGGACCATTGTTGGTGATCAATTTGGCCAAGCCTGAGATGTTGTTTCAGGGAGTCCTTGTATCACTTTTTTGGAGCGCCCCTCTTACGCTGACCTGTCGCGAGTTAACCGTAGAGTACTATTTTGGGGAGGTGATGGTCCTCCATCCTAGACACATGCCCTGCCCAGCGCAGCTGTGTTGTCAATATCATGGCCTCAATGCTGGTGATCTCTGCTTGCTCAAGGACAGCAACATTCGTCACATAGTCAGTCCAGTGTATATTTAGGATTGTGCGTAAACCGTGCTGATGGAAGTGTTCGGGGAGTCGTAAGTGGTGGCGATAGGTGACGGCAATTCTGTGCTTAACTCCTTTCAGGGTCAGAACAATGAAGTGACAAAACACTGTGGTCAGAACAATAAAGTGACAAAACATTGTGATTTCAGACATGATTGTACATTTCTTGTCATGAACATCTTCAAACCTACTCATTGTGAGAGAAGTTCCAGATTTAATTGTCAAAGTAAAAAAGGCCAGAAGGGAGAATTTAAGACAGAGAGGGCTTGGTAGTGGCTTTGTACACACAGTGACTAAATAATTCTTCACCATTCCACATTGTATTACTTACTATTGGAAGACATGTACAGGTACAAACACACACATTACTTGCTACTGGTCTACCTTTCTCCCCCACACTCTTAGTTATGTAAGCACTGAACACAGCCATTTCTTTGTCTCCTCTGGTTTAAAAAAAAAAAGGAAAAAAAGAACAGCAATATTAACCACAGTATCACACATGAAAGAATCTTACTTATCCAATAACCTAATAATTATATAATATTTGTTGTTGTGGAAACACCAACTGCCAATGCAATTCCCAAATCACTGATGGTATATAGTTGGAAAGACTTTCCTGTGCACTCTATAATGTATTATTTCTAAAAGGAATTGCTTCTATGTTTGGTCTTGTAAATTTCCTGGCTGAGAATCAATATCACTTCTGTATAACTACTGTTATTCTGTATAACTACAGTATAACTCCTGTCAGAAAATGTTGTGTGTATACAGCCCCAGGGATCTCTTTGGGTAGCACTTTTCATTTGGGGGGGAAATCATTCTTTGTATGACTTTCGAAGTGGCTAGCCAAACCCTTTCTGAGATGTAGTGTATATTTTGAAAAGATGAAATGAAAACCTTTTAAAATACAATGAACAAAGAAATATCCTCTATTCTTTCTTTCATGTTTTTTTTTCTGTATCTATAAACAGGGCACTGTACAGACCTTCTCTGAACCTTTTTATGATGCATGTATGAAACAGAACCTGGAGTATATCATTACCCAATTGTTACAAACAAGGGGGGAAATAACTGCTTTCTCCAATCAGCAAAAGTAACATGCATCACCACTGGATTTTACAAGCCTACAATTAATCACAGACATTGCCTTATCCCATGGTTTTACACAAAGTATGTACACACAACTATATAACAATTGAAATAAACATCTGACAGGAAAAAATGAAGGGTAATCATACCCTAATAAACTGAAATGCAATTCATGTTTAAGTGTATTTGAGAAGTCTGAGAAATGATATTTTAGATGTTTTTGTCCCCTTTAAATATCTTTCTAAGGGTTTCTATTGCATGGATATTTATGAATGTGTTACCCAAAATGCTCCTTGGAAAATTCCAAGAAAATATCAAGTTTATAATATGTTGGGGAAATTAGCAGCAATTTGACTTTAGCTATGCAAGAGGGGGTAAACGGGGAATCTGAAATCCAATTATATCAGTACTAGTCTGGATGGAATACGGACACATTTAAAATTAAGTATGGTTTTTTATTAAGGAGTTAAAAAATAACATCAAACTCACACACATTCACCCAAAGAAAGCATTCACACAAGGCTATAGAAAAACAGTAGGAAAACTTGGATAGGGGGTAGCAAGAGGATTTTGCTGGGGTACATAATACAACCTGTCCTGTAGTCCATCTGGCAGAGTGGATGGAGAAGCTGGATGTGGTAACACAGAGCAACAGAGCTTCCCCTGTTACTAATTGTGCACAATGAGGCATATTTTGGGGGGTCTTTTATTCCTCCAAATACACCTGAGGGGATTGGTTGCTTCATGGGTTGAAGCAATGAATTCCATGAGCCTTCATGGATTGCACAATGAGTTTCCTGGTCTTGACAAAAGATGAGGAAGATGTTAAATGTGTTTCTTAATGTCCAGTGATTGAATTTTAACAGCTTTGAGCACCTTCTTTTAGGCTGGGAGCTGAGGAAAGGAAATTTCACAATCAGCAAATACAAAAGGGAACGCCATCCATTAACCTCCCATTTATGTGGAATGTGTCTTCTTTTGGCTTAGGCCTTCCTTTCCAGGGCAAAACCAAAAATGACCTTTTCTGAGACCATCCTGTCTTTTACCCTTGTAAAAGGCCACAATAATGAACCAAGCTTGGCCAGTCTCTGAGGCCTATAGCCAATGCTAACATTCCAGAAGTGGGGTGCCTTGGAAGTGGGGTTAGAAACGAGTATGTAATATTTTAAGTACCAGGAGTGAAAATCAATTTTACATAGATCCCATTGTCTCATTTAATGTCTGAGGAACATTGGTCTGAGACTACAGCCCACATGATTTCACAGCTGCAGACAAAAGCTATGATCCCACAGAGAGGTGTAATGTTTATTGAAATCAAAGGAAACTGCTTTTGAGCCAATGAACATAAAATCAAGTAGCAGGATTGGTCTTCTGGTGACATTCTGCTCATGTCTGAGCCTTTCCTTTCTTCTGACTATCCAGCCTGCAAGATAATGTGTCTGCTATGGTTTAGCTTTGCTCTGCTTGCTACAACCTTAGTAATGATATGTGGAGCTGGAAAACAGTATAGCTGAAGATAAATTAAAAGAAAGAAGAGAAATAAGTATAAAAAAAATATGTTTGTGCTCGGATATGATACATAATAAATGGCCTGCATAATTAGATTCCCTGGATTGGGCCATAGACAATTTACAGGCTTCAGTGACAGAAGTCCTACTTTGCCTATCCATTCCCACTCAAATTTTTATATCCTATGTTTGCCAATAACAGTGTATACTTCTGATGGCTTTGCCAAGTAGAGGATTAGTTAATCTCATTCAGAACTTCAAAGGCATGTTTGATGGGAACACAAGAGAGGGCCTTTGTGGCTGTTCCCAAAACTCTGCTCTTATGAAGACTAGGCTGTTGTTTCATTGATAGGTGAAGACTTTTGCATTCCAGTGGACATTTGGGAATTGAGTGTCTCGTGTGTAAAGGGCTTTTTGCTCTACTGTATTGTGCTACTTTTATTCTGTGTTTTAAATGTTTTATGTGGTTTAAATTCTACAAGCAGCTTAATGTTATCTTAATCTTAACTTGTGTATGTTTCTAGCTACATGTGATTACCTGTGTTTCTTTCTGTCTGTAAGCAATATTAAGAACCTGTCTTGTTGAGAAAGTGTGGTATATAAATAAAGTGATTGATTGATTACATGCATGAGCCTTGGATACATGCATTTTTCCTTTCCTTCCTTCAGTATGTCTATGAGAAGATCAGATGTTTCACTTCCATTTTTAATTAGCCATGAGTTATCATTATGACCAAATAAATGTGATTTATCTCAGCTAAAGTTTAGGTAAACAAAACTACTATACAGAACCATACAGTGGTCAGCATTATAGCTGGTTTTTCCTAAAATGTGTTTAGAACTAACCACAGTTTATGTGGATTTAGACATGTTAATAAGCTACAGTTAAAAATGAAAAGTTTCTTCTATGTGACTGAAAATTAAAAAGTGAGGAGGGGTGCTTATGAGCCAGAAGCTTGTTCACATATCATTAAACCATAATTTAGAACTATGTTCAAGTGATGCCATTGTCTTACACTGATGAAAAAGAAATAATCACATTTATTATAATACAGGAGATCATTGTTTTCTCCCCATGCTTTTTTTTTAAATCTAGGAACTGTTGAAAAGCATACTTGTGAGGAATATTCAGTGTTTAAATTCTATAGGCAGCTTAATACAATTTTAATTGTAATTTGGTGTTGTTTTTAGTTATATTTTCTTTTTTGAAACCCAACAACTGTTGAAAAGCCATAAAGGAGAGGAATATTCAGGGAGAATGTTCAGGCAGGTGTGTCTATCCCATGGAAGAGGAGCCATGGTTATCAACACTTTCCTGAATGTCAGGACATTGTGATTTTTGCCAAAGCTCCTCACATCAAATGCTCCATTGCAAATAAATGCCTTGTTCTGTGGTTGAGATGGAGAATGATATTCATAGTGGACAAGCATAGCCATGAAATCAATTGTTGGAGAATAAGCTCACTTATCAGTGAGCCTATTTCATTCTGCCTATAAACTGCTTGCATTATCCTCTGTCTCAGTTTTTTCATGCATTTTGGTATAGCTATTATAGGAGAATGAACTAGTTATGGCTTATGGTAATATGGCTGTCTTAGTTCAAGCAAGTGAAAAAGATACTTTATCTTTCTAAAATGGAAGGCAGAAGGAAATCTTTATTCCCTTACACCATGAACAGATGTGGCAGGTACTGGTCTGGAATAAATTTCCCTTCTCTTTTGTATTGTCTTATCAACCCCAAATTGGTTTCTAGCAGATGATCTGAGTGACATTCTGGAGCACATCTTTTTTATTGATGAAAAGAAGACAAAGTCATTAATAATAACACTAGTGAAGGTGTATGTAACAGAAGCAGTAGAATGAAAAACACAAATAGAATATTAAATTCAACAACTTGTAAGAATCTATGTGCTGCTGAAAATTAGGTTGCCATACAAAGAACTCAAGATGCTGAGTTAAAACTCTGATTGCATAAGTGGTTCTGTTTGATCCACTTGGTTTATATAGGTCTATCTGTATTTTCATTGCTGTATCCTCTAGTGTCATCTCACTGTCTTCTGCAAAAATGCCATCACCCTGATTAGGGATGGGTAGAATTGTTGGTTTTTATTTCTTCCACAAGAAATGAGATTTTGATCTTTTTTAAAAATAATAATAATAATAGTAATAATAATGATGAAAACACACTGATATCCCCCAGAGGATGGCCATATGTGTAGTTTGACTTTCAAACTCAACTTTTTACAACTTTGGGCCCCATACTGGGAGAAAGATAGGCAATAAATTAAATAAACAAATGTTAAATTTTAGAGGCCAGGGGAGGATGGATAATGGCCATTCAGTGTCTGGCTTTGTTTCTGCAGGTGTACACACAAGGATGACATGTAATGAGCTTGTTTTCTGCTGCTCCAGAGTCTAGGGATTATCAGACAGGAACACAAAAAGTGTCCCTGTCCCACAATCTCCAATCCTGTCCCTGTCCCAGCACAATAACCCTCCCCATCAGTCTTACCTTACCTTCCATTGAAAGGCAGCCCAAGCATGAACAGAGCTCAAACTGTGCTCCATTCACTTCCTGGACTAAAATCCAGCTTGTTCTTGCAAGAAGACATGAACATGTGAAATTCAAAAAGAAAAAGAAAAATACACCAAAAAAAGTTCACAAAAGCACATAAACAGACTAAAAAAAAAAAAAAAAAAGTTACCCAGGGAGGTTCATAAAAAGTGGGTAGCCTACCTTGTTTTTGTGATCCCACCTGGAAGTGTTCTGACAGGATTGCCCATTGACATTGGAATCATGGCAGGACAATGGTGCGAGGTTTCAGATCCAATGCCAACATCAAAATGGGGTGGGCGATCTATTGATGGCTCAGCCCATCAATAAAAAGAAACTCCAGAATAACAACAGCGGAACGCAAAAGGACAACATAGTGTGATATTGTCATCCTTTTGCATTCCGCTGTTGTTATTCTGGCACCACATTAGCCATGCCTGAGAATCTCCTAGGACACAAACCAATGGATTCTAATTACAAGAAAAGAGATTCCACCTAAATGTTAGGAAGAATATTTTTACGATATGAGCTATTTGAGAGTAGAGTAGACTGCCTCAGAGGTTAGAGGGTCTCTTTCTTCGGTTTTTAAACAGAGTTTGGATGGACATCTTTCGGGAGTACTTTAGTAGTGTGCTTGTGCATGGCATGGGGAGTTGTACCAGATTGTCCTTGCAGTATCTTCCAACTGTAAGATACCATAATTCCATGATTCTATGGTTCTGTCCCCTTGGCCCTTCCAGGTTCCTTCCAGAGGTTCCAGGAAGGTACCTGTGTTTCCATGCATCTGGCTGAAGAAACACAGCTGGATGATGTATCTCACTGCAGAAACACAGTTGTAGTGATCCCCAACACTGTCCTCCCCTGAACACTAAATGACTGTTTGGGAGTGACCTGGCTGCAGTCATATGGAAAGCATACAGAGGGCACTGAAGATGCATGTGCCTCTATCCACAGAGACAAAAAAAAAGAGAGAGAGAGAGAGAGAGAGAGAGAACAAACTGGTGTAAGTTACCATTACACCTGCATATGTCACTAACAGTGTGCCTGCCAGCCTTAAACTCAGATTCCAATCTCTGAGGATTTTTTCCTATCATTTGAAGTTTCCTAAATATCTTGGAGTGTGAAAGCATGTGTGCACAGAGAAGGAAAATGTACAGGCACATTTTAGCAGTATGGGTGCACAAGCAGGAATTATGGCCATGTAATAATTCCTCTCCACCAACTTGGAAACATTCCTGCGGATGCCAAAGGTGTTTTCTCCCTCTGTCATTTACCTGGTCCCTTGAAGCAACTATTTTACCCTCTGGAGAAAAAAAATGCAGGTAACTTCTATGATGTCTTGTCCTTATCCCAGCAAAGACAAAATGGCAGCTTGTGTTGAAGAGATTATACTGGGAAAACTGGCAAAGAATTAAAGGTTAGACACCTCCTCCTCTTGCCTCTTATCTAAGTCCATGGCTACTTGGAAGGCAAAAGGAAAATACTGGAGAATTCTGTTACAAATGTTACATGTAATACATTTTTTATCCATAAGAGTTTACAGTACAACCACTACTAAAACAAAGCTGTGGTCACATACACACCCTCCTTGATCAGAACTTGCCAGCTGTCAAAGCTGGGCCAGTTGTGTGCTCATCCTGGTCATCAAGCTGAAGGAAGTATCAAGCTGAATTTAGTGACTCGGTGTTTGTTGGGTAAAGAACAGGGAGTTAAACCAAAGAAAATCAGTGCATGTCTTCAATCTTTTAAAAACGTGTGCTAAAATACTAACTGCAACCGTGATCTTCCATCAATTAGCTTTAAATTGTGTTGCTTTTTCCATTTCCATTTTGATGGCATTTGCTCTAAATACAAATCCAAAGAACGCAGCTTTAGTTTGAAGGCAACATTCCGAAGCACTGCTAGAAAGAACAACAAATACTACAAGCACAATGAATAGAATGTTGGAAACTGACATGGGTGGGGTTGCCCAAGGCACTATTTTTTTACTCTGTTCTTGATGATGCCACCACAACTGCCTTGTTCCACATCAGTCAGCAATGTATCTCTATCTATTTCTATCTATCCACAAATCACAGGATTTGGAAAGCAGAGTCTAAGGGAGCACAATTTTAGCCTTAATTGGCTGGCTACGTTAAGCAAAGGGGGGGGGGATGGGAGAACTGCTGTGACATGGCTTATCTTCTGAGATATATAAGAACGTACCACCCAAAGTCTCCCTGAGCATGTTATCTGTGAGATTCCTGCACCTGGTTTCCTCATTTGGTTTTGTTTATTCAGCATTGTTGGAGAAAATGTAACACATTTTAATAAGAGTTTGGGATGGGAAGAATGAGTATCCTGCATTCAACAGGTTAAGAAACATGCAGCCTGATCCCAAGAAAGTAGGCTTATTCTACAGTGAATACGACTGAGATATTGGCACTTATTCTTATAGAAGGGTCCTCAGCATGGCCCCTTGAGATGTTTGAGTCTTTGAAATGAATGTTCTCATATATTCAGTGATGTATAGAGATCTGGATCATGCCCTCAGTCCATGCCCTCTATGGTGACAATGCATCTGCTAGCAATATGTCCCCTGCAGTGATAGGTATCAGTGGGCAAGAGGGCCTGAACAGATACAAGTATGAAAGAATAAGGTTCCTCCAAACACAGCTGGGAAAGTTGTTTTTGAGAAGTATGGTTATGGTGACATGCTGAAGCCACACATAAATCAGCAATGATGCATTATGGGTATCATAGAATCATAGAATTGTAGAGTTGGAAGAAACCACGAGGGCCATCCAGTCCAACCCCCTGCCACGCAGGAAATCATGATCAAAGCATTCCCAACAGATGGCCATCGAGCCTCTGCTGAGACTGAACTACTAACAGGTCCATCAATGTTAACAGGCCAACAGCAGAGACATAACATACCCCCCCCCCAAAGCAACATCCCCCCCCACACACACACAGCAAGCAAAATAATACTGGAAACCAAAAGTAGGAAAATACAGAAATCAAGCACAAAATGAATCATCCAGGCTTATCAGGAAAGCACTTGTGGAACCTGGCCACGAGGCATGGAGGAGCATTCACATGCTCACATTTCAGCCAACCTGTATGTCCCACAGGAAGATGTTTCCACAACACAAAGTATTGTAAGTGTCCTTTGTGCCACCTGGAGTCCAGGATCTCCAAGACCTCAAAATGTTTATTCTCATCTGCCATCAGAGGGGGAGGCTCCTCTGGAGCAGGGCTCCAGGTATTCAAAGAAAGAGCAGGTTTCAGTAGACAAGAATGAAAGACATTACGATACTGTTTGGGGAGAGTGAGTTCATAAGCAACAGGATCAATCACACAGGAGACCTGTAATGAACCAATAAGTTTGGGGCCCATTTTTTTTTTATTTTTTTTTTTTTTTTTTTTTTTTAGGGCTGAGGACTTTATAAAACGTTTGTGGAGAGATATAGCCTGTCCCCCACCTCATAAGTGGGATGGGGTCCCTCTTTTTGTCTGCAACTTTTTTGTACACAGCCTTGGCAAAATCCAGAGCAACCACCATTTTGAGCCACACTCTCTTGATTGTGTCGCTCCATTGAACCAAGGGGATGGGATCATGCTTGTACACCTCCCCAAGGGGTAAGGGATTAAACTCCTGTCCATAGACTACTTTAAAGAGGGAATGACCTGTACTCTGGTATACTGCATTATTTTACATCACTTCTGCAAAAGTCAACAGGTCTACCCAGTCCAATTGTTGGAAATTAATGTAGCATCTCAGATACTGTTTCACAATTCCATTGATTCTCTCCATTTTCCCATCGCTTTGTGGATGATGGGAACTACTCAGCCCCAATTCAATTCCCAACAGCTTAGTAAAGGCTTTCCAGAACTGTGAAGTAAAATGGAGGCCCTGATCCGAAAATATCTTGGCTGGTGCACCATGCAGTCTATAAATATGGTGCACAAAGAGCTTGGCAAGCTGCTGAGCAGTGGGAATGCTTTTACATGCAAAAAAGTGGTCTTGCTTGGAGAATAAGTCAGATACAACCCAAATGTCAGTCTTTTTCTTACTTTCAGGCAGATCCACTATAAAATCTGTACTTATTACCTCCCAAGGCTTGGCTGGGGTGGGAAGTGGTTGTAATAGCCCTTTAGGCTTCCCCGCCCTTCTTTTTGCTGTGCCACATACATGACACCCTTTAACATAATCTCCACATCCCTTCTCATTTTCAGCCACCAAAATTGTCTACACACCAAGTGTAAAGTTTTTACATAGCTAAAAGGACCAGTACTTTTCACATCATGACTTTGATTTAGAATTTGTGATCTCAGTTCACCTGGTACTGAGTACATTGTGTCTTTTTTCCAAGGTAGCCCTTCTTTTACAATCAATTCTCCTTTATTTTCATTCACCCAGGGGTCCTGGTTCAGTGCTTTCTGTAGTTGTTCTCTTCACCCTGGCCTTAGTTCAGCCTCCCATTTTCCAGCTGGCTGGCCATCTCCTTTTGCCTCAGGAGGCAGTTTGTCATCTGCTTCCCCCTTCAGGGAGAGGGGGTAGAGTGGACTTCACCCTTTTCCTTAGCTCATGTTTAGCTATGAGTAAGAACTGCCAGACCCAGGTGAGGCGGAGTAAATATTATGTCCACCACCTCCTACCACTTACTCTCATGTTGTGGTAGCCTCAATAAAGTGTCTGCTAAAAAGTTTTTCTTGCCTGTGAGGAATATCAAGGTAAAATTAAGCTTATAAAAGAAATCCGCCCAGTGGATTTGCTTGGGTCCTAACTTGTGCAGAGTTCTCAAAGCTTCCAGGTTTTTATGATCAGTCTACACCTCAAATGGCTCCATGGACCCTTCTAGCAAATGTTGCCAGGCTTGCAATGCAACCTTTATGGTGCCTACCTCCTTTTCCCACACTGGCCAATTTCTTTAACAGTCATTATACTTTTTTGATAGATATGCACAGGGTTTTAGTTCTCTGTTCTCATCTCTCTGTAATAACACTGCTCCCTTGTACGCATCTGAAGCATCAAACTGCACAACAAAAGCTTTCACTGGTTCCAGGTGCTTTAGCACAAATTCAGAAGTGAATATCAATTTGAGCCAATCGAAAGCCACCTGGCACCATTCTGTCCACACTATCTTTTGGGGAGGTTTCTCTTGTCCCTGGGGAACCCATTTTTTCTTTTTTTTTAAAGCTCCTTTCTTAGTTTTTAACAGATCTATTAATGGCAGTGCCAGCTTTGTGAAATCGGGGATGAAGGAGCGATAGAAATTTGCAAAACCCAGAAAGGCCTGCAATTGCTTACAGGTCCTGGGTGCCTCCCATGCTAACACCCCTTTCCCTTTTTCTAGGTTCATCTCTACCTCTTTCCTTGAGATGTAGTACCCCAGATAGTCCAGCTTAGATTTGTGGAGTTCACATTTAGACTATTTAGCATAGAGATGGTTCTCTGCTAGTTTGCTCAGCACCTTCTGGACTAACTTCATATAGGAGGTGTAGTCATCCGAGTAGATGAAAACGTTGTCTAAGTACATCAACACTCCTTTGTACAAATATTCCCTCAACACATCATTAATTAAGTCCATGAAGATTCCCGGGGGCCCAGATAAACCAAATGGCATGATCAAAAATCCAAAGAGTCCAATTGGCAATTAAAGGCTGTTTTCCACTCATCCCATTCCTTGGTTCAAAACCTTTAATATGCCTCTTGCATGTCCAGTTTTGTGAAAATCTTGCCCTTGGCCAAATGGGCTAACATGTCCTTCATCAAAAGCAGGGGGTAGTGATTAGATATGCTTACTGCATTCAAACTATGATAGTCAATACATAGCCTCAGGGAGGAATCTTTTTTTCCCATCTGAGTAACACTGGTGCCCCCAGAGCAGACATAGTGGGTCTAATGAATCCTCTAGCCAAATTTTTGTCTATGTATTATCTTAGTGCTTCCATCTCAGTTGGGGTCATGGAGTATAGTTTCGATTTAGGAAACTTGCATCTGGGACAAGTTCTATAGCACAGTCCAAGGTCCAGTGAGGGGGAAGTATATTGCATTCCTTCTCCTCCAACATGGTGCATCACTTCTGGTATTCTATAGGCAATTGACTCAATTCAGGCCCCGCAGCCATGACCACAGAACAGATTTTCTTCTCTGGGGTTTTCCACACTTCCAGGATAGAAGACACGGGGCAGGTAATCCCCTCTCCTCTGTCCCAGCCACTATACAATGTTCTTGAATACAAGCCTGGTAGGAAAAGATAATAATCTCCTTTAACCAGTTCAGTCCCACTACCATGGCTTATATGGCTCCTGGGGCAATCACGAATCTAAGGTTCTCCCGGTGACCTCCCATCTTTAACTGTATTGGCTCGGTTAGGCATTTGGCAGCCATTTGGGTGAATTTTATTGGGGTACGGAGGTTTTGTGTCTCCAAACCCAATTCTACAACTAAAGCCGGGTGAATTATAACTTGTGTACACTCATAGTCTACCATGCCACTATCTTTTGGGGGGGGGCTTCCCTTTGCCCATATTTTAGCTATTATAAAGAATGGAGCTTTTACTCCACTCACCAAAGACTCCAGGTGCCTTCAGGATCAGACTGCCCCCTGGCGCACACTAGGGCAGGCTTTGCCCATTTCTTGCCAGCTCTCCATCAGAAGATGAGTGGTCAGTCTCGTTTGTTTCCCATGATGACTCCCCTGCTGGGTGGCCTATGACCATGGCATGTGCCACTGCCTTAGATTTAATTTTGCCTGGTGATTTCCATGGTGATGGTTTTCCCTCTGTCTTTTGGGGGGCTCTTCTTTCTTCCTGCTACCATGGTTCTTCTCCGGGCATTCTGTGATCCTGTGTCCTCCTTTGCCGCAATGTAGGCACAATCCCAGGCACATCCATTCTTCTTCCTCCGTCTCTGTTGGGGTGGTTGTGGGGCATGCTGGCTTCTTGACTGGCCTACTAACCATCTTACTGGCTCACCTTTGTTGTTGCTTGTCTAGCTTCACACTCTGCCATAGTGCATCCACCTCTCCAGCTAAATGGATCCACCTGAGGAGGGCCTCGGGGTTGCCTTGGACTAAATGGATCCACATGAGGAGGGTCTCAGGGTTGCCTTGGCCCAGTCTAAGATGTCAGCATTGTGCGCATCCTGAACTACTGGACTTTGATGGCTTCTGTCCAGTCCAGGATCTGACTCGCCAGCTGGTGAAACTTGGTCACATACTCTGCTACAAGCCAATCACCCTGGCACATTTGTTGCAGCTCTCTTCTTGTCAGAACGGGCCTTCAAAGTGGGCTCACAAGGCCATACTGAAATCATCCCAACTGTCTAGCTCAGGAACCGACATTTCGTACAGTCCCACAAGCCACCCCACTGCCTCACCTTCGAGTTGGCTGGACACATACTGGATCTTCTTCTCCTCTGTCTGGAACACACCTTCATAATTCTCTCTCTTGGGTTAGGAAATAGGGCAACTTCTTAGCTTCCCCGTCAAATGTCACTTTCAACCCTCAGTTAGCTAGCATTCAGGGTACACATCGCAGTTCCACTGGTGTTGGGGCTGGCAGATGTCCTGGATCTGGGGCCAATGGCCCAGGTCTGGATAGAGTGGGGGCCTCCTCACCTTCCTCCTCCAGTTCATACTTGAGCACCTCGATCCCCACAACAACTGCTGTTGCCGCTGTCACTGGTGGGGTTCCACCCACTTCCTCTCTGCCCACAGGGAGATCTCCTCCTAGGGGTCCCTTCTCTTTTTGACCCAAATAGCCTAGGATCTCATTCAGGAGATATTGGATTCCCTGCATCTCCCTCTTCATGAGCTCCATGTCCATTTCTAGGTTGATACAGCCTCCCCCCAACATGGCATATGGCCCACCTGCTGGTATGTCCCATCTCTGGGATCCTCTGGCATCTCACCCTCGTTCATTGGGACTCAGGCACCATGCCCAGTGATCCTTCGGTACAGATCCCATCTCTCTTGCTGGCATAAAGGTGAATGAGGAGACCATCTCCTCTGCAGCCTTAGCCACTTGGTGTCAGGTCTGCACGCCCACCTTGTGGCACTCCAGTTTCTGAACAGGTTTGCCTTGGGAGGCCTCATCGCCACCATTGCCCACTGCTTCAGTGGGTTCCATCTTGTCTGGGACCTGTTCCCCAGCCCCACTGTCCTACACCTGCTCATCAGTTCCCTGGGACATTTTGCACCAAGAATCAGGGTAGGGACAATGCAGAACTGTCAATCTGTGATGAACTCTGTCAACCCCCAACCACTCAAACAATAGGCATTGATTCAAAATGCTTTATTGTAAGGTATTAGGTGTGCACAGGATCCATGCAATGACAGTTCCAAGATAAAGGCATGAAAAGCACATCGTTAGTATGTTTCTAAGTTTCAGTTTCCCTAACCCCCTGACTAATTGGGACTGTCTGTACCATGCTTTCACTCCCTAAACTTTCCCAAGAGAAATGACCTTGGCTTCCCAGTAAATCACAACCACCACATTCCAGCCCCAACTAGCCTCCCACAATGCACTCCACTTCTGTCAGGGCTCTGCTGAGACTGGACTACCACCATCAGTGTTAATTAGCCTAACAACAGAGACATGACATGGGGCTCCCAATACCCTCCTCCCAATACCCTCCTTAATGTCTAACACCAGTGAGCTGAACAGCCCTCTTATAATCTATAAGTAATGATTGGGATCTCCAGATTATTTAAAACAGTGAGACATTCTTAGAGACCAATGTTGCTACACATACCAATGAGGTAGTTCTGGAGTGTGTGTGTGTGTGTGAGATAGAGAGAGAGAGAGAGAGAGATTTTCACAGCTGCTGCATAATTCATAAATCAAGCTGTGTTTAATCATAGAGATCATTTAATGTATACCACCCCATGTATTTCTCCACATATTTCTTCTAAGAAATAAACCAATAAAACAGTAAAAAGTAAAACCCATTGTAAAGACTGACACTGAATCTGAAAATATTGAACAGTGCTTTAAATCCTTATAAATAACAGTGCTATAAAAAAAGGAACTCCAGTGAATATTGCTAATTGAAAACAAATAATGCTTTTTAGAACAGACGTCTGAGACTGCATGTAACATTTCTGATATGGTATTTAGCTTACTATTGTAAATGATATTGAATTCTATTGTAGGGTCACTTGAACCAAGCAGTTTTTCTATTTCTAATTTACAGGCAACCCATTTTCTCTGAGATTGGATAGGTCCAGTCCTATTAGGATTTTTGACACAGAAGGTCAGTAACTTCATCCATATTTTTGTTATTTTTATTGTGCTTTTCTCAAAAGTTTGTCCATTGCACAGAAAGAATGAAATAACAACTTTAATGGTTTTCTGCTCATGAGGCATGTTACCCATCTCTTGGTTTTCTACTGTTTCTGTGAACAGTGACCTTTTAACCTTTTCTCCTCTGTCCTAACTTGCTTGTAAAAAGAAAAGAAAAGTTTCTTTTTCTTTATACATGATTATTTTATACAACACTTAATTTATGTATGCTTTTTTAGGAACACCTCTTTATGTAAAACAAACAAGCAAATGTCTAATGAAAGATACCTCTCCCATACACACAACATAAATGTTGCTCCCATTTTCTCAGATACTCAGAGATGGACAAAAGGAATCAAGCAAAAAGTTCTTTGCTCATGTATGAAGGGAATGCTTAACTGTGGATTTGGGATAACCTCTCAAGAAGGAAAATGAATGGTGTCAAGGCAATAAAACTGACAGTGAGAATATACATCATTTGGGTTGCCACTGGTAAGGGAAAAACTGGCCTAACCACTATCTTAGCCTGTGTGTGACAGGGTAGGGCCAGATACATCATTTAAAAAAAAAATCCTGCTTAAATGGATTCTAGCTGGGGGAAAACAGATCACATAAGCCTTTTCTGCCATACCAGCTCATCGTTGCAGCTGCCCTCTGCCTCACTCTTCCATAGCTAGGAAGGGGGTCCACAGCATGTGACCAAGATTGGTCATGTGAAGGGGACCTTGCTAGTGTTCTGTGGGCCTGCTTCCTGACATCAGAGAGTGGGACACAGGCAATGACAGCTTCAGGGATGGGCTAGCATTGCCCTCTGGATTCCAGCCCATTTCATGGAGGTAGCAGGAGAGGAATGGACCTGATCTGCAGACAAGATCTGGCAGGGGAGCTGGTGTATCCTGGCCCATGTAGATGAGCCCAAAGTGGTGACCCATGGACCAATGCTAGTCCATGAGACATTAGCTGCCAGTCCCTTACACGTTTCCAGAACAGAAACAATTGTAGCCAATGGGCACAAATACAATATTGGTCCTTGGCACATTGGGGAAAAATATTTGCTTATCTACCATATCAGATAGCTTGAGATGCACTAGTTTAAATTATTCAAATTAGGTATCAGTGCCTTGAATTGAACCTAGAAGTAGGCAAACTTCAACATGATGGAATATTAGTGCATTTATATACGGTAAACATGTACATGTCTATCTGCTTTTATCCTTTTCAGACTTCCTGTCCTGTTCTTTAAGAAACGAATAGCCCCTTAAAGATCTCCAGACATAGCATCTCCATTTTAGAATTGAAAACAGGAGAACCTGCAGTTGAAGTTCTCCTTGTTAAAGATTCAAGAACACATCCAAACAGTATTTGGCAACCTTACTAGATTATTTCTGAGTGCCACCCTGATTTCAAAATCTTTGTAACAAGCAGGAAAAATAATATTCTAGCTCTTTGTCCAGAAAGAAAGAGAGAAGGATATGATATAATATGATATGACTTTCCTGCCCTATAGCATTGTGTGATTACCAAACAATCATTACAACTCACACAGTTTGAATACTGATTAATAAATAAGAGGGATTGAGAGGAATATATTTCAACCACTGCACAGAGTTAGCAAAATGAGAGGAAATTAATGGAATAACTTTAAACAACAGGGAAATTTGGAGAAAGGACAATTTGCTTATGGATATCTCACCAGCACAAAAAGAGGCAAAACTTGTCCAATAAATAATTCATGGCAGAATGTTTGCTCAACTCTAACTGATTTTTCTTTTATTTCCATCATGAAAATAGAAGCACTTATTATTAACATAGAATGGAAAATGTCTTTTAAATTAAATTACCTTGCATTATGCATTATGCAGCTGACCGTGTCCCTAAGATGGGAATGACACAATTTTCCTTGTTCTGCAGCTGTCTTCGTCTCACCAGGTTGTACCTACTGAAATATACTTTTGTTTCTTGTCTGCATGCTTTATTTAGCTATGAATCAATCAAAAAACCTTTCTTGGTGTGATTTCCCCTGTCCATCACAGAAGAGCTTATTATATAATTTCTGCTGGGAGCACTGTACAAGTCTTTTCCAGTTTTGCTTGTAAATCTTAGGAATGCAATTGCGGTCACAGAGTACATGGATTCACATTACTTTTGATCACAGAGTATATGGATGCATCTACACTAAGGAATATGTTTTATGGGTAGTATAGATGAACACAGCTCAAATCCATGGTGGAAACTTTATTGGCAAGGGAAAAGCTGCTATAATTTAGCAACATGACCTATAGAATGTTTCATTAAGGAAGATGCTAGATATAGCTCTCCTCACATTAGGACTGCCACCTAGCCATCTTTAGTGACTTTTTTTTTTATAAAGTGGACATTTTGAGTGTAGAAAATTAATAAATGCATTTCATATTTTTATGATAAACAATGTGTGATTTGGATTTTAAAAGTTTAGCCTCCCTTTCTTTTTTTTCTTAGGTCTACAAGGTGGCACCAAATGCATACCCTGAAATTTCCAGATCAAGCAGCACACTATTTTGTCATTGACACATTCTCTACTTCTATGCCAAACAGGACATTGGTCAATAATATTATTATGAACCTTTCCCTAATTTTTTTTACCACTTTGCAACTCCACCACATATGTAGCAAATATCCTATATTTTTTCTGACATTTCCAGCACCTGTTGCTAATAGAATTGTTTATTTTGTTAAGTTTTGAAGGGGTATATTACCACCTGTGGGCAATTTTCAAATAATTTTCTTTCAAGTTTTGGCTTACAGTAAACTTACTGGTTTTATTTCTTGCTTTTTCCTGTTAAAAACCCTTCTGCTATAACCAGTTAACAGCCAAAGACCTGTCTTTGCCTGCCTGTGGAAAGAAAACAGAATGAGTGAAAATTGCCTCCTGTGGAAGAAAATCCCATAGCATGGGAGCAGTGACTAAGAAGGGTCTCTCCCATGTTCCCACCAGACCTATCTGTGACAAAGTTCTTGAAACTCAGGCAGATTCACATGGGGAGCTACAAGCCCAAATCTTATTTTGTTGTTGTTGTTCTGACTAGAGTAGAGCCATTGAATCAATTATGTTTACCTATATGTCAACTCACCATTTAACAACTGATTTAGTGTATTTAGTTGGGACTAGCCAACATAATTTAAGCCATGGTTTTCGAGATATTTTATATAGAGCTTTATAGGTCATAACCAGCATGTTGAATTCTACCCAGAGATGACTCAATAGCCAGGGAAGCTACAGTATTTTACCTGTAATTACTGTATATCGTTCATACAAAGTGCTTTACTTTGGTTGTCCTCTTCCTACTTAATGCAGTGCTATGATATGATCCATAAGATTTGTTATCTTCCTGCAACTTTTAAGGAGGCACAGGAGAAAGGAGGGGAAGATATGAAACTGCAAGAACTTTTAAATCATTAGGGGATGGCTTTGCAGACCCAGGCTGGACATTCTTCCCTTTCTCTCTAACCCAAAGGATGACAGACACAATGTATGTTTCAGAAAAGATATATTGGTACATGATGAGTATATGTGGGTGTGTATTTGTATAGGCAATAAAGGCCACAACTTTATTGATAACAGCTGCAAATGGTTGGCTCCAATTGCATGGGACTGGATCCAAACATCGAACAACCTGAGCGTTGGCCGATGATATCACTGTCAGTTGCCACCACTACAGAAGGGGGAGAAGTTCGGGCCAAGCTCCGCATGCCTGATGACCCCTCTCCCTCCCCTAACAAAAGGGGGATCTCCATGAGCGTGAACTTGAACTTGACAGAGATCCCCTTCCCATCACTGAGGACCCCAGGTCAGGACCCATGCCAACCACCACAAAAGGCAGTCCCACTTGGGCCTGCCTTCCATCAACTCCCAGCAGCTGCTACCAACAAAGCCTTAGACTCCAGTCTGCATTGGAATTGTTAAAGCATGCTGTATGTACCCTGTGAAGGCCCCAGAATGCCATCTGCCCAGCCATTTGATAGTCTCAGTAGGCAGGCCCCCTTGTGGCCTCCAAACTCTTCCACTGGCAAGCCCATACGCCTCGCAACATACTAATTAACTGGTACCACGTCAGCAGAGACAAATCCTCATGGATGAAAAGGGGATCTAACACTTTGGAGCACTTCTCCAGGAACCTGCACATGTTGTCCAACAGGCATGGCAATGAATTTTCAAGGTTCTGCAGCCGCAGAGTCACCCCTTTACCAATCTGGTCACACTTGGAACACCGTACTTGGATACACAGTGCATCTGCCCTGAGTGACACGTTGCCCAGCTGCAACACTCTGCCAGTTACATCCCTCCTGGGTGAACACACCAGCTCCCCAATTTGTACAGAAGTGAAGAAGGCCGTCATGAAGGCCGTGCCAAACAGTAGAGCTTCATATCTGGACCGGCATACCGCGTGCAGTTTGGCCACCAACTTGCCACGAATGGTGTAGAAAATTGGATGCCTTGCATCTGCCATCTGCTGGCTTGCCCTGTGCCAACCTTCCACAGCCCTCCAGATGAGAAAGGTGGCACAAGGGTTGCCGTATCCCACTACCTTGCTAAAGAAGGAAATGGTGGCCAGATGTAGTGAAAGGGAACACAGAGCCAGTTCCTGGTCCTTTAAGGATGTAAGGTAATGCAGTACATCTCACTCTGACGTCGGCCAGGAGCCCCCATATCTGTTCCTCCTCCTGAATGCAAAGAACTGGTCAACTGCCCTCCTGTAGCTTGGCTGCATCAATGGTGCCAATGAGTTGAGGGCTCCCCGAATCACTGTGCTCTCCCAAGATGCCAGAGCTCCATGGGGAAGGGGGTTGGTTCTGAATCTGCACCTGGGCCCAAGGTGCAGAACTGTGTGTCCTAGAATTGAAACAATGTATCCACAATCTCACTATCCACACCAGGAATGTGACATGCAGAGAAGCCAATGTTCGATGTTAAGCAAACTAGCACAGGTTTACGCATAAGCCTCATGACTCTCTCCAACCTTGAAGACTGCCTGTTGATAATCCATATCACAGCCTTATCACACCAAAAGCAGACTTTTTTGTCTCTGAATTCCTCCCTCCAGATAACTACTGCCACTAAAATTGGGAAGAATTCAAGGAACGTTAGATCACACACAATGTCAGTCTCCCCCCACTCCTCCAGCCAATGTTGCACACACCAATAGTCGTTGTCAAAAAAACCCAAACCCAAGGCTCCCCGCCACATCTGAATCAATTTGTAGCCCATCATCCCAAACCTTCTGCCCTTGCCACAAGGTGATCCCATTGTAGCCCTGCAGGAACAGACAGATCCAAAGATCCTCTTTTACTCCTCTAGTCAATCTAATGTGATGCTGAGGAGACCAGACACTCTTCATGATGCCCATCAACCTAGCACAAAAGGCTCTTCCTGGAGCCACCACCCTGCAAGCAAAGTTGACATGACTTAATAGTGACTGCACTTCTTTGCGAGTGGCCTTCTTGCATGACATTAGGTCCTGCAGGTGCTCCTTGAAGCCTGCCAACTTGTCAGCTGGCAGGCAAGATATCCCTTTTTCGGAATCCAAAAGAATCCCCAAGTACACAAAAGCCATGGCTGGTCCAACTGTCTTTTCTGGCATCAAGGGGACTCCAACTTCCTCCTCCAAAACCTGAAATGCAGAAAGCAAAGACCCACACTCCAGTCCCCCAGCCAGCCCAATCATTGGAAATCCAAGTACTGAGTGACAAAAGGGGATCCCGCCTTGTTTTGTAACACCCATTCAAGAAATGTGCTGAATTTTTCAAAGGCAGCACAGCTGATGGAACAAACCATGGGTAATGCCATGTCATAGTACCATTTGCCTACAATTTGAAACCCAACAGACAGTGATCCTCCAGATGAACTGAGAGCAACTTAAAGGCAGATTGAATATCACATTTTGCTATGAGCGTCCCTTGGCCACATGTCTGGATCAGCTCCGACAGGATGGAATCATTAACTGATGACCCTTTGGGATAAGACAGATGGTGAATGAGCCTGTATTCACCCAGGGTCTTCTTAGGTACTACGCCCAATGGGGAAATTCAGAGATTATCCATGGGTGGTTCCTCAAAAGGGCCTGCAACCCTCCAGCTTCACATTCCTTCTCAATTTTCCATGCAAGCATGGCAGGCAACTCCAATGCATATTTCAAGTTGCCTGAGTCCGATGCTGTCTTAGGTCCCACAAACAGGATTTGAAAACCATGTGTAAACCCATCAGCTAAATAGGCAGCTGCCTTTTTTGGGGGGTAGAGGTTGAGAAGAGGGAGCAGAGTGTGAAGCTTAACTGGAGTGAACACCATGCTTCTGTCTCTCACCCCCAGTTGCTCAGTTCTGTTTCACACTTCCTTGACCAGTATTGGCTCCCGACCCTGCTTCCTTTTTTGGGCCAGTAGAAGCAGGGTGGCTGTTCCGAAATGACTGCTGTCCCGATGATGACTGTATGCAATTGAGTCTTGGATGTGTGCCAAAGCAGGACTCACAACTATGTTCAAACTTGCACTGGGCCCTGAAGCACTTACCTAAGTTGTATTCCCAGCACACCATGCTTCTCGTGTCCCTCTTGCGAGGTGCCTTGGCCACCTCCCCTTTGCCCCTATTGTGTGGTCCAACCATGACAAGCCAGATTTTGTCATTGATAAGATCCCACCTGTGGCTGTCATTGCATGATGCACACTTGCAGAACTCCTTATTGTACTCAATGGCTGCCACCTCACCAGCCAAAGCTCTGGCCTTGAGCACACTCAAAAAAAATGGTTGATAAGATGCCAGCCTCTTTCCGGGTAAGCCATGGTCACCACCCCCATGAACACTCCATACCCTGACAAACAGTTGGTGAAGGTACATTCAACTGGGTCCCCTTTGCCCTTCTCAGAGCTTTTTCTGTCACTCTTGGAAACCCTCCCATCCTTACCTGTTGGCTTGGCAAGGGAGAAGACATCCACATAATATGCCTTGAATATTTTGTCTCGTACCTTCTTATCCAGGCAAATTCCTGGGGATCCTCCTTGTTCTTGAAGACAGTGAGCACCACCTCATGAGGTGACTCCACTACCTGATCCCACACTAGTGTGGTTCAATTGCCACATTTCCCCTGCCACGGACGCAACCTGATTGCCCACTTCGGCAGCCCTGGTTTCCTCACTTCCACTGTCCAATGTTTGAATTTACTTAGTCCTCCTCCTCTGATGACTCACCTGAATTTCTGTCAGTATCTGAATCCATCCCCCATCTGTGCCTTGAGCAGTGCCATTGTTTCTTCCTCTTGGTCCTCCTCTTTTCTCTGCTCCCTTGCTTTCTTGCATCCCCTTTGGCCGAAGAAGAGTGATCTGACACATTGGATGTGCTACCGCTGTGCGATGGTGAATGCCGTCTACGTTCCCTTCCAACCAGTCCCGTACCACGATCGCTGGATGCATCACTGCCCCTGGAGGTGCCCGGCTTGCTGACGTCCATGGAGCTGTGTCATGAGCTGGACTCCCGTGAGCCTGTGTGCCTTTTTCTCATAGTTATCTAGCTTTTCAGCTACATACGTGACCACCTCTGAAAGGTCGTCCAGGATACGGTCTTCATCCATGAGGGACTGCAGCATGTCCCCGGCTCCCGAGACTGCCCAGTGTCACTCAGTTCTCGGAGTGAGGCCTCCCTCCTCTGTGGAGCAAGGGCTGCCCATGACCTAGAGGTTCTGCCTGCCTGACCTCTGGTGAGTGGCCTAGCCCCTGGCATTGCCTTCTTGGGAGGAATTAGGCCACCACCAAAACCACCCTACAGACTGGTGATTGGATCCCCAGCCAACCTGCCCCTTTGCTACAGAAGCTGCACCCCATGGCATGCTGGTTGTCAAGGCTTCAATGAACTTGGCTGCCTTTTTGCTGCCCATCAGTGCCATGGTAAAGAGCTAAGGGGACTGCCTCACTGCTCACCCATCCTGTGGAACTGGTGGTTGAGTGAGGGGCACCAAAACTCTGAGCTGCCCAGAGGAACCCCTTGTGTTTCGGAGAGCCCCTTTTTTGGTTCTGGGTTCCCTGATGGCCCAGTGGGATCCCTAGTGGCCTAGTCAGATCCCCAGTGACCTGGCAACTCCCCAATGGTCTAGAGGGCTCCCCCCACCAGAGCCTCCTTGTGGTCAGGGGAGCCCGTTGTTTGCTCTCGGATTCCCTGGTGGCCTGGGGGATCCCCAGTGACCTCGGACTCCCCAATGGCCTAGCGGGTTCCCCTGGAGGCCTGGAGGACTCCCCAGGGGCCTAGTGGTCTCTTCTGTGGCTGAGAGGGCTCCCTGTTGGTCTGGTGATCCCTGCTGCTGGTTGGGACCCTCCCTTCATTAGCCTGATGGAGCTCCGATCCCCTACTCCACTCCAGCCCTACCTTGTCCCCGCCAGCACCCCTTTGTTTTTGTTTCACTCCATCCACTGAGCCATGGCCTGAAATCCCCACTTGCCACCACTGCATGCCAATGCTAGCTGTCACTTAGATGCCACCTGTGCGGCCCACTGCCCACCACCAAAGTTCACCACAGCTCCACTGCCGCTGATCACAGCACCCCCACTCTGGCTTCCACCACCCACTTGCTCATTACTCCAGCCTCCACCAACTGCTTGGCCCTGCTCTAGTCTCTGCTGTCTGTACAGGCCCGCTCCGGCACCCCAGTCCCACCTTCAGCCACAGCCCCATCTTTTGGTCTCTTTGCTGGCCTGGCTCCCAACACTCCTTCCTCTACATCTCCCAATGAGCCACTGACCCATTCAGCACTGAGGCTGGGTTATATATCCGGCCTCGTTGCCATAAAGCAGCAGCTGTAAAGTTGCTGCTGCAAAAGGGGATGTAAACTGTCCCAAACAATGTAAAAATGCTGCAAAAGGCAGCAGTGTCCCACCTCACTTGGAAGCAACCAATCAGTGTGGGGGTGACCTGCCCTGATTGGTGCTCCATTTTGCTCCCCTTCCTGGCCCACAGAGCAAGCTGGGAAGGGGAAGACAGCAATGGTGGTCCCCATGCCACGCCCACGTGGGTCGGGGCACCACAAGGAAGCCAGGGAGCCTGATGGGTGGCAAAAGAGCCGCTGGCTGGCTGGTAAGTCCGGCAGCTCAATTCTCTTGGTTGCACCACCATCATAAGATCACTTGGTGAGGCCATGATAGAGAGACTTCTTGGTGGCTGCTCCCATCTTCCAGAACTCCCTTCCTTGGGAGGCTAGGCTGGTGTCCTCCCTGCTTTCTTTTGTTCCACAGGCTAAGGTGTTTTTATTCATTCAGGCTTTTATCATCTAAGCAGTGGAGCTTTTTATGGGCGTGTTTTACCTATTTTAAAAATTGTGTCTTGTTTTACAGATTTTTTAAAATACTGTTTTAGCTAGTTTTACTGTTTTTATTATTGTCTTTGGGAGGTGCCTTGGTCTCATTCTGACAAAAAGGCGACATACAAATGCAATAACTAATAATAATGAGGATCATAGAATCATAGATCATAGAGTTGGAAGAGACCTCATGGTCCATCCAGTCCAACCCCCTGCCATGCAGGAATACACAATCAAATCATTCCCGACAGATGGCCATCCAGCCTCTGTTTAAAAACCTCCAAAGAAGGAGACTCCACCACACTCCCAGGCAGTGTATTCCACTTCCGAACAGCTCTTACTGTCAGGAAGTTCTTCCTAATGTTTAGGTGGAAGCTCTTATCCTGTAGTTTGAAACCATTGTTCTGTGTCCTAGTCTCTGGAGCAGCAGAAAACAAGCCTGCTCCATCCTCAATATGAGATCCCTTCAAATATTTAAACATGGCTATCATGTCACCTCTCAACCTTCTCTTCTCTATACTAAACATGTCCAGCTCCCTAAGCCACTCATCATAGGGCATGACTTCCAGACCACCCACCATCCTGGTCGCCCTCCTCTGGACACATTCCAGCTTGTCAATATCCTTCCTGAATTGTGGTGCCCAGAACTGGATACAGTAGTCCAGGTGAGGTCTGACCAAAGCAGAATAGAGTGGCACTATTACTTCCCTTGATCTAGACACTGTACTACTACTATTAATGCAGCCTAGGATCACATTGGCTTTTTTAGCTGTTGCATCACACTGAGGATGAGGAGGATGAGATTATTTTCTGTTCATGCCAATTTGAATATCATCCACTGTTTTTGAAAGGTTGTCTATGAATAGCAAAAAGAATGGGAAAAAACTCCAGAGAATGAGAGAGGAAGAAAAAAAGAGAGGGAGAGGTCAGCAGTAATACATTATATTTTGACAATAAAATCTGTTACTACAAAATCCATCTCCTTTCTGTTTTGCTGCTGGCCTTTGTACTTTTGTTCATAACTCAAAATGAGCTCTCTCTCCCTATAATTACATGTGTTAGAGAAAGAAAATTATTTTTATCCACACACAGTGGGCTATGCTTAGATCTGTGTAATTTAATGTTTCAGGGCAGATCTTTAAGGTAGTTTGGCATAGTTTTTGGTATACCTAATTAGCACCTGAGCACAGAAATTGGAGTTAATTGAAAATGCCACATTGAAGCTTATTATGCTTTTCACGGATAAGATCACCATATGGTCCAGAACTGATCTGTTGAAGAAAATGAAGATAGGTTAGAGTAGATATTATTGGAAAATTGTAAATTCTGTTGATGCATATTCTTCTATGAATATGATGAATCTAGTCTAGTGGTACTACTGTGAGATATTAGGAACATTGCTACACTGATTGAGACAGCAAATTTCTGGAAACTATATTGTAATAAAATAGCCATGTCCTCACCTTTAAAAATAGTCATGGATATTGTGAGAAGCTACTTTTTCAGGAGCAGTGTAGGATAAGGGATGTGTGCTAGTTTTCATAATTTTGACCTAATGGATAACCCAAGGGGAAAATCTTATCTGCAGAAAATGATGATGAGTTTACCAGATAGCAAGAAGTGTAATATGCAACTTTTTTTCTCTCAGTATAGCAATGCACTTTAAGCAGAAAAGGACAACATGGGTAATAATCAATGATGTATCAACTGCAGTGCAATATCCCTGACATCAGTATGATTACTAAGGAGGATCTGGAAATAGAATTGCAGTTGTAATGGGGTGATAGTTGTAACCCGTACCATAATATGCTAAAAGATTTTGTGATAATTATGATGAAAGCAAAGCCTCTGGAAGCGATTTGAGCTTTGTGGGAAACATAGGAAGCTATCTACCAGCTCAGTCTTGGGATAGATGAGTAAAGAATCTATCTACCTTGATGAATAGGGCCTCAGGAAAGGAATTTGAGAGAATAACATGGGACCACCTGTATGCTGTCCTTTCTAAGCGGCAACTAGATTTTTTAACCATTGTATGTTTTATTTTTTGTCTTTCTAATTTATATATTTTTAATTATTGTATGTTTTTAATCTTCTATAATTTAATATTATTTTAAGGGGTGGGTGGGCTAGGGTACTGGGACTATGGAGTTTTTATATTGTAAGCCGCCCCGATTGCATTGCAGAGGGGCGGGATAGAAATAAATTTTTATATTATTATTATTATTATTATGCAAATTATAGACTTTGCCACTGAAGAAAACTTTATAGACAGGTAGAGCAACAGCAGAAGAAGGGCTAAAAAGGGCTGCCTTGGGTCCCACTCTGGGAGAAAAGCAGCATATAAATTAAATAGAATCATATAAATAAATAAATAAATAAATAAATGAATAAATAAAATTTGATGGAAGAAGTAGGTTCATAGAAAGAGATGCCACAGGTTATTTGGACATAGGAAACATTTCATATTCACAAATGGTAGACCTAAAGGGGGAGAAAGCAGACTGTATATAACAGTGCCTCCATAGTGGAATACGCAAATCAAGAGAACTCAAATTTGTTAAGTTTATCAAAGTTTTACACTGAAGCTCCTGTGAAGCCTTGCCCGATAGCAAAGTGTACACATTCCCATGTATATTTTAGGAAGATATGGTATGTGTGTGTGTTGTTTATATATTCATTATATTAATCTCATCTTGACTAAAGTACATTTCTGTGATTTTTTTTTCAAACAAGCACATTTTTAGATGTACATGTTTTTAAGTATGTTTTTGCAGGTGCATTTTTGCATACCATGTGTATTTGTTGTTATTTCAGAAATGTATTCAAAGTTTTCCTTCTTTTTTTTTCTCCTCGGGCTGTGAGGCTATGTTCTGGAATAGTTTCTTTCTGATGTTTCACCTGCATCTGTGGCTGGTATCTTCAGAGAAAGATACCAAGGAAAATCTATGGATGCTGGCTGTGAAAGCCTTCAACTTCACATATTCAAGGTTCATACACATGGAGATTTTACACCAGAAATTGCCCAGGGATGCAAATGGGATATGCTTTAACGAAAAATAACTGAAATTATTTTTTCATTCATATCTGCATCCATCTCTGTCTATATTCCCTGGAAATTATGGTGAGTAGAGAATCAGCATTGATGATCTGCATAAACAGAATAGGAACACGTGAATGAAGAAAATCCCCTACATCTTGTATTTGTTGGCAATGCATACTTTAATTTGGAACAAAAGACTAAAAAGTGAGCATAGAAATGTGACATGTACACCATGGAAGACCTGCATTTATTTTCCTAACTGAATCTTCATGAGTGAGCAGCACTACATATTAAACTGAAGTTCTAGTGTAACCCCCACGAAGAATTTACACATCTGTCTTTCATTGATTGCCTCAGAAGCCATGATTGCAACGTTGTGATGACAAACTCATTAAAACTTATTGTAAATTCTTTAAATTAGTATGTTGGAGAAAAGCAACACACATTTCTGCTTCAGGAAGGAGTTTATCAAGATTCTGTATCTGGTGAGTACAACTATTGAAGGCCACTGCTGAGTAACAATTTGTGGGAGAGGGCGGTTGCTGGCTGAAGCTCTGTAATCAATATAGTAGTCACCTTTTGAATGTCATTATACTGATTAAAGTTACTTAAATATAGCATAAACAATTAAGGAAGATGTAATTATAGCTAAGTATGTACAAGCAAAAGAAAAGAGATATAGAGTTACACCACAAGGTAGACTCAAAGGGTAAAAATCCAATTCCTAGCCTTAACTAAAGTAGACCCACTGAAGCAAATGAATTGTAGACTTGGCTTGTCTTCCAGCAATTGATACTACAGAACTTTTCCATTTGGGATTAGCAATTGGATTTAGGCCAAATATTTACAATAGAAAATTCATTCAAAATGTTAAGGAAACACACTGGATTTGAAATACACTTATTTCAGTAAGGTTGGGGAAACATTGGATGTGATCCTATGGTCAGAAATGCTCAAAGAGAAGTGAGTTCATGATGCATGGGAGCTTCTTAAAGGTGAGAGACTGAACACACAGTTGCAAACAATTCCAATGAAGAAGAAAAGTGGGAGGTCTCTAAAGAAACCAGGGTGGATGTACAAACAACTTTCAGGTGAACAGAAATTTAAAAGAGACATGTGTAAGAAATGGAAGAAGGGGGAAACCACCAAAGAGGAATGTGAACAAATAGCCAATATTTGTAGGAGGAAAATCAGAAAAGCTAAAGCTCCAAATGGCAGGGTTGCCATTTATTTATTTACTTATTTAACATATTTATACCCCACCCTATATCCAAAGATCTCAGGGTTGCTTACAATAAAATCAATTTAAAACAAATAATTACAAAAAGTTTTAAAAGATTAAAATATATTAAATAGTTAATCAATTAAACCCAGATAATTTAAAACCAGTTAAAACAATATTGAGTAATATAATGATAAAACATACGCAACCTGGATAAAATCAATTTGGCCCAAAGGCTTTAATAGAAATCCAAGTTTTAACTTGGAGAGGAAATGATTCCAGCATTGATGCCAATCAGGCCTCCAGGTAGAGGGAATTCCACAACTGGAGTACCACTGCAGAAAAGGCCCTCTCCCATGTCCTCCACAATGTATTTCCCCTACTCATGAGACACAGAGGAAGGTCCCTCCAGTACATCTCAGTTCTCGGGCAGATACACGTGCGCGTGCGCGCGCACACACACACACACACACACACAGAGGCTCTTCCTCAAGTATTGAGGTCCTAAGCCATTTACAGCTTAAAATGTTATTACCAGCAACTCAAATTAAAAATGGAAATATATTGGCAGCCAGTGCACTGCCTTCAGAACTGGTGTTATATGATATCTGAATGGAATTCCAGTGTGCAGTCTAGCTACTCCATTTTGGACTAGCTGCAGTTTTTGAGTCATCCAGGAGTCCCACATACAGTGCACTGCAATAATCTAATTGGAAGTTTACCAGTGAATGGCTATTGTGGCTATTTTATCCCTGTCCAGGAAACGCTGTAGCTGGTGGACCAGTTGAAGCAGGCCCCAAGCACTCTGAGCCACCAAGTCTATCTGGGCCTCCAGTGGCAAGGATGGATATAGGAGTACTCCCAGACTATGAACCTGCTCCAGAACCTCCACAGACCCAGCCAACAATGATAGGGAGAAGCATACTGATGGCACCTAACCCCCCTAACTCCTATGACCTCTCCTAGCACCTCCATATAGATGTTGAACAGCATGGAATACAAGATTGAACCTTGTGGCACCTCACTACACAATTGCCATGGGGCCGAGCAGGAGTCCCACAATGCCACTCTCTGGAACCAATTTTGCAGATAGAACAGAACCATTGTAAAACAGTACCTCACTTCCATCAGCCAGAAATGGTTCAGTAAGATATAGTGATCAATGATATCAAAAGCCAGTAAGATATTCAGGAGGATCAACAGGGAGGTTAAATAGAATAAAAGGGAAGTGGGGTTTGGCTATCTTTGGAGCAACAGGAAGAACAAGGAAATTCCACTGTGTAGAAAAGATGGTGAATTGCTAACAGGGAACAGCGAGAAAAGCAAAGTGTTTAATACCTTCTTTGACTCAATCTTTTCCCAAAAGGAAAATAGTGGTTTAACTGGAGAAAATAGAATAAATCATGCAGTAAATGGACTACTGCCCTGAATAGGTAGAAAAGTAGTAAAGGAAAACCTAGCTACTCCAAATGAATCCAAGTATCAAAGGTTGGATGAACTGCATCCAAGAATGCTAAAGGAATGTGCAGATGAAATCTCAGAGCCAAAGTCAAGAATCTTTGAGAATTCTTTGATAACAGGAGAGGTTCCAGCTGACTGGAGGAGGGAAGATTTTGTCCCCATCTTTAAAAAAAAATGTCTTGAGCAACTACCAACCAGTCGGATTGATGCCAATACCAGGAACAGTTCTAGAACAGATCATTAAACAGGAAGACTGTGCACACCCAGAAAGGAATATTGTGATTAATAGGATCCAACATACTGTAGATGTAGTATAACTTTCAGTAAGGCTTTTGATTGCAGTCCCCTATAATGTTCTTGTGAGCAAGCTGATGATTTGGAGACTAGACAGAGTTACAACTAGGTGAAGCTGTAATTGATAACAGACCAAACCCAGAGAATGGCTATTCTTTATCCCAGAGAGAAGTGACTAGTTTGGTGCCTCAGGGTTTTGTCCTGGGTCTGGTATTGTTTAACATTTTTTTATAAATGACTTGGTTGATGGCATAGAAGCCATGTTTATCAAATTTTCTAATGACACCAAATGAGGGAGGGGAAGTTTTAAGATCTTTGGGGGAAGGCTTTGTCTCAATTCCACTATCACAGGCATGTTTGGTGAAGATCAGGAGAGATCTTTCTCAGTGGCTGCTCCCACATTGTAGAATTCCCTCCCACTGTGAGAGGCACTATGGGATGTGGCTTGGAAAATCACACAAGTCATTACCTCCTATAGTCACTACCAATACCTTTCACTACCACTTTTCCTCATTGCTACCTTTTTCCTTCTTTTTCTCATTGTTTCTCCCAGCTGCTCTTCCTCTTTCTGCATAACTATATACCAGTGGAAGGTTTTCATCTTTGTCATGGTTTGTGACACAGCATTTGTGATATGTTTCAAAGGTTTAAAAATATCAGAATTTTCACTGGGCATGTCCCCAATCTTGGACACATCTGGGGGGGGGGGACCTCTTTGTAAGCTCATTCATTTTCTTTATTAAATTTGCCATTAAGGAATGTCAAAGTTCAAGAAGAAATGCCTCTACTCAATTTATTCCTGGTCACAAGCTACCTGTTTACCATCAGATTCTCATGCGTACATACATACATATTCCTACCTTTTAAAGATACATCCAGAATTCCGTTTTTCTTGTCTAAGAGCCAAAACAAAAGTGCTGCATCTGTGACTTGATGTGTGCATACATATGCCTTAAAGTAATCTGTTGACACATGACAACCCCATGAATTTTGTAGGGTTTTTTGAGGCAAGGAATACTCAGAGGTAGTTTGCCATTGCCCTCCTCTGAAATTCAGCTTACAGCACCTGGCATTCCTTGTCATTTTCCCATCCAAGTACTTAACCAGGCCTGAGTCTACTTGCTTTCCAAGATTAGACAGGCTATGGTACCTTCAGGGTATTTAAGCTCATGACTGTAAAAAGCACATTTAATACAAAAAAAAAAAAAGATGGTACAGTCATTCTGTTGTTATTATTTTGTGTATTTGCATATTAACTATTATCAATCAGTTGGACATAGCTGTACATTTTATTATTATTTGTTTCCACTTTAATTGCCTAATTTCTTAAATCCTATTTGTAGAATTGCAGGATATGTGGTTCTATCCCATGAACCAATCTTCATCGAACCAGTAGAACCAAAAATGGCAGAGCACAGAGATGAGAAATGTGTTGCCCTTTATATGTTGTTGGGCTGCAGCTCCCATTAGTTAGGCAATGAGAAGGGAGAATAAGAGTTGTATCTTGGGAGGAGGGGCATGTTCTCCATCCCTGCAGTATCAAGTACATGGGAAGACACTTGAAAGATAATTGCCAATAAAATAAAGTCTGTTAAACCAAATTTGTTAAACAATATAAATGGAATAATCTGGCAATTAAAATATAATCACTGAAATTTTGTGGAATCTTTTTTCTCTGTTCTAGCTCTACTACAGTTAAACAATGAAGTCTCATAGACTCACTGACCTTTCCCCAGATAAGGACATTCCGTGTCTAAATTTAAGCAGCTATTCTTATTGTCATTTCTGATCAGCTTCTGAAGAGCTTCTGCATTCCATAAGAATCAACAGTAAAATGTTAAGTGTTCAGTCATTAAAAAATCATTTGATATTCATTGAAACACTATTAATCATCACACATTCATTTGGCATTCATGGAGCTGTCACATGGACTACTCTAGGAGTTCAGTTATAATATACATTAGCTAATGAGCACATAAAGCATTCCTGAATCAACATAGCTGCACAACATTTTCCTTATTTGCATTATTCATGCACAGTAGATTTAGGAAGAGGGAGGTAGTAGCCAAGGCATACATTTGATTTTTAAAGCCAGGCAGCTGCTATCAATATATTTACTTATGAGAGTCCAACAATTTTTATGATAGGTTACAGCTGCCCTGTATGTCTGGAACTTTGCCATTTCATTGTGTGTCTATCCCCAGTGTTGAAGCAGAATGCACAAATGCTTTAGATCTATGGGTGCCTCTTTGTGGGCAGCCTGCTGTACATCATCACAATACTGATACAATTTGTTTCTAAGTAAGAGGTATCTCCTTTCACAGTGCTAAAGAAATCTTTCAATATTTATGAATGCAGCAATCTGGCATAATTCTGAAGAGGAATGTTTGTGTGGTGGGTTTTACTTTCTTTCCCTATCATAAAAGAAGCCTGTTATCCTTTATTATGAAAAGCTTATTCAGGATTCAGGCATATGAACCTTCATACTTGGATGGATCAAGTGGAATGTTTGCTGATGACCTTTAGAAGTTGCCATTAATCCTCCATCTATGAATGGGGAAAGTAGAAAATAAAAGCTATTATCATTTTGTTAACACCTTTCATAACAATTTAGTTAGCCTGTTTGTCTCAAAGCATAGCCAGTAGGAAAAGAGGAATATCATTTGCATTTATATTTATATACTACTTATCAGTGCCAAAACACTCCTTAAGCAGTTTACAATGATTTTTAGCTAATTGCCCCCAACAAGCTGGGTACTCATTTTACCAACCTACAGAAGGATGGAAGGCTGAGTCAACCTTGGAGCCCTCTGGGATCAAACTCATAACCTTCTGGCTTGTAGTACTGGCAAGTAACCACTGCACCACCAGGGCTCCCTGAAGACCACAATACAGGTGGACTAATTCAATAAAGGAAGTCATGGCCCTGTATTTGCATAGCAGGGCAAGAGATTCCTCATTCATAGTCTATCCATAAGTGAAAGCTCATTTACAGCAAATAACTACATCAAATAGCCATAACCAAGTTAAGTGTGCAACTAATTCTGGTGGCTTGTGTTGCTTAGTGAGATTTATATGGCTAAGGTCCTGGCTGTTTGAAAAACTGCATCTTCCCATATGGTCATGCCTGACATTTAAGATCTGGGGGGGGGAGCACTCTTCTCTACCCCACCACCTTCACAGGCATTTTTGTGACTCCTCCCACACTTTGGAACACACTCCCTAGGGAAGTTAGGATGGCTCTTTACTTGCTGTTTATTTCATCAAGCCTTTAGTAATTAATTGTTAACAAGGGAAGGGTTTTCTATGGTGCTGTACTGTTCTTAATTTTTGTTTCAAAGCAATACCTTAAATTGCTTTAATTCTGCTTTTTTTCCTACTGTTTCATCTCAACTTTTGCATTAACTCTATGTGCTTTTATTTTAATTTATTTATTTATTGCATGCAGGGTTGGGGCTGCGGCTTCCAGTGCATCTTTACACCTGCCGGTTTCGTCCCTCGCCAGTCACTACAGGGCTTTTTTGGAAATGGATTTGTCCTTCGAGCCTGTGCAATGGATTTTTCTGGTGGAGCGCAGCGTGCACAGAACTGGCCTCACCCTTTAAACCAGAGATTCATCTGCCGTGGCCTTGCAAGCATGGACGTGGCAGCGAGGTCCTCGGGCCGCAGGTTTGATTAGAGTTTCCTTCTCTTAGATGGTTGACCTTACAGGGTTGGACAAGCACCATCTGCTCGGGTTTGGGATTAGAGTTTTCCTTCTCCTAGGACGGTTGCCACAAGGCTAGAGAGCCCATCCTGCCCTTTGACGCTCTTTGTCAGACCCTTCGGTTTTGACCTGTCTGGCATGGGAGACCCTACCAGTGGCTATTATGCCACCGCCAGCATAGCTCAAAACATCATTAGGGTACGCAAGCTTCTTTCCCACGACAAGGGGGCATCAATGGAGAGGATTTTAATGTTATACCTTTTGTAATCTATTTTGAGTCCCAGTCTTGGAGAAAGCTGAGTAAAAGTAAAGTGGTGGTGGTGGTGATGATGATGATGATGATGATATAGATATAGTACTTGTTCGCACAGCACAAAATTATGTGGAAACTAAACTAAGCTTGAGTAGATAGCTAAGCTACAGAATTCTTTTTCACAAGATGAGGTGACAGCCACTAACTAAGGTCCAGCCCAAACTGTGAAAATAATCCTAATGTAATCTGAATGGAAGGTGATCTGTCTAAATGGACAGTCACATCAATACATCTCATTCAGAAGTGGGGCAGCCAAATCCACCTTAAACTCTGCCAGGGAAGCTTTTGAGGCTTTCCTCAGAGTTTTTAAAACTCCGTAGGGGATACGAATGTGCGATCATTAAGACAGTTGCCTTCTCATAACTGAACAAAGGCAGCACAAGCTGATTGGTTGGATGACCATGGCTGGATGACCACTGGCTGGATGACCCACAAACAAGGCAAGCACCTGCTGTTGCCATCTTGGATTTTTGCTATGCAAGAAGTTGGTAAGTTGATAAAACAGCTATCTTTTACTCTCTTTTTTCTATTGTAAATATTAAGTATTGCTTGTGCGCACCACGCTGAATGTTTTTTTTAAAAAAAAAAATCAGTGGTGGCAGATTTAAAAGCACAAGTAATTCACTCACAGCTTCCATCTTGGCTAGGGGACATGTGAAGTGTAGGGGGGCTCTGTTAACCATTAAGACAGGTTCCAGTGCTGCAAATTGCTATTTCTTCAGAGGAGATCATATTTCCTCCCCTTGTGTAGATGGGGCCTTAGAATGCTTTAAAGGAGGAAGAGTCAAATTCATGGAGAAAAAGACCGTGGTTAGTAGCCAGGTGGATTATATGCAATTTAAGGATTAGTGACAGTTTGCCTCAGAACGTAAGTGCTGATGGAAAATGTGGGCAGATGCTCTTCCAGATTATGGGCTTTCTATAGGCACTTGGTTAGTCATTGTGGGAAAAGGACTCTTCATAAAGTAGGCCTATCCAGGAAGAATATTTAAAAGTTTATGATATGATTTATTAGCAATTAGCCATTGTCCATTTTTTAAAAAGGCTATTTTACCTAGAACACTGTACTCCTCCCTTCCTCTTTACCTCCCTCCCTCACTTCCTTTCAATACATTTGTAGACTGTTCATTAGGGGGCAAAAAGAGTTCTCTGGATAATTCATTGTATATACAGCTTGCTGTACCTTTCAGTTCCTTCAGTTTGATTCGCCCCATTCATAAAATGCCCATTACCAATGCACACTGATATGACTGCTTTATCTAGAGGTAAACAAACCTGTCAGTATTCTATCTCTCACATTTGAATTGTCATATATTCTGATAAAAATTAGCTGAAATAAAATTCTCAACCATCTTTATGGAATGCCAAATCTGTCACTTTTGCCTCTCCCAACATTTGATTTTTTAAAAATGTTTGTAAATTGTGATGGGAAGAAAAAAGAACTGAAGTTAAATTCTCACCCATTCCTAGTTGTGCTCATATGAATTGTTTGATCAATTACAACAGTAAATACATGCACAAATAAAATGTCACACAATGATCATCTTGATGCAGTCATATGTAACATCACATCAAGGTTAGTTTCTGCTTGCTTTTTGTCAGTGTTTTGTCAGTTCACATTGGTAAGTGGAGGAAGGAGACACAGATTTGTGGGGGGGGGGGAGGGGGGAAACAAGCATCTGTGTTAAACAGTGTATGCTGCAATTCCAGAAAACTGTTTAGCAATCCTCATGGAAATGCCAGAAATTTGTGACATACAAGAAATTAATTTGTTTCACATTTCAGTGAGAACTTATGAAATGTGAAGTTCCCAAACACAAATTTGCAGTTCTAGTTTCTATAAAATGGAATTCAATTGCCCTTTGAAATCCAAGCATACTTTTCCAAAACTTGCCATGAGGCTTGTAAAGAAACCCCACACAAGAACGTGTACAGTGCACAAAACACTTTGTTCCTTGAGAAATTGCTTGAAAAATGTGTACACTGAAAAATGTGTACAAAAATATATCCATTTTAAAATGTAGCACAAAAACAAAGATTTTTTTTAAAGAAGTTGATGAAAATATTCAGAAATTTCCAAGAGGAGTGTGTGTGTGTGTGTGTGTGTATGTGTGTGTTTAAATCCCCAACCCTGGTAGCTCAGTCCATAACTGGGAGAGGACAAGCACTGAGGAAAAAGAACCTCACTAAAACTGAACCTGAATGACATTGGCCTATCTGGTGGAACTCTAAAATAATGGTGTGCAGGGCAGTGTGAACCATCAGAAGATAAAAGGAATAGAATGAAGGAAGATTTTCCATACCAAATGTGTTCCCACGTAAAATTTCCTCAGATTGTAAATTAAAGTACATCTGAATTTAACCATGCTCAGAATTTTGGAAACCTCATGCATTGGTGCAATAAAGACAGATATTCAAGTTCAAAATAATTTCAATCACTGCTTCTCTTACAGAAGGGCTGATGGCAGTGCCTTTCAGCTATGCCTATCTCAGAACTTGCAGATACGATGAATCTCATTTTAGCAGATACAGCAGTATGCGTGACTTGCAGGAACCTGGGATGAATTTTTAATGGAAAACCTGCTTAACCTATACAAAATATTCTGTTTACCTACTCAAAACAGACATGACTTAAAAGAACATGCATTTGGCATCAAGAAAACCACAGCTTCCTGCTTGGAACACCCCACAAAAAGTAATACCAACTCTCTGGCCCTTCTGAGATTGCTGTACTACACTACACTATGCTACATTAAATCCATTTTTAAGCCTTTGAAATAACAATCTGACAGAATATTGTATAGTGGTTATTAAAGATAAAACCTGAGAAAGGAGACTTTGGAAGTATTTATTATTGCCTTGAAAATACGTATTCATAGAGGCAAAGGGTAAAAATATAATTAAAGTGTGCGGGCTTATCTATGAGACCGGGGCATGATTATTTTCTTGTCTCATTTTAAGCATCACAAAACCACCAGGAACCGATCCTCTTCTCTTTTTTGTTCACAGGCAACACTTTGTGTTGCTGACAACTCTATTTGAAGATGACCCTTGATCTAAAAACAAAAGTGTATCATAAAAAAAAAAGAATAAAATAAAAAAAATGGGCAGGATTACTTATATCTTTGCAAACATACACAGATATACACAGGACATATATAGCCCAGTTAAGACAAAGTTGCTACATATTTCACATTTTATCTAAATCAGGGAAAGGGAATAGGCATCTTTCCCATTGTTGTTGGACTCAGACTCCCATCACCCTCACTATTATCTGTGCCAACTATGGCAGATGGGAGCAAAACTCCAAACCTTACTTTTTCAAAAGTAATTTGTTATAGAAAACACCCAAAGGTAACTTGCTACCATTACCATTATTTTTTTTATACACAGTATCTCCTTATGCTTGCTAATTATTAAGAATTTTTTTTGGAGGGGTTAAAAAAGTACTAAAAAGAGGCTAACATTTTAATTGTTGCCACCGCACCTCCAAGCATTCATTAGAGAAGTGAAAAGTGCTTTTGAGGTTTCATTTATTATTTTTGAAGAATTTTATGCCACCTTTCAGTAAAAGAAACAAACAAAAAGAAAAAAGAAAAAAACTTCCAGGATGGCATATAATAAAATAATTAATGCAATTAATATAGGAAGGGGAAACAATGCAAAAATAAAACAGGAGAAGCAGCAATTAAACAAACCTGTAAAATTAAGGAGAACATATAATGAAAGCATCTTAGCATTACACAGTGAAATATTTCAATACATAGAAAGATTTTCACTAACGTTTTAGAGAAAGATTTTCACATTCAAAGTGGTACTATAAAAGCCCCCTTTGAGAAGAGCATTCAGCAGTTTGGTTGGGTTCCTGTGGTTGTCTTTTGGACTCCCAAATGTGTGACTCAATGCTCACTTTTCTTTGGGTAAATATTTCCTATACACAGGACTGTGCTTCAAATGTACAGTATTACTTCCTGGAATACCCATACAATAGATGTCTTTCTACTGGTATTTATTTATTTATTCGTTATTTATTTATTTCTCAGGATAGTCATCCCCTCTCAGCAGTTCATACATGCCCAGAGGAAACAACAGCAGAACAGCAGAAGTATGAGGAAATAGATGTCCCCCTGCATATCTAGGTGTGTAGATACATGGAGACATGGAGACAAATGAAAAATAATTTTTTCAGTTTTAATTTAAAGGTCTAGATCACTACAAAAACAAAATACATCCTGGCTGCTTGGAAATGCAGCCTCCTAGATAGAAAGCAAGAACAGCTCTGTGTATTTTTCACAGGCAAAGAACAGACAACACCTTCGTTTTCTTGCTTCCTATGGTGAGCTGATTAGCGCTCTGCTAAATCATAACATGAGAAGCGTTCATGGCCGGGCCATGAGAGAGAGATAAGACAGAATCCTGGAAAACTTCTCTCAGGCTTACTGAATTGCTTACATTCTGTCTGACCTCTGGCAAAGTCACAGCTAGGCCTGTATTGAAAACACAGACCTGAGTTTGCCCAGATTGAAGATTCATCCGCAAAGCCTATAAAACAATTGGCACTACTACAATATCCATTTTTTCTTGACATTTAAGGTATTTATACCCTGCTCCTCAACCACAAAGGCTCTCAGAGTTGCTTACAAATTGTTTAACAATAGCAGTTTACACATCTACACTGCTTTATAGCATGCTAAGAACTAAGCAGTTTCCAATATTAGGCCAAATCTGAATACAAATATTGAGTGGTCAAAAAAGGCTGTGTCAAATGATGAAAATCTAAGCTGAAAAAGAAGTCTGCTCATCATCTGCCTGTCCCTGCCACTCCACATTCCTTTTTGGACATTCCTTTATTTCTTGAATATATCTCCCTCCTTTTGTCAATTGCCTTTCAGGTAGTGTAGACCATGTGGGCAGGGGAGAATTGTAGAAACTAGGGAGATTATCAGACTCGGTCAAAATGCCCAAGAAAAGCAAGTGAGGATGATTTTACTTTACCACGAATGGGTCCCAGTTTCACACATTGTTATTCTTGTGTGCTCAGACTGTGCAGCAGCCACAAATAAGGTGTTGCTTTCAATTGATGGGGATGTCCCTTCAATGAAAAGGGGGCTTATTGGCTTGATGGTGGGCTTGTTTGCAGCCTGGCCAGTGCCCCCATGGCTCCTCTCATGGCAGTGCTCACAGCCGCATGCCCTGGCATCGGGGCCACCATTGCAGGCCTTCTCCTTCCTAGCTCACATTGTGGCCAGGAAGGAGCGGGCAAATGGGAACCAATCGGGGCGAGCCTCCCTCACCCCTATTGGCTCAGAGCAGGGTGGAGGTGGGACTTCTGGCCACATTTCTGGCATAGCCAGATGATGAGGAGCCCACGCCAGAGGATGGTATAAAAGCTGGCCCCTGATGCAGACTCTTCAGTTGGCTCAAAAGGAGCTGAAGAACCCACCCACCCTCCCTCTTATCATTATGTTTGCTTATTTCCCTATCTGTCACAATTTGCTAGTAGATGGCATGGGCCCTGATCTGGGTAGGCAGGGAATGGGGGGGTCTCCGTCAAGTTCATGTTTAAGTTCAAGTTCACAGAGACTTTCCCCACATACCTAATGATTTATACCTTGTTTCCAGGGGAGGGGAGAGTGTCGAGCAGGGTGGCTTGGCCAGGAGCTCTCCCCTCCAGACGGGTCAGTAGCAACTGACATTAGACCATTGGCCAACACAAGGTTGGACAATGAAGGGATCTGCATGTATGCAGTAGTGCCAACCATTTACAGCCATTAGCAAGTTGTGGCCTTGTATTGCCAATTATCTTCATTTTAACCTATACTTAATCCTTATGTTTATCTTGTACTCAATATAATTGTTAACACAGCCTGTAGTAGTATGTGTCCTTTTTAAGGAAGGGGAGCGGGGTGTACAGTCTGGGTCCACAAGTGATGCCTTACTCACAGCTGCAGCACAGACTGAGCATGTGAGGATGACAATGTTGTTTGAAACAGGGACCCATTTATGGTACAGTAACATTGTCCTTGAGTGCTCCTCTTGGACTTTTTGCTGTGTCTGATAATCTCCAAGGAGTGGAGCAAATGTAGCAGTTTGTCCCTCCCCCTGTCCTCCTTTTTTGTCCTAGCACCCACAAAAATATCAATGTGCCAGGACACACACCTGGGTGTCATAGAAGCTGATGTTGTCACAGGGAGTACTTAAGAAGAAACAACAACAACAACAACAACAAGGGCTTATAACAACATTAAGGGTTCTTATCAGAGTTATCTTCCCCCTTCTCCCCATCCCAGCTACCTCTAGATTGTTCCAATTAGGCACCTTCTCTGCTGTTTATGCTGGGCATGGGAGAATTTCAAAGACAGATGGCTAGCACAGCTGTGAGAATGCCAACATTTTGCTACACACTTTGCCAACACTTTGAGTTGAGGCTCAGTCCCTAAGTCAAAATGAAAGAACAAATTTGTCTTCTGAAAGGCACAAGGACCTAGAATCATAGAGTTGGAACAGACCATAAGGGCCATCCAGTCCAATCACCCTGCCCTGCTGGAATACACAATCAAAGCATGCCTGACAGATGGCCATCCAGCTTCTATTTAAACACCTCCAAAGAAGGAGTCTCCGCCACATTCTGAGGTAGTGTATTCTCCTGCTGAACAGCTCTTAAAGACACAAAATTCTTCCTAATGTTTAGGCAGAATATCTTTTCCTGTAGTTTGAATCCATTGCTCTAGGTCCTCGGAGATAATCAGACAGGAACAAAAAAAGTGTTCCTATCCAACAATCTCCACTCCCACCCCTGTCCTACCACAATCACCCTCCCCACTGCACTTACCTTCTCTAACATCATTCTGGAGCTCCCTTCATTTCCTGGATTGAAATCCCGTGGATTCTCGCAAGAAGATGTGAGAGGGGGAAATTCAAAAATAAAAATAACAATAACCACCAAAAAGTGACAGGAAGCACAAAAACACACTTTAAAATGTTAAAGTAACCTGGGGAGGACCATAAAAAGTGTGTCAGTTACCTGGATGTCCCAATCTCACCTGGAAGTATTCTGGCATGGACCTCCCATTGACTCTGGGATCTTGCCAACGAAACAGAGCACCTTGTTGCACACATGGAAATCCATGACAGAAATGGAATTGGGGGGAATCTATTGACAGCTTCTCCTTTCAATAAAAAGCAGCACTGGCAGAATGGGAGCAGAACGACGTTGTCATCTAATAAGGGAGCCCTTTTGTGATCTCCCGGAGTTCCTGTAATGCCACTTTAAACACATCTCATAATCTCCCTAGTCTCTGGAGCAGCAGAAAACAAGTTTTGCTCCATCTTCAATATAACATTCCTTCAAATATTTAAACATGGCTATCATGTCACCTCTTAACTTTCTCTTATTGCAGCTAAACATACCAGCTCCCTATGCCGCTCCTCATAGGGCATGATTTCCACTTCTTTCACTATTTTTGTTGCCCTCTTCTGGACAGACTCCAGCTTGTCAACATCCTTCTTGAACCGTGGTGCCTAGAATTGGACACAATATTCCAGGTGAGGTCTGACCAAAGAAGAATACAGTATTACTATCACTTTCCTCAATCTAGACACTATAACCCTATGGATGCAGAACTGAGTTGTCTTTTTAAGCTGCCACATCACAGTATTGATTCATGTTCAGTTTGTAGTCTACTTAGACTCCTAGATCCTTTTCACATGTACTGTTGTCAAGCCAGGTGTCTCCCATCCTATATCTGTGTATTTCATTTTTACTACCTAAGTGTAGTATCCTACATTTTTCCCTGTTAAAATTCATTTGCTTAGTTTTGGCCCAGCTTTCTAATCTGTTAAGGTCATTTTGAATTCTGATCCTGTCCTCTGGGGTATTAGCTACCCCTCCTAATTTGGTGTCATCTGCAAATTTGATAAGCAAATTTGTCTATTTGCATCGTCTAGCCTACATTTTACTAGCTTGTATACAAAAATATCACGGGAGACCTTGAAGAAGGTCTTATTGAAATCAAGACATGCAACATCCACAGAATTCCCTTCACTACCAAGCTCATAACTCTATCAAAAAAGAGATAAGATTAGTCTGGCACAATTTGTTTTTGAGAAACCCATGTTGACTTTTAGTGGTTATGGCTTTGTTTTCTAAATGCATACAGACTGTCTGTTTAATGATCTGCTCTAGCATCTTTACTGGTATTGATGTCAGGCTAACAAAGTGGTAATTATTTGGGTCCCTCTCTTTTCCATTTTTGAAGATGGGTACAACATTTGCCCTCCCTTGTTGAGACTTGTCCTGTTCTCCAGGAATTCTCAAAGATTATTGCCAGGGGATCTGAGATTACATTTCAGTTCTTTTAGTACACTTGGGAGATTTTCACACAGGGCCAAAATGCCCCATTACTGCCCTGCCACCTCCTCTCCCATTCCTGCCACAGAATAAAGTAAATCTTTCACACACTTATCTTAATTCTGTGGCAGAAATGGGCTCCTCCTCCCCTCACTTGCCAGTCATAAATGGAGCTGTCATAAGGCTGCATTTACAACCAGGAACTGAAATCCTGTCCATTCTCGCAACAGAATGGCTAGGTGGTAAATTCAAAAATTTAAAAAACCCATATAAAATCAGTTCACCAAGCACAAAAACACACTTTAAATTACACAATCCAAACAGGGAGGGTAAAATAAAGGGTGCCACTTACCTGGATGTCCAGATCGTGCCAGGAAGTGCTCGGATCAGACCTCCCCTCTGTGGTTGTCATTTTAGAACAGGAACAGTGCTCCTGTTCTCACTCCCATGATTCCGTGACAGACACGGAACGGGTGGTCTCTTCACGATGTTTCATCATGAATACATTATTCCAAAACAGGCACAGGAGCAGGATGGATGCAGGGCAGAACGCAGTCATTGTAGTCTGAAAGGAAAAACCTTTCCCAACCCTGTTCTGTACCTGCCACAGGATATATAGCCCATGTGAAAATCTCTTAGAATGTCATTCATCTGGATCTGGAAACTTGAATTCATTTAGCGTAGCCAGGCATTTCTGTACTATCTCTTTACCTAGAGGTAGTGTATCAAGTCCTGTTAGTCATAACCAGAGACTGACTGTTCATGGAAGCAATGTATTTTTCCTGCATGAACATTTATAGATGATAAACATTTATAGATGCTTCTTCTCTTCTCCTTTAGGGAATCAACATCACTGTTCCTTACATTCTTTACTGAACATAAAATTGTGTTCTAAGTTAAGGCAAATTCTATTTATTCTATAAGTTAAACAGCTGGTCCATTACTTGAATATTATTTCTTGTCTACATAACTGTTTTGGTTTCTGCTAGCCATGAGAACAATAAGAGACCCTAAATATTATAGGAAACTGTAATCCTCTCTCCAAACCACATTGGATGTTGTACCTATTCAGACACCTGAGATTTCAATAGGCACGACTCACTTTCAATTTCAAGCCTATTTTGCAGTTATAAGGTAAGATTTTCAGGATAATGAATGTTCATGTTGCAGCTGCTAACAGATCCAGCAGCTGACTAGCACACAATTGTAATTTCTGACTATGCAAAAAAAAAAAAAAAAAAACTATTTCTCATGCCCTCTGCAGCTCAGCAGTTATATGACTTATGATTTAAATAGAAGGCTACTGTCTAATTTATTATTAAGAGCCACTAGGGTTCCTGGCCTAGAGAGGGGGTACTTAAGCTTTGTGCTTATAAACTCAAGATGCAAATGCAGTATTGGTTGGACAGACAATGAAAACTAACGATTCCTGTGTTTATTTCAACAGCATTATTGATCCTTACTTTGCCATAATTTTATCCAAACTACTGAAAGTTAGGCTATTTAAAACATTTTCTTGCTATTATTTTTCTGTTAAAAGGTCCAAGGAGGATATATGTGAAAATGTGTTGTATATGACTACCATCTAGCTGCTGGCATTTTAAATGTATTCTATTAATCTTATTATCATGAAAATGCTCAGATACAAGTGATGCTTCAAACTCAGGATCACATATGGTTTATATGTTAGTTTTTTCAAATTTCTATTGCTCTGAGCCCACATTTACGTCTTCTAGCTTCTCCCGCTACGAAATCAATTAACACTTTATGTTCCATTTGTACTTCTGTGATGACTGCAGGCATTTTGAAAACTATTAAGTACAGAAATGATGTTAGCCTACAATATCCTATTGCCTTTAGTCAAGATTGTTCATTTTTATTTAGGCTGAAGTTAACAGAACCAGATTTTACAGTTTACAGATACTGAAAAAAAATAATCTCTCATTTAAAACAAACAAACAGATGCTAAAATTTATACACACACTTCAGAGACTTTAGAGTTTTTTTATATACCTAACTTTTTAATTTTTGTTAATGAAATATGTTTTCTGTATCTTATACATGAAACTAATACATTTAAAATGAATTTGCCTCTTGGATATAACGTGAACTCGCTGCAAATGAAACATTTCAAGAGAGATTTATGGGTGTAATTTTCTTATGTGGAAATTTTTCTCTGTGTTATTGTTTTATATAATTTTCTTCATGATTATTTTGTTTCAAAATCTCTGTGACTGTCATCTATAGGCATTTATGCTGCAGCCCCGACTCCTTGAGGTATGCATAGCTAAAAAGGAAAAAGATGTTGCATGCACTGGAGAAGAGAGGTAAATTTGGCTAGAGAAAGATGTTAGGTTAATGCTCACCTTTCTACCTGACCTGTGAGCTGGGATAGTAATACCATCAAAGAATCATAGGAAGGGGCCCAGTAGGCCATCAAGTCCACCCCACCACACACACTCAATGCAGGAAATTTAGCTAGAGCATCCCCTGCAGGTAGCTGTCTTGGATGATAATGATGATGATATTGTTGATTATTTTAAGCATTTCTACCCTGCTGTTTAGATGAAAAGGCTTCCAGAATGAAGGAAGTCCCTGCCTTCAGGCTTACAATATGAAGGACACAGTACAGAAGTGGGGGAAGGATAAGGGAAGGGAAGAACATACTCAAGCACCTGTTCTTAAAGTGAGAAAGTTCTTATTATGACCTGCTTGAATGAAAATGGTTCAGATGAGGATCCCAAATCAAACTACAGTAAATGGAGCATGCCCTTCTGCTGCCTTCTAAGTTTTTGCTGCAGCCAGGCAGAATGGCTGTTAGGGAAGAGAAGATGTTAAATGGAGTGGGTCTTTCAAAAGATTCAAAAGATCCATGTGGTGCCATTTTCCTTTTTCTTTCAAAGCCCAGCTTCTTATCTTTTCTGTGAAGCTATTAGGACAACTGAATTTTCTTCTTCATCTCAAACAAACCTTAACTCCATGAATACTTCTTTGTTTACACTTGCTCCTTTTTCACTTTCCCCACCTATTCCTTCTCTCTGTCTGTGTTTCTCTCCCTCGCCTTTTCTTTTCTTTTCACTTCTTTTCTTCCCTTTTTTTTTTCCAGTTTGCAATTTGCTGTGCCTGCCATTCCTCCAATCCTGTCTGGGAATTGTCTTTCCCACCAACTAACTAAACTGAGACTGGGGAGATTTTCAGACCTGCCAAAATGCCGGTTTGCCGCGCGAGCAGCCTCCCGAAACTGCTGCGCGGCAAGGGTCTACTTCGGACGACTCTGTGCCTCTCGCGAAACCGTCCGTGTCACTTCCGTGAAGCTTGGGACGGCTCAGCGCCATATTTCAATCACGGAGGTTGCCCGTGATTGAAATATGGCGCTGAGCCGTCCCAAGCTTCACGGAAGTGACACGGACGGTTTCGCGAGAGGCACAGCGTCGTCCGAAGTAGACCCTTGCCGCGCAGCAGTTTCGGGAGGCTGCTCGCGCGGCAAACCGGCATTTTGGCAGGTCTGAAAATCTCCTGGGTCTGTAAATGTGTCTGGTGTATATAAACTCTGAGATGGGAAGAGAACTTGAATCAGTGCTTGAGGAACAGCACTTAGGTAAGACATCTATTTGCACACCCACCACAAATAAAGAGGTGAGACATGGAGGATGATGATGGGGGTAAACTAGAGTGATATTTACTAATTAAATATTCATTAACTCCTCAATCCAAACTCTGAAGTGGAGTCTCCCAAGTGCGGACATTGGGTCAAGGAAGCAATTTCCCTAAACCTGCTCCTAGGTGAATGTTCCCATATTCCCATGGGCAATCTGTGCAAGACAGGCAAAACATTTCTTGCCAGATTTTGTTCAATATGCCAGTTAGATGATGAAGACTGAAAATTCCTCTCCAGACCCAAAACAACCAGATGCAGCATTGCACTGGACCCACAGGGTGGGAGGGTGGGTTGAATGTTCCAGGGAAAAGAGGCCAATGGTGTGGAAGGGTGGGCTTACAAGCCCTACTTTTCCCCACCCACCACCACCACAGGCAACATGGTGATGATGAGTATCACTCCGCCTGCTGCCTTGCATCTATTTCCAGAGCACACAAGTTCATCCCACCCCTGGAAATACTAAGGCCTCTCAGGGGCAGAACAGAACTATTCCTTGCCCAAACACTATTTATTTGACATCATGTCGATACTGCAATATTCGTATTTGTAAAGGTAGAATTGCTAGCACAGTTATAATAATACAACCCTATGCTGTGTCAGTATGACCCCCTGACCCAAGTAGTGAGGCCAATGGTACACCACAAAACTCTGCATTCTTCTGGTGTAGCAGTTATATTTCAGTTCATAGGCTCAAGCTGCTAGATCACTTCAGCACAAGCCTTTTGAATTTATTTATTTGAAGTTCATTTCATAATCAATCATAGAGTTACACTGCAGTCTCAGAGTTTTCTTGATGCATTTTCCTTCCCAGTAAAAATTTGTCTATTTTCCTTGCTTTGAATTGCTAAGTGGTCTGAAAGGCAAAGAGTGTATCTGATTTTCAGGAAGGCTTTTTTTGCCTTTCCCATTCCCCTAGCAAATTACTAATGACAATTTCCAGAAAATGTATTCCTTATTCAGTAACCTATTGTTACTTGTGTCATGATCCTGTACCTTTTGCCAGACAGAATTCATCAATAGCAAACAAAATCTTAAGATGATTATTATAATGGATGAATACTGCATCTATCTCAAGTTCTTTTATATTTATTCTGCCAGCAATTCAATATACTCTATGGCTATAAGTCCAACCAAAGAAACTAATTCATATGAACATAACAGGGTGGGGGAGTACTTCACCTTAAACAAATACAATACTATGGAAAAATTAGACTTGTTTAGCAGAAGATTCATGATAAGAATATTCTTCAGTCTGTTTTGTTTTACTAGTCGAGACTGAAAGAGTTGTGGGAAGGATAAGTAAGTGGTCTGAAAAAGAAATGTAACTTTTCTCCTCTCATCTCCTTTTCTCATTCTATTGTGCAGTCCTATACACGTCTCTTCAGAAATGACTTCCAATGACTTCCAGTTGGGTCTACTTCCATGGACAGCAGCCATCCTGGCTGGAGTATCCTGGAAGCTGTAGTCCCAAAAAGTAACTTTTTAAAATGTTGATTAAAAATCTACCTCACTCTCAAAGTCCATGACTCCAAAAAAAGTCTTAAACATTTTCTTACAAGTCACTATTTTATAATTGTATTGCATGGAACATTGCTGTAAAATTGTACTTAAGGAATGACTTTATAGTTTATGGTTATGTGTGTGTATTGAAGTTACCAGTCCCACTTATGGCAATCCATGAATTTCATAGAATGTTCTTATGTAAGGAATACTCAGAAGTCATTTGCCATTGGCTTCCTTTGAAATACAGCCCAAATTACTTGGTATTCCTTGGAGGTCCCCATCTAAGCACAAACCAGGCCTGGCCCTGCTTAGCTTCCATGATCAGATGGAATCTGGTGCCTTCAGGGTATTTAATCAGGTCTTAAGAACCCCAGAGAATGTAATTTGTATTTGTTCAGAGGACCACAAAGGAGTTGGCTGGTTTGCTATACAGTATTTCCCAGTCATGTATTTCATTTAATTTCCAATTTAGATTACCTGGAAACATCTGTCTTCTGGGTGGAGTCTCTCCATAATACAGTCATTCAAAGAAGCATGCTTGTGGATTCTAATTAGGCAATCAGAGCAAATTAAAAAAAAAAAAAAAACAATCTCACACATGTAAAAACTGGGCACCATAGATGCCCTGTGTTGTACATTTCCCTTCTTTCTTTCCACACCCATCCAAAGAACCAGCTTGTGAAAATATGAAGGTTTGCCTTTAAAAAAGAAAAGAAAAGAATATCAGAATCACATTAATTCTTGCCAACTACAGTTGAATGGAAAAGTGAATAATCAGAATAGAGTAAAATCTAATTATTTGGAGCGGGTAAAGAATGAGAGAATGGAGAGAGAGAGAGAGAAATTCCAAGGGATGGATTTATTGATTTGAATTGTCAATTGATTTATTTAAATATTTATATCTCAGTTTCTATAATAGGATGTCAGAGCAGCATACAATTAAAATCAATTAAAACATTTAAACAATTTAAAGTTTAAACTAATAAAGAGTAATTTAAACAGATGAAAACATACAGTACTAAGCAATCTAAAAATTGGGTTTTTTTTAAAAAAAAAACTGTTTGTACAAATTTGGAAGAAATCATTACACCCCAAAGATTTACAAAGATTTACACCTCACTACAGGTGGCCCTGCCTCAGAAGACATCAATAAAGGGGGATATGTTTTTTCAAATATCATGATACCAAATCTTTTTTTTTTTTTTTTTAAATCACAGTGCACAGAGAGACAGAGATTGTCTCTGGCTTTTCTTCGCAAATGAAGATTCAGGAAGGACTCATCCCACACTTTCTGCAAGTGCACTGATGACTAAAAAGGCCAATCCGAGATAAACATGTCCGGTTGCAGAAAGCACAGCAGAAGGTCTGTCTGATGCTTCTGGGTTGTGATTCTTTCTGCATTGCCGTTTCTCTTCAAGACTTGTTCGGCATGAGTTCTCAAATAAGGCTGCAGCACTGTGGATAGTGCGTCTCCATGCCTCCCGATGTGAGGCCAGGGCGGAACACTGTTGGTGATCAATTTGGACAAGCCTGAGATGTTGTTTCAGGGAGTCCTTGTATCACTTTCTTGGAGCGCCCCTCTTACGCTGGCCCGTGGTGAGTTCACCGTAGAGTACTATTTTTGGGAGGCAATGGTCCTCCATCCTAGAAACATGCCTGCCCAACGCAGCTGTGTTAATAATAATAATAATAATAATTAAAAAAAATTTATTTATACCCTGCCCCTCTGCTAAAAACAATCGGGGTGTTCTCAATATCATGGCTTCAATGCTGGTGATCCCTGCTTGCTCAAGGACAGCAACATTTGTCACATAGTCAATCCAGTGTATATTTAGGATTGTGCATATACAGCGCTGATGAAAGCATTCGAGGAGTCATAGGTGGTGGCAATAGGTGACCATGTTTCAGATCCATAAAGGAGAATAAACAGTACAATGGCTCTATACACACTGATTTTTGTGCTTCTCCTCAGATGTTTATTACTCCAGACTCTTTTGTGAAGTCTTCCAAATGTGCTATATGCCTTTGCTAATCTGTGATCAATCTCTTTGTCAATCATGGCATCTGAGGAGATGATGCTTCCCAGGTAGGTGAACTGCTGAACAGACTTGAGTACAGATTTGCCAACGGCAATGTGGGGATGGTGGTGTTCATCCTGTGGTGCAGGCTGGTAAAAAACTTCTGTTTTCTTCAGGTTGACTTCCAGCCCAAACAGCTCTGCGACTGTTGCGAAGCAGGATGTTTGGCGCTGCAGAGCTGGTTCTGTATGGGCAACAAGGGCAGCATCATTAGCGAAGAGCAGCTCATGGACTAGATAGTTTAGAGTCTTAGTGTGAGCCCTCAGACGGCTTAAGTTAAACAAGCTACCATCAGTACGATAACATATATAGATGCCGTCGTCTTCTTCAAGCTCTGCCATAGCCCTTTGGCGCATCATGCTGAAGAAGATTGTAAATAAAGTTGGAGCAAGAACACAACCTTGCTTCACTCCATTAGTTATTAGAAAGGGCTTTGAAGGAGCATCGCCATATCTGACTTGACCGTGCTGGCCCTTGTGTAGCAAGATAATCATTTTAAGGAATTTGGGTTGACATCCTAGTCTTTGCAGGATCTGCCACAGACCTTTTCTACTCACAGTGTCGAAGGCTTTGGTGAGGTCGACAAATTTTTCATAGAGACCCGTGTTCTGCTCTGTACATTTTTCTTACAGTTGTCTACGGGCAAATACCATATCTGTAGTACTCCTATTGGCTTTGAAGCCACATTGGCTTTCAGGGAGAAGTTCTTCTGCAATAGCAGGAACTAATCTGTTCAGGAGTATCCTTGCAAGGATTTTTATGCATATAGAAATATGCAGCCATACAGCATGGTAGTACATAGTAAAAATCAACACACGGCTCTGTCCTAAGGTTGTCACTGAAGACAATATTGATGTTAATGGCCATGATTGAACAGTGGTATGAGAGATCCTGCAGTTTGATCTTACTGTTAGAACAGTGATGGGCAACCTTTTTTGAGCTTGGTGTGTCAAATTTTGCCAAAAAACTGAGCATAACTTGGGTGGTGTGTCACTTTGAGGAAAAAAACATTATCTCTGCCGGCGGAAGTGAGGGCAGAGATCCCAGCCTAACCAGAAGACCCAGAACTAGACACTCTGTGCCAGACTTTTGTTGTTTTGGCCTACAGACCTCCGGCACAGAGTGTCTAATAGGGGAAGATGAAACATTTGCAACTACAGTTGTACCTCCACACTCGCGGGTTTCACATTTGCGATTCTGCAGATTCGCAGATTCCCACTTGTGGGAGGGGGGAGGAAAGTGGGATTGGGGCTTCTAAGCCCTGATCGCCACTTTAGGGAGGGTGGGAGGGGGGAGGAAAGTGGCGACAGGGGCTTAGAAGCCCCAATCGTCACTTTAGGGAGGGTGGGGGGGAGTAAAGTGGCAACCGGGGCTTTGGAAGCCCTGATCGCCACTTTAGGGAGAGTGGTGAGCTTGTGGGTGGGGGGGGGGAGGCCTATGGCCACGTGTCATCAGAAATGGCTACGCGTGTCAGTGCTGACATGCGTGTCATAAGTTCGGCATCACTGTGTTATAAGAACAACACCTTATGCTGAGCCTGTTGAACCAAGCGGCAACAGGTATGTCTGATATTAGTGAGATGGTAAATCCAATCCAAGTTTTACCCAAAACATCAGTTAGCCCATGGGTACAAGCTACTCTATTATGTACAGAATTCTGTTCACATAATGGTTCCCTAGATTCATATTTCATGCATCAGAAACACATGTAGAAAAGAGAATCCAACAGCCTGGAGCATCTACATGTACCAGTTACTTATTCATAGGCAGATAGCACAAGACTTACTTGTTAGCCAAGTGTTTTTAATCTGCCAAACTGGTTGGGGATAGCCTTTGCATCCAAGCCATGTGTCAACTGATGCTTAGAAATAAGAAGAAAAGGAAATCTGAATTTAGTTTCCATTCCTGCTGTATAAATTCCACTTCCATGGAACATTTCTAAATTAACTGATGCCAAATAATAATAAAAATAATAATAAGAGATGCAAATTTAATCAGTAGATTTAAAATTTTATACCACTTGAGGCACTTGAAGATCTTTTAATCAGCCTAGCAAAATGAATGCATCATCTAGTTGTTGTTTTTTTTCCTTCCTCTGTGAAAGGGAAATATATCTTGGGGGGTGAGAGCCATTCACTTTTTAAAAAAAAAATCTGTAATTTATCCTACTCTGTCTTTGTTTGTCATTTAGAGGAGAATAGTATTTACAATGGGAAAATGATCTTCCCAATTCGTATTTTGAAACTCAGCAAAATTCAGTGTCAAGCAGAAGACTGAAGTTTCTCTGTCATATTCAGTTGGCACCTTCCTGTTCTCCTGGGTATGTCTTGTAATATTGCCTTCATTGCTATTGTCGCAGCCCCTACCAGGTCTGTAAATTGGTGGGAGACACTGTATGCAGGCACTGTATGCATTGAAACCCTGGTATCCTTTTGGACCATATCTGCTGGTAAAGATGAAAAATTGCATCTGACCAGATTGAGACTAAAACCTTTTTATTAAATCCATGGAGGTGGAAAAAAGACTAGTCTCTACTCTACCAAGTTTCTTCCTGTCAATCTACTTAGACTCTCCAGAAATCCATTTTATTAGGATCATCCCCTGTTTCTTCTGCATTGGATAAATTTCCTCATTCTTAATGAAGAGTGGTGACTGTGAAAATGCAGTACTTTGCATTTGCTGTTAGAAACTCCTATTGTGCAAAAGCTTGTAATACCCTTAATAGTGTTTCCTTGGTCCCTGCTACTGACATAAAAGGCTGATAAACACTTTAACATAATACATCACATACTGCTGTGGATCTACCACTGTAGATTTCGAAGTTAAATATTTTGTACTTTTCACTCAGATAAAGTACATGTCTCACTTTATTCATTGGAGCTTATCATTAAGTAAGTGTGTATAAGATGATGATTTGCTCAGTGATAGATGTTTACAATGAATGACATTTTCAGTAATTGTTTTAAACTAGTAATGCTATCACCTTTTGGGGAGGGGTGAGATTCTTAGATCACTTGGAGGGGTGGGGGTTGACGAAAATAAACCATAAAGACATAGTGAAAAATATGAATAACATTTCCAATTAGCCAAATTGGCCACATGTCTTTATGTTAGTTCTTCTTTACTCTTAAAAATCTTTCATTATAATACTTTATGTTAAGCTTATGTATTCATGATCATTGTATGATGACTGTTCATTGAAAAAACCACATACAGTAAACTAACTTTAATATTTTATTAAGTCCATTCATTCTGTAGGCGTAGCAGGGAAACATGATATTTTGCCAGTTGTATCATCCCCTTGCTGTTCTCAATTATTGTACAATATTGTTTGTAGATTTGAACACTATCCAGACCCAGTGACCTGCTTAATTCATTCCACGGATATGCTAGAGACTAAAGTGTCAGCTATTTATTTCCTTTCAGTGATTGTGTATGAAGAATTGGTTATCCTCTGACCTTAGTTCCCCCAAACACTTCCCATCTGTCAGATGTTTCTATAGCTACATGTGTTCCTTCTTTACATCAGTTTAAATCACCAGGCATAAACCCAGTCTTTCTGATTAAAAAAGTGGAATGCAATGAACATGATTCAAGTAGACAACAGAACTCTAGTCCTTTTGATTATTTTCTAATTTTAATTGGAAAAATCAAAATATAGATCAGGTAAATCTGTCACATTTTATGTGGTTCATAATACTGGTGAGCATATTAATTCAGTTGCACAGATGCCATGCAGCTATAACAGACTGGCATATCATAAACATTTTCTACAAAATGTTCCATTCAGGCATACAGCATAGTATCTATAGATAGTCCTAGCCTCCATGTGTTTGTTTAATGTCCTTTTAAGCAATCTCAGCATCACTATATCTTGTGGCAATAAACTCTGTTTGTTCCAAAACAGAAGCCTACAAGTACAGTAGGCCCTCTGGATCTGTGGGCTCCAGATCAATGAATTCTATCAGCCATGGATCATCACACCTCATATTATTAAATGTGAATGTGGACACACTTGTTCATGTTGCCACCATTTAATAATATAGGGTACAAGCACCTGTGGTTATTAGTATCCATGTGATGTCCAGGAACCAAACCCCCATGGATCCAAAGGGCACACTGTATATGATCATGCAATGGCCAACAAGACATTTGTGGTAGATTTCCATCCAGCATCTCCTAACATCTATAAGGAAATCAGAAAAAGGCATTTCTGACCATCTTGCTAGAGTCATCATCAAGCCACCTGATATAGCTTTCCACCAGCCATCAAATTTATGGAGAGTGCTTGTAAAAGTTGTCGTTAAAACAGCAGTCAGTAATCCAGGATCATATCCTTGTGATTCTGAGTGTTGCATTACCATACATATCTTTAAAAGACAGTCATTTTAGGAACACAATGATGGCAAAACCTACTATATTGAACAATATATCACTACCCATTTTATTTGTATGACTGACTGTAATTTTATTTGTGTGACTGACTGCAGATGTACAGGATGCCATCTTCAGTACATGGGGAAAACAACCATAGACCTGAAGCATGTTTTTCAAGTCAGCAATTCTAATCATGGAGCTTGAAAAACCAGTGGCTAGATATTTTAACTCTGAACACCACAGCCTTTCTGATTTATCTGTGTTTGGAACTGAGGTGTCATCTCTTTCAAGTTCTTTGGTTACAGGGGAGAATGTCTGAATCCACAGACTTAAGACTAACACTGCATGGTCTCTGCTTAGAACAATATATAGCACCACCGTCAACTTAGGAATGTTGGCAATAAAGTGCCCTGAAGTGCCACCTTGGATGCAGCTTACTTTTCTTTTCAGCAACTGATCAATGGAGAAGCCAAAACATTTTGCTGATTTATTGAGTTCTTTGTGTTAATCACACACACACACACACGGACACACGGACACACGGACACACGGACACACAGACAATATAGTGGTTAATTGTCTTAATCTGGTATCCAAAACAAACAGGTCAAAAATACTGTTCATTTGTTTTTCTATCGCCCTCACCCCCAACCCCCCACAATTTCATAATAAAAAGGAGAAATCTTGCAACTTCAGGAAAGTATTCACATTTTGGTGCAATGTATTCATATAACATACATTCCTTTTGTCCCCTCGTTGCATATTTACTTTGCAATTCCAAAGACCTACGGCACTTGTTTATGTAATTGTCTGAAATAAGTTTCTCATTCCATCCACCTGCTACAAATTAGTTTCTAATGAATCAAGGCACTTGATGAGATACTGACAGTGAATATGTGGTTGCCGTGTTCAAAGAAATACACAACAGATTGTCAAAACAAAAATACTAAATTCAAAATCTACAATCCCTCTAATCCCCAAACATTATTTTTACAAGAACATTTTTTCTAGAAACGACTTCTCACCATTCATATTAAATCAGGGGGGAAAAAGGATTTGAGACAAAATCCTTTCTGTAGGGAAGGAGAGAAGAAGACACCCCCTATACAATTTATGTAATAAGAATTATTCAAACTGTATTGGAAAGACTCTGAATAACTTCCTTTATCAGTACATACCCAAGTCTTAAATGAAAAATTCTATTATTTGCTCTGTTTCCTTAGTCATTGTCTAATTTATCAATGTGTTTTAAGTCAAAGAAGAATTCTGACTTAGCTTTAATTGCCTGGTGACCCTGATTTTAATTTTTTGTATTAGTGGGTAAAGTGGGGAGCAGACGATTGGCTTGTTTGGGAAAAATATATTTTCTTCCCAATATATATTTAGTTTGAACTTGGTTTTACCTTGCATCATTTATATCAGGCAACTTTCAGGTTTGTTGCAATAACTAATACACATTTTCATTAAAAACTCTATCTACTGCCACAAAATGTCTCTGTAAATAAATAAAAAAAAGTCTTTACCTGCCAGTGGAAAGACAGAAGGGAGGGGGACAACCAAACCTTCCACAGAAGGGAATTCCACAACCTGGGAGCAGCCACCAAGAAGTCTCTCTCTCATGTCCTCACCCAATGTGTCTTGGTTGGTGGTGGGACCAAAATAAAGCCTTCTCTCACATACGTTAGCACACAGGTAGGCTCAGGGGGACATGGATTTCCAATATTCTGGACCCCAGCCATTTAGTTCTTTAAAGGTCAAAGCCAGCACTGAATTCTGCCCAGAAATGGCAGCCACTGGAGTTGTTTCAGCAGTGGGGTTATGTGCTCCCTGTAATGTGCCCCAGTCAGGAAACAGGCTGCAACATTTTGGACCCAGTGAAGTTTCCAAGCATTTACCAAAGGCAGCTCTACATAGAGTGCATTACAATAATCCAAATGGGATGTAATCAAGGCATCACTGTAGCCAGACCTGACCTCTCAAGGAACATGCACATCTGGCACATGAGTTTTAGTTGTGCAAATGCACTTCTTGCCACTGCTGAAACCTAGGCATCGAGGCTCAGATCTATGTCCAGGAGAATGCCCAAGCTGTGAACCTAAGATTTCAGGGGGAATGTAACCCCATTCAACACATTTTGAATCCCTATTCCCTGATCTTCCTTATGACTGACCAGGAGCAACACTCTTGTCTGTATTAAGTTTCAATGTTTGCCCTTTTCCAGTCCATTACCAATAGTACACATTGGTTTAGTACAGAGATAGCTTCCTTGGAAATGGACGGAAAGAAGAGAAAGAGTTGCATGTCATTAGTGTACTGGAGCATCCAACTCTAAAACTCCAGATAATCTCTCTCAGCAGTTTCATGTAGATGTTGAGTAGCATAGGGGATACAACTGATCCCTATGGGACCTTGCAGGCCAATGACCAGGGGATCAAGTAGAAATTCCCCAGAACTACCATCTGAGTTCATCTTTCAAATAAGCTTGGAACCACTGCAGAACAGTGCCCCCATGTCCCATCCCTGAGAGGCAACTCAGAGGGATACCATGGTTGATGACACTGAAAGCTGATGAAAGGTCTAGCAGAACCAATAGGGACACGCTCCCCTGTCCAGTTCCCTGCATAGATTATCCACCAAGGTGACCAAAGCTGTCTCTGTCACATAGCCAGGCCTGAAGCCAGATTGAAATGGATCTAGATAATCCATTTCATCCATTAATCCTCGAAGCTGGGAGGCTACCATGCACTTGAGAACCTTGCCCAGAAAAGGAATATTGGAAACTGGCCAGTAGTTACACATTGTAGTCAGATTCAAAGAGGTTTTTTTTTAAAATAATAATAATTATAAAATAGGGGCCTCACTATGGCTTCTTTTAGACAAGATGGAACTTGACCTTGCCACAATGAGGTATTCACTACTTCCATCACCAGTCAGTCCTCTCTAGCTGCTCTTTAAAGCCAGGACAGGCAAGACATGTGCTGGCTCTCACTTCTCTAAGGATCCTGTCCACATCCTCAAGCTGCACAAATTGTTTATTTTCCTGGGACAAGCAGGACACAACATTATATCCAGTGGGCTTGTATCAACTACAGCATCCAACTTGGAGTGGATCTGAGTGATTTTATGTGTAAAATGTCATACAAACTCTTCACAGTGGCTGTCAGGTAGTCTACATGATGTGCCTGTGGAGCAGAATTGAAAAGGTCCCTGACCACTTGAAACAGCCTCTGTTGGATGACACAGTGGAGGTGCAATGGTGACAGAGAAGAATGGTTTCTTCACTGCCATCACCGCCACAGAATAGGCTTTCAAATGGGCTCTAGACTGTGTTTGATTGGACTCACTCCATCGGCACTCTAGTCACTGTCCCACTCAGTTCATCACCACCAGCTTCCTAGAGAACAAGGGGATCCATTGGCTCCACTCCATAGGAAGGGACACATAGGAGTGACTGTATTCACACGCTAGCAATTTCCTTTTTTCCAGAGGTCAGCCAGGGCTTTGACAAGGCAACAGGTGACTCCCCAACAGCCATCAGGAATCCATCTGGATCCAAAAGCCTCCTGGGGTAGACCATCATAATCATCCCCCACTCCTGCAGAGACTCCCAGTGAGCCTAAGCACCACCAAGTAGTGATCTGTCCTTGACAATGGAACTATAGAAAATTCCTCCATACCCAGACCACTGTCAATCTGTCCAGCACAGATAATGAGATACATGGGTGGCACCAGATACTACCTGGGACAGATCCATGGTTGTCATGAAAGACATGAAGTCCTGAACTGCTCCTGAAAGAGCCAATCTCAGCATGGATGTTGAAGTCCCCCAAGACAATCAGTTGAAGGGACTCCAACACCAAGACCAACCCAGCCAGCTCAGGAAGGAGACTGTTGAGCAGTGGTGAGGGTAGTACACCAACATACTCCCTATTCTGTCTCTTTCACCCACCTTCAAAGACACACATTCAAACACACACCTGGTGGTGGAGATGAAATCTAGAAAGACCCCTTCATTTCCACCTCCCCATCCCCAGGCCTCACCTGATGCTGTACAGAAAACCCAGGTGGGCAAAGCTGGGAGAGGTTAAAACCCCAGCTTCATCCAGTCAGGTCTCTGTTATACAAACACAGGTTGGTATTCTCATCCAGGGTCAAGCCATGGATGAAGGGCATTTTTCCATTTACCCACCTGGCAATGAGCAGTTGGGACATCCATTTGGTGTAGTAAGAGTAGTTAGTTGTCTTTATTCTGAAATATGTATGTTTTGAATTGGTGGGTCTGTCATCTGACTTCAAATTGTTCCATATGGAAGGAAGTGATATGGAAGATGTAACACATGACCTAGTCTTCTCACAGTCATCATCATCATCATCATCATTTTTATTTCTATCCCACCTTTCTATTTTATTTCTATCCCACCGGCCTCAGGAGCTCAGTCTCCTGGCTTTTTAAAATTATGTATATATTTGTTTTTAAATGTGTTTTTAGTTAGAAGGTTTTAATTTTATAGTGTTTAATGTCTTTTTATGGGGGAGGGTGGGGGTGGGTGGTGTTTTTTAATCATTATTATAATGTTTTAATTGTTGGAAGCCGCCCCGATTGTTTTTAGCAGAGGGGCAGGGTATAAATACATTTACTACTACTACTATTATTATTATTATTATTATTATTATTCCTGATTTGGGACTCAAAGTGGCTTACAATAAAAAGACATTGTCAAAATCAGCAAAATACAAAAGTTAAAACAGAATTAAAAAAGCAAAAAAGTTAAAAACAGCTAAGATTTTAAATACACACATATATGCATACACACACACACAACACACACATACACATACAATCCAGCACAACCATTAGCCAAGTGGCATCACCACAATTGGAGCATACAGTGAAGTCTAATGAAGTAATTTAAATTGGATTACATAGGAGTACATCCTAAACCAGGGCAGATGTGGAGGATCCAGGTGTCACATCCACCCCATTTTCAACCCCTTGAACCTTTTCCAAAACCAAGAGCATCTAGATAATCACTTATTAGCTAATGAATAGCTATTTTGAATGTAAAATTGGCCCGAGGACAGAAACAGCATTTAAATAGCACCATCTCAGAAACTTCTTGGGATATGTCCTACTTCAAGGTGGCAAGGGAACAAGCAATGGAGAAACCACCCCAGGCCAGGGGAAAATTCAGAGGGTCCATAAGAGCAAAGTTTGGTCAGTGCAATTTAGGGTCTGTGCATGAAAAGTAGTCCAAGAAAGGTCCAAAGCCAGGCCTCTGAAGCGATTGATCCAGGCAACAAGCTGAAGAAATGAGAGAACAGGGAAAGTAAGGTGGTGCCATATGGAGATGGTGGAGGTGTTGGATTGCTTGAAGACCTTGCTTGTGCTAATTTATAGTTAGCTGTAAATCAACACAGTCAGCCTAATTATCTCAGTGTTTCCTTATAAAGCACACCAGGGTATTTGCTGCTCTTTTGCTTATTATTATTATTATTATTATTATTTGTCATCAGGCAGATTATGACTTATGATCACCCTATGAATGAGAGACCTCCAAGACCCCCAATTATCAACTGCCCTGTTCAGGTCCTGTCAGCCTTCCTCACTGTCCAGTTTCACAACCATATATACAAATTGAAGATACTATGGTATGGATGAGCCTGACTTTAATAATTTATTATATTTCTCTACACTTTAGGATCTTATCAAGTTCCATTATGGCTGTTTTTGCAAACAGCATGTGAAAAAACGCATCAGAAGAACACAACGATAACACAAATGGGCAAAATTATCAGACAACATTGTCCTTCAGCCATTCCAGAGACATAGTGCAGGTGTGAATAAGGCATCACTTTTTATGAATGGCTTAGCCCATCAATAAACGAAGTGATGCCTTGTCCATGCCAGCACTACACTCCAGGAGCAGCTGAGGATGTAGGCATCTGATAATGTCACCCTTTGTGTTCTCATCTCATCCTTATGATGCACTTAGGGATGCAGTTTTGTGCCATGTTTCCCCACATCTGATAAAGTCCTTAGTCTTTTTCTGATTTCTTGATTACAGTCTCCATTTGGGTTAATGACTGAATAAAGGTATAGCAAATCTTTAACTGCTTCAGTATGTCCATTACTTACTTTAAAATTATGTAAATCATCTGTGGCCATTATTTTTATATTATTGCTGCTGCCTTAGGGCTGGTCTAGACAGACAATTCACACTTGCTTCCATGTGTGTCTGAGCCCTGCAGACCAAACAATGCAGGGCTCTTGCCCCTATTCGCCTCTGGACAGTCCTGATGACACCCGAAGCAAAGCTGGGGGAAAGCTCGGGGAAACCCATTTAAAACATTTTAAAATAAGCCCTGGAAAACCCACATCCTGTGGGGAAACCCAGATAGGTCTGGCATGGGAATGCAGTCCATGCCTTCATGCCAGGGTGTATCACTGGGCAACTCCACTTCCACTACTGGTGTCACTCTGAAGCCAAGTAGAAGGCTCCCATGATCAAGGCCCCCTGCATGTGACCAGCCTTGATCACATGCTCAGGACCTCCTTTCCAGCTTCAGAGATGCAATGCTCAATATTGGCCAGCACGCGCATGTGGACTTCTGCCCATTTCATCATGGTAATGGAGGATGGGGAGATCCAGTCCAATTCCAGGGTGATAATACACTGTCTGGATGGCAGGATATTCTGGCCAGTGTAGACAAGCCCTTAGTCTCCATCATTCAGAATGGTTTAATAGTTCTTCAGGATATATTTGAGGTAATACAGCCTCCACTTCTAGTGCATGGCTGCAGACCTCCTCTGGATCAAAGACAGGGCCACCAGTTACCTCAGGATCTGAGCCTGTCATCTAGATTCTTCTCCTCTCATTACTCCTCCTCCTCAGGGGAGAGATGATATTTTTCATGCCTGCTATAACCTCAGAAGTAGACTCACCCTGGTAGGGCATGACATGATGTAAATGGCCAGTTTTACAGAGGGGGGAGGAGGGGAGAGCACAAGGGAGGAAGAGGAGGAGAAGGAGGGAAACATAGAGGGATTGGATGGTTCTTGTAGGGATATAATTTATTTAATTGTCACATACAAGAATGAATGCTTTCAAATGTTTTGTCCATGCTGACTGAGATTATGAGAATTTGATTTATTTTTTTTTTGCACTTTGTGACTCTTGTGAAAAAATGCTTCTGCAAAATACTTGTTTTGTGCAAAAATCACATTGTGCACAGAAGTGTTATGATACAAAATACACAAAACCATTTATTTTATTTTATTTTTTTTTTGAACAAAGATGAAGTGACTTAATGTGTCAAGACACACTTTATCTTTTAAGTTGAAAAAAAATGAATCACTCTTGACTTCCCTAGGACATGCCCCCCCCTCCCACTGGGGGGCTTTGGTGTCTTCAAGAGACTCACAGCCTAGACAATTCCAACTTTTCCCCTAAATATATACCATATTCTTGCTCAATGTGATATTCTGTCCTGCTTGGTATTGTGCAGAAAAGGAGATGCCCAAGTCTTGAACAGTTTTTTTTCACTGTTGAAATGCTCGTGAAGGTTCATCTGGAACATACATTATCTTATTGTTTGCTTTAATATTCGTCTCTGTGAATAATTGTTATTCTTTGTCTACAAAGATTTGATTCCATACATTGGGAACATATTCCATACTTGAGTAGATACAGACATGGAACATGTATTCTATACATAGGGAACTTCTGGCCCTCAAAATGCTGGTTTAATTTCCTCAAACATCCACCATGACTATTGTGCAGAGCTAATGATAACTGTGGTCTAACACCATCTAGAGGGTTGTGGTGCACCCCCCGCACCATGTATTGCAGTAATTTTAAGTAGTCAAAAGAAGTGAGGTTCAAAATACGCTTTACAAACATCAAAAATATTAAACGGAATGCAAATGGGATAGAAAATGATATTTCAAAGAATTTAAGAAAAGTTTTCATGAAAGCTTGGCTTTGAATCTTTATTCAAAAAGCTACACATATGCATATTTTTGCTTGACAAATACAATGTGGCTTTACCAGCATCAGTTTCAGTTTAGTATTTTATCCAGTTCATTGACAAGAGACATGCTGAAAGTTATTTGATCAGTAACTGAGAAACAACTTGAAAGACATTCCTTTATTCCTGTCAGAATGAATCAACCTTGTAATATCTCAGATGAGACAATCGATTCATGTATGTAGTAAATATGCCAATTTCTACTGTTTTTCTGTTAGCTATGAATGCATTGATTGTTTAAGCTTGAGCAGTAATCCCAAATAATGCCTGTAATGCCTGATTTGCATTCCATTTTTGTACTTTTCATTTATTTGTAATGAATCACTTTGCTGCTTCTAACATAAATATGGAAAAGAGAAGGATCTCTTCTTTCCCATTCCTTTCAGTAGTCTCAGTTGCAATGTGCAGTTTATGACAATATCTGCTTAGATTAGACTTCACTTCCTTCCTCCATTCACCTCCTGTCATAATAAAATATTGACAGAAACAATTTTTGCAGGGTAAATGGAAAGTTAATAGATAAGATGAAACTCTACAAGGTTTTTCATTAAAGTTCCAGTGTACTCCCACAACTTCTGTTGTATTTATTTAGAAGATAAGTCTTCAAGTATGAAAATGAACTCTGCAGTTCCTCTTTCCCTCCTCATTCATCAGTCCTGAATCCCTAGTTCAACTACCCTAGTACTGGATGACCTTTTCGGATGTGCAGAAGCTTTCTTAAATCTTATAATTTGTTTTGTGTACTTCCTAGGGGGTTTCATTCCTGGGGATGGCTAACAGGAAGAGAAGTCTCCAGCTTAAATCATACTTCACCTCCAACTGAATGAGAATCCTAGGACCTCAAACTGTGGGGCAGATCCTCAGAAGATGGAGCCTTTAAAAATCATTCATTGTTTACATTTATATCACACCTTCCTATGCTAGACACCATAGACAGCTAACAGTAATGATATACACATGTAATAATATACACTTCCCAGGAAACCTAGAGTTATGGATCTGTAACTGCTTCATATTCATCAACATGACCTAATGATTGCAGTACTAATGCCACAATAGTACTGCAATCATATAAACCTGCTTTAACAAGCAGCAACTGCACCAAGAGATGGAGGTTGGTTCAGCTGCCAGTTGGGACACAAGAGGAGGTTGCTTCCAGAAAGTGAGGCTGTAATGATCAGAAACAGGATCCCTGTCACAATTCCCTGTTGCAGCCTTGCTCGCCTGTGGGAAGGGTTGAAAACATCATCCTACTGTGCCTTGATCACCATCAGAACAGATCTCCATCTCTCAGTGAGGTGGCTGCCTGGAAAACTAAGTAGGCAATATAGAATATGGACTATATGAATACATATCCAAAGAAGGAGACTCCACCACACTATGAGGCAGTGTATTCCACTTCCGAACAGCTCTTACTATCAGGAAGTTTTTCCTAATGTTTAGGTAGAATCTCTTTTCCTGTAGTTTGAACCCATTGCTCTGTGTCCTATGGGTTTGAACCCATTGCTCTGTGGAGCAGCAGAAAACAAACTTGCTCCATCCTCAGTATGAGATCCCTTCAAATGTTTAAACATGGCTATCATGTCACCTCTCAACCTTCTCTTCTCCAGACTAAACATGCACAGCTCCCTAAGCTGCTCCTCATAGGGCATGGCTTTCAGTCCTCTCACCATCCTGGTTTCCCTCAGCTTCTCAATATCTTTCCTGAATTGTGGTGCCCAGAAATGGACACACTATTCCAGGTGAGATCTGACCAAAGCAGAATAGAGTGGCACTATTACTTCCCTTGATCTAGACACTATACTCCTATTAATGCAGCCTAGAATCACATTGGGATTTTTAGCTGCTGCATCACACTGCTGACTCATGTTCAGCTTGTGGTTCACTAAGACTCCTAGATCCTTTTCACATGTACTGCCCTCAACTCACGTGTCACTCATCCTATATATGTGCATTTCATTTTTACTGCCCAAGTGTAGTATCCTACATTTCTCCCTGTTGAAATTCATTTTGTTAATATTCGCCCAGCTTTCTAATCTGTTGAGGTCATTTTGTATTCTGATCCTGCCCTCTGGGGTATTAGCTACCCCTCCTAATTTGGTGTCATCTGCAAACTTGATAAGCATACCCTCTATTCCCTCATCCAAGTCACTGATAAAGATGTTGAATATCACTGGGCCAAAGACAGAACCCTGTGGCACCCCCAGTAATGGGGGAGGAATGGGCATGTTCCACGGGCAGGGTACACCAGTGGGTACATGTTGTATTCTGACCCATGTAGATGAGCCCTGAGACATGGTTTTCCATTGCCTTCCTCTTACCAGGACCCCCAATTTCAAGTATTCTAAAAGGACCAATACCAAGTTTTGTAGGCCTTCCTCCTTCAGACTTTACTCACATTTTTATTGTATTATCCTGCTTGAGTATAATACTAAAGCTAAGATGCCATGTCTATTTCTAGTGTGCACAAATGCACTGGAATGCTGGCCTTCTTGGTGGCTGTCAGTAGACCCCAGAACTCCCTTTCTAGGGATTCTAAAAAGGCCACCTCATTGCTGTCATTTGTTTGACAGGTAGCTGCTTTTATTTCAAAAAACTTTCAAGAACTGATTGTTTGTTTTTAAGAAATGCCTTTCAGAGTGTGGTGTAGTGTTTTTAACTGCCTTTTGTTACTTTTGATATTTATTTTGTATATTGTTTTTAATGCTGTCGATCATTTAGTTCCATTTTAATGTAGATCTTTTGTATGTTTTAACTATATGTTATTTCTGTAAATATATAAACCACATTGAGCCTCCACTTTGGGAAAAAGACATGATGATGATGATGATGTGTTATATGCCCCAAAAATGCACCACAGATTCCATCCATCTCCTCACCCCCACTAGATCTTGCTTTAGGCCAAAATCATATTGGTGCACTGTGCCAGCATGAATCCAGGTTAAGCTGTTGTACTTTTTACAGTGTTTCATAAGGAGATATATTCAGTAGCCCCTTAAGTCAGCATAAGCCCATAGCATAACAGAGAACCTTAAAGGCTGGGGTGTAGACACAGTTCTGCTCTACTGCATAACCTGGAACTGTCGTGTTGCCTGCAAAGTCATAGATGCATTAGTGTGCTAGCAGAGCTTTATGTCTGTTATTGAACAGGACTGTAGCCTTATTTTTCCACAACACTCCCAATGTAAGTTTAGAAATGGAAGTAATATTTCAAAATATTCTTAAAATCACTGAGAAATTAGTTTCTTGACTGTTGGAAAATGCCGACAAAGAGAATCCCAGACAAGTGAGAATCTTCACAACTTGGAACTTATTCTGTGGAAAAATGCATATTGTTTTTTCCCCAGAAAACATTGGCCAGAATCCTGCATCAGCTTATACTTAACTAAGCACTTAACTAAGTAAACCTCTCCTGGCCTGACTCCTCCAAACCTGACAGAAACATAATTCAATAGTGCTCTGATCATTAGCAGAATAGGCCTCCTCCCCATGCAGCTGATGCCTAGTGAAGTAGGTTGGGGGGTGAGTTACGATCATGGAAAGAGTGTCAAAATCATGACTAAGTGTTGATTGTGATATGAAACAATTACCTAACTGCCTCACCATCAACCTACTTTACTTACTTTATTCGTAGGTGATATAGGATGTCAGCAATTGTTTCCTGCACAGAAAATATTTTTGTGTGATTAGAGGAAATTTTCTGTGTTTAAAAAAATGACTTTTTTTTAAAGCAGAAGATATCCCAAACTATCTTTGAGAACTGCACAGTTTTTGATGACTTTCATGCAATGAGAATAAAGATGGTAAAGATGGTTCATTTTGCCTATGATTATGACATTTATGAAGATTTACATCCCTAAATGTAATAATAAATTTTCACAAGTTGCTCCAGAGCACTGTAAACAATTAAAATGGTGCTTCCCCTGGTGTTTCTGCCAGGTATTCCCATCATGGCAAAGGGAACACATGGTCTTCGATGTCTCTACACTAATGCACAGAGTATGGGAAATAAGCAAGATGAACTTGAACTCCTAGCACTACAAAACAAATATGATATAATAGGCATTACTGAAACCTGGTGGGACGAGTCTCATGATTGGAATGTAGGAATAGAGGGGTATAACCTTTATAGGAGAAACAGGCCAAACAGGAAAGGAGGAGGAATAGCATTATATGTCAGAGATATTTACACCAGTGAAGTGATCCACGACATCAATACTGGAAGCCAGGTGGAGAGCATCTGGATAAAAATTAAAGGGGAGGGAAACAACAGGGATGTTATTGTCGGACTCTACTACAGACCCCCAAATCAGATGGAGGAATTGGATGATGCCTTTCTAGAACAGATGAACACACATGCAGAAAGGAGAGATGTAGTAGTGATGGGTGACTTCAACTATCCTGATATTTGCTGGCAATCTAACTCAGCCAAAACTTCAAGGTCTACCAAATTCCTTACATGCCTGGAAGACAATTTCATGGTCCAAAAGGTGGAAGAGGCAACAAGGGGGTCAGCTCTTTTAGATCTGATCCTAACCAACAGAGATGACCTGGTTAATGGGGTGCAAGTGGTGGGATCCTTAGGTGAGAGTGATCATGTTCTCCTGGAGTTTGTTATACAATGGAAAGGAGAAGCCAGGCATAGTCAGACACGCATTCTTGACTTTAGGAGAGTTGATTTCAATAAACTCAGGGAAATACTGGGGATGATCCCATGGTCAGGAATACTAAAAGAGAAGAGACCTCAAGACGGATGGGACTTTCTCAAAAGGGAGATACTGAAGGCACAATTTCAAACAGTATCATTGAGGAAGAAAAATGGGAGGTGTCTCAAGAAAACAGGATGGATGACTAAAAAAATATCAACAGAGCTAAGTTTTAAATGGAACATGTATAAGAAATGGAAAAGGGGGGAAATCATCAAAGAAGAATTCAAACAGATAGCGAACACATGTAGGAGTAAAGTTAGAAAAGCTAAAGCACAGAATGAGCTCAGGCTTGCTAGAGAGGTTAAGAACAATAAAAAGGGGTTTTTGGGGGTATGTCCACAGCAAAACGAGGAAGAAGGAAATGGTAGGGCCACTACGCGGAGAAGATGGCAAAATGCTAACAGGGGACAGAGAAAAGGCAGAATTACTCAACACCTTCTTTGCCTCAGTGTTTTCAGAAAAGGTAAAGGGGGACCAACCTGAGGATAAGAGTACAGAAGACACAACAGGGGAAATCCAGCACAGAATAAGTAAAGAGGTAGTACAGGAATACCTTCTTAATCTAAATGAAATTAAATCTCCAGGACCAGATGAACTACATCCAAGAGTATTAAAAGAGCTGGCAAATGTAACCTCAGAGCCATTGGCAATAATATTTGAGAACTCCTGGAGAACAGGAGAAGTCCCAGCAGACTGGAGGAGAGCAAACGTTGTTCCCATCTTCAAAAAGGGGAAAAAGGAGGATCCCAACAATTATCGTCCAGTTAGTCTGACATCAATACCAGGGAAGATTCTAGAGCAGATCATTAAACAGAGAGTCTGTGATCATTTAGAAGGCAATGCCATAATCACAAACAGTCAACATGGGTTTCAGAGAAACAAGTCATGCCAGACTAATCTGATCTCTTTTTTTGATAAAGTTACCAGCTTGGTAGATGAAGGGAATGCTGTGGACATCGCATACCTTGATTTCAGTAAGGCCTTTGACAAGGTTCCCCATGACATTCTTGCAAACAAGCTTGTAAAATATGGGCTAGACAAGTTAACTGTTCAATGGATTTGTAATTGGTTGACCGGCCGAACCCAAAGGGTGCTCAGCAGTGGCTCCTCTTCGTCTTGGAAAGATGTGACCAGTGGGGTGCCACAGGGTTCTGTCCTGGGCCCAGTGCTATTCAACATCTTTATCAATGACTTGGATGAGGGAATTAGGGGCATACTTATCAAATTTGCAGATGACACCAAATTGGGAGGAGTAGCTAATACCCTAGAGGACAGGATCAAAATTCAGAATGACTTGGATAGACTGGAGAGCTAGGCCAAAGCTAACAAATTGAAATTCAATACGGAGAAATGTAAGGTACTGCATTTAGGGTGGAAAAATGAAATGCATAAATATAGGATGGGAGAGACCTGGCTGAATGAGACCACGTGCGAAAGGGATCTAGGAGTCCTAGTAGACCACAAGTTGAACATGAGCCAACAGTGCGATGCGGCAGCTAAAAAGGCCAATGCAATTTTGGGCTGTATCAATAGAAGTATAGTGTCTAGATCAAGGGAAGTAATAGTGCCACTCTATTCTGACTTGGTCAGACCTCACTTAGAATACTGTGTCCAGTTCTGGGCACCACAATTCAAAAAGGATATTGACAAATTGGAGCGTGTGCAGAGGAGGGCAACTAAAATGGTGAAAGGTCTGGAAATGATGCCTTATGAGGAGAGACTTAGGGAGCTGGGTATGTTTAGCCTGGAAAAAAGATGGTTAAGAGGCGATATGATAGCCCTGTTTAAGTATTTGAAGGGATGTCACACTGAGGATGGAGCAGGCTTGTTTTCTGCTGCTCCAGAGACTGGAACACGGAGCAATGGGTGCAAGCTCCAGGAACAGAGATTCCACCTCAACACGAGGAGGAACTTTTTGACAGTAAGAGCTGTTCAGCAGTGGAACGCACTCCCTCGGAGTGTGGTGGGGTCTCCTTCCTTGGAGGTCTTTAAACAGAGGTTGGATGGCCATCTGTCGGGGATGCTTTGATCGTGATTTCCTGCATGGCAGGGGGTTGGACTGGATGGTCCTCGTGGTCCCTTCCAACTCTGCAATTCTATGATTCTATGATTCTATGGCCTATCACTTTTCAGGGCATCCCAGATGGCATTCGTCCACCCTTTCCATTAAACTTCGAGTCAGCCCTTAATGTTCTCATGCTAGACCAATTTGCACATATGAACACACGTCCATTTGAAAATGGTTACCAGAACTTGTTTGTTAGAAAAACAGAGCCTTCTTTTTCTGACATTAACCATGTAGTCCTATTATACATATCAGTGGGGGAACAGCCCTAGTGAATCCAGTGGGACTTATTCACAGGGAAATGTATATAGGTTGGCAAACTTAGTTTTCTATATGCAGGCCACATAGTTACTCTAATATGTAATTAAGCCCTTCACCTTAAAAACAGAGACAAAAAAGCAAATAAACAAGCTCAACCACCACACCCTGATATATGCAAACTGTACACAGAAAACCAAAGAATGCACATAACAAAACACACACACACACAAAACATATCTGTATGTGCATTTTTATAGTGTATTTTTTTCTATTTTGATTCAGGCTTGGAACACTTTGTAGTATTTATTGAATGCTAGACAAATTCTTCACCAGTTATCTTGCCAAACAACTGTGCTATATGCATTATAAATGAGCTGCTTTTTATTATATTATATTGATGTTGTTTAAAAACAAAAACACTGCAGGACTTATGCAAAACCAATATTGCATTTTTCCGTTCTGAGCACCTATGGCAATTTAAAAGCATTCATGAATCAATGGCCTGAAGCAAGAAAATCATGTGAAGTACTAATACCATAATTTGCCTTCCTCAAGCAGGGTATAGATGCACCAAATGGCACCAGAGAGATAAATTCCCAGATTGTCCCTTAATTCTCGGCTCTACTCTTCTGGCTGGTACAAAGTTGCAGACAGAGTGTCTGCTCCTTTGTAAACAGTATAAATTCCCAATTCAACAGTGAATCATTAGGTCATAGAGTACATATCCACATGGTAGTATGAACAACTTGATTGGCTATCAGGAGCACTCAAGAAGTTTTTTAAAGTCCTGTTTTTATTTTTATAAAAAAACAAATCAATTATCTTTATTTTAAAGTACTATTGGATTTGAGACAGCCATTACTGTACCTTATCAACCGCCAAGGCACATCAAATATATCATTTAAAATTCTAATGGTTGCCAAATACTTTGGCAGAAGTCCATATCTCTAAACATACTTAGCTGTTTTACAGGAGCCAAGGGGTTGAGGAATGGTTGGAATAAATGTATTAAGGCCACAGATTGCTTTCAGATATTGTTAAGCCTTCTTCCTATTTTTATTCTCCTCCTCCTCCTTCCTCTCTTTCTCTTTCTCTTTTTCTTTCTCTCCCCCTCTTCTCTTTAATCACAGCTTGTTCATTTATTTATTGATGCATTTCTCTGCTACGGCTTACCATGGGACTTTGGCTATTCTGCCAAATCGCTTCCTAAGCAGTAATCTAGACGAGAGGATATAATGCTCATTCCTGTGCATTGTTGCAAATTCACAGCAGTGTCCTTTTGTCTCCATGGTCTTTCAGCAAAAATGATATGCTGAGAAGCTATCCATGTTTGAAGTTCACACACCTGCAAATCAAGATTGTGTCCATAAATTAGCCTGTTAGATGCTGCCACCTCTGCACAGTTTTTTTTTAACATTAAAGGAAAGGTGCGCAAATGTGACCTTCTACTTAAAAAAACTATTTGCGCTCTTCAATGGAGAAAAAAAATGCATGATTGCTAATGCAGAAATCCAACAGAACACCTCTGGGTGCTGCCTTGCTGTCACCCCCCCACACACACACATATTCAAACAATCTGCTCTCTAGTTCTGCCCTCTCTGAGAATGCACAGCAAATCAAATAATTTGTCCTAACGAGCACTAATGAACATTTCCTCACATTATTTTTTTTATTTAGTCTTTTATTAAAGATTTTGTAACAAAACATATAAATATTAACATCATCAAAATACAATAAACAACAGTACCTGTGGGACATTGCAATAATTACATTATTTATATACATTTTACTTTCCTAATATGTTTTGATGATCAAGAGTTTATAGAGAGAACGTGTCTTTCCAAAGGAATTGATGGTCTCCTTTAGGCTTCAGCCACTGTGACTATTTGTTTACATATTCAATAAAAATCATCCATTCTTCCTGAAATGTCATGTTTGTTTTTTGTCCTCTAGTCCTAGCCATACTATAGGAAAGCTTTTCTAGTAACCATGTTCCTGTCTACACGATGGGGGAAAAGTCAATTCGGGGGGGGGGGGTAAAAAAATTCAAAAAGGCAGCTGTTTGAATGCATACGATCTGCCTACATTATTTTTTTACCCCCAAACTCTGTATGACCCCCCTTGTCCAGCTGGCCAAAGCGAACGATCCAAGCAGCAGTTTTAAATCTCCTGCCGCTTTTTAAAATTTATTTTAAAAGGTGCCTGCGAGCCAGACAGCCATGATTACATTTTAATATTTAAATATAAATAGGAAAAATGTAGCACAGACTTACTGGACCCTCACTGAGCCAGGAATCCAACATGGTGGCCGCAGCTGCTTTCCCTCTTTCCTAGTCTCGCCCCCTCTACCCGGCAAACCAATCAGTTTGCACTCATGTTCATATCTGTGTGAACAGAAGTGTACAAATGGTCAATCATTCAGAAGCCATACAGATTAATCCCTGAGATCTTGTTCAAGCCCCAGATCCGCTGGACAGAGTAAAAGGTGAATTTTGAAAAAAAAAATCCTGAATGACATGTATTTATTCGAACAGTGGTCTGTACAGATCGCTAATTTTTTGAATAAATGTTTGTCATTTTTCATCACGTAGACAGGACCCATGTATTCCAAATTCTGGACCACCATTTTGCCATTGTCAGATTCCTTATCTTCCATTTGGGAAAAGCCACAAGGCTTTCCCCATGTGGTAAATGGAGTTTTTCACACACCCCTCCTTCTGAATGAGGCAAATCACTGTGGGATCCTATTGGGACAAAAGACACTCTCCTCAAATTCTATGAGGTGTATTATCATCATCTGGACAAGCCTGAAAAGATCTGTAGCACTCCACTTTCAAAAACAGAGAGGAGGATCCAAGCTAGTAATCTAGTTAGCAGTCTTTCACAGATTTACCTAACAATAAGCTTCACTGGACTCAATGGAACTTACTTCTCAGTAGACATGCATAAACTTGCTCTATTAATGATGCTAGAGCCTTACTTTTCTACAATCCACTGGGAGGACACTTATTGCATAGCCTGAAACATTTCACATATGAAAACTGGGACGCATGTGACCAAGCAACATCAGACTGCAGTCAACGTGTCAAAAATTATTAATGAGGAAGAGCATATAAGCAAGAAGTGGTAGTAGTTTGCTTTTGCATGAGTCTACAGGGAAGGGCAAGATTCTTGCCCCTCCTGTCTTCTTCCACCTGCTAAGTTAATTGAACACAAACTACTTTTGAACTCACTTTGCAGCAGTTGAAATAAAGTGAGGACAAAGGGGGGAGTGGAGGAGGAGGGAGAAACTGGGACATTTCAAAAGCATCTGAAAAAGTGGGATGACATAGAATTCATTGCAACTACCTCTTATAAAACTGGGACAGTTGAAGGAGAGGTCATTGTAGTTCCATACCATGCTATAGCACAATTTTCCAGTTAGCATCCTGTAATGTTAGACTGTATGACTGAGGTGAAACCATAGTCTGACATCAAGAGCCTAAGAAAATGTAGTCATAAATAAATTTTACTTCACCTATTGTGAATTACTGCTGGGAAGTATGTTAATATCACTCTCTTTGAAAAAGTCCTATAACTATGCTACAACACAAGAGAGAACATGGAAAGAAACAAAAATATTTGCACCCCCAATCTGAAAGGGAAGAATTGGGAAGGGAACTATGAAAGTGCCACAGTGACACATGCCTTGGCCACATTCTCTTCAGGTTATAGTAATTTGCTCTACATTGCCTTTGAAAAGTGCTCAGACACTTCAACTTGCCCCAGGGGTTGCCGCCTACCATATATTCCTGCATATAAGACTACTTTTTTAACACTTGAAATTCTCCTCAAAAGTGGGGGGGTCCTCTTATATGTCCAGCAGATCATTTCCCCTGCTGTGAGAATGACTGTCTGTCTTTGAAGTGGTAAATTCCCTGGCAGTTTCCCCAATAGATCCTTCCCCCTGCTGTGAGAATGACTGCTTTGCTTTGAAGTGTTATTTGCCCTCCATTTAGGGATTGTATTTTGGTAAAATGGCCAGGAAGATTTCCATTTGCATAGTTTTGGGGATTTCCTCTTCAGGAGTTTGCAAGTTTGCCAATGTGGCTCTAAAATCATTAATGTGCTCATTCAAAAATTTGGGATTTGATAGCTTCATATTAACCAACTTCATTATTAATGCAACCTTACTTTCCAAAGACTGAACACCACAGAGATTTTTCAAAGCATCCCATGCTTTTTTAGCTGTTCTCAGTCCTTTAATTTCACAGACTATTCCATCATCTACAGCCACTGAGCTGGCTGGCTGGTGGGGGGACAGGCTTTCCAGCCAGGTGGCTGGCTGGAGGGGGGGCAAAGTCTATATTTTAATTTTAAAATTGGGGGGGGGTCGTCTTATGCACCCAGTCGTCTTATACGCCAGAATATACGGTAACTGAATAGTGTTAACTTGACTACAGGGAACATCAACCATTGCAACAAACTGGCTGTCTGTTTGTTTCTGGGAGGAATTCAAAGTAGGAAGTGGGAAGAATTCAAACCATACTCTCCCATAAAAACCTGTCCTTGTCTTGCGATCTTCTGGGAAAGTCCTTCTCAACACCTTACTACCCTCACATAGAAGATGACTTGTTCCATGGCTGCTACCTCGCTCAGGTATTATTATTATTATTATTATTATTATTATTATTAAATGGCTATCCTGTGTAGAAAACACATTTTCTAGCACAGGAATCATATTTTCTACACATAGAAGGTGGGATATACTCCATGAATATACTGGGATATAAATGACATAATGACAATGATAAATAATGTACATGCACAGGGTTGAGGTTTTTTTGTGAAAAAGCCACTTGTTTTTCTTCACAGAATAATTCTTCCACAACACATAGTGATATCTGAATACAGGAAAAATACAATGGAAGAATATTTGCAGTGTTCCATTTGTGTTCAAGTGAACACACATAAAAACCCTTTTCAGACAAGAAAAGAAGACCATGGAGAAAGTTACATGAGCATTTCAGAGCTGGGAAAAGTTGGCCAGGTTCGCTGAAAAACAACAACAACAACCTGGAACTTCTACAAGATTTGTCTTTACCCGATGTTTTCATACTTAAGCAGAGCATGTATAGGGCTTAAATAACTGAACCAGGTTGAATATGCATTCCATTCAAGAAGGAAAGTAGAAAATAAATCATCGCAAAATCTTTAAATGTAGCATGCTTTCAGATATTTAGTGATATTTTACTATGTAAATTGTGTAACAATTTTTCATTGAAAGGCGGCATATACTGTAAATATTTGCTACCATAAAAAAAAGTATGACAATTCCACCCAGGAGATTTTATGCCCTCTGTAGCCCACATCACCACAAACTCTGTCATATGCTCTCTGAATTGTATTATGTATTATGATAATTGGCTTTACTGGCATTATGACTGCTGTCTAAGCAGGTTCTGGATGATTTGGACGACTACTGAACTTGCTTCAGACATAGAGTCTTTCTCAGCTGTAAAGAAAATCAAACAAATAAACCGCAACACTGACCTTTGATATTGACAATTCCAGTATATTCATGAAGTATCTAATGATCTCTGCATGACTTTTCCCATCTACTGTTACTTATTTTCAAATGTTCACTGTGATTTCAGCTTTCCCATATATTATCATATCACACAAAGATGTTGGCACAGGACTGATGATAGATATCATAATATCCCATAAAGCAGTCATACTTTACTAACTTGGTAGGTATCAATAAAGACTCTTTGCAACTTCTTGTGACAGTGTCTGCCAGCTTAGAGGCTACATGTTCTGGCATGTAGCCAGTATGGACTTTAGTGATTCTGCGTGCAGCCAAGAAACTAGGCAGAAATGAGAAGCTTGCAAATATGTTTAATTTGGTCTGGGTGGTAAAAGAGCTATTTAAAACACAATTTTGAATAAAACTGGACTACCAAATTAAAAATATGTCTTCACAGAAGTCTATTTGCTTGCAGGTTCAATGAAGCTGAGTTCTGCATGGAGTCCTGGGGTGACTGGTTTCTCACCCTTAGTCTAAAGAAATCCAGCCCAAATAGCTCAGGTAATCAGATATGAAAAAGTAACTTATTGTTGTCAAAAAGTAAATTGTCCAAAATCTGCAGGGAATAAATATAAAACATATATTTCAATGTATAAAGAATGGAGGTTAGCAAAGAACAATTTCTCTACATCCTCTTACTTCAGCTTAGCTACAGGCTTGTGTAGAAATAAAATACATTCAAAGCTAAAAGACCTTATTTATGCCCCTTTCTAAATGGCATTGACACTACGTTGAATTTCACCAAGCACTTCACTTCTGTTATAATTAAGCCTGCCAAACCATCCATTTTAAAATCTTCCTTTCTTTGTTTCTTGGATCACTGTTGCCAACTAATCCTGTATTAATTTGATGGTCTTTACTGCTTGGGGACAATCTGTAGGGTACCGTCTCCTTATGTGACTTTTCTAATGAATGTTTTGCTTCAGGTGAAATTAGCAATTGATATTCCTATCTGATTTACTCTTCAGGACATTCCCGGACTTACTGTGGATACTGGAAACCATGGCTAACAGCAAACCCTATTAAAATGAACAACTTATGGCCTAAGCATACCTTAAAGTCATGCTGGAGAACCTAGACATTCCTAAAGAGAACACCTCTCTAGGAATCTCTAGGTCCTCCAGCAAGACTCTATGTGATCAGAAGCATACCATAGAATTGTGCTGGAGTACTAGAAAATGCCTAGAGAGACCATATTTTTTCAAATGTGGTTAAGTGAATCCATGGGTACCAGTCCCATGGATATGGGGGTCATACTGTATTCTGTGGTATTACACATTTTGAACCTATGCAAAGACTCCAGAAAAAAATGAGAAGCTTGCAATATTTTGTGTCATGAGATGTAGGAGAGGTCATTCTCAGTGGCTTCCTCTGTGAATAGTTATAGGTTCATTCATTCACTTAAGAGTCATTGTACAGCCAGAACTCTCAGGATGACATCCATTAAAAATTACTAAAATTTAATCCAAGATAGATAGAATAAAAAAGTATAAATAAAACCTTTTATAAAATAGAATCAATATTAAACCCTAAAATATTCAGAAAATTCTAAAAACCATTCAACTGAGAGTAAAATAGTTTCATAACACAGCTTTAAAATACAAGTAGCAGTAAAACATATAAGTTAAAAGATGTGAGATGAAAAGTTCTTACCTTGTGAAGTTGTTACCTGAATTGTGTGGGGTCTCAATGAGACACAGTAAATTAGAAATATAGAATGACACATCACTTTAAAACATGCATTAAAACACTTTGAAAGCACCACAATTTTTTTCTTAAAAATGAAATATTTAAAGCCCACTCTCTTTCATTATGTTGCTATAAAAACACCACAATTTTTTTCTTAAAAATGAAATATTTAAAGCCCACTGTCTTTCATTATGTTGCTATAAATGTGACTTTTTATTTTTATTGCATCCACGGATTTTGGTACCCATTTGGTATACCATGGGGCTACTGTATAAACTCTGTACTTTATTTACAAAACCCTGCCCATAATTAAAAAAAAAAACATGGTATAAGTAATAAGAGAGAGGGAGAAAGAGATTAAGGAGATTATCATCTGCTTGAACCCACCCATCCCCAAGGAGCTCACGAGAATGACATCACTATACCACCAACGGGTCCTGATTTTGCACAATGTCACTCTCCTGGTATGCTTGCTCTGTTCTCCCTCTGTGCTGAAGCAACGAAAAAGGTGACTCTTTTCATTAGTGAGTATAGGCATGCAAAGACTGCTAGCTCTGACATATTAAACAATTTAACAACTTACAACATGTTAAAACAAATAAAATTCACGTATAAGCCAGATCTGGACAGATTTCATAAATCATTTAATAAAAACTCATCTTTTAACTTGGTGGCAGAATGAAGCCAACACAGAGCCATTCAGGCTTCTCAGAGGAGGGTACATGACAACAAGAGCACCACAACAGTGAAGGCCCTCTGGTGCATTCTCACAAAGTAGTCCTCATGTGCCCCCCTCCCCAGTGATTTCTACAGTTCCAAAGCCCTCACTTTTACCCCCCATGGCCACCATATGCAGGTCAATCCCCATATCCATGGATTTAGTATCCACAGTTTCACTTATCCATGTCTGAAAAAATATGTTGTCTCTAGGCATTTCTAGGTCCTCCAGTGTGATTCTATAATCAGCCTCCAGCATTCTTCCAACTGAAAATAATAGGGTTCCATATGTTACACTGGGAACACCACCATAGCTTGGGGTTCTCTGCTGGTTCAGGATATGAAGCAAGTGGAATGACCACACACCAGTCCTGGGCTTGAAAAAGAAGACTATTTTATTAATGACAGCAGATAGAAAAGCAAAATAGGCATACTCTCATTAATCAAACAGCCATAGGAAGAAAGCAAGACGATACATACATAAACTAGCTACGCAGAGTTGCATGCTGCTGAGAAGTGAACCCCTTTATCATGCCCTCACCTTATATGTGTTCCTCTTACTGAATCTTTGAAAACATGGTGGAGAGAAAGGAAAACTTTTCTCATGCCAATTACTGTACTAGGTGCCAGGATGTATTGAAACATCTTTATCTCCTTGGCCATAGCATGACATTCTCATCCCCTCCAGCTCCCTCCAGCTGTGGAGAGAAACTTCTCCTTGACCCATTCTACTATAGGTAAACAGGACCTAGCGTGTCAAATGTCTGAACCAATCTTTTGTTAGGCCACGCACACAGGGCCTAACACCGTATTATCCACTGTTTCAGGTATCCACGTGGGTTCTTCAAATGAATCTCCCACAGATATAGGGGTTGACCTGTGATGACTGTTAGGGGAAATTGCATCCAGTTTGTTCCCCATTTTGGGGGAGGAGAACAAAGCCAAAATGCCTCACCAATCAAAACCTGAAATGGACATGTGGGCACAATGGCCAATTTTGCAGCTCATAAGTCCTGAGTATGCTGAGTGGGTATGGAGTGGAAATGAGAAAATCTGTCAAAGTCCTGACAAATTTGCCATACCCTCAAACTGCATCAATTTGACTGAGACAGTCTTCGTTAATCTTCTTATCACCCTACTTTTTCAGCTGTTTTAAAAATATCTCAGTTTCTCTACCCTCCCCCTTGTCTTCAGCTGATTTCCCTAGTTGCCAAATAAGTTGAAAGTGCAAAAGTAGTTGGCACTCAATTAACAGGGTGGGGAAGAAAAGTGAGAAGTGAGGGTGGGAAGTCTTGCCCTTTTCAGTAGACAAAAGCAAACTGCTGCTTCCTCTCTTAGCTTTTCTGTTCTTCCACATTAATAACTTTTGTCAACTGGACCATGTAAAGATGTAAGATGGGGAAAAGGAAAAGGAATGTTGTTTTGTGAATGCTATTCTAGTGCTGAGTGGAGAATAGATGCACACTGGCAGCAAATACTGGATTGGAAGAAGTAAGTAAGCAAAGGTTAAACCAGCACTTGTTTTATGATTTTGTAACATTTGTTTGGCCTGTCTGCCCATTTGTTAATGAGCAGTTCATGGCAAGCACACCAGAAATTTCCAATAATTTCCCTTGAAAACTGAATATAGTGTGACTCTGCCTGAATTTTCCTCCCCATAATAAAAGTAAAGCAAAAATAACATTTTAGGTGCCTTTGTTAATTCTTACTTGTTATTCTTGATGATTTCCCACACCCCAGTCTTTGCCTAGATGATTCACAGTCTATAATATGCATATCTTCTTCAGAGAGATGTGTTCACTGAATCTAGACTGCCATTCACTGTGTATCATATTTTTTTCATTTTTTTAAAGAAAATCCAAAGCTCCAGGCATGATCATGTTTGTGGTAGAAACCTGGGCTCAGTTGGAGAACTGGAAATTGCAATTAAAGCACCAAACCATCACAGTTCATGATCAGCTAGAAACACAACATGCAAAGGCTTTGCCCTAGGGCAGTGGAGCTGTTTTCGTAATAGATTCTATGCAAATCTGGCAGGTATGGATAAGAAAATCTGATTCCAAACACCACTGATATTTCAGAGAATTAAATAAAAAGTAACACCAAGCTTAGAATTAGGATGTGCTGGTTTCAGGAAAACAAACAGAAGGAAACCCTTTTTGCCATCTTCATTTAATATCAAAATTATCCCTTCCATATAATTGGCTGAGTTTTACCTATACAGCATCTAAAAGTTTTTCCAGGTGTAGCAGTACAGAGACTTCTGGAGAAATTCAATGTTCTGTGCCTGAGAAGGAGGTCTGTGTCTTTGCAAAGGGGCAGAGATGTTAGGCTAAGAGGCAGGGTGGCTTAGAGCCCCACCTGTGATGCCAGAATCTCTGTTATTATTGGGGGGAATTATGGCTGGCCTGCAAGAGGAGGGTAACTTTTTTTATGATGTATTTATTTACACCCCGCTCTTCAGCCACAAGGCTATCAGAGCAGCTTACAAATTATTTTAGCAATAGCAATTAACACACCTACACTGCATTAAGCAGTTTCCAATGTGTGTTAGCTAATTGCCCCCACAAGCTGGGTACTCATTTTACCGACCTACGAAAGGATGGAAGGCTGAGTGAACCTTGGAGCCCGCTGGAATCAAACTTGCAATGTGGTGACTTCAGGGATCTTTTTACCTATGTTTTACCAGTACTAACTGTAGAGAAGGTTCCAGTTGAGGTAAACTAAAGTATTTAATTAGAAAAAACATACTCACATCAAAGAATCTACACTTTTACAAACCATACGAGGCTATCAGGAAAGTAAGCAGGGAGAGTTGGAGATAGAGGTTCGGGTAAGAGGGAAATAATTGGGAGAAGAAAGTTCTGTGTAGTGGAGGTACTCCGACTACCATCTAAGGGTGGCACCGAGAGAGAGAGTGGATAGGACCCTCTGCAACACATGTTGCTATAGTGGGGGCTGCAATATTTTTAACCTATTTCATGACTTGAAGGCTTATTCTAGATGGCTCTTCCCAGGGAGAGCCAAAGGAAAATGAAACTCAACTGGTTGCTTTACTTGCTGGGAGATAGAAATTGATTGGTTTATGACAACCTCATAGGGCTAGACAGGATTGGGTTTAGGGGTGAGTTCTGTAGGAATAGATTTGGGAATGGCCACTTAATTGTTTGATTGAATTAATCATTGCTGAGGTGCCCTAGGCTGTAAGAAAAGATTAGCACATACAGTACCTGTCAGGAGTTAACGACTGAACTCCATTATAAAATGGCCAAACAACTGCAGAACCATGCTGAGTCATGATGGCTGACTGCATGAACTACCAAGTCATGCCTAGTCAGGCCACTAGGGGGCAATATCCTGCAGATGTATATATAAGAGAGCTCAGAACAGAGTTCACTTCCTCCTCTCTTCTCTTCCTGTGAATACTGAGGCCTGGTGAAGCAGTTTCTCCTTCAGTTGTAAATATTTGTATATATATTGCAACTGTTTGACTCTGAAGATAAAAGTGCCTCCTGCTTATTTGGACGTCAAACACTCTGTGTGTGAGTATTCTTGGGAACAGGTTGCTACTGAGTCTGCTGAGATAGTTTTTTGGCTTCTGCTGGGGATTGAGTGTCCTATCATCCCCTGACAGTACTTCTTTAATGACTGTGTTTACTAAGGGACTTCCACACAATCCTAATATGGGCTTCCTTCCCATAATATTTCTAAGACACATCCAGGTCATTGTGACCTCCAACTGACCTTTTTGGTTTGCCCCAGCCAACCTGACCCTGAAAAGTGCCCAATATTTCCAATTATGAGATATTGTGGGGAAGGGGTAGTAGGGCATGCTAACAGAGACACTCTGGATCCCAAGAGGAGTTGCTTTACTGCTGCTAAAGGTGTTTAAATTTTACTGTCCTTATCTTGGTCCCCACATACCCAAGAAGGGAGTGGCCTCTGTCTGCACTATCAGGATCAGTCCTGGATGTGACCTCCTGCCAAATCTTATTTCTGTTTGTTCATTCAGCAGTTAATCATGTTTGCATTTTTCTGTGCTTTTTGACAAGTTTGTTCTGCACTGGGAGACAAGGGAGGATATGTTATATGTCTCCAACTGTATGATTAAAGTATGGGCCTGGTAACTGCCATGAGAATAATGGGATATGCCCACTCACCGTGAGAAAAGTGGAGTGTGGATGATAGATGCCAAAGGTATCTACACACCTGGTTGGCAGTGTTTTCAAAAGTAAATTAATTTTGTAAATAATAGTGCAGAAAATAAAATCTATACTTAGGATAACAAAAGTACTGTCATAAAGATGTTTGCAAAACATTCCTATTTCTCTAGTTAAAATTTTCCGTGCTTTCCACCAACAGGGCTGAAGTGAGGGAGGAGTGGCATTCATTATAATTCTTCCAGGTTATTTATATGAACAATTTCCCTCTCCCAGTTTACAGTGGGAAGGAATTATTTAAACCAGTTTCAGAAATCATGTAAAAATAGCCTTCGCTGGGGGGTGGGGTGGCTCAGGTTTACCAGGTGTGCAGCATAGCAATATGAGAGAAGCTCTGCCCTCTTGTCCAGCTACCTGGGACACATAAAGCAGGTGACCTATATAAGGCCACCTCAAGTCTCACAAGAGGATGCTATCTCACAGGAACTCATGGCTCCTATGAGAACCCATGGAAACCCACTGTTTGGACAGCCTCTACCGACATATGTTATGTTGGATCCAGCTAGTAGCGATATATTTGTATAAACTGATTTTACTTTGTTAGTTCATTAACAATCCTGCTGTGGTGCTATGTTTGTGTGTGTGTGTGTGTGTTTGCCAGTTCCATTTACTCTATTAGCTTTGAGTGGTATTCTTTTTAGATATTTGCAGTTTTTGGCAATCTCAAGATGTCTGCAGTTAACATGAATAGCACGACCTCTTTATGAAACATTTGTCTGTATGTCAGTCATTAAAAATGGAAAGGAAAGCTAACAGTGCTTATAAGGTCCATTCAGTTCAAGGTGAGATATTTAGGCATATGCCTAATTTTCTACCATTAAATTCAATGAGGTGTAAAAGTGCTGAATTTCTACTTGTTCATGCCTCATACAGCTCATTCTTGTTACAATAATTTATTCATGGGTAGAAAAATGAAACTCTGCCTTTTATGAGGTTTATCTTTATCCACTGCAAACAAACCTTCAATTAATTCTTCATCTTCAAGTTTCTGAAAATTTGACAAAGGCATTAGGGGATTATTTTTATTAACCTCCATTAATTTGGTATTGCACCTACTTTGATAACAAAGGGATTGCTAGGAAGATTTTGTTTTTATTAAAAGGTGTGAGTGAATGTAATTAAACCTGTACAACAGAGTGGAAGAGAAATGACAATATTGGTTGGAGAGTTTAAAAAAGGTTTTAAAAATCTAAGTGATTTTGACAGACTTTGGAGCAACATAAAGCATCCCAATATCCCTTTCAGTGGTAGAAGTCAGTGGCATTGACATAACTCCACAATTGCAGAGATTTTCTACAGAACCTGCTAAATTCTAAGGGTGATAAAATGCATGGTAAGCTGGAATCTTCCAGGCCACACCTCTGCAGGTCTGTAGAGTAGTCTTATGTTGCAATCCTTTAGCTACATGGACAACTAGGAAAGTCAGTACTCCCTTCTAAAAGTTCCAACCTTAGAGTTGATCTGACTTGAGATCTATCCTTGCTGCCCCCATGTCCATGTCCATGACTCTAGGGTCATACAGATTTATGGTTGGGAGGAACCCCAAATTTTGTCAAGTCTAAGACTGCCATAACACTTGAATATCCAGGTTTCACAGAAATCTAGACACGCCACTGGGTTTGGACCATCCTTTAGCCCAGATTCTATATTTTCATTTAAAAATAAAAAGTTAGTCTCTTAACTGTGGAGCAGGGGTTTTCCTCATCCCACCGCTGCCACTGCTTTTCTGACTCCAAGCCTCCCTTCCCCCTCTCTTGTGATGCAGGAGCCTTTCTCTCCTTCTGCTCCCACCCAATTCAGAATGCCTAGCCACGTCACAGCCAAATTACATTTCCCAGTGATGGATAGTACGTGTACTTAGGTGTGGATGTCCTTAATATTAATTGTGCTGAGAAGTCATTCCTGACCAGACTGCATGTCATGAATTAACATAAATAATGCTTTATTGTTACATAATATAAACACAATGGATTTAATAAATCATTTTCCCTGCACATAAATTCCTTCTAAGCCTCTCTCTCTCTCCCTGACTTCACCCTCTCAACCCTCACTTAAAACAGAACTTCCCTGAACTAACTCACTCTCTCCCGGTCACACCCACTTCACCCCCAGAAGCCCCTCCCCTTTCTGCCTCTTCACAGAGGATTGGCTCCTGAAGCGCACTGTTTCCATTGGCCCACCTAGCTGTCCGTCACACTAACCCTTGGTGAGGCAAGGGCGAAAGTGAGAAAGAGAGGAAATCAGGTGGTGCTGGCAATGGGGTTCCAGAAGCAAGGGGGGACACTGTAAGGGTGCAGGTGAGGCAGGGGAAAGGAGTAGGAGAGGTAGAAGAACAAGCAGTTCAAGCAGCAGAGTGCAAGAAGCAAGGGAGGGATGCATTTTGTGGGGGTGAGGTAAGGGAGAGAGGGAGTAGGAGAGATGGGAAAGCAAATGCTACAAGTGGCATTTCTACAAACAAAAAAAAAGGAGAGGCACACTGTGAGGCATGCAGTGAGGGGAACTGTGCAATTTGTTGCTCCTATGTGCTTTTCCCTGAAGCTGCCAGCTCATGCTACCCTAAGGAAAGAAGGAGCCAGAAGGCTGATAGAAGCTTATTAAAGTAGATGCTTGATGTGACTCCAGATTTTGGGCAAATGGATAAAAGAAAGAAAAATATTTTTTTTATGGACTAGCTCTACATTTAGTTGTCTTGGATGTATGATGTGGACATTTTAACTGTTTACTCATGCACACATGTCCAGCTAAGTTAAATCTGCATAAGAGGAGAGTATTATTTATCTCTACAACGTACACTCTATGAAGTAAACAAAACAGTAGTTGTAAGGGTGAGGATGTAGAAAGGATTTATATATTTACCCTGTCTTGGCCCCATCTTGGAGACCTGCAGTTCAGACAATGCAGGGTATTTGCCCCATTTTGCACCTGGGCAGTCCACATGACCCCAGAGCAACAATGGGGCCAAAACAGGGTAAAGCCAATTACACCACTTTTAAAAAAATACCTGGGGAAAACCAATTCAGCTGGCAAAAAACAGATCAGGCAGCATGTGACCAAAGGAGCCCACGCTGTCATACCAGCTCATCGCTGCAGAAGCCACATGTCATCACTCTTCTGAACTTCCTGGCTTTTTTTTTTAATTTATATTTTTTATTGTAGATTTCATCCATGTTCTAGTCTTATATACAATCATATCATACATTCTCTTTACATAACATCCATATATTCTTCTCCCATATATCTTCACATTGTACATTTATCTGTCCATAGGTTACAGTCATCCAATCTTTCTTTCCTTTTTAACATACAGTTAAAATCTTCATCAGTCTTATCTTAACACACAAACTTCTACCCCTCTTTCCATACCGTCTAGGGTTCACGGGGGCTTAACCTCCTATTTAATTTCTCCTAACAGATGGGGGTTTCTGAAACTTCCTCTCTCTTTTGATTCCTTATTTACATCAAAACCAATATCCATCTCCTTTCCCTATATTTCACACGAATATTCTCTCGTTTCCTTCCATTCTTTCTCAAATTCCTTCATGTTCTTATTTCTAATAGCATTTGTTAATTTATCCAGATACATAAGTTCAATCACCTTAATCCCCCATTCCTCTTTTGTGGGGATGGTTTCTAATTTCCAGTGTCGCACATAGGCAATTCTGGCTGCCAGAATTAAATTAAACATTATTTTCTCAGTATCTTTGTCCATGGGCTCATCAAAAATACATAACAGATATTTTTCAGGTCTCATTTGCAAAGATATTTTCAATATCTCTTCAACTGTGGTATGGATCATTACCCAAAACTTTCGTGCTTTGGCACATGACCACCAACAATGAAAAAAGGTTCCCACTTCTGTTTTACATTTCCAACATCTGTTACTGGATGTTTTATATATTCTTGATATTTTATCAGGGGTCATGTACCATCTATAGAACATTTTCCAGCAATTCTCCTTCAAATCTTGGCATGCTGCTAATGATAATGTCCTATTCCACAGTTTTTCCCATTGGTCAAATCAGAGTGTATTTTTAATATTTTGAGCCCATTTTATCATAGTTTCCTTAACTATTTCTTCCTCACAATCCCATTTTAACAATATTTTATAGATCTTAGCTAACATTCTTGTGTCTTCTGATACAATTATCTCCTCCAATTCCGAGTTTTTTTGTTTTCTTCCATAAATTCTCATGTCTTGTCTCAACCGCTCTCGGACTTGGCGGTATAATAGCCAGTGGCAATTAATTCCTTCTGTTTTTAACTCCTCTTGTGTTTTGATCTCTGGTTTATTCCCTTCCCACTTTATTAGATCTCTATATTTTAACCATTCAACATCTTGTAATTTTTCCCTCCTATAAAAAGCTTTGTGTGGGGAGATCCACAATGGGGTTTTCAATAAACATCGGCTTTTATATTTCTTCCAAATCCTGAGGAGAGGCTTCCGTATATAATGGTCATTGAAATCTTTATTGACTATTTCCTTATCAAACCAAACATAAGCATGCCACCCAAATCTCAATTTGTCACTTTCCACCGATAGTATTGCTTCGTCTTTCAAATCACACCATGACTTTATCCAGCATATACAACTGGCATGCAAGAATAATTTCAGATTTGGGAGGCCCAAGCCTCCCCTTTCCTTAGCGTCCTGCAAGTATCTTAACTTTATTCTCAGTTTTCTGCCTGCCCAGATAAACTTCCTTATCTCTTTCTGCCATTCATATAAGATACCATCATTATTTATGATAGGGATCATTTGGAATAAAAAGAGAACTTTAGGCAGAATGTTCATTTTTATAACCGCAATTCGGCCCAACATTGACAGCTTCAGTTTAGACCAGGCTTCTAATGAGTGTTTTATTTCTTTCCACATTTTAACATAATTATTTTTAATTAAGTCACTGTTGTTTTTAGTTATATTTATTCCCAAATATTTAATTTTATTGTCCCATTTAAACTCATTCTCATTCTCTATCTCTTCCTTTTCTTGACCATTTAAATTAAATGGGAACATAGATGTTTTACTTCTGTTTATTTTCAGACCTGAGACTTCTTCAAAAGTCTTCAATATGTTCATTATTTCCCCTATGCTTTCATGTGGGTCTTCCAAAACCAGGACTAAGTCATCTGCATATGCTTTCACTTTAATCTCACATTTTCCAGCTTTTAGCCCCTTTATCTCCCTATTATTTTTAATACTATTTATAAGCAATTCCATCGTAACTATAAACAGGAGTGGGGAAATTGGGCAGCCTTGCCTGGTTCCTCTAAAAATTTTTATATTGTCCGACAGATCTCCATTTACATTTATAGTAGCATTTTGATCTTGGTATATCGCTCCTATCCATCTAAGAAACTTATCTCCACAATTCATCATCCTTAATATATTAAGAATTAATTCCCAACTCACACTGTCAAAGGCCTTTTCAATATCAAGAAAAATCATGGCTGCTTTTTTCTCCGGATGTTTCCTATAGTACTCAATGACATTTAATACCATCCTCATATTCTCTCTAATATGTCTCTTTGGGAGGAATCCTTTTTGTTCTTCCCCAATCAGCCTTGCTAGAATATGCCTCAATCTGTTTGCCATGATGCCTGTATAGATTTTATAATCTTGATTTAGTAGCAAAATTGGCCTATAATTAGTTACTTCTTTCTGATCTCTCCTGGCTTTGAAGTGTGGCACACAAGTGGCAGTGGAGGCAGGCTGGTGTGGTAGGCTGGACTCCATCCCATTTCTTGTCAGTCATGGGGGAGGAATGGGCCTGATCCACAGGCAGAATACAGCATCAGGAAGCTGGTGTATTCTGGCCTGTGTAGATGAGCCCAAGTAGAAGGGGAAAAACACATCTGCAACACTGGACAGGTGCTTGCTTTGAAATTATTTTTCTTACACCAATTAATTCCTTTCAAAGTTACCAAGAGAGTAATTGTGTTAATCTTCTGTAGCAAAACCAAAGGATCTAGTATCGAGCCATATCTAGCCAGCATTATCTACCCTTAAAGACTAACATGTTTAATTTTTTAAAATTGAATGTAATTAGGTATTTATACCCCGCTCTTCAGCCACAAAGGCTGTCAGAGCAGCTTACAATTTGTTTTAAACAATAGCAATTTACACTTCTACGCTGCATTAAGCAGCTTCCAATGTGTATTAGCTAATTGCCTCCACAAGCCATTTTACTCATTTTACTGACCTACAAAAGGATGGAAAGCTGGGTGAACCTTGGAGCCCTCTGGAATCAAACTTGCAACATGGTGACTTGCAGTACTGGCGTTTAACCACTGTGCCACCAGGGCTCCCTTTTTTATTTGGCATAAGCATTTGTGGACAGCTGCCCACTCCATCACATACATGGAGAGCTGTCTCAGTTGGCAGATATTTATACATGCACGGGTGGGGTGGGACAATGTAATCAATGAGATGAGGAATAGAAATGTAAAGGGTGCATGCATTTGCCATTATCTTAACTGACATTAACAGACAATTGGATGTGAGAACAATCAGCCTAGCACAATGAGCTGCTTATCATGTACATTTTCATGAAATGTCAAATATGTGAAAGACAAAGTAGACTGTTTTCTTCTAATTATAATAAAATATTTATTCTCTGTTTTCCTGAGGCTGGATGTTTTTATTGTTATTACTCATTATTAGTAATAGTTGTTCAAGTTTCCTTTTCTTTGTATTTGTCTGATTCACTGGCTTTACTTTTAAACTGCCCAGCAGCTAATGTTCTTTGGAAAGTCTACAAAATACTAATAATATAAAATATGCTTATATAGAGCATAAGAAACCCTTGAACAGTAAATAAAGACAGCACAGAAGAAAATCAAGGTAAAACCAGCAGTAAAAATAAAATAAAACACATCTAAGATATAAGACAAAACCAAAACAATGGGTTTTTATGTTGATTAAAGCAAGCTGCTTTAGAAGGGTATTTCCTCTTATAGGTGGTCTATAAATAATATGAATAAAACAAAAGAATAACACAACTTTCTTACTGAATTTTGTCATGTTAGTTTTAGAACGCATCTTCTTGCTTCATTATTTACTAGCACTGATATAATCCAAGTGAACAGTAATATTACTGCTGCTTATTGGCCTCACTGTTAGATAAGGGAATATGCTATTTTTGGCATGGAAGTGATATTTTGCCATCTGGAATTGGTATAGCAGACTCAATTGATGTAGCAAGGGATGAGAAAATAAGGAACGTGTTTGCTAGTGGTCTTGGCATGCTGCTCCATTCATCTCTTTATCTCCTTCTGAGCAGGGCGATACAATATATACACAGGCAGCTCTTCCAATACAAACATAAATGAACCAAGGCCCAAGAAGCTGTAATAGTGTTCAAGAGTCATACAGTGGTTTCATTGATTGTTTTGAAGAGCTATAGAATCCTATACATGAAGCTGTTGTGGAAATAAATTCCTTTAGCAGCATCTGCTCCGAATTCATAAAGTGTATGTTACTCTGTGAATGTCTGGATCCATATATGGACAGCCTATATAGCTTCTAATGGGCAGTAATGACCAGAGGGTGATCTACACAAGCCTGGATATGTCTACACAAGCCTCCCTGCCAGCATATCCTGGCTGCAGAGGTGGCCTGTTTTGCCCCCTTTGCCATCACCAAATGGGCCAGAGTCCACACAGGAACACTGGCCTGTTGCTGCAGCCACCACCATTTTCTCTGCTGTTTCAGAAGCCAGGAATGGGGCCTTTAACATGTGACAGAAAGCCCCCCTGCATGTGACCAGCCTTGATGACATGCTGTGGGACCCCTGCCTGGGTTCTGGGAGAGCCAGGGAGTTGACGGCAGCAACAAGGATCAAAATGATGGAAATGCCAGTCTGTTTTTTGCCAGTGGTAATGGATTTTAATTGGTATTATGCTAAAATGGTTTATCAGGCCCTACCCTGGCTCACCCCCATCTCAGCCCCATATGCCTTGGGGGGGGGGAATGCCTGGGCCAGAATGGGGCAAATGCCCTGCATCATCTGGACTGCAGGGCTCTGAGATGGGAGCAAGTCAGTGTATTTAGCCTGTGTAGACAAGCTTTAAATGTACCTCATATTACTCATGCTACTAAAGAGCGGGAACTAAAAAGGCTTCATTCCCCCTTGCAAAGACACTTTTGTTATATGTACACTTGAGTTAAGAGAGATTGTATTCCATGTTTAATATCATATTTTTCCATAAAAAGCTTTCAATGAGAATTATTTGTAATGCATCAACCATTTATTATCTGTTGGTTTCAAAGCATGCTAATTTTCTATTCTGAGCTAATTTTTTTCCAGCTTCAATTTGACTAGCAGGCAGGAGTTAAATAACATCAAGATAGTGCAATAAAATCAGTGTGATATAGCAAAAACTGACAATGGGATTGAAATTGCCTAGTTGGCTGGAATGTTGTAACTTGATTAAATCACTTCCTTAATTCTTCTTAATGACCCATCCAACAATCTATTGGAAAGCAACTGAACTATTCAAAGAGAAACTTCATTAAACAAATACGCTAAAAATTAAGCAATGACAAAGTTCTCGGTGAAGTTCTCAAAGGGATACTTAGCTTAACACATAAATTGCTAATCTACCAAGCAGAAGAAAAACATCTGTCTGTACTGAAGTTACTCATTGTTAGTCAGTAGGTCATATTTTCAGGTTCAATTAAGTAGATAACACAGAAGAGATTGCTGTTGGTAGAGAACAGAACACAGCATATTAGACTGCAAGCTACTGGCAGGGACACATGGAATGTTTATTACTATTCTGCAGCATCTAACACAACACACAGGGTAAACCCAAGTCATGTTGCTGCCTGAAGTAATGGGAAAGATATTCCCATAATCCATTTCATGTATAGAAGATATACATGAGATGGAGGTTACAAGGAATAACTCCCACACTGAAACAACTTCTCTGGCTATACGTTTGCATCTGGGCACTCTTCAATATGCTGGTTATGATCTACAATGCTAGGGTGCAGATCTTCTGAAAGACTGTATCTCGCTATATGAATCTGCCTTAGTCTTAAGATCCTGAGAGGAAGGCTTTCTTTTGGTCCAGTCAGCATCTAAAGTGACAGTGAGGGTAACTGCTCTCAGGTTGTAGGATTATCTGCTTTGAGAGGCTAGGCTGATCCTTTCTCTGTTTTCCTTCCACCAATAAAGAGCTTTCATATTTAAAAGGCATATAATGATTTATTGGTTGGGCAGAAGGATCTTTTAATGGTGTGTATAAAGCCCAATGAAAATCACAGTGTTGCCAGAAGTCAACAGGCAACTTGAAGGCACACACATGCACACACATGCATTGTTGTTTTAGCTTCATTTTGTTCTTAAATGAGTTATACTGCTTTTAAAAAAAATTAATAGGGTAACTTAAACATGTTAACCTTAGGAGTTTTTTTTTTACTGTATTTTGTTGTCACTTTATTGTAACCTACTTTGAGTCCCATGTTGGGAAGAGGATATAAATTAAATAAATAAAAGAAGCTGACTTCACTATTGGGTTACGAAAGAGTCCTCCACCTCTCCTGAGGGCGTAAGGCGTAAGGCCAATTTAGGTTGTGTGGTACACACAGAATAGGGTATGTGACACACATGGTGTTCAGGAGGTTAGGTTCTTGAAGAATCATAATGATTCAGTTGATGCATGAAACAAATGTAGGCTGAGATCCTATGACATCTGGGCCTTTTCACACTAAAAAAATATGGTGCTATATTCCACCATAACAGCCATGGCAACATCCTGTGGAATCCTAGGATTGACAGTTTAAGGAGGGGTGTTTTGAATTCTCTTCCAGAGAGCATGAGTGCTTCATAAAATGATATATCCCAGGATTCCATAGGATGCAGCCATGACAGTTAAAATGGAATCTCATATATATCTTGTGTATGTTTCCTTTCCCAGTTTGCTGATTGGCCACTTACCCAACAAATCCCCTCCCTCCTCTCCCTCTCTCAGCCAATCACCACCCACATGCAAATTCCCTCTCCACCTCATTTCCCTCTCCACCTAATTTCTGGCATGTAACTGTGATACATCTCCTCTTGCAGTCCCTCAAATGACCCATCCTTTCAGTGTGGCAGCCCCTCAGATAGGCATTTGTGTGCCAGTGCAAGATGGGAGGAGCAGCAGAGATGTGTCCTCCTATTTTCTTTTAGCTGCCTACAATGGGACACACGTTCTCAGGGGTATCTTGGAGTTTCTCAGAACATCTGTGAGAGTGATGTTGTTGCTGTGTATCCAGCTAAAAGAAAATAGCTGGATGCACCTCTATGGCTCCCCCAGATCTCCACCAATACAAAAAATGGGTATCTTGAGGATGGTCACATGGAAAGGATGGATTTGGGGGGGGGGGAGGAATTTTGGTCATTGTACAGTCAGAGCAGAATTCCAACCACTGCAAAAAAAAAAAAAAAAAAGAGTTTCAGTGGAGTAATGTGGAGGGTTGTGGAGTCTCCTTCTTTGGAGGTCTTTAAAGAAGGCCCATCTTTCAAGCGTGCTTTGGTATATTACTGCATGGCAGGCATTGGATTAAATGACCCTTGTGGTCTCCTTTAACCCTATGGCTCTATGTTGAGATTTTTCTATTTGTCCATTATATATGGTTCATTTTTAACAAGTAAAGCTTGTAAGACAAGGTAGCAACTTCTTATGGATGGGAGCCTCATTGGACCACAGGTAGGTTACTGAGGGCTGCATCCTAAAACATCTTGTGTGTGACATGGTATGAAGGAGAAAAAACGACTTTTTTTCCCTAAATTGCTTCCATTTCACAGAAATTCTGTGGCAGGCAGGTGTACACCAGGGATGTATGCAAAACCACACTTCCAGGAGGCAGATTCTGCTTTAAAACAAGCTGCATACTCCCTGAACACATTGTTTTTAAAAGAAAAATTAAGCTTTTCCAACTGCTGCTGCTACACTTCCAAATTTTGGTGGTATTGTGCAGGTAACACAGCAGAAGGGAGCTTAGGGTCACAATAAAAAGTGGGAAATTTTGCATGTCATCCGTCCATGGGCTATGTTTTGCTAAACCTTGTTCTAAACAGCTTTGAATGGCCTATATGTAATCCATTTCCAAACAGGAGAGTAGCAAAGCACAAATAACTATTCCTAGGTTGCCCCTGTTAGCAGGATTAGCAACTTCTGGAAGCTGCTGCTTGCTACCTTAGCAGGATAGATTCAGTGGCATTCAGTGTTCCTGCATTACCCTAAGAAGAGTTTTGAGCAGATTCTTAATGGTATTTATTTGTAATTTGTTTTTGTTTATTTGACCCAACCAGTCTTGAAATAGGAAGTTGTCTGTGGAATCCATATTAGCCTTTGGAGATCTAATCATGATAATATTCAACATTATGATTCTGGTACAAATATTTCCACACTTAGAGGTAGTCCAGACAGTTAAAAAAAAATCTCTTAGAATCTGCGGGGAATCCCATGTGTCTAAATGAGATCCCACAGTATTCCAGCTTTATCAGAGGGAAGTGGAGCAAAAGTTGGGGAAAGTCTACCACAGAAGCCTCCGGGACTTTTCCTGAGTTTTTTTTTTTAAACCCAATGGAAATGCACACGCCCACCTGTTAGGACAACTGAATCACATTGCATTGCATTGCATTGCTGAAGAGAACAGCTGATTGGTTGGATGTGCATGGGGGGAGGAGCTTTATAAAATGGCAGATCGTGGAAACACCATGTTGGATTGTCGCCGTAGTGATTGTGTGCTGAAGTGATGAAACAGGCTTTCTTTCCTTCTCTTTTTCATCATTTAAACATAAGATCACTCTTCTGCACCTTGGATTTAGTTGTTGTTGTTTTTTTTTTAAAAAATAGTGTTTGGCAGGTGTCATGGCCAGCCAGGCAGAGGAGGACTCAGAAGATGAGGAGTCTGAGCCAGGCCCTAGCTCTGCTCTGCCAGCTCCAGCAGAGCTAGCTGAGCCAGAACCTAGCTCTGTTATGCCAACTGCAGCAGAGCCCAGGACTCAGCAGCCTAGCCTTTCCCCAGCAAAGGTTCCAGGCCTGGGAGACACAGAGGAGCAGGACGAGGAGGTACCTACCTTCAGCCAGAGAAGGACAGAAAGGGCATGCCTCCAGCGATCCCAGAGATTATATGAGAAATTCTCAGCAATCACCAAACATCTGTGATTATGAGCTGGGCCAATATAAACAGCTGTGAGATGCCAAGCTTCTTCATCAGAGTTTATCTGCATTCCCTGGCAAAAGCATCTGACTCAGACTCTGTTGTTGCCTGAACATTTGCCTCCTAGACCTCGGATTGATCTGGAACTCTTGACCCTGGGCTGGACTTGCTGACCTGCTTTCTGGAACTCTTGACCCTGGACTGGACTTGCTGACTTGCTCTCTGGACTCCTGGACCTTTGACTTGCCCCTGCTTTTCCTATTTGGACATTGAACTGGTACAGTGCTTCAGAATTATTTTCGTATTGCTGCAAAGCCTTGCATTGTGTGTGTACCCTTCTTATCAGCCCTTCAGTTGGCTGCTCTCCCAGACAGCAGGGGCAAGTTGAGGAGTACAAAACTGTGAGTAATTCACTTGCAGCCACCATCTTGATTCACTGGCATGCCTCCATATGAAGAGTAAACATGGAGAGCCTCGCACACCAGCGATCTTGCAAAAAAATAATTGAGACAGATAACAGCTGCTGGGAATTTGTGTTTCTGCACCCCAATTCACATTTTATTCCGTCATTTAGACTGGCCCTTGGAGAGTGACCTGGAAACAAAATTTTGAACTTGTTTGTCACCGGAATTATCTGAAAACCCCTTAAAAAGCTCAAGAGACTTTGAGAAATAGAGACTAGGTTAGAAGAGTAGACTATCTGCTGTTGTTGGTGGTGGTGTGTGTGTGTGTGTTTTGGGGGGAGACTGTTGGAAGAACAGGTAGAGAGAAAATATGGAAGAACATATTATTACAGCTGCCAGATTACTATATACACAAAAATGGAAGACTACAGAGATCCTGTCCAAGAAAACTGATTAATGAAAATGTATGACCTTGATGAAATGGATACATTGACTGTATTGATGAGAGAAAAACCATTGAGTAGTTTTAAGAAGGATTGGGGGCTATTGATGGATTGTTTAAAAGAATATTGGGGGAAGTTTTCAGTAATGGGGTTTGACATTAAGTAGGCTCATTTAAGATGTAGAAGAACAAGTTAATTAATGGTAGAGGAAGTGAGATACTAGAACATATATCCCCATCAGTAGAAAAGTTGAAAGTCATTACCTTTTCTCCCCTTTGTTTTTTGTTATTGTTGTTAGACATTTTGTTTTTTGCAGTGCTGTTGTTACTGTCTGTTCTTTCTTCTGATGTAGTTTATGTATTAAAGAGTGTGTTTTTCCCCTTTCTTTTTAATAAAGATAAATATTTTTTTTTTCAAAAAGAGAAGAACAGACCATCTGTGCTTTTGGATTGTAATGTTTCTCTAAAGTGGAATTCAGAAGGGACATATATTTCCATTCAGTAATAGGTTAAAGTTAGCATTATGTAGGAGAAAGAGTGGGGACTAGAGAGCAGCTGAATTTACAAACTGAACTGAACAGGAAGTGTGAAAAATGTGTTTGTTTTATATATATATATATATATATATATATATTAAAAAAAAAACAAAATGTGTTTCTATCATTAGAATAACTATACTGATTTTTAAAAGCTTTGAAGCCATGTGCAAGAGAGGGCATCTTTTATGATCCTCATGTTCATTGTCATCAGGTTTTAACATTACAATCACTCAGACTCTTACAAAGTCCTTGTCTGCTATCAGCAATTATTTATCAGCAGCTGCTACAACTACAGTACACCCCCCATATCCACAGGGGGTATGTTCCTGAACTTACCATAGATACAGGAAACCATGGATAATAGTGAATCCTATTAAAATGAATGACTTTCAGCCCAAGCATACCATAGAGTCATGCTGTAGGACCCCGAAGAAGCCTAGAGAGAATGCCTCTCTAGGCATCTTCTAGGTCCTCTAGCAAAACTCTATGGTCAGCTTCCTGCCCACATGAACCTGCCCAGACCATGAGAGTCTCAGGCAAGTCCCTTCTTTCAGACCCATCACCTTCATACAGTTGCTAGTATATAAGATAGGGCTTTCTCAGTGGCAGCCTCTAGGCTCTGGAATTCAGTCCCTAGAGAGGCGATAATGGCTCCCTCCTTTCTGCCTTTCCATCAGCAGGTGAATATATTTTATTCCAACGGGCTTTTAAAACTGAATATTTTGAAGGAAAGGGCCCTTAAGAGGGTGCTGTATTTTTAAAATGTATAGTTTTTAACTTTCCCAATGATTTTTAAGTATACATTTTTACTTTGTTTTAATACTGTTAGTAGTTTAATTCTATTTTAATGTTGATTCTTTGTATATTTTTTAACTAATTTGTAAGCTACCATGAGTTCCAGTCTTGGGGAAAAGGTGGTATAACAATCATAGTCATAATCATGATGTCAACAATGAAGCCAGACAGCAAATCACTAGAATTTGTGGTCACTCAATAAATCCATTTGGCAGGAGACATGAAGCAAAGAAGAGTAAGGATCTTTCCATGCAGCACATAGCTTAGAGAATTTGCTCTGATTGGTCACCAACTCAGGTATCATTGAAAGAGAATTAAATCATGATGATGAGGCTATCAGTGGCTTCTTGGCTTGAAGACTGAATATATGTACAACTGAGCACAGAAGCAACACACCAGTGAAAACCAGTGGTTTTTTAAAAAAAGCTGTTGGAAATGACCATGCCGTCAAGTCCTGGTTGTGAACTTCCTATGACATCTGGGCCTTTTCACACTACAAAAATATGGTGCTATATTCCACCATAACAGCCATGGCAACATCCTGTGGAATCCTGGGATTGACAGTTTAAGGAGGGGTGTTTTGAATTCTCTTCCAGAGAGCATGAGTGCTTCATAAAATGATATATCCCAGGATTCCATAGGATGCAGCCATGACAGTTAAAATGGAATCTCATATATATCTTGTGTATGTTTCCTTTCCCAGTTTGCTGATTGGCCGCTTACCCAACAAATCCCCTCCCTCCTCTCCCTCTCTCAGCCAATCACCACCCACATGCAAATTCCCTCTCCACCTCATAATCCACTCTTGCCACTCAATCTGCATCTATACCCCAAGCCTCACAAGGACGCCTCCCTCCTCTCACTCCCTCAGCCAATCACCACCCACATGTAAAACAATGCAATATTATTTTCCTAAAATAATAGAATGTAGTTGAACTGTGTGAACCTTTCAAATCTACTAAAACAACATATGTTACACTGGATCAGCTAGTAGCACTATAACTGTGTAATGTGAAAGGGTGCTTGTTTTGATCATATTATGCCAGTGCCTCACACTGGCTGCCATCTTAGACCTTCTCTAGACATTCTTGTCAAAACAGGTGCAACAGGTGGGTACTGGGGAGGACAGGGTTCTTGAAGTAGTAGCAACCTGGTAATGTTCTGTCTTCCCTCTGGTGCCTACCTTACACTCACTTGCGTACCACTGAAGTTATATTTATTTTTCTCAGTCATTTTAGCATTTTAATTTTATTTTTAAACTGAAAATCATTTCAAGTTTAGATTGTTGAATGTTAAAACTGATGATATTCTATTCTTGCTGTTTGTTTTTCTTCATGGTGGTTTGAACGTGGTGGTTTTTATGTCTTAGTTTGCATTTTAAATGCTTGTAATATTTTATTTTGTCATAAATTGCTCAGAGAACTTTATGCTATTTGGAGGTAAACAAATGGATAAATAAATGGATAAATAATTCTGCGTAGCTTCGGTGGGAAACAGGATGTTGGACTAAATAGGGTTGTTGGGTTTTATTTTTGTGTCTGTTTTTGCTTTTTTTTTTTTTTTTTTTTTTGGTCTGATCTTCTGATGACAAAATGGAAAACTATGGGGAGGAACTGGTTTGAAGACTGAGATGTTGCTGTACCTCAGTGCTGGACTTTTCCAACTTATATGGGCAGGTCCTGCACTAAGCAGCAGGCTGAACTGGAAGACTTCCAATGCTCCTTTCAACAGACACAGAAGAAATAGTAAAGCAACTGGCTGAAATGGATTACAATTTACTCCTTCAGCAGATTATCATTGTAACAGGAAAAGAAAACAGCACCACCATCAACACCACAACAATTGTACCTTCTCTCTCTCTCTCTCTCTCTCTCTCTCTCTCTCTGTTACTGGAGCTTTTACTCAGGATAGAAAAGTAAAACAATGTGCATTTCTTTAGACAGTCCAGTGATTGAATCCCACAAGTAGATTACATTATTCTCCTACAGATGTGGTGAAATCACCTTCAGAACATTCCATCAATGAGATATCTGGAAGTGATCTCATCATAAAGATGTAATGACTGCTGCAACATTTAAAAATCACATTGAAACATCTCATTCTGCCAAACAAAAAGGAATGATTTAAGATAATTTTGTTTCTGGTTATACAGCACTCTGCTGAGACAAATAAGTAATAATGTGTTGCAAAATGAGGCCTCCCAGGGCCTAGATAAAGAATTTATAGGTGGAACTTTGCCTAAGTAATCTTGCATAACTTGATGAGGTAGCAGAATTCTATATAATTAGGTACACATGCACTTTATATGCAGCAACATTCTCTCTTCATAAATCTTCAGATATAAGAACAGAAGAATGGACCATTTTTCAATAACAGTATAAATTGGTATAATGTTTACCACAATATTAAATATGACTTTACATTTAAATCATAGAATCATAGAGTTGGCAGAGACCACAAGGGCCATCCAATCCAACTCCCTACCTTGCAGGAATACACAATAAAAGCACTCCCAACAGATGGCCATCCGACCTTTGTTTAAAAACTACCAAAGAAGGAGACTCCACTGCACTAAGAGGCAGCATATTCCACTGTCAAAAAGCTCTTACCATCAGGAAGTTCTTCCTAATGTTTAGGGGGAATCTCTTTTCCTGTAGTTTGAGGCCATTGCCCTGTGTCCTAGTCTCTGGAGCAGCAGAAAAAAAGCTTGCTCTCTCTTCGATATGACATCCTTTCAAATACTTAAACATGGCTATCATGTCACCACTTAACCTTCTCTTCTCCAGGCTAAACACACCCAGCTCCCTAAGCCACTCTTCAGAGGGCATGGCTTCCAGACCTTTCACCATTATGGTCACCCTCCTCTGGACATGTTCCAGCTTGTCGAAATCCTTCTGGAATTGTGGTGCCCAGAACTGGACACATTATTCCAGGTGGGGTCTGACCAAAGCAGAATAAAGTAGTAATATTACACCCTTCAGTCTAGACACTATACTCCTATTGATGCAGCCCAAAATTGTGTTGGCTGTTTTAGTGGCCACATCACACTGTTCACTTATGTTCAGCTTGTAGCCTAAGACTCCTAGATCCTTTTCATATATACTGTTGTCAAGCCAGGTGTCACCCATCCTATATTTTTGCACTTCCTTTTTTCTCCCTAAACGTAGTACCTCACATTTCTTCCTGTTGAAATTCATCTTGTTAGTTGTGGTCCACCTCTCCAATCTGTTAAGGTTTTTTTTAGTTCTGAACTGAGCTCATTCTGTGCTTTAGCTTTTCTCACTTCTCCCTACATGTGCTGGCTACACATTTGAATTCCTCTTTGCTGATTTCCTCCCTTTTCCATTACTTATACATGTCCCTTTTAAATCTTACCTCAGTTGAAAGTTCGTTAGATGTCCATCTTGGTTTCTTTGGACACCTCCCATTTTTCCTCCTCATTTGAACTGTTTCAGGTTTTTGTACCTGTAATATCTTAATTTTAAGAAACTCCCATGCATCATGAACTCCATTCTCTTTTAGTATTTCTGACCACAGACACCCAATATTTCCCTAAGTTTACTGAAATCAGCTTTCCTAAAGTCTATAATGTGTGTCTGGCTATAATTGCCTTCCCTTTTCTGCTGTATCACAAATTACAAGAGACATGGTCTCTCCCACGTAAGGATTCCCCCCTCTTCCACCCCATTAAACAGGTCATCAGTATTGGTTAGGATAAAATCTAAAATAGTTGATCCCCTTGTTGCTTTTTCCACTTTCAGGAAAATGAAATTGTATACATGGCAAGTGAGGAATATGTTAGACCTTATAGTTTTGGCACAGTTTGACCTCCAACAAGTATCAGAATAGTTGAATCCTCCCATTACTACTACATCTCTCTTTTCTGAATTTGTGCTCCTCTGTCCATCCATGTCCTCAGTCTGGCTTGGGGGCCTATAGTAGACCCTCCACAATAGCATTCCTGTTGTTCCTCTCCCCCTTAAGTTTTACCCAGATGCTCCCAACCTGGTTTCCAAAATTTAAGTCATGGATCTCTTCACAGGTGTAAACATCCTGGACAAATATTGCTACTCCACCTCCTTTCCTGTTGGCCTATTATTACATTCCATTCATGAAAAAAAATTCCACCAGGTTTCCGTAATGTTTATTATATCATATTTCCTTTGCTGTGTTAAGAGTTCAAGTTCATCTTATTTATTTCCCATGCTCTCTGCATTAGTGTAGAGACATCTGACACCATAGGGCCATTCCCCTAAGCTGCTTACTTAAGAGTTTTTTCCTCCCACTGTTGGGTTCTTGTACTATTTGGCTACTTCTTGCCAAAAATGGTTTTAAAGGTGACTTTTAATGTGTGGTAGAGGTGTTCAATGATATACATCTTTTATCATACATTAAAATAATCTCATTATTTCACAAATCTTGATTATAATTGCTATTCTGATCAACAAAATTAACAAATAACTTAAAAGAGGGGATCTCCAAAGGTTTGGAGAACAGGAAAAAATATGGGGAAAATGGTATTATGGCATGAGGAAAAAACATGAGCTCAGTTTAAAGGACAATAATGTGTGATAAAGGAGGATACGCAATGCTTTCCCAGGGTATCTGGGACTTTCTTCTATGATAGTACCCCCTGTGCCTGAAATTGGATCCCTGTCTCTACTCTAGATATTATTTTTTACTGTATATTCCTTGTCAACCAGATAAGAAAAAAATATAGAAATATAAGAAATAATTACCATCTTCTGAGCACTATGAATAAAGTGGTGGTTTGCTAGCTGACTATATGCTTTGTTTGCAGAAGATTCTATGTTCAGTGGTATCTTCATGCCTTCTGAAATTTCTGGATAACATAATGGAAAAGACCTTTACTGCTAGTCCAAGTAGAAATTACACAACTAGATTGACAAAAATACTGACCCACAGCTTCAATGTTCCTCTATCCTCCTGACATGAACTTATGTTCAACAATTATCCCAAGGTCCTTTTCACATGAACATGAGCCAGCAGTTTTATGCCACAAAGAAGGCAAATGCTAATTTAGCCTACATTAATAGAAGCATAGTTTCCACACTGAGGGAATTAATAGTCCCACTATATTTTGTGCTGGTCAGGCCTCATCTGGAGTACAGTGTTCAGTTCTAGGTGCCACCTTTTAGGAAGGATATACACATAATGGGACAGGGAAGGGCAGCAAGTATGATAAGAGGTATGGAGGCAAGATTGAAGGAGGTGAACATGTTCCACTTGGTGAAGAGAAGACTGGGGGATGACATAATTGCATTATTTAAATACATCAAGGACTGTCACAGAGAGGAGGGGCAGGCCTGCTCTCTGCTGCCCCAGAGAGGAGGGGCAGGTCTAATGGATTTAAGTTACAGGAGTGTAGATTTTGAACAAATATTAGAAGGAACATCTTGACAGTAAGAAGAGTTTGACAATGGAACCAATTGCTTAGAGAGGTGGTGGGTCTTATCTGGATGTCTTCAAAAAGAGGCTGGACAGCTACCTGCTGGGGATGCCTTTGCTAGAGATCCTTCATTGAGTTGGACTCCATATCCCATGAGGCCCCTTCCAACTCATGATTCTATGTAAACCTTCATAGACTATAAAGTTCTGTTTGTACTTCTGTAATCTGAATAATATTTAGCATCCTGTTTCAAATTGTTTTTCTTATATTAAACAATCAACTATAATTAATTTATAGAATTTGTGTAGAGGGTTTGTAAGAAGAATTTTGTATCACACTCACAGTTGGCCTATTAAAATGAAAAGGGTATACAGCAAAGACATTAACATTATGAATGGAAAGAATTAGTGGCTAGACTTCATTTATTGTAGTTAGTGGGGGTTTGGCTCAGTGATGGCAGAGCACTGGATGTTAATTTGATCTTATTGCATGTGAAATGTTTTGGACGAGCCCCAACATCTACTAACTGAAGCTGAAATCATGTTGCTCTGGGCATTTCCCACATCCACACCCTCTTTAAAATACTAGCGAAAAACTTGATGAAATCAGTGTGTGGGGAATTTTTTCCTTGTTGACATCAAAAGAATAGGGAGTTTCCATGTTAGCTGCCAAGATATTCTATTTAACTGAACGTCTATCTCAAATCCTCTCCATTGATGCCCCCTTGTCGTGGGAAAGAGGCTTGCATACCCTAATGATGTTTTGAGCGATGCTGGCAGTGGCATAATAGCCACCAGTAGGGTCTCCCATGCCAGACAGGTCAAAACCGAAGGGTCTGACAAAGCGCGTCAAAGGACAGGATGGGCTCTCTAGCCTTATGGCAACCATCCTAGGGGAAGGAAAACTCTAATGATAAAGCCTCCATCCTGAATCAATGGGCTGAACATTTTCAAAGTCTCTTTAGTGCCAACTGAGTAGTCCAAGACTCAACTATCCAACATATGATACAAAAAATGATGAAAAATGAATTGGACGTAACTCCCACTTTGGAAGAGACCCTTAAGGCTATACAGCAGTTGAAAAACAGCAAGGCAGCTGGGATGGATGGAATCCCACCTGAAGTTTGGAAACACGGAGGTCATGCACTCCGTGATAAATTCCACGAACTCCTTGTGAATTGCTGGGGAAAGGGGGAACTGCCATCAAATCTCCAAGATGCAGTCATCATCACCCTGTACAAGAAAAAAAGGAGCAAAATCCAATTGCTCAAACTATCGAGGCATAACACTGCTCTCAATTGCTGGGGAAATCCTTGCAAGGATATTCCTGAACAGATTAGTTCCTGCTATTTCAGAAGAACTTCTCCCTGGAAGCCAATGTGGCTTCAGAGCCAATAGGAGTACTACAGATAATGGTATTTACCCTTGGACAACTGCAAGAGAAATGTACAGAGCAGAACAAGGGACTCTATGTAACATTTGTTGACCTCACCAAAGCCTTCGACACTGTGAGTAGAAAAGATCTGTGGCAGATCCTGCAAAGACTAGGATGTCCCCCCAAATTCCTTAAAATGATTATCTTGCTACGCAAGGGCCAGCACGGTCAAGTCAGATATGGCAATGCTCTTTCAGAGCCTTTTCTAATAACTAATGGAGTGAAGCAAGATTGTGTTCTTGCTCCAAATTTATTTACAGTCTTCTTCAGCATGATGCTCCAAAGGGGTACAGCAGAGCTCGAAGAAGAAGACGGCTTCTATATGCGTTACCATGTTGATGGTAGCTTGTTTAACTTAAGCCATCTGAGGGCTTGCACTAAGACTCTAAACTATCTAGTCTGTGAGCTGCTCTTCTCTGATGCTGCTGCCCTTGTTGCCCACACAGAAGCAGCTCTGCAGCACCTAACATCCTGCTTCGGAACAGCTACAGAGCTGTTTGGGCTGGAAGTCAACCTGAAGAAAATAGAAGTTCTTTACCAGCCTGCACCACAGGACGAACATCACCATTCCCACATTGCCGTTGGCAAATCTGTGCTTAACTACATTCAGCAGTTCACCTACCTGGGAAGCATTATCTCCTCAGAGGCCAAGATTGACAAAGAGATTGATCACAGATTAGCAAAGGCATATAGCGCATTTGGAAGACTTTACAAAAGAGTCTGGAGCAATAAACACCTGAGGCAAAGCACAAAAATCAATGTGTACAGAGCCATTGTACTGTCTATTCTCCTTTATGGATCTGAAACATGGGTCACCTGTCTCCACCACTTACAACTCCTTGAATGCTTTCATCCGCGCTGTATACGCACAATCCTAAATATACACTGGACTGACTATGTGACGAATGTTGCTGTCCTTGAGCAAGCAGGGATCACCAGCATTGAGGCCATGATATTGAGAACACAGCTGCGCTGGGAAGGGCACATTTCTAGGATGGAGGACCATGCCTCCCAAAAATAGTACAACAATAGTACGGTGAATTCGCCACAGGTCAGCATAAGAGGGGTGCTCCAAAAAAGTGATACAAGGACTCCCTGAAACAACATCTCAGGCTTGGCCAAATTGATCACCAACAATGGTCTGGCCTGGCCTCACATCGGGAGGCATGGAGACACACCATCCACAATGCTGCAGCCTTATTTGAGAACTCACGCCGAACAAGTCTTGAAGAGAAACGACAACACAGAAAGAATCACAAGCCAGAAACAACACCCAAGGAGACCTTCTGCTGTGCTTTCTGCTACTGGACTTGTTTATCTTGGATTGGCCTTTTTAGTCATCAGCATGCTTGCAGAAAGTGCAGGATGAGTCCTTCCTGAATCTTCGTTTGCGAAGAAAAGCCAGAGAGAGAGAGCTATCTTAAATACAGAGAAAGAATCCTTAGTTAAAGCAGAGCAAATTCATACTCCTAGGAGGAACACTGATATTTTTGGCTGTCTGATTATTCTGGTGAGATAATTGTATGATGCTAAATTATTTGACACTGCAATTCTATTATGGGCATCTGGTGTAAATGGCCATCCCTTCATGCCCATTTACTGCAGATGTGGATTTGAATGTTATGCACATTAGGAGGGAAGCATTTGCAGTTCCATTCCTAAATATTGCTGTTTATTTAAAAATACCTTGTCAAAGTGTGCATTTTTATAATAGTTTGCATTTTCCCACTCTTCAGCTCCAAGACTCAAAACTACTGTGTTGATTAGGCTTCACTATTTTCTTCTAACCTGTTAGTACTCGGTTAAACGTATATCTGTCTATCGTGCATGGATATATCCTGTTCAGTAAGTTTGCTGATTTAGCATTAAATCTGAATCACTGGGAACACGTCTTAAAAGGCAAGGGATGACACACCCCTTTCAGCAGTTGTGTGCAGTATATCTCATAAATAGATTAATTCCAGAAAGGTATTGTGGTATTGTAGCAGCCAAGATATCACCACCCTCCCTTCCTTAGTGTATTGTGGCATTATTGTACTTCAAAGGACTAGAAGTGCTATTACATCATATGCATACCATTAAGCAGGATGGTGTGTGTGTGTGCGCGCACGTGCGCACACACACACATACAAATGGAAAGGAAATCAGTTGTATACTGTATACTGAAGAACAAAGAAAGCAGGAGAATCAAAATAAGGTGCGTCCTCCCAATCCTTTGCAGGGCTCAGATGAACACATAGTCTAGTCGATTAGACATATTCCACTCCAATAACAATTAGATAACACACTGTACCTTAAAACTGTTGGGTGGTGAATTTAGTAATTTGTGTCCATGCCAACTTCATACATCAAAGTTCATGAAAAGTTGTCTTGTGCTAATATTCCTAGCCTTTATTTTTCCAAATTATATTTCCATATTGTTTGTGTTCTGTATAGCCCAAATATGCAGTTATTCCACGTGTGGCTCAGAAACCATCTGATTCCTTTTATATGTATTCTTTCTGCTTTGACAAGTGTAGACAACTGAAATCAATAAACAATCCTAACATTCTGGCATTTTCTGACTAGTGATGTCCATGGACCTGGATGAGCTTGTGAGCCGCCAAACCAGCCAAAAGTCATGTATGGTGCTCAGCATGAACTGGATCAGTCTCTTTGTTCTGTTTTGCTTCTCCTTAAAACTGAAAAGAGGGGAGGGGATTCTGGCTTATGGAAAGCAAAAAGACAATGGTTACTGCATTCAACTTGGTATTCATAAGGCCTAATCTACAAAAGTAACCCTTGTGAACTCTAATTGCATGTCCAAAGGTATGGTGGCTTGTGGAATAACCACAAGACACCAATTTAAATAGGAACATATTGACCACAACTTTATTGACAACAGCTGTAGATGGGTTAGCAAACACATGGATATAGATCCAGGCATCAACTAACCCACCTGTTGGTTGATAAGCCCACCTCTGGCCCACCGTTGGAACCAAGGAAGCAAGGAGGGGCTTCCTCTGGTTTGGTGCTTGTAAAGATCCTCTTGTCTTACCGGGGGTGTCGTGAAGTTATATGCCCACAGAAGTAGCATACCCTTTCAACCAATCATCCCCAAGTCCCATAAGGGGCCCCTCTGTCACCTCCCTGTGTCCAAATGCACAAGATACCAATGTCCTGGATCCAGGACCCATGCCAATCATCCCCCGAAAGTTGTGACATAATACAGGTATAAATTTCAAGAACATGAAAGCATACAAGCAACCAGAAGTGAGAGATACACAAAACAGGTGGGTGGGGTGGAACAACACACAGAGAGCAACTGGAGTGTGGAAGCCCAGCAGCTAGATATATACCCAGCCATCCGGCCCTAGTGAAAGCAGCTGCTACAACTGGCAACCAGACCTCAGCCAATGAACCTGAAGTACCAGTTTCAAACTCATTGGCTGAGCCCCCAACACCTCTTCCCAGCACTGCCAAGCCACACAGAACCCCTGGATGAAGATGCCTGGCATGTTGCCATGCTGGGCAGCCACCGGCATTGTGACCAGCCCCAGACTGCAACAACAATGCCGGGTAAGTCCTGTAGCTTCATTTTAGCATGAAGAGTTAGAACTGCTCTTTGGTGATATCTTGATTTTTCAAACCTCCAGTTAAGATATCTATGAAATTAACTGGGACATTTTCTATTTATTAGAATCTAGTACATGTTTCACTCTTTAAGGTTCCATTATTTATTCTCAGGATATTTTTTGTTATAAAATTTCCACCACTGCTCCACTGTATCTTTGTCTTGTGACATCAAAATGAGAATGACATTAATCTCTGGAACACCTGTACCTGATCTTGTATGTCAAGATAAACACAACTGGTTTATTGCCTAGATATACTCAATATGATGAAGCAAGGTTTTGTTTATGACAGACAAAATATGATGAAATAAACAGGGTACTATGATTTGGATAGAAAAAAACAAAACATCTAGGAAGACTCAGATTGTGACAGATAAATACGGACGAAGAGAAGAATGTGATTTTCAACCTACCTTTTGGTAGTTCTTATGTTGAAGGGAAGTAGCATCCCATAGAATTTCAAAGAAAACCCTGGTTTTCTGTGTTTTTTTCCCCAGGCTATGAGGCCATGTTTGTGAAGTTTATTCCTGATGTTTCAGCTGCATCTGTGGCTGGCATATTCAGAGAATGGTTGGGTCGGAGTGCATGTGAGGTTTATATACTGTGAGCCCCTGTTGGAGAGGATATGTAAATTTGTGTATTTGAATGGGTAGTTCCTGGGGGGAAGATATGCAAGGAGGATTAGTGTCTGTTTGGCTAATGGCCCATTATCTGCCGGAAATCAGCAGGTGGGAGAGTAGAGGGGTGGATTTTTGCCCTTCCCAGTAGTATTTCATTTATTTCATAAATGGAGTAAAGAAGAATCAACATCTCACTGAACACTCACGTTATGGAGTAGATCACCTACAGACCTTAATAGTTTTGTCAAATATAAACTTCTAAGTAGTCATTTAGAATTTAAGCATTTCCCACCAAAACTGTACTGTGTCTACCTTTGAGTCTGGACTTCCAAGGATTACTAAGGACAGTATACTAAAGTTTCCTGAAAGAATAGTTCTTAAGTGTACAGCCTATAGTTCGGAGCTTGCATGTGGAGCCCTAAAACCTTCAGTGGTCTCTTCCTGATCTTGTGTCATTATTGAATTCCACCTTGACCCATCGTCTTCTGGTTTAAATTGCCACAGCCCAGAATCATCACCCAAGGAAACCTTCTGCTGTGCTTTCTGCAACTGGACTTGTTTATCTCAGATTGGCCTTTTTAGTCATAAGCGCACTTGCAGAAAGCGCGGGATGAGTCCTTCCTGAATCTTTGTTTGTGAAGAAAAACCAGAGAGAGAGGGAGAGAGAGAGAGAGAGAGAGATACAGCATATATAGTTACAGCCTGTTTGTGTCTTTGCTTGCTTATCTTCACTCTATTCTGCAGCTATATTTTCACTACACTTACTCTCCTCCATAAGACTGTGGGTGCGTCTATACAATTTAAAAAATCCATTTGGGGGTAAAAAATATGAATAGGCAGCCGTTTGTATGCATATGATCCGCCTACACAATTTTTTTTACCCCCCTAAACTCTGTATTAGCCCCGTATTATGGAGCAAGCAAGCCAAGTGGCAGTTTTAAATCTCCTGCCGCTATTTTTTTATATATAATTTTAAAAGGTGCCTGCTTTGCAGACATTCGGTTTTCCCTATTTACAAAGTAAAATAAAAATAAATATATATGAAATTCACAGACTTACCAGACTGTCACTTAGCCGGGAATCCAACATGGTGGCCGCTCCCAATTCCCCTCCTTGCTAGCCCCACCCCCTCTACTTGGCCAGCCAACCAGATTACACTGCCTGTTCATATGTGTGCGAACGGGGCGTACAGACCATCAACCATTTGAAAGGCTGTACATATTTTATGCCGAGATCCGCTAATCCTCCAGAACGCCGAATCCACATAGTTTATGGGGCATTCGCTAGCCCCCCTTCTGAATGACACGTATGAATCCGAACAGCTGTGTGTACGGAAGAGCGATCTTCTGAACGGTGTACGTATTTTTTTTACCATGTAGACGGGACCTGTGTTTATCTATGCACAGTTTTTTGTAAGTAAATATACTTTTACATGTTTTACAAAGAAGACTAAGTTTATTTATTTTTTTAGAATATTTTTATTGTTAACAAATAAAACATAAAACTATACATCAATTTTTCACACATACAGAGTAACACAACTTTCATTTCTTTCATATTCCTCCTTTCACTCTTCTATCTCTAGACATAACTACTTTCTGTTTTCTTCTATCTCCCGATATACTTTTTCTTTTCTTTGAAAATTCTCCTCTCCCTTTCTACATCCTCTCTAGTTCCTACATTTCCTATTTTATCGGTTTTCTTTTGCTTTCCTACTCGTCTATGCCCATCGTTGCTATCTCTCCCCCTTTTTCCTTCCACAGGGGTATTAGTATCTGCCAACCTTCTATATTTTTTAAAGTTTTCTTTTCGTCTAATAGAATTGTCATCTTATCCATTTCGTACATATCGTATAGCTTCATAACCCATTCTTCTATCAAAGGTATATTTTGACATTTCCATTTCTTTGTGAATACTATTCTAGCAGCCGTGGTCATATACAACAAAATTTTCCCATATTTATCTTGAATTTCTTTCTTGACATTATGAATCATATTTAACAAAAAAATCTCCAGTTCCAATGGCATATCAACCTTTAATGTTTTGTTAATTAAATGATGTATCTTTCTACAATATTTCCCAGTTTTTCCACATTTCCACCACATATGGTAATAAGTCCCAGTATTTTCCCCACATTTCCAACAATCCTTAGATGTATTCTTATATACCTCAGCTATTCTTACAGGTGTTAAATGCCATATAAAAATCATCTTGTATATATTTTCTTTTACATTATTACTTTTAGTAAATTTCAAATTTTGATTCCACGCTTTTTCCCAGTGTTTTAATTGTATATTATGACCGATATCCTGGGCCCATTTTACCATATTAGGTTTGATTTGTTCTTGTTCTAAGTTTAACATTATTAATATCTTATAGATTTTTGATAACATTTTCTTCTTTTCTCCAAATATTAATACATCCAATTTCGTCTGATCTATCTCTATCCCTTCAAGCTTCATATCATTTTTAAATTTTTCCATCAATTGTCTGTACAATAGCCAATGGCATTCTAAACCTTCCTCCCTTAATTCTTCCTGTGTCTTCATCTTATATATATTTCTCTCTTTTTTTAATGTTTCTTTATATGTCAACCACTTGTCCTTGTAGATGTTTTCCCTTTTATAAAAGTTTATTTATTTTCTCTGCTAGATCTAGTGTGTGGGTGGTTTGGAGTATTTGTGGTTCAGCTTCTGCCTTACCAATTGGTTACTCTGCTTAAGAGATCCATCACAATATCTCATATTTCCCAATGATGAGAGAAGGTGTTGAAAAAGAGGTCTTCCCTTCACTCCTATACATTTCACTTTCCATGTTTTCCAAACTTTTTCCAAATTGCAGGTGTGCAGCTGCTATGAAGGCTCTCTGCTTTATCCCACCCAGAAACAAGGAATCCAGCAGTGTACATTGTGTGTGTGTGTGTGTGTGTAAATGTAAGTGGCTATGGCCTCCAACCCCTCAACCAGCATAACTTGTAGGTCTGGGAGTTCAAACCACTGTATATTTCTAGACTTTTTGGTATAGTACTAATCTCAGTCTTAATTATATCCATTTCTCTTCACTTGATAATGTTACAGTGTTAGGCATATGGGTTTGACTTCAGCCTGAAGTACATACCAGTACTGAGCTTTTAAAACAGGAAAGATATTATTATGTTTAAACACACACACACACACACACACACACAGAAAGACACTCAACTGTCAGAAAGATTTTTTTAAAACATCATATATTTTCTGTCTATGGACTTTATAACGTGAGGGTGGTAAATCGCTGCAATCACGTTGTTTAAGCAACCAGGAACATGACAGTATTGAAACACTCACTTTGTACCGTTCCCTACAATCACACTAGATCCTTCAATCAGTCTACCACATCACCACCCTAACCCTGCCTTCCTTCCCATCCAGCACATGTGCTTTAATTTTTTAAAATGTCTTTGCTATAACTGTGAAATCACACAGTTTTGGAAGTCTTGCGTGATTCTGTTTGCTCCTACTGCATAGTTGCACAATTTTAATGTGTCTTGTGAGACTGCCATAATATCAGAACTGCAGCAGAACAACCCATTGCACCACAGTGAGTACTGAAACAGCTGCAAGATTAGCAGCCATTCATGGTATTCTACCATCAATGAAAAGATACACGGCACTGATGCATGGAATGCAAAGGAGCAACAGAAGAATCATGATGTCTTGTGATAAGGATCAGCCAAAGACTCTATTATATTGCTGTTATTGTGGTTTACTCCCTTGTGTGAGGCCTAAAACAAAAAGCAAAAAAGCTGGTAAGGTCAGATTCAGTCTTCATATTAATGTTCAGTTTAGTTCAGTTACCCACATCAAAAACTGTGTAGTTTTGAAAATCTCCAAGAATGGGGATTTATAATTTTCCACATGAAGTAAGGCTGTTCCCTCCCCCTCCCCCCGCACCCCACTGTGGAAAACCATGATGGTATGAGGGGCATTGATCCAATCAGTGTCCAGAAGGTCTAAGTTAAGATGCTAATTTAGAATCATCCAATGATTACAGGACTCCCATGAGCAATGCCAATCCATCCTCTGAAACTAGAATTGAGTTGCATTAATAAATCAATAATGTGCACCAAGGAGTCACCACTTGACTTTCTGATAAAATTAAAATGTCCAACCAGCATTTAACAAACATCTCAAACAGTGAAAGGTCTGGTAATCACTATGACAATCACTATCTCCTCTGAAAATGGTGTATTTATAAAACAAAGGTTGTGTATGCAATTTGTCAGCTTTTTTTATATGATATTTGAGGGTCAGGTTGGATTTATAGATGGCTTATCATGCTGAAAAGGATCAGAAACTTTTCCTGCCATAAGCCTCAACTCTTCAAGGATGATAGAAGAGTAATGGCACAAGGTAAATCACCTTCCCAGACTTACCTCTTCTTCTAACTAAAGGAAAATGGCAACAAGCACACATATTTAACAGCACACAGCTGTAGGAAATATTTAGCAACATCAGATTGTGAACCTGCACTGGATTCAGAACCTGTAAGTTGATGGATTTAGTGTTTACTATGATGAAGATTCAGCTTCATCATAGTGGGCAATTGGTTGTACAGTATAGGTAACTAGATAGATTATTAAAAGAGCATTTTGAGTAGCAGTACAACTTTGGATCATAAAGACTTCTCTACAGGTAACAATATTTCCCAGGTAATGTTCTGAAGTCATAAAGTTAATTTTAAAAATTATGTATTGCAGATACAGTTCTGAAAGGTTCCCCAATAAATTAGCACTATAATTACATTTTAAAGTAACTATATAGCTTTCTTATCTTCCACAGCAAATTAAGGAGATTATCAGGTGCAGAAAAAAGTACTTTAGCAGAACACCAGGATGACATTACTGTCCTGTGAATGGGACTTAGGAGATTTTCACACAGGCTATATATCCCGTGGCAGGAACAGAACAGGGTCAGGAAAGGTTTTCTCTTTTGAACGACATTGACCCCGTTCTGTCCTGCATCCATCCTGCTCTCATGACTGTTTTGGAACAATGTAATCATGATTTTTAATCGTGAATAGATGTCCCATTCAGTCGCTATCACTCAATCACGGGTGTGCAAACAGGAGCCCTGTTCCTGTTCCATAACGACAGCCGTGAAGGGGAGGTCCATTCCGAGCACTTCCTGGTACGATCTGGACATCCAGGTAAGTGGCACCCTTTATTTTACCCTCCCTGTTTTGATTGTGTGATTTAAAGTGTGTTTTTGTGCTTCGTGAACTGATTCTATGTTTGGGGGAGTTTTATTTTTTAAATTTGCCCCTGGCCATTATCACGCAATAACGTGATAGTGTTTCAGATGGCCGGTTATAAAAGCAGCCCTATGATGGCTGCATTTACGGCCGGCCAGCGAGGGGAGGGGGAGCCTGTTCCTGCTGCAGAATTAAGGTAAGTGTGTGAAAGATTTACGTTATTCTGTGGCAGGAACAGGAGAGATGGCAGGGCAGTAAGAGGGAATTTAGGCCCTGTGTGAAAATCTCCTTAGTTTCAGATGTCCTTGTCCTCATCACATTCTACTCCTGTGCTGCAGCCATTAGTAAGGCACCACTTTTCATTGACGAGACCTCAACATCTGGGCACTGAACGGACACTGAATATCTGGGACATAAGGAAGAATATACTAAAGCTAATATCCATACCTTTCTGTCATTAAATACCATTTTCCTTTGTGTGACAAAGGGAAAAAAACAAGTCTACATTCCAGCTATATTAAAGTGTATCTTTTCCAAGGGAGATTGCTTTTCCAGAAAAATCTTGAGGCACAGAAAGTTATCTAAATGCTCTGTACAACCCGATTCATAGTTTCCCTGTTCACCTTGATGCCTTTGCTCTGCTTGATACATGGTTCTTGTCGACTCAAGATGAGTTGAACTTTTTATTCCATTCACTTTTAACAGTAAAGGTAATTTTCTCAGGTGGTCACCAAGCAGCTGCAATTATAGCTTCTTCTGCTGGAGAAATTTTTGTAAGACACTAATGGCAAAAGACACAGGAAGAGCAATAGAAACACAGCATGTTTCTCAAACTGGCTACCAGCTACACAGTAGTGGACAAAAAAAAAAGAAAAGAAAAAAAAGTGAAGTCTATGCCAATTTTTTTTTTGTTACAATCTAGTCCTGCTATTTTTTTTAAAAAAAAAATATGCTGACTTGTAGTACAAAAATGTGAAAGATGTACACCTGTGGACACCGAGGTAAAAATCATTTTCATTTGTTAAAAAATAAAAAAAAATTGAGTCACTAGTATGCCACTTATGGATCTGAAGCCATACTGTGAAAGAAATTCTAGTAAGAAAATCACTGTACAGCAAAACATTTGACATGCTGATTTGGAAGTCCACAGTGGTGGAAGTTTTTGGCATTATTTAAAACTGGATTTTGAAAACAACCCAGTTCTCTTTCTTTGGAAAAAAAGCAGTAGCTCTGTAAAAGAGAGCAGAAGACAAACAAGTATTATTAACGTTTACCCACTGGTAGCAGTAAGTGATTGATTTTCTTTTACTAATTGTCCTCAGTGTGTACATATTGCTAACTATATCCCCTAGCTTTACCCCCATTTTTTTCAATTTCTCTCTCTCTCTCTCTCTCTTTTTTTTTTTTTTGCTTCCATTGGCTCTTTTTTTCTAAATGAAAACTCAACAAACAACAGACCACCAACAAAATGTGTAAAATCTGAATAAGCCCTTCCCATGCTAATCACTCACTCCTTCCCTGAATGCAGAATTTCCCAAAATACCTTTGAAAGTGAGACAAGGAGGGATGTAACTGGTGATGGAGAAGGACCACTAGTTACAGAAACAACATGTTTTTTTTTTTCATGGGGGTGTTTTCCAGAGTTTTATCCATGGGGAGGAATTAGCTGTTCCAGCTTCAGGCTGGCAGAACTTAGAAGTGTAGTATGTGGGGAAATAATTATTGTAATGTAAAACAATCTTGTGTATCCCCTTCACATACTAAGATAAGTCTAGGAATTTTTCCTGCATGCTTCTGTTCTCCCAAACTCCCTTTCTCTTATTTCACTAGGCACTTCCAGCCAACTGGAGTGATGGGTCATTCAACACATGAACTAATTTAAATTTTATTGCTCTTTGTGTGAGTCTCTTTTAAGTTAGAGTCTCTATTCTGCTTTGAATCCATGCTGCTGTGAAGCCTTGCTATGATGCTATGCCATGATGTTCACCATGCAGCCTCTACCGCTAAAGGCTGGGTGAGTCATTCTACCCTAAATCCTCCTAGTTAGTTAGGAACCCTTTTTTAAAGTTTGTTTTAGTATGTAGATTAAGATTCATATACTTTCAGTAAACTTTTGATATGCATTTTTAAACTGACTCCTTTGTTTTTGTAATGAGTCTAATTAACTGGGTGATCAGACCACAGACCTCAGAATACACTTTTAAATGTTAATTGAGCTTGTCTGCATTCTTAAGTGGCACTCTGCATGAATTTGAAAGTAAAAGTCTTTTTAACTTTTTTAAAGAAGATATTTTTTATTTCTTTTTAAAAGGGGCTAGATTCCTGGAATTTTTAATACATTTTTATTTTTAGACTCATACCTCCTACAAGAAGCTCAGTCTAGGTCACTTGGAAGAAGAGAACAGATGGGGACCAAACAAAATAAAACCCATCTCTAATCCATTCACATCTGTTTGGTAACCTTAAGATTCCTATTACTACTCATTGATTAGAAAAGCATTCATTTTGGACTACACCATTCAGAATCCCCCAGCCAGGGGCCATTCTGGCTAGCAAATTCTGGGTGTTGTAATAAAAAAAAAAGTAATTTTCCAAGCTGCGCTGCTGATGTCAACAGTCTATAAGCATAGTAGCATATACTATGCTTACTCAACTGTATAAACAAGACTTGCCAAATAATTAAAGAAATGAATGAATTGAATAGCTATGTCTGATTTCAGACTCACATGCATAATTCAACCATTTTGCAGCTGTAAAGGTTATTGCATTTAACCATCCCCAAACTGCCCGTGTAATGTGGAACAATTCTTCTTTTCTTTTTTTCCCCAGAAGGGCTGGGAAAACTTCAGTCCTCCCAATGGAAGTCCTCCTAAAGTTCGCACAATCCATTAGCATTGTTCATGCGGGTTCAGAGTAGATTTGATCAAAGTCAGACTGGAGCCTTCTTAAGAGCCAGTAGTAGGATACTACAGAAAGCAACAAACAAACAAACAAAAGACATCCTATTTCTCTGCCATCTTGTCTGAAAAAAAGCTGGCTAACATTGCTGTTTAGTGTGGCCAGTGCCCTTTACATATGGGCTCACAAGAGGAAAATCTAGACCACTCAAAGGCCCATGGTGAACAACTTGCCCAGCACTATGTAGATAAAATTGCTCAGATCTACTCCGACTTGGATACTATAATTGATACAGATCTAATAGATGCAACTTTGTCCCTGCTTGTCCAGTGTTAATGGATACCTTTCAATATGTACAGATTGAGGACTTAGACAGGATTCTTGGAGATGTGAAAGCCACCCTGCATGTTAGATCCTTGCCCTTCCTGACTTATCAAAAATAAACAAATAAACAAAAAGCCAGAAGGAGACTGGCTGAGTGGGCAGAGGGAGTGGCCAGTGCCTCACTAAAACAAAGCAGAGTTTCTCTATGTCTAAAGAAGGCAGTTGTAAGACCAGTGTTGAAAAAGCTGTCCCTGGATCCCACTGCATTGGATAACTATCAGCCAGTTTCCAACATTCCATTTTTAGGCAAGATACTAGAGTGTGTGGTGGTCTCCCAACCCCAGAGATTCCAGATTATCTAGATCCATTTCAATCTGGTTTCAGGCCTGGCTATCGGACAGAGATAGCTTTTGTCACCTCGGTGGATGATTTATGCCTAGATCAGGACAAGGTGCATGTGACCCTATTAGTTCTGCTGGACCTATTGGCAGCTTTCGATATTATTGGCCATGGTATCCTTCAGAGTTGCCTTGCTGGAATGGGACTGGGAGGCACTGTTTTACAATGAGTATGTTCCTTCCTGGAGAGTTGAACCCAGAAGGTGGTGCTGCAGCATTCCTGTTTGACCTCTTGGGCTCATGGGTGTCTCAGGATTTTGGTGTATCCCCTCCCCATACTATTTAACATATACATGGGAGAGGTTGTCTGGAGTTGTTCAGGTCCAGTACCATCAGTATGCAGATGGCACTCAGCTCTACTGTTCCACCTAATTCCAGGGCGGTTATCTTGGTTCTTAACCAGTGCCTGTAATCAGTAGTGGACTGGATGAGGGCAAACAAATTGAAACTTAATCCACAAACAAATTGAAACTTAATTCAGACAAGACAGAGATGCTCCTGGCCTGTCAAAAGGCAGATCAGGGTATAAGGATTCCACCTGTGCTAGATGACGTTACACTACCCTTGAAGATGCAGGTCTTGAGTGTACTCCCAGATTCTGCCCTGAAACTCAGATCTCAGTGGTTGCCAAGAGTGCCTTTGCACAGTTAAGACTTGTGTGCTAGCTGTGCCCATTCCTTGGGACATCTGATTTGACCAAGTGACAAACATCTTAGTTTACATTCCATTTGTATTGCTGTAATTTATTCTATGTGGGGCTGCTTTTGAAGAGTGTTCAGAAACTTTAGCTAGCCCAAAGAGCTGCAGCAGACTGTTAACTGGGCCTGGCTACAGGGAGCACACAATTCACTTGCTGCAACAGCTCCACTGGCTGTTGGTTTATATCTGGGCACAAGTCAAAGTGCTCATTATGACGTTTAAAGCCCTATATGGTTCAGGTCCAGGTTATCTGAAGGATCCTTTTCATCCTGCCCTTCCTTTGAGATCCTCTGTGGAGGCTCTTCTCTCTGTCCTATTACTAACACAGGTACATTTAGTGGGAACATGAGAAAGGGCTTTCTTGGTGCCCACTCTAAGGGGCTGTTTACACGGCAAAATAAATCCTCTTAGAATTTGCAAAGTATCCTAATAGTTCCCACATCTTTCGGATCAAAATTGGAGGAGGGGGTAAAAAAACACCATAAGTCACACAGTATCAGCTTTCACCTTTCCCCCCAACTTTTTTTAAAAGTAGCATGACTTAACACACTATCGATTGTGTGAACTACCACTTTGCATACGGGTGTGGAAATACCAGCAGTCTTTCTGAAACAGACACAGCAGAGCTGAGCTGTGATTGGTTGAACTGAGGGGGTGGACATGCAAGAGATGAGCCTCAAATGAAAAGATCCAGCCAGCCAGCTTGCTTTCTAGCATAATTACTATTTGTGTGTGTGTGTGTATGTATGAATGAGAGAGAGAGAGAGAGAGAGAGAGAGAGAATAGTGATCTGCTCCACTGGCTGATTGCTCCGTCACCCTGCTGTGTTTGTGTTCTTGTGTGTGTGTGTGTCCACGCGCATGAGAAAGAAAGAGAGAGAGAGAAGCAGTCTGCTCAGCTGCCAGGGATGCAGAGCAAAGGGAATCTAGTTTCCTTCCCTCCTTTGTTATTATTCCTCTCCCCCCACCCCGTGGTCTCCCTCCTTTTTTGGTTACTTTATTTTCTAGCTCAGACGAAGCTACGGTCTTTCAGAGCCCTCTTTCCCCCTCACACTGCCCCCCTCCTCGCTTCCTCCCCACCTCCTGCCTGGCTTTAATGACAGTGATCTGGAGGCCATGCCCCCCACCTTTGTCTGTGTGAACTTAGAAAGGTGAAAACACACCAGATCACCCAATTTCACAATAAATCATGTAAACTATGCAACACTGGTGCGAAAGGATGGTAAGCCAGAATTTCATGCACTTTATTCTGCCATGTAACTGACCCCCTAGGCTCTGGAATGCCCTTCCCAGAGAGATTAGATTGGCAACCCCCTTGCTATCTTTCTGCAGACAGCTTCAGATCCTCTTTTTATTTTAGCAGAATGCGGAAGACTGGCAGCTTCAGGAAAGTGGGCCTTGCAGAACTATTCTCTACTATTTTTCTATTTCTTCTTTATTTGTTGTTTTTAATAGCTGTGCTTTTTAAACTGGCTTTAATTTTATGGATAGTTTAATTATGCTTTTAACTTTTGTACTCCGTATGTTTTTTAGCTGTTTCTTGCAACTGTTATAAGCTGCCTTGAGCCCCCCAAACTTGTGGCGGGGGGAGGTGGATATAAATAAATTATGTTGTTGAATAGAATGGGCTTACTGATGAGTAAATAACCCTCTCTCAGCAATGAACATGTGATCTGGAATGTGTTAAAACCAATACAGATATATAGCTGGAAAGTAAATAAAAGTTCCCAAGATTACTGTTCATTAATAAAGAATATTGACTGAGTGTTTAATTATTTTGATTGTGGACTCTATCCAGAGACAGATGTATTCACTATGTGATTTGTGTGGTACATATGGAAAACCAAAAATAGATTCCTTAAATTGATTTCCATTGCCCTGCCTGTCTTGGTGATCTGTAGCTAAAGAATATATAAATTATACAACTACACCAAAGTTTTTATCCCTGGAGCAGGATTAGCTGAACATTTCATTCCATGTCATTCACCTAAGCATTAACTAGTCTTTGTGTGCAAAATGTTCTTTTGACCTCACATTCCTCAATGGAAATTTTGAATATGTATCTGTATAATTAGAAGCATATTTTTTCAGATCAGTCTGAATTTTAGCTGTGCAGTGTCATTTTTCTTATTCAGTCAGTCCTTATTTTTTTCATTTAGAAGCACTAATTAATGCTATTGAGTTATTTCTTGTTATCTGAAGCAGTTTCAAATGAGTATGGTGGCCTGAATTGTGCATCAGGAGAAATACGTCTCTACATTTCCTGGTGCTTTCAAGCAGTGCAACACAACTACTTCAGGTCCTCAGGTTGTTCCTAAAGATGTCTTCCAGCTCCAGGAATAATAACAGCAAATAATAGCACTCCTATTTATGCCTATTGCCACACAGGCTACTTGTTGGAGTGGGAGAACATTACAGAGTGGGCCACTTTTCATCTTAAGATATACCAGGAGTCTACTCATTAGCTCTGTTTTATTTTGATCTTAAGGCTCTAGGCCCTACAGTCTAGGGTTTCACTTGAGTTTTCATGAATTTAGTCTCACTATTGAAAGTAGACAATAATATAGTCTTTGAAAGATGCTGTTAGTGTGCTGCAGAAATTTTAGGATGATTCTTTGTGCAGTGAATGTTTTTGAAGGTTGTAACATGAGGCAAATCTGTTGCCTATATGTCAGAGGCCTGCTGCTTGAGTCTCTGCCATGGCTAAGGTTTCCTCACTGGGCCTCCCAGCTAGGCTGTGCTGTGCTTGTTTATCAGTGGGAGGGAAAATATGTTAGTCTTGCTAGGTTCTCAGGTGAGACAGAGGGTGATCATTGGTTCGCCAGCCTGGGAACTCAAGATTTAGCATCTGCTCATTAGCTTGGAATGCAGAGGTGGTTGGGGGGGGTGATAAAGGAGGGGGAAAGCCCAAAGCAGTTTGAGTTTAAACTGACATGCATTTTTCCTGTTGGTCATTCATGACAGAGATCCAGAAACATGTGCACTTATCCAGCTTCAATAAACTACTCATGGTAGTAATATTGTCTGAGTGAGGTATTGATGGGTTCATCACACTATATTTCTCCCTTTCTGCTGCCCAATAAAATGAAATCTGCTGCTACTGTTAGTCTTACTTTTATTGGGGGGGGGACTTCAATCACAGCAATGTTTTTTAACTAGAGGAGCATCACAGGAACTGATGATCTAAGTTTGCTACCTCTGATGGCTCCAGGCTTTTCTAGACAGGCTATTTACCTTGTATTGTCCCTGTCTTAGAGCCCTGCTGTCCTGATAATGCAGGGCTTTTGTGCTGCTTTGTCTCCAGACAGTCCTCACAACCCTGGGACAAAGATGGGGTAAAGCCTGATTTTTTAAAAAAAAAAAAAAAACTACCAAAAACTGCTTCTTTCAAAAAAAATAAAAAATAAACACCAGACCAGGCCCTCCATGACCACAGAAGCCCTTGCTGGCCCACCAGGCTATCACTGCAGATGTTGACCACATAGCACTCTCAGAAGCCAGGAAGGAGTCCCACACATGTGACCAAAGGTGATGTGAAGGGGGCCTTGGTCATGTGTTGCAAACCAGCTTCCTAGCTAGTAGGATGTGAGTGGCAGCTGCAGAGACCAGCCAGTATGCTGGTCTGGACTTCCTCCCATTTCATCCAGGTAACGGGAAAGAATGGGCCTGATTCATGGAAAGAATATGCCCACAGGGAGCTGGCATATTCTGTCTTGTGTAGATGAGACCATCATCACAGCAATGTGAACACTAAATAACTCCACTAATGTCAACAGGGGATGTATCTCTTAATCATTTGAAACATCTGTCCAATATATATGGTTTCTTTCATTTGCATTGTTCTTATTTGTGCAAGCTAATTATCTATGGCTGTTATTTTTCAAAGCCATAGCCTTCCCTTTAAAAAAAAAAAAACTATTAGAAAATTATTTGAAGCCATTTTTAGATGTGTGATATGGGGGAATGCAATAGTCTATCATGTGAAAGGTACAAAATCATAATCTGTTCTGTGGCTTCTGTGTCTATAGAGTCGGATCTATAGACACAGATTAAAAGCACACAATGGAATTTTGCAATAGCAAAAAGACCTTATGAAATCTCTACATGTTTTCTTCAAAGTGCATGGAGTACTCTTTGAAAAACTACTTGGAAGGAAACAAACAAACAAACAAACACCCCACCATCCATTTCCTGAGAACAGGAATCCTGGTGCTGCATTTGTTACTTGTAAATGATGGATTACCCATTATAAAGGAACACCCAAAAATAAGACAGCATGTTCAGTTCTAATGAGTTCATTGACACTCTTGACAAACGTTTCTCTATGTAGTGGCAAAGCGACTCTCAGCAGAAAACCAAAGTAAGGTTATGAGGAAGGCAATCTGTATTGCTTGCTCTGAGAAACTCCTAACATCATATTCTTTGTGCCTTTTTGCAAAAGTAGAATTTTAAACCCTTTTGGATACCACAGACCCATATTAAAAGTATAATGTGTTCAATTAGAAAGGACTGGGTGCAAAAATGATGATGCCAGGACACTGAAGAATGTCATCTATGATACTAATAATTACAAAGGAGCAAAATGTCATCATCTTCTACAACCTTATCATTCTGAAACTGTTGAAACAAAGAATGATAGGAAGAGATTTCACTGTTGTTTCCTCTCTGAACTGGTCCACCTCTTTTCCCATTGGCCAGAAGGGAGCCACCAAGTCTCTAACTCACTAGGTACTAAATCTAAAGAGAATACTGAAAAGTCAATGCTATCCTTCTGTTGGCCTGACTGGATCTTCTTGAGCATGCCTCATAGGTGTTGCCCTAGGAGGTAGGAGAGTGCTTTAGAGCTACACTCGTGATGCTAGAATCTCAATTATTATTTGGGGGAATTGTTAGCTTGAATGGCTGGCCTGTGAGAGGAGGGTAACTTCAGGGATATTTTCACTGATGTATTCCAGTACTAACTGTAGAAGAGGCTCCAGTTGAGGTAAACTAAAGTATTGTATTAGAAAAAAATACAATACTTTGGATATGGGAGTCAATCTGTATTTATCTATTCATTGCTTATTGCTTTGTCAGACAATAGACTTTTGTAGGTGGGTAGTTTGCCAATTGTTGAGAGCACTAGAATATGCAAGAAGGGAGGCTACACTGATATTCTCCATACAGTTAATCAGTAAGGTATCCCATTGTTATAAATTTGTTATAAATTTTGTAACTTAAAAATAACAATGTAAATGTAATAGATTGTGCCTTATGTTCCACAGGCACAATACTAGGTAAAGATCATTTAACTAGAAGTTAAGTTTTAATAGGGGACTTCACTGAGTACCTTCATGTCCTTTCCAAATTAATGACAATTCTTAGCATATCTTAAAGTTAATCATTCAGTATCCACTTTTTGGTGTAAGATGCTATGACTGAGGATGTTCACTTTTACATTTGGAAGAGATCAGCACTCAATAACTGTATTCAAATAAAAGAAAAAAACATGGAAATAAACACTGAAATAAAAACAAAGTGTGCCCCCTAAAAATATAATCAAAGCAACATACACAGAGTCTCCCCCACCCCACCCCACTTTGAAGTACAAGTGCCAAATTGAAAACAACAATGATTCTCTACTGCAGAGGCACTTTGAACAAAACATCTCAGGGTGTGATTTACAATTAGCAGCATCTTCCTTTTACATTTAAAACTGCTACTACTCAATCCATCAAGCCTTAAAGTCTTGCTCTTGATTAATTGCATTCTCTTCAGCCATTTCTCTCAAGAAGGCTTCATAAAATCAAGGCGATATTATTCAAAGCATTCTTCAAATGAGATGCATCCCCAGCTTGGCAATTCAATCACCACAGAGCTCACAAACAGTAGGTGGTTTGTGTTTTTGCAAATTTGGGATTCATTACGGAGGCATTAGGATATAATTTACTATGGTTTGGGCATGCCATTCTACTTCACATAGAAATTCAGCAGCCTCACTCTCTGGACTAGCTGAGGGGATACAGTGGTGTTGTGAACTAAACACAGAACTCTGGGGAGAGAGAAGCTGTTTCGCAGCAAATCACTCAAATTGATTAATAAGCAGCATTGATTGGCTCCAGAGTAGCATTGTCCAGTTGTTCTCTAGTGGGAATATTTAGAGTTTTTCAAACAAAGTAGAATGTGAAGAGGAATCTCTAGAGATCTTACTCAGTGATGCCGATAAAAGCTGTTTTCCCCACAAGGAGAAAAAAAATGTTTCAAATACTTAAAGTAACATCTGTACATTATTAATGCAATAGATGGGAACAGGAGGTATGGGATCAATCAAATCTGAACATAAAATTGAACTGAACAGGTGATTTATATTATTCTTTTAGATGTAGAAATGAATACTTCCATTAGGAATGCAACAATTTGAAAGCAAAATCCAATTTTAAAAAATAAACTTATGACCTGCTAAACATCAGAACTAAAGCCTTTCTTTATATGAAAATTGGCCAAGTTCTATAGCATGTAAGAGCATCTGTGCTTAGAAATATTACTGAATATAAAAAGGGTGCTTAAAATGCCTCTTTGCAGAAAACAGTGCAGCTTTAGTATATGGCTAGGTGGGAGTTTTTTTCCCCTCTGCAAATGTTCATAATGTTGCTTCCACCATTCTAAGTGAATTACTGAGTTAAGCTTTGGGCACAAATATCACTTTGAAATGAAAAGCACAAATGCTTAATATTTGGAGACATAAAGGAAACATTTAGTACCTATTAAAGCTAGATAAATGACTGGTTCAAAGAGTACTCATTGTCAGTCTCCATATTCTTTGCAGTTTTTATCAGAGTTCAAGCAGGATTGGAAATTCAAGGTGGAACTTGAAAGTTTTCCTTTTCTCAGAAAAAAATTGTTTGAGGTTTCCCTTGGGTTTTTTTTTCCGGGCTGTGAGGCTGTGTTCTGGACGTTTTTTCTGACGTTTCGCCTGTATCTGTGGCTGGCATCCTCAGAGAATGGTTGGGTAGATGTGTGTGTGGAGTTTATATGCTGTGAACCCCTGTTGGGAAGTACAAATTTACATATACTCCCCAACAGGGGTTCACAGCATATAAACTCCACACACACATCTACCCAACCATTCTCTGAGGATTGCAGCCACAGATGCAGGCAAAACATCAGAAAGAAACTATTCTGGAACATGGCCTCACAGCCCGGAAAAAAATCTATAGATGCCTTCAACTTCACAATGTTTGAGGTTTAGCATATAACTTGATGCTGAATATTTTAAAGAAACATTTTGGTACCAGGTTTATTGTAGGCATCCTGGTGGCACAGTAGTTAAATGCCAGTAGTGCAGCCACAAGGTTGTGAGTTCAATCCCAGAGGGCTCCTAGGTTGACTCAGCCTTCCAACCTTCTGTAGGTTGATAAAATGAGTACCCAGCTTGTTGGGGGCAATTAACTAACACATTGTAAACCGCTTAGGGAATGCTTTGCACTGATAAGCAGTATAGAAATATTGATGATGTTGCTATTTGCTCTTGATGTCGGCTATATGACCAATTCAACTGAAGTCCTTCCAGTTGCTTTGCCTAGTTGGGCTTTGTAACTGATTCAGCTGAAAACAACCCAGTAAAGATGAATACTGTTGGCTAGAATCCTGTTGATGTCTGGCACATGCATATGTTCCCCTATGGAAGCATGTGTAAGTCCCCTATGGCATTTTGTCCACATGCAGTTCAAAAACACAGAAGCAACATTGCCCATGTGCTGCTGTTGTACATGTGGATACACATTTGAGGATACATTGTTCTATTTCATGTCTTATTACATATCCACTTACACATCTACTTGTGCATCCAGTTGCACAACGTTGCCATGCAACACAATAGCTACATAACACTATCAATGTATAATTCAGCATATACAGATTTTCAATACGTTACCCTGATGTGAGATATTGGCCAGTCATAGAGCACTGGCTAAATGTCATTCCAGACTGTGTTCACTGTTAAGACTATGCTGGTCATGTGCTAGCTTTGGGTTTTAGTGGAATTCCTTATCTATAGTCACACACACACACACACACACACGGAGTACTTAGGCTTCTGGCCTGGTTTAGGCCTCTCTCCTTTACTACAGGGGCTGCAGTTGTCAGTATATTTTATTGCCACCATATTTTCTCTACTTTTCCACTCTACTTTTTTCTTTTTTAAAAATATTTACTTTTCCACCATTAACCCAACCTGGCAATAGCATAGAAGAAAAAGAAGAGCAGCAGTAACCATAGCTAATCACTCATCCCCTTCACCAGCTCAAATGGAAAGAAATGAGAAGCACGTATTGTCACTGAGGCTTCAGGAGAAACTGTCTCCCTGCTTCCTCTGAGTGACTATCATGGTATTGTTAGAAATGGAGGTGGGGGAGAGCTCTCTTTCCATCTTGGGAACATGAAACACTGTCATGGCATCATCGCAGAAGCCTAGCAGAGTGGAAGAGACTTTCCTTACCTGTGTCTCTTATTACACAAGTGGCTATGTGGGTATGGGGGAAGGACAGACATAATTTTTCTCTTTCTAGGATAATGAACTAAGCTGGAGAAAAAAATATGGGGTTGAAAAGCTTATCTCTGAATGGTGCCAGGTAGGACAAATGACCAAATCTCTTAATGAGTAGAAACAAATCTCAGTGACATGCTAATCCAAGTAGCAGGCACCAAACAAACAGCAATGGTATAGCAACCTAGACAAACAGTACCTTTTCCCGAGAGACTTCAGTTCTGATTCAAAAACCTGCCTGAATTTCCCAGAAGGTTTTCCAAGTGGAGCAACAATGAATCCACATACTGTTTGCTGGTATTTACTTGCCTTGATATCATAGCACTGAACACTCAAGTGGAAGGTAAATGTTGTAAACAGGATAGGCCTCTCCTAATGATTGCTATTCGGTTTTGCCTGTAGGACAAGCATTTGCTTCCCTATCGCATCTCTTAACACGATTACCACAATGTGTTGCTTTACAATGACATCTGGAACTGCCTCTAGCTTTGCTTTCTAACATTCTGTTAACTTATTTACCAGCATTTAATGTTTTAGAAGGGAGCAAGGGGGAAAAAAGTCTTTTCCTGAAATGGTGTAACATCTCTCTGACTTTTCTTTGCAAATGAAGATTCAGGAAGGACTCATCCCACGCTTTCTGCAAGCACGCTGATGACTGAAAAGGCCAATCCGAGATAAACAAGTCTGGTTGCAGAAAGCATAGCAGAAGGTCTCCTTGGGTGATGTTTCTGGGTTGTGATCCTTTCTGTGTTGTTGTTTCTCTTCAAGACTTGTTTGGCGTGAGTTCTCAAATAAGGCTGCAGCATTGTGGATAGTGCGTCTCCATGCCTCTCGATGTGAGGCCAGGGTGGACCATTGTTGGTGATCAGTTTGGCCGAGCCTGAGATGTTCTTTCAGGGAGTCCTTGTAGCATTTTTTTTTTTGGAGCGCCCCTCTTATGCTGACCCGTGGTGAGTTCACTGTAGAGTATTATTTTTGGGAGGCAATGATCCTCCATCCTAGAAACATGCCCTGCCCAGCACAGCTGTGTTCTCAATATCATGGCCTCAATGCTGGTGATCCGTGCTTGCTCGAGGACAGCAACATTCATCACATAGTCAGGTCAGTGTATATTTAGGATTGTGCGTATACAGCGCTGATGAAAGCGTTCGAGGAGTCACATCTAAATTATCAAGTAAAAATTTACTTGCTGCTTTCCCCTAGTCTGAAGATGCTTAAAGAGTCTACTGTGAAGGCTTTACATTGTTACCCAAATTGCATGGGGTTCATGGAAACCCACTTGTGTCACTCAAACACTAATATTGGGGAATTTTAATTAGCTCAAATTAGGCTGCAAGAGGCCGGGTAACTATGGGACCTTTGGACCTATGTATACCGGTGGTAACTGACAAGACTCTAAGCCAGGAAATAAAATTTTAAAAAATTGAAAAATAATCACAGAACTAGTCACATGAGCACTCATGCTTCAAGCAACCACACAAGGCTATCAAAGAAAGTAGGAAGTATTGGGATAGAGGAATGAAGTTCAGGATAATAGGTTATACTATATCTATCCAAAGAAGAAAGGTTTGTACAGCAAAAAAGTGTGGCTATGTGCACTGGGTGGCCCAGCAAACCAGCAGAGTAGTGGCATCTGGAAAACTGCGCACATTTTGGCTGTGTTTTGGGGTAAGTGAGTTTCACACAGTAACATAATGGAATCTTCGCTTCATTGATTGTGGTTGATGGTGGGAACATTAAGACTGATGGGCTTCAGGGAACCTTTGTTTTGTGGATGGGAGAGATGTGAAGGATAACCATTTGAAAAGTACTGTGTGTTCCAGTCACTCGATTGTATTAGTGTACTCATATAACTCACTCCCAGGTGCATCCAGGAGAATTAGCACATTCTACCCTAACTACTGTCTGAGGGGGCTCTGCATAATTACTTCCTGGTTTGCCTGCTTTAGGGAAATTTTCAAGACCTCTTCTTAGTTTTGGGCTCCAGTAGTCCCTATACTTGAGATGTTCTGGTCTACTTCTAACTACATGAAACATCAATATAAGCCAAATTATGAAAGATTGCCAATTGATGAATTGTTGGAGGGGAGGGGGTGTCAGGTTATGTAGCAATGTCAAGGAATAATTTAAAAATGCATCTGTGGCATTTTAGCCATCACAGAATAACTTGAGAGTCCCAACACAATAGTAAACAATGAAATTGGCATATGAATGGTGGAAAATGACATTGTTATAGAAAGTAGAATCTTGTTGCATGTGCCATTTTGAAAAAAGTAGATGGTGGGTGAAAATGTACATGAAAGGAGAAATCCTTGGGAGGGGGCAGTTTGCTGATAACTTGAAACAAATAACTCTATAGTAAAAATGTGGAGAGACTTCATCCATTTAACTTTTTGCCAGTGAAAGTCTCAAGCTTATTTGTTCTGGGATGGTATAGGATATATCTGACAAGGGTGAAAAATGTGTTTTACCTTGAGGATATTCACTTTTAACTGCTGAATAAAACCCTGTTGTCCTCCTCCTCCTCCTCCTCCTCCTCTGAAACTGTTATCATATACAATTCACCATTAGGATTTCTGGTTGAACCTTTAGCTTTCATATCTAGCAGATCCTGGATTAGGAAGATGTGCCATGAACTTCCATCAGGAGGAACTATGGTGCATCTCTTAATTCTCTCCTCTAAACATACATTTTAGCTCCAGAAATGTAGCTGGACACTTCTCTACTGCCCCTCCTTGCTTTCTGCTTGTCAGCAAAGAACCATGTTTTTCTGGAGGGTGGGGTTGTATCAGTTAAATGGTAGGTTTTTCTGGAGTGACGGAGGAGATTTACTGAAGAAACTTTCTGATCCAGGCTCTGCTACGGGGCTCCTGTCCCATATTCAACCTGGCCACCTGAAATATAACATAGGGTTCATTTACACAAACTGCTATATCCTGCCTGTGGATCAGGCCTGATGATCCCACCTTAGTGCCTCCAAATGGGATGGAGTCCAGGCAGGCATACCAGCCCATCACTGCAGTCACCACCACCACTGCCATTTCCCTCATTGTCTTGGAAGGCAGGAAGCCAGCCTGCAACATGTGACCAAGGTCCCCTGCATACAACTAGCCTTTGTCACATGCTGAGGGGACTCCTTCCTGCCTTCCAGGACAGCAAGGCAGACTTGCAGCAGCAGCAAGGGCAAGCCTGCCTGGACAGGCTCCTGTGGTCTTGTGGAGCCCAATCTGTTTCCTCCTAGTGGAAATGGAATAAAGCAGGTATTATTTTAAAATGGTGTATCAGACCCAACTCAGCATTCCCTCTATAGTAACTGTGTCTTTGCTCTGGGGGTCATGAGGACTGCCCAGGGGAAGAACAGGGCAAATGCCCTGCTTCCTCAAGATGGCAGGCTATAAGACAAGGGCAAGATGGGGTATATTGCCTGTCTAGACAAGCCCATAGGAGTGACTGAGCAGAGTTGTCACATTATTAACCATTTCACTAGTGCTATCCATCAATAGGCACATATGGCAATTACACATATTTCAACAGTTTGCCAGCTGGAAGAAAGAATAATATTATCTTAGTAAGATTATTATTGTGGTTTGAGTATAGAGCAAATGTAATAAAAGTGCTGTCTTAAGGAGGTGTCTCCTAAAAGATTTCATCCAAATTAACACATGTGGATGGTTTTAAATTATCTTAAACTGGTTTAATTAGTTTTAAATGATCTCATTATAACTTGCCAAAAAAATAATATGTGTTTAGTTCATCAAAATTATTTTTACATGTTTTAAATATTTTTGACATTGATTGTAAAATCTGAGAATTTGAAAGAAAATAATTATGTGTCAAATTATCTGGGTTCTGTCCAGGACCCAGTGCTCTTCAACGTCTTTTTCAATGACTTGGATGACAGAATTAGGGGCATACTTATCAAATTTGCAGATGACACCAAATTAGGAGGAGTAGCTAATACCCTAGAGGACAGGATCAAAATTCAAAATGACCTGCATAGACTGGAGAGCTAGGCCAAAGCTAACAAAATGAAATTCAATACAGAGAAATGTAAGGTACTGAATTTAGGGTGGAAAAATGAAATGTATAGATACAGGATGGGGGAGACCCGGCTGAACAAGACTATGTGTGAAAGGGATCTAGGAGTCCTAGTAGACCACAAGTTGAATATGAGTCAACAGTGTGATGAGGCAGCTAAAAAGGCCAATGTGATTTTGGATTGCATCAATAGATGTATAGTGTTTAGAACAAGGGAAGTCATAGTGCCACTCTATTCTGCCTTGGCCAGGACTCACCTAGAATACTGTAGCCAGTTCTGGGCACCACAATTCAAAAAGGATATTGACAAATTGGAGCGTGTCCAGAGGAGGGCGACAAAAATGGTGAAAGGTCTGGAAACCATGTCTTATGAGGAAAGACTTAGGGAACTGTGTATGTTTAGCCTGGAAAAAAGATGGTTAAGGGGCGATATGATAGCCCTGTTTAAGTATTTGAAGGGGTGTTCCATTGAGGATGGAACAAGTTTGTTTTCTACTGCTCCAGAGACTAGAACACGGAGCAATGGATGCAAGCTCCAGGAACAGAGATTCCACCTCAACATTAGGAGGAACTTTTTGACAGTAAGAGCTGTTCGACAGTGGAACACACTCCCTCGGAGCGTGGTGGGGTCTTCTTTCTTGGAGGTCTTTAAACAGAGGTTGGATGGCCATCTGTCAGGAATGCTTTGATTGTGTACTCCTGCATGGCAGGCGGTTGGACTGGATAGCCCTCGTGGTCTCTTCCAGCTCTACAATTCTATAATTCTATGATTCTAAATATTTTTAGTCTGCCTGAAAGTGGATCCCAAGTGAAGGATCCCAAGCCCCAGGTGAGCAAAGGGCCACAGCAGCCCAAGGAAGTGGGAGGGAGGGAATGAAAAAGGTAGGTGAACATTCAGTTTTTGAAGCCATAGACATAACAAGATTTCAATAATGGTGGCAGTGGTGTTGCAAGTTATGCTCAACAAATATAAACTTGCAATAGACTTTTGATGCTTACTTCAGGAAGATGCCTATTGCCAGAGTCTACACACATAGTAAGAGACATATATTGGAAAATATTGGAAGGGTAGGGCAAAAGCCTGGATCCCTGGCCATCTTGGAGAATCAGGTCACATTTTAAAGTACAAACTCCAGCTGACAAGGAAATCGTCTCATTGAGAGCAATCAGTGCTGAACTGCCTTGCTTACCTACACAATGAATAGGAGACCCTGCCAAACTGACTCAGACTGGTACACAAACACACCCCATTGTAAGGCATTGTGCAATTTCCAGAGATATTGGGCAATCTTAAATAGGGCAGAGGTCTATCGGCTCACTCTAAGCCCACGGGGCCTTTCAAACCCTTCAATAGAATAACAGTCCTCAACCAGAGTTGTTGTCAGGGGGAAGCTCCCAAGTTAGAAAATGGATAGATACATGGATATATATTCCAGAAAGGGAGAAAGTCATCTCTCTTCCTTCATTTTCCTTTCCAGAACCCATGTGTGTCTTAGGACTTTATCAGATGTGGCAAATATGGCATCATAAGGACGCCTAATGATCATGACAGGGTGTACATACCAAACGACGATGTCTTTCGCTATCAAAAATGTCAAAAAGCCATTCTGTTTTATTGACGGACCAAGCCATCAATTATCTCCCCTGGAGCTTTGTTGCTGGCACTGCCAGCATTTGAAACTTCGCACCATTGTGCTCACATGAATACAGTGTGAATGACAGAACACTTTGGGGTGAGATCAGGACAGCTAGGTAGGGGACACTTTTTTTTTTTTACCTCCCCAGTTTACTTGTAATTTTTTTAGTGTGTTTTTGTACTTGTGTGTTTCTTTTTCTTCATTTTTAAAATTTCCTGCATTCATGCCTTCTCACAAGATTCATAGAGATCACGAGCGCAGAAGTGAACAGAGCTCTGTTTACTCTCCGTTAGTGCCTGGGCTGCCTTTTACCAGGAATGAAGGTAAGGTTGAAGTGGGGGGGGGCGTCTTTTGCTGGCATATTTTGTGCTATTTTTATGCCGGCAAAAGAACAATTTTGCCCTTTAACTTTATACTTTCATCCCCCTCTCCCCTTAGATTGGTTAGGAATACAATTTTTCCTTTGAGAAACTGCTAGAAACAGCTTGTATTGAACATAGCCTTCTGTTGGTTCCTACTGCTATCTTTTTCTGTCTTTTTAATAAAGAAATAATTGTTTTTGCTGCAAAATCAGCTAGTTCTTGACTAGGTTTCTTTCACTTGGAGCCACTCTGCTTAATTGTCCATTTTTAAAACTTTTAGCCTGTAAGGTCCTGAAGAGTGTTAGTGCATGGGAGAGTTCCCCCACCCCAAACCTGTAAACCCAGTGTACTGCTCTTAACAGTGGCTGAAAACAGAGAGCTGGGGTGATCAGCCCACTGTAGGGCTAAAACTAGAGACAGGGATGTGAGCATGCCTGTAGCCCTGCCCTCAAACATCACAGCACTGTAGCTTATGTGTGTGTTGACGTTCCAGCTCCAAACAGGCCAACATAGGGTTTTTCCTGAACGTGTGATCTGGAGCCCCAGAGAGGCAAGGTGCCTAACTGTGCAGAATTTTCTAAGCTGAACACAGTTTTTTAGACCTGTGGTCTGAGTGATCAAAGGTCTGAAGAGGAATCTGAACAGGCCAGATTTATATGAATATTTCTGCCCTCTACTCGAAAACCTGAACCTAGCTAAAGAAGGTACTTTATGGGCATTAAAATGTGCAACTGCTGAAATTTGAGAGCATCATTATACCACTGTACAGATCCCAATGACCGATAGAATATTGTAGTTCTACTTCTCTGTGAGTACTGCAAAGAAAAGGTTCTCGCTCCCCCCACCATTTTTGTTTCTTTCTTTTTTAAAAAAAATGTCAAGCCCTGTCTGTCTTTATCTGTTTTCTTAGTTGCCAAGTCTGGTCTCCAATAAGCAAGTGTTTTAGGGTTTGACTGGGGGAGGGGGGAGTTGATTTTGCCTGTCTTCTGCCTCTGTTGTTTCCTCTTGATTTGGGGGTCAGTGATCCAGGCATGGGAGAGAGTGGGGAGGGAGGCATTTTCTCAAACTCTTTTCCCCAATAGCCATTAGCACTCGATATTTTTGACTTTGAAAAAAAATGATAAAAAATTAAATAAAATAAATAAAATAATTAATAAATAAAATATAAAAAAGGACACACAGGGTAATTAATATTTTACCTGTCTGAACACAAGTCAGGTGGTTGGGGTGTAGGTGGCTGGGGTGTAGGATCGAGCAGTCAATCCAATCTGGTTCAGTCATGGGTTATCAGAGCAAGATAAAGGGTGGTTGTTACCTGGTCCAGAGGTCATATCAGCAGGTCAGAAATCCAGGTACATAAGCCAGCAAGGAATCAACAGATTAGTCCAAAATGTAGCCAGTCCAAGGCCATGACAAAACAGGAACACAAGAGAGTGTAGCCAAGAGATTTGTCAGCACTAAAGCTGAGAGAGAATTGCTAGGGAATTTATCCTTAAAGGCACAGGTGCTTAATGAGTGCCTAATTGGTCAGCTTCTATGACTTAACCAGTGCTGGAACTGGTGTTTCTCCCTCCTTCACTCAATGAAAGACAGGGGTGTGTCATCTTCAGTGCCTGCAAACTCTGTCAACTCCTGCTGGGGAGCAGGGTCCCCAGCCACTGTCTCTTTAGACTTAGGAGATTTTCAGACTACGGACTTTTTCGGATGAGTCTTTTACAGCGCAAGCAGCCTCATTGCGTTGCGAGGCTGCTGTGCTGCAGAGCGTCCCTTTCGGATGACGCTCTCCCCTGCTGGTACTGCTGCATTACCGCGGGGACACTGCAGCGTTATATTCGGCAGTTTTCTAATCATGATCAACTTTCGTGATTAGAAAACCGCCGAATATAACACTGCAGTGTCCCCGCAGTAACGCAACAGTACCAGCAGGGGAGAGCGTCATCCGAAAGGGACGCTCTGCAGTGCAGCAGCCTTGCAATGCGACGAGGCTGCTTGCGCTGTAAAAGACTCATCCAAAAAAGTCCTACACTGTTATAGTGTTACTATTCCACTTTAACTGCTCTGGCTTCCTCCTGTGGAATCCTGGGATTTGTAGTTTAGTGAGGCCTAAGAGCTCTCTGGCTGAGAGTTGTAAATGCCCCTCCCTAAACTGCAAATCCCAGGATTCAAGAGGAGGCAGCCATAGCAAATAAAGTGGAATAGTAACACTATAACAGCGTTGTCTGAAAATCTCCTCAGAGAGAGGTCCACTATCAGGAGCCGCAGCTAATCCTCATCATCATTATCATCATCATCTATCTGAGGGCTTTTCTACATAAGCAAAAAACCAAAAAACAAACAAAAAAACTGTACTCACCCTGTAGTGACAGTGCAGTTCCCACATGATATTTGCGAGGATTCAATCTTCATTCAGGTTTCTGATGGAAAATCTGTGTCTAGAAGATTCACAGTTTGCTCTGCATTTGATGAGAAAACCTGGATTTTTGGATGTGTGGTGGCTGCAGATTGGCTTTGGAGAAAAGCCAGGGATGGGGCTTCTGGTGGATGGGAGTCTGCTATGGTGATTTTTATTTTTATTTTTTGAATATGTGCATATATGGATAAGCATACCTGTGCTTACCCAGTAATATAGTACTCTAGGACAACATATATTTGTATGTACAAGCAAATGGGGGGGGGGTGGCAGAGCAGCTCCAGATGTGTGGCTGGATATAATGTGATGTATAGGACACATTATCAGCATTGGACTGCCCTCTTATGCCAACACAACTTTGCCTATCATTATAGTGTGTTGGAATACTCCAGAGAAGTCCTGGTAAGTGTGGTATTTACAGGGCTGTTGTGGATCAAAAACATCTGTGGGGGCTATGAGGAGGGTTTGGGGTTTCCTGCCAGTGTAGACAAGCCCTCAGTCATCCAGAGGGTGAGTTATGACATTACCTCTGATCATTGGAAGAAGGAGAAAAGGGCAAATGGAAGAAAAACCACCAAGTGTCTCCCTTGTATGATAAGCCATTTCCTTATCTAAGCCAGTAACTGTCAAGTGGTCTCTGTTTTGTCATTCACTGAAAAATAATTCTAATTAAAATGATTCCAAATCACATAGTTACCCATAAAAAGGCAGCTGTTCCCATTTGCTAGAAACTATTTGTAGGTTGTGGTCTAGTCTTGGAGCAAATGACTATGAATATTTAAATTTGAATAATATGAATACTAGTTGAAACAAGCAAGGTATGTCTGGTATGCCGATAGCTTTCTTCTCTGGCTTTTGAAGGCCAAATGGAAATTTTCAGTCAAAATAGAGATGGTGTGGTTCAAGGAACAGAAGCTAGGCAGATTGCTATATGACATTTCTATTTGTAATACAAGAATATTTTTAATATATACAGTAGGTTATGGCAAGAGAATGACAATTCATTCTCTGGAAAAGAAGACAGAAGCTATACAAACAATAGAATTATACTCTTTAAAAAACCAGTTATATAAAAACCATCCACCTAGAGTGATCACATAATTAGAATCAATGCCAGGCTTACATAAAAGATAGTCAAGGAGATTTAATGATCTTCTAGAGTGTAAGAATAATAATAAAAATAACAGGGTACATGAATTAACATGTTCCATTTTTTTTAAAAAAAAAAAGAGGACTCAAGCATTCACATCAGTTACAACATAAGTTGACAATCATTGATTAAAAATACAAAGAAAAATGCCCATATCATCCTGATTTCCATGTCCTTCTGTCTCCTGAAACAATGTGAGGAAAAAATAGAGAAACTATATTTACATAACATATGCAGTAAGGGCATGCTATAACTCTCGGTGGAAAATCTAATATTGATTTTTCTGCATACAGAATAAGGTGAGTGTTAATCATCTTATATAACTGTGTCTGCCCAGAGGACAGACTTACTATCCTTGCTATGCTTGAAATGTTCTAGATTTTTTTTTTGTAATTACAGTTCTCCCCATAATTACGTCTAGCAACTTTAGAAAACTTTGAGAAAATATTGTTTCAAATGCCCTTTTTGTACATATGTGTATCTCTCTTAGCATATCTTTAAAATCTAGGCAAAGAGATTGAACTAAATTGATAGGAGTGGAGCCAATTAACCATTTCTTTGCCTGTTAGAGAACATATATTTTAAAAGACAGTATGCTACTATAAAACTTTAAATCAAGATCCCAGGATATCATTGAATATACAGTACAGCAGGGATGAATACATGACTCTCAAAATGTTGTTACACTGCCATTCTTATCATATCTTGCCACTGGCTATATTGGGCAGGGCTGATGTCCGAGTTATGTTGCTATCCAGCATCTGGAAAACCACGTGTTTCTCACCCCTGAACTACAGGGTTAAACTGATTCCATCCTGATTCATCTTTTTAAGGATGAACTATAGTTTTATGAATGGAAGGGCAGGAATCCATAACAGAACATTCTTAGTACCTCATAATATCATAATACCTAAGATTGTTCTGGTGAAGCTACCAGTTTGCAAAATTCCTCCACAAGAAGGTGTGAGATTGATAGCTGAGGATGTTTTGCATTGGATCATGTAAATCCAGGCTTTTAAACTCATTAAAGAAGTGTAGTTTACAGTTTTGAGAGGAAATGGTTCAAATATTTCTAAGTAGCAAGTATTTTTCTCTACCAGTAAAGCAGAACACAAGGTTTGATTCTTTATTAAGTATATTTCCTTAGCTTCTACGAGTGTCCTGCCCATGAAATGTTTGGCATGAAACATTCTCTTGATATAACCATGTGCAATCTATTAAACAGACATTCTCAGGAAGTAAAAGTATATATTCAATGATTTGGCAAAGTGGAATTTCCCCCTTAATGTAATAGATCATCTGTTAGAATTTCTGAGAAAGTTTAATTGTAACTATCCAAGTAACTGACCAGCAAAATCAACAGAGTAGACATGTATTTCAATCTATTGACCACTAAATAAGATATACATTATGAAGTATAATCATGTATTCTTGGTGACAGATCATAAACATAAAATCTATAAATTACAGGTTGACAGGTAGAATCTATCACGTGTGTGAGTGCTCTTTATTCCCAAGTCAGACTCCTACTGTATAAAAGACTCCTGTTTTTTCTGTTTTCTTTGCCCTGCTTTAAATATTAACCAGACTATGAAGGTGCTGAATTATACAATTAAGCACCTATGTGAAGTGGAACCCCTATCACACAAGACAGCTGCAACCAGACCTGTTGCTGTTGCCATAAATCTTATCTCAAAAGCCTGTGATTTCTTACTTTGAGCCCATCTACAAAAGTCAGGATACACCAGCTCCCTGCCAGCATATACTGGATGTGGTTCAGGCCTGTTGTTCCCCCATTTCCTCCATGGAATGGGAGGAAGTCCTGATGAGTGCAGCTACCCGTTGCTGCAGCTGCCGCTGCCACCATTTCCCTTGCTATCTCAGAAGGCAGGAAGGGGGTGACATGTGAACAAGGCCCCCTGCATGTGACCAGCCCTGGTCACATGCTGAGGGACTCCTTCCTGACTTCCAGGAGAGTGAGGCAGACCAGCAGCATCAGGAAGGTGGGCTCCTGTGGTCTTGCAGGGCCTGATCCATTTCCTCCTGGTGAAAACAGATTTAAACAGTTATTATTCTAAAACATTTTATCAGGCCCTCCCCTGCCTCACCCCCCACCGCACCACCTCAGCCCTGTATCTACCCTGCGGGTGGTGAGGACTACCTGGGGACAGAACAGGGAAAACTCCTTGCATTGTCAGGACTGCAGGGCTTTCAGATGGAAGCAAGATGGGGTATATTGCCCATCTAGATAAGCCCTTTTATGGCTCGGGGTGCTAAGAATAGCTGTTACCATTGGTATAAAATATAAATTTGGCTTTTGCTCTATAAAGCTAAGGAAAGACACATAGATGGGCACGTGTCATGACCAGACATTCCTTTCAATTCTATCCTTAAAAAACTTCTCATATTCTTCCTACTATTCTAAAAATTAGCTTTTCTTCTCATTATATATTGTTCACTTTGTTTCCAGTATGATGAGCTGCTCACCCTTTTAATTCATCTCAGATATATGCAGCGCTGCATATTTAGAAGCAATCATTGCTTTAAAGACAAATGTCTGGCTACAGACAGCAAGCCTGTACTAGTTACTAGATATTAACTAACTGGAAATGCCTGGATAATAGCCCCTTTAGAAGCTATGATTTTATGTACCCTGCAGGAAATTGCTTTACAGAAGCTCATATTTTTAGAAATCCCTCCAGATTATTTTCTTTAATAGCAGCCACTACTTTCACATTTATTAGCACATTCTAAATCAAATCTAGAGCTGAAGTTTATTTGTGAGACTTTTTCCTGCTGTTTGCAATTACCTCTCCAAGCAACAGTCAATGCTATATCAGCAGCGTCTGTAGATGTTAAAATAAATGCCATCAATTGTTTCTTGCACTTCTGCCTTCTCCTCCTCCTTCTTTTTAATCCATCCAACCAACCTGAGACCTAAAAGTGGAGAATTGTTTAAATATGCTGAAGATGCCATTTCATATTCAACCATGAACATTCAAAGAGAAAATTGTGCTCACTAACAATATACAGGACTAGCTGCTCAGGAGTGTACTAATAATAACCTATTTAGGATCTCTCTCTCTCTCTCTCTCTCTCTCATACACACACACACACACACACACAGCTTATAAAGGAGTATTTCTTGCTGATAATTTTTCAAAAACCTATATGTATTCCCTTCCCTGGATGATTGCTCAAAATAATGCTCACATTGGACTACTGAAGTGGGAAGCATGGGAGCGATTCTTTCAATATTCATTTCCTCCCTGTGTTCAGTTCTAGTACAACTTGATCCTCATTACTTGGATCAGACTTCACAGGTGAGTAAAGGGAATGCATTGTAATGCAGCACAAGCATAGGGCTTGCCCTTCTGTTCGTATGAATGCAGGAAGAATTGGTTGGTGCAACAAAGAATCTTGTGTGGCAAAGCATCTGCCCATTAACTGATCTCATGTCTGTCCTCTTTCCTAAGATTTGCTAGACATCTTGGCTGTTCCAGCTTAGTTCCTGCTGAACCTTTTCCCTATTGGCACCAGTGCTCAAAGTCAAGTGGAGCAGAATATCTTTCCAATTTTTCAGGCAAGAAATAAAACCATCCCAGTTCTGTTCAATACACAAACCAATAATTTGCAACAAAGCCAAGCATTCCACTGCTTCTTTTCCTTCATGAAGTTAGGATTTTATTTCTCCCTCCCCAGCTTCTCCTGCTTCTAGCACTGCTCTGGGCTGACTTGCATTTCTGGCTATGCATCTGTTTCTTTTCTCAGCCTCACTTAGCATGATCCACCCTCCTGATACTAGTCACCATATTCCTTGATCCCTTCTGAGGCACATCACATCTTTACATTACTGAACTGCAGATCTGTTGATTATTTTTTAAAAATATACTTTAATAGAGGTAGCTATTTTGATCAGGACTTTACACATATTTTCACTTATTCTGAAAATACTATTCTGTTGTTGGAACAGAAGATACAATGTAAGGCATGAAGCACTGACACAAGCAGGCCACACTAAAGCACTGTAACCATGAAGCTTAAGCACAACACACTCACACAATATAAAAACACAGTAGAACAATATGTTCTTAGGCTGTTGGGACATTATCAGACTGACAAAATACAGCATCATAAGGATGCCACATAACCGCGAAAAGGTGTGCAGATCAGATGACGTTGCCCTTTTGTGGTTAAAAGGAGTGCAAATCCCATACTTTTTAATTGATGGCTTAAGCCATCAATAGATCCCCCTGCTGTTTTTTTTCCCAGCATTGCCGGCACGCAATACTTCTGTCCCTTTAAATCTCGCGCTTACCCCAACAATTCCCGCTCCAATGTGAACACCTCCAGGTGAGACTGGGACATCCAAGTAAGTTTTGCTCGTTTTATGACACTCCTGGATTACTTGGGACCATTAAAATGTGTGTGTGTGTGCTTTGTGTCATCTTTAAATGTTATTTTCTTGTTTTTATTTTTGAATTTCATGCATGATGAAATCACACGAGATTTCAAATGAGGAAGTGAACAGGGCTCTGTTCCTCTTTATTGCCAGGGAGCCTTTGCTGAGAGAGGAGGTAAGTGCGGAGGGAGAGTTCTTTTGCTGGCATAGCCATGGGTTTTTCTATGCTGGCAAAATAACGTTTTAAAATTTCCAGTCTGATAAAGTCCTCGGTGTCAGCTTTCTGTTGGGTCTACCTTCTTCAAGCATTCTCACTCACTCTCTATTTTCTCTTCCCCCTTTGTTCTTCAGTTTGTGAAAATGCATCAGGCAAGGCCTGATTTCATACGTTAGGTGAAGGGAAAATATCTCTTTTTCTGTTAAGAGATTTCAACACATATACTAGACTCTAGGCTAATATGGGCATCAACAAGAGAGAACACAATGTGGAACAGTTTATCTCCAGCAATGACTTCTCCCTGTGGATCATTTTAAACCCCTACTTATTTTTAACCTCCCTAGCCACACGCTCAGTACAATTCATCTTTCCATGGCTTCATCTTGACAATCCCCTTGCTTCTCTGAGACTATTGATGAGCATTGACCTTCATAATAGAGTCTCTTGTGCACATCTCTTTAAGGCCTCGGGAAAGCAGAAAGCAAGCAACGGCTGTTGTTATTCCACCACCTTTCACAAGTTGAAGTGTTCACATATACTTTTTGACATTACAAACTTACAGAGGGAGTTTGCAGATGGTGATAAAGACTTCTCTCATCCTACCACTGAAGTCACCAAGATTTGCAGTTGACTCCATTGAGACAGCAGACTCACTGGGCATTTCAAAAAGCAAATGCTTATCTCTTTAAAAAAAAAATGGAACAAAGCAGACTTCAATAGAATGTTTGGTTTAAATGTCATCCCTTGAAAAAAGAAAGAAAGAAAGAAAGAAAGAAAGAAAGAAAGAAAGATGCACACTAGTTTACAGTCACACTTTGAGCACTAGGAAACAACAATGAACTATCCAAATGGAAACTCATTTATATTGACCTTTATGTAAGTAGGCCATAAGTTAAAATAAGCCATTGAGATTTATGATTTATCTGTAAAATGATTTATACAACCCATTTCTTCATATTTGAGGGTGGGGTAGTGGCAATATTGATTGTTTTAAACTACTGTTGCAAAGTGAAATGACTGCTTTCTGGTTCCATGTAGATTTCTAACATTTTGGAAACTATTCCATTAGAGTGGTTGTTCCCAAACTTTGGTCTTCCAGAAGTTTTAGACTTCAGCTCCCAGAATTCCTGGCTGTTGGCTAAGTCAACTAGCTTCTGGGAGTTGAAGTCCAAAATACCTGAAGGACCAAAGTTTGGGAATCACTGCATTAAAGTACAGGATTATCGGGGTTTCAGGCTGCAATCTAAAGAATGAACATTATATGTGTAAATGTTTCATTGAAGCGGGAAACAAAGCAGTCACAACTGCTTCTACCATCCTTTCCCTGCTCCTTTTTACTTTGTCTGTGCCCTTTCTAAGTCTTCAGCAGAATGTCTTCTCCAATTTCTGAAGGAGAAACAGGAAAACATCTGAACATCTGAGGGGTGCAGCCTAGAATAGCTATCACTCACTTACTGCTCCCTTGTCTACTATCAGATTGGTGTGTCTAAAGCAAGATTTGGCCATTTATGACTCTTCGGGGCCCATTCATACAACACCACAGTAAACTTAGGACTTTATCAGATGAGGAATAAATCACACCAAAATGATGTGATTTCAATGGAATGGGTCATCATAATCAGACGACATCATTCTGCTCCTGTGGCCAGTCTGCCAATTGTCTGATAATAAGGCGTCACAATGCCAGCATGCAATACTTCTGTTCCTTTAAATCTCATACTTACCCCAATAATGGCTGGACCGGGCACAACACTTCCAGGAGCAATTGGGACATCCAGGTAAGTGACAAACTTTTTATGACTCTTCCTGGGTTACTTGGAAGTTTTTAATTGTGTTTAGATGCTTGGTGTGACTTAAAATGTTTTATTTTCTGTTTTATATTTGAATTTCTCATGTGATGAACTCTTGCAAGAATCTGCAAGATTTAAGAAGAGAAATGAGCAGAGTTCCATTCATTTCCTCTTCATTGCCAGTGAAGCCATTGATGGGAGAGATGGTAAGTGCAGTGTGGGACCTTCTTTTGCCAGCATAGAAATGTTTGTTTGTTTTTTCTATGCTGGCAAAAGAACGTTTTATAGTGCTCATCTGATAAAGTCCAAAGTGTGGCCTATGTGCTGCACATCAACTCTGGTCCCCATTTTTGTGGACACTAAAGTTTCTCAGCAGTTCCTCAAAGTCCCCAACCTCTCAATTTTTTTAATGGTGCAATTTTCAGATAGTATTTGCCCTAAAATCATGAAAAAGTCCCCAAATACATGAAAACACACAAAATGCCTCCACTTTTTACAAGCACTCCAGAACCCCATGCTATGTCAAACTTTTGTTCTTCATTCTCTCCCAAAATGGCAACAGGAAGAGATGCACAATCATTTCCTGTCATCATTTTGAGAAGATCTGCAGAGGAAATACCTCCATTTTCCTTTGCTGTACCCCTCAAAATGGTGACAGGAAGTGAATGTGTGACTCTTTCTATTGCATCTTTGATCAGCAGCTAAGGCTAATGGGAATTGCAGTTCAGCAATTTCAGTAGGGCCAAAAGTTGTCCTGTCCTATAAGAATGGAAGAAAAAGTAATAGGACACCACAGAAAATGCTGAAATCCAATGGACTCGCAACAGTCCTTTGTGTGTGTGTGGGGGGGGACAAATGTGAGTAATAAAGGATTCCAGAATAAAATGCTGTTGAAAACACTACTGGCTTTGGCTTTCCTGATAATTTGAATCATCTTTGTATTTTGACAACTAGCTTTTGACATATTGAGCTGACCTGATAAACTATATGCTACAATAAGCCTCTTTCTTGGAAAGTTTTGGAATAGCCTTTGTGCCTATTGTAGTTGACTTTATATACTAGAACTTATGTACTTGAAAGAAATAGTTGGTTAATGTAGTTTCTAGATTGCATAGAGCACCTTCATACAGAAAGAAACACACACACACACACACATATACACATTTCATATTAGTGGAAGCAGTGACAGGAAGGGGGGTAGCATGAGTCCCTAACTGTGTGTATAGAGTATGCATGCTGGTACTACAGAGCTAGATTCACACACCATTTTAATGAGCTTACATAGAGTGATGTGTGAACACCCAATAGCACTGATTTCTTGTTTAGCCTGACTTATCATGTCATGGATGAATGAATAGCACAAGTGCTGTCAAGTAACCTTGCCATCATAGTCCCACACCCCATGGAAAAGTTTTATCCCCTTTTCCATTTGACTTTGGTCAACTCTGGATGCACATTTACCATATCTGATTCCATTGGCTCTTTTTCCAATGTGCATTACATTTAAGCATGTTATCAAAAATAATCAGACTTATGCCTTGAGGAGGTGTATTTTGTATCTACATTGCCAAACACCATTAATACTTAAGAAAGAAAATTATATTGCATCCAGCATTTTAAATTCAGACTTGAAGGTACCGATAGATACAGAGCTCATGATGTATTTTCAAAACATATCAGATTAAAAGCCAATATGTGGTGTAGTGGTCAGAGCATGAAACAAGACAGTCATCTTCAAATACCTACTTGAACATGAAGCTCAGTTGGTGACTATGAACCTGTCAACATCTCTCAGACTAACCCACCTTGCATACTTGTTATAAGGAAAAACATGGAATGGGAGAGAGAAAGGGTTGCATGCAATCTTTCTCTGAAGAATAAGTATAATATCAAAACTGAATTAAAAGAGTGAATGTCAAGTACAGCTAGACCTCCATATTTGTGGGTTTTACTTTTGAGTGTTGTAGATGCAGATGTTCCCCATATTTCTTTTTCTGAAGTTTTGAATGTACAGCAAACGATCACATTCTCCCCTCTCTGACTCCAGCTTTCTATTCCAAACTAACAGTACCATCTGCCTATGAAAACACTGGTATTCTTTATCTCTAAAATTAACAAATCACTTGAACACCTTACTTAGATGACCTATCTTAAGGCACATGCTCATGAAATCTTTATAAAAGCATATCCAATCTTTTTCATGGAAGTCACAGTTTATCTATCTCTATAAATTAACCCACATATGCCAGCAAATGTTATACACACAGAAATATATGTCCTCAAATTTTAGTGTGTGTGCTTGGTGTATGTGTTTGTTTGTGTGATAGTGACATATGGAAAGTGAGTTTCCAAAAGGTAAACTTTATTGAAGCCCTGGAATAATAGCTTATCCCTGTTTAACCTTTTGGGAGTTGTGATACTCAATTCAACTGAACTCAAAGATCCACAGCAAAAGTAACTCATAGTACTCCAAGGGTTTTATAGGTCTGACTATATTGATATCATCTGCCACCTCACTACTGACCTTGTTTCATAGTATAAGTTTGCAATAACAGATTCTTCAGGTACACAAACTCTTGTGATAACAAGCTTGATGATAAAACCGGAGTGAGAATTGATAGCTTCACATACATTCATGTGCAACATTAGAAAGCTAAAATAATCATATTTGAATCTGTCCACGTATTGATTTATTTTCTCAGAAGCAGTAAAAGCTTACAGCTTACAGAAATCTCAACTGTAGGACTGCATAGACTATTTCCAACATAGATTCACACTTCTTCCATACGGTAGGCTAGGCAGATCACTTACAACATTGTTTCATGACCCTTATAAGAGACAATGTATGAGTTATTTCATCTCTTGGCAAGAAAGAACCCAGTGCAATAGCCCAAAACAATTACTACTCAGTACATTAATTGCTTTCACTGTACAGCTGCCTGGCCAAAAGCCAGATAGTTAGCTGGCTATATGCACATAAAATACCTGACTCACATACATATATATTTGCTTAATGTGGAAAATCTGGTTCTGTTTTTTTTTTTTTTTAAGCAAAGTATAAAACAAGAATGCTCTATTCAATACATCTCCTCATGGGTAATGTAAAATGAACCCTCTCCAATTTAACTGTAAAGTCAATGACATGTACTTTTATAGATAGATAAATGATAGATAGATAGACAGATGATTGATAGATAGATTTTCTTATTCCTCATACATGATTTAAACAATGACAGTAAATCTCAACATTTTCCAGGACTCCAAGATTCACTGTACTATATAATGCAATACAATGTTTTTGGTCTTAACTGTGAATACTTTGCATAATGTTACTATGGCATATGCATGCTTGGAGACACTCAAAGATTAAATCATCATGATTTGTTTAAGCAAACTGTTGTTGGAATTCAGAACTAGGACACATACTAGTACCTGCAATAGGGAATGTTTTTCTAAATGGCCTCCATGTTACTTATGAACAATTTCAGCTACAGCCATACTTATTACATAGCTGCCTCATTGTTTTATAGTGATAGAGAGAGAATGAGAAAGAGTCTCCAAAGAGAGTTAGGACACATCATGATGGACAGAGAACACTAGTAAACACAATAGCCATAATAGCAATTTAATTATTTTTATTGAAACATGCCTCCCATCCTCCTGGATCTCAGGCTGGTATACAAACATAACAAAGAAAGCAAAACTCTAAAAAGTTATCAAAGTAAAGTAAGGCAGCAAAATTAAGAAAGCATACCAATTATGTTAATGAAAATGTTGTGACAAATGAAGGAGTTTGTGCTGGCACCAAAATAATGAAATATTAGCACCAGGCACACCCCCATGGTGACAGTAGTCCCTAACTGGGGCACCACAACTGAGAAGGTCTTCTTCCTTTGTTGACACATATAATAGACTGAACTCTGTTGGTAGTCCCACCTAGAGAAGTCCCACTGAATCAGTGGGATTTTACAGAAGCAATAGCACACCATTGAACAATTGATTAAATGTGCCTACTCTAGTTGAGACTAACTGATAGGATTCAGGTCACTATATGCAAGATGCTGACAGAAGAGTCATTCCTGGTGGTCTTAAGTCACAGGCAGAGTGATATAGAAAGACAGAAAGTTCTGAATTTATCAAAAGCTTGTTCTTAATGCAAATGCCCTGAACATAATTGTAGATCTCCAGTGCATTTCAGTGAGTTGTCTTTATGCCTTTAAAATTATTAAAATGTCCAGGGATCTATCTATCTATCTATCTATCCACATGCATGCTACAAATAATGAATTATTTCTGGTATACTAGTTTTAAAAATAAGTGTGTGTTTTTTTAATACGTGGTGGTGTTCCATAGCACCACCAAAGAAGAATGGACTGATAATAATTCTTACAGAAGAAGATATGATGTTACAATGTATGTTAATTTGTGTTCTGATTAGCTCTGAACTAATTAACTAATAGCCTAAAGAGGTCAAAGCATTATGATTTAGTAACCAGAGAAAAGTGAGCTGTATATCTTCAAAGAAATGCTCTAATGAGTAATTTTATGAGATCTTGAAGAGTGAAAGAGGGACGTTTGATACAATTATGCGTAATGGGTCTTCAAATAAACAGTCTAATGGGCAATTTTGTATTAGTTTGCCCAAATGATGGAAGAGGAAACTAATTATGATGCAATTAAGAATAAATATTTTTATTGGCACTGCATCTGGAAATGAATCAGTATTATATAATACTTTCCCCTAATGAAGAAAAAGTGTGCATTGAGTATACATTCAAAACAGAATTAAGTCTCTCAACATACTTCTTGGAAGCCTTAAGAAGATAAATGTAAAGCTATACTGAGACTCAAATTCAAAGGTTCAATACTATTTGAAAAGCATGTTAAACAACAAAGAAATCTTACTTTTGATCAACCCCCTTCAGTGTTCATGTTTTCAGTGGACAGAGCAGGTTTGAAAGCTTGCCAGGGAGAACAATTATATCACACTTGGTTTCATAAATGTTATATATATTGCAATTGCTGAGAATGCTACCCCAAACTGCTGATCACCTCTCTTAAAATATGTTTTGTTGCTACGGTGTCACTGAGGCTGGTGTCACCCCTCCCCCTGACAGTGCCAGCTGGTGCAATTCAGCCTCTCCCCACCCAGCTAATGCCACCACTGTTTGGTTGCCAAATGTCCACTGAAAAGCAACCAGCAAAATTCTGATTTATAAGCAATTCATCGTTTGAATATCTAAATAAAGGGGGGGGGGAGTAATAGCAAACAATGAAGGAAGGATTACATTGAATTCTGCATAGCTTATAAAAGCTAAATCCCAATATGACCAGAATCAAGAGTTTTAACTTACCAATTAATGAACATCACACACACACACATGCCCACACATTAGAGTGCATAGTGTGCGGATGCATAAGTACCCTCAGTTAATAAATATTTGAGTAAAGAATCTCCTTCTCAAATGTATGATTCAAAATTATTCTTATCCAGCCTAAAAGGTGTGTATTAATCATTCTGAGGATATTTTCTTTTAAGACTGTGATTTTAAAACATGCCTAATTTATGGGACAATAGATAATATTGGCTATAAAGACTCACAATAGGTGCTGCGGGAGTAATAAACAACAGAAACCTGTACAATAACAATATCAAATCCTACAAAAAAGCAGAAAAGACAAAAAAATCCCCCCCAATCAGCATTAGGGGACTTCCCCCCCCCCGGTAAGGCAAGAACAGGAAAAGCAGTGGCTGATTTGTTCTAGATCATCTTTACCATGCTCTGTGTCATAGTCTATTCTCTAAAGCAGCTGTTCTGAAAATGTTGATAATGAAGTAGTTTACAGCCAGAAGCAATCTCTTCCTATCTCTTTTTTTCTTTCATACTTCCCCCCACCTTTTGTCAAGAATCCTGTGATTAAACGAGAGGTGTCCAAGCCATTTTTGTCATTTATTGGGAATGACAAGCTATGAGGTTTTTGCCGGTGAAGTCAGAAATAAATGGCCAATCTGATTTCCTTATGGCTAACAAAATATTTCCAGGGATTAATTTGTCTCACAGTTTCCATTATGCCCAATGCAACATCTATTAAAACTTCTGTGCGATAGTATCTCCATGAGAAATAGATTACAATCAGAGAAAAAAGAGTAAAGCTTGTAGAACATCCCTCTTTCCAAAAATAACTGTTGACACAAATAAGATGTAGGGGGAAATGACATTAATAAAACTTGGATATGTCCAGTTTGTCAGTAACATATTCACATTAATTGAACTGTTAATTTAACAACATTAATCATGGTTATGTTTTGGGTTTTTTTAAAAAAAATGTGAAAGTACTCATAATTAACACATTGATTTACTTGAGAGGCAAGTGGAAGTGCTACCCCTTAATTTATGAGAAGGCCATAGGATTCCCTCCGCATTTTTAAAATTTTACACAACAGCAAAAGAGGAAAAAAATAGTAGGTCATTGTAACAGCAAAGGAAGAATCAAGACAAGTGTTGCTACTAGCCACAACTGCTAGGCCTGCCTAGGCCTGAGAGCATTGTATTGTTTAGACACTATCAGGAAGTATAAGTAGCAGAAATAGCAGTTATCACTTCCTGAAATGCTAAGCATCATGATAGGAGGGGATAGGAGACAAACTGCATCCATTACCAGGGATGCCTTCAAAACACATGCATGAAATCATGCATGTTCTGAGGACACATGTCTGTAAGGGATCCTGTGACCTTGACAGTAGTGTCTTTGGGAAACTGGAGTCAGTAACCCACAGGCACACACACCAGTCTAGAATTAGAATTTTACTGAATACACAAGAACCAGTATACAAACTATGGTCCCGTCTACATGATGAAAGATGACATGTGTTTATTCAAAAGCTTAGCAATCTGTACAGACCAACATTCAAATGAATATGTGTCATTCAGAGGGGCGGTGGCAAAACTCACCTTAAAGTCCATAAGTGGCAGATCCGCCTCTCTGTCAGTAATTTTTCAAATAATCCGTACAACTTCCAAATGATTGGTCGCTTATACACTCCTGTTTGCACAGATACGAACAGGAGTACAATCTGATTGGCTGGCCAAGTAGAGCGGGTGGGGCTTGAAAAGAGGGGAATCAATGGCGGCTGCCATTTTTTTTAAAGGCATGTGAGATTATGGTGCTGCCGCTGTCCTTCGGAGGAGGACCCCTGCCCTGGCTCCAGACCTATCCTCCTCCTCCCTCCAAGGGGAGGCAGCATGGCCAGCTTAGCCCAGCCAAAGAAGGAGGATCACAGCACAGCCCCACCACCAGCCCCAATAGCAGCAGCCCTGGCTGGCCATATGCTCCCAGATGACGACCCCGGGAAGAACTGGGAAGGCAGAGGAGGTGGGAAATTTGTGGGTGAGGAAGGGCAGAAGAGAGAGGGTGGGTAGGTTGAGAACACACACTCTGGTCAGGCTCATGGGGGGAGGACCCCCCACAGAATCCCCAGCCTGCCAGTGACACACTTGTTGGCTGGGCTAGGGGTCATGCGGACTTTATGGGTGGTAAAAAAAAACCAGGTAGGCAGATTGTACACATTTGAACACCTGCGTTTTTGGATTTGTTTACACCCTGTATGGATTTTTTTGCCCCTCGTATAGACGGGGCATATAATTGCATTGGATAATAGCAAATGCTATAGCAGAGCTTCATAAATGGCTGAGTACATGAAAAACTCAACTAAACACCTACTAGAACTTAGTTGCTTTAAAATAGTCAAATACTAAGTCAAATGAGCAAGCTTGGAAGGCAGATAGAGTTTGAGTGAAGCAATCTGAAGTTAAGGGGAGGAGGAGAGGAGAGAAAGAAATAGGTTCAAAAAGTAAGGTCAATATAATGCTTTCACTAATCCACACAGACACACATACCAGGGCAGATTTGGGAAGCTGCAATATGTAGGGAAAATATTCCACAAAAAAATAGATTTATGTTTATGGTGACATTACTTTACTCTTCTAAACATAGATTTATGTTTATGGTGACATTACTTCTTGCTCTTCTTGGGCTTTCCTGTAAAGAAACTAGGGAACATTGTGCTCTTCCTTGTAGCAATGCAACGAAGAAGAAAAAAAAGCTGAGCCTTCTGAACTAAAGCAAGACTTTTGGGAGAGAATAAACTAAACAAATACTTTAGCCAAAAATCCTGGATTCTGAAATGTCTGAAAAAGTGGTTTCAACATAAAAGAAGCAAGCCCTGGGCTAGGCATTGACTTCAACAAGAGACAAGTAAAGCATAGGCTGTGATTTCAGCAAGAGGCCTCCAAAAACATCTTCTCAGGGTTTTTGGCTGAACTTGGCTGACCCACCCCACCCTGAAAAAGCAGCTGTTAAATCTGGAGTCTGCTTTAAATAATTTGAGACAGAAAAATATGCATAAGATAAGGATGTTTCTCTAATACAAAAGGGATCTTTCAAATAAACAACATCCATCTGGAATTCCTGGGAGATATTACAAACTGTATTGTTTAATAAAAGGTAGTAATGCTTTGGACAACACACATTTTAAGGACTTTATATATCTAACCCCTTTAAACATTCTTATGCCAGCAAAATAACTCTTCCCTCTGCACTTACCTTCCTCTCCCAGCAAAGGCAGTTTGAAATCCAGTGAGACTTTGTTGTGTAGGAAATTCAAAAATAAAAGCCAAACTAGCATATTAAAAGTTTTTTTTAAGCACCTAAACACACTTTAGAAGTCCCAAGTAACCTGTGGAGGGGTCATAAAAAAGAGTGAAACTTACCTGGATGTCCCAATCTCACCTGGAAGTGTTCATGCTGGACAGGCCATTCTCACTGCAGTGACGAGATTTAAATGGCCCAAGGTTTCACACCCCAGCAATGCTGGCAATAAAGTGGCACAGGGGTCTATTGACAGCTTCAGCCATCAATACAAAGGTACAGGATTTTGACAGGACATAAACACGAAATTGCAATGTTGCATGATCTATGCACCCTTTCATGCATATGTGGCATTGTTATGATACTGCATTTAGCACGTCTCATAAAGTCCTAAGAAAGACATCTTAAGGAGTGTTGAGCTGATTACTCTTGCCCCAAAAGTTACCCTTCCTATCAAAGTAACCCCTTTCCAAAATGCAAAATTTGCCAGTTGCAGGCTGGTATGCTGGGAGGAAAAACCTGGACATATTCAGTATTTCAATAATTTAGTCAGCATTATTTATACACCTGTTGATGGTAATTAATGTAGCCACATTGTTTCAGAAATGGGTACAAAATTTGACTAAGGACTTTTTCGGACAAACAAAAAATAACGCTAGCAGCCTCGCCAGGTTGCGAGGCTGCAGTGCTAGAGGGCGTCCGTTTCGCATGACACCCCTTCTCAGCGGTACTGTTGCGGTACCGCTGGGACATTTGATCGTCATATCGTTGATCGTGAGTAAAATATGACGGTCAAATGCAAAATATGATGGTCAAATGTCCCAGCGGTACCGCAACAGTACCGCTGGGAAGGGGCGTCATGCGAAACGGACGCCCTGTAGCGCTGCAGCCTCGCAACCTGGCGAGGCTGCTAGCGTTATTTTTTGTTTGTCCGAAAAAGTCCTAAGGCTGCTGACAACTGCAGAAATAATGCCATTTGACACTGCTTTAACTGCCATGGCTACAATGCTATGGAATTCTGGGATTTGTAGTTTTGTGAGATATTTAGCCTTCTCTGTCAGTGCCACAATAAACTACAAATCCCAGAATTCCATAGGTTGGAGATAAGATAATTAAAGTGGTGTCAAACTGCATTATTTCTGCAGCCTAGGAGATGTTTCGCCAGCTAACTTATCTGTCCTTAGCCATACAGCTAAAGAGGTTCCATTAGAACATATATGTAGATACACACATGTTTTGGCAGGGATGTTGTACAAATGCAAACAGCTCACAACACTTGTCAGGAATGATATTATTAATAACTGGTTATATTATTGAATGTAATATAGGAAAGTAGGAAATGTAACAGTTATGTCAGTATTTGAATTATTGAAATACAACTTACATATTAAAAAGAACACATTTGTCAGGAATCATTTAAAAAGAATCAAAAGCTTTGTATAAGCCAGCTTCATACTGCCCTTATACAAATCGATGGTGCAACCACATCTGGAGTGCAGTTCTGGTCACCACATCTGAAAAAGAAAGAATGCTGTAGAGCTGGAAAGTGTTCAGAAACAAGCAACTGCAAGCAGTATGGACTTTATCAGATGTGTCAAAAATGGCGTTATAACAATGCCATGTGATTGCAAAAGGGCTTAATTATCAGACGACAATGTTCTCCCATTGTCTTCCAAGCATTCTGCTGCTGTTCCAAGGCCATTCTTTTTTATTGATGGGGAGAAGCCAGCAACTGATATCCCATTCCATTTCTGTTCCTGATTTGCCTGAGTGTAACAAAGTGTTCCATTTTGCTAGCAAGATTCCAGCATCAATGGGAGGTTTTGCCAGAACACTTCCCAGTGAGATCGGGACATCCAGGTAAGCTACCCTCTTTCGTGTACCCTCTCTGGGTTACTTGGGGCCTTTAAAGTTGGTTTAGGTGCTTTGTGCAACTTTAAATTTCTTTGTTTTGTTTTATTTTTAAATTTCCTGTGCTACAAAGTCTTTTGGGATTTCAAGTGAGGAAGTGAATGGGGTTCCATTCACTTCCTTTTTACTGACAGGGAGCCTTTGCTGGGAGAGGAAGGTAAGTGTGGAGGAGTGTTCTTTTGTTGGCATAGAAATGGTTTATTTTATGTGGCAAAAGAACATTTTAAAATGGGTCGTTGACAGTCTCCTATGTTTCATCAGGTGCTGATGGGATATACAAAAAGGAAGGTGCTGTTGCACTTACAACCTGGTGGTGGGCTTCCTGTAGGCAACTAGTTGGCCAACAATGTAAGTAGAGTACTGTAGTACAAGAGTCTTTATTAGTTATTCTTATTGGAATATGGTTATTCTTATAAGAAACTCATAGGAAGAAAGAACTCTGTGGATTAAGGGTTAAAAAAAACTTCTCCAACCAGTTTGAAAACTAATGGGAAACACTATACAGAACCAAGAGGTCTGCCCAAATCCAACTGGTTAGCAAATGTCAGGAATAACAATTTTGCTATTCATGGTCTCTTTAAAAGCAAAACAAAAACAGGAGCCTCCAGGTCCAAGCTCCTTTCAAAGGGATGACACAGCCTGTTCATTCACCAACTAATTTCACCCACTTAGCTTTTTCAAAATACTTGATACTTGTGTAAGCCCCTTTGCAAACCATATATAGAGACACCCTATGTTTGGGAGGCACCCTTACAAGCCTGACTTTTAGAAAAAGCTCTGATAGAAGTGTCAGAAATTGTGCAGACATCACAAGTAGTACTCCTCAAAACTACTTTGTGATGTGTACATTTTAGAGGGATTGGGATATAGGGCAAAAAGGGCAAAATATGATTTCTAAAAAGAGGTTTTAATAGTGCCATACTGTTTTACATGCATCCCTTTTGCAACAATTATTTTTTTCATTTTTTTTCTTTCTATAAACACTGATTAAAACTCTTAGTTGCTTCTCCCATATGTTCTAATTCAGTCTGTCCATTTATTAATCTGACTCACTGCCAAATAAATTTACATTATTAAAAAAATAACTGTAAGGAGCATTTCAATCAAACATGGCTTCTTGACATGAAATGAAACTAAGTACACTAATTATATTTTGCAGCACAGATTATTCAACCTATCATTTCTCAGAAATGCTATATATGACCATTGCTGTGAAATCACATACAATTCAGTGTACTACCAAATCCTTGCCCCTCTATTAATAAATTAGCAACCTTTCAGATGTTTCTGGATTAGAACAAATAAGCCACATTGTTTTGTGGGGTGGGGAGAACTCTGGCCGCAATGATATCTTCTGGTGGCTCCTGAGAAATGTAGGCTTTCCTTTTTACAGTAGCCCCAAATGATGGTGTCCCCAAAGCCACAGTTGTGACAATCTGAGATGAGTCAATTAAGTATCTAGAAAATGGCAACATTAATTTATTCAACTTCTTTCCAGATCTCAACCAACTGCTCTCTCTTTCAGTTTATAGTACAGTTGTCCCTTCATATTCACTGGGGGTTGATTCAAGGACCCCCCATGGATACCAACATCCATGAATAATCAAGTCCCATTATATGCAATGGCATAGTAAAATGCCCCCCCCCCCCGTATAAGATGGCAAAATCAAGGTTTGCTTTTTGGATTATTATTTTTTAAAGAATATTTTCAAGCTGTGAATACTTAAATCCATGGATACCAAATCCGTGGATATGGAGGGACAACTTTATTCTCAAAGACAAACAAATTTCTTCCCAAGCAAAATGTATTACTTGGGAAAGGTCTGTTGATTTACAATGAGAATTCTCTGTCAGTTATACTTGTGGTGGTAGCAATGATCATTTCAACTTTTTGTGTCTGATTCTCAGTGTTTATCCACAATAATCTGGTGTCTAAGAAATAAGAATCATGTACATAGGATGCCCACACATATGATTTTTTTGGGGGGGGTATTTTTCTTTACTTAGCAACCCCTGGATTAGTGATTAAAATATGTACCTTCATCCAATATTCTATTGACTTTTGTTTTGTGTTTAGAAATCAAGAGCCACTGACCTAAATTGTGGCAACCATTTTGATGTTTATCCATACATAATTTTAAATCACTTGGCAACTTCAGGTATCAGACATGAAGCTTTGCAATCACAACGTGTTAGAATGCCACTGAAGCAGGAAGATTGCTTTTGCTGTCTTTGAAATAGCTGCAGAAGATGGACAGCACCCCTGTGCTGAAAGTGAGAAAATTGAGGTGCATGTATAGTGTTTATCAGTCTGGCATCTCATGCTGCGGTTGACTTCAGTTGCATTTAACAGACAGTACTGACAAGCTTTATCAGGGAGACCCTTATGTGGCGGAATTGTTGCTTATAATAAGCTTTTGTAACTCTTAGATGTGATAGTATCTCACACATACTTTATGAAGTAACCTAATACACGACTCAGCTAATTTAAAGCACAGAAATACAGTTGTCCCTTCATATTTGCTAGGGTTTGGTTCCAAGACCCCCTATGGATACCAAAATCCATTAGTACTCAACTCCCATTATATGCAGTGGCATAGCAAAATGGTGTCCCTTATATAAGATGGCAAAATCAAGGTTTGCTTTTTGGAGTACAGTATTATTTTTTAAAGAATAATTTCAAGATGTGAATACTTAAATCCATGGATATCAAATCCATGGATAACAAATCAGTGGATATTGAGGGACAACAGTACACAGATATCTGGAAGAATACTTTTCCTTGTATCAGTATGCCTATGCTCTCAGATTAGTAAGAGAGCATGCTGCTATCCCACCACTAGCCAGGGCTGGTTGAAGGAATTTTGGGACCCCCTGAAATGCTTTATGAGGGGGGGGGGCATATGTTTATCTCAGGTCAATGTAACCTAACCTAATCACAGTACAGAATGTTCAGATTATTACATAATTTGCCACCAGTAATTTAGTTTTAAAAACTATAGTATAGGCATTAATGTAATATTTTTTGTTTATTAGCAATTAACATAATGGTGTAATTTCCTCAAAGAAAAGAAAGAGCTGAGTCCAATTTAGTATATTTAATGCATTGTGCCTTTTCTTACTTTTAAAATCTTATGTTGTAAATTTTGAAATACAAAGTATAGCCTGAATTATTCTTTTAAAATTATTTTAAGCAGTTTACATAAAATTTGTATCAAATAATTTAAAATTACAACATTTATAAAATGGACTTTGCATTTATTTTCTAGCTTCTTTGAATTTTTTTTAAAAAATTAATCACTTAAATCTTTTCTTGCTTTTTGAGCAGCAAACACCTTCACTAACTTCTCAATTTCTAAGGAACATGCTATCTGCATTTCCACAGCTATTACAGAAAGGCCTCTTAGTTGTCCTCACTCATAGAAGAGTAACTTTTGTATTAACTTCAGCTTAGAAAAGTTCCATTCTGCAGAGGGCACTGACATTGGCATGCACAAAAATAATTGTCAGTGCAACTGACACATTTGGGAAAATGTTTTCTAAATGCTTTTCATAGATATACTGAAGTACTGTTAGACAACTATTAGGCAACTGGTAACATGAGGGATATCATTTCTAATTCATTAGCAATCCCAGGATTCCATAGGAAAGAACCATGGCAGTCAAAGTAGTAGCAAACTGAGATTATTATGCAGTATGGATACACCCAAGGAAGAAGAAAAAAATGGCAATATGTCATTTACTATACATTCCCACACACACACACACACACACACACACACACACACACACACATTTTAAGATCCATACTCCCTAGATTCTTCTTTGGTAATAAAGATGACTGTCTGGAAAACAGAGAGCTCTATGCATCCTCATTGTTGGCACTATCTGACCATGTGGCAGGCAAAGCTCTACACAGAAGACTTTTGGAACAAAACAGTTTACCAGTGAATCCACCAAAGGCCAAAAAAATAAATAAATAATCTGTGGAGTTTATCAGACAGGAATGAAAAAAGTGTTCCTGTCCCACAATCTCCACTCCCACCCCTGTCCTGTCCCCTCCCCATCACCCTCCCTATCACACTTACCTTCTCTCCTGTCAACAGGCAGCCCAGGAGTGAATGGAGCTCTAATGGAGCTCTGTTCTCTTCCTGGAGTGAAACCCCATGGATTCTTGCAAGAAGATGTGAGTGCAGGAAATTCAAAAATCAAAATCAAAATACATAATAAAAAGTGACAGCAAGCTCATACACACACTTTAAAACTTCCAAGTAAACCAGGGAAGTTTTTTAAAAGTGTGTCACTTACCTGGATGTCCCGATCTCACCCAGAAGTGTTCTTGCAGGGACCTCCCATTGATTCTTGGATCTCCCCAGCATAATGGGCACCTTGTTGCATGCAGGAACATCCATGACAGGAATGGAATGGGTGATCTATTGATGGCTTCTCCCATCAATTAAAAGCAGTGCTGGTGGAACAGCAGCAAAATGGGTGCATTACGAGGGGGGAACAACATTGTCTGAAAAGGGAACACTTTTGCGATCTCTTGGTGTTTGTGTAACACCACATTTAACGTGTCTGATAATCTCCTGTATCTCAAAATAGTGCTTAATTATTATCCAAAACAGAAGTATCTTATGTAGTGAGTATCCATGTAAGAAGTATCTTATGTAGTGAGCACAACATATTGGTCCTACTATTATACAATTTTAAAAAATGAAGGATCACCAATGCTATTGTGCTCCCTCATCCCTAGTGAAAAAGACATTTACCCAGAAGGGAAGAATTCTGAGCCCCAATAATTTGTTTTGAGCATTGAATGAAACTCACTACCTTAAAAAATACAAAAATCCACTCTTGGTCAGGCAGGTGAGAATATTTTTGTGGTTTCTACTGGTTTTCTGGTTAAACACTAGAGGCCTATTCACACTGCATTATAGCACTTTGATTCCACTTTAACTGCAATTGCAACATCCTAGGGAATCCTAGAGTTTGTAGTTTGGGAAGGGCACTGGAGGTGCTCACTGTCTGAGAATTCCATGATGCCCCTCCTCAAACTGCCAACCCCAGAGGGCTGAACCACGGTAGTTAAATTAGAATCAAAGTGCTATAATTATGTAGTGTGAATGGGCTCTAGGGAGATTATCAGACTGGAACAAAAAAAGCATTCCCGTCCCACAATCTCCTTTCCTGCCACTCTCCCACCCCTGTCCAGCACAAGAACGAAAACTTTCAAACTTAGCTGAATCATTCTTGTGCTGGGAAGCCCAGGAAGTGAAAGGAGCTCTGTAATCCCAGCTGCTCTCGCGAAAAGAGGAGAGCCGGGATTTAAAGGGACAGGCTGGCAATCGGGGGGGGGGGGAGGTGGAGGGCTGGTGATCGGGGGGTTATGGGCTGGCGATCGGGGGCTGATGGGCTGGCGATCGGGGTGCGGGGAGGGGTGATCTGGATGTCAGCAGCAGGGGCCTGTCATAAGGGAGGCATCCGGAAGTGTTTTGACACTCCGGACCTCCCACTAACGCTGGCATCCTGCCAGCATAATGGGCACCTTTTCACATTCCCCTCATTCCATTACAGAAACAGAATGAGGGATCTATTGATGGCTTAAGCTGTGAATAAAAAAAAATGGGGGCAGCACTGGAGCAGAATGAGAACAGAACGGGCAGGGGGAACGTCATGTGAAAAGGAGAGCCTTTTCTGATACTCTGGAGTCCCTGTTCCGCTTTATTTGGCACATCTGATAATCTCCTAGGAGTCAAAAATCCTTGCTAATTTACTGCCAACCACCCAACTAACTACCAGGAGATCCGTTATCTTGAACAACTTTGTGGTCACCCCACCTTCATCAAGCCACATGCTTCTCCTGACTATGTGTATGTTTAAAGCAGTGGTTCTTAACCAAGGGTCTAGGGGTCCCCAAGGGTCTGCAATGTCCTCACAGGGGTTCATGAAGGTTTGAAGGCTGCTCAGCCCATGTGACAGGATCCAAGGCAAAGGTTCCCGGCTGGCTGGCTTGGCCTGAGCATTGCCATTCAATCTGCTCCAGCCACACATTTTTAGGAAGAAACAAGAGAAAAGTCTTCCCTCCCCCTCCAATCCCTCTGGGGGAAGGTTTAATGGATAGTGTATTATTATTATTATTATTATTATTATTATTATTATTATTATGCATGATTGTTGTTAGTTATTATGTGACTAAGGAGAGGCAGATGAGAATTTCTGCATGCAAACTAGACTGAATGATTGGGTTTAAAGAACCTTCAAAAGGTTCTGTCACAGTTTCTAAGCACCCAGCCACCCGTTCCTGCATGTGGACCATCTCCACATTTCTTTCCCCTCAAGCCTTTTCCCTCACACTCTGCCTTATCACTAAGCAGATGTTTAAACTCCAACACAGGATCAGCTGGCTTAGTGAGGGAGGTTGGAGGTGGGGCTAATGGGCTCAGAGTGGTTTTTTTTTCTCAGATGTTGTGCTCTGTCCAAGTTGCCTGGGTCCAGGAGGGACTGGGACCCCCCTTGAGCCCCTCTTCTCCCTTGGCTGGCGGGCAAGAGGGAGGGCAGGTGAGGTGCCTTTCTTAATGGCTAGGAGAGCCAGAAGGCATCGTGAGGAAAAGGGAGGTCAGGAGAGCACCTTCAGGACTAGGCAGAGTGGTGATCCACAGCAAGGGGAAATCCATGCACGTCCTTCCTTCTTCCTCCTCTTCCTCTTCCTCTTCCTCCTCCTCCTCCTTCTGCTTCTCCTCCTCCACACAGAGACCTCATTTCACTCGGAGGGAGCTGGCTCCTAGGGTTGCAAAATGAGATCCCATTGGGAAGAAAGGCATGGCCAGCTCCTTCTGCCTCCCTTCTCACCTGTCCCATCACGAAAGGGATCCCCCCACCCTCCTAGCCCGAGCTGCCCGCTTGTCCCCCGCCTGTCCCCTGCCCCAACTGTCTCTCCTGGGAACTATGGGTTGGCACTCTACGGCTTGGGACAGGAGAAGTGGGAGGAGGGAGTCATGACAAGGGGGCTCTACACGACAGGTCCCACACACAACAGCCCCCCCCCGCGCAGTTGCGAGTGCTGCAGGTGCCTTAAACCAGCTCTGCCAATAGCTATGAGATATACATTGGGTGATTCTATGAAACAGCCCTTTCACACTACACAGTTATAACACTATGTTTCCAGTGTAACTCTCATGGTTCCATCCTATGGAAACAGTAGCTTAGGGAGGGATATGTAGAATTCTCAGGCTGAGAGCAGTAGTTCCTCACTGAACTACAAACCCCAGGATTCCATAAAGTGCAGCTGTGGTAATTATAGTGGAATCATGGTGCTACAATTGTTTTGGGCACAGAGACATTTCAGTGGTGCTCCAATTTGGAATGCCTTTCCTTTAGGGATGGCCCTACTACCAACTCTTTTGCCATTTGGTGCCTAAGTCTCATCCATTTCCATAGGCATTTATGGCCAGTTAGTTGCTGTTGTCATTGCATATGACGATCTGCTGTTGATTATTTGTTCCCTGCTGATTCTTGATTGGCTTTTACATTTTTGTTTGTTGTATTTGATAGTTCACATCACTGTTACCCCTAGGGATTTTATGAAGGGAGAATATAATAGAATAAAAAAAAAATTGATTGTCTATAAGCAGCTTTGCCAAAAAAGAGACTATTAGCTATTGGAGATCCCTGCTATAGATACTTCCAAGGTGGTGGCTTCAGCACCTCCTGCATCCACCCCTATCTACCAGTAGCAAAGATAAGTGAAGAACCCACCCCTCAGTTGACACAAGCAACTGCTTATATGTTGGCCTAGGATATCACCTCACCAGACACGTCCAAAGGAAACTCAGGTTTTCCTTAGGATGAACTGTTTTAAATAGCTTTAACTCTGCATTTATTATGAGTAATTTTATGATTTATTTATCTGAAGAGAAATCTAAGAACAATTATCACAGAACTGCTGCTGTTTTCATTATTTTTTTATTAACCATCTCTACCATTTGTCATAATAATTTATGATTTGTGTTAATTACAACTTAATTGTTCTTTTAATAACTTTTTTGACTACAAATACAACATATGTTTTCTGTAGACACATTACTTTAAAGGTATGTGTATGCTATGTGCATGTGTGCATGTGTGTGTGTGTGTATAAAATTTTAATACGTTTATAATTACTGCTGAAAGGAATAGCTTTCTGCAAACTGCTGCTACATTCTGTACTTAACTTGAGAATAACTTGTGAATACTTATAAAAGAAAATTCCAATTTATATGTTTTCCATTTTCTCACTAGTTTTCCCAATAGTTCAACTGAATGTAAATATGATGAAAAAACATAGATGATTCACACAAGTATCACGCTTCTGGATCCAATGATACATATCACTGGATAAGCACTTAGGGTGGAAAAAGGAAATGCATAGATCTGGGATGGGGGACACCTGGCTGAACAAGACTATGTGCGAAAGAGATCTAGGAGTCCTAGTAGACCACAAGTTGAACATGAGTCAACAGTGTGATGCGGCAGCTAAAAAGGCCAATGCGATTTTGGGCTGCATCAATAGAAGTATAGTGTCTGGATCAAGGGAAATAATAGTGCCACTCTATTCTGCCTTAGTCAGGCCTCATCTAGAATACTGTGTCCAGTTCTGGGCACCACAATTCAAAAAGGATATTGACATATTGACAAATGTCCAGAGGAGGGCAACTAAAATGGTGAAAGGTCTGCAAACCATGCCTTATGAGGAAAGACCTAGGGAGCTGGATATGTTTAGCTTGGAAAAAAGCAATATGATAGCCCTATTTAAGTATTTGAAGGAGTGTCACATTGAGGATAGAGCAAGCTTGTTTTCTGCTGCTCTAGAGACTAGAACATTGAACAATGGATTCAAGCTCCATGAACAGAGATTCCGCCTCAACATTAGGAGGAACTTTTTGACAGTCAGAGCTGTTTGGCAGTGGAACACACTCCCTCAGAGCATGGAGGGGTCTCCTTCCTTGGACGTCTTTAAACAAAGGCTAGATGCCACTTGTCAGGGATGCTTTGATCGTGATTTCCTGCGTGGCAGGGGGTTGGACTGGATGGCCCTTGTGATCTCTTCCAACTCTACAATTTTATGATTCTATGATTCTATATGCCAAAGGTTCAACCACCACCACCCACACACACCTGAAAACATCCAAAATAGTAATGAGGATACTCCAGTTTTTTACTCTTCCAAAGCTCCCAATTGCAATGGTACTTCATCATGGCCACCATTTTAGATGATCAGAAATGACATCACACCTACTCACCTATTGGAACTTTTTGAGGGAGGAAGTCTTTCTGTTTGGAGTGGGGTAAAACTGCATGTTAAAGCCTCCTGAAGATGTTTTTAGTGTTAGTTCAGCCATTATTGAGGGATGTGGGATCTACGGAGATTGGTGGGGGCTCCAAGGTCTGCATTGGACCCTCACTGGACTCTGCCAAAGGCCACTTGGGGAATGGCACACATTTGAAATGTGTGCTGGAGAAGAATTCTACAGATATGATGGATTGCTTAAAAGACAAATCAATGGGTCCAAGAGCAAATCAAGCCTGAACTCTCCCTAGAAGTCAAGACGACTAAGCTGAGACTGTACCATGAAAAGTCATGACTCATCAGAAAAGACAATAATGCTTGGGAAGGTGGGAGAAAGTAGGAAAAGGTGAAGCTTCCATTACAGTTGGATTGATTTGATCAAGAGAGCCAGGGCCCTGAGTCTACAAGACTTGTTTAAACAGGCTGTTAATAAGTGAATGTGCCCAGGGAGGCTTCTTAGTGGTGTGTGTGTTTTTATTTATTTCTTAACCTTTCTGTGTTTTAAAAAATATTTTATACTGTTTTAATTCTGAGGATCTGAGTTGTTTTTGAAATTGTATTGGTATGTTTTAATGCATTTTCATCTGTGATCTGCTTTGGGTCCCACCTCTCAGGAGAAAGGCGACATAGAAATGAAATGAAATGAAATGAAATGAATAAATAAATAACACCTGAGCAGAGTTTTGGATGATAGGGTGACTTGGAGGTCTCTCATTCATTGGATCAGCCTAATTTGATGTCAACTTAATGCCAGTTAGCAACAAGAATGCAACCCAAGACTCATGCAGTGCATAGCACTATGGGGGAGGGACTGTCTTGGTTTTTGTTTTTTAATTATTATCCTTTTTATTGAATTGCATAACATAACATATTCATATATTTTCTTAGTTTACATGTTTTACATTATATGCAATTTATATTACAATACTAACATAAAACATATATAATTATTATGATTCTTAGAATTTACTATAAATTCAAAATTAGAGAGCAAAAAAGGAAAAAAAAGTTTTTTCAGCATTTTAAAGTAAAATTCCAATCTTACCATGTGTTTACAATTTCTTATTATTTCTAATACATAAAGTTTCCACTTTTCCCCAATTTTGCAAGGTTTATTCAGCAATTGTATTCTTTTATAAGATTGCCCTTAAGACTTTAATTTTATTCTGTTCCTTCTAAACTTCCTAATTCTATAAAATCAGCTTGATCCTAGTTACTTTGTCAATACATAATTTGATTATCTTAAAGTGATCAAATTTTATCCAAATTTTTCCATTTTTTCCCCTAGTAGATCTTCAGTGGAGACCATTCTTTCTCAACAGTATCGACAGTTTTATCTTTTAGTAGCAAAGTTAGTTTATCCATGTCCATCATATCTCTAAGTTTAATTACCCATTCTTCAACAGTGGGGATTTCTCTTTTCTTCCACTTAGCCACTTAAAGTAATCGTCCCGCTGATACCATATATAAAACTATTCTCCATGATCGATTATTTAATTTCCCTCTTATCTCATCTACCATATTTAGTAAGTATAGTTCTGGTGTCATTGCACATTTTATATCTAAAATTTCACAAACCGTAATATGTATCTTTTTCCAAAAATTTCTTGCCTTAGAACAGCTCCACCAAATATGGTATAAGGTACCTTTAGTGTTATCACATTTCCAACAGTTCTTATTACCAATATTATACATCTTATTTAGTTTAACAGGTGTTAGGTGCCATCTATAAAAGATTTTTAAGTAGTTTTCCTTTAAATTTTGCGATAGTGTAAATTTTTGTGTCGCTTTCCAAACTTTCTCCCATTTTTCTAATTCAATTACCCGACCTATATCTTGTGCCCATTTAACCATTTCCTCTTTGATAATCTCATCTTCCATTTCCCTCTGTAAAAGGACATCATAAAATTTCAAGATGTTATGTTTTTTCCACCAAAAAAATATCTTATCTAATTCATTTTTTTTCTAATTCAAAATTTTCAAGTCAGTAATCCATTTTAAATCTTTCGTAAAGTTGCTTATAGAGAAACCAATTCATATTAAATCCTTTTTCTTCCAGTTGTTCTCTAGTATTTATTTGTATGTTATCTTCTATATCTTTACCTATTAAGTCTTGATATTTTATCCAATTTTTGTTTCTTGACTTCGTTCTACCAAAAAAGGCTTCTTCAGGAGATACCCATAAAGGGATTTTTCTATAATAATTTTTCTTCATATTAGACCATATTTTGAGAAGAGCCTTTCTTATCACATGATTTTCAAAGTCTTTATTCTCCCTTTTTTCCCCGTACCACAGGTATGCGTGCCATCCAAAACGAAGGTTGAATCCCTCCAAAACCAACAACCTATTATTGGTTAGAGAGGTCCAGTCCTCTGTCCAGGATAGCACGCACGCCTGAAAGTACAGTCTTGGGAGGGGCTGTCTTTGATGGCCTCCATGGTGGAGAGGCTAGGGATTATTGCATCAGGCACAAGGCACCATTACACTATGTGTGAAGGGGACAGAGTCAGTGGATCTATCAGTCCTGACTGCCACTCTCACCCCCTCAAAGGGCTTTCCTATGACTTGCTTCCTGTTCCATCTATCCCACACCTTCTGGTGTGTCCTTCCATCATCCTTTTGTTCTGGTTAATCATAGCTTTGTTGTTTGGTCTTGACTAGTTCTACCCTCTCTTTTTTTTCCCCTGTTGGTCTAAAGTACGCAATCTTTACCAAATTTCTTTATTTTTACATACTAGAAGGCTGCATCAGGGCAATGTCAGATGTGGAATTTTACTGAGAGTTACCTTCAGAATTCCAAATTGACTGAAAGGATTGCAAAAGGAGATTGTTTAAGATAAGTTGTTCAATGGCAAATCCTGTTTCCAAAAGCATCAGTAAACTACAAAGTTGAGGGAAGGAGTTAAGAGCTGCCATCCGGATAGCTTTAGACAAATTCTGAAAAGCTAGTAGAATGCCAGCACATGCACCCCTCAACCTCTTCTACTTTCATAATTGCTAAATAATAATTTCTTTTTAACAACAGGTAAAGATTTATTCCTTTAGCAAATATCTAGTCTGAAAATAATTATTTGGACCCTCAATATATGGCCATAGGTGATTAAATAGAATTACAGTCTGATTACTTTTCAGTGCAACATTCCCTCCCCTCTTGTTATTTACATGAATTTTAGTTCAATTGGGTGTTTTTGCACTGACATATTTCTCATTTGATACTTTTAGGTTGCAATCTTATACCCACTTTCCAAGGAATATATTTCCCTGAACTTATTGAACCTGACATCTGAGCATCTGTGCCCATCATTCATGCTCAGTATGCTCCCCTTAATGGTATTTGGCTATGTGGCTCCATGAAGTCAGATAAAGCAAGTAGAGTGCATGTACCAGCTGGTAAATGTTGTGGAAAGATAAAGGCAAAATTGAAAGAGGATTAAGATAGGAGGGCACTATCCATTATAGCTCAAGTGTCTAAATACCTCTAGTTCTCATTCTATGGGAGAACAAGTATGAGAGAAAAAAATCCCCATTGCTGACGCAACAGGCTGATGCCACTTTGTCCTCACTTTAAACTGAGCTGGGAAGAAAGACAGACCATGGCATACTGACATCATAAAATACTGACACCAGCTAATTGACTTAGCAATCATTAAATATCTAGAGTGAATATTAGTTAAATAGTGTGTGTGTGTGTGTGTGTGTGTGTAGTTATCTGCTGTTGACCCCTCAAAATTGCCAGGAAAGGTATGTTTGTAACTTCTGTGTATCTTCATTAACTGCATTCATAGAGCCATTTCAGCTTAGAAAGAATTGAAAAGAAGCCTTGAAAACTTAAAAGAAAGACGTTGTCTTGCCAACAGAAAGAAAAATGATGGACTTTCTTTACCCTTCATTGATATTTCTCTGTTTGTGATTTTTCAAACCATTATTTTCCTTGTGTTCCTTGACAATAAAGAGATAACTGATAGTTTGCCCAGTTGGAAGAGAGAAAGTTTCAGCAAGTGATAGCCGCTTGCAAAGTGGAAACTGTAAGCTTCCATGTGTCTTGGTACACTGAAGTTAAAGGGTCAGTTTCCAAAAGGCACATTGAAGAAAAGGGTTGGGGTAGGAGGCATATAAACACAGACATGAATATACAAGCTACCGTTTTCCTGCATAACTAAGGCAGGGCACCACTGAGTTCAAGTTCACTACTAGATGAGTCGTTTATTTATAAATGAACAGTTATTATGAATGTATCAGAGTTATCCGGCACTTTCATCCAAAACTATGGTAACCGTGAAGTAAGGTTCAGTACAGTTGGATCAACTGTGCTGCTAGAAGCAGTTGCTTCAGAAAGATCTGTAAAAATTTCTATTCTTACCATTAAATATACCAATGGGCCTCTTAAAGTTAACCTGGAGAGAGCTTTCTTTTCAAGCACATGGACTTTTCGGAATGTCGAGTGGGATATTTTTGAACAGAGTACTTTTGTAAAAGCTTGGTTAGTCTCTGGGAGGCAAAGATGGGAATAATATGTTGTTATAGTCTTAGACTCATGGGCTTTAGATTAGGAATAGGCAATGTGGGTTGGGGGGAGGGACTGGAAAACTTAGGGAGATTTTCAGACACGTAAAAATCGTCCCTTGCCGCGCGAGCAGCCTCCCGAAACTGCTGCGCGGCAAGGGTCTTTTTCGGACCGCGCTGTGCCTGTTGCGAAGCCGTCCGTGTCACTTCCGTGAAGCTTGGGACGGCTCCGCGTCATATTTCAAGCACGGAGGCTGCCCGTGATTGAAATATGACGCGGAGCCGTCCCAAGCTTCACGGAAGTGACACGGACGGCTTCGCAACAGGCACAGCGCGGTCCGAAAAAGACCCTTGCCGCGCAGCAGTTTCGGGAGGCTGCTCGCGCGGCAAGGGACGATTTTTACGTGTCTGAAAACGTAAAAATCGTCCCTTGCCGCGCGAGCAGCCTCCCGAAACTGCTGCGCGGCAAGGGTCTTTTTCGGACCGCGCTGTGCCTGTTGCGAAGCCGTCCGTGTCACTTCCGTGAAGCTTGGGACGGCTCCGCGTCATATTTCAATCACGGGCAGCCTCCGTGCTTGAAATATGACGCGGAGCCGTCCCAAGCTTCACGGAAGTGACACGGACGGCTTCGCAACAGGCACAGCGCGGTCCGAAAAAGACCCTTGCCGCGCAGCAGTTTCGGGAGGCTGCTCGCGCGGCAAGGGACGATTTTTACGTGTCTGAAAATCTCCTTAGACCAAATTGTCCAATAGTGCTTCCAAGCCTGGGAGGGAGTATAGGCCATTTTATCATGTTTTCAGGAATTCTACTCCCACCTTGTGGCCTGTGATTTGTTTAGGCCTGTCTAGGTCTTTTTCCATACTGTGCTGTTCTTTTTTCCTACTGGGGGAAAAAAAACACATTTTTTTTCTGATTACTTCTTCATTTGGAAAAAAAATGCCTTAAAAAGGTGAGAGAGGACAGAGACAAGTCTGAAAATGTGGTGAAAAACATAGTAGCTACCCATAGATGAAGTTTGCTCCCCATGGGTTGGGCTTGGGTGGCTATTGGCTATTCGTGGCCAAAACAAATGTTCAGGGACCACCCAAAATTATTGGGAGTGGAAGTTCAGAGGAATGATGCTTTAGATCCACTGGAGGCCTGTGAGGCTCTCCAAGTCCTTGCAGTTCCCTACATTTTGGTTTCAAGGCATTTTACTGCTCGAGATGAAGATGGAGATGTTGCTCCTTCCCATTCCATATACAAAAGCCAAGCAGATGGAAATTCAATCTTTTTTCAGTACTGGTGATGGGGCAACATTTCCACTACACCTGTAGCCCATTTGACTCTCAGCAATCTCCCAGTACCCTGTTTCTGCGTCAAAGCAATTGCCTCCCTAAGTTGAATGGTACAGCTAACCCAGCATGATGTGCAGTAGGTATTGTCTATTTTCAGATTTAACAAGTGGTAAAAGTCTATTTCAGATGTTCAAAAGTGCTAACATGATGTGAATGCACTTGGGGTGGGAGTGCCATCACAGCAGTAAACTATACTCTGATCTATGCAAGAACTGGAACTTGTGTTGGGAACTCCAGGCAGTAGTGGGTGATGGCTTCCATGTCAGTGGAACAGTGAATCCACTCTGGATTTTAGTATACATTTTAAAGGAGGTATCCATTGTGCTGAACTGGTTCTGAGTGCTCATCTACATGAGCCAGGATATGCCGGCTCTCCACCAGGATAGCCTGGCTGTGGACCTGGCCCATTGTGCCTCGACAAAAAAGGCCGAAGACCAAACAGGAACACCATCTCATCACTGCTGCAGCCACAACCACCATTTTCTCTGCTGAATCAGAGGCAGGAAGGGGGCCTGTAACATGTAACTGAAGGCCCCCTGCATGTGATCATCTTGATCACATGCTGAGGAACCCCTGCCTGGCTTCCAGGAGAGCCAGGGGGGTGGCAGTGAGGGGTGGCATGCCAGAGAGGCTCCTGAAGACACACAGGATCTGATCTGGGTTTTGCTGTGGTAATGGATTAAATTACATATTATTCTATAATGGTTTATCAGGCCCTATGCCAGCTTTCCCCATCTGAGCCCTGTTTCTGCCCTGGGGTCATAAGGACTGCCCGGGGGTAGAACGGGGCAAATGCCCTGTGTCATATGGATCGCAAAATCCACATATATAAAATCCACATATGGTCTTGCAAAATTCACATATATACTGACATCCTAACTATATAACAAAAAAACCCTGCCAGCAATCCATTTATTAGCATTTCCCCATTGCATAGTTTTATACTGTTAATTAAAGTAAGATATTCAGAAAGTTACTCTCTAGACTATAAGAGTTCTTCAGCCAATGTGAACACTGGGAGATGCAGTCCAGAAAAGTAGTGTTTCTGAGCTCTGAACAGTATTGTAATGGGTTAATGTTTAAAATAATAACAAAAATTATAATCAATGTTTATCAGTTTTTTTTCAGTTGAGGCAATAGGGAGACTCTGAAGTAGATTGGTAACTGCATAAAGAGGCAATATATGGCCTTGTGTTAACACCCAAAGATAGAAGATAAGCTTTGGGTGTTTACCTGCATTCGAAAGATTATGATCTTAGTAATTTAAAGGCTATTCAGCTTTATCAGACCAGTTCTTTAGCAGAAATACTACCAGTTCCTATAGAGCACTTAATAGCACATGAGGGCGGGACAACTCACACATTGTGTGTGACAAAACTGGCAGTGTAATCTGCACTTTTTCTTCTGGGAAAGATGTCAGGGGAAGATAGGACACTCAGTCCCCGGCAGAAGCTAAAAAACTATCTCAGCAGACTTAGTAGCAATCCATTCCCAAGAATACTCTCACACAGAGTATTTGATGTCCAAATAAGTAGGAGGCACTTTTATCTTCAAAATCAAACAGTTGCAATATGTACAAATATTTACAATTGAAGGACAAACTGTTTTGCCAGGCATCAGCATTCACAAGAAGAAGAGAGTGAGCTTTGGCCTATATATATATCCAGGACATTGACCTCTAGTGGCCTGGCTAGGCATGGCTTGGTAGTTCATGCAGTCAGCCATTGTCTGGGAAAGCAGCCAACTGGATGAATGATAACATGGAGACACACAAGAAGCAAGGCTTTGCAACAATGTGGAAATAACGCAGAAGCACAATACCAGTCCAATAGCAGAAATCAAGCCAAAGGTCCAAGAGTTCAGAGAGCACGTCAGTGAGTCCAGTCCAGGGTCAAGAGTTCCAGCAAGCAGGTCAGTGAGTCCAGTCAAAGATCAAGAGTTCCAGGTAAATCCAATGTCTAGGAGGCAAGGTTTCAGGCGACAAGATAGTCAGAGTCAGATACTTTCACCAGGGAATGCAGGTAGCCTCTGACGAAGAAGCTCGGCATCTCACAGCTGTTTATGTTGGCCGAGCTCCTAATCACAGCTGTTTGATGATTGCTGAGCATTTCTCACTTAATCTCCGGGATTGCCAGAGACATGCCCGTTCTGATCTTCTCTGACTGAAGGTAGGTACCTTCTCTTCTATGTCTCCCAGGCCTGGACCCTGTGCTGGGGAGGTTGCTGAGACATGGGCTCTGCTGTAGTGGACATAACAGGGCTAGGTTCTGGCTCAGACAGCTCTGCTGGAGCTGGCTGAGCCCCCTCATCTCCTGAGTCTCTGAGTCCTCAGCCTGGCTGGCCATGACATCCATTATGACTCAGCATGATTCTGTAGTTGCTCAGCCATTTTATAATGGAGTTCAGTCTCTAACTCCTGACAATCCCCTCCAGAATGGTCAAACTACTGCGCAGGACACATGTTATCATCACAACATAACATCATTAACATACATTGTTGGACATCAATCGTCTGTCGGTTGACCTTCCCTTTTGACAGCTTTCACTTTACATACTAGAGACAAGGCCCAGCTTCTTTGCCAGTTCCTCATGGCTTCCTGCTGGAAGGGCTTTTGTGAGCAGGTCTGCAACATTGTCCTCAGATGGACAGTACCTCAGACAAAAGACACCTTCTTGTATTAACTGCCGCACATTTTGGTAGCGTAGTGCAATGTACTTTGTCCTGCATTTCAGATTTTCTGCTTCTGCCATAGCTATGCAGGCTTGGGAGTCCTTGAGCACCTCAACAGGCATTTGGCACGGATCCCCAAGATATGCAAGCATCTGCCTTACCCATTGTACCTCACTTGCCATCCCAGACAAGGCTGCAAATTCAGCTTCAATGGTACTAATGGCCACACAGTTCTGCTTTCTTGATCTCCACACTATGGGGCTCTCTGCATATCTGACCACCAACCCATTCACTGACTTCCTGTCTGAAGTCTCAGCTGCAAAAGAGCTGTCCACATAGCACTCAGGGGTCACATGACTTCATGTCAGCTTCAAGAACATGTCCCTGGTCCCCTTGAGAAATCTAACTACCCTCTTCAAGGCTTCCCAATCCACCCTCCTTAGCTTGGAGACTCTTCTGCTGAGCACCCCAACTGCAAAACTGATGTCAGGCCTTGTGTTGTTTGCAATAAATACCAGACTGCCTACCACTGAGTGGTACCAATTTGGCCTTTCAAACTCCGATTCTGCATCTAAGTTCACAAAATCTGTGGTCATTGGTGTCCTGACCACTTTTGCCTCACTAAACCCACACTTGGCCACAAGACTGTCAATTTTCTTCTTCTGACTTAGGAAAAATTCTCCAAGACCAGTCCTTTCTACCTCTACTCCTAGATAACATCTCAGGTTGCCTAAGTCCTTTAACTTGAACCAGCTTTCTAACCCTGCCTTCACTTTCTTGACATCACTGGCATTCTTTGCTGCCACACAAAGCTCATCCACATAGATAACTAGCATGACAGCACTATCACCTGCCCACTTGGTGTATACACAGGCGTCTACGACACTCCTTGTGTAACCTAGTGACACCAAAACTTGGTGTATGAACTTGTTCCACCAATGTGCACTTTGTTTCAAGCCACAAAGTGCTTTGTGTAACAGATTCACCTTGCTCTCACCTGCACTGTCATACCCTGGGGCCTGTTCCATGAACACTGTCTCTTCAAGATCAGCATTCAGGTATGCTGTTTCAAAGTCAAAGTGTTGCACAACCATCTGCCTCTTGGCTGCTACAGCTAACACTAACCTAAGACTTTCTGGCATTGCTGTGGGTGAAAAAGTTTTGTCAAAATTGGTGTAGCGCTCCTGCAAAAAACCTTTTGCAACTAAGTATTTGGACAGAGGAATAGAGTGAGGAGATTGTGGGTTATTCTAAAATGATCAGAGGAGCAGAGATTCATATGGAAGCTACAACCTGGCTATACAGACTGATGTGGAGATGAGAGGAAAAAGATTTGTGTCTGTGGTAAACAGACTGACATGGAGTCAGGAAGAAGAGGGTCTATGCATGCTTTGGTGGAGTTTTAGGGTGATATTTTTATTCAGTAATTCGCCTGAAGGGATGAGATTTAGAGTAGAATACAATGTCTCTCAGAGTTTCCCAGTACTAGACAAAGGGTTTTCTGGAAGAGTTAACAATTGCTAATGGGTGATACATTTGAAACTGAGCAGGAACAGGCAACTTCTACTGTGAAGAACAGTAGCAAGGGGAAAAAAACATTTTGTAACCATTTTTTAGTGGATTAGTGGATGATTTAGAATAATAGAATCATAGAGTTGGAAGAGATCTCAAGGACAATCCAGTCCAACCCTCTGCCATGCAGGAATACACAATCAAAGCATTCCTGACAGATGGCCATCCAGCTTTTGTTTAAAAACCTCCAAAGAAGGAGACTCCACCACACTACGAGACAATGCATTCCATTTCCGAACAGCTCTTACTGTCAGGAAGTTCTTCCTAATGTTTAGGTGGAATCTCTTTTCCTCTAGTTTGAACCCATTGCTCCATGTCCCAGTTTCTGGAGCAGCAGAAAACAAGCCTGCTCCATCCTCAGTATTACATCCCTTCAGATATTTAAACATGGCTATCATGTCACCTCTCAACCTTCTCTTCTCCAGACTAAACATGCCCAGCTCCCTAAACTGCTCCTCATAGTGCATGGCCTCCAGACCTCCCACCATCCTGGTCTCCCTCCTCTGGATACGTTCCAGCTTCTCAGTATCCTTCCTGAATTGTGGTGCCCAGAACTGGACACAGTATTCCAGGTGAGGTCTGACTAAAACAGAATACAGTGGCACGATTACTTCCCTTGATCTAGAATCTATATTCCTATTAATGCAGTCTAGAACCACATTGGCTTTTTTAGCTGCTGCATCACACTACTGACTCATGTTCAGTTTGTGGTCCACTAAGACTCCTAGATCATTTTTGCATGTACTGCCATCAAGCCATGTGTCACCCGACCTATATCTGTACATTTAATTTTTACTGCCTAAGTGAAGTATCCTACATTTCTCCCTGTTGAAATTAATTTTGTTAATATTGGTCCAGCTTTCTAATCTGTTCAGGTCATTTTGGATTCTGATCCTGTCCTCTGGATTATTAGCTACCCCACGTAATTTGGTGTCATCTGCAAACTTGATAAGCATACCCTCTATTCCCTAATCCAAATCATTGATAAAGATGTCGAATAGCACTGGCCCAGGACACAACCCTGTGGCACCCCACTAGTCACTTCTCTCCAGGATGAAGAGGAGGCATTGGTGACTACCCTTTGGCTTTGGTCAGTCAACCAATCACAAATCCATCTAACAGTTGCATTGTCTAGCCCACAGGTTACTAACTTTTTTGCAAGAATATCATGGGGGACCTTATTTCCAGGTGTTCTAGAAAGAATTCTGACCTGGGTATGACCTGTTTGAGGATTTAGAAGGCCCCTCCCTAAGTTGTACATGACTCCAACCTTAGTATTTGGCGAGTCCCTGGTTTACCTGCCAACCACATGGAAGGTCACATCAAGTCAGATTATTAAATGTTTGCCAATTGTGCGATATTCCAAGATGGGGGCTTTCAGGATAGGTAACAGCAGTTCGAATTGTCAGCATTGTAGCTGCAGTATTTTCAACCGGATTAAATTCTATCCACCACTTTTAATTAGGAAAAGTGGAATTTGCTATACAAGTTCTAGGATGTAATAAAAAGACCTTGTCCTCAGTGCCCTCAGATAATTGTTGGGGCTTTCCATCCAGTGGAAGCAAAGCAACCTATTCTCTAACCCTGCTCCCAATGCCCCATTCTAGTGGCCACTGGTAATACACTTCCATTTATGGTTAACAGAGCTTTCTGCAAGTGAACTTGGATTGTGAAGGGGTGCCTCTCCCCTGCATGAAATGTACCTCTAACCTATCTTGATGACATTGTACTGTTAGGGTTGCTTTCTCCACTTTTAAAATAGTGAGATATTTTGGATAAAGGAGTAAGTGTATTCCTTTCTCAACAATTTCATCTTTTGCATTCTAGTGTGAAAATGAAAGCTATTACAGCAAAAACAATCAGTATTTAATTGCACCATTAGCATGACAACCAAAATCAGAATTGATATTAATTGTATTACTCATATATTTAATGGAACCTAATAGTGTAAACTAAGAATTCTTTGTGTGATTAGCAATACATCATGTCTACAGCTAAACAAGCATAGGAAGTAATGATCCCAGCACCAGTAGGGGATTGTTTGTTTCTTTTTGTTTTTGTAAACGTGAGAGTCACTAACTGAAATATTTATATATATATATATATATATATATATTCAAAATATGTAGTGCTTATAGTGCTCTGGAATGAAATCTGAGTGTATCTAATCCTGTACATGAGTGTAACCATATTTTGCTGCCTTTAGTGACCTCAGATGTTGCATTTTGATAGAATTATGTAAAGCTAATGTTATCTGTGGGGAACAAATGAATTTTCAAAATGATGTCTGTGACAATAAAATGCTGCAAAAAAAAAGAAAAAGAAAGAAATAGAATGATAAGCTCAAAATTCCTAATTAGTGATCATTGTATTATTTCAGCATGTATCTTTCACTTGAGAAATCACAGAATCATACAGTTGGAAAGGGCCCTATGGACCATCAGGTCCACCCCCCTGCTCAATTCAGGTTCTCCATCTGGTAGCTGGCAGGTAGCTGTCCACCCTCTTTTTAAAGACATTCAGAGGAGGAGACCTCACCATTCTCTAGATGATTGGTTCCAGTGCCAAACCTCTCTCGTTCTCAATAAGTTCCTTCCAATCTTCAATCAAAATCTAGGCACCTAGAACTGAACACAGTACTCCAGATGCGGCCTGAACAGTACAGAATAGAGGAGGACTATTACTTCCCTCAGCTTCAAAACTATGAGGTATAGTTCTATTAATACAAGCTAAGAAGTAATTTGCCTTCTTTGCTGCAGCATCACACTGCTGCCTCATGTTCAACTTATAATCAACAACAATCTCAAGGTCCTTTTCACATGTACTACTGCTGAGCCAAGTATCCTCCATCCTATACCTGTGCATTTCGCTTTGGTGGCCTAAATGTAGAATTTTGCATTTATCTCTGTTGAATTTCATTTTGGCTGGTAGTGTCAGCTTTGCCAACACTGATTACTTGTTGGGAACATGACACTTGTGTTGAACTTCTAAGAAGACTTTCTATGCTTCTATTTAGCTATGAGGAGGAGCATCTAAGGAGACACTTGAGGACTCACACAGTGAAAGAAAGAAAATTTCCACAGACCTTTGGACAGAAGTTTGCAGCCCCATAACACAGTGAAGGGAGGAGCCATAAAAGCCCTTAGATTTAGCCTTCAATGTGTCTGGTTAATATTTTTCTCTGTGTCTGTTCCTTTCTCTCCTTACTTGTCCATGTCTTGTCTTTTCGCTAAAGTTGCTGATGGGAGTTACAGAGGAAAGGCACGGAAAGAGTAAGAAGACTCATAGGAGTACGGTCATAGTGTTCGATCTTTCTGTGTATAGACCTTTAGAAAAAACATAGAAAGTCCAAAATTCAGCACCTGACATTTCTAGCTAGAGCTGGTAAAACATCCAGCTAAAACTCTTGCAAATGCCTGCTGTTCTTCAAAGTGACTTAGTTTAATCCATCTTCCTGTGTTCCTAGAAAATGGGTCAGTCCCAGCACCCACTTACACATACAATTCTTAAGCTGATGGTGGTTCTGTGCCTGGAAGCCTATTTTCATATGTATCATCCTCACCCTTATGATAACGGGATGCAGTCCTTCAAAGCCATCCTCCCACTGTTTCCATCAATAGTTTGACCTACAAATCATTTAAGTTGAAATTAATATTCAATTTACTTTGAATTAAACAAAAACATAGGGGAGTAATACAAACATGTGGCCATCTTTCCAGCTAAAAATAAGAATCAGAATAAGGATCAAAACTTTCCTCTTTCTGTCTTCTACTTTTAGTTTAATAAAGCACTCAGTTAAAGTAATGCTACATTTGTCTTTTACGGGAGCACATTATTTCAAGTAAAATGCTTTCAGGTTTGGGTAAAATCACATTAATAATTGTGCAATGCAGTCAGTTCCCATTTAGTTACCTGAACTTGGATAGTGGAAAATTGTTTTATGGGTGGCAACAAATAATATGCCTTAGCATGCCATTTAAGATTTCATAGGAGTGTTAGTAGATCCTGGCAGTGATGTGCAGATTGCACAATTAAAAGAAAGAAAGAAAGAAAGAAAGAAAGAAAGAAAGAAAGAAAGAAAGAAAGAAAGAAGTGTTATTTCACCCTGTTAGTATTTCTGGTCATGGTTACACCTATCACTGTGTGTGTTCTCACTCAGTCACATTTGACCATGTACATAGCTTCAGAGAAAACAGGTAGGAAAAGTAAACCTAAGCATGTTTAGTCAGACCTAAGTTCCATTAAGTCTAGGGAGATTCGTTTGTTGGTAATGGAGACCTAATTATCTCATATGTGAAACTTACATTGTATAGTTATGTTGTCATCCTTTGGAGGGGGATAAGCATGCTTTTAAATCATTTAAAACTGTTGTGACTAATTTTAATTGACTTTTTAAAACTTACTAATCCTTGAATGTGCTTTTAGCCTGTTTAAGCTATTTCTTACTGTTTCATGCTACTTCAATTGATTAAACTGATTTTGAATAAACAAGACTTTAAATAAACAATCCATATTGTGACTCTCCCCAAAGAATGACAAGACAACATTGGATTAAAAAGTGGGATTAACTTTATTTAAGAGAAATCCATTTGCAGTGTGGAGATCAGTAAGCAAAGCAAATTTAAAACAGCGTGAACCTATTCATGATCCCTTAAGGCAGGAGTGCAAAAAAGGGTGGCTCAGGGGCTCCTTGAAGCCCGAACTTGTGCCCCCCCCAGCCCTCCAAAACCTGTAGACCCTCCCCAAAATTTTTAAAAAATCATGGGTGATTTTGCATCCCAGGGCTTGTTTATATGAAGCAATAAAATGTGAATTGGTGTGCAGTAATGCCAATTCACAGCAGTTTCTATTTGTCTCAACATGTTCTTTTTTAAGATCACAGGCATGTGAAGCTACCCACTTTCACTATTCCAATGGTTATGCCTGTGAATCAAGATGGCAGACATGAGTGAATTATTCATGCTTTTATTTATCTTGAGTTGCCACCACTGAACAGGTTTTTTAAACCATATTAAAGTTGCAAAAGTATGACCTTCCATTTTAACAAAGAAGCAAATCAAAAAAGGGCTATTTTCTCGCTGTAGCGCACGATCGCTATGGTGAAAATCCAAAATGGCAGTTCTGGGCACTTGCCTTCCCAGCAAGCTCTGCCTCCCATGTACATCTGACCAATCATCTTCCCACTTCTGCACGTATCAGGAAAGAGCATCAATTTGTCTCGCTTGTCCCAATGAGCAGGAATGTGCATTTTACATGCTGTTTAAAAAAAAAATGAGGCTTTCCCTGCAGAGTATTTGGAGTATTTGCCCCCCCTCCTTTCGAATACAGCAAAATCCTGTGGGATCCCAATGGGGCAAAAGGTATTCTCCTTTAATTCTACAAGGAATATTTTCACTGTTTAGACAAGTTTAAGTTCAAAAGACCAAGTTTAAGACCACTATAAACACAATGTTTCCCTCCCTGCACCCTAACCTCTCCCCCTAGACATTGAAAACACCTCAGCATGGGGGGGGGGAAGGCTGAAAATCAGCTGAATCTGGAAGTGATGTCACTCACTTCCTGTTTCTATTTCCGTCAAATTTTGGCCATTTTTTGGGGGGGTGGAATTTTTGAGATAAGGCTGAGGATGCAAAATCATTGTATTTATTCATAAAGCTAGTTTTGAGCTATTAAGTGGTTAGTGGCAAAATTAACCCGGAATTTAACTTTTAGAGGATCTAAGGTCTTTGACACACCAGTGCAGTGTGCCAGGGATGTGGGCTCTAAATTGTTGCCCCTACCCTCTACAGTTTCCCACCCCACAATAAGGACAATTAAAAGTATAAAATATATTCAACATTTTAACTGAGGTATTTTGCTACACACCTTGGCCTGCACTGTGCCACTTAACCTAAAATAGAAGTCCAATTACCCAAATTTAAAGAGACAAAGCAATCCTATAAATACAAGCTAATTAGTCAAATTTGAAAAAAAACACACAAAACAATGTGAAACAAACAATGATCGAAACAAGAACACTAACAAACAAATATCATGAACACACTGACCACAACAGTGACACAAGAAGTAGGCAAACAAGGGAGCCAATCCTTGGCCATTTCTGATAGCCGACGGAAAAGTGATACTTAACCCCAAATGCAATGATTGACTGAACCCATGCTGAAACCTAAAAGGGATGGAGACTGGGTGCTGCAAAATTAATACTTTAAGGAGCACTAGGGAGATGGAGACTATCAAGTCTCTATGACACTCACCTGATAGGGTTACCTTATCTCACGATGGAAAAGGTAGCCAAGTATCTTCCACCCCCACCCACAAGGGTATGTGTAGCAAAAGTCCCTCCCCCTCCCTAGGACACAGAGCAATGGGTTCAAACTACAGGAAAAGAGATTCCACCTAAACATTAGGAAGAACTTCCTGATAGTAAGAGATGTTTGGAAGTGGAATACACTGCCTCGTAGTGTGGTGGAGTCTCCTTCTTTAGAGGTTTTTAAACAGAGGCTGGATGGCCATCTGTCGGGAATGCTTTGATTGTGTATTCCTGCATGGCAGGGGGTTGGACAGGATGGCCCTTGTGGTCTCTTCCAACTCTATGATTGTATGATTCTATGATTCATTTGATGGGAAGTTCATACATACATAAATCCTTTCACAGCGACTTCGTGGCTAATCAATACTCTCTTCCCTTACACACACACTTCAGTCTTGATCTGTCAACAATACATTAAATTACTATTGTCATCTTGTATACTATTCAACCAGTTTTTCATTTGACTATAAAATAATTCAGCCCCAGTTACCGTCCAGTTACACTGCTTTTCTCTTCCCCTTATTACAGACCGTCTGTGTGACTATACCTCAGAAGCACTTAAATTTATGACCTTTCTTAGGGATTATATGTCTCTCTCTCTGGCTTTTCTTCGCAAATGAAGATTCAGGAAGGACTCATCCTGCACTTTCTGCAAGCGCACTGATGACTAAAAAGGCCAATCCGAGATAGACAAGTCCGGTTGCAGAAAGCACAGCAGAAGGTCTCCTTGGGTGGTGTTTCCGGGTTGTGATTCTTTCTGCGTTGTCGTTTCTCTTCAAGACTTGTTCGGCGTGAGTTCTCAAATAAGGCTGCAGCATTGTGGATAGTGTGTCTCCATGCCTCCTGATGTGAGGCCAGGGCGGACCATTGTTGGTGATCAATTTGGCTGAGCCTGAGATGTTGTTTCAGGGAGTCCTTGTATCGCTTTTTTGGAGGGCCCCTCTTACGCTGACCCGTGGCGAGTTCACCGTAGAGTAGTATTTTTGGGAGGCGATGGTCCTCCATCCTGCCCAGCGCAGCTGTGTTCTCAATATCATGGCCTCAATGCTGGTGATCCCTGATTGCTCAAGGACAGCAACATTCGTCACATAGTCAGTCCACTGTATATTTAGGATTGTGCGTAAACAGCACTGATGAAAGCGTTCAAGGAGTCGTAAGTGGTGGCGATAGGTTACCCATGTTTCAGACCCATAAAGGAGAATAGACAGTACAATGGTTCTATACCCACTGATTTTTGTGCTTTGCCTCAGGTGTTTACTGCTCCAGACTCTTTTGATTATATGTATTGAATGACTATTTGAATAAATAATTGTATAATTCTTTGTACCAAACAGAAATAAGTGAAGAGTCGAGCAAATTGTTCAGTCTTCCAAACATACATCCTCTTGCTGAAAACAGTTCACTGCATTTCTCTATCACTGTCCAACGTAACATTATGCTCAGTCCACAGTGAGCTCTTCTGGTTACCTTTTCTTTTCTTTTTATTTTTTTGGTCTCTAAATGATTTTGTGTTTCTACAAACCATGGTTTCTCAATAGGGTTGTATTTCCCATTTTATTTCCAAATGTACAGCATAATCATGGGACCATGTAACACTGTCATAAAAGGAAAAATACAGCTAATAAGCTAGCTTTTAAAAACAATAATGGAAAACCTTGAGTATAGCCCACACTTGAAGAATCAAAAGAATCAAGGTTAAACTATGTTACATGTTAAAAATGGAAATAAATAAAATAAGCATAAATGAGGATTTAAATAGAAATAGAGGGATAACATTTGAATGGCACAAAAACAGGTTCAGTGTAATATGTTTATTCCCCTTGGCTGTTCTACATTAAATTCAAATTGAGACTATTCGCTTTCTGCATCTTTAGTTTCTGGTAAAAGAGAAACAAAGAGGGAAGCTGATTTGTTTTGATTGGGAGAACATTTCAGAGTCATGCAGTTGCCACAGAAATGTCAGGATTGAGCTGGCAAACTGACAGGTTGTAAAACCCTGCTTAAAGTTTGGTGCTGCTTGTGTAGCTCATTCACAGGTACCAGATTGATATAACCAACACACTTTTCTTGACAGATTTGTATTCTTCCACTAAATCCATATTTTTCCCCTTCATTTCTTGATTTGCCTGAAGATTATGTGTACTAATCTTCAGGCAGGCCTTTCCTGATTAGATCCCGGCCTCAGGAACTCCGTTTCCTGGCTTTTTAAAAAATTATGTATATATTTGTTTTTAATGTGTTTTTTTAGCTAGAAGGTTTTAATCTTATTGTGTTTAATGTCTTTTTATGTGGGAGGGTGGGGGTGGGTGGTGTTTTTAGTCATTATTATAATGTTTTAATTGTTGGAAGCCGCCCCGATTGTTTTTAGCAGAGGGGCGGGGTATAAATAAATTTTATTATTTATTATTATTATTATTATTATTACTAGCTTAAACCAGATTGGGGCTTTTTGACATAACAGATCTATTTAATAATTCCAAGGAGTGTGTTGTGTATACATCAAACAGCAGAAATCCAGAAAATGAAGTAAGCATTACCAACTGTAAAATAGCAGCTCATTGTATGAGTTCACCACATTGCCTCAGACAGAAGTAGGGTTGCTGTTTTAATTCACAGGATGCATGAAATCGTTATAATTTTGCTTTTCAGATTATGGCCTCCAAAGAAAGTTATATTTCTATTATGTTGAGTTGATTCCTTGTAAAGAAATGTGATGTTTTCAACATGACAAACACCTGCAATTTCTTATTTCCAACAATGTAGGTTTTCCACACTTCTTGTTTGGCTTCGTCTTAGAGCTATATTATAATAAAGACATGATTTGCTCTTGTATCAACAAGTGCCAGTTTGTTTTGATTTACTGAACTTTCATGGCACAATAAAAAATATTTTGCACCTTTTCAGTGTTGAGTATCTTGTGTGCATCAAGTGGTGAAGTATGCCAATTAAAATTGTTTCAATTCCAGGTTGTAACACAACAAAATGTGGAAAAGGCTAAGGCAAGAAATACTTCTAAAAGGCACTATATATAAAATCCCTGTTCATTTTTAGAGCAACCTTGTAGCATGGGAAGAGAGAGTCTTCTGTTAACAGAGGAAGCACAAAATCCAAAGTCAGGACCAAAGCTTCATGAGAAGTTATTTTCTTCTTTCTTCTTTGTTTATTCTTCCAGTAACTCCAGTGGAAGAGCATTATGTATATGAGTTCCAGGACTAATGTAACTAAGGGCTCTGCACAGAGTCTGGATAATGTGGTGACTTTGGTTCTGGATAACCGAAGCCTTTTGTCAAGGAAAGACCATCAGCAATACGACTATGTTGGTTCTTTCGGGGAAAAATACAATGACCCTGTAGCTCCTTGTTCATTCTTTTGGCTCATTTTAGGATCATAGCTTTGGTTTTGTTTCCAGTGATGGATTCCAAATTAGGCACATGCATGTTATAAGCAAAATTTCTTGTTCTTGATGAAAGAGAATATCTTGATATGTTGAGACAACCTGACTCCCCCACTCCAAAGACTGCAGCCTTCATCAAAGTTCTTGCCTCTAGCACAAGAAAATGAGATAGGGGGCAAATTCAATTTCTAGTACCAACTAAAGTAAATTCATAGAATCAGTGGGACCTATGTATGTGTTGCCATACTATTCAACAAGTGATTCAATTGAACAGCTAAAAAAGCCAACGTGACAGCTGAAAAAGCCAATGCAATTCTAGGCTGCATCAATAGGAGTATAGTGTCGAGATCAAGGGAACTAATAGTGCCACTCTATTCTGCTTTGGTCAGAACTCACCTGGAATACTGTGTTCAGTTCTGGGCACCACAATTCAAGAAGGATATTGACAAGCTGGAACATGTCCAGAGGAGGGCAACCAAAATGTTGGGAGGTCTGGAAGCCATGACCTATGAGGAGTAGCTTAGGGAGCTGGTTATATTTAGCCTGGAGAAGAGAAGGTTGAGAGGTGACATGATAGCCATGTTTAAATATTTGAAGTGATGCCATACTGAGGATGGAGCAAGCTTGTTTTCTGCAAGCTCCAGAGACTAGAACATAGAGCAATGGACTCAAACTATAGGAAAAAAGATTCCCCCTAAGCATTAGGAAGAACTTCCTGACAGTAAGAGCTGTTTGCTAGTGCAATACACTGCCTCAGAGTGTGGTAGAGTCTCTTTCTTTGGAGGTTTTTAAACAGAGGCTGGATGGCCATCTGTCAGGAGTGCTTTGATTATTTATTCCTGCATGGCAGGGGGTTGGGCTGGATGGCCCCTGTGGTCTTTTCCAACTCTATGATTCTATGAACCACTCTAGATGAGACTAAGAATTGGATTTAGCCCATCATCATGACTAGGATTTTCTTGGAAATATTTATTCAGAGGAGGTTTAGCATTGCTGTTCTCTAAGGCTGAGAGTGTGTGACTTGCCCATTGGATTCCCATAGCTGAGGGCAGATTTAAACTCTAGTCTTCCAGAGTCTTAGTCCAACACTCAAATCACTACATTTTGCTGGCTATCTGTTTAGTCCATTGAACACTTTTTTATCATGGTTTCATACTTTATACAAATAATTCCCTGCACAATGTTTGCCCTTTGTGAAGCAAAGCAGAAAGAGAGAGAGAGAGAGAGAGAGAGAGAAAACAGAAGGTTTGGCAAACAGATGAAAAAGATGCAAACAATCCATCTGATTATTCTAATTTTTGAAAATCCATGGAGTAAGCACTGCAATTTTCCATAGATATCATAGCTTTGTGCAGTTGCAAAATTTGCACAAACATCGTTTATGGAAATGTAAGAACTGTTATTGAAAATCTTGTTGGTGAACAGGAAAAAAAACCAATTTCTTGTTCTCATGAGATACAATGGTAAAGGTGAGGATTTACATCCTTGTTTCAAATGCTATGATTCAAGACAGTTTACAATTTCTATTTAAAACAGTATATGTAGGAGGATACTGTACATATCTTAGCTAGATGTGCTCATTATAACTAAACCTACTGGTGTGGTTTCAAGAAAAGCAGCTTCAGGAGCTGAGGGACAAGGTGTGTTGCAAGACAGATGAGCTTTAAGTTGTGACATTGAGGATATGCTGCTGAAAGGAAAAAATCAGGACAGTTGCATCTTCACAAAACAATAAAGCTGTCAGTGGCCCCAATGTGATCATATAATTAAAATAATAAGCATAGATATATATTATTTTACAAACCTTTAAAACTACAAAACTTATCCTAGCCTACATGCAGTGCAAAAAGATCAGCTTAGGGCTTGGATGGTCAGTTTCCCATCACTATCTTGCTGCTTTCACACAACCTGTAGGACCAATATGGGGAACAATGCAGCATATTTTCTGTATGCTCATCTATCCATACCTCTTGATGAAGGAATGATGAATCTGTCTGATTCATTTTCTAGCACAAGATCATTTGTGTTTCCATAACTTGTTTTCAAGTATAAATTCATCCCATCCCATTTCCACATCAGTTTGTAATTTTTTCTCAAAGTCAGCATGCCACTTCATATAAATGTGGAAGTGCACTTTCATATCCACAAAATTTTCTGATATTTTGCACACATTCACCTCCATAAGACATTCTTCTTTTAAAGCTTTTCCCCCAGGTGTACACATTTCATGTGCGTTTTTAGAACAGATAATTTCATTGCAAAATTTGGAAAAAAATGTGGAAAAACAGGGCATAGTTTGACAAATCCAATTAGATTATTTCATATTAAAGTGTGCACCAAATGATTTTTTCTTCATCCCAAATCTTTAGTAACATATTCAGAGGTTACGTAGTTTGCATAAGAGTGTGCAAGATTATTTGTGAAATTCAATGGGATTCTCAGCAAAGTAGATTTTCCTTGGGGGTTTTTCTGAGCTGTGAGGATGTGTTCTGGAATAGTTTCTTTCTGACGTTTTGCCTGCATCTATAGCTGGCATCTTCAGAGAATGGTTGTGTAGGAGTGTGTGTGAAGTTTATATATTGTGAACCCCTATTGGGGAGTATATGCAAATTTGTGTAATTGAATGGTTAGTTTCTGACATGATAGTTGTTGGCCTGGTCCAGAATTTCAGTCTTTTTAAATAACATTTTGTGTTCAGGTTGGTTTATAACATGTTCTGCTACTGCTGATTTTTCTGGCTGGCCCAGTCTGCAGTGTCTCTCATGTTCCTTGATTTGTGTTGGCACACTGCGTTTAGTGGTCCCTATGTAAACTTGTCCACAGCTGCATGGTATGCAGAAACTCCTGCATCTGTGAGAGGGTCTCTTTTGTTCTTCGCTGAGCATAGCAACCCAGAAAAAAACACAAGAATGAAGAAGAAAAACAGCCACCGAAAGGGAATGTATTTTTACCATACATCAAAGGAGTCACAGACAGAATAGGGAAACTGATGAGGAAATACAACCTCCAAACAATCTACAGACCAACCAAGAAAATCCAAGAAATTCTACGCTCAGTGAAGGACAAAAGGACCAGGCCAACAACTATCATGTCAGAATGCACAGAGAAGCTATTGAAATCTACAAACACCTGGACAACGTCAACAGGAAGGAAGAAACCCTAAAAGTAAACAAAATCTGACTTCCAGTTTTGAAAAACAATAGACTCAAAACTCAACATTATAAAGGAATTCCACCCAGGGACAAGGGGATTTCCAGCAGATAATGGGCCATCAACCAACCATTAGCCAAACAGACACTAATCATCCTTGCATTTCTATACCCAGAAACTAACCATTCAATTACACAGTTTACATATACTCCCCAACAGGGGTTCACAATATATAAATCCCACACACACTCCTACCTAACCATTCTCTGAAGATGCCAGCCACAGATGCAGGTGAAATATCAGAAAGAATCTATTCCAGAACATGGCCTCACAGCCCGGAAAAAAACCCCAAAGAAAATCTATGGATGCCGGATGTGAAAGCCTTCAACTTCACACCTCAGCAAAGTGGTCTTAAGAAATGGCAAATTCTTGTCTCATGTTAACTGTTACATGATGCCTTACTAACAAGAGATCCTAAGTACTCCCTCTTACTTTGTAAATTCAAAAAAGTTGTGAACTACAAAGATTTCTTTTTTAGTCTAAAGGAAATTAATGGTCCCAATTAGAGTAGATCCTTTGAAGCAACGAAGTTTACATAAATGTTTACTGTACTTATAAGTTCAACAATGGAATACTCTGTCTTTGAGTGTAGTGGAGTCTCCTTCTTTGGAGGTTTTTAAACAGAGGCTGGATTGCCATCTGTCAGGAGTTCTTTGACTGTGTATTCCTGCACCGCAGGGGGTTGGACTGGATGGCACTTGTGGTCCCTTCCAACTCTGTAATTCTATTATTCTAAGTTCCAATTGAGTCAATGGAGCTACTGTAGTTGGGACTAAGAACTTGATATAACCTATTGTTTTTAAAGTAGTAAATACTTGAATGAAGACATGTGACTCTTGGCCTGAACATCTTCTCTCTTTCAGACACTATATGGAGGTTACTAAACTTGTGAATCATATCTTTTTCTAATTTGCAATTTGAATCTTCCCACTTGGGTCTGGTTGTTGTTGTTCTTGTTGTTCATTTCTGGAAGTTTCTTCTGATCTTTCTCTCCCAAGTGCACCCCGTAAGGCAACAAGTGGGACAGGGAGAAACAATTTGTGGTTTTAGGCCACCTAGCCACAGGCTCCCTTGTTAGCATCTACATGGCTCTACACAGCACCAGAAGCTTCCACTCATTGGCCAATCAGAAGCTTTGTCTAATATCAGGGGACTGTTTTCCAGCACACCAAGAAGCCACAGTCTTCTGTCTGGTCAGCTGCTGAAGCATAAATGGGAGCCATTGATAGGCTGCTATCTTGAGCTTCCCCACCCACATGCATAAGTTTAGTTAGTTTGGCACCACCATGAGACTTGTTAGCCACCTTTTAGAATCATAGAGCTGGAAGAGATCACAAGGACCATTCAGTCCAACTCTCTGCCATGCAGGAATACACATTCAAATCACTCCTGACAGATGGCCAGCCACCCTCTGTTCAAAAACCTCCAAAGAAGGAGACTCCACCACACTCTGTGGCAGTGCATTCCACTGTCGAACAACTCTTACCATCAGGACATTCTTTCTAATGTTTAGATGGAATCTCTTTCCATATAGTAATTTGATAGGACCCATGGAGAATTTTATCCACAAATTCAACTGACTTCTTCCTTTATGTGTTTTTCACCTCTACATGTCCAATTGCCTGCTTTTCTAGCTGTTTTTAATCCATGCTTCTTGATTGTCAAAAGTTTGTGTTTTGTGGATCTTGTTCATATGGGGCTGTATCTACCAGAGAGGAAGCAAGCAGGGTAATTCCCATCCAAAAGTGGTCCCATAATGGAGCTTGGGATGAAATGTATACACATTGGTCTGCCTTGGGAAACTAACATGCTGGCTTCATCCTAGGTGAAGTAATTTGGGGGGGTGTTGGCAAACTGGCTAACTAATCACTGGAACAATACACATGCATCCCAAAAATTCTATTTAAACTGTAACCATTAAAGTTGTGGCCTTCTTCACCCAACACAAGTTGAAGGGATGTAATTCTTCACTAGTTTTCTTCTCAAAGAAAGCAACACACAATTATAGCAATTTTATTCCTGTTGTGAAAATGTTTTTTAAAAAACTGCTGTTTTCAAAGCCTATTCAAGACTTATTCTGCACAAATTTTGCATATGGTTATTTTGCAGTCCAAAACAGCATTTTCTGCACAGGAAACAGTTTTTCCCCCTCTGCACTAAATGCTGTTTCTTGCACAGAAAATGATGGTTTCTACGCAAACAAAAATGTGTGAATTTTGCACAGAATAAGGACTTTATCACACTACTCTGGTATATGGTATTATACCACTTTAACTGCTCTGGCCACCTCCTGTGGAATTCTGGGGTTTTTACTTTAGTGAGGCCTAAGAGCTCTCTGGCTGAAAATGCTAAATACCCCTTCCTAAACTGCAAATCCCAGGATTCCACAGGAGGCAGCTAGAGCAGTTAAAGTGGAATAATAATGGTATAACAATGTTATGTGATATTCTCATCAGTCCAGAATTCTTCCCATCAGCATTTCTCAATTCTGAAAACACATACTGTATTTTTGACCGTTTAAAAAAAAAATTAAAAAATGTCATTTCACAACAAGGCATCTAAATCTCTTTGTCCTCCTCCTTTATTACCTTTGCTTTACACACCCGTGTTGTAAAGCACTTGTCTGTTTACACTGTACAATATGAACTCAAAAGGATCTTGCCTCTTTATTATGTAATGCATACATCAAGAATGCAGCTAGTGGTGTTAATCGTTTGATTGAAAGTGTGGCACAGTGGTTCCAGTGTTGGACTAGGACTCCAGGAGACCAGGGTTTGAATTGATGTTCAACCATGGAAACCAATTGGATCACACATTCTCACTCCAAGTGGAAGGCAATGGCAAATCTCCCCTGAATAAATTTTGCCAAGAACACCCTATGTCACAGTTGGCATAACTCTGAGTTTCCTTGAAAGGCACGTGACAATAAGAAATATCAAAGAACCTCTGGTTCTTTGGCATTTTCTTCTCTTATTTTAACATGTACCACCTAAAAGTGCAGAAGGAGTTACTGCTTGAAGTGCAACAGGAGCCACTTAATTAAGCCTTTGAAATAGTTGTCAGTGCTTTGGGTTGATCTCAATAATGCACAAGATAACCTCCTACTGAGATTCCAGGATACAGTAATAAGCAATCTAAAAAGAGGCCACAAGGCCTTCAGGCATCTTCAGACATCTCCCTGTGTCCTTTTTGACTGTCACCTGGTAAGTGTTAAGTACTTATTATAATGGAGCCTCACTGCAGCAGCAAATAAAGAGAAAATAATAGGGGCGTAGCCAGTCTGACATGAAAATGATCATCTGAGAAGCATGTGTTGCTTAAACTCATCTTTTGATGTGTTCCTTTTTTTCCTGGATTTGTGAGATAAGCTGACAGCCTCAATTACCTTCCTCACAGATCATTGGCAAAGCTTTTGTGAGATAAATACAGACAAACACAAGATTCAAGAGAAACTTTGCTATTATGAGATAATTTTAGTACCAGAGGTGGGGAATTGGCAGACCAAAAGGTGGCATAAATCTTTCAACACAGCCAATTTTTGTAAAGAGGGTGTCATTACAAGGGATTCCCCTCTACTTTTTTCAATAGTATCACTTGGGAATTTGCTTCTGCATAGGCAGGAATGTAGGTCTAGAAAACAATTAAATTCTCCAGCCATTTGTAATTGTAATCTTACACTACAACTTCATTTTCCCACTAGTAACAACAACAACAACAACAACAACAACACTCATTGTAGTTGAAAGGAGACTTCTTAGCTATATATTCCTTTACACTGCAGTTATTTTATTTTTATTTTTTAAAATGTACATTGGAAGTTATTCTTTCAAGGACTTTGTAGAACAGCTTTGTTTTGGTGCTGGAGAGTTTAAGTTTCACATCAACCTCGCTGCTGGGTTACTTCAGCAGGAGTGAAAATATGACTTCCTATTATAGCCTATTTTATTTTCTCCCCTCTGTGTGAGTCTGTTAAGATGCCAATTAGGGCCACATGCCATTGCTGTTCCAATATTCATCCACATTTACTGAAGTCTGTTGGGTCATTGTTAATCATTACAGCTTACAATGACAGGAGGTAAAAGAAGTGTTATGCAGAAGTAGATTGTGGAGATGTTCAGTAAATGTGTGTAGAGAGGGAATTGGGATCACACCTGGTGTCCCTATTTCCAGTCTCTGTATGGTCTGCCAAATTTCTGAACAAAACTGGTGTTTTTACAAGCCTTTTGAGCACAGGTTATTTAGGCATGATTGAAGACTCTGTCTTTTGTAAGATTTCTCAATGAATGAATAGAGTTCATGTAGTTACAACTTGCTTCAGAATGTACCAACCAGACTGGCCCTATTCAGTTATTATTTCTAAAAGTGTTAATTCAACACAGGAGTAGGAAAGCTTCTCCTTCATCAGTTCTGCTACTATCCTCATGTGGAAATTGATGCAGCTAAAGAGGTCAGCCTCTCTTACATGCAGACATAATACATACAATTAGAAAGCCTGTTTTTATAGTAAAATTTCTTCCCAGAGAGGATTCCAATAGCAGAAAACAGCATTTTCACCCCATTTTTCAACTGGGGACTGTTATATGCCCTGACACACCCTGCCCCATATCTGTACAAATTGGCAATACTGTATTTCATAATTTGGACAACTGTGGCCTTCCACATAATCAGGCCAGTAAACTGGGGACTCTCAAAAAACAGGAATCCCAAAGACTAGTGCTGAGACTCAGTCAGGTATGCACTAAGGAGGGGGTCATCCCAATTTCCAAAGAAAGATAATCTGGAGGACAGCTTCTTCCTTCAATATCTTGCTAATCCCATCAGCCATAACTGAGATACTCAAGTTTGTATAGAGCTATCTTACCTCTACCTCCCCCTCCCCACAAAAATAGGGTTACTTCCTCCATTCAATTACAAAGTATCAGCACATTAAGGGTCACTAGCATATCTAGAGTGTCCATTGAGAACCTCTGGGAAACATTGTTTTTTACTGTAAATCCCATCCCCTGAAGGGAATTATTGGATATATATATATATAAAAAAAAAACCTTCAAAACCCCAAGTGCACACAGGAAGTTCATCTGCCTCTTGACTCCATGTCACACTGTGTAGCTGTAGCTGCTTCTGGACCCCATTCTTTTGGTTTCGTCTGTGAATGTAACTCCTCTATTGGTAAAGTATCACCCAAAAACAACCCTTACTCTATTCCTCTATCCCAATCCTTCCTACTTTATTCACTAGCCTTGCATGAATGCTTGCAGCCTGAGTGTGTGCATGAACATTGTTATTATTGCTTTTGCAAATAAAGATTAATTAATTATACTATCCAGCTTAACATCTCCTCTTGAGTACCAATATACATAGGTTAAATGATCCTGCTTTGTTGCCCCCTCTTGTATCGCCAAGCTGAGTGTATTCATTCCCAAAATTAATATTGATATTTGGACAGTCCTTAAGACCCCAAAGTGTTCAGGGTAACAGGAGGTACTCAAAATATGATATTGGATCTGCATATATCCCATGGGATAGACTTTGCCAACTTCTGCTCTAAATGATCCCAACACCAGTACTGCTACTAAATAAACATTTTTATTAACCCTTACTTTACAACAGGACCAATATTTGCTGACTGTCCATTATCAGTAGCATTCTTGTTCTGTGCTGAAAATCTACCTGTTCTGGGGCTGCAGTGTCCATGTGTATTTGTCTCTGTCTGTGTCTATGTTTGTCTCTGTGTATGATGCTATACGCTCTTAAGGAGGCAAAAATGAACACTTCACTTCCTAAAACCTTAGTATGAGGATCTTGCTGACTGCTAGCTCAAATGGCAAAGACAATATGGGGGAAAAAAAGATTCTAGGGCTGTGTTATATTAAAGCCCCAAATAGTGATTGGGTGTGTGTGTGGCTATCCATATCACCTTCATATATTGTTTCATTTAAAAAAAAATAGTGGGTTGCATTGGTATTTCTATTTGGGCAAAAAGACACAGAACAAGAAGAGGGTGGCAGGGAGAAACATATAATGACATTATAAAAGTCAAGTCTAAAAGAAAGAAGCATAGAAAGATGGACGCAGAAAAATGGGGAAGTCCATAAATAGAAGTTCAACAAGAGCATTCATTTCAACATATTGCAGAAAGTAACTAAGTGTGGATAGCATTTTGAATAATTTGTGAATCATAAACATGGAAGTAGGGGGAGGGGAACACCAAATGATGGCTTAGACAACAGTTCATGGAAGATTCAAGTAGTGGAGCAGAGTTTATCCATATAGCCCTATGAGAACCCCCTGTATGAAAGCACAAGCAGTTGTAAAAATGGAACTATTTACGGCTAATTCCAATGGCTGCTCCCAAATAGAGTAGATCAATGGGATTGAGGTAAGCATTGATTTACCATTCAGCAATCAGTTCAGTGGATCTATTCTAGCTGGGATTAGCAATTGGATGTAAGTCTCCATTATGTAACACCATGACTGTATTCCAAATACTCTAGCCCAAGGTTATTACTCCAATTTGTAAAGCACCACCTACTGTATAGAGCAGCTCCATCAGCATTTTAAATAGTAGCTGGCCATCATCATCATCATCAATCATCATCATTTCCTGTCTTTTCCTCAGTTTTGAACTCAAAGCAGCTTACAACAGTTAAGAGAAACACAGCTAAAAATATAACAAATGCAGAGGTTAATCATTACATTAACCTATCCATAAAATTAAAACAGCTTTTAAAAATCTATTAAAATCAATCAATAAACAAAACACAGATGCAGCACAGTTCTACAAGGCCATATCCTCTTAAGCAGTCAGTCTTCAAAGGCCTGCCAAAATAGTGTGTGTGTGTATCTTAAGCTGCTTGCAGAAAGATAGTAAGGAGGGTGCAAGTCTAACCTCCCTAGAAAGGGAGTTGCAGACCCTATGAGCAGACAAGAAGGCCTGCTCCCATGTTCTCAACAGATAAACCTGTGAGGGTGGTGAGACAGAGGGCTTGTGTACATGGGCAATATAATCCATCTTGCCCCCATCTCAGAGCCCTACAGTCCTAATGACACAGGGCATTTTCCCCATTCCACCCTCAGATAGTCCTCACCACCAGCAGGGCTGAGACAGGGGGAAGGCGGGGTAGGGCCTGATACAACATTTTAGGATAATACCTGTTTTACTCCTTTTCCATGAGGAGGAAACAGATTGGGCCCCACATATCCACAAGAACACATCCCAGCAGGCCAGCCCTCACTGCCACTGCCATTTCCCTGGCTCTCCTAGAAGGCAGGAATGAGTCCCTCAGCATGTGACCAAGGTTGGTCACATGCAGGGAGACTTGGTCACATCTTGTCCCCTTCCTGCCTTCTGAGAAAGTGAAGAAAATGGTGGTGGCTGCCACAATGGGCCAGCATGCCCATCAGGACTTCCATTCCATGGAGGGAACGGGGAAACAACAGGCCTGATTTGTGGCCAGGACATACCAGTGAGGATCTCAAAGCATGGCAGGCTGATATGGGAGAATAAAGCTCTTCAGATGACCTGGACTGAGCCATACAGGGCTTATAGCTCATAACCAGTACTTTGAATTGTGTCCAGAAATGAAGCAACAGCTTGCAACAAAGGAGTTATGGGCTCCCTGTACCCAACTTCAGTTAAAAGTCTAGGTGAAGTTCTTTGGATCAACTGAATTTTCCAAATATTCTTCAGACAGGCCCATGTAGAGCATATTACAGTAATCCAAACAGGGTGTAACTAAGGTGTGTGTCACTCTGGCCAGATCAGACGTTCCAAGGAAGCAGCCACCACATTGCAAGTTCGATTCCAGCTGGCTCCAAGGTTCACTCAGCCTTCCATCCTTTTGTAGGTCGGTAAATTGAGTACCCAGCTTGTGGGGGGCAATTAGCTAACACACATTGGAAACTGTTTAATGCAGTGTGGATGTGTAAATAGCTATTGCTTAAAACAATTTGTAAGCTGCTCTGATAGCCTTGTGGCTGAAGAGCGGGGTATAAATAACTAAATAAATAAATAAAAAAAAACAAGGAATGGTCACAGCTGGTACACAAACCTTAACTGTGCAAAGGAAATAATAGCCATGGCGGAGGCCTGAGCTTCCAGACTCCGGATTGAATCCAGGAGTATATCCAAGCAGTGAACTTGGTCTTCAGGAAGAGTGTAACCCCATCCAGCACAGGCTGAATATCTGTTCCCTTATTTACCTTCCCACTGACCAAGAGCACTTCTGTCTTGTCTAGATTAAGCTTACATTTGTTTGCCCTCATCCAGTCCATTACTGATGACAGGCGCTGGTTTAGAACCAAGGCAATCTGTCTGGATTGAGGTGGAAAGGAATAGTAGAACTGGGTGTCATCTACATACTGATGGCACCTGATCCCAAAACAAAGACAACATCTCCCATCAAGTCATGTATATGTTAAATAGCATGGAGGACAAAGCAGAACCCTGAGGGGTCTCACAGGACAACAGCCAAAGTCCTCCAGCACTACTTTCTTGGTTCATCCCTCTAGGAAAGAATTGAGCCACGGAAAAACAGTGCCATCCTAGCAAAGCAACTCAGAAGAATACCATGGTTGATAGTATAAAAAGCCACCAAGAGGTCCAACAAAACTAACAGGGACATAATCCCTCTGCTCAGTTACCTGTGTAGGTCCTCCATCAAGGTGACCAAATCTGTCTCTGTCCCACAGCCAGGCCTGAAACCAGATTGAAATGGATCTAGATAATCCATAGGAAGGCCACTACGCACACCAGCACCTTGACCAAAATGAAAAGTTGGAAATTGGCTGATTATTGTCCAATACAATTAAAGAAGAACTTTTTCAATAATGGCTTTACAATGGCCTCTTTTAGGTGTAGTGGAACTCTGCCTTGTTTAAGTGAGGCATTGGACACTCCATTCACCCACTCAGCCAGCCCACCTCTGGGTTTTTTGATAAGCAAGGAGGAACAAGGGTCTAACACTCATGTGGTGGATTTTCCTTGGTTTATTTCCAGGCTGTGAGGCCGTGTTCTGTAAGAGTTTACTTCTGACATTTTACCTGAATCTGTGGCTGGCATCAGAAATAAACTCTTCCAGAACACGGCCTCACAGTCGGGGAAAAAACCAAGGAAAATCTATGGATGCTGGCCGTGAAAGCCTTCGACTTCACTCAATTGGTGGTTCTCACCTCTCCAAGAACCCTGTCCACATCCTCCATCCATAAAAAGTATTCATTAACATGGGACAATCAGGGAACAAATTTACATCCCCTGGATCTGTATTAATTTTAGCATCCACATCAGAGTAGATTTGAGCTATTTTATCTGCAAAATACTGGGCAAGTTGTCCTCAGTGGGCTGTGAAGTGGTCTAGATTCTCCTCTTCTGGGTCTCTGTGTGAAAGATGCCTCACCACACAAAACAACTGCTGGCCAGCACTTTGCAGACACTATGGCCACAAGGGGGGGGGGGTGGAATGTTTTTGCTGCCTGTTATTTCCTACTGTTTTCTGTGATAAACATACGGTAGCTACAATTGGTTGCATTGATTTTATTTTCTGTTTGCAGCTCATTCTTCTGAACTATTCCTGTGCTACAGTCCCTTACCCACTAACCTGGAAGTAATATCATTGAACTCAGTGGGACTCATCTCTGATATGAAAAGGGCTGTGCTGTGGGCTCCTCTATGGGCACTGATACCCATGTGCATTAAAAATGAGCACATAGACATAGAAGCCTGACATTTGGAATGGAATAGCTATTGGGCCACATGTATCTTGAATGAATCTACTTACTGGATGCATGCATTGGCTGCATTTTTAAGTGGAAAACTTCCAGAGGATTAGGTGGACATTGTAATGAAGTTAGTATTTCTTTATTCTGGTCACCAGTAACAACACCTGGAAAGACAAACTTTTCTATTTTCTGTTTATTCTAGATTTTTCTGGATTAGTCTAGGACAAACCCCAGGAAAATATTAGATGTAAATGAGGGATTGATGCTAGACTAGTACAGTGAAAAACTGTTAGTTTCTTATGTTTTGCATTTTTCAGAATCTCACCAGCATCTGTGCGAGCACAGAATAACAATTTCCCTGTGTTCCACTGGGCTGTTGCTTACACCCATACAGAAGTCAGCTTCCCAGCAGCTATTGAAAGAACAAGGCCACTTAGTGGCCAACGGAGGGCACAGGTCACCTGGGAAGTATTTGGTTATCTTTTTGCAGCTGTTACCTTCCTAGATCACCAGTGAGTATGCTGGAGATGGGGGGGGGGAAGCTACTCTTTTCTCTCAGCTGCACCTGAATGGCCTATGGACACCCCATACCTGGCCACTTAATAGTCTTTCTTGCCTCCCCCCCGCCCCAGTCACTAAATTTCTAGGTGATCATGTGCCTGCTCTTTGAAGCAAGCTTGCACAGGGGAAAGAATTATGCAAGGGGGTGCTGTCTATCTGTTAAAAAGAGATAGGCATGCATAGGTCACCAAGAGGATTCTAGACTGTATTGCTGTTTTTTTTTTAATGGAAATTGGTACTTTGGTATATACTTTTCCTGAGGGCCAGGTGGAGTAGTGGTTTGAGTGTTGGAATAGGACTCTGGAGATCAGGGTTCAAATCCCCACTTTTCCAGGTAAACCCACTGGGTTATCTTAGGCAGTCACACACACTCTCTCAGGCTCAGAGGGAGGCGAAGTCAACTCCCCCATAACAAATCTGATCTCTTTTTTTGATAAAGTTACCAGCTTGGTAGATGAAGGGAATGCTGTGGACATCGCATACCTTGATTTCAGTAAGGCCTTTGACAAGGTTCCCCATGACATTCTTGCAAACAAGCTCGTAAAATGTGGGCTAGAAAAGTTAACTGTTCAATGGATTTGTAATTGGTTGACCGGCCGAACCCAAAGGGTGCTCAGCAATGGCTCCTCTTCGTCTTGGAAAGATGTGACCAGTGGGGTGCCACAGGGTTCTGTCCTGGTCCCAGTGCTATTCAACATCTTTATCAATGACTTGGATGAGGGAATTAGGGGCATACTTATCAAATTTGCAGATGACACCAAATTAGGAGGAGTAGCTAATACCCTAGAGGACAGGATCAAAATTCAAAATGACCTGGATAGACTGGAGAGCTGGGGCAAAGCTAACAAAATGAAATTCAATACGGATAAATGTAAAGTACTGCACTTAGGGCAGAAAAATGAAATGCATAGATATAGGATGGGAGAGACCTGGCTGAACGAGACTACGTGCGAAAGGGATCTAGGAGTCCTAGTAGACCACAAGTTGAACATGAGTCAACAGTGTGATGTGGCAGCTAAAAAGGCCAATGCGATTTTGGGCTGCATGAATAGAAGTATAATGTCTAGATCAAGGGAAGTAATAGTGCCTCTCTATTCTGCCTTGGTCAGACCTCACCTAGAATACTGTGTCCAGTTCTGGGCACCACAATTCAAAAAGGATATGGACAAATTGGAGCGTGTGCAAAGAAGGGCGACTAAAATGGTGAAAGGTCTGGAAACCATGCCTTATGAGGAGAAACTTAGGGAGCTGGCTATGTTTAGCCTGGAAAAAAGACAATTAAGAGGCGATATGATAGCCCTGTTTAAGTATTTGAAGGGGTGTCACGTTGAGAATGGAGCAGGCTGGTTTTCTGCTGCTCCAGAGACTGGAACATGGAGCAATGGATGCAAGCTCCAGGAACAGAGATTCCACCTTAACATTAGGAGGAACTTTTTGACAGTAAGAGCTGTTCAGCAGTGGAACACACTCCCTCGGAGCGTGGTGGGGTCTCCTTCCTTGGAGGTCTTTAAACAGAGGCTGGATGGCCATCTGTCGGGGATGCTTTGAGGGGCTGGACTCGATGGCCCTCATGGTCTCTTCCAACTCTGCAATTCTATGATTCTATGAAATCTTGCAAAAAAAACCCCCACATTATAGGGTTGCCATAAGTCAGAAATAACTTGAAGGCACACAATAACAACAACAATGTACTTTTCCTAATATATGTATTTTCTTAATGAGCACACTTCTACTCAGTTCTACACTGTGCACTGCTCAAATACACATATTTTTAAATTGTGCATATTTACTCATTGGTGACTCCTGCCATGAGCAGAAGGGGTACCTCATCCTTAAATAGTGGAAAGATCCCCTCCATTATCTATCAACAAATTGCCTGTGCATTTATTTGTATTTAACAAGGGAAAAGAAAAAATAGACAGAAAGAAAGGAACCCAAATTCCTGAAGTTCATCCCATGATAAGAAACCAAAGCTCCTGTCTAAACGGTGAAAATAATCTTCATAGAAATTGCATGGAAAGCAATCTGTCTAAATGGACATTCACATCCATGCATCACATTCAGAAGGGGAGCAGGCAAATCCACCATAAAGCTCTGAAGGGAGCCTTCTGAGCTTTTGCTGGAGTTTTTCAAAAGCTTGGTAGGTGATGCAAATGTCCAGTTGTTAAGACAATCTCATTTGCATTGCTGCACTGAGGTAGCACAAGCTGACTGGCTGGATGAGGATAGGGGGTGGGGCTTGCTAATGGGGAAAGTGTCTGCAGCTGCCATTTTTTCCTCCAGGGACCAGGTAAAGGAGGAAGGCTCTCCCCACTGCCAGGAATTGCTAAGGCGATGAAATTGGTGTATGTGTCTATTTTTCTTTTCTTTTTCTTTTCTTTTTTTGGTAAAGGCAAAATATCACTTATGTGATATTTTTAAAAAAAGATTTTTTAAAAAAGAAGTTCAGCGGCAGCAGTTTTTAAAACGCGAGTAATTCACTTGCGACACCATGTTGTGGATAGAGGGCATTCAAAGTTTATGGGGGCTGTAAAACCACTAAGACAAGTAGCAGCTGATGTGACTTATCTTTACTGTGGGGCACTTTGTTTTGTGGAGGGCTCATATAGATGAGCCCTAAGTTACCTGTGCTTTAATTAACAGTCTCACAAAGACAAATTGAGCACTTGCAGTTAAGAATTCTTGGTTAATGAAAACCCTAAGACTAAACACCTCTGCCTACTTAAAAGGAAATAAATGCTATTGAAGCAAATTGAGTTTCCATTTTAGTAGACATGCTTAGGAACTTAGTTTAAAACTCATGTAAACTCATGTAAATTCCTCATTGAAGAGTGTGGGGACGGGATTAAATCCAGGTAAACAAATGCAGACATCCAAGTTATGTTGCTGAAATTTGAAACAACAGAGTAAACATTTACTGGAACAAAACAGAGTTTAACACATTATTAATTATAAAACCTCTTCCTATTTACTACATATTCCCCCAAATGGCAAAGTAATATTGGCATACCCTCTTATTAGGTGTTTCTTTTCAATTTCCATTTATATTTTACATAATAATGTATAGTAACATGAGCCTTTCCTGGGAATCTGTTAGTAGGTTTACAAATAATCATTCATTTTTCCTCCCATGTCTGCCTTCTGTTTCAGTGATAGATAGACATGCCATTACCTTTCTAAAATATATTCATGATTTTTAACTGCAAAGGTCATTGGTTTTCTTCTCTCCTGAGTTACAAAGTAGTTGCAGTTTTTGAGCAGCAGCAGATTCACCTTCACCAAACTTTAATATTCTGGGAAACTCTGCCTACAGTTTTCTTATGAAACCCAAAGTAACTTGGGTCACTTGAAAAACTCTTTTAGTTGTAGTACTTTATTTCTGCTGGGGTGGAAAAGGAAATCTGTTGAATTGTGCCCTGCTCTTTGACTGCAAGTGATAGCTATGCCTGTTCATGCTACCCTGATGTTGTAATCCTGTGATTTTTGCCGCATATGATAAAGTCCATAAATAAACATCCCCCACAAATTATTTCTCTGTGCAGAAAACAGGGGGGGGGTTCCAATTTTTTAATAAAATTTAATTTAATTAGGTATTTATACCCCATTCTTCAGCCACAAAGGCTATCAGAGCGGCTTACAAATTGTTTTAAGCAATAGCAATTTACACATCTACACTGCATTAAGCAGTTTCCAATGTGTATTAGCTAATTGCCCACACAAGCCGGGTACTCATTTTACCAACTTATGCAAGAATGGAAGGCTGAGAGAACCTTGGAGCCCTCTGGAATCGAACTTGCAATGTGGTGACTTGCAGTACTGGTATTTAACCACTGCAGCACCATTTTTCTCCATAGAAAAACTCCTCTGCAACACTATGAAACACTTGAATATGAGGAGGATAACTCAGAGCAATATTTGTTTTCTCCCACAGGAGAGAGAAAACTACGGTACCATAATTATGTGTCATTGCATGAGAGGGCAAATTAGTAAAGGATTTACATCCCTAATCCACAGAGTGAATCTCACACAGGCTGGACTGGTGTGGAGAGGCTGTAAATTGGTTAGAGATGGAAAGCCAGGTCTTCTCTTTGGAACAGATGGCATCTGGTGGAGTTATGAGGATGGAATTCTTTAAGGCAGTGCAGTTATTGTGACTAGAGAAAGATGAATGAGGATTGGTGAGTCACAGCTTTGACAAGCTCTCTAGATGACCTTCAACTTATTTCTCTCTCCCTCCTCCACCCTATTCTGGAGTGAATAGGCAGAGGGAGAAAACAGTACAGGAGAAAAGTCGGACCTGGGACTCAGCAAAAAGAGGAGCAGGCATGAGATGGAGCTCAGAATCACAGAATGGTGTTGGTGTTAGAAGTAGCAGGCTGACTGAGGAGATTTTCACACTACACTGTTATAGTGTTACTATTCCTCTTTTACTGCTCTGGCTTCTTCCTGCGGAATTCTGGGGTTTGTAGTTTAGTGAGGCCTAAGAGCTCTCTGGCTGAGATTGTAAACTCTCCCTAAACTGCAAATTCCAGGATTCCACAGGAGGCAGCCATAGCAAATAAAGTGGAATAGTAACACTATAACAGTGTAGTGTGAAAATCTCCAAAAATAGCATTGTCAGTTAGCAATAGAAGATCAGATAAGAAGAGCAGAGAGTTAGGGGTCATTTACATAGCAAAATAAATCCGCTAAGAATTCGCCAAGACTTCTAATAGTTCCCACATGTTTCGGTTCAAAGTTGCCATATTCAGAAGGAGGGGGGCCAAAAACCCCAAAAGTCACTCAGTAAAAGCTTTTGCAGTTTCCCCCGACTTTTTAAAAAGGTTTTGGAAAGTTGCACAGTATTGGCTGTGTGAATTACCAGCAACAATTGTGAAGCAGGGGCTCAGAGCATAGCTGCGATGCCATTGGTTGTTGGTCAGAGGGGGCAGGCTTGAAAGGGATGGCTTGCAAAACTTTACCGCCACTTTTCACCCCAGCGCTTTCCCCTTCCCTGTTTTGCTGCTGTTGCTGTCATTGGGTCTCAGCCTTGGTGTGGGAGGGGGTGGCTGGAGGCCCAAGGACAACAACAGCACCATACTGTTGCTGTCGTTGGGTCTCAGCCAGTGCAGTGGTTTAAACCGCAGTGCCGCTCCCAAGGCTTCCCTAAGGCCAGTGCCTTCAATGTGGGGGGAAGGGTGACCAGAGGCCCAATGACAGCAACGGCACCATGTCTTTGCTATCATTGGGTCTTGTCCGAGCCCCGCCCCATGCCACCCCAGAGGCCTCCAAGGCCAGCACCTTCAATGGGGGAGCAGCCGGAGGCCCAATGACAGCAACAACGCTGTGCTGTTGCTGTCATTGGCACTCAGCCATGCCCCCACCCCATGTCCCAGAAGCCCCGGGACGATGCTGCAGGAGGCCAGGTGGGCAGTGGGACTTTCAGTCCCATCATCACCTGCCCTTTCCCCCACTGGTGCCCCTCCCTCCTTACTTCCCCTTCTCTTATTTGCAAACAGCGAACGGGGAAGAGAATGGGGGGAAATGGAGGAAGAGACTCAGAGTCCCATCGCCCACCTTTCCCCCACTGCTGCCTCTCCCTCCTGCCTTGCTCTTTTCTTCCCAGTTTGCAAGCAGTGAATGGGGAAGAGAGGAGGGGATGGAGGAAGAGGCTGCATCAGAGGAGAGTCGGTCGATGGAACTCAGTGTCCCATCACCTGCCTTTCCCCAGTTGTTGCCTCTCCTTCCTGCCTCTCCCTTCTCTTCCTCGTTCACAAGCAGCGAACGGGAAAGAGAGAGGGGGGAATGGAGGAAGAGGTAGCAGCTAGGGAAAGGTGGGCAGTGGGAGTCCCGTCAACCACCTCTCCTCCACTGCAGCTTCTTCCTCCATTCCCCCCTCTCTTCCCTGTTCGCTGTTTGTGAATGGGAAGAGAAGGGCAAGTAAGGAGTGAGGGGCAACAGCAGGGGAAAGGGCGGGTGTCAAAGGGACTGACAGTCCCACTGCCCACCTGTCCTCCTGCAGCCTCTTCCCAGGGCCTCTGGGGTGCAGGGTGGGGGTGCGGCCGAGAGCCAACAATAGCAACGGCACAGCACCATTGCTGTTCTTGGGCCACCGGCCACTCTCCCCTCAGAAGGCGATGGCCTTGGAGGCCTCTGGGGTGGGGCTTGGACAAGACCCAACAATAGCAACAGCACGGCACCACTGCTGTCAGTGGGCCTCTGGCACCCCCCCCCACCTAAGGGCCTTGGATGGCCTTGGAGGCCTCAGAGCTGTTTGGCGGTTTAAACCACTATACCACTTCCCGAGGCCTCTGGGGCAGTGTAGGGTGGGGGCGCAGCTGAGACCAACCACAGCAACAGTGCAGCACCATTGCTGTTGTTGGGCCTCCATTCACGCACACACCGAATGTGCTGGAGAACTCTGTAGTGGCCTGACTGTTTGAACCAGGGCCTCTGATCGATGTCAGTGGCAGGGAGGGGGGCGCGCCCAAGACCCAATGACAGCAATGTCATTGCACCATGCCCAGGGCTGTCGTTGGGCCTCCGGCCACTCCCCCCACACCACAGTCGTCCTTTCCGCCCTGGCAGGAGATAGGCCTCCGTGACTGTCAGTCACAGAAACCACGCCTCCCCATGTGAACTGCAATTTCGGAAAGCTTTTGGATGTTATCTGAGAAGTGACTTTCCGGAGAAAATAGTCTAAACTGCTCAGCACTGGTTCGAAAGAGAAGTAAGCTGGCATTTTTCAAATTAAAAACTGCCGTGTAACTGACTCCTTAGTACTTTGTCAAGGAAGAGGTAGCAAGTGAAGGAGAAGTCGAATAAACATGACAAGGATCAAAGGAGTAAATAAACTGGATAACAGAGAGTAATACTGGAGAGAGGGTCACAGCAAACAAAGCCATGTTTTGAATTCAGCAGCAACTATTTCAAGAGCTCATCCATATAAGCTGTTAGTGGAGGAATCAATCTGTTGCTCATTCTGCTGGATTTGTGTGCTCTGGTGCAGCTAATATTTCTCATACTGCCTCTTCTGCTGCTGTGTCTCCTGAGGGTGTAGGTGCCTTTGTGTGTCTGTCTTCATGGTGTTCTACTGGAGGAGAGTGATTCCAGTCGGAGGACCCAGGCTTGGCCTCAGCTTCCAAAGTCCTTAGAGAGGAGCTGGCAGCCAGAGCCTCCAGTTCCTCCTCTGGATCCTCCTGCTGACAGCTCCCATCTTGACACTCTCTCCTTCTCTCTTGAAGAGGACTCCTTGTTGTCAGGCAGGACAAGTTCCTCTATGAAAATGTTAGCATACCCTACTACCTCCTCCCTATAATATTTCATAATTGGAAGTGTTGGACACGTCGAAGGGGCCAAGTATACTGGGGTGATCCAAATGAGGTCAGATAGAGGTTGCAAAGACCTGGGAAGGTATCGTAGAAATATTTTAGCAAGCACACCCAAACTAGGATTGAGCAGAAGCCCCTTAGTAAACAAAACCATTAAGGAAGTATATGGTAATTCCTTCCAGGACCCCTCAATGGTGAGTCACACAACCTGAACAATCAAGAGACAGTTCCAGCCCAAATTCCCAGGAAATATCCCTGGGAACCTCCTCCTGTCCTGCAATGCATCAGTCATAAACCCATCAGTTCCTATCTCCCAGCCATTAACAGCAATCAGACAAGTTTCGGTTTCCTTTGTCTCTTTGGTAGGAAACCCATCTAAGCTTTGTCCTAGCTCAAAGAATCCCATTCAGGATATGAAGTGGGGTATAAATATTAGTCCTCTACCAAAAGAATGGTGTGCCACTGTGGATGAGATCAGCCACTCCCTTTTTAGGTGCCCCTCCAGATCAGAACTTCCAGCACCACCCTCAGACCTCACTCTGAGTACTTCGAACTCTGCAGGACTGGTGACTATCGCCATATTTCCCAAATCTATCTTTCTATCCAACCTTTCCACCTAATCCTTCAATAGCCTTATGTGATTCTTGTGAGTGTGCTGCATGTGTGAATGTGTTTTATGCTATTTTCAATAAAAGCATTTATTTCACTTTAACCTGGAGTCCTCTGCAGTTAGTACTAGTATAAATAGGTGAAAAGATCCCAAAGTTACCAGCCTCTCGCAGCCTTCCATTTGAGCTAATAACAATAATTCCCCAAATATTAATATAGTCTTTGGCATCACATGTGGGGCTCTAAGGCACCCACCAACTCTTTAGGTAATAAAACTTTCTATTTCATACCTCCCCAAACTGGCAGTGGAATGAAGCACATTTTCCCTCTGAAACCATCAGTTATGCACATTTGAAAACTGTGCATTTGTAAAAATGTGCATATTTTGAAAAATGCTTCATTCAGTGAAGCAAATGTGTTTTTAAAAAATCCTTTGGGGAAAAATGTGTTTAAAATATGTTCTTTTAGAAAACATGCACAGAAATATGCCCAAATCATGGGGGAAGACAATATTAGTAATGAAAATGAAAATAAAACTGGCAAATTTTCACATCCTTAATTTTCAGTAACAGTTTTTCAACTTTGTGTTCCTGGTTGGGTGTCACATGGCAGCCTATGTTGGCCTTACAGCTGCTATGGGATGAACTAACCTGCCTGAGATTCTGTCTTGTTTTATTAATTCAAACTTGTCACAGGGGATTCAGCTGGGACAGGACAAATATTTTATACACCTGACACTGCAGGGGTTTTTTTCCCTGCAGTGAATGGTCCATAAGACATTGTGCATGTCAAACACTAAGAATCTATAGGCATAAGATAGTTTAAAAGGGCTCAGATTTTAATCTTCTGGCTTTTAATGATGTTATACCTTCCTTCTCCCTTGCATCCCAAATAAGAATCAGTTTGCCCTTTGTAGTAAGTGCAAATGGCATTCAATATTTTGTCCATTACAGTTCATTCAACCTGATCTATCCTTCATCCAGGTAGGTCACCTGCACACTCTTGTTCCATGGTGAAACTGAAGTGCTTTATGAGAGAAATGACCCACACAATCTGCAGATGCTTGTTGCTTTGGGCTTTCGTGAACCCTGAAGTTTCATCTTTCAAAATGTGAAATGAGAGCAATGTGGTACCTACTCTCTATCGCTGGAAACTTATTGAGGAAACCCTTATTCTTCTATTGCACTTGCGGTCAGAGACCCTATTACTCTCATATAGTGGCAGAAAATCATTGAAACAAAACTCTTCATTGCCCTGCAATGATAAAGAAAAGTGCAATTCATCCCTGAGCAGTGTATCAATTGTCACAGTGCAGCGACAGTATATGAAATGCTCGCCTGCTGAGCCCTGAGTCATCAGTCTGAACTTTTGCCATCCTCTTACCATAGGCACTTTCCTGCTGTTCAGTCATTTGCTGTCTCAGTGAGAAACAAGAATCTTAGCTATGTGGGAGTGAGAACAGAGGAAAAGCACATGAAACTAACATGGAGAAAAAGAAACAGACATGTATGGACAAGGCAGAGGTCAATAGAAATAAAAGTGATACACAACATATATAATCTTCTTCCATGCTTCATTTCCAGGAGTTATCTGAAGGAATTCTTCACTCAGTTCTATGTAACCTTAAGAGGAAAATGTCCACAGACATAAATCCAGAGAGATTTGAGCTGCTGGAAGTGCAAGTTCCAAAGTTTCCTTATCAGAAAAATTGGTTACTATCAGAATGAGGTTGAACACATGGAACTAATTTGTGTTTAATCACACCAATTGTCCATCTAGCACAGTATTATATTGGTGGTTCTTTTATCTCAGACCCATTCAGCTAGAAAGGATATTTAAGCATAGTTCCACAAGAACATGAGGCATTGTACATGGAGCAAGAGAATGAAATCTTATTATTCATGAATATATTTCTCATGGTGTATTGTATGGGTTTAAGAGGTTTCATTTATTAAGTCTCCCATTTGTCTGTTACACAAGGAGTGACAAAAGTATGACCCCAAAGGGAGTCACCAATGGCTCCTATTCATCCTGGAGAGAAGTTACTAGTAGGGTACCACAGGGTTCTGTCCTGGGCCTATAGCATTCTGAATGCTACAGACAGCATTCAACAGTTATATTAATGACTTGGATGTGGGAATATAAGGTATGCTTATCACATTTGCAAATGACACCAAATTAGGTGGGGGAGCTAATACCCCAGAGGACAAGATCAGAATCCAAAATGACCTCAACAGATTAGAAAGCTGGGCCAATACTAACAAAATGAATTTCAACAGGGAGAAATGTAGGATACTACACTTGGGCAGTAAAAATTAAATGCACAGATATAGGTCGGGTGATACATGGCTTGATGGCAGAACATGCGAAAAGGATCTAGGAGTCTTAGTAGACCACAAACTGAACATGAACATGAACATGATGCAGCATCTAAAAAAGCCAATGCAATTCTAGGCTGCATTAATAGGAGTATAGTGTCTAGATCAAGGGAAGTAATAGTGCCACTCTATTCTGCTCTAGTCAGAACTCACCTGGAATACTGTGTCCAATTCTGGGCACCACAATTCAGGAAGGATATTGAGAAGCTGGAAGAGGGCGAAAAGGATGGTGGGTGGTCTGGAAGCCATGCACTATGAGGAACACCTTAGGAACCTGGGCATGTTTAGTCTGGAAAAGAGAAAATTGAGAGGGGACATGATAGCCATGTTTAAATATTTGAAGGGATGTCATACTGAGGATGGAGCAGGCTTGTTTTCTGCTGCTCCAGAGACTAGGACACAGAGCAATGGGTTCAAACTACAGGAAAAGAGTTCCACCTAAACATTAGGAAGAACTTTCTGACAGTAAGAGCTGTTCAGAAGTGGAATACACTGCCTTGTAGTGTGGTGGAATCTCCTTCTTTGGAGGTTTTTAAAGAGAGGCTGGATGGCCATCTGTCAGGAATGATTTGATTGTGTATTCCTGCATGGCAGGGGGTTGGACTGGATGGCCCTTGAGGTCTCTTCCAACTCTATGATTCTATGATTCAATGACCTTCAAGATGTCAGTGGACTTCAGTTCTCATCATATCTAGTCAGCATAGCCAGCGGTGAGGAATTCTGGGAACTTATGGGCAATAATATTATGGGATTACTATAATGTGCTGTATGTGGGACGACCTTTGAAAAGTGCTCAGAAGCCTTAGCTGGGTCAAAGATCTTCCGCCAAGATTGACAAAGAGATCAATCACAGATCAGCAAACGCATATAGCACATTTGAAAGACTTTACAAAAGAGTCTGGAATAACAAACACCTGAGGTGAAGTACAAAAATCAGTGTGTATAGAGCCATTGTACTGTCTATTCTCCTTTACGGGTCTGAAACATGGGTCACCTATTGTCAACACTTACAACTCCTCGAATGCTTTCATTAGCGCTGTATACATACAATCCTAAGTATACACTGGCCTGACTATGTGACGAATATTGCTGTCCTTGAGCAAGCAGGGATCACCAGCATTGAGGCCATGATATTGAGAACACAGCTGCGCTGGGCAGGGCATGTTTCTAGGATGGAGGACCATCGCCTCCCAAAAATAGTACTCTACGGTGAACTTGCCATGGGTCAGGGTAAGAGGGTCCTTCAAAAAAGCAACACAAGGACTCCCTGAAACATCTCAGGCTTGGCCTAATTGATCGCCAACAATTGTCCGCCATGGCCTCACATCGGGAGGCTTGGAGACACACTATCCACAATGCTGTAGCCTTATTTGAGAGCTCACGCCAAACAAGTCTTGAAGAGAAACAACAACGCAGGAAGAATCACAACCCGGAATCATCACCCAAAGACACCTTCTACTGTGCTTTCTGCAACCGGACATGTTTATCTCGGATTGGCCTTTTCAGTCATCAGCTCGCTTGCAGAAAGCATGGGATGAATCCTTCCTGAATCTTCGTTTGTGAAGAAAAGCCAGAGAGAGAGAGATTCAGACATTGCTTTCAGCAGTGATACGTGTGTTAGTGCATTAGAGCTAGAACCCAAAATTCCAAGAATATCATCTTAGGTGGTGCTGGTACTCTGAAATAAAATTTGTTCTACCCTTATATGGCATAAACCTTTGATAGGATTGCCTGATGGGATAAAAGATCAGTCTTCACGTCTCTAGTAGGTATGCAATTCTTCACTAAGGAGATTTTCACATGGGTTATATATCCCGTGGCAGGAACAGAACAGGGTCTGGAAAGGTTTTCCCTTTCAGACGACGTTGACCCCGTTCTGTCCTGCATCCATCCTCCTCCTGTGACTGTTCCGGAACAATGTAATCACGATTTTTCATCGTGAATAGATCTCCTGTTCCGTCACTATCACACAATCATGGATGTGCGAACAGGAGCCCCGTTCATGTTCCGAAATGACAGCCGTGGAGGGGAGGTCTGTTCTGAGCACTTCCTGGTACAATCTGGACATCCAGGTAAGTGGCACCCTTTGTTTTACCCTCCCTGTTTTGATTGTGTGATTTAAAGTGTGTTTTTGTGCTTGGTGAACTGATTTTATGTTTGGGGGAGTTTTATTTTTTAAATTTACCGCCCGCTATTATCATGTGATAACGTGATAATGTTTCAGACAGCCGGTCGTAAAAGCAGCCTTACGATGACTGCATTTACGGCCAGTCAGTGAGGGGAGGGGGAGCCCGTTCCTGATGCAGAATTAAGGTAAGTGTGTGAAATATTTACATTATTCCGTGGCAGGAACGGGAGAGGAGGAGGCGGGGCAGTAACAGGGCATTTTGGCCCCATGTGAAAATCTCCTAAATTTTTTCTCAAAGGTAGCAATGAGTAATTTCTGCAAAAAAAAAAAAAAAGATTAATAGGCAAAATATGATTATGTTAACAAAAAAATATGAGAAAAGAGGATCAAATATAATCGATAAAAGCCAAGTTTTAAAACTGAGAAAAGGTGAAATACTTAGGTATTACTATCGCAAATCTGAACTGTATGTTACTAAAAAACAATTATGTTAAGACATGGAATGATAGTAAGGATTTACACCAATAGGGAAACGTTAAGTTGTCACTTTTGCGGAGAATATCAGTGATAAAAAAATAATGTTTTGCCAAGAATTTTGTTTTTATTCCAGACAATACTGTTTTTGACCAATGATGAGCCATTTAAGCAATGACAGAGAGACTTGTCAATATTTATATGGCAAGGGAAGAGACCGATAGTTAAATATAAAGTTCTACAAGATGCAAAAGAAAGAGGGTGGCTGGGAATACTGGATCTTTTGGAACTTTATCAAGAACAATATAGAATCAAATCAAATGATGAATGATTGATAGAAGGCTACAGATACAGTATTTGAAAGATTTAAGATGGATAAAAATGTATGGGTTTGAAAAGGACAAATCTGAATTTGAGGTACAGTTATGTACCAATATGAGCATATGATTGGCAAGATGTACAAATTTATGTTTTAAAAGGGTATGGAAGATGAGGGTTATTGTAAGGGTCTAAGGACTTTTTCGGGCGTGAACTTACCGCACAAGAAGGCTCATAACAGGCACGACGCTGCTACGCGGCAGGGGACCTGTTTCATACGACGCTGTCCCCCTGCCGAAATCAGCTGTGTCAGTTCCGTGAGAGACTGGAGGCAGCCGTACCATATTTGGCCATTTTTTATTCACGGAAGTTGCCCGTGAATAAAAAATGTCCAAATATGGCGTGGCTGCCTCCAGTCTCTCGCGGAACTGACACAGCTGATTTCGGCAGGGGGACAGCGTCGTATGAAACAGGTCCCCTGCCGCACAGCAGCGTCGTGCCTGTTACGAGCCTTCTTGCGCGGTAAGTTCACATCTGAAAAAGTCCTAAGTTAGCTAGGGAGGAGTGTATGAGAAAGAGCATGTGGTGTTTAAAATGTAATAAAAATTATTCTGCTTTATTATGTTTAATATATGCAAATAAAGATTTTTTTTTGTTTTGTTTTTATACACGTTTGTGTTTCCTGGAATACTATCTAACTGAAAGCTTGATTCAGACAAGGTGTCTGTGGTGGCAGCATTGAACATAGAGGGGTGGTGGCCATGGGGGATAAAAGTTGCATTAATCCTTATAGGAACCTATAAGGGCATATAGACAGTCCTCACAGTTGGTATCACACAAATGGGACAAGTGGAAGTGCTTGCCCTGGTGGCAGAGGTGGGGATCAGTGGAAGCCCTCACTCTCGGTGATAGCAGTGAGCATTATCAATGTCTTACCATTTGGTGAGTTAAAGGGTAGAAACCCTGCATTTGGTCACAGTGGTGGGATATCCTGAGTGGTATCCTCAAAGTTGGTGACAGCATGGTGGGATAGGGGTCGGAAAACTTCACAGGGACCAGTTATGGTGATGAGACTGAGAGAATGCCCTTCCCAGAGGGACTTAGAATTTGGTCTTTACATGGGGCCATATGAAAGGGAGGTAGTATTAGGGGAGGATCCAACAGGTAAAAGTCACTGTTCCTAAATTTCAATTGAGACACAGGCTGCATCTACACTATTGAAATAATGCAGTTCAGCACCAAGTGTTGTAGCTCCACCCTATGAAATCCTGGGATTTGTGGTTTTATAAGGTCTTTATCCTTCTCTGCCAGAGAATATTGGTGCCTCACAAAACTACACACCCCTGGATTCTGTAGGACGGAACCATGGCAGTTAAAGTGGTGTCAAATTGCATTATTTCTACAGTGCACATGCACCCACAGATGGACCTTATAGCAATGAGACTCCCCCCTGCTCCACACAGTAAAATGAATGGATACCACAGAGCTTTGAATGTACTTTTTTTGCATTACTCTTTTGCCACCCTCAGTTCATATATCAGTTGTGTCAATAATGCAGTTGGCCATACCCTTTCAAGCCAACTACACATGCTGAGACCCAATTAATGCTTTCTAACATTAACAGTTTTGAAGCATATGGCAGTCAATAACAGGAAGATAAAATCTTTATTTTCAGTGATTTTATTTTCACCAGGGAGGGGGAAAAAGGAAATAGTAACACTTCATTGCCGTATTTTATTGGCATATTTGTTATATATACAATCTCTCTTATGAACTTGCTTCCAGAAACAGGACAGTACTAGAAGCCACAAGTGAGTACTAGAAGCCACCTCACAGCAGCCTCTTCAGACCCCTAAAGAGCTTGGCCATTGATGGACTACTTCTGAAATACATTTCTTCATCTGTTCAGAGAGGGTTTAAATGGATATATGTAGGTCTCCTTCCCAAACCGTCTTGGAATCAGATATCTTGCCAAAGGGTTCCCCCTACCAACTGATCATACAAGTCTGAGACCTGACCTTTAGTAATAATATGAATTAAGAATTAAGTGCAAGTGGCAAGACATAAAAACATGCAAATGATGTGAGGAATCTCAGGGCCCACTCTTCAACCATAGAAGTTGTACAAAAGTCCTAACCTGAAAAATTTGATCACATGAGATTCTTGTTCCCTGCTATCATAATTTTTTGTTGTAATCACTATTTCTCATCAGCTCTTATGTAGTTTGTCCAATTAACAAATTATTTTATTCTAGAACATTTCAAATTGGTTTTGAATTTCACTCTCATATGGTTTGCTCAAGCAGTGTGAGATCCATGTGGTTCCAAATTTGCTTCCTTGCCATGGATTTCCATTATCCACATTATAGATTTTGCTTCAATATACTCAAATACTATATCGACATTAATTTTGGTCTGACATACTGACTCACATGTTATCATCTTACAACCTAAATTGACTTTATTTTCAATCCTAGATATGAATCTAAACTAGTGTTTAAATGTTATGACACTTATGATACATACAGATAAATAGGTAGATAGATTTTTTTGCTTACTGTCATTAAATTCATGACATATCAGAATAAATGTGCCCTATTTGTAAAAACCCTCAAGACTTGTAAAGATTGTAACTGAATAAGAGCAGATAATTATAGCTGAAATGGACAGTACACTTTAAATTAGTGCATCAAATTTCAGCTTTCATTTTCTTTCATTCTAATTTAAATTCTAACCTTAGATAGCTATGAATTCATTGCAGCCTTGTTATTAATAAAAATGAATTAAATAATATGCTTAGATTGTGTTTTACTGTCAACTAAAGCTGACATTTTGTTATGCTTTAGCAGAGTCTCTGGCTGCCAATGAGATCTGAAATATTTGAAACACTGCAAACAAATCTGGTGTTAACAATGTAGTTGCCTGAACAGTTCCAAAAGAAGGAACACATTTGCAGACTGTAAGAAACTGACATATGACACATGTCAGAACAGTAGCAATATTTTATTCAATATACCCACCTTGTTTAAATTAAATTATTTATTAAATTAAAAGTGGTTTTTTTTTTTTAAAGAGAGAATCGCAATAGCAATAGCATTGATATTTCTATATCAAAAGCACTCCCCAAGTGGTTTACAATGTGTGAGCTAATTGCCCCCAACAAGTTGGGTACAGAAGGATGGAAGGCTGAGTCCACCTTGGAGCCCTCTGGGATCAAACTCATAACATTGGAGCAGAAGTACTGGCATTTAACCACTGTGCTACCAGGGCTCCAGGGAAAGAGGACATGCCTTATTTTTCAAGATTATTTCTGATTATTCCTAATTTTTTAGCCCCTTTCTTAGGAGAAACTGCTTTTTGAAGGTTGCTATTTATCTCCAAAATGTTCAACCTCCCTAGCATTTTTCCAGCCAGGACCAAGGCAGCCAGGGGCAGAGTACCAAAAATGTCCCACCCCAAGATCCCAGAAGAATTCTGAAGTCCCTTTCTACTTTTGAGAAAATGGGAACGATAAGCCCTGTGATCTATTTAAAATGTGAACTACTACTCCTGCAGGCTTCCACAAGAGATAACTGGGTTCCTCTCCTCTCCTTCCCTTCCCCCTTCCTTCCTTCCTTCCTTCCTTCTCTACCAGACAGAGATATCTGGGGAGTCCAGAGGATTTGAGTGTAAAAATAACCACCATCTCTGTATTCAGAACTACTGGCAGCTTATGTTCTCAGTGGAGTAGTTGTACCCACCATGGAAGGGTATGACAAGAGCCCACATACCACACACACACACCACACCCCCACACATAGACACACAGTAAGAGTAATGGGGCATCACTGCTAGAGACTAATAAAATTGGCAATTTTATTTTATTCCACAATCAAATGTTTTAAATTTCAAGGGTTTTTTTTTCTCCACGTTATTTTTGGGAAGCAAGATTTGGTAAGTGAGCCAAATGAAATTTTTGCTCCACTGCACTGGCTGAATTGAATAAGTACAACTTTTACCAGCACAGAGAGGAGCATCTTGTCCCTGTCTGCCATGCAGCAGTTAAAGATGAGAAGCCTTTCAAAACAAAGGTAACAAGCCTAATTCAGCATCACAAACATGCTTGAGTGTGCAAAGAGTCTAAACTAGACTTTTGAAAGCTAAACACTCCAAGTCCTTTGCCTAGATGTGCAACTGTGTCAGTTTTGCTTTTGGCCACTTTGGTTTTTTTTAAAAAAAAAAAAGCTTGTCCCCCCCCCCCTCACACCAGCAATAGTGCAACTGTGTCAGTTTTGCTTTTGGCCACTTTGTTTTTTTTAAAAAAAAGCTTGTCCCCCCCCTCACACCAGCAATAGTTTGTATTTACAAAGGAAGGAAGGAAGGAAGGAAGGAAGGAAGGAAGGGTATAAGATTGCCTTTTTATTGACTTACCGAACCGTCGCTTAGTTGAAAATCCAACATGGCAGCTGCAGGTGCTTTCCCTGTTTGCTAGCCCCACCCCCATGCTTGTCCAATCAATAAGATTACGCTGCCTATTTGTATCTGTGTTAATGAGAGTTTTCAAACTATCTCACATTCACATGTTTTATGGAGCTTTTTTAAAAATCCAGACAAAGCCCTGGATGTGATGCACACAGACTTTGCAGTGGATTTGGCTGCCCCCTCTTCCGAATGACATGTATTTATGCGCATGTCCATATGAATGGATCACCACACGTTCGCATGCCATTCGGGTTATTTTGACCGTATAGACAAGACTTTTGTGTGATGTGCTTGACAGCGTCCAAGGCCACAGCCTGGAAATATTTCTTTTTCTGGGAGGGGGAATTAACTCAGGCATTGCTAGGTGTCCATTATATTCCAAAAAGTAACCTTTCCAAGTGCTATAAGGCACAAGATGTGTGTGTGGGGGGGTCAATTTCTTATTAGGACCACTGTAGTTGCTGGGATGTAAAGAGGAAAAGTCATAAATTGACCGTAAGGTCTAAATGAGATATAGCCATATTGAAGAAAACAGTTTCTTAGACATAGAAAATGCTGTAAGCTCATAGTGATTTCAAGTAAATTTAAACATATATAAAACATTATGATCCCTGTTCAAAAACATCTTCTGATAAGATAATAACAACTAGAACACTACAATAAGATACAAAGAACAAGTGTGACATACATAGCCTGGTATCCTCTTAGGTATAAGCTCCAACTTTTCCCTGATGAAAACAGGGACACATACAACCAAGCAACATTAGAGTGTGGTCAAGATGGAAGAAATTATTAATGAAGAAGAACAAACAGTTTAGGAGAGGCTGCAGCAGTTTGCTTTTGCCTGAGCCTACTAGGGAGGTCAGGATTCTGCCCCTCCTCTCATCTCCCCCCTGCTGAGATAAATAGATTTCCCCCTTGAACTCAAGACTGCATCAGCTGAAGAAAGGGGAGGGCAAAGAGGAAAAGTGAGAGAAGAAAGAGGGGGAAACTGGGATATTTTTAAAATAGCTGGGAAAAAATGGGACAATTAATAAGGACTTCCTCTGACAAATTGGGGCATTTGAAGGGTATGGGGTATATACAAGGGTTAATTTTCCCATATGCATCTGTATGTCCTCTTTGGGAGCACTGTGGGGATTGTATTCCCTTCCTCCTTCCACAGCAACCAACCCCCACTGACTTACTGAACAAGCTCTGAAGCCCCCACACATGGCTATCCCCTGGTTCATGAACAGGATTACAGAAGCATCTCCCCATAGCCACATGAAAAATGATGACATCAACACTGAAATCTTCCAGTGTTGGAGATCTCAGTGCTGCTGTCATCATTTTGTCTCTATCTATAGGAACATAGCCAGACACTTCTGCAATCCTGCCTATGCCCCATAGAGCAGAAAAATGACTGTGCAGGGGGTTTCAGAGGTTGTTCAGTAAGTCAGGGATGGTGATATATGGCTCAGCTAGTGTAGGTCCCTATGCGGACTGACTGCTCTATATTGAGCCATACTGGAATGCAGGCATAGTGTGGAAATTGTTCTTGCCCCTTATTGGTGAGCAAGCATGTCACTGGTGAGCAAGTACAGCCAGCCCTCCATATCCACAGATTCTGCATCCATGGATTCCACCATCCATAGCTTGAAAATACAGTATTTAAAAACAAACAAACAAAAATCAAACTTTGATTTTTCCATTTTATATAAGGGACACCATTTTTACTACACCATTGTATATACAGTGATGGGACTTGAGTATCCACAGGTGGGGGGAGGGGCTTGGAACCAAACCCCAATGGATACCAAGGACCCACTGTATTGGTGAGTAAGTATGTCACAGCCTATTGTTGCTCAGTTGCTGCTATTGCATGTTTTTGTAAGAATTCTATATAAAATCAACTCAATTGCTTGTTAGATATGAAACCCTGGGCTTCTAAGCTACATTGTTAAATAAACTGCTGCATTCATATGTCATTCATTAACCTTAAATATTTTTTTTAAGAAGAGTCTCGTTCAAGTGTTGCACTTGTGTACCAGCTTGTTGTACTAGCAGTTGTACATTCTTTCTGCTTGAGTACTGAGATCTTCAGAACCAACTTGCACAAACATTTCCCAAAGTGGCACAATAAACCACAACACTCCCAGAATGACATGTCAGCACAGCTTCCCTCCTCATAGTCTTGCCTCTTCAGTTCTCCTTGAGATATTACAGTTACACCGGGAAATTGCTACATTATGCCCACTCTCAATAGGATCATGGTCTGTATTCTAATATTAAATATAATCTATTCAGATATAATATTATGTATAACATGTTATTTTAAATTTTAAATAAGAAATGGGTGGCAAGCCTTGCTCAGCAACATATTTAGGTCAGGGTCCTATTGAGTCAAACCACTAATGCGGTAGGCAATAGCGTGAGCCATTTGACATGTTTGCTACATGTGTATCCAAGATCGTGTTGCATAAGCAAAAGTCATGTCTTCCAAATGGTAACTACCAATTGAACAAGAGAAAACCACAGCTAACCACCATAATACTTCTGATTAACCTTTCAGCTCCACAGGCCTCCAACGGGATTTTCTTCCCCCTGAATTCCAAAAGATGGCTTTAATGCAAACTGCTTATTGTGCTGATGAATCTCATTTTGGAATCATTCCCCCATGAGAGCTTGCATATCCTCTGCAGAGGGCCTTCTTTCTGTCCCACCACCCTTGCACATACATATGTTGGGAACACGGGAAATGGCCTTCTTGGTGGCTGCTCCCAGGCTCTTGAACTCTCTTCCAAGACAGGTTAAACTGGCATCTTCCTTGCTATCTTTCTGCAGGCAGGTAAAGGTTTTTTTATTATTATTACAGGTATTATTCTTTTGGCAAACCTTTGAAGACTAATTGCTCAAAGGGACTAGGCCTTTAGAATTGTTCTGAATGGTCTAACTGTGTTTTGTTTATTTGTTGCTTCACATACCTATGATTTTTATAAATGGTTTTAATTTTATGGACAGGTTAATTATATTTTTAACTTTTGTATTTAGCATACTTTTTAGCTGTATCTCTTTTGACTGTTGTAAGCTGCCTTGAGTCCCAAACTGAGGAAAATATGGGATCATCATCATCATCACCATCACCATAATTTAAAGTTTAGGCTTCAGCCTTATATTTAACTACCTCAGTGAGATTGAATTGTGTGGGAATTACTTTTCAGCAGATGTGTTTGCACAGTTGTTATTTTTCTGGTGATGTTTTTGAGTAAAGAAAAAAAAAAGTACAGTAAGATAGTAAAAGAAAACACCAGAACTGGACTTTTGCCCATATAGTCCTGAGTGTAATTCATTTCTTTTTCACCTCTCTCTCTCTCTCCTGCCACAGTATGCAATAGCTGCTTCTTTAGAGGGGAAAAAACACATTATTTTTGCATTTCCAATTCTGCAAGAATCAGGAAATGAAATCATAGAATATATTGTCCCCATAAGAGTTCTCTCTTGACTTTATACCAAGGACATCTGTGTTGTCTGTGAGAAGCTCTTTCAGACCTTATGGCTGAAATTAAGTCAAGGACATGCTTAGAAACAAGAAGCAATTTGAAGCTTTTGGTGCTGAAAAGTTTGTGTTTGATATCACATCTCCTAAACTTTTCAACAAATGTGAATAGCCCTCTCTGGATGCAAATGTCAAAGGGAGGGGGGGGATCAGTTCATGCTAAGTTAATGATTGACGCAGAAATGACGAGACCACACACATAAGTTTGGGTTGAAATATGGGCCACTTTATTGATAGATTTCCTATTTATTGTAGTTTCTTGAGGTATGCCGAATTTGCAAAAAATGGGGGGGGAGATCCCTCCTGGGGGGCACGCACATGGGCAGTTGGTCATAGAATCATAGAATTGCAGAGTTGGAAGAGACCACGAGGGCCATCCAGTCCAACCCCCTGCCACGCAGGAAATCACAATCAAAGCATCCCCGACAGATGGCCATCCAGCCTCTGTTTAAAGACCTCCAAGGAAGGAGACCCCACCACGCTCCGAGGGAGTGTGTTCCACTGCCGAACAGCTCTGACTGTCAAAAAGTTCCTCCTAATGTTGAGGTGGAATCTCTGTTCCTGGAGCTTGCACCCATTGCTCCGTGTTCCAGTCTCTGGAGCAGCAGAAAACAAGCCTGCTCCATCCTCAGCGTGACATCCCTTCAAATACTTAAACAGGGCTATCATATCGCCTCTAAACCGTCTTTTTTCCAGGCTAAACATACCCAGCTCCCTAAGTCTCTCCTCATAAGGCATTGTTTCCAGACCTTTCACCATTTTAGTTGCCCTTCTCTGGCGTCCCTGGGCGACTCACCTGAGCCCCAAGGGGGATCCCAATGTAAGGGGTTCCCCTTGGGCGCCAACTGCTGGAGGGCCCCGCATCGGGAAGGAAATCCCTAAGCCATATAGCTTCTGTGGAGGATCTCCCACCCGAGGCTGACCCCAAGGATATCCTACATCCCTGTACCCTATCCATTAGGGACGCCGGTACAGTTCAGTGGAAGATATCCTACCACTCAATTTGAGGTTGCCATAGGTGAACGCCAAGTTATCATCTCCCCGCTCCCAGCCATAGATAGGGGCAAGTGTCCACTTAGCCCCTATCCCCCCAAGAGGACGCTAACACAGCCCTAACCCCCTGCTGCATACCCTCAAGAAAGAGCTGGATCCCCAAATCTGACAAGTGGACCCCATCAACCCGATAAAGTTCCAGGCGTTTATATGAAATGCCCGGGTACTGTATGAAATGGCCAAGGCCTTCATCCAGAGCCCTGTGAATAGCCTTGTTCACTTTCTTTCGAGCAATATCCAACAGCTTGGGCGGCCCGTCGCCTGGGTAAGAGAGTCGCGGAATGATGTCAGACCACACCAAAGATGTTCGCGGCCATACAGCCTTAATCCGTCGCATGTCAGCCAAAGCCTGTAAAGTCAAGGCTCTGCCCTTCAACAGGCCTAGATCATTTCCGCCGAGGTGGATAACCAGGACATGCGGAGGAGGTCCACGACGCTCCTGCAACAGGAAAGAGATTAAACCATTCCACCTCAAACCCCGTTTGCCAAGCCATTCGATAGAGGCAATGTCTCCCAGACCCAGCTGCAGACCCAACGGGCTCCTCTTGGCATGTCTCGCTGCCCAGTACACAAAGCTGTGCCACAAATCAGTACCCGGTATCTCATATCTGGAAAAGAAAGCACAGACAATCAAGAAAGCACAAACAATCAATTGCATAGCGGACGTACATAGCCCTTGTAGGCCGCAGACTTCCAACGACCCAATCGTTTGATAGCCTCGGGCTGCATCCCCATAGCGGCAGCCGTCGAAGCCGCCCCAATCCGAAAGGAGTGCGAACAAAAACGCACACCTCCCAAGCCCAGACGTGATAAGGCTTTAGTTGTAAGTGACCAAAATTGATACTTAGTCAATGGGGACCCATCGGCGTGACAGAAAAGGGGGCCAAGCACGGAAGGGCGCAACTTCAAATACTCCCTAAGGGCCACGACTGGACAAAGAGTTGGGTCGTAGCACTCGCGTAGGGTAATACTACTACCCTTGCCCATCTGGTCAGTTTTGGATCGCCTAATCGTTAGAGTGACCTGCTTAGGGGCCATTGCGATGTCACCCACGCCTAGTGCAAGGCCTGTAAGGTCCTTTTTGGACGCCACCACCAGCTCGCTGATGCGTAATGCCCCGAAGAAGGCCGTCAAGGAAGCGGCGTGCAGCAACGCGACCTCAAATGGGGTAGAACATAAGCTGGGCCATATCTGGAAAAGGCCTTTAAGAATGGCCGGTGAGAGTGGTTGCCTATCATCATTCGCCTTGCCCCGCTGCCTGGCCCAACCCTCCAGCGCCTTCCGGATCCTAAAGTCCGATGTGTTGTCCTGTAGGCCCTGTGCCTTACTCCAGAAAGCCAAAGCGGCCAACCTGGACCGAATAGATTGGGGGGCAAGGCCCTTCGTGTTAAGGGAGACACAGAAGTGTAACAGGTGAGGGACAGGAATTGGCCAGGAATTCGGGAGATGTACCGAGTTTCTAAACTCAAAAAATTCCTGTATAGACCGCTTGTACACCCTCCTGGTGCTTGGAGCGATGGAGAGGCTAATGGCCTTAACTATCTCACCAGTCCAAGCTCCCACAAATCCTCCGGCATCGGGTCCGGCATCTCGGCGGCGCCCGGAGCTAATCGCCTGAAGCGGTCCATCTGTGAACGGGAGAGAGCATCGGCAATGCCGTTGTCCACTCCCGCTACATGGGACGCAGTAAACAGAATGTTATACTGGAGGCATTGCAGGGTGAATGCTCTGACCAAATTCATCACCCTCCTGGATTTAGAAGTGAGGGAATTCACCACCTGAACAGTGGCCATGTTGTCACACCATAAGCGCACTGTGGAGTTGGCAAACTCCCTCGGCCACAATTTGACGGCCACTAAGATAGGGAAGAATTCCAGGAAGGTGAGGTCGGCTGTAACATCCGAACCAACCCAGGAGCTGGGCCACCGTTCGGCACACCACCTCCCCGCAAAGTAAACGCCAAATCCCAGAGATCCCGAGGCATCTGAGGACACCTTAAGGGCATCGCCCAAACGCAATTCATCCCTCCAGAAGGAAATCCCATTAAACTGTTCAAGAAAGTTATACCAGACATCCAAATCCAGCTTAATTTCACGGGTGATCCGGATTCTGTGATGTGGCAATGCGACACCTTTGGTGGCATCGCATAGGCGCCGGAGAAAGGCCCTGCCCGGGGCGATAACCTTGCATGCAAAATTAAGGTGACCAATAAGTTCCTGGAATTCTTTAAGGGTGGCCTTGTTGCGTTGAAGGAAGTCAATGACCCTGAGCAGAAGATCATCTATCTTATCCGAGGGCAGGCGGCAAAACTGATTCACTGTGTCAATTTCGATACCCAGAAAAGCCAATCGTTGACTCGGGCCCTCCGTCTTTTCTTGGGCTAGAGGAACCCCAAAGACCTCCATAAGGTCTTGGAATTGTCTCATAAGGGAGCGACAGACCCCTGTGCCGAACCGCCCCACAAAGAGGAAGTCGTCTAGGTAGTGTACAACCCCTCGATGCCCAGTGTGATGCTTAATTGCCCACTCCAGAAAGGTACTGAACTTCTCAAAGGCGGCACAGGAAACAGAACAGCCCATAGGCATAGCACGATCCATGTAGTAGAGGCCGTCAAATGAGAAGCCCAGGAGCTCAAAATCGTCCGGATGAACCGGCAACAGGCGGAAAGCAGATTTAATATCACACTTGGCAAGTTCAGCGCCGAGGCCGTATCGCTTAACAACCTTGACAGCCGCGTCAAACGAGGTGTAGTGAACCGTACACAATTCCTGTGGAATGGAATCGTTAACAGATTGGCCCCTCAGATAAGACAGATGGTGGATCAGTCGAAATTCGCCCGGTGTCTTCTTTGGGACAATACCCAGCTAGGCACGGCCCGGTCGGCCTGAGAAGGAGTCGGCCAAGGGACGGCCACGGGCGGCAGGGCCCTGCGTGGCGACGGTGCCTAGGGGAGCCGCGGGATGAACAGCGCCGGGGGAGCCGCGGGATGAGCAGCGCCGGGGAAGGTAGGCGGGCGGGGGCGGCGAGGCAGGCACGGCCCGGTCGGCGTGGGAAACAAAGGGCGGACAGGCATGCGGGGGGGGGGGGGTAGGGGTAGGTAGGGGGGGGCGGCCCAAGCAAACGAAAAAGGCCGCGGGCGGCAGGAAGGCGCCGAGCTGCGGGGTCGGCCTGGGAAACAAAGGGTGGCCTGGGAAACAAAGGGCGGACAGGCCCCAAAAAGCAAGAGAAAATAAAATAAAATTCAAAAATAAAATTCAAACGAAAAAGGCCGCGGGCGGCAGGAAGGCGCCGAGCCGCGGGGTCGGCCTGGGAAACAAAGGGCGGCCTGGGAAACAAAGGGCGGACAGGCACAAAAGGCAAGAGGTGCGGGGGGGGAGAAATAAAATAAAATTCAAAAATAAAATTCAAAAGTCAAAGGTAGAAAGACAATAAATTCAAATAAAATAAGTTCAAGGCAAATAAATTACCAGAAATTAAATCGCCTAGGGACTTAACTAAATGGCAAGAAATTGCAAGAAAGCCAGCAAAAGAACTGCAGGCAGAAAGGATACGAAAGCAAAAGGACTCAGGGATGCTACCCCCCCCAACCTACAGACAAACAAAGGAACAAAAGAAACTTATCCTTGTCCAACGAAACCGCTCTCCCGTCGAACAGCTGGAAAAGAGGAGGAGACCAGGGGAGGCACTGGGTGAAATAGCCCCTGCTTTGGTGCCTCCCCCAACTCCTCCCGGCCGGGGTGTGTCCACGCCCAGGCCTGCCCATAGGTTCGCCTCTCTGCTCATCATTAAAACACCTCCCCCGGATCCACCATTCTTCAGGATCCGTGGGGGTGTCTGTTTGTTGTTGTTGTTGTTGCTGCTGCTATGTGTCTTCAAATCAACTCCAGCTGATGGTGACCCTACTATAGAAATGTTTCTCTTTATTCATTTTCTCCACAACCTGAATAATTTTTACATTTCATCATGTCCCCCCACTTACCTTTGTTTCTCAAGCTATCCAGCCCAACAATCTATGCAATGTTCTGCATGAGAGAGTTGCTCCAACCCCTTGATTGTTTTTGTTACCTTTTTCTACACCTTTTCCATTTGTTAATTGCTGGATTATTTTACGCAACTACCATACACTTTAAAATGATGTTATGTGTCTTCAAGTCATTTCTGACACCCTAAGGTGAACCTATCACAGGATTTTCTTGCCAAAGTTTATTCAGAAGGGTTTGCCTTTGCCTTCCTCTGAGGCTGAGAGAGTGTGACTTGCCAAAGGTCACCAGTGGGTTTGGGTTTCCATGGCTGATTGCAGATTCAAACTATTGTTCAACACTAAGCCAGCCAAAACAGCCTCAAGGAACAGGATCCCGTATGAACTTGAGAGCTAAGCAAGACCAGGGCTGATTTTTTTGGTCTGATTTTTTTAGAGGAGGTTTGACACTGCTGTTCCCTAAGGCTCAGAGAGTATGACTTGCCCAAGATCACACAGTGGCTTCCCATGGCTGTGCAGGTATTTGAACTCTGGCCTCCTGGCATCCTAGTGACACACTCAAACTACACCACATTATCCCTCTCATGCTAAGTGCACAATTTAGTTCAAGATCAGGAAAATGCATGCTCCATGTGTTTTTTAAAAACACTTGGAGAGTATCTACAAGGAGGGTGGTGCATACTTGTTACTAAAAACCAAACTGAGGGGTTCTACCAAAAAAATATATTAAAAATATAATAAAATATTATAATAATATAATAAAATAATAATATTTGTTTGTTGCTTTTGATTTGAGCAGAGTCACATTGTGTGAGCTGAGGAGTTGTTATACATTTATACATTTTGAATGCTTGTAGGCCACTGAGGAAGACTGTTGTCGAAACGTGTCTGACCTTGAGTTTTTATTATTCATTATTATAATAATATTTTATTTTTAGCATTTGCACACTTTCCAGTGGGGTATTGTTACCCTTTTAGAAATTTAATTTTATTGGATTCTCTGCTCCAGGGTTTAGTTATCCTTTTATTTCTTCATATTGTTGCCTTTTTATGATTGGAAGTGGGATTAGTTTATCCTGGTTATTTTTTGGCAGAACCCTTCAGTTTGGTTTTTGGTTCTATGTCTTGGGTTTTCTGGCTGTAGGGACTTTTGTTGGATTGCTGCATACTTGTTACTGACAGTGCTGTCAGTTCTTGTATAAATGAACAATCATAGGAGATCTTTCATTATGCTTTCTTTCTGTTGGTGTTGACCGTTGCTGCTTGCTATGTGAAAAAAAGTGGTCAATGGGATTACTTCATTGATAGGCATCATCTATACATGGCCACTTGTGTGTACATGCCTTCAAGTTGCATGTCAATTTATGGTGACCCCATGAATTTCATAGGGAGTTTTTAGGTAAGGAATACTCAGAGTTGGTTTGCTATTGCATTCCTCTGAAATATAGACTATAGCATCTGGTATTCCTTGGCAGTCCCCCCATGCAAGTACCAATCAGCCCTGGCCTTGCTTAGCTCCCAAGTTCATATGGCATCCTATTCCTTGAGGCTGTTTTGGCTGGCTTAGTGCTGAACACTAGTTTGAATCCTCAATCAGAGATACCTTTTGGTTCTTGTTTTCAGATATTCTAAGACTGTGTAGAAGGGAGGGGGGAGACTCACCACCAAACCTTATCTTTATCTAGCACATATAGATTGTTCCTTTCTGTGCATGTGTATCTATTTCATTTACTAAGACTTTGTGTAACCTGGTACTCTGCATTTTGAAACACACCAGACTGCATGTATAAATTGAAGGTATATTTGCTTTGTTCACAAAGAACAATGAGCAAATGGAGACGTATGGTGAGGTTTGCTGCTACAGTACTTGTAATAATATATTTCCTCTACAGTTTTATGACATCTGGGCTTATAGGTCAAACATGTCTAATTTTTTTTAATCAATGTTGCAGGTTTGATCTGCATCCTGGTATCAGTGAGATATGAATCTTTGAACCCTTACAGCAGAGCCAGAGTCCACAATAAGCAGTCTTCTCCTTCTAAGCAATATATCTATATACTAGGAAACATTTGGAGTTTTTTGTTCTGATTAATTCTGTTTGCTTATAGATTTTGAAGGACTAATGAAAGAAAATGGAAAATATATGGAAACTCTTTTCAGGAGACCGCCAACTGGTTGTTTGTATGTCACCTAAAAAAATGCTATATTAATGATGTGCTCAGTATCGACACTGAAGTATCCATGAATCATTCAGCCACAAAGGCAGAACTTCTAAAAATTAGATGTTGGAACATTATTCCAGTATGAAAGGCAACAAAGATTTAGGAAGACACTAAAGAGTAGATGGCATAAAAGTGAGACATTACTGAAAGCCATTCTCCTTTTTTAAAGCTGTGTGTATAAAAGTACAGATGTCTTCCAATAACTCAGAGGAAGGGAGAAAATGGTTCTTGTATAATAGAACTGAGCAAAAGACTGGTGTTTTAAGATGTTGCTTGATGTGTTGGGAAATCAAGCTGAGACACAGTTCAGTTCTCAGTCTGAAAGAAAGAGGATCCAAAACTCCCTGTTGGGCAGATCCTATGATGAAGCATATATATTCTGTAGGGGAGTATATCTTCATGTTTTTTGTCCTCACAGACAAGAATGAATAATTCCTGCAGAATTTTCACCACCGGGTGAGAAGACAAAGATTTCTGTGCAGCTCCCAGTCAATGTTCATACTTCAGGGGATATTTATCCTTGCAGAAATGCATGAGTTTTATTCTACACAGAAACACATTTTTCTGTACTTCTGTGCAGAAGTACACATGGTATTTCTGTGTATAAAACACTTTCTATACAGAAGTACACACACTTTTTCTTTGCAGTAAACACATTTCTACACAGAAAAAAACACCTATTTCTGTATAGACAAATACCTCTCAAGGTGCAAAGAATCTTACAGATACCTATAATTTTCCTGATCAGGTTTCCCAAGAGTTGGGAAACCACCTTCTCAGTTTTGAAGAGAATAGCAAATATGGTTTCCTTTCCTAATCTCCTGACAGTGAAAAACACAGTATTCCTTTACTATCCCTAAACCTCAGATAGGGACATGGTGGTAGAACTCATCTTTTGCCAACAAAGTTTCCTTTTTGTGGGCCAAACTAAAAAAGAAATTGTATGCAACCAGCTTCTCTTCTGCAGTAATTGACAGAATTTACCTATAACCTGACAAGCTAGCATGTTTCTCCCTATGTTTTCCCCTATTGTCCACTTCCAGTGAGAGGAGAGGCCTAATACAGCATGGTACTGAAATGTTCTATGAAGTATTGGAGAGGGGAACACAAGGGTAGCTAGATGACTGTTCAAGGCAGTAGTCACTGATGAAATCTGTGTCATCAGTTGAGTAATCAGTTGAGTATGTACATGGATGTGGGTGTAGGACTTCAACACTCTCACAGAATGTAATCTAAGTCACACAGAGAACCAAATAATATATTAAAGACTGTGATCCCCATCTCTATTTGAGCTGAGTACTTATGTTTATGTACATTAAAGTGACTGAAAAAAGAAGCTGATTCAGGCAGTATAACAGCTGACTCATGGGTAGCCCTCTATAAAGATGCATTTTCATGACTATCCTAACCCATGGATGGGCAATGTTTGTGGGTGGAAAGTGTTCATGGATTTTCCTAAACCAGCATTTGAACCTTGTCTCCCTGAGTCCTGCGCAAGCCACTAGACCATGCTGGCTTGGACATGTGTTTACCAATAGTTTTATTCCAGGTTTTTCTTGGATGAGCACATCCAAAGACTTAGTGGAGGTATTAGTCAGGAAACAAGGACACACCTGGTTTTAAAGGCAAACTAAATTTCCCCCCATGCAATGCTGCCTAAAGACCTTGGTGTGGTGGTTACCAAAAGAAAGAAAAAGAAAAAAAAAAGATGGGATTTGGGATTTTTCTTTAAGGCAAGATGTGTAGAGGGCACATTTGCATTTCTGGGGTGCTTTGAGTAATGCTAATCAGTTGGGAAATAAGGCACAGCCTACTCACAAATCTTACTCTAAAGGGAAGTTTCACTTCTTTTTTGTTGCCACTGTGCCACTGAAATTCAGCAAGTATGCACTAAGAGCATAAAAATCAGTCGGGGCATACACAACTTGTTATGCCAATAAATTGCTATTGCTCAACTGACCTGGTGGCTAGGTTATCTGTCCTGACTCTCAGTCTTAATTCTAACCTACTTCATATTACCAAAACTTTAGATTAGAAATGTGCTCTGTGTTCCAACTTTTCTCACATTTAAGCAAACATTCCAAGATCTGCATTTGTATAGAGAAGTTCCCAGTAGAGTCCAGTAGTTGTTTGTTTTTGTTACAGCCTGGCTTTAAAACAAAGGAATTTATCCCTGATCTCCAATGATATTATGATATAAACAATTACCAATAAACCACAACACTGGCAGCATTCAGGAAGATACGACAAATGTTAAGTAAATTACACTGAGTAAATAAAAGGGCAGAATAAATACAGTGTTTGCCAAGTGACAATATCTTGACACACACTATTTTTTAGACTGCATTTTGGAAGAGAAAGGTACAATTTGCATGACTTGAGTATGAGTCGATGGGCTGCTAAAATATAGCATACTGTAAAACTGGTAGAATAAATAGCTGTGTTAACATGACAAATGGGCATAATAATGCACTCCAACCATTCCCATTGTAAAGAACTGTGAACAATTCACATTGGAAGAAAAACCTGGAAAAAATTCTTGGTAAACACATTTCCAAGCCAGCATGGTATAGTGGGAAACCAGGGTTCAAATCATCACACAGCTATGGAAACCCAATGGGTGACCTTGGGCAAGTCACAGTTTCTCAGACTAAGAGGATTCATTCAGAAGAGGTTTACCACTGCCTTCCTCTTAGGCTGAGATGATATGACCTTTTCAAGGTAACTCAGTGGGTTTTCATAGCCAATCAGGTATTTGAACCTGGGTCTCCCAGAATCAGTATCCAACACTGAAACCACAACTTCATGCTGTTACCTGAATTGTGTGGGGTCTACAAGGATCCCACTAGTGTCTGAAATTAATATGGGGAATATTAATTAGCTCAATTATGGCAGCAAGAGGTTGGGTAATTGTGGGATCTTTTAACCTATATATACTGGTAATATGGAGGAGACTCTAAGCCAAAATGTACAATTAAATGATCTTTATTGGAAGTTAACAGTAATAGCATTCACGCAAAACACTCAGGCTTCAGGCACTCACACAAGGCTATCAAAGATAGTAGGAAGTATTTGGATAGAGGAATAAAGTAAGGGGATTGTGGGTGATACTGTACCGATTGTGCAGAGCTGAGATTGTGAAGTAAACCAACAGCAAAGAGGTCTAGACAATAGACTGGTGACACAAAATGATGTGAGGGGGATTCATGCACACTTTGGGTAGGGGTTTAATGTAATATTTATATGGGATAATTCACCTGAATGGATAGGATCTGGATTGGAATACAATGCTTCTTGGAGGTTCCCAGGACTAGCCAAAGGGTGCTTCAGAAGACTTAACAATCATTAATAGTTGATGAATTTAGAATTGAATAGGAGCAGGCAAGATTTATTGTTGGAAGGGGAAGAGGAGAGGAAGGACCAATTTTGCAAGCATCAATGACTCTTCTATCATTTAGTGGATTAGTGAAAGACTCACCTCCAGTTGTTAATCTCTGACATGAGTATTTGTTTGGGGAATTTCCAAAGGCCCCTCCTTTGGTCATACATGATGCCCTTGGTATTTGTGGTCCCTGGTTTATCTGCTAACCACGTGGAAGTCTACCTTAAGCCAAATAATTAAATATTGTCAATTATTTTATATTCTAAGATGGAGGCTATTAGGGTAGGTAACAATGCTAGCTCAAAAACCTATAAATAGCCCTGTGAATTTAACAGAGTAAATTTGTAGATTTTCCTTGGGTTTTTTCCTGGGCTGTGAGGCTGTGTTCTGGAAGAGTTTCTTTCTGACATTTCTCCTGCATCTGTGGCTGGCATCTTCAGAGAATGGTTGGGTAGGAGTATGTGAGAGGTTTATATACTGTGAACCCCTGTTGGGGAGGATATGTACATTTGTGTATTTGAATGGCTAGTTTCTGGGTGGGGGGAGGAAGTGTTTTTTGACCATTTAAAAAATATTTTAAAATATTCTTTTCATCCTTGGGAAGTACAGAAAGAGACTGTTATGGTCAGTCCAGGGATCCTCTGTATTTCTGCCATTGTTTTGAGGGAATAAAAGTGTTAAAACTAGGTGCAGGACCATATGTAGGTCAGATGTTAAAATCCTGCGCTCAATAGGCTGTAACATTTGCCTCATTGCATGTTGACCTGTGAGCTCATTTGTTAAAATGAGGAAATATCCCTTGATCTGTTGTGGACAACAATAAAAAGGATAACACCAAATGTAGGTTTTCTTTTGTGCAGAAGCCACTTCAGGAGAAGAACGAGGGTAAGGCCCACTCTTTGAACAGTAAGATGTAAAGTGGGCATGATCAATGGGATCTGTTTAGGATTATTGAACTCTAACTGCTTGTCTACACAGGCAATTTCCCTTTTTCTGCCCCCATCTTGGAGCTCTGCAGTCCTGAAGATGCAGGGCTTTTGCCCCATTTTGCCCCCGGGCAGTCCTCACATTCCCCAGGGTAAAGACGGGGCTAAGATAGGGGGAAAGACAGGGCAGAGTCCAATAAAACATTTTAAAATAACATTTGTTTAAATCTGCTACCACTGGCAAAAAAAAAATGGATTGGGACCTGTGTGAGTGCAAGAGCCCATTCTGGCATGCTGGCCTGTCACTGAAGCTGCCTCTGCCTCACTCTTTCTTAGCCAGGAAGAGGGCCTTCAGCATGTGACTAAGGCTTCTTAGGCAAAGAATATTCAGATGTGGTTTTGCCAGTTCTTTCCTCTGAAATAAAGTCTACAGCTCCTGGTATTCATTGGCAGTCTCCCATCTAAGTACTAACCAGAACTGACACTGCTTAGCTTCTAAGATCTAATGGAATTTGATGCCAAATCTTTTACTATCTTGCTTGCAGCTACTGCAATACAAAAATACTTGAATTTGGAACTCACCTGAACAAGGGGATTGAGAAATGACATGCTATTTCTATAGACTACAGTTGTGTGTTTCACCACCCCAAAAGGCTACTGACAGGCTGAATGGAGTAGCCAAGGAATGGAAATTCATCTGGAAACCAAGTTCAAATCCCCACTTGGTCATGAAAGCCCACTGAATAACCTTCAGCAAGTCAGCCTCAGAGGAATGCAAATGCAACCCCCCTCTGAACAAATATTGCCAAGAAAACCCCATATTAGGTTGGACAATACATAATTGGAAACAGAAGATGGAGAAACTCTATTCTCACAGCAAAAATAGGACCAGGTGCAGACTGCGGCACAGACCATGAACTACTAATATAAAAAATTAGAATAAGACTGAAGAAGAACACAAATTCAATCACCACACTGAAATATGATCTGAAGATCTTCCCAAAAGAGTTCAAGGACAATGTGAAAAATAGATTTGCACTATTAAACATAACTGACAGAGAACCAGAAGAAATATGGAGAAAACCCAGGGACATCATCAAGGAAAAATGCAGGACAATGCTAGTCATGGTAAAAAGAAAATGAAGAAACAATGGATGACAGCCAAAACACTTCAGGCAGTAAAGACGAGAAGCAAAAGGGAAAGGAGACAGGAACAAAATCAGAACCATGAATACAATGGTTCAATGTTAGTGCAAAAAGGGAATTACTACAATAATCATTGCAGAGTAATAGAAGACAAAAACAAAAAAGGAAGAACAAGAGACCTCTTCCAGAAGATCCGTGAAATCAACAGGAAATTTAAACCAAGGGTGGGGATGACTGTGCTCTACAGGTTAATGGTTACTCTAGATCAGACATCACAAGAGCAGCCAAACCCAGAAAAAAACAAAGGAATGAAGAAAAACAGCCACCCAAAGGGAAGGTATTTTTACCATACATCAAAGGAGTCACAGACAGAATAGGGAAACCAATAAGGAAACACAACCTCCAAATCTACAGACCAACCAAGAAAATCCAAGAAATGCTACACTCGGTGAAGGACAAAAGAGACCCTCTCACAGCCGCAAGAGTTTACCACATACCATGCAGCTGTGGATATTTTTACATAGGGACCACTAAATGCAGTGTGCAAACACAAATCAAGGAATATGAGAGATACTGCAGACTGGGCCATCCAGAAAAATCAGCAGTAGCAGAACATGTTATAAACCAACCTGGACACAAAATGTTATTTAAAAACACCACATTCTGGACCAGGCCAACAACTATCATGCCAGAGTGCACACAGAAGCTATTGAAATCCACAAACACATGGACAACTTCAACAGGAAAGAAGAAACCCTAAAAGTAAGCAAAATCTGGCTGCGAGTCCTGAAAAACACTAAAATCAAAACTCAACACATGCAAATGAACTCCACCAAGGGACAAGGGAATTTCCAGCAGACAATGGACCATTAGCCAACCATAGCCAAACAGACACTAATCCTCCTTGCATATCTCCACCCAGAAACTAGCCATTCAAATACACAAATTTACATATCCTCCCCATCATGGGCTCACAGTATATAACCCCCACACACACTCCTACCCAACCATTCTCTGAAGATGCTAGACACAGATGCAGGCAAAGCATCAGAAATAAACTTCTAGAACATGGCCTCACAGCCCAGAGAAAAAAAAAGCAAGTCAAGTGAAAGCTGCACTCAAAGCAATCAGAAAGAATAAATCACCAGGAACAGATGATGTACCAATAGAACAGCTACAATCTGCAGGGAGAGAATCAACTTTAGTGCTAACCAAAATCTGTCAACAAAAATGGAAAACAAAGCAATGGCATACAGGCTGCAAATGATGAAAATACATTTGACTGTATACACCACAAAAAGCTATGGATGGCTCTTAAAGAAATGGGTATACCATTGCATTTGATTGTCCTGAAGCATAACCTCTACTCAGGACAGGAGACTACCATTAGAACAGAATATGGAGAAACAGAATGGTTCCCAATCAGAAAGGGAGTCAAACAAGGCTGCACTCTATACCCTACTTGTTCAACTTGTTTGTATGCAGAAAATATCATACACAGAGCAGGTTTAGACTTAGAGGAAGGAGGAGTGAAGATCAGAGGAGGAATATTAACAATCTAAGATATTCAGACAACACCGTACTACTAGCAGAAAACAACAAAGACTTGAAAAAATTACTAAAGATAGTTAAAGAAGAAAGTGTTAAGACAGGCTTACTGTGGAACAATAAGAAAACAAAAATAATGACCACAGAGGATCTGCATAAAATCAATATAGACAACAAAGAAATTGAAACAGTTAAAGATTTCCCATATCTTGGATCAACAATTGATCAGAATGGAGATTGCAGTCAAGAAATCAGAAGAAGACTAGGAATGGGAAGGGCAGCTGTGAAAGAACAAAACAAAATCCTAAAGTGCAAAGATATACAACTGAGCACTACAGTTAGGACTGCCCAAGCCATTGTATTTCCCATCACCATATGCAGAAGAGAGAGTTGGATATAGAAGAAAGCTGATAGGAAAAAAAATCAACTCATTTGAAATGTGGTACTGGAGAAGAGTGCTACCAATAAATGGGTCCTAGAACAAATCAAACCTGAGCTCTCCCTGGAAGCCAAGATGACTAAATTAAGACTGTTCTACTTTGGCCATATCATGAGAAGGCATGACTAACTAGATCAGACAATAATGCTTGGTAAGGTAGAAGGCAGTAGGAAAAGAGGAAGGCTACATACTAGATGGATAGACTCAAACAAGAAGACCACGGTCCTGTGCCTGCTGGACCTGAGCAGAGTGGTTGAGGACAGGTGGTCTGGGAGATGTTTCATTCATGGGGTCGCTATGAGTCAAAATTGGACTCAACGACAGTTAACAACAACAACAACAACAACAACAAGATTCTCCTGGGTCTGTATTCAGAAACGACTTGAAGACACACAACAACAACAACAACAACAACAACAACATTAATGTTAATGCAGATTTTATTTCATGTGTAAGCTAACATGAGGAAGATGTACAATTTTAGATTTTTTACCTGTTGTTTAGGTTCTGTTTATGATTATTTAGCTTCAAATAATTCATTATTATAAACAGTATAATTGTATTGTATGTAATTATATGTATTGCTCCCCTTACCCTACCCTAAAGAAGGTTGCACAAATATTTCTTGGCCAAAATATCTTGGCTTTTTACTGGATTAACCTTTCTTCCTCCCCACTTTATATCCCAACAATCTGTCTTCCCTTCACATCTGCTTTCATTGGTCATTTCCAGTTTCTTCTGTATCAAAATAGCCCAATCTGCTCTTGGTAGTTCCACGTAAAATAATCCACTCATTCTTCAACTGGCTTGAGGAAGTTCGTCAATCACTTTAGCCTGTATAGCAGAGAGAGGAGAATTTTCAGATAACCTGGCTGAGAAACACAGCATGGAAAGAACAGACAAGAGCATAAATTGAAACCATTGATTCAGTTGTGACTGAGGGTGCATCTACACTGTAGACATAATGCAGTCTGACACCAGTTTAATTGCCATGGTGTCATCCTGGGATCTGTAATTTTGTGAGACACAAGCATTCTTTGGCAAAGAAAGCTAGACATTTTTAAGTTTTAACTACAAATCCCAGGATTCCATAGGATGGAGCTACAGCAACTTAGGACTTTTTCAGACCACCCCCCAGAAAAATTCTTTGCTGGCAAAAATTGTGGCATTTTTATGCCAGCAAAAGAAACCTCCATACCAGACCTACCTTTACTGGTGTTAAAGAGGCTTCCCCAACAGTAATGGAGCATAAACGGAGCTCCATTTACTTCCGTGGCTGAAATCTCCCAGATTCTTGTGAGAAACAAAATAAAGACAGAAAAAGTTAAAACAAGAACAAAAACACAGTTATAAAGTTCCAACTCAATTGGGGGGGTCATAAAAAAAGTGTCCCCTATCTGGCTGTTCTGATCGCACCCAGAAGTGTTTGCCCATTGACACTACATTCACATGAGTACCATGGCATGCCGATTCAAATGTTGGCAATGCCGGCAGAAAATTGCTATGGGGGATCAATTGACAGCTTGGGCCATCAATAAAATAAGACGTGTTTTAAACAATATATGATCACGAAAGGGCGATGTCATCTGGTCTGTGCTCCTTTTTGCGATCATTAGGCATCCTTATGACACCGTATTTGACTTAGAATCATTGTCTGATAAATTCCCTAAAGTGGTGTCAAACTGCATTATTTCTACAGTGTAGATGCATCCAGTTTGAAAATGGATTATTTGTGTAATGTGGATTCAGCCTAGAATGCACGACACAAGTCTCCTGAGCAGTATCCGCTGTAAGTGTTGCATGTTTCTGCTCTGAGTGTTGCAAGTGTAACTTCTCTCCACAGAATTTGGAAAAATTACTATTTTAGGATATAATTTTCATAGCTCTCCAACTAGTTAATGGTGATCCAGGAGATGTAGTTCTAAAAAAGCAACTTTCTAAGGCTGGGACAAAAATATTATAAATTAATATATTTACAGGAATTTCCAGTATGGTTTTTACCCCATCTTTTCCTCTCAATATGCATTCCATTCATTTTCTGACATGCATTAATCATTTCAAACCTATGCAGAGGAAGAGACATTAAGTCTCACATTTGTAGTGTTTGTTGGGGGTTTTTTGGCATAATTACAGACTTCTGAGTTCAATTATTTTACTATGATCCAATTTCTGTGTGACAGAAACCCATACAATGAAAGCAAATTGCCCACAAATTTTTATGCATTTAATTCTCTATTGCTTTGATTACACTACTGGTGATTTCATATGCATATGTACAGAAAATAATATATATTTATCAAAATGCAGTGATGTAATACATCACTGCTATTATAAGCACAGTAGCTTCCATGCTGTATAGTATTTTCTGGGTCCCCATCTAACCATAGAACAATAATCACACTAATTTTGTTTGACACCTTTTTAAAGCCCTTTTGGAAGCAACACAAAACAAGTGATTTTAATGGATTTTAGTGGAGTTAGAAAGCAACCATCTAGCAATTTCCAAACTGTAATTCTCTTACATGAAGACTATTAAATAGGAACCTCATCATCATTTGAGCCACTGAACAGCTAACAAGGAAACACAGAGTACAATGAATTCCCCTTATGGAGAATTAAAATACCTTGGACTGCATTATTCTTTGCATTGATTTTTATGGACTTAGTGTTAGCGTTCTTGTGGTAATTATTTCTGGGTACAGATGACAAATCAATGAGAACCAAAATAATTTGACCCCACACACACACACCCAACAAACTCTTTGGAAAAATATAGTGGCTAGTATGTAGTACTGCAGTTACAGATTTGTAAGCTAGGGTTACAGATTTATAATAGATCTGTATTCAGTAAGCTTACATAATATTACAAGAAACGTATGTTAAGTGCCATTCCACCTTAAGAGCCAATCACTGGATTGGGCAAATTAGAAAGGAGGTCCACTCAGCTTCTGATCAAGGCACAGAAAGCATGACATTTACACACATACATACATACACATACACCACCAGTGAGCAAACCTGTGAGAATCAGAAGCAAGATCCCTGTCACAACCTAGTTCACTGATGGGAAGGCGTGGAAATGTCATCCTTCTTGCACCCTAATCAGAAGTTGAATGGACCTCCTTTGATCTGGCAGCTGGCTCTTAAGATGGGAGGGGGGGAGTTGGACCAGGAGAAGTTAGTTACACAGGCATAATAATAATAATAATAATAATAATAATAATTTATTTATATCCCGCCCCTCTGCAACGCAATCGGGGCAGCTTACAATATAAAAACCCCATACTCACAATACCCTAGCCCACCCACCCCTTAAAATAATATTAAATTACAAAGGATTAAAAACATGCATTAATTAATATATATATATAACTTAGAAGAAAAAAAATTAAAACATACAATCATAGCCTAGAAAGGGCAGCTGAGTCTTGGGCCGGGATAATTATTCAGGAAAGGCCTGCTGGAAAAGATCTGTCTTGACAGCTTTTTTAAAGCTGTCTAAGGTGGTAATAAGACGGATCTCGTCCGTCAGGCCATTCCATAATCTGGGAGCAGCAGCAGAGAAGGCCCTTAGCATAACTAAGTAGCTAATTTAGTATTTCAGCAAGTGTTGTTTAGTTGGCAGCAAATATTTATCAAACTACCAACCAATTTGCACTAATCATTGCTTTGTTACTTGCATATTCAAAGGCAAGAACTGGAATTTTACAACAACCGGGCTCCCCCCGTGGCTGCGCAGCCTCCAGGGGGGAAAAGCCCATTTATGGGCAGCGCCGGAGTGGGAGGCCCCTCCCCTTATTGCATCGTTGGCAAGCGCCAGCGACGCGGAGCAATGGGCGGAGCAATGGTAGTCCCATTTCTGTTGTTAAATGTCACATAGTATAAACATGCCCTTTTATGTGTCATCTTATTACAAACAGAGAATGTAATGGGTGCTGCAGCTTTTAGATACATATTCACTTTTAATACCAATAGTTTTGGCATTTTTGAGCTAGACAGAATCCATTTTTTTCCATTTTTTAGCATTTTAAAGTAATCTCTAGTCATAAAGTGTGGGTCTGTTTAGATAGTTAGCAACCCCTGTAATCATCATAGTGGGGTTCACTAGTGACCAGTAAGTCTTTAGTGGAAAAAGTATATGAACTAGTTTTTCCACATGAGAGGTCAATGTAGTTGACACGTTTTTCACATACACATGGCAGCATTTGTCACATCACTATAAATGTGGAAGCAATGATGGGTGCATATCATATGGAGATGACATTTCATACAATAGCTCCAGAGTCTATGTCATATCATAAGTCCAGAATACCTGTATGCTATCACATGAATGTTGTTTTCTGAATATTGATACCTGTTTTGAACAACAGTATATACATGGACATCTTTTATTGAGATGATAACAAACTGAACTCACGTTTCTAATTATGGGATAATCCAATCTCTGCATAGAGATCTAAGTGGAGGGAAGTGGTTCAATGTAGTCATTCAGTGAATGAGTAAAACGAGGGCAGAGCTTGCCATCTTAATCTAGCATATCACCCCTATGTCAGAAGGGGGCAACTGCCAGAGACTGACTGGGTTGCATTGGCTCTCCATGGGAATCTGGAGTGCTTCTTCCCCACCATTGTCACCCCCTTGCAATCCATGAGCCTCGGAAAAATTTCTTGCTCTCCAAATGGCCAAAGCAATCCCAAACCTCTGGTGATTATTGGTCATTCTGCCACATTTTCAGACATTTTCAGCACCTCTCTGTATAGGCCTCTTTCAATACAGAAAGCGATTGGTCATTTCCTGTTTTTAAGGCTTGTAGATGCTTTAAAATGATAGGGGAGAGCAAATATGGAGAAATGGCCAATACTACCTCCTTCAGAGACCAATAACACCTTCCCCAATTGGCTATTTCATTGCAAAATTTGACCCACATAAAATGTAGAGAGTTGGATAGTATGTGGAACCTTGAAGGCTTCAGAAATTACCTTGGCACCAACATGTAGCCCATAGGACAGATTTTGCCCTCTCCTGCTCAAAGATATGGGTAGGCAGCCATTTTACCCTCATCAACTGCATTTACCCAGGAATAATCTGTTCAAGGCCACATGCTGCTTTTGAGCAGAGCCACAGCATGGAAATGTTGCTTTTAAAAATAATTAGTTTCTACCATTATTTTCTATCCCCCCAAGAAACTAGTAAGGAAACATTATAATAATTTGTTGAGTTGAAGTCATAATGGCAGTTAGCTGTGTCCCCATCTTTATAAACAAAAAATAGCAAGTATTTGTAATTAGTTACTTTCAAGCTCTGGTAAGCCAGCAGTAGGTAGGGCAAGAACCAATGTGCATGGAACCCTTCCTTCATCCCACCTCTTTATCTCTCTGACTTTTCATCTCTCTTTCTCTTCCTCCTTGCTAAACAGGTGATTGGGAAAGGAGTTCTCTTTTGCCAGTTTAGTTCATAATTCAGTTCAGTGCACTTCAGACACCAGACACTCTTCACACTCTAGAATTTTAGCACTATTATCCCATTTTAACTGCTAGTTTAGGGAGGGACATTTAGAATTCTCAGCCAGAACACTCCAATACCTCCCCAGACTACAACACCCAGGATTCCATAGAATGGAACAATGAAAGTTAAAGCAGAATAATAGTTCTATAATTCTGTAGTGTGAATGGGCCTCTAAAGTGATTTAGGCCAAGGGACCCATTTAGCTGCAGGGGTGCAGGTTGCTTAACCTTGTCCTTTGTGTTTTCGCTAAACAGGGCAGCTGTAGTTTTGATAGGGAAGGATATGAAGTATATAAAACTGTACAATCCTGTAGTTTCTGAAAACTAAGACTTGGTCACAACACAAAGAAGTCAATCCCAAAGAATGAGGCATGTACTTGGAGGTAGATATTTGCCTTTCAGAAGATGGCTATTTGCTCGCTTTCTGCATGGTTCTCTCTTCATAGGCTCCTCCTGTTCCAACTTACAAGGACAAGGGTATACAAATCAAACTTTCCTTAATGTTCTATATGTCTAATTACTGGACCATGGAGAATATGAATTATACATAATTTTTAGACCAGATAGGAGGCCTTTGGTCCCTTTATCTTTTATTAGTAATAAATATGCTATATTTTGACATAACTTATAGTTCTTGGGTCACAGTGTTGCATATGGTTTCAGTGCAGTATAGCCAATTTGCACTCAAGTGACCTTTTATGTCTAGTGTGTTCAGCTAAAGCCAGCTTGAAATAAGTTTTTGTAATCTTATTAGAAAGGAACTGGTTTATAAATCTAGCAGCTGCTCTAAATCAAAAAAGCATAATTGATTTCTAGAGAATTGGAAAAAAGCACAATTAATATGTAAAGTAAAGGGGGAAATCAAGTAATATATAAAACTATGTACTGTCATTTATATTTATATAAATAACATTTATGTTTATATTCATTTGAAGATTTAAAAAAAAAAGCCGTGCTCTTCAAATAAAAGGATTCTCAGCTTGACTTATAAAACTGATATTTAGCCTCTGCTCTCATGTTTATAATCTAACATACTGAAGAGAAGGAAGGAAATGAGAAGAATGGGAAAACTGTCCCAATGGTGGTGTGAATATTCCAAATGGATGGAATAAATCTAAATGTCTTCAAGCTGGCACTTGAATACCAACTTAGCATTTTCTTTACTAAACTATACCTCTTCCCTTTCTTCTCTTCTACTGTTTCTCATTTTCTTTTGCTTTAAGCTCATGGCTTCTTTTCCAATTTCTAAAGTGCAAGAAGATTCCTCAGAAACCCTTTTGATCTTATTCAGTGGTTATCACTGAGAGCTAAATGGTAGCAGCTCACAAACACCTTTTTGCTCCTTTCCCAATCCATACAGATTACTATGGTTCCCCATTCAGATTCTAATGACCCCGCCTTGGGTGACTGTTGTGGGGGGAACAAGAATGGGGATTGTAAAAAATAACAATACACAGAGGTACATTTTTATTGCTATGTGTTTGAAAAATTGGCTGACTGTGAACTTGAGATTGTATATAATTTCCAGGTAAAGAGGATAGCCAGCAGTAATAGTATAGAAATATTTAATTTATAACATCATGTCTGACTTTTGAGTGGCATATTTTCAAACCAGAAAGCTAAATCTGCCCTTGCCCCCCACCTCACAAATTTCATTTGCCTCATGAGCATGAAATAAACAGCCTTGTTATTTTGCTTTGTGGGGGAAGGGATTTGAGAGGGGCAGATGCTTAGAAGCAAGGGAAAATAGAGTTCTCCCATTAGCCACTGATAAAGCTGTACACTTTATGTAAATAAACAAGTTTTTGCAGCACAAGTAATTCCTATAGTTGTCTATGCTCTGTCCCCAAGGAACAATATTTTGAACTTTCAGTTGTGGCTAGGCATACTTTTCCTGGAGATTTCTGATCTGGACACAGTTACACATGCCTTCTTACATTCTGTTTGGAGTTCTGTAATGTAGTCTATATGGGACTGCCTTTGAAAAGATTCCGGAAACTTCAGCAGGTCCAAAATGCTGTAGCCAGACTACTGGCTGCAGCTGGTACAGGAAGAACAGAAACTCCTGATTACAACTACTTCACTGGCACCAATCCAGGCACCAATCAAAGTGCTAGTTTTGACCTATAAAGCCCTATATGGGTTGTATCCAGATTGTCTAAAAAAGTGTATTCTCCATAGAAGCCATATATAAGCTGCCCAAATTCTGTGATCCTCACTGGAAGAATTTTTCTCTATCCAACCACTATGAAAGGCATGTTTGGTGAGAAACTTCTTAATGGCTACTCCCTGGATCTGGAATTCCCTCCCATGGGAGGCAAGGGATCCCCACTTTGCTCTTTTTTCCATTAGCAGACAAAGACCTGTTTATTTAGACAGGCATTTGGCTGTTAGCTGGCTCAACTTCAAACAGTTCCAATGAGAAGGAAAAAGGGGAGGTGTCTAAAGAAACCAGGATGGATGGATGTCGAAAGAACTCTCAACTGAGCTAAACATAAAAAGGACATGTACAAGAAATGGAAAAAGGGGGAAATTACCAAAGAATAATTCAAACAAATAGCCAGCTCATGTAGGGGTAAAGTCAGAAAAGCCAAAGCTCAGCTGAAGTTCAGGCTTGCTAGAGAGGTTTAAAACAATGAAAAAAGATTTTGGGGTATGTCCATAGCAAAAGGAAGAACAAGGAAATGGTAGGGCCCCTGCAGGGAGAAGATGGTGAAAGGCTAACAGGGGACAGAGAAAAGACAAAAACTACTTAATACCTTCTTTGCTTCAGTCTTCTCCCAAAGGGGGAACAGTGCTCAAACTGGAGCAAATGGAGAAAATGATGCAGTATGGGAAATACAGCACAGAATTGCTAAAGAGGTAGTTCAGGAATACCTGGCCAGTATAAATGAGTTCAAGTCTCCAGGGCCAGATGAACTTCATCCAAGGGTATTAAAAGAACTGGCAAAAGTAATTAGTCTTTCCCCCCTTTGGGAGAATCTCAGAACCACTGTCAATAATTTTTGAGAATTGCTGGAGAACAGGAGAGGTCCCAGCAGACTGGAGGATGTTATCCCCATCTTTAAAAAGCGGGGAAAGACTCATTACCACCTAGTCAGCCTGACATCACTACTAGGAAAGATTCTAGAGCAGATCGTTAAACAAACAGTCTGTAACCACTTAAAAAGGAATGCCCTGATCACAAAAAGTCAACATGGATTTCTCAAAAACAAGTCATGCCAGACTAATCCCATCTCTTTTTTTGATAAGAGTTACAAACTTGATAGATGATGGGAGCACAGTGGATGTAGTGTATCTTGATTTCAGTAAGGCTTTTGACAACATCCCCCATGATATTCTTGCAAAAAGGTTAGCAACCTGTGGGCTAGACAATGCAACTGTTAGGTGGATTTGTAATTGGTTGACTGACCAAACCCAAAGGGTAGTCACCAATGGCTCCTCTTCATCCTGAGAGAAGTGACCAGTGGGGTGCCACAGGATTCTGTCCTGGGCCCAGTGCTATTCAACATCATTATCAATGACTTAGATGAGGGAATAGAGGATATGCTTATCAAGTTTGCAGATGACACCAAATTAGGAGGGGTAGCTAATACCCGAGAGGACAGGATCAGAATCCAAAATGACCTCAACAGATTAGAAAGATGGGCCAATACTAACAAAATGAATTTCAACAGGGAGAAATGTAGGATACTACACTTGGGCAGAAAAAATAAAATCACAGATATAGGATGGGTGACACATGGCTTGAGGGCAATACATGCGAAAAGGATCTAGGAGTCTTAGTAGACCACAAACTGAACATGAACATGAACATGATGCAGCAGCTAAAAAAGCCAATGCAATTCTAGGCTGCATTAATAGGAGTATAGTGTCTAGATCAAGGGAAGTAATAGTGCCACTCTGTTCTGCTTTAGTTAGATCTCACCTGGAATACTGTGACCAGTTCTGGGCATCACAGTTCAGGAAGGATACTGAGAAGTTGGAACGTGTCCAGAGGAGGGCGACCAGGATGGTAGGAGGTCTGTAAGCCATTATGCCCTATGAGGAGCAGCTTAGGGAGCTAGGCATGTTTAGTCTGGAGAAGAGAAGGTTGAGAGGTGACATGATAGCCATGTTTAAATATTTGAAGGGATGTCATACTGAGGATGGAGCAGGCTTGTTTTCTGTTGCTCCAGAGACTAGGACAAAGAGCAATGGGTTCAAAAAGAGATTCTACCTAAACATTAGGAAGAACTTCCTGACAGTAAGATCTTTCGGAAGTGGAATACACTGCCTCAGAGTGTGGTGGAGTCTCCTTCTTTGGAGGTCTTAAACAGAGGCTGGATGGCCATCTGTCGGGCATGATTTGATTGTGTATTCCTGCATGGCAGTGGGTTGGACTGGATGGCCCTTGAGGACTCTTCCAACTCTATGATTCTATGATTCCATTGCAGGAGGTTTTGTTAATGTGGAGGTGCTTACTTTCTTTTCCTTTTCCTTTTTTGTCCATTATATTTTAATTTTTAAGACTTCTTTAAATTTGGAGTTTTTTAATTTTCATTTATTCAATTGCTTTTAATTTTTAAACAGTTATTACTGAATTTATGTATATTCTGCTTTAATCCATGCTGTAAACTTTAATTTACAGAATAGATTGCATCCATGCTAGGAGAAAGGTGAGATGTAAATGAAATAAAATGCACAGTAAAATCTATATAACTCAACAACTTTTTCTATAAAGCCATCCTGTCTTGTACTATTTAATTTACAGTAGGGGTGAGGAAACTCCATCCCTTGAGCTGCATTTGGCCCTAAGCCAATCACACCTTCAAAAAGAATTGGGTGAAAAAAATGCCCATGAAATGCCCACAAATATCTTCTGCAGTGGGATGAAGCCCCCATCCTTTTGTCCCCTACCCCATAACATATATATGAATAAGCAAAAAGAATAAACCTGGAAGTAAATTGGAAGTAAATTGGACCCACAATAAGCTAGAATGGACCAAAATAATTTCTGATGCACATTTTTGGCTGTTTTTTCAGCTGAAAATATGCAACTGCCATCCATTGATCCCTGCCACAGTTGTTAGGAGTCACTTATCCTCTGAACTCAAATACCCTACACACATGAACCTGGGCAACAGGCCTGAACATGTTGGAGCATGGTTACCTTCTCTTAGGATTAAATGTTTTTACACATTTAAGTGTCAAATCAGAATCTGAAGCAACCTGTATGATAAATAATCAACAACTGCAGGCAAGTCCAGGGAATTTCAACTCACCTTTCATTCATGCTGGGCTAAATAATCTCATGAAAAGGTGCACGGTGTGGCTGATAACCCTAATGCCAGTTCAGTTGAGGAATCCACTCTGTGTGAGCTATAGTAGAAATTACCCAAGGTACTGAAGTTATTCTGAGGACAGAGTTCAGCACCTTGGGCAGATTTTTTAAAGTTTAAAATCCAAAGTAAATTTGCCACATAAATGACATTTCAGCCATGAAGCACTGCCCCAATGATAGGATTATCTACGACATGTGGATTTTATAATTCCCAAAGGAGCAAACTGATAAGTAGAGAAAATTATCCTGCCCTCTTGCAATTCCTTATTTGCAGACAGTTTCCTATAGACAATATTTGTCAAGATGACAGCCCTGCCCCCCCCCAACAACAATTCCTAAATCCTTAACCCCACCCAAGTTCATGTAGGGCAATAAAAGCATTTTATAAACCCCATGCAGCCAAATCCACTTTTGATATTTTGCAAGATAGCAGAATAACTTATCTGAGCATCACCATTCACCCATTTTAAGAAGGTGATAGGTTCCCTCACTCCTCTGCCATCCATGACATTAGCTTTTTAATGGAGTTTGGTAAAGATGTGCTGATCATATTTTTAAAAAGATCGTTCCTACAACGGCTCTCTGCAGCTTCTGTATTGGCAAATATTTTCAATGCTTTCCCATGATGAGTAGTTTGTGTATTTTTAATATTCTCTGCAGTCTCTTCAAGCCTAATGGGCTTATTCAACCATGCAATGAAGAGTGACCCTGTCAGGCAATTGGCTACAAGGTTACCTGATAGAGCGCATGACCCTCCAAAACTTGTTTTCCTGAACTGCCTGAAATGGCTTAGTTGTAACAGGAACTCAAAACATTTTCTTTTCGAAAAGACAATGTTTTCCTTGACAGCACATTATTATTGACTTTAAGGGGTTTTCTTTATTTTTGGTTAGACAATGAAAAAAAGAAAATGAACAGCATATTGCATTTCGTATCAATTGCACAGCACACCAAAAAAGACATTCAATTTCAATGATATTCCACAGTCAAGCAACAGTGGTGACTGAGCAAATCTCCCTGAATTCAAATATTAAACAGAAACAAAATAATTGCAAGATACAATGCTGAAAAAAGAGCAGATATTTTCACAGTAATATCTACTCTTTTTTCCAATGTGATATCTTGCCAAGTTTCTACTTGGTCATGCACATTAATCCATGTAGCTATTTACTTTTCAACATATTAATATCATAGAACACTATGTTTGCTCTTCAGTACGTGACACCCAGTTCTACTGCTGCTTTTTATCAGATTTAGATGAAGGACTGCATGTGCTGAATGAGATTATAAAAATGCTGACTAGGGATGGACTGGATAAGGACCAATGCTCTGAAATTCAAATTGAACAAGAAGGTGGCTTGTCAGGTGGCTTTGTCCCACAATAGAGGTGGTGCGCATCCTGCTTAGGACAGGGTTGAAGTAAACCTAAAAGTCTACAGTTTTGTGGTGCTGATAGATCCAACATTGTCATTGAAGGTCCAAGTGGCATAAGTAATGCTTACATGTTGATGATGAATCTTTTGGTTTCTCTGGATTTTATCACTGATTTTTTTATTGCATTGTTTTCTTGGTTTTGACTGTGTAAGCTTGTGTGACATTTTAAACTGAATTGTGGTACATAAGAAAAAGAAAGAAAGAAAGAAAGAAAGAAAGAAAGAAAGAAAGAAAGAATCAATGTTCATGTCAACAAGAAGATGTCGCTGTCTATGCACATCAAGTATCAATAAATGTCTTCCATGAAATTACAATCATATTGACGGTATACTTTTATCCCCTATCCATGATGGCATCTATCTAATAGCCAGAGTTCTGTAGCCAACCATAATCTATGCATCCACTGTATTAACAACATGCACAACCATGTTTCATGTATGCCCATTATAAGGTGCTTTTTTTTTTTACCCCCACAGGGGTAGTTGTGATCAACTAAAAACATTTCCCCTTACATTATGAGGAAAGAGCATAAAGAGCATGCTATAGACCTAATTTTATCTATCTACATATCCCAGGCTAGTTATCGCCCTAACACAGCTTATGTTAAATTCATTTTATGTTAAAATCATCTAAAGGATGCTTGGGTTGGTCCTTCCAAGCTATTGATGGGTCAATTTGAGTTTTCCTCCCTGTGAGATTTCCAGCCCAATAGGAATAATTTGGGTTATAAAAAGGACTCTCTTTGTTTGTTATTGTATGGCTCACAGTGAGGGGAGGCCAGTCTATGCTACACCAGGGAGTCCCAAAGATGGGTCTTGTTATCCCCTGCCCACACCTAAAAACTCTTTTATCATGAGGTCTGTTGTATCATTGTGTCTAGTGATAAGGACAAATTGGCTCAAAATGTATGGTAAAATGATCAACTCTGTCCAGAACATTTAAAAATTACTCTTTAGACTGCATCTCCCAGAACTCTCCAGTCAGCATGACCAGTAGTAGCCAAAGAGTTTTAGACCACAAAGTAAATTTTCTAAGCCCTGTGGTATATCCATTCTGCACCCATCTTTAACTTATTACTCCAGAGCTTGGTGAGGTATTTAGATTTATTTTACATCTAACAGGTTCACCCTTCACTCTCTCCCCCCACAGATATACCAGAGTGGTTTATATATGGCTTCCAATGGGTCATTGGGGAGGCAGCAATTTGTGGAGAAATTACTATAGTGTACAAGAGATAAATACAGCTCTTACAACACATCTTGAAGCAAGGAGGAATCAGTCCACAATAAGTTCCAGAAGTAGTCAAATTCTATAGAAATGTTTAATGAGACATTAATGTACCATTCAGTGGAGAAAATGTCCCTGTTTTCCTGTCCTGTCTTGTATTTTACACTGTCCTGCATTTTACGCTGTCCACTAAAATACTTTCAACAGTTGATCTCTTCTTTTTCTTTTTATTCAGTGATTATACTACTAAGAGGCCTCAATACCACCAAAGCATCAGAACCCATCTGGTATTGGAAGCTAAGCGGGTCAGCTCTGGCTAGTATTTGGATGGAAGACTGCCAATGAATACCAGGTGTTGTAGGGTATATTTCAGTGGAAGGAACTGGCATGATATCATATTACTAATCCTCAATCTTTCATTTACAATTTTTTTACTAATTTTTAAAAGAAGTTATCAGATGTCTCACTGTTCTGACCCACTTTAATACCATCTCCTCCTCCTTCTCATTCACTTATTCACCTTTTTCAAAATCGGGATCCAAGGCAGCTTAATAAAATTAAAAGAAGTAGAAATGAAAACACATAGAAACACCTAAGTAAAATATTTTTTTAAATTGTTAAAGTTTTGGAAGTATCTGTTGAAATCTGTCTATACAATGAGAACCATTTAATAGAAACTAATTTGAAAGGGAGAGGAAACAAATTAACAGAATATCATCCCATATTTGGAAAAAGAGTGCATAAATGTTTTAGTAAGAGGGGGAAATGTATTTAAAATATGCACATTGGTGAAAATGTGTTCAAAAGTTTCATACATGTTGAAACAAATGCACACTTTTTTCTAGATTTCTATGTGGGAAAGGAAAGGGGAAACATTATACAGAATTGCAATAGGATGAGAGTGCCATGTGAAAAATGCAGAGGAGATGAGACTGACAGATTTTTACATCTGGAGAAAGAAGCACAGCTGTGCAAATTTCTGAACCCATATGCTTCAGTATCAGGAATGGTTATGTAGGTAGGGAGACAGGATGGGAGCTATTTATGTTTATATTGATATCCTTTTTGAAAACAGATACCCAAGGGATCTGATATGTTGAATATTAGGAAACAGAAAGAGTGATTAATTTATCATGATCTTTAGCTACATGTTCTTTGTCTGGCTTTTTATGCTATGATCCTTGACTTATGAGTATTTCAGGTATTCTGCTCTTCATTTCATTAAAATCTCTCCCATCCCCCCTCCTCCCTCCTCCTCCTTATTTGACAGAAATCTAGAACACTATCTATCTATCTATCTATCTATCTATCTATCTATCTATCTATCATCTCACCTTTCTCCCAATGCAGGACTCAGAGCAGTTTACAACATAATTAAAATGAAATACAATAACCAATAAGTTACAACACTAAAGAGATTTCTTTTTAAAAATTGAATAAATTATCATATTAAAACCAAGCTATAAGAGGGGTGCTCCAAAAAAGCAATACAAGGACTCCCTGAAACATCACAGGCTCGGCCAAATTGATCACCAACAATGGTCCGCCCTGGCCTCACATCGGGAGGCATGGAGATGCACTATCCACAATGCTGCAGCCTTATTTGAGAACTCACGCCAAACAAGTGTTGAAGAGAAACGACAATGCAGAAAGAATCACAACCCAGAAACATCACCCAAGGAGACCTTCTGCTGTGCTTTCTGCAACCAGACTTGTTTGTCTCGGATTGGTCTTTTTAGTCATCAGCACGCTTGCAGAAAGCGTGGGATGAGTCCTTCCTGAATCTTCATTTGCGAAGAAAAGCCAGATTGAGATTTTATTAAAATATATATATATATATATATATAAAGAGTGTGTGTACAACACTCTCCATTAAATAGGCTTCCCTGGATGCTGTATGTTCATTGTAGTGTCTGGTTTAATGCTTACTTGTGGTGGAACAGTAGGGTTTTGTTATTGTTCCTAACATTGTTTGTTAGCTTTAATATATATTATACCTTTACCTTTCTGGTTTTATATATATGAGAATGTTTTGTTTGTATGGAGTTTGTTTATTCTCTGTATATTGACAAAGAAAAGGCTATCCCCACTGGCACAGCAAGTTTCACAGCTATTAAAAAGGCAACTGTATGATGGAATAGAAAATGTAAACAATGCACAGTAAAATTGCCTCCTTCTGCATGCATAAGTCATTGAGATGAATATGTCTGAGAGCATTCTACACCTTTCCAAGTTTAGCTTGGCAGTTTCTCTCAGACATTCTGATATGTTTTTGGCCAATACATAGAATCTATGCAACAGGACTGTGGAACATTTGACCTCTCAGATGTTTTAATATACAGTTTCTATCCACTCCACTTGTATGGCTCCTAGGAGAGGATTGTGGAAACTGCAATCCAAGAAGTAGAGCCAAATGTTATCAAGGCCTACCTTGAAAAACTGGGAATGCATGCCCTATGTAACAAAGGGTTGCAACTATGCGGAGAATTACCAGTTATCTTGGAGTTTATCTACACAAGTGATTTACCTCAGCTTGCCCCCATTCCAGAGCCCTGAAGTCCAAACAACTCAGAGCATTTACCCCAATCTCCCCCGGGGCCTGGTAAACTGTTCTAAGTTAGTACCTGGTTTACCATGGTTTACCTAGGAAAAAACAGATCAGGCCCCACATGTCCACAGAAACCCTTCCAGCATGCTGCTCCTTGCTGCTTCTGCCAGCACCCTTGACAGTCTTGTGTTTCTCCATGTTTTCTGTTTGATAATGATACAGTGGAAGAGCAGTGGCAAATGGGAGGGATGTTCAATCCCTTCCTCCACTATTTAATTTTCCTGCACAATTCTTTCTCCCTTTAGCTGGCTTTATTTCTGTTCCCAAAGCCTAGTGAGAGATAGTAGAAAAAAGAAAAAAATCTCTCTTGGGTTGCAGGAGAAAATCAGTTGGTAGAGTGGGACTTCAATGCCTCCTTTTCCTGCCTGCCTGTTTTCATCGTAACTCTTCCCTCACCTGCTTGAATGGTCAGAAAGAAACACAGGTATGGGAGGAAAAAAAACCCTGTGCTTATTGGATGATACACTGGAGCGTACCTAGCAGGAACCATCTGGTCCAAACATGAAATGGCATTACAATGATCCATTTTCCCCACAAAGGGTAGACAAGCTGTAACATAAAAGGGAAATCTAAACATCAAAAGTTCACTCTAGAGCAATAACTAAGTAAAAGTATACTCTTGCTAAATATAAATGAAAGCAGGAAATCACACAAGCTTAAGGGCTTAGCTACACCTTTGGAATAAAGGTTATTCATTGTTCTGGATACAAAGCAGCCTCTGACTACTCTAATTAATAAATAGAATTTTGAATCTTTTACAATAGACCTTTAAACTCTTCCTCTGCCATAGGTTCCAAACAATATCACAAGGGGGTTTGAGGTCCATTGAAATATAATAGCAGCCTTTATTGTGTACTTTTCATTCCATTACCACGGTTGCAACATGGCATGCCCCCAATTTAGTTCCTCCTCCCTAAAAACAGTATTCTTGCTTTGAACTTTCTAAAAGAATTATATTTTCCCCAGCATCAGTTCAGTCTGAATAGTTAAGCAGTAATTCTATTCTGAGAAGAATGAACCTTTACACAATACAGTAGAGTGTGTGTGTTTGCTTCATCATCATAGTTGTTGATATTGAATGCAAGCACTATAGATGCCATTTCCTGTGCCCAGTAAAAACAGCAGACTTTTGTTCATCACTTTAAAACCATAAATCAGCCATTTTGATCCCAAATAAACAAATAAAACTGAACAATATTTGACTTATTATGGCCACAACTTTTCTGTCAACTAAGGCTGATACCGCACTGCAGAAATAATGCAGTTTGACGCTACTTTAACTGCCATGGCTCAATACTATGGAATTCTAGGATTTGTAGTTTTATGAGATATTTAGCCTTCTCCTCCAAAGAGCTCTGATGCAATGGCGAACTACAGCTCCCAGGATTGCATAGGATGGAGCCATGATAGTTAAAACGGTGTCAAACTGTATTATCTCTGCACTGTGTCAGCAGCCTAAATGTTTCCATCAGGCACAATAACATAAAAGGAAAAGAAAACATCTGAATTAATAGTCTTAAGAGTCAAACACCCACGGAATTAACCTATATAGGAATACTTAATTTCTATACCACCTTCGGTTTTCCTTTTAAAAACAAAACAAATGCCACACACACACCACATTCTTAAAATTATACCATCCTGATTTTGGTTCACCATGTTCATGTAGGGATGTTAGAGCTCTGTTTCATTGGCCACTTTTTTAAAAAAAAATGTTACTACAGTTTATTATTACAGTTGTATTACAGTGTTTAATTTAATGTATTACTACAGTAATGCTATAAAGACATGTCTGAAAAGAAATAAAGGTTTCTGCCATTTCCCCTTCCAGTTGATCCTATTAATTAGTGTCAATACTTCCACAGGACACTTGGAATAAACTTGGGATGAATATGGATAGTCAGCACATTGTAGTAATTAAAGTGTTTTACAGGGATCCAGGCAGGACACACATGTAAGTAATAAGAATAATAGAAAATACATTTTTTGCCCAGCAGAACAAAACTGGCTTTCTTTTCACTTTCATAACAGGAATCTTTCAACCATAACCGAGGTATACCTGCTTGCAAGCCCAATAATTTCTCTTGGGTCACTCAGAATGTTACACACAACAATAGAAAAAAATACAACTGAGCTGGAAGAATGCTGCTGTTTCTGAGATCTGATTAACTTCTATTCAGTTTTCCAGTAGTGGGAAATCCACCTGTTCTGAAAAAAGCCAGAAACATTTTTAAACACCATCAGTATAGGTTTTCTACATTTAAGATTCAGGTGCTGGCCTGTTTAATTTTAAAATAAAATAAAAACTTAACATCTGGCTGATTCCATCCCAGCTATGCTGGTGCTGATTCAGGACCACATAAAACCACAATGGATAATATAGAAAAGAGCATATTTATTAAAATACACATTCAGGATCTGAAAAACAGTTAAATCATGTTACATGTATGCAGGCTCTAGATCCTAATTGAATGCAGCCAGTCACAAATAAATGAATATGGCAATAAGTGGTTACTAAAACAGAATGACTTAAATGTTTATTTAAAATGTTGGACTTCAAATTTGCTATCCTGTCAGTAATGGAAACCATATCCATTTGTTATTCTGTCAATAACGGTGATACCTGGCCTTATAGCCCCCTACCTCCAGTAATTCATAATTCAGCTTATCAGACACTTCATGTGGTTTCAAACAGACCAGGGCAACCCAAACATAAAGGCTAGTAGAGGTCACCAGGGCCTACAAAGGTGCCTTGGAAATTCCCTAGAATCAAACATGCCCAGGATGTGATTAAGCGAAACCCTTTCCCCTTAGGCAGTCATTAGGGAGGAATGTGCTAATCTCTCTTAGATGCACCTGGCAGTGAGTCAATCTTCAAAAACAAACAGTGACCAGAACTATTATCCCCACACATCTCAGTAAATGTTTTTCCTTCACACCTTTCCCTAATCACAATACACAAAAGGCCATGAACCCATCAACCTTAATGTTTCTACTATTAACGGCAATCAACAAAGCCAGAATGTCTTTGTCTAACTGTGGAAAACTCATCCAAGCATTGTTTTACACTCAATACACCCCTTAATTCCTACATAAACAATACAGGTCTCACACACACACAGTATGCATGAGACCAGTACCCACAGTTTCAATTATCCATTGTCTAAAAAATATGGTATCTCTAGCAATTTCCTAGATCCTCCAGTGTGATTCTATGGGATGTGTTATTACCTGCAGTTTCACGTATTTATGGTAAATGTGAGAATGTATCACCCATGCATACAGTGGGCAACCTCTATGTGAATATGGCTAAAATTGCATTTTAGAGCTAGCAGGATGATTAGGATCTGCCCAATAGGTGGAGAAAGATTTTTTTTTAATTACAAAAAAAAAAGAAAAAAAGAAAGAAAGAAAATGAAAAACTTACAATATTATTCAACTTAAGGCTTATTATATAAAATAAAACTATGGGTGAGTTGTTGATCATGGATATTTTTATGCGGCATTTCTTTTAGCTTCTGTAATTTGCATGATGATTATACTAATAAAAATTATATTGAATAAAAAAAACTTCCTCCTTCTTCTCTTTGCATGGGGCCTATGCAAAAACCATCACTGGAGGGTTTCCCTGCCATCTGGGATGGTTTTCCAGAGGGAACACATGGTGTTGCAGTGGAAAATGGGGATCTCCCCTTCTCATTTCCACTGGCTTTCATTGATCTACCAGTACATATTTGGAATTGGATCCCATCCTGTGTGTCAAAATAATCCTCCTCCTCCTCCTCCTCCTCCTCCTCCTCCTCCTCCTCCTCCTTAGGACTGGATGGTTTTTCTATCGAAAAATGTTTTTACATCTGAAGGGACTATGTCATCTAAATTAAAATGTCTTGCTATAAGATGTTGAAGATTTTATGCTGTGATTGCTAACTTGTTATTTCTGAGTGCAGAAAAGGTGTTTCCTCCCAGCAAGAAACTGAAAGTGACATCCAGGCCACTCTATAACATGCATTGCATGGCTGAACTTTCAGTGATATTCTGGTGAAGGAAATAGGACTACCTGTTAATTCTGCTTTTCAAGGTGACCTGTTCCTTTAGAAAAGTACAGACAATTCAACTACTGGCTTTGTAAATGATGCAGTTCAAGATTTACAACAGATAGGATTGAATATGCTCTAGCAAGGACATTTACACAGATTTGTAAGCAGAGAGAATACAATCAAACAGTAGTCCCCCACACTGTACAGTAGTATGGATTTCTAATGTAGGGAAGCCATCTCACATATGAAGGCTTCTCTGCATTGTCTGAACTAGAATAAAAAACTTGAATTCACCTCCAAAAATCTGGCCCAATCTGCCCCCCCATCTGCTCCAATAATGCCACACCCCAAATATGGTGTGATAATGTCATATAATGTACTGCCCTATCCACACCAGACTTAGGGTTTACCACCTAAATCCAAGTTTTAGAAAACTCTCAGTTTTCTCTGGAGCTTGCTGGAAAGTCCAGAGGAAACTATAGTATGAACAAAGGATCCACACGAATTTGGGGGATGGGGAGGCAAGACAATCGCTGCCTGACAGGTGCCACCATTTTTTCCCCTCCTTGACCCTGACACCATTGGCTCTGCCTTCCTGGCATGCAGCTGCTCATTATGACTTTGGGACACTGGAAAGGCATGTATGAGGCTGGATTGCCATCTGTCGGGGATGCTTTGGTCAAGATTTCCTGCATGGCAGGGGGTTGGACTGGATTGCCCTCGTGGTCTCTTCCAACTCTGCAATTCTATGATTCTATGATTCTATCCCTGCATGCCGCTGCTCATTCTGAAGTCACAGTGAGCAAGTGCACCAGACGCAGCTGCTCATTCTGCCCTCAGAATGAGTGGCCACACACTGGGAAGGTAGAGCCCTGGTGCAATCACTTGTTCTGAGGTCAGAGTGAGTGGCTGCACTGGGGGTAAAAATCTGGATGAATCAGATCCTGGCTTTGGCCAAGGTGTGGTGCTTAAATCCAGGCCATAGTAGTCCAAATTTCATCCAGCTCACCTCCAGCATAGCTCCGGGCCAAAGTACTCCAAATTTCAATTGGATTTTTATGCTCAGTGTAGACAAGGCCTCTGTCTCTGAGAATCCAAAGGTGTTTGTGTACTGAGAGGCCTTTCCCACTTCAGATGTCTGTGGTGACTTTGGAGAAGAGGGAATCACTGTATAGCAGGGGTGAGAGAACATAGCCCATGGACTATATCTGATCCCTGGGGAACTTTGTGCCCCCTCCAGATATTCTCTATCTCCCTTGAGTGCACACACACCCCTGCAAAGGTGGTGCAAAATCATCTCTGAATTGATGGACACTATTTTTAAATGTGGCAGATACTTCAAGAATATCCCCTGCCTTACTTTTTTTTTAAGTCCCATAATGGAAAGTAGATGTGAATTCTGGTTTCCATTTTTGCTGATTTTCATCCCAGGCTTCACTCCTAAAAGCCAGTCAAAACCTAAGCATTTAGAAGATGGTTTTCAAGGGGGTAGCCTCTGCCTCTGTTGTTGCTGACCCCTATCTATCTACTTATCTATCTATCTATTGATTGCTCTATCGATTGACCTATCAATCTATTGATCTCATTCCCCTAGTATTGCAGCCAATGATATGAGGCAGTTCTCATCTGCACAGTGAAAGTGTCTGGCTTCTTTTGGGTTTATTTTCATGGTGCTTGTTGGTAAGAACATTTCTAAGGATCGAGACTTTGTTCTTTCACTTTTCCTACATAAATTCCTTTGCATAACTTTTATTTGGTGTGCAGAAATGAATTGTAGAGATAATTGCAATCCTGAATAAGTTCTGCCAAACACTTCTGTTAAACTATTTGGTGAACCCTATATGTGCTGCGCCATGTTTAGGACAGAATTTGGCACAGTTGGCATGTCCCCTTCCCTTTGGGAGGCTGAATCCTTTCCCACCCCCACTCAATCCATAAGCTAACAAATGAAGTCAGTAATGTCAGCATAAGGCAAGGATAGTATTTGATACAATATTTACTGTATTCTTGGAACAGAGCTCCTTCGAATATTCCTAGAAATAAAATCTGATTTATTGTAGCATTGCAAGAAGAGTAATTGGAAGAATTTGCTGGAAAAGCATCATCCTGATGGTATGAGCATCTTACATGTGTTTCTTTTGGTTACAATAGAACTGGACTGAACTGTATTCATTTAATTAATTTTTTATCCCACTCTTCTGTACACACCTTGGTGCCCAAGGTTAATATATCAAATAATGTAGTAAACACTCATATACAAACATAATGGTATATTTATTCAAGACTAGGGGAAGGGGTGCTAATTTAAGTGAGTATCTGCTTAACATAGAATAGAGTGAGAAAGGAATCCAAGGCCCATGTAGCCCTGCCAGTACAACAATCCATTGCTAAAATAGCCCTGGGAGGTGTGCATCTAACTTCTGTTTAAAAACTTCCAAGAAAGGTGAGTCTATCACCCTCTGATGGAAAACTTTTACCATTAGGCATTCTTCCCTGGTGGTACAGTGGTTACATGCCAGTACTGCAGCCACAATGTTGTGAGTTCTATCCTGCAAGGTTCCAGATTGACTCAGCTTTCCATCCTTCTGTAGGTCAGTAAAATGAGTACCCAGCTTGTTGGGAGTAATTATCTAACACATTGTAAAACACTTAAGAGACTGCTTAGCACTATAAAGTGGGATCGAAATATAAGTGCTATTGTTAGTAGAAATCTCATTTCTTGTAATTTCAATCCATTGGTTTGGGTCCTGTCCTCCAAACCAGTAGAAACCAAATTCACTCCATCTTCTACATGCCAGCTCTCCAAATATTTAAAGATGGTTATCACATCATCTATCAGTCTTCTTGTCTCCAAATTGACTTGTCTGGGCTACCTCAGCCATTCCTCGAGTCTGTTGTTTTGCTTTCTGACAAATACAACATTGAAGAAAAGGAATATACTTGTAGGCATTTTCAGTTGTTCTACTTGGTGTAAATTTGCTTCCTCAGTGCAAGGAATAGATATAGGCTGCTGACACACTGCATAAATAATGCATTTTGAGCTGCTTTAACTGCCATGGCTCAATGCTCTGGAATTCTGGAATTTGTAGTTTTAAGAGATATTTAGTCTTCTCTTTCAGAGAGCTCTTTACCAACTGACTGTTTACAATTATACCATCACTCTGTCACTATCAGAAGTTGGGGTTTCATTTAGACACTTCAAGGATGAGTGTGTATGTGCCTTCAAGTCACATGTCAACTTATGGTGACCCCATGAATTTTGTAGGATTTTCTTAGGCAAGGAATACTCAGAGGTGGTTTGTCATTTCCTTCTTGTGAAATATAGCCTACAGCACAGTCTCCTATCCAAGGACTAAGCAGGACTGACTCTGCTTAGCTTCCAAGATCAGGACCTCATGCCTTCAGAATTTTTAGGCTGCCTTAAGGATAGCTTGTGTTTCTTCTAATCTGCATACCTGAACATTTGTTCCAGTGTTGGTGTTTGTGCATACTGTACTTTCTGGAACTGAAAAAAAATATTGCTAGCAAACTCAAATTTCAATGAATTAAATAAGTTTACTGATACAAATTAAAATCTTCAAGACAGTCATTACCAAGCTTTATGGAATTCACAAAAGGTCCATTTTTATGCATAAAAGGAAATCTGTTCAAAATATCATTTGTCCATCTTTAGCATAACAAAAAATGTTCTTCCAGAATTGATTGCCTTGCTTCTTGTGTCTGTTAAAAAGAAGTTTCAATAATATTTCATTTAAAAAAAAAATGTGGTTCAATCATAGAGTCATAGAATTTTTATAACTGGAAGGAACATTGGAAGCTGTCTTGTCCACTGCACAGTGTTAAAAACGTCTCTATTTAGTAACGATACACAATGTTTATTTTCAGTTTACTACACTGTTAGAAAAGAACATAGATGTTATGATTATTTACTTTTAAAAGCAGGCTGTCCTGATTCATAATAAAAGCTGCAGTGGGGACAGTTTTATGTACAGTGAAGTTACAACCCAGAGGATCATGAAAATCAGTATTCCGATCACAGTTATTGGTACAGTTTCATACATTCAAATGTGAAATCAAGAACAATCGACTACATATACACAGAGGGGAAAATCCCTTGTCCCACTAGTACCCAGATAGAAAGCTCTTTTCATATCAAAATGTTCCCTGAGTGTTCTAGCCCTGGACAGACAAGGTTTGGTATTGTTTTTCCCTGTGGAGAAGTAATTGGATATGCAACATTACCCCTGCATTCTAAGGTGCTAATCTTAGCAAAGATACTCCTTTTAAAACAAGAATTGGCAGATTGGCATCCTGTTAGTGAGTTATGGTAGCATAAATCCAACATACACTCCCATAGTCCATTGTGATCATTGTGGAGGTCCAAATTTTTACTAAACCACCTTTTAAGCAATGCAGCACCATGTCCAACATGGCCATTTCCGTGTGGCTGTTGTTGGAGAGTGGAGAGAACCATAGAGATGTGTCCAGCTATTTTCCTGTAGCTGTATGCACTGCAACAACATCATCTGCAGGAGCCTCCTGAGGATCCCTGGAGGTCACTGTGGATGCCTGTTGCAGCACATCCAGGGCCGGTTTAAGGAATTTTGGGGCCCCCTGCAATGCTTTATTTTGGGGGCCCCATATGTTTATCTCAGGTCAATGTAACCTAACCTATTCACAATACAGGATGCTCAGATTACAGTAGGACCCCCGTATCCATGGATTCATTATCCATGGGACACAAAACAGCACAACTACCATAGAGTCTTCTTAGAAAACCTTTGTCAGATAAGGGGGTCAGCAGGGGCCCCCCTTGACCTTGGGGCCCCCTGCCAATGCTGATTTGGCAGACTGGTTAAACCGGCCCTGAGCACATCCAGCTACAGTTAAATTACTGAATGTGTCTCTCTTGATCTCCCCACTCTCTAAAGAAATTAAAATGGCCATATTGGGAGAGGGGATAGTTTGTTCCAATCTGCCCATGTGTTGAGGGTGCTGTATCTCTTAAAAGGTGGGCTTGGGGGATAGCACTAACAGATGTAGCTCTGGAAACATGCCGGATATATAGTACATCTTGTTACTTCTCCCCTTTCCTCTGGGGGGTCCCTTCATAATAATTGGCAATATTTAATAATTTGGTTTAAAAAATGGTCTTCCATGCAGTGCAGCCATTAACATAAACTGGGGAATTAGGAAAAACCCAAGGACATGTTGGTTAAGTCAGGTATGCATTCCAGGAGGGGCCAAGCCTAAATTCCAAAGAAATGTTAATTAGCAGATCAACTGAAGGCAACATCTTGCCAAAGCCCTGGGCTAATCCTATTTTCTAAGTTTGGCAAAACCAAGGAAGGATACCGAGAAGCTGGAACGTGTCCAGAGGAGGGCGACCAGGATGGTGGGAGGTCTGGAAGCCATTATGCCCTATGAGGAGCAGCTTAGGGAGCTGGGCATGTTTAGTCTGGAGAAGAAAAGGTTGAGAGGGGACATGATAGCCATGTTTAAATATTTTAAGGGATGTCATACTGAGGATGGAGCAGGCTTGTTTTCTGTTGCTCCAGAGACTAGGACACGGAGCTATGGGTTCAAACTACAGGAAAAAAGATTCCACCTAAACATTAGGAAGAACCTCCTGACAGTAAGAGCTGTTTTGCAGTTGAATCCGCTGCTGCCTGCTTGTGGTGGAGTCACCTTCTTTGGAGGTTTTTAAACAGAGGTTGGATGGCCATCTGTCAGGAATGATTTGATTGTGTATTCCTGCATGGCAGGGGGTTGGACTGGATGGCCCTTGAGGTCTCTTCCAACTCTATGATTCTATTTCTATGTCTATGTCTAAAACTTACCAACAACCCTCTATCCCTATAACCTTACCTAAACAAAGGAACATTGCTTCCTTTCTTTGATTTGCAAAATATTAACCCATCAAAACACTATTAGCATATCCGGAATGTCTTTGTCACTCTCTGAGCAACAGCATAAGATATTGTCTTCCACTCAAAATCACATCCCCAGAAGGCAAATATTTGCTATATAAACCCCCTGAAAACTCCACTCAAGTGCTCACAGATCCCCTTCTTCAGGACAATCTGTCCATCTGTGCAATCAGGCACACAGATTTCCTTCCTGTGGACACACTGTCCATCTGTGTAGCCATTCCACATCGGGACCCCTGCCCTGCTGGTTTCCTCTGCAATCTCTTCAGGAAAAGGTGTTGTATCACCTACTGGAATTCCCTTCTCTATCCCACTATCTCTAGCCTCTCTCACTTTATTTCACTAGCCTTGCATGAATGCTTGATGTCTGAAATGTGTGCATGAATGTGGTTAATTTTCCTAATAAAGATTGTTATTCTATCTAGCTTATGTCTCCTCCATAATACTTGTATAGCTGATCAGAAGGTTCTGCCATTACCCCCCTCTTGTATAGGCAAAGTGAGTACATTAATTCCCCAAATTAATGTTTGTATTTTGACGGTCCTCACAACCCCAGAGCGCTTAGGATAACAATGTCCTGATACAGAATCTCACTCAAGAATTTTGGCCCATAAAAGTAATAACATGGTATATAATCTTCATGTCACTTTTTTAAAGTATGAGTTGCAGAAAGTGTATCAATGTGGGAGGGAAAGGGTTTATTAAGGTTAGTGAGTGAGAGGAAAAGTTACTTTCTTTAGACCACAGCTCCTACAATCCTCTTGTGAGGATCTGAGAGATGTAGTCCAAAAAAGTAACACTTCTAAGCTTAGATTAGATCACACAAACAGCATTTCAATTCTCCCAGCTTTACTTTTCACATACAAACAAGTCAATAAGGACTACTGAATGCATTTGCTATCATATTTATGCAATTTTAAGGTCATAACTCAGCTATACTAAGACTGGCTGCCTTGGATCTTTTTTCCCCTCAACTGTCACTAGTAGTTCCATCAGGCTGCAGCAGACAGAAAGAAGGGAAAGATGGTTCTCCTTATTAGCACCCCTTCCTCTTCTTCCTGAATGTGACAGCTATTAAAAAGTAACTGTTGGAGTTCAATCAGATGTATGCTTACTCAGAAGTGAATCACATCTGTTCAATGGGAATATACTCTCAGGTAAATCTGTATAAGCTTTCCTGCTAGTTTAACTTAGAGAACAGCAGTTTACAGATTTAGGCCTCATCTACACACACCAGAATACTCTGGCTTCCTGCTGGTGTATTCTGGCCCCGGATCAGGCCTATTGCTCCTCTGTTACTTTCATGAAACAGGATGGAGTCTGCACAGACACACTGACCCATCTCTTCAGCCACCATTGCTCTATCTGCATCACATTCTTGGAAGCCAAGAAGCAGGCCTGCAATACATGATCAAGGCCCCCCTACATGTGACCAGCCTTTGTCACATGCTGTGGGGCCTCTTCCTGACTTCAGAAAGTGTGACATGGATGGCAGCAATGGTGGCTGCAGAGACTGGCTGGTGTGTTGGTATGGACTCCTGTGGTCCTGTGGGGCCCGATTCATTTTTCCAAAATGAGGCAGTTTTTCCTGTGTATTTTGATGAAATGTTTTAATGTGCTTTACCCTGTCTTCTCCCCATCTTTGCCCCGGGTGTCATCTGGACTGCCCAGGGGCAAAATGGGGCAAGTGTCCTGTGTCGTTTGGACTGCAGGGCTCCAGGATCGGGACAAAACAGGGTAAATAGCCAACCCCAAAGCTCTAAATCTCTGAAGAAGTTATTTCAAAGTGAACTGAAATTATGGGAGCACTACTGGCATTGCTATTGTGCAATATCCATTCCCCTCGATAGACTTCATGCAAGAAGCCATCCTAGAATTGTTGCCTAATTCCAGCATGTTGCATTAACTTGTCAATTTATCATGCATGATAAATTAATCTTGATTCTATTAGTCATATCATTCCATATGCTTTCTATGAATTGGGAAGATGATAAGAAATATTCACTAGTTAGAAATGTATAAAATTTTGGTTTGAAAATTAATTCTATTCATTAATTCTTACAAATTATTCAAGTTAATTGATTTTACAAACTGAATAGCCTCCAGAATTTAATCATCTGGACTTTATAATTTGATTCTAAGCAAATACCAGGTTCATGCATATTTAAAGTCTCAGTAAAACTGAGTCATTTATCTTATTTTCATATGAAATTTATAATTGTGCATCCATTGTGAAGTACAGCAGCTACACAGAAGTCTTTTTGAACTGTGCGAGTGGCCTTCCTTTAGCAATCTTGACCTTAATATCTCTTCTGGTCATCTGTGCAGAACTTGGTTGAATGCCACTTTGAGCACAATTGGTTTTATCATGTTGGTTGGTTGTAATTGTAGCTTGGCACAATGTTTTACCTGGCTGAGCTGATTTGGGGATGTTAGGACAACCTACCAAACACCAGGTACCGTTTCTTTGTTTGTTCCTTGATATTTAAAATGGGGGGACCATGCTTTGCTCTCTTTTTTATATACCCTGTTTTCTCCACTTAAATCCAAATATTACTTCAAACTAGAAGTAATGGTAACTAGAAGTAACTAGAAGAATGGACTAGAAGTAAGTCCATTGAATGAATAACACTTATCTAAGTATTGGCTTACCATGTTCACATGGGTTCAGTGGGTTTACTCTTATTGGGACTAGCATCCAGTTTGGGCTTTAATTAATTTATTTCTATTTCTATATTCCTATTGCCATGTCATAAAATGGGGTGGGCAACATGTATGCTATGGGTTGCATGTGGGCCCAAAGGCCATTTTTGCATCCCACAAGGGTTACCATTCCCTTAGCCCCCCAAAAGACCTTTTTTGATACTGAGAAAAGGTCTCCAAAGTCACAAATAGCACCTCCAAGCTTTGGAGGGGGCATTATTGGCCATTTTGCCTATATACGAGATAATGTCCTGTTTTGAAAACTTTTAAAACATAACGGAGACAGAAAATACACAACAATATGCCAGAATCATTTACAGCACCTCCCAAAGGCTAGCAAGGGGGATTATTGCACACATAAAAATGTTCATGTTTTCCCACAAACAATCTAAATTGTTTTATCACTAAAAAGGAGGGACAGTACAGAAAAAGTCCTCCAGGGTCATGTGGAGGGAATGCAACCCCCAACTCCCTGGCAGTGTCTCAGTGGCTCACAAATATACTTTATTTAAACTACAATCCAAAATAATAAAAATGGTTAAAACCAAAATGCAATTAAAACACAGTTTGATTAATTGATCAACTGATTGATTTGTCCATTTGTTTGTTTTGCGTATAAGTCTATTGGGTGCACCTGAGTACCAGGCAGCATAGAGAAAGATGGTAGGCTTATCTCAAGCATCCAACAAGACTTCCTGTAGATGTGATGATAGTAGTGTCCCAGCAGGAGCTTCTTCAAGTCCATTGCAGGTATGGCACTGGAAAGATTAGGAAATGGGTAGCGAGATATGTGCAGACCACATTCCTTCAGCAAGCTTGGCCAAGACAGAAGTTGGAGCTCTTTTGACAGTGGAGATGATAGCAGAAGAGCCTGATCCTAAACTATGTAGTAAGCACTCTAAAACCCAAACTAGGAGAGAACAACATAACAGCCACTGCAGATCAGCCAGGAAATGTGACAGGGGCATGTGTTTGTGTATGTGGGAGAAGGAGTAGATTGTGTTAGTGTGTATCTAGAGTTAAGACCAAAGAAAGAGTGGGATTGGATCTGATAAATGATTGGTTTTGATGGATAAGAGAAGGGCTTATGTTTGAATGCATCAAAGAGTACGATGCTATAATGGTGGGATAGATTTTGGGAAGTGTGTATTGATGTACATACAAATGAGTAAGATTGGCTGAGTAGGTAAGTTGTTTATACAACTGACTTAATAGGATAAAATAGAGTAAAAGAAGAACAGATTGTGAATGGATATGTAGGATGGATGACAGAAAGACAGCCTGAAATTGACTTGGTATCTTCAATGGTTACATTTGATTCTGAAGGCATTACTGGTCAACCCCAATATCCACAGGGGTACATTCCAAGACCCCTCCCCCCCATTGATACCTGAAGCCATGTATTATAAGGACCCTATTATTTTCATTGAGAAGCACACTGTAAAGTTGACCATAGAATCACATTGGAGGACCTAGAAATGCCTAGAGAGAACATATATTTTCAAACATGGATAAGCAAAACCATGGATACCGAATATGTAGATATAGGGGTTGACCGGTACTTCCTACTGGGGATTATGAGAATTCTGGTTCAGAAAATGATGCTTCAGTGACATAAAACTATCATCATCTTTATTTAGTCATTAATCAGGGAAAGAAGAAAGACTGGTGTGTGCTTTTCTCATTTTCTGAAGAGCGTAATTCAATGGCTGAGCTCATGCTTTGCATGCAAAGAAACAACCAAACAACTGGTCAATCCTATTCCCAAATTCAGTTCCCAGCATTTCAAAGTAGGGTTTGGAGAGATCCAGTTCAAGTATCTAAATATTACTAACCCGGGTCTATATGTAAGAACTTTCTTATTGGAATGCCATCTCACATGATAGAAGATACTGTTGACTACTCCTACAGGAAAAATCTTGTCCCATGGTTGTCCTTAACCTTGGCATACCCCAGATACCACTAAGCAACTGACATTTTCAGATCTCAGAGTACAGCCATCTGTTCAGTTCATATGTGCCTGAAGTTCTATAAATCAAGTCTATATTAAGCAAAGAGTGTGGGAAGTTCAATCTAAAGTTCAGTCAAAATTGCCATTGTAGTTTGTTTTAATTAGCCTTTGCAACTGGGAGACTTTATAAAGAGGTAAAATAGACCACTGGCATCAAAGGAAAGGAAAGTTCTTTAACTCACAAGATAAAATCTCTTTGGCACACCCTTGTGTTACTCTTTTGGTATGTCACATACCACCTAGTATTTCTGCCTTGCTGTCTGCTAAAGGAAATACAAACATATGATGATGATGATGATGATGATGATGATTTTACCAGTTCAGTTCACAAGTTTATGATGGCATTATGCATATTGTCTCCAAATGCCATTCCACAATAAATAATAATAATAATAATAATAATAATTTATACCCCACCCCTCTGTTAAAACAATCGGGGCAGCTTACAAAAATTAAAATACAATACAGATAAAAATCCCTAAACACCCCCCACCCCCACCCTCCCCCATAAAAAAAATATTAAACAAATGTAAATTAAAAGCAACAGTCTAAAATCACCTTTAAAAACAATAAATACAATAAATAGCCAGCAAAATAAAAGAAGCCAGGATCCCCTGAGGCCAGGATCTAATTTGGAAAGGCCTGCCAAAAGAGATCTGTCTTTAGTGCTTTTTTAAAGCTACTCAGGCTTGTCATCTGATGGATCTCATTCGGCAGGTCATTCCACAATTTGGGGGCGATTACAAAAAAGGCCCTCTGGGAGGTTGCAGACAGCCTAGATTTTTGTGGCCGAAGCAAATTCCTCCCAGACGACCGGAGTGCACGGGGAGGATTGTATGGGAAGAGACAGTTCCGGAGACTCTAGACTCTAGGATCCAGAGAATCCTCCTGTGTTGTAGATTCCAGATGTCTTTCTCGACCCTACTGCTTTGCTTGTATGGTGGATAAGGATGAGTTTGTTTGCTTTGTTTTTTGACAAGAACTTTCACAAAATTTCACATTTCAGAAATATATATAATATGATTGAATGTTGGAAAAAGCAGAATTCATACATTCAGCCATTCAAGCAGAAGACTGTCAGTGTCTACCTCTTAAATGTCTGGGTTTGAATCCCTGTCTTTTCTGCCAAGTTTGCGAAAGTAGGAGTGTCACCTATTTTCTCTCCAAAAGGCTTTTCATCTATAAAAAAACAGAGTAAGCAGGTATAACATAGTTCTCCCTATGCGGAAATCAATAGCACCTATTGAATTTGGCCAGTGCAATTGATTGAGAAATTTGTTCAGTTTGTTTTTTAACATAAACACATGAATGAGATGGAGAGAACCTGCTTTTAAAAAATAATAATAATAAATATGCAAGTGAAACTGAGATTCAATCATACTTTATGACTGATATCACATTTTCCTAATACTTAAGTATTTCAAGCTCATAGTTCCCTAGATAGCAATTATCTAAGGTAATGAACTGGGTGGACTGTGGATGAATGATACTAAAACAAGTACTTATAGGATTAATTCCCCCATCAATTGATAATGTTGAGTGATACAGTTTCTGATATTGAATGATCACACATAAGGCCCTCATTGCCATTTCATTACTTTTTCATTTGCCCATCCTTAAGTTATTTAAATGTTAAGCTATGCAGTCATTTCTTCCAGTGGTATAGTACAAGCATCACATGCTCTTTTCAAAATATCAACTTCCCTTTAAAGGAATACCAAAACAAACGGTATGTATGCTAAGAGTACAAAATGTTACTAAGGAGATGCTATACAAAAGATGTTATATGGAAGACTTGTGGATCTCACCACTTTTTCTTCTTCTAATGCAGTGGTTCTCAACACTTTTTGGGGTCATAAATTCCTTGGAGATTCTGATCTTAGCTATGGGCCACTCCCTATAAAACAAGGAGAATTATTTTAAATTACCTGACCATAATCAGTGGTATCTCATGCCACCCTACCCTTGTATGGAATGAAACAATACCTTAATAACACAATTTGACATAAAAAGATCTTTCCCACAAGGACAATTTTGAAAGTAACAGGAAGGGAATAGAAGAAAAATAAATAATTTATTGTGTGATCAGTTCATGGACCTCTGGACTCCCTGAGGTCTGTGAACCACATGTTAAGAACCCCTGTTCCAATGTGGGGATGGGAAAGGATTAGGGTTGGCAAAATGTTGAATGCCTTTTGTCGGAGGTGTGCAGTCTCCAGGTTTCTGGGATGTATTTTGGTTGTATATTCTGCTTTGAAAAATGTAATATTTTGATTTTTGATTTTTCCCCAAAATGAAAAGTGATATAAAGTATTTTAAAAATGATAAGTGATAAATAAAATAAGCACATATATAAAGACTGGAGTGTAGGAATTAGTCCTTTTCTGTATGGCAATACAAGTAAAAACATGCAAGCAGTATTCGCCAGCTCTGGAAAAACAATCATGTTGTTCTTGCTTTTGTTTAGATGTCCTTCTATTTATATGTCCTTCTATTTAGATGTTCTATTAAGTTCAAAAAAGGTAACCTTTTTTTAAGTGTACATACCTTTTCATCTTTCTTTTGAAAAGATTTACAACCACTGGATATTTCTCATTCCTTCAGTACACAAACTTCACGTTATCAATAGTGTGATGTGTGGTGATGGCCCCCTGCCTGTTGTTGATGATCCATATTGCAGAAGGGGGTCTACTCATTATTGGGACTCTCTGTGAAATCTACATGACCTACTTCCTGGTATCAAAGCAAACTTCCTCCTGGGAAAAGGTCACGTTGTTTACAGGTTAAATCTTCTCATATATTCCCTGAGTTTCTGCTATAATGGTAAAGTAACCAATCAATATCACAACATGTGGCCTTAATTGTTTGACCATTTGAAAATGGTTTGGGGAAAAACATGTTTGAGTAGGTGGTAACTGTGGAACTTTAACAGGTGTTTTGATTACACAAATTATCTGGATCCATTTCAGTCTCATTTTGCATTCAGCTCTGGAACTGTGACCACCCTGATGTGTAACTTAGGGGTTTTCTAAACTGCAAAAATACTCCTCACAGAATGCAAGGAGAAGACAACCAATGACAATCTGCATTGTTTTGCTGTATTGTGAAGGAGTGGGGGCAAAACTGGCAAAAACTCCATGGGAAATGCCTTTGTAGCTTTTCCCGGAGCTTAAAAAAACAATGGGGGAATGTGCATTTCCTCTTCTTGGAACTAATCAGTAAGCTCAAATCTGATTGGCTAGATGAGCACAGGAGGCGGGGCTTGCTAATAGGACAAGTGTCCACTGCCACCATGTTGGATTTTTGCCTTAGCAAGCGATCACTAAGACGATAAAACAAGGTTTTGTTTTCTCTCTCTTTCTCTTTCTCTCTCTCGCTCTTTTTTTTTAAAAAGGTGAGATATTGCTTGTGTGCCCCATGGAAATAGGTTTTTTTTTAAAAAAAAAAAGTTCAGCAGCAGCAGATTTAAAAACACGAGTAATTCATTCATAGTCGCCATCTTGTCTAGAGGGCATGGGAAGTTTATGGGGGTTTTAAACCATTAAGACAAGTCGCAGCTGTTGCAGCTTGCTATTACTGCAGAGCAATCTGTTTCTTTCAGCCTTGTATAGACAACCCCTTAAGGTAGGAGAAGGAGGAGCACGATCCTACCAAATCTTCTTGACAACTTTGACACAATGATCATGGTGTTCTTCAGGACCAGCTGCCAGGGATGAGGATCAGGGCTCCTGTACTTCAGTGGTTCATTCCTAGCTGGATAGTCATCTTCCGAAAGTGACATTTTTGTTCTATCAGACTTGTGCTTTTCCACACTTGTGCTTCTACTTTTTTCTCCCACATTTTGTGGACATAATGGAATAGAGTACCATCACTAGGCTGGTGAAACCCAGATCATTATTCAAGCAAAACAGCAGAAGTGTTGAGATTGGTGAAGTACAGAATGAAAACCAATTAAATGAAGCTTATTCCAGACAAGATGAAAGTGTTGGGAGGGTGAGATTGAAGAATTAGGATTGTGTTGTTAAACCTGCTGTGGATCAGACTATTCTCTGTAAAACACAGAAACTCATAGCTTGGAAGTGTTATCAGATCAAGCTGTGTTTTGAGTACCCAAGAGGATATCTCTGACATATAGTATCTTCCACTAGTTAGTATCCCAGTTACTTTCATGGGTGTCTGGGATCATTATTAACAACAAGAACAAACATTTTCAGTGAAGAGAAAGATGTTCATTAGTGAACAGTGTTCTGGGGAGGAGAAAGATGTTGTCTGCTACCTGACTAAAAAAGGGAAGAGTGGGTGAGTGAAGTAAAAAATAAATATATCAGTATATAGGTGTGGAAGCACCAAAACAGGCAAGACAAAGAGGGACATAGGGGGTTACTGCACTCCAAAGAAAAGTGCCAGTGTGGCAGGAAGGTTCTGTCTTCTGTGCTGTCTTACTGCATGATATCATCATTCTTCTTGTATTCTTCCATTCTGGTCCCAGGGGGAACTGAGGTAAATCTGCATTTTTTTTGCCAACAGTTTTTTTCCGTTTTACTTTGGTTCCCCCACAGGACTGGAACATAAGAACAATGCTTCACTGCCACTTTTCTTTGGAGTGTAGTAAGCTCCATAGCTACTTGGGAAAGTATGGTTGCATATTTACCTACTTCTAACAACCCATACATTCTGAAGTGAGGGCTTTTTCAGTGGCTGTACCTTCATGGATCATGGGGAAGTGCAGAATTTATTCCTTTATTATTTGGGTGCCAGACAACATTTTTTTAATCTCTTTTGCTTCTACTGAAAATTGCTGTTCACTCTCCCTTTTTGGAGAACCTGCCTCTGTTTTGTTTTCAAATCCACAAGTGTTCTTAATTTTTTCTTCTTCTTTGAAGTTTCTTATTATTTAATCTCTTTAATTGAAAATCGCCCTCACTTTGAGTTGATGACTGGGGCATTAAATTATATAAACAAATAGCACGTCCCCTTCCCTCACAACCCCCCCCCCAACCCTGAACAAAATATAAATGATAAGCAGAGAAATATCATTTTCAGAAGTGAAACTTTTGGATGCTAATATTCAGATTTAATTTAAACACCGATGACTTGTATGTAAAGAGAAGATAAGCTCTCATTTGTAAACAACTTGTGATCCTCTCTCCTCTTGATGTTAACTTCCCATTCACAGGAGATAAGTGGATGTTTACTGCAGCATAAGTCCTAACAGATTTCTCTCTCTCTCTCTCTCTCTCTCTCTCTCTCTCTCACACACACACACACACACACACACACATATAGCCTCAGGCTTCAGATACCTTCATGCAAAAGCACATTTTCTTTTAAGGAATTTACTTGAATTTTTACAACATCTTTATATAAACATCTGTGAGAAGAGAATAACAATGAAGTAAAACAAAACCCCCAAAGAGATAATATGTTAGTAAAGCTCTTCATTCTCTCTACAAAATACAGACACTCTACAAAGTCAGCACCAGTCAGACCATGGTTCAGTTGCACTCAGCAGCCTATACAAGAATGAGAGGCTGATCAAAATCTCATTGAGGTAAATGGGAATTTTCTACTGATTTGGGAGCAATCCCCAGCAGTAACATTAACTGAATAATAGTGGATGAAAGGAAACAGTTGGAGCTTTCAGAAAACAATTCTAGGTGCATCCCCTTGGAGAAACAGTAGGATTAAGAATGAAAAAAAAAATAGAACTCATGAGAGCCAGCATGATATAATAGTCTCTTGAGTGCTAACTAAGGGCTCTCCCTTGGTGTATCCTGCCTACAGATCTGCCCTGTTCCTCCCCGCCTCCCCTTTAGCTCCACAAAATAGGAGGAAGTCCAGATGGGCACACTGGCCCATCACTGCAGCCACCACCATCTCTCTTGCTCTCTCTGAAGCCAGAAACCTGGCCCTCAACATGTGACCAAGGCCCCTTCCATATGACCAGCCTTGGTCACATCCTGCAGGCCTGCTTCCTGCTGTGGGAGAGCGACTGCAAAGAGAAGCTGAAGCAACAGACCGGCATGCCAGAACAAGTTCCTTTGGTCACACAGGGCCCAATCCATTTTTCATTTTATTTTATTTTATTTTATTTTATTGCCAGCAGGAGCGTTTTTTTCTTGGGGATTCTTAAAAAAACATTTTAGCAGGCCTTACCCCATCTTCCCCCTGTCTTTACCCTGTCTTTGCCCCAGAGGTCATAAAGATTACCCAGGGGCAAAAGAGGCAAAATCCCTGCACCATCAGGAGTGCAGGGTTCCAACACAGGGGCAAAATGGGGTAAACTGCCCATTTCGGTAAGTCTTAAGACACCAAGGGACCAGGTTTTGAATCCTTGCTCAGCCATGGAAATCCACTAGGTGACTGTGGCCAAGCCACACTCTCTCAGCCTCAGAGGAAGGCAATGACAAACCACCTCTGAACAAAACTTGCCAAGAAAACCCCATGGCAAGTTCATCTTAGGGTCACTATAGATCAGAGATGTGTTGAAGGGACCTAGCAGCAACCATGCTTGCTTTACTATTTTGTTTGGTTGTACATATTGCATTCATGCAGACACTCACTCTGTCTGTCTGTCTGTCTGTCTGTCTTGGCCAAGATGTTCTGAGGTTCTTTTTTTTTTTTTAAGTACAATGTACTTTTCTAATATGTAATAGAATGATGAAAAAATTGTAAAATGATGCTCCTTATTCAAGTTTGAGAACGCAGTTTATCTTGCTCTTCAGTATTAGCTTATCATAGTTTAAGCCCAGGGATGGAATCTCATCCTACAACTGTGGGGTGAGGTGACCCATGCTCAGACCCTACACTTTAGCAACTGATTAGATGGGTCCAGGCAAAAGCAGACAAAATGAAAACAAAATGCAAACTATTCAGAATATAGTAATTATTGAAAACTGTTGGTCACTTTATGCTACATTCTCTGGCCAGGATAAGGGTTGTACTGCTAGCCAGTACAAAACAGTGGCATCTATGTTGCTGTTAAGTTCCAAATCTCTGTTTCCCTGGTCAAATTCAAGTACTAGGTCTTCACTTGTCTATTGCTTATTCTGTATCTTCATAGATACCTTCACATTATATAGGTGAATTAGGCTGCATGTGAATAAAAGTAGATGGAGGCTTGTCTCTTTCTCCACCCCAGTGATCACACACAGAGTTTGAATGTCTGAAAAGGACAAACCTATACACACATAGCAGATGAATGTATCCAGGTTTCCATATAGTACAGAACCATAATCATGTGGAGTCCAAGATCTCAACAGAGCCTATCCACATAAAAATCTACATGCAGAGGCTTTGTCTCTCTAGATATCTGTGCTCAGCACATTGACATTAGAGAGTGGGAAGTACAATATATGAACTGGGAGGGCTGCCCCTCCCCAGGGATGCAAACCTTTGATTATTTCATTCTGGCAGCTTGGTGAGAATGAATCATTTTACAGTTTTCTTCCTGCTGCAGTTTTCTTCCTGCCTTTACCACCTTTCCTGGCTTTGGGGGCCATGACGCTGTAGCAAACGAAAAGCACAGAAACTATTAGTGAAGGCCCCAAATTGAAGGCCTAAAATCAATGGCCCAGCAATTGCAACAGCAAATAAAGACCTAAAGATTGGAACAGCAGAATAAAGGCAAATAATGGCAAAGAAAAGCCCAGAAAGTGGATCCGCAAAATAAAGGCAATAATTCCAATGCCAGAACAAAGTATATAAGAGCAGTGATAATGGACTGGAATTGACCTAAATTGAACCAACTGTGCCAGAACAAATTAACTGCAGGTAATTAATCAATGAATTGAATGATTTTAGTCAATGAGCTAAAAAGGCAATCAAATGCAAGCAATAAATCAATGGAAAATTGATTCAAAATTGAATGAAGACGAATTAAGACGATTTAATTAAAAAACCCAAATGAACCCAAATGAAATAACTGTACCAACACGACTTAATCAATGGAGAATTGATTTAAATTAAATCATTAAATCATTAAAATTAAATCATTAAAATTAGATCATTAAAACCCAAATCAATATTTAATCAAACCCCAAACGAAATATTGAATTAAAACGATTTCATTAAAAACCCAACTCAATATTGATTAAATCAATGGAAAATTGATTTAAAATTGAATTAAAACAATTTCATTAAAAAACCCAAATCAATTAAATGTGCCAACGGATTAATCAATGGAAAAATTGTGTTAAAATTGAATTAAAACGATTTAATTAAAGCCCAAATGAATTAAATGATTTAATTAAAAACATTAAAAACAAGGTGCCCAAACGTAAACCCAAATGAATTAAATGTTTAAATGCTTAAATGAATTAAATGAATTAATCAACCAATGAATTAAATGTTTAAATGCTTAAATGAATTAAATGAATTAATTAACCAATGAATCAAATTGAGTTTAATAAAAGCAAAAGGCCGAGAGCGGCCACGTGGCGCGATATCAGTAAACAACAGCAGGGGGCGATCAAATTGAGTTTAATAAAAGCAAAAGGCCGAGAGCGGCCACGTGGCGCGATATCAGTAAACAACAGCAGGGGGCGCCAATGTGGGATAAGGTAAGGGCCGGAGAGGGTAGGCGCGGGCGGGGGGGGAAAGCGGGCCGAAGAAGGTGGGCGCAGGCCGTGGAATGTAGGCGCGGGCGGAAGGTAGGCGCGGGCGGGGGGGGGAAGAGCGGGCCGAAGAAGGTGGGCGCAGGCCGGGGCGCAGGCCGTGGAAGGTAGGCGCGGTCGGGGGGAGAGCGGACCGGAGGTGGGCGCAGGCCGGGCGGAGAAGGTAGGCACTGGCGGGAAGGTAGGCACTGCCCGTGGAAGGTCGGCGCGGTCGGGGGGAGAGCGGACCGGAGGTGGGCGCAGGCCGGGCGGAGAAGGTAGGCACTGGCGGGCGCGGGCCGTAGGTGCAGACGGGGGGGGGGAAGCGCGCCGGGGAAAGCCGGAACGCCAGGGAAGGTAGGCGCGGGCCGGAGAATGAGAGCGCAGGCCAGAGAAGGCGAGGCAAGCAAACCAAGCGGGAGCCGGAGCGGCACAAAGAGGCCGTATACGGAGCAGGCGGGGGTGGGGGGGAGGAAGCGTGCCGGGGAACGCCGGGGAAGGTAGGCGTGGGCCGGAGAATGAGAGCGGAGGCCAGAGAAGGCGAGGCAAGCAAACAAAGGGGGAAGCGGAACAAAGAGGCCGTATAAGGAGCAGGCAAACAAAGGGGGAGAGAGGCAAGCAAACAAAGGGGGAGAGAACAAGGGACGGAACAAAACGGACGAAGGAAGGGGCGCCCACGTGGCGCGAGGCAAACAAACAAAGGGGGAGAGAACACAACAAGGAACGAAGGAGGGCGCCCACGTGGCGCGCTGCAAACAAACAAAGGGAGAGCCTGGAGACCAAAAAAGGGGGGAAAGAAAACAGGGGGGGGCGAGAGAGGGAGGTGAAATAAGGGAAATAAAGGGAAATTAAGAAATTCAGAAATTAAGAAATTCAGAAATTCGAATTCAATACAAATTAAAATCCAAGTAGACAAACTCCTAGAAATTAAAATGCCCAATCAACTCTCTTAAGGAAGTAAATTGCCTAAGGATTTAAATAAACAAAGGAACTGCAAACAGCCAAGGTTTTGAAAGCAAAAGGAGAGAGGAGCCCAAACAAAGGAACAAAAGAAACTTATCCTTGTCCAGCGCAGCCGCTCTTCCTTTCGAACACCTGGAAAAGAGGAGGAGACCAGGGGAGGCACTGGTTGAAATAGCCCCTGCTTTGGTGCCTCCCCTGACTCCTCCTGGCCGGGGCGTGTTCACGCCCAGGCCAGCCCATAGGTTCGCCTCTCTGCTCATCATTAAAACACCTCCCCCGGATCCACCATTCTTCAGGATCCGTGGGGGTGTCTGTTTTCTTCCTGCTGCAGCAATAAACAAACAAATAAATAAATAAATAAATAAATAAATATCTCTGTGCTGTTTTCACCCAGTATTTGCACATCCCAAAGCGTTTCAGGAAATTATCATGCACAGAAATATGCATCTTGTGTGCATACATGGTGTTTTTGTAGAAGAAGAAAAAAAGCATCTTTGAACAAATAAACTTTGTTTTTAGAGTACATCATTTTGTTCAAAATTGTGTTTCTGGACAGAAAACTGTGATACCCCACCCCACTCCCACTGTTTCTTGAAACACACATCTTTTCTTTTCTTTTCTTTTCTTTTTTTTGGGGGGGGGGGAAACATTACCGTAAGTACACAACACCTTGCACAGACTTATGTGCAGAATAATATCCTGAAACTTCAGGATGTGTGAATAACTGACAGTAACATTTTTCAGTAGAAAAATAAGTAACTTTTTTTCTCTATCATTAGTATCCACTCCCCACTTAATCACATGGTGTCCTCTTCACACATATACTGTAAGTTGTGAAAGGGGCTTCTATTCGAGTTCAAAATGCAGGAAATAACACAATATGCAAGAGACAAGCAGGAACCTAATACTTGAATAGAGGCACTGCTGGTCTCTGTGTTGGTTGTCTCAGATATTGCTAGATTTCAAAACAGAATTCTCCTTCTTTAGGTTTTGCCCAGCACTTTTTTCTAATGTTTTAAAAACTGCACTAAAAGAGAAAGAGAGAGACGGCGGGGGGAGTAAACCTTTTCACCCTATTTTATACATACACAATTTCATTCTTTCTGACAACTGTCAGGCGATATTGTGGACCCAGGCCTGACGTCCACCCCTTCCTCCCTTCCCCAAATGATGACAGCCATTTTATATAATATGAATATATTGGATAATGAGAATAATATTGGCAATAAAGGCCACAACACAGCTGCTCATGGTTGGCTCCAATCACATGGGTCCAGATCCATACATCAACCAACCCGAATGCTGGTCGATGTTATCTTGTTGACTGCCATCAACACCACCACCACTGAAAGGGGTGGAGTCCTGGCTAAGCTCTGCATGCCTGATGATCCTTCCCCTCTCATAACCATAAAATAGGGGTGGGTCTCCATGAACTTGAACTTGACCTTGACTTTGATGGAGACCACCACCCCTTGCTGTTGACCCCAGATCAGGACCCACGCCAGCCACCACAAAAGACGGTCCCACCTGGGTCTGCCTTCTGCCAACTTTGAGTAGATGCTACCAATGAAGTCTTAGATTCCAGTCCCTCAATCCAACTACATTGGGATTGATAAAACAGGCCATATGTATCCTGCAAAGGCCTCAGAACACCATCTGCCCAGCTGTTTGATAGTTTCTGTAGGCAGGCCCCCTTGAGCAGCCATGGTAGCTGCCCCATTCCAAAAGGAGTGACTCCCGAACTCCTCTGCTAGCAATTCCAAAAGCCTTAGTGCAGCTCACAGCATGCTGACAAACTGGTACGGTGTCAATGGAGACAGATCCTCATGTATGAAAAGGGGTGCTGACACCTTGGGGTGCTGTTTCAGGAACCTGCACATGATGACCACCAGGCAAGGCGATGAATTCTCCAGGCTCTGCAACCACAGAGTCGCCCCTTTTCCACAATCGGCGCAGGTGAGCTACAGGAGGGCAGTTGACTAGTTCTTTGCCTTCACACTTGGAACGCCGTACTCAGATACACAGTGCATCTGCCCCGAGTGGCACATCACTCAGCTGCAATGCTTTGCCACTTACAACCCTCTTGGATGAACACACCAGCTCCCCAATTCTCAGGGCTGCAAAGAAGGCTGTTGTGAAGGCCGTGCTAAACAATAGAGCTTCATACCTTGACCGGCAAACCTCACGCAGTTTGACCACCAACTTGCCCAGCATGGCATAGGAAATAGGATGCCTTGCATCAGTCCTCCCCTGGCTCATCCTGCACCAACCTTCCACCACCCTCCAAATGAGGAAGGTGGCACAAGGATTGTGAAATCCTGCTGCCTTGCTGAAGAATGAAATTCCGGCCAGGCATAGTGAAAGGAACACAGAGCCAATCCCTGCCCCTTTAAGGCTGTAAAGGAATGCAGTACCTCTCTCTCTCTGCTGCTGGCCATCCCCCCCCCCCCCAAATCTGTTCCTCCTTCTGAAGGCAAAGAACTAGTCAACTGCCCTCCTGTAGCTCACCTGCGCCGATTGTGCCAATCAGTTGAGGACTCCCTGAATCACTGTTCTCTCCCAAGATGCCAGAGCTCCATGGGGAAGGGGCTGGTTCTGGATCTGCATCCTGGGCCAAGGTGCAGAACCGTGTGTCCTGGAATCAAGACAATGCATCTGCAATCTCATTATCCAAGCCAGGGATATGAGGTGCAGAGAAGCTGATGTTCACTGTTAAGCAAACTAGCACAAATTTCCACACAAGCCTCATGACTCTCTCCAACCTCAAAGACTGCCTGTTGATAATCCATACCACACTTTTTGTCTCTGAATTCCTCCCTCCAGATAACTACTGATTCTAGAATTGGGAAGAATTCAACGAATGTTTGATCACGCACAATGTCAGTCTCCTCGCACTCCACTGGCCAATGTTGTGCACACCAATGGCCATTGTAGAAAACCCGAAACCCAAGGCTTCCTGCCACATCCAAATTGATTTGTAGCCTGTAGCTCATTGCCCAACACCCTGCGCCCCTGCCACAAAGTGATCCCATTGTAGCCCTCCAGGAACTCCAGCCAAATCCTAAGATCCTCTTTTATTCTCTAGTCAATCCAATGTGATGCTGAGGAGACCAGACACCCTTCATGATGCCCATTAACCTGGTGCAAAAGGCTCTCCCCAGCACTACCATGCTGCAAGCAAAGTTGACATGACTTAATAGTGACTGCACTTCTTTGAGAGTGGCCTTGTTGCCTGACATAAGGCCCTGCAGCTGCTCCTTGAGGCCTGCCAACTTGTCAGCTGGCAGGAAAGATATCCCTCTTTTGGAATCCAAAAGTATTCCCAAGTACACCTAAGTCGTGACTGGTCCAACTGTCTTTTCTGGCACCAGGCGACTCTGACTTCCTCCACCAAAACCTGGAATGTAGAGAGCAAAAACCCACTCTCCGGCACCCCCGCCAGCCCAATCATTAGAAAATCATCCAAATAGTGAGTGACAAAAGACGATCCAGCCCTGTTTTGTAACACCCATTCAAGGAATGTGCTGAATGTTTCAAATGCAGCATAACTGATAGAACAACTCATGAGCAATGCCATGTCATAGTACCACTGGCCCTGGAGTTGGAAGCCCAACAAGCAGTGATCCTCCAGATGAATTGGGAGCAACCTGAAGGCAGACTGAATGTCACATTTTATCATGAGCGCCCCTTGGCCACACGTCTGGATTAGTTTTATGGCATGATCCAGAGAGGAATACTTAACAGAACATAGCTCCACCAGGATGGAATCATTGACTGAGGTTCCCTTGGGATAGGACAGGTGGTAAATGAGCCTGTACTTGCCCGGGGTTTTCTTAGGTGCTACGCACAATGGGGAAATCCTGAGATTATGCATGGGTGGTTCCTCGAAAGAGCCTGCAACCCTCCCAGCATTGCATTCCTTCTTAATTTTCCGAGCCAGAATGTCAGGCAAATCCGAAGCAGATTTCAAGTTGCCTGAGTTCAATGTCATCCTGGGTCCCACAAAAGGGATCCGAAAACCATGAGTAAACCCATCCATTATGTAGGCAGCTGCCTTTTTGTTGGAGTAGAGTGAGGAGAGGGACCAGTGCTTGAAGCTTGACTAGGGTGAATGCCACATGTCCCCCTTTGACTCCTAGTTACTCAGTTCCGCTTGGCACTACCTTGACTGGTGTTTACTGCTGACCCTGTGTCCCGTTTTGAGCCAGTGGATGCAGGATAGCCATTCTGAAAGGACCGCTGTCTCAATAACGGGGTACAGTTGATTCTAGGACGCATGCCAAAGCAGGACTCACAACTATGCACAGCCTTGGGAGGTGACTCCCCCCTGGACCTCTGCATGTACAGTTCCCTTGTCACCCCACCCTTGCCACAGGCACAACCTGATCACCCAATTTAGAAGACCTGGTTTCCTTGCCTCCACTAGCCAATGTTTAAATTTGCTTACATCCTCCTCCTCTGAAGACTCACCTGAAGTTCTGTCAGTATCTGAATCCATCCCACATCCTGCCATGAGCCACTCCCTTGTTTCCTCACATCCCCTTTCACTGAAGAGTGATTCAATCCATTGGATGCACTTTTGGTACGCGACGGTGAACATCATCCGCGTTCCCTTTCAGCCGGTCCCATACCCTAATTGTCAGATGGCTTGTTGCCCTTGGAGGTACCAGGCTCACTGACATCCTTTGAGCTGCATCACATGGTGGACCTCTAGGAACCCATGCACTCCTTACTTCATAGTTTGTCCAGCTTCTCAGCTACATACATGACCACATCTGAAAAATCATCCAGGCTAGGATCTTCATCTATGAGGGACCACAGTGAGTCCCTCAGCTCCCCTCCTGCCCAGAGTCACACGGTGCTTAGGGTGGTGACTTCTGTGTCTGTGGGGCCAGGGATGCCCATGATCTGGCAACCCTGCCTGCTTGACCCCTGGTGAGAGGCCTGGCCCCTTGTGCCATGGTCTTGGGAGGCATTAGCCCCCCACCAATTGGTTATGGGTGCTGAGTTGGCCTGCCCTATGCCTACTCCAAGCACTGCTATTGGGGGGGATTGGGGGTTGGGCTTGCTCAGAAGCCTCCCAAGTGGACCACTAGAGACCCTTTGCTCCACAGACCTCCCCCTGTTTATCCTTGAATGCTCTGGTGACCCAGTGGCATCCCAGTGGCCCAGTGGCTCCCCAGTGGCGCAGTCGTTCCCCAGTGGGCCAGTGGTTCCCGGGTGGCCTAGTGGCTCCCTGGTTAGCTCAGTGGCTCCCTTGTGGGCCAGTGTGCTGCCTGGTGGCCCAGTGGCTTCCTGATTGTTCTGAGGGATTCCTGGTGCCTATGCCACTCTCCGCCATGGCCTGGAGTGCTCCCCATTAGGCTGGGCTGGGAGGGAACCCACGAATGGCATGGTGGACCCATGCTTTCTGGCCAGGACACCCGCTTTTGTTGGCCTGGTAGAACTGCAATCCCCCCGCTCCATCCCCCATCCCCTGGTGCCACTGCCAGCACCCCTGTATTTTTTAATGTTCACCAGCCACTGCCCCCATGGTCTGAGACCACAGCTACCACCAGCCCAGATACACCAGCACCACCACTGCTGCCACCAGTTGCCGCATTGTCACCCTGATCTCCGGAGGGCTGCTCAGCCCCCACTCCAGCTCCAGCTGCTGCCACCCAATCAGCCCCCCACCCACTCAGGCATCCATCGCTTGCCCAGTCTCCTCTGGCCCAGCCTCGACCCCCTTCTTCGACCTCTTCTGTGGCCCAGCTCCCGGCGTTCTGTCTTCTTCAGCTCCCAATGTGCCACTGATGAGCTCAGTGCCAAGGCTGGGTTATATTTCCGGCCTTGGTGTTGTAAAGCAGCTGTCATAAAGCAACTGCTGCAAAAGTCTACAAAAGGCTGCAAAACTGCTGTGAAAAGGCAGTGGAGCCCCACCCTTCCCTGATCAGCCAATTAGATTGGTGATCAGCTTCGTGACCTTCCTGGCCCACAGAGCAAGCTGGGAAGGGGAAAGGAAACCATGGTGACCCCCGTGACGGCCACCACCTGGCTGTGGGGGCTGCAGAAGGGGAGAAGGGGGTGCCAATCCAGGTTACAAAGCAGCCATCAAGGGGGTAAGTCCGGCAGCTTAATTTTTACAAGAAAATGGACGACAAGATGGGAAGAGGCTAAAATGTGATAGTAAGAGGCAAATGAATGCAGTAATGGGGCATCCAAGCTGAGCTTCAAAGATCAGTTTTAGATCTATCAGGAGCATCAAAATTGTGTGTGTGTGCACACGTGCATTCATTGAAGCTGAATAAGCAGTTTTACAGTGTCATTCAGAGATTACATTTAACAGCTGTGGGAGGAGCATGGTGTCTTTCTTTCTGTCACCATTTCAGAGTTTGTTATGATCTTGAATTTAAGCCCTATCCAAATTCGGTTCAGGAAGTTACCTTTGGAACTTTATTGGCTTTAGTCCAAACACCTTCAGGGGCAGTAACAAATGCTTCCTGGCTGTAGTCAGAGTGGTCAGGTTTAAGATGATGGATTACTGCATGGCGAAAAATTGAAGAAATACTATACACACACACACACACACACACACACACACTCACACCACCCAGAACTGATGAATTAGGGAGGAAATTGGCTAATTCTCCTGTACATAAATGGAAGTGAGTCATTCACTATTCCCATCAAGGTAGCTGGACACTCGTTGCCTTGCAAAACTGGTCTTTCCTCTCATCTGTCTTAAAACAATAGAGGTTTGCCTATGCGTAAGAACCATCAGTTTTAATTTCTCAGCCATTAGCGATACTTAACACATCTGGAGAATCCATTGTTTAATTCTGGGAAACTGGCAGACATTGTATTCCACTCCACAACCCCTTCAGGGGGAGTATTGAATATAAATATCACCCCAAAACACCACCAAATTGTACTCAGTTTTCCAGAGGCCGTTACTCTGTTGGTTTGCTGGGTCACCAGATGCTTCCAGATGTTCTTATTCTCTGCACTTAATCTCTGCTTCTCAGACAGGTATAGTGTAGCCCATCATCCCAAATTCTATTTCTATATACCAGTGCTTCCTACTTTCTTTGATCACCTTGTGTGAGTGCTTGAAGCCTGAGTGTATGTATGTGTGCATTCCCCTGATTATTTTTGAATAAAAATCATTTTTATTTTATTTCCTGGCTGCAAGTCTCATCAGTGAGTACTGGTATACATAGGTAAAAAGATCCTGCCATTACCCAGCATCTCACTGCCACATTTGAGCTAATTAAAATTCCCCCATAGAAATATTGGGTTTTGTAGATGTGTGGAATTTCCACAGACCACAGTAATTCAGGTAACACAGCATCTGTAGCAGTCAACAATACATCTTTCATAATGATAAATAATGAAGGCTCATTTGTCTTATCTTTGACAGAGAAATGTGAACAATGAAAGAAAAGCAAAGTACTGTATTCAAACTTTCCATACATATTCAAACCTCATTTGAGTTATTAAAACCACACGTTCGATAAAGTAATTTATTTTTTCACATGTTAATCATTACTGAACAAAATGAAAAGGGAGAAAATATGACAGACCTGTAGAGACTTAAGCATCGCATTTCTGGCCTGAGTATATCTAGGACAGAGCTTGGAGGTAAGACAATAAAAAATTACAGTGTTACCTGTAACACATTTCTTGTGCACTTATGAGAACAATGTTCCTTTTAAGAAACCTTTTAATTTTTTTATTTTTTTTTTTTGTATAATGAATAACCTTCCCTTGATACTTATGAAATCTTGGGGATGGGGGGGTCATTTGGGGGAATTTTGAGACCATTTTCTATTTTTTTAATTAAAAAATTGAAAAGTATTTAAACAAAACATGTTAGTGACATGTAACTAAATCATTACTTGGAAAGAAGGAGGAGGAGGAGGAATTTTATCATAAGCATGGCAGTTTTAAAAAATCTCAGTCCAGTTTTTAATCTTGAAAAATCATAAACTGTGCAACCCATAACTGAACAAATAAGCTGTAGGGAGGAATGGAAGGAACACACTATTCACTGTCTGTATCACTTTTGCATGTGTTTATCTATACGTCCATTCCATTCCATTACACAGTAACTTATGATATTCATTAAAGATTCAATCAACAATTCACATTTAAATCTATATTTTAAATAGCCTTATTCTCAAAATATGCATCTCTATGTCTATTTTCTCTCAAAGCACACATTTTTAAGTTTATGTTACATACGTTTTCAAAATAAGAAGCATGTCACAATATTTGGAGAAGTGCAAAATCAAACAGGTCACTACACTGCAATCCATACATTTGTTTGGTAGTTGCAATCAGGTTCATTTATAATATAATTTGTGAAGATCAAATCCCTCAAGCATCTCTAATTGTATGTAAGAAATTTCACCAGCCAAGGAAGGGACATTGCTCTGATTAATAAGAATGAGCCAGGTGAATATTATTAGAAATATATTTATAAACATGTAAAATTATAAGAAATACACTTGCCTGAAGACTCCTTGGACTCACCACACCCTTGACATCTACACACTAGGGCCTGGTATATAAACATTTTTTTTTTCAATTAAAAAAAAGAGTGTGACATATTCTGAGATTGTGTAGGTGCACACACATTATAAAGCAATTTGTAGCTGAATATTACATGATTAAATATGAATAATATGTAGAGTTAAAGAAAAAGGGGCAATAATTGTGGAGGATAAAGTTACTATATTCAACACGATAGCCCACTTAGCTGTAGGGCAGGAAAGACTCACAAGGGAAAACTAATTCATTAGTCAAACAGTACTACATTGTAAGTCATGTTTATTTTTTATTTACAATAATAATACAGACATGGAAGAAAAGTCTTGTTAGAGAACACATTCCTACAAGAGAACAAATTAAGATAATGGTCTTGGTTTTGTTTTTCTTTTGCTCTCATTTCCTTTCCATTTTACATGCATTACTATTTTACAATACGCAAACACTGTATAAAAATAAAACCATGCCAGGAAGAGGGGTGGGGAGGAGAATGGAGTATTTGGCTGGCATTGATTGTACTGGAGGAGAATTCTGTGGATAGCATGAAGTGCCAAAAAGGCAGTAGGAAAAGAAGTCAATCCTCTATCATGATCTACATTACATAACTCCAAGTATGCTTAGCTATGCAGCAGAGGTGCTAAGAACACTTTTAGTGTATTGCAAAGATGAATATTGGGAAACCAGCAAGAGTGTCCCGATGTGCATCAAGCACTACAGTAGGACTCCTTCCCCCATATCCACTGGGGATTGGTTCTGTTGGGGGGCATGGATATCAAAAACCGTGGATAATAATGAACACCATTGAAAATAATGGAACTTCTGGTTTAAAATACCATAGAGTTGCCTCGGCGAACCTAGAAAATGACTAAAGAGGATACATTTTCTAGGAAGACTCTATGGTAGGTGTACTGTTTTGTGTCCCGTGGATAACTGAATCAGTGGATAATAAATCAGTGGATACGGGGTCCTGCTGTACCAATACATATTGGCATTCCCTAGCCAGTGACCTAATGCACAACAGGACTGATACACATTGGTCCCATGGTGCATCAGTCACTTTGCCTACATAGTAATGTAACAGCAGCCCCTTACTGGATATGACCATTACAGAACTGCCTGGTTCTAATTCCTGCAAACGTAAGTCCATTTAAAAAGATACAAGTTCCCCACAGCATTTGGGTCATTGAATATATTACTGATGGGTTGATTGAATCAAGGAGGTCACAGCCTTGAAATTTCAAGACCTGAGCAGGGCTGTTGATGACCAGGGTTCATAAAGGTCTCTAAGTCACACGGTCACCATAAGGTGAAGCCAATTTGATGGTCAGTAATAACAATAAAAAATTAGAATTTTATTTTAGTGACTTGTTAACTGTTTGGACCATATTTGCTCCACTAATTTGGAGCAATCCCTGTAGGTCACTGGGAGTTAGAAGTTGGGGAATAACTTTTAGGCAGAGTGGATTCAAACTAGCCTGTAATACTTTGCTGTATATGGATTCTTGCAATGCTGATCAAAACCTGTACTAAGTGATTAGATAGAATAAAGTGTCCTGCTCATTATGAGGTACAAATCCCAATGTCTTTGGATTTGACTGACTACTGAAAAGTAAAATAGGAAGAGGTTTCAGAGACAGTGGCCACTGCTCTATTTTCACTTGCCCAATAGTGGAGAAATACCACCCTATAAGAGGCCTGTGTTCTAATAGTATCCATTCTTCCCTTCCCAAGTCTTCTTCCCATGGGAAAGTCCAATCTAATGCTGGTTAAGTACCGGTAATTGAATGGGTCCCAAAATCAAGGAATCAAGTGATAGTAACTTAGATTGTTGCTTTGTTTGGGAAGCCACCAGTGGTGGGCACATGAAAACTACACTAAAATACAGGTATCTAAAGGAAATTTCTTATTCAAGTTCATGTTCTAACAGTAGCTACCAGCCTTTGCCAAGCTATTCTCAGGAAAGCTACACTTGCAGGCATAAAACTGATCATCTACATAAAATACATCCCATTTTATGAATGGAGAGAAAACATCAGGAATAAGGACATGCAGTGCCTGGTTTATAATATTTTTTTTAAAAAAAGTACTGTATTGTTAAAAGTGCAAACTCATCTTACAGGAACCTTATTTGTGCCCTTCATCAGCATCACTATTTTCAGTAGAAAAAATTGCAGAGATGTTTTAATAGTTTCCTAGTTCTTTAATCACAATTGTTCACATGTTTTCAGATGTTCATCTGAAGTTTGGGGGGGGGGGAACCGTGCCTTAAAAAAAAAAAACTGGACTCACAAACTGGGCTGATGTGAAGCACTCCAAACAAAGTGAAACCTGAAATGACTAGTCACTTTGGGAAACCTTTGTCACCTTGTCATCAGGCATCGTAAAATGTCATTTGGAATACTAAAGATATAACCCAGTTCTGTCACTCTTATTCACATTGATACACACATCCTAGAATACACACAAGCATGCCTGCACGCACGCACGCACCCACTTGCCTTACTGTTCTATTAAAGATAAGCATCATTAAGCCCATTTCATTCATTAATACTTGGGTTCTACCATGGAATGAACATTTCCCCCTTTCTCCCATTGCTGGCGGAATAACGAAACCACACACATGAAATGGGGTGAAATAAAGTATTTTATTAAATTCAACCTACTTAATACCCTCTAAGATCTTCAGCAGGGGGAGGCAACCTAGTGAGGGACCAGCTGAGGCAGTAGGTCTATGCTAGACCACACCCCTCAGTTTTCCCGGGTGAATACCTGGGTCCTGGAGAGGAACGCCAGTTGCCTGGGGTTGCTCACCAGCCGGCCCTCATCTGGAAGATCAACCCAAAAGTCCCTCACCCAAGCCACAAGGATTGGGTTGAAGGATTATCCTTTAGGCCAATGCCAAGGTGGGTCTCCTTCTGTCCCCTTAGGCCACATGACCTGAAGTGGCCCTTCCAGAGACCCTACCTTAACCGAAATTGGTGCCAAGGTGCCCACCGAAACTACGCCTCCCCCTTTCCCACCACAGAAAGGGGCAAGCATCTGCTTAGCCCCTTTCCCCCACCAGCTCACCCAAAAGGTCCCTAACCCCTTGCTTAAGATCGCCCAAGAATATCAAATTTCCAACATCCAAGAGATGCACCCCAACTGCTCTGTAGAGCTTGGGTCTCTTGGACACAATGTCTGGATATGACAGGTAAAATCCCAACCCCTTATGCATGGCATTTTTAATTTCCCGATTAGCCCCCTACTGGGCCTTGTCAATTAGATGGGGATCACCATCCCCTCGCCAAAGCCTTCTAGGCAGCATGGCTGACCACATGATGGTAACCTCAGGGCACCGAGACTTGATTACCTGCATGTCAAGCCACTATCCACTTCAGGAAGGCGCACAGGCGCTCCCACTCCTGGGAGGCACACAGACGCTCCCGCTCCAGGGAGGGACACTGACGCTCCCACTCCAGGGAGGCACACTGGCGCTCCCATTCTAGGAAGGCACACGGGCGCTCCTGGAACAGAAAAGCAGCATCAGATAGAGGCCCATGGCAAATCTGAAACAAGAACAGAGTATAGGGTGGAAGCCCAAGGCTCTCCAGGAACAGAAGGGGCATAACAGCACAGGCCTCTCCTCCCATCCATCAGACAATGGAAACTGGCTCAGACGGGCCTGGTGTGTAGCCCTGCAAGACAAAATGTATAGTTTAGAAATGATTTAGGTAACTGTCTCCCATCTGACAACAGTCCCTGCTTAGCACCCAAGATCAGCCAGAATACGGAGTCCTCAAAAATATGGTATCTGTAAAGTATTTGAAGAAATGACATAGAATAAAGAACAGCAATGAATTTATCAATTAAATAATATGTAAAATCATTACACAAGTAATTGTAGAAATCTATTAATCAATTAAGTACAGTTGTCCCTTCATATTCACTGGGGTCTGATTCCAGGACCCGCCATGGACACCAAAATCTGTGAACGCCCAAGTCCCAGTACATGCAACGGCACAGCAAATGGTGTCCCCCATACAAGGTGGCAAAATCAAGGCTTGCCTCTTCGATCACTATTCTTCCAAGAATATCTTCAAGCTGTGAATACCCCAATCCATGGATATCAAATCCATGGATACGGAGGGACAACTGTAATTAATTAAAGCTAATAGACAGCACTCAGCAATAGCAATAGTACTTACATTGCTATACCGCTCCACAGTGACAAACACTCTACAAGCGGACCACAATGTGCCAGCCAGTTGTCCCCCAACCAGCTGGTTACCCACTTCTCCAACCCACTGAAGGATGGACAATTGAGTTAACCTGGAGCCCAGCAGGACCAAACCCCCAACTCCGTGGCTGCAGCACTGGCATTAAACCATTGCACCACTGGATTCTGCTAATACTACCATGGGGTGATACAGTGGATGATGAAAACAGAATACAAGTTCTAGTGTCACAAAGAAACTGCAAAGGAATTAGAAGTGAAGACACAACATGTTAAATCAATCAATGATCCAAAAACAAAACATAGATGCACCTGTGTGGCACCTAGTATGACTATGTCAGCAAGAACAGAAAACCAAGTCTTCACCAGTGGTCACCCACCTAATCACCAACCAGTCCTGACCCTGTTGAACATCCAAGAGATGAAGTGCTAATTCAGAGCTCAAACCACAAACAACTTAATGCCTCAAAAATAAGGCCATAAATGTGATAATGTAAGCAATATAAATAAAGCCTACAATGAGCCTTCATGAGTGGTCTCCTTTCCAAGCTACCACCAGGGCAGACTCCCCTTAATCTCCAAGATGTAAAACTGTCTGGTGGCCTGGAGAGATTATTAATGGCAAAACACAGGTAACATTGATAAAAATAAATTAACAACATGTAATCAATTAATCCAGTCATACCAATAACTGTGCATTGCCAACAACTGCTTTATTCATTGTTATTTACATGAATATATATGTGTGTGTGTGTGTGTGTATAGTTATTCATTACACTTCCTAGGAATTGAATCACTGTAAGTGTATAATCAAGGAAGGTAAAATATCACTGAGGCGGCACCAAAATAGCCGCCAGTGCCAGTCAACAAAATGGCTCCTGCAGCCTCACACCAAATGGCCACCAGTGTCAATGAACAAATTGGCACCCTTTGTTTCAGCCAAAATAATCAGGCACCAAAACACATCCCACTAAGAGACTGGCTGAAACAAAACATGGTGTATTCAATAACAGAAAGCAGTCTGTACCTGAGGTATCCCATCCAAGCATATACCAGGACCAACCCCGCTGAACCCAGATCAAATGTGGTCTAGTGTCCTGGATGATTAATAGTTATAAATGCAAGAATGTCAGCTATAAATTAAAAGGGAAGTATTAAATGCAACTACATTAATAAATTGGGTAGGGATAGTATCAGTCTCCCCATCAAGAACAACCAGGACAGACCCAGCTTAGCTTTCAAGATCAAACAGAATCTGGCACTGTTAAGTGAGTCAAACTAGCTAAAGACAATACAGCAGAAAGCAATATTAATGAATTTTATAGGGATGGGATCTGTCTCCCATCCAAGGGCAATCCAGAGATGACCCTGCTTAGCTTCTAATAGCAGACAGGATCTGGCACAATCAAAAAGGTCAGACAAACTGAAATTAAGATAGTAGAATTTAATGGAAATACCTTACTAAATCGTGTAAGGTCAGAACTGGTCCTTATCAAAAACGAACCAGAGATAACCCTGCTTAGCCTGCCAGATCAAATGGAATCCAGCAGAATCCAACTATTTAAAGATATGATAGCAGAATTAAACGTAATCCATAATCCCCCATCCAAAATAAACCATAACTGACCCATAACTGACCTGATGGGATCCAACAATGTTTATAAAGTCCAATCCTAAAATTATGATAGCAGAATTCAATGTAGTCTACAGTAGTGAATTATGTAGTAATATAGTTGGTCTCCCATCCAAAATTAAACCATAGCTGATACCATTTAGCCATCAAGATCCAATGGGATCCAGCAATGTTAAAATACATACATAAATAAATAGCCAAACAACTAAAGGCAGACAGTAAACCTCAATGTGAACTATAGTAGTAAATTATGTAGCGATATAATCAATCTCCCATCCAAAAATAAACCATAGCAGAAACAAATTATTCTCCCAAGTCCAATGGGATCCAATGTTAGTAAAGCCTTGCCAACTAATGATAAGATAGTAGAATTCAATAAATCTATAGATAGTAGAATTTAATACAATCCATAGGAATGAATTATGGAGTAATATAATTGGTCTCCCATCCAAGAAGAAACCATAGCTGATGCTGCTTAGCTGCTATATCTAATGGGACCTGGCACTTTTAAGTGAGTCCACAAATTAAGGATAAGATAGTAAAATGCAATGTAATATATAGTGAAGAATCATGTAGTGATACACACAGCTCCTATCCAAAAATAAACCATAGCCAACCCTGTTTAGAATGTATTATTATGTCAATCAATTACGTATATATGATTAATGTGACTTATTATCCAATATCAAATAGATATTTTAAACCATGTATATATTTATTAGTGTACCAATTAGATAGATGTGATCAAGTCAGATCCAAAAAGATAATGACAACTAAACATCAGCTATGAATTTTTTATTGATGTGCGTGTGGCATATTAACAAAATCAAGTGGTTATTTATTAAGTAGGTATATATGCACTAATAAGCCAATATACTAATCGGAAAGAGAAAACTACCAAGAAAAAACTACCAGGCAATGGCCATGGTGGATCCAGGGGGAGCCAACATCCCTGCAAACAGAGTAACCAGCAGGGGGGCCTAATATGCCAAAGGTCCACCAAAGTGTAGCCAAAGGCAAAAAAGGAAACTTACTAGAGACAATCAGCTCCACCAGGGGCTCCACCCCACCCACCTTTGCACCATCTGGGGCTGACCCCTCCTAGCACTTCAAGATCACACAAGATCTGGGGCAGTAAGGTTATTCTGCCCCTACCACCAATATGTTCTGAAAAAGCTACAGCACCTGGGAATCGCCATGATCTCCCATCCAAGTTCCAACCAGAGCTGATCCAGCTTAGCTACCCAAAAAAAAAAAACAAACTTGTGAACAGAGCAACTAGCAGGGGGCCTAACATGTAAAAGCATACCAAAATGCAAAGGCTATGAATGTAAGCCCAGCATAGTTAGTAGAAAGTCTGCCAAACAGTAAGCTATGCAAACAGCCCATTAAAAAGCAGGGTGGTCCAGAAAGGTCCATAAATGCTCCTGCTAACATCTGTACTGTACATCTGCATGCACCCACACACATGCACACACACACACACACAGAGGACTGTCAGCAAAGACCTGTCAGCTCCAACAAAGCTACTAACAGTCAAGCAAAGCAGGCAGGCAGGCAGCAAAGAGCCTAGGCTTTTTGAAGCCTTTTGGTCTCCATGGTGACATCACTGTCTCTCTGCCCTGTCACTGAACCTTGGGCTAAAGGAGGGCTGGTGTTCCCCCATAGAGCCATTTTAACTTTGAAATTTATACTTCCGTCCCTTTGGCTTGTACAGTCAGATTGACAATGGCCCTGTTTCCCACATTTAAACCAAGTTTTCCTACTCATGCCCACATGGTTAGGGTTACTATATTCAACAAATTCTTTTTTCCTCTCAGGACTGTCCCAGCTGGGCTTAATTCCTGCAGAAAGAGTTACCTGACCACCACCAAAGCTAATCTGCCCAGCAACAGCAGGCCACCTCTTCCCCCGGCAACAGCCAGCACCCCAACAGGCACCAAGGGGGGCACAGAAAAGGAACAGCCAAACTGACGCTTGGAGATCCCCCCCTCAGTCCAAGGACCTAAAGGAAAACCTCTCTCACAGCACTCACTTGAGGGAGGGAAAAAGAAAGAATAAAACCCTTTTTAAACACACACCAGGCTGCCAAGATCAAGCACAGCAAATAATCATGCTGGAAACCCTTCCCCTTCCCTTCTACCTAATGCCCTGTGAGGGTCCACCCATTATAAGGCAGCTCCCAATTGGGGGGAGGAGGGGACAGGCTGGCAGATGCACCCTCTCTCTAAATATAAATAATTAAATGATCTAATTAGTGAAAAGCATGTGCCCCCTTCCTCCAAACCTCTGTATCTAAATGTTTAAGGGGAAGGAGTATAAAGGGTGCCTTAACACCCTGTGAAGAAAGGCCTGTCAAAGCACAGGCTGAAACTCTCCTGTCTCTTCTTTGACAATTGCTGGCTGAAGAAGAGGAGTTGAGGGGCGGCAGGGCCTTATATGGCCTCTGGCCCCGGCCCTCTCCTCCTGTCGCAGGTGACACTGCCTGTCATGAGGGGTCTCTAACCCTCCTCAGCGGCAAAGGCGGCTCCCTCCCAAAACAGCTCTTCTGATGCAGGGGGGAGCTACATTGTGATTGCCAGTGTGTGTAGAGTCATGAGCAGCAAGAGCAGCCCCTGAAAATCTTTGGACATAGCAGACCTTCTTGTTAGACCAAGGAACACACCCATAGATTTGTTTGTATAGTGGAAAGGGAACCCAAGGGCTATCTAGTCCAAGCCACCACCAGTGTGGTTAATTGAGTGCTAAAGCACTCCTGGGAGGCAGTCCTCATAAACCAAGTGTTATCCAATCTTTCTCCCTATCCTTGTGGCAGGGCTTGAGGCAAAATGCTCAGGGGTCAGACTGGTTTGGGTGAGCTGATACTACAGATCCACATTAAATTTTGTGAGTCTGGTGCAACTAGACTGCATTAGCAAGTTTAACAATCATGGCTACATGCTATGGAATCCTGAGATTTGTAAGCTTGGTGTTCAGAATTAGTATTCAGAATGCTGCCCTGCAGAAATCTTTTGCTTATGTATAAAGAATTCCTTGCTGTCCTTTCGTCAGTGGGCAAATATTTTTCTTTCTTTCTGGTAGGCTTCTGAGAATTTCAAGTTTTTAAAGAAATGGATTTTAAGTGTGTGCTGTATTGTTTTAATTCTACTTTTTTTTAGAACAGCTTTTCACATTTTAATGAAATGTTTTAAACTGTTTTAGTTTTGTTAAGACTTTACACTGTAATGTTGCTATTTTTGTATACAGGTTGCCCCCCCCCCAGTTGCATGGGATCAGTCCCCGCAGTTTCACTTACCTGCACCCGGGGGGGGGGATCATTCTACACATCTGGAGGACCATAGAGTCATGCTAGAGGAGCTCTCTCTAGGCATCAGGAGGTCCTCCAGCATGATTCTGTGTTCAGCTTCCAGTAGAAATTGACCATAGAGTCATGCCGCATGCCCAGAGGAGCATTCTCTCTGGGCATTTCTAGATCTTCCAGCATGATTCTATCCTTTAATATGCCAGTTCAATAGTATATGTGGTTTCTTTTATCTGCAGTAAGTCCAGGTATGTATCCCACTCCCCCTAAACAGGGGCTGACCTTATTATAAATATAGTGTGCTTTTTCAATGTATAAGCCAACTTGAATCCTGGTATTGGGGGAAAGCAGGGTGTAAATAATAATAGTAATAATAATAATAACAACAACAACAACAACTCAAAGTTCATCAAATTGCAAATCCCAAGATTCCATTAGGTAGAGCATGACAGTGAAAGTGGTGTGACAATGATATAATTGTATAATGCAAAGCACCCACCACCTTTCTTCATAAAGCCACAAGAATAATTCAGACAAACACTTTGGGCATAGCCACCTGTCATAGGCTTTAGCCTAAGGCTCTCTGTCTGGAGCCTCGTAGCTAGCCCTTTTTATTATGCAATCTGGGAATTTCTCCGCCTGGAATTTCCAAGAACTACGTCTTCCTTCTGTAGCTGTCACCACCTCTTGAATTGCACACCCCCTTTTACACACAGTCCAAGAGGAGACCATGGGGTAACCTTGGAACCTTTGGGACTCTCAGCCACTGGCCAAGATGACCTCCCCCTCCCTTCTTACCCAAAGATTGAGATAAGCAACTGAGCAAAAACAGGCACATGACCTTCAGTTTATGAAAGATAGAAAAAATCTTATTTTATTCAAGGAATGCTTAATAGGCAAATATCTTCATGGGGAAGGCATCTTCCATTCCCCAGGTACATCTTTAGGAGTTAGAGAAAACAGTAAAATTAAAGCATTCAGCCAAAGTAGGAAAATAACCATACATTTCCCTAATCACAAACTGGCTAAATGTTCCCTAAAATCTACTCACACTCTTGTAATTAATATGAAGGTTTCAGTCTGTAGATTCAGAGGGCTGTGAGCCACATGTCTGGTCCCAGACCAACTCACAGCATCCTCCATTTTAAATTCTTTGTTCTCTCATCTCCCCCTGGGATGCTCTGTCCTCATCCCAGGGCATTCCTTTGTCTAACTCCCTGCCTCATGGCTCAGAGGTAACATTTATAGTCTTTTTTTAAATTACCACTCTGGCAGTCCTCATTGGTCAGTTCTGCCTCAGCTGTTGTGACATCATAATGGCACTGTTCTGGAGGTTGTACCTTCTCCAAAGGTCCAGTTAACCCTTTGTTACCTGATTGCTGATCTTGCAGATATCTGATCACTGAAGGGATAATGGGAGATGCAATCCCCCCATTATTACACCACCATATCAGGGTCATATTATGTTCCATAATAACATATCTTCCCCTGCCCCCACCCTATTTTCATACAGTGCAATACAAGGAATCTGATAGCTATGGAAACTTTCTGGAATGATTTAAACAATGAAATAGAACATGCAGCTACATAAGTTTGTAAAAGAGTGAACACAAAATGATACAGCTTTGCTTGGCCAAAGCAACTGATTTCCTAGTATCAGATCACATATCTCTTAAACTGTTCTCATGAAAATTATGCTTCTTGTCAGGTGAATATTTTAAACCACATACACACACACACACACAGCCAATGTAAGGAATTTTGGGGGCCCCTGCAACACTTTATTTTGGGGGACCCATATGTTTATCTCAGGTCAATGTAACCTACCCTAACCTATTCACAGTACAGGATATTTAGATTATTACTAATAATGTTTTTACAGGAGGAGGGTTATGATGTCCTCCCACAATGACGGTGGGCCCTGCAGCTGCAGGTGCCGCAGGGTCCTAAAACCTGCTGTATGTGTGTGTGTGTATGTGTGTGTGTTCTACTATGTAGCCACAGAGTCATACAGCACGAGTAAGCATGTTTATTTAAAAGTAAATCCCACACAGTTGAATGTGTCTGTGGAGAAACACAACTTTTATTTTTCCTTGTCTCATCAGTGGCAATTAAGAAAGAATTGCTAAAGAGAGTAGGTGGTAGGAAGGGTATTTAACTTCCTCATCTTCTACAATTAACCTAAAATTAGCCCTTCCAGATAATTTCCTGTTTGGTCCAGAATGCCTGGAGCAAAGTTTTTGGCCTGTGGCCCCATTGACAAAACACAGATCTCGCTGTTAGACTTGAAGGCAACTTTTTAAAATATGGCAACAGCTTGTTCTTCTTATTTACAATCCTAATCACATCATTGATTTTGGTAATCTTTCCTGCACTAAGAGCAGTTATTAATCCTCTCAAAACAGGGCCAGGGTGTTTGTTTGTCTGTTTTGTAAGCCTAGATAATTAAAATTAAGCTGAGTAATGACACCCCAGAGAGTTCTCTTAGCACTGTTAGAAAGACTACAACCAGTATTAACGAAGAAACTAAAGTGAGCATGGAATTTCCCAGTGTAACTGAGAACATAGAATCATAGAATTATAGAGTTGCAAAAGACCATGAAGGCCATCCAGTCCAACCTCCTGCCTTGCAGGAATACACAAAGCACCTGACTGATGGCCATCCAGCCTCTGTTTAAACACTTCCAAAGAAGGAGACTCCACCACACTCTGAGGCAGTCTATGGACTTTTTCGGACAAAGAAAAATAACGCAAGCAGCCTCTCCAGCTTGCGAGGCTGCTGCGCTGCAAAGCACCCCTTTCGTATGATGCTTACCCCTGCCGGTACTGTTGCGGTACCGCAGGGAGAGCTGAGTGTCATATTTCGTTGATTTTTACTCACGATCAACTTTTGTGAGTAAAAAATCAATGAAATATGACGCTCAGCTCTCCCTGCGGTACCGCAACAGTACCGCCAGGGGCGAGCGTCATACAAAAGGGGTGCTTTGCAGCGCAGCAGCCTCGCAAGCTGGAGAGGCTGCTTGCGTTATTTTTATTCGTCCGAAAAAGTCCTATTTCACTGCTGAACAGCACTTACTGTCAAGAAGTTCTTGTTGGAAATATGGTAAATCTGTGGGCTCATATTCCATGTTTGGTGGAATAGTAGGGAGACTAAAAAAATCTAGAAGAAAATTCACAATATTATTACTAAATAGTTGAAGATTGACTTCCCATGTAAACCAGAAATATATCTTTTGGATATGCTCAAGAAGACCAGAAAAAATATTGGAAAGTTCTTCTGTATATGATAACTGCTGCAAGGGTGGTATTCGCAAGGAACTGGAAAAATACAGTAATACCACAGAGAGAGGAATGGGTGTTTAAATTGTACACTATATATGAGATGGACAGGTTAACGATCATATTAGATGAGAAAAAAACAGAGAAAAACTGTGATGATTGGAAGATACTAATATCTCTGTGGAAAGAAAAATGGGGGGAATGAGCAATGATAGGCATTAAGTAATAAAAAGAGGAAAGTTTCAAATGAAGAAAACAGACTTTAAATGTAGTTGAGAAACGGGAAGAGAAGAGGCATGAATTAACTACACTTGAAGAAAAGAAGATCAAAGGAAGTTTGTTTGTTTTTGTTGTTCGCTGATTGTGTATTTGTTTGTTTATTAGATGTTTGCTAGTTGTTTGTTAGATATATTTATTCGTATGTACATCATTGTATTTTATTTTATGAAATATTTAATAAAAATATATATTAAAAAAAAGTTCTTCCTAATGTTTAGGTGGAACCTCTTTTCCTTAGTTTGAGTCCATTTCTCCACGTCCTAGTCTCTGGAGGCTCAGAAAACAAGCTTGCTCCATCCTCAGTATGACATCCCTTCAAATATTTAAACATGGCTGTCATATAACCTCATAATCTTCTCTTCCCCAAGCTAAACATACCCAGCTCCCTAAGCCCTCCTCATAGGGCATGGATCCAGACCTTACAACCATTTTGGTCACCCTCCTCTGGAAACATTCCATCTTTTCAATAGCCTTCTTGAATTGTGGTACCCAGAACTGGACACAGTATTCCAGGTGAGGTCTGACCAAAAGTTATTCAAAAAGATAGACAGTTGAAATCCTTGATTTATGTAGTACTTCATATTGCAAAGCTAACCAAGATGGAATTAAATTCAGAAGAAATGTTTAGTTATTAACTCAAAGTTACTGAAACTTGATCTTAAAGGAGAGGAGCAATATGCAAACTTCCTACAGCCTGAATTGTAACTAGGATGGCAATTATTGGTGACAGCACTGAAGAACTAAATAACAAATAAACCTGATAAGTTTCATAATTCCCAAAAAGTTTTCCAGTGCTATCCTTCATGTGCATACTCATGTGGTCAACTGAGAGCTGGGTTTGTATGCTCCAGTAAGCTGCATAGTTGAAGAGAAGGGGATAGCAGTGGTAGATGGGAGGATTCATCGCAAAAGTCATAATCTAAGATGATCCTTGCAAATTAGTGCAAAGGCACTACCCTTGTTAATTAGTGTTCTTTGCCCACATATGCATGAATGGAGATTATCAGACACTGTAAATATGGTGTTACACGACTGAGGAGGAGGAGATCACTAAAGGGCTTACCTTTCAGATGACGTCATACCAGTCTCGTTATGCTCCTATGCTGCTTCCATTCCTTGGGTGTTCCTTTCTATTCATGGCCTAAGCCATGACTAGATCCCCCATTCTGTTTCTATGACGGAATGAGGAGTGAGTGAAAAGGTACCCCATTATGCTGGCACGATGCCAGCATCACTGGGAGGTCTGTGCCAAACACTTCTGGGTGCGATCAGGACATCAAGGTAAGTGGTACACTTTTTTTGTATCCTCCCTGGGTTACTTGGGGTTTTTTAAGTGTGTTTTTGTGCTTACTGACACTTTTTATCTTTTACTTTGATTTTTAAAAAATTTCCCACGTGATCATCCTCTCGCACGAATGGCCAGGATTTCCATTCCAGGAAGTGAGTGGGGCTCCATTCAAGCTCCATTCACTTCTGGCTGCCGAGGGAGGGAAAGTCATGCTAAAAGGTAGGTCTGAAATTTAAGGTTATTATTCTGGGACAGGGACAGGAGAGGGAGGGGAGAGGAGATTGCGAGATGGGGACATTTTTTTGTCCCCGGCTGAAAATCTCCAACATCTGCGTGTTCTGAGCTATCATGTCTATAAGGGAGCTTGGCAGTCGAAGTGCATCTTGGAAGATTTGTACCAGTAATGTATACATATAAGAGCTATTCCTCAGGTGGCTTTTTATTTAACATAGAGAAAATGAAGAGTATATACAATGAGCATTTTTGGGATATGCAAAACTCACATTACTCTATGGATCCCATATTATTAGAATCTGTATAGTAATCCATATTGCTATATTGTCCTTAACAGAGAATTAACTAGCTCACAAAATTTAAAAAATATTTTTAAAAAGCACAAGAAACTAGATACTTGTAAAATGCAAATGCACACACCACACTTAAATATTGGCTAGAGATGTATGGAGGAGGTTGGGCCAGGTTCTGGCTTCTGGAAGCTACCAGGGATGGGGCTATGCAATTTTGAGGTCCTAAGTTTTCTGAAAAAGAACATGAGAAGGAGGAAAGAGTATTAGAATGATTTGATGTTCATGCCAACAGAACAGCAGAAACGAATCTAGAATTCATAGCTATGGAAGAAGAAAAAGATAGAAAGCTTGCATTTGTTACTTTAGTACAGGAATGAGGCGGGGGTGGAGGTTAACTAGACAACTACAGAAGCTCCCAGAAATAGTAACTATTTATGCAGTATACTAATAGTCACTTGCAAGAAGAAGTGGGGGAGGGAAACTTGAAAGTAGTTATGCATATATAAAATCAATGGCTGCTTAGGAAGGTCAGGAGAAGAGAGATGCCTGAGCTCCATGAAGATCTATCACCACCACTATCTCACCCCTCCATACAAACAAAAAGACTCTGGTTCAGGTTACAAAACAACTAACAAGACCAGGAGCTTTGCTGTGGTCAAAGGGGTGGATAGATCCAGTGACACCTGGTGGATTTCACAGAATGGATACATTACTGGAGCAATGTATCCCATTCTGGGTTTAAATCGGAACTTTAAAGGGGCTATCCAAAGTACTGAACTTATTTGGGGATATGATTCAGCATGCTGAATAGCTCCTTTAAATTTTGGGCTAAAGCCCAAGCATATTCACCAAGTTACTGATAGAAGTGACCAACTGCCACTGGGTATTGCTATTAGGACAACTAAATCTGATGTTAAATGCCCAAAGCTACATTTAAGTACAAGCTAAGTAAACTATGGTTTAGGGCTTCAATATGAATGCTGGACACCTAAATATGAACAAATACTGGAATAGATCTATTAGAATAGCATATATTTGCAGAAAGCAGATTAATACTGTAGACATATCCCACAACATTTCACTGATGAAAGCCAGGACACATGTGACCAAGTAGTTAGAGTGTGATCAAGATGGTAAAGGTTATTAAGGAGAAAGAACAGACAAGCTACGAGACATTGCAGCAGTTTGCTTTTTCCTGAGCCTATAGGAAAGGGCAAGATTCTGTCCCCTCCTGTCTTCTCCAAGTTGCTGAATTAATTGTGTGCAAACTACTTTTGCACTTGGAACTCAAGCTGTAGCAATTGAAGTAAGCTGAGGGTGAAGGTGGGATGAGGAGAGAAAAACTGACATTTTAGAAGCTGCTGAAAAAGTGGTACAAAAGAGGATTAATTGGGACTGTCCCTGCCAAATCAGGACAGTTGGAGGATAATATAGACCTCTTAAGCTTGGCATAGTTTTGGGTCTCAGTGCAGAAAGCCTTAATGAGGCTTTCTGCATGCCTCTCTTGGTGTTCCTCATTCTGTGAGCATAACTTCTCTCTTGGGTTGTCTAAATGGCAAAGATACTACTCATGGAATGTGAGGAGAAAACAACCTGTCTGAATGGCAATCCGTGTTGTTTCGCTGTATTGTGAAGGAGGCTTGGGTCAAAAATGGCAAAAACTCCTCAGGAAAAGCCTTTGTGGCTTTTGCCGGTTCTTGTCTATATGATCCCATAAAAAACAGAGTCCCTCATAGTAATGACATTTCACAGCAGCTGCGACCTGTCCTAATGATTTTTCGGCCCCCTTAAGCTCCAACATGCCTGCTAGGAAATATGATGGCCACAAGTGATTTATTCATGTTTGCACTTACCTGAATTTGCCACCAACTACCTTATTTGATATGCAAGGTGTGATTGAGTGATTTTTCACTTTAACACATAAGAGGAAAAAGAAAAAAGAAAACCAATACCCTGTTTTCTCACCTTAGTGCTTGCCCGCTAAGGCAAAAATGCAACATGAGAAAGGGAGGATGGCTCTCTCCGTCTCTCCCCCCCCCCACAGGTACCCTTCCTGCCGCCACCACTGTTGTGGGGATCAGGGAAGGGAGGATGGCTCCCTCCTTCTCTTCCCCCTCCCCATGGGTGCTCTCAGTGTTGCCACCACAGGGATCAGAGAAGGGAGGATGGCTTCCTCCTCCTTTCCCCCCTCTTCACGGATGCTCACAATGGTGCCGCTGCCATGGGGATCGGGGAAGGAGATGGCTCCCTCCTCTTCTCCCCGCCCCCCCATGGAAGTCCTCTGTGCCACCGCTACCACAAAGCTTATGGGGGCAAAAAAAAAAAAAAAAAAAAAAAAAAAAACCACACACACACACATTAAGACAAATTGTAGCAGATACAATTTGATATTACTGTGTATCAGTCCAGGGGGGGGCTCATATAGACAGTCCCTCTGTGTTCCTCTCTCTGTGAGAATAACCTCTCCCCCATCAAACTCCTCTAAAGTTTTTTAATAAAAAGGAGAAAAAATGACCACCAAATCCAACAAGACACTTATGTTTTTAAGAGGTTGATCTGTTTGTCTGTCTGTCTGTCTATCTATCTATTGGATTTTTTTACCTCACATTTCTCTTGGGATGGGATCCAATTGCAAGAGATCCTGAATTAGCTCTCTTGCTTATATGTTTTAAACACTTTGGGACAGTGATAATCAACCAATAATCATCATCATCTACTTCTGCTCAAGTTTAACAGATTCCTGATTAGACATGCATTTAATAGACCTTTTCTATCATATCATAGCCATTCTCTTGTTGAATGTATGCCTTTTCCACAGGTAATAAAAGCACAAAAGTAAGCTAAATAGCATGCAAATGAAACCTATCTAGATAGCTCATAAAGACCTAAAAAGGGAATGAACTCAAGCTCAACAGCAGGAGGAAGGGGTAGTTTCACCTCCCCAGTGCAGTTCTTTATGAATCCCCCCCCCCAAAAAAAACCCCAACCTGGAGTTCTGCTAAACCCTCTGGAACTTATTTGATTTTGGATATCATATGCAATGTTTGGACCTGCATGGGTTGCAATGTCTGCTCTACCAAGGCACCAGATCCCATCTTATTTTGGAAGCTAAGCAGGATCAGCCCTGGTTAATACTTAGATGGAAGAATGCCAATGAATACCATGTAGGACTTTATTAGATGCAGCAAATACGGCATTATAACAATGCCTAATTAATGTGATAGGGCACGTATATCAGATGACATCATCCTTTCGTGATTTTGTATGGTCAAAAAGCCATTCTATTTTATTGACAGGCCAAGCCATCAATAGATCTCCCGTGGCATTTTTTTTGCAGGTATTGCCAGTGTTTGAAACTTCATGCCATTGTGTTCATGTGAATACAGCATCAATGGTCAGAACCCTTCTGGGTGAGATCGCGAAAACCAGTTAGGGGATGCCCTTTTTATGAACCTCCCTGGTTCACTTTTCAATTTTTTATTTTAATTTCAATTTTTTTCTGTCTTTGTTTTGCTGTATTTTTAAAATTTACTGCACTCACGTCTTCTCACGATAATTAGCAAGATCACAAGCACAGAAGTGAATGAGGCTCTGTTCATGCTCTGTTTATGCTGGGGCTGCCTTTTTAACCCTACTAATAGGAAGGGTTATTTTGTTGGTGAAAAATGCTGCAAAATGTGGTGGGAAAGGAACATTAATGGGGGCTTATCTGATACAGTCCTACTGTAGGCTATATTTCAAATTAAGGAACTGGCAAAACCGCCAGTTTTTGTATTGCAAGTGTATTCCTTTCCCTATGAAAACCCTATGAAATTCATGGGGTCGCCATAAGTTGACAGGAGACATGAAGGCACATTCACATACACAACTGGATACAATCTACCTCAATGTACTAGAGTTGTCTTTTCTTCACTACAAGCCTTCATTGGAATCATGGAAAAGAAACACAGATGCAAAATTCTGTCACTTTTGCATTCCATTTAAACAAAATCTATTTGAAGAGATTTGGAGTTAAGCTTGAGTCTGTTTGGCTCTTAGGAAAACAGAGATTTAGGAGATTATCAGACCACATCAGAAGAATGCGACAATAACAGAAATGGGTGACATTGTCAGATGCTGTCATCCTTCAGCATTCCAGGGGCATAGCATGGGCATGAATAAGGTATCCTTTTTTATTGATGGCTTAGCCTTGTAACAAAAAAGTGAGGCCTCATCTGTGCCAGTGCTACACCCTGGGAACAGCTGAGGATGTGGGTGTCTGATCATGTCACCCTTTCTGTCATCGTGTTCTTCTGTTGCAGTTTGGGACATGCTATTTGCCTCATTTCTTCACATCTGATAATCTTTAATTCAATAACTAATGCCATCAGCAGTTACTATTGTCTCATCTTAACTTGTATTACAGAATGGATTATTAAATACAAATTCCATTGTTCCATGGAAGAGGGTTGATTTCAGCACAGATATCAACTTATTTAGCTCCAACAGTTCAGTATTCTGCAGCTGAATTGCACACAAGTATTTTCTCACTGAGAGAAGACTTAAATCTAACTTGGGTAGCATGCCAATAGCAGTCCCTAGGCTTACTTAGGGTGTGTCTATACTGCGGGGAGGTGATGTGGATTGATGTGCACTAATGCCAATTTGAAATAGCTTTGATTTTCCTTAACAGGTTTTGGGCAAAACCACAAGCATGTGAGGTGATCCGCTTTTGCTGTCCCAATGGGCATGCCTGCAAATCAAGATGGTGGGCATGAGTGAATTACCTATGTTTTTATGTTCACCAGTTTCCGCCACCAAACAGTATTTTTTTAAGGCATGTCTAAGATTCGAAAGTACAATATTCTACCTAAATAAATTAAAAAGTGGGGGAGACTGTTTCATTGCTTCAGCACATGATTTCTAAGGCAAAAATCCAAGATGGCAGTACTGGATTCTTGCCTTGTTATCAAGCTCTGCCCCTGCCCACGTCCGACTAATCAGCTTTCTACTTCTGCTCTTATGGGAAATGTGAATCAATGAGAATCGGTTGTCCCAACAAGTGAGAATGCACATTCCCCATGGAGCAAAGGTTTTTCCTTCAGAGATTTATGGTGGATTTGGCCCCCACTCCTTCTGAATACTGCAGATTGATGTGGAATGGCATTTAGACAAACCCTATTCTCCTCGAATTCTATGAGGAGTATTTTCACCATTTAGACAACCCCTTACATTAAATCACTCTTCCCAATGAATGTGAACCAGAATAATCTGGAATATATCCATCTGGACATGGTATGAGGCCTGGAGACCAAGGCTATGAAAAATAGTTGAAAGACCTGGGTGTGTTTAGTCCAAAAAAGAGAGGATTAAAATGCAATATGACTTCAGTACTCAAATACCCAAAGAGCTGTTGCACAGATGACTATTTGCTTTCTGTTGGTGCAGAGGGTAGGATTCAAACCAATGGGCTCAATTTGTAAGAAAAAGAGATTTTTGACTTAACCTTGGGAATAATCTATTGATAGTGTGAGCTGCTATTAGACTAAAAGGTGGGGCAGAAAATATGGTATAGCCTCTGCAATTCAAGCTTTTTAAACCAGAAATTAGATGGCTACATTTCAGTGATGCTGTAAAAGTACATTCCACACACTAGCAGGGGGTTGGATTAGATCACCTTTGAGATCTTCTCAGCTCTCTGTGAGAACACTGCAGTGGAGTCACTTTATGATGAGGAAATAGTGGTGTGGATATGTTCTCATTTACACTTAAATTTGTTTAATACATCCGTTCCAGGTAACATTAACTAAGGTAGCATCTGGTTCATAAAACAAAAACTCTGATAGAATATGAGGAAGTCTACTAAACAACATGTGTGCACAGGTCTGCTTTGATGCATGGGCCCTCAATCTGTTAAATCAAGGCTGCTGTCCTCTGTAATCCCACTTCAAAGTTACATGCAGAACCAAATGAAAGTAGGTCCTCCAACTCAAAGATGTTTGCTGTTTTAAGATCACTGAAAGGGAAAATCCAGGATCAAAAGGTACCATTCAGGGTTGTTGTTGTTTTCATCTCTTGATCTTCTGAAAGGCAGATTTACCAGGCTGAAACCCTTTATTTACATTTCTAAGTGATAGCATGAAGGTAAATGGACAGAAAATACAACAGCTTGGGTAAATTGGCAACAAATGCAATTGGCTAAAATAAGTTCTCCCATAAATAAAAAATAAAAAATAAATTGATTCGTAACATCAAGCTAAAAACCATCTTTTCCTTAGCCCCAATCCTTGGATAATGGGAGGGAAAGCAGAGGGAAAGCCAAGGAGACAAATGATGATCAGGATCAAGACACCATGCAAGGGAGAGAGGAATATGTTGCTAATTTCCCCTTTCAATCTGAAAGGTGGATTTACCAGCCTGGAACCATTTATTTGCATTTCCAAGTGGCAGCATGGAGCAAAATGTGGTTTTGCAAATGATTAGTCTTCATTTGTTGAAGTAATTGCTGCCTAAAACAATGACATATGGAGGAGCTGACAGGAACTGTGGCACTGGGGTCGATTTTGTCACTTGCCTTAGAAATAAAGAAATAAATAATAGAAAATAGAAAACCCCATTTGGTGTTGGCATTTTTACAGGGGTAGCGGGGGTGGGGGAGGCATGTCTGCTGTAAAACTAGGCCTAGACTTCTTATTAATCAATAGCCCCTATTGAAGAGAGCCATGTATGGCATCACAGCTGCAACAGTATTATTAGAAAATGATATAGTGAGCATTAGGATGTATAATTCATATTGCCTTCATTTGCTCAGGCCATCGTGAAAATCTATAAATCATTTTCTTGTTCATGTATTGCCTAAGTGCAATTTGTCATTTTGCATTAGGAGGCTGCCTCAGATCATCAGGGCTTTTAATTCACTATTTAGAGTTTAACAAAATGCTGTCCAGCCCTGTCTGACAACTGAGACTTTATGAGAACTAAGTGCTCTAGCATGGAGTTTGGACAAATAGAGAGAAGAGATAAGGAGGATAACCTTAGCTGTTAGCAACAGTTCTTGTAACCGCATGCCTTGTTTATGCATATTAGATATCATCTACAGGGAACCTATCCTCCCATGAAACTGCACAGAAATGATGAGAAGGAGATGTGGGAGAGTGGGTGTTGTTGGGATACCTGCATGATTGTGCCAGTTTGTGTGCTGGGATTTTGTATACTGTACTCGTATAAGAGGAAATCACATTATTTTTAACTCTCCTCCATTGAGTCCATTCATAAAATCTGGATTATGGTGTAACCAGAGTTATCTCCACGGTGGTGGAGGGAAGAGAAATATCTTCTACAAAAGTGGATATGTGATGGCAACAAGCTGGAGGACATTATTGTCTGGAAAATATCTGGAAAAGTACAGAATAGGTTGAAAATATTCGGATATATTCACCTTACCCATTTCATTTCTCTGCATTTCTCTGTTTATCTACACATGACTGCTAGGCACTAATGGCCATGCTGCACTAAAAAATGATAGGCATATACTGCCACCATGTTGACAAATATGGGGTAATGTCTGGGGAAATCTGCCAACCGCTTCTCTCAATTTTGCCTAATTTCCTCAATGTTAGTCCCATCTTGGGTAAACCCATTGACTCAATGGGAACCTGGGAAGTCAACACTTACATACATTCCATTTTTTCAATGTCTCTACTTTAGTTGGAACTTACAATTGGGTTTAGGCATTGGAGGCTGGTGGCTTCACTGTCAGGGAGCGGAGAATCTGCTCCAGTTTTTAGTCCACACTTTAAGGGAGCTATCCAAGGTGCTGAAGTCTATCCTTAAAAAATGTTCCATGGATAGTGCCAGTAAATTTGCTGGAGCAAATTCAATGACCCACTGCCTCTACAGCCACCACACTCCATTGGATTTATGTTATATCTCCTAGCATTTGACTAGGTGCACTGTATATCCAAAAGACAGGAAAACAAGTATAGTGGCTTGAATCCTGTCAGTGTCTTTTTTTTTTTTGTGTGTGTGTATATATATATATATATATATATATGTGCGTGCGTGTGTGTGTGTGTGTATGTGTGTATATATATATGTTTGCCTACAGAAGCAATTGCCCATTTTTGTGTGATGCAGAATATCTGTATTTAGTTCAGGTTACAGAGGTGGTGTTTTGCTTTGGTTCTATGTTATGCTTATAGAGTACACATGCAAATGCACATTGTACATTTTGTGTTCAGGTACACATTACAGATTTGGTTCTATATTCAGCTGCACAAGATCACAATTCACTAACAAGATGGCACTATACTACTATTGTATGACTCTATATGCATATGGAACCTTGGTCTGTGTATACAGAGTAATACAACATGACCTATCCTTTCTTAGAGTCAGCATCCACATGTTTGCTTCAAAGGGCAACAGAAACTCCCATGAACTGTATAGTTCTCTTCCCCATCATTTTAAAGAGAAGCTCTATACCTTTAACAACTACATAAGAAAGTTCTGTAGCACCTTAGAGACCAACAAACCCAAGACCTCTGATTTGCTTCAGAGTGCAATATCATTATTCAAATCTGAGCCTGATTCAGTCTTCACCAAATGTGATCCAACATTCAGGCTTAAAAGAGCCCTCTTGACAAGAGAAAACTAACTCTCTCCACCAACAGCCCAAGCCCTTACAAATCTTAGTGAGTGTGAAGCAGACTCACTCTCACTGCCGTCCAAACTACTGGCCCTTTCTGGGGTAGTCAAACCAGGCTTTTTTCCCCTCTGTCCCAAGGGTATCATATGTACTTGTGTTCTTGTTGTGCAGATGTCTCATGACTGATTAAGTTAAAATAAAGATGATGATTTCAAAAAATGTAAATAATATATGAATTTAACTAATGGATAGATCTAGTGGAAGTAGTTGGTCATAAAGTAATCATATCTGTTTTGCTACACAATAGCGGTTAAACATGTGGGACAGTGGAAGGGGAAAGCAGAGGAGGAGGAGGAAGAAAATGCTGTGTGAATGAAATGCATATTTTTTTTCAATATATGTGTGCTTGAACACAGAGAGAGGAGATCTACAAATATTATTTTTAAAAACTAAATCACATTGAGAAAGCAATCAGACACTTAACAATGTGTGTGTGGGGGGGGTCATAAATCTGGGATAAGGGAGGGAGATAAAATGTTACTACCCAAAACACACAGAGAGGCATAAGCAGTTTATTACTGAAGTTAACAAATTAAAAAGAAAGATAAAAGAAGATTGAGAAAAGGTATTCAACAACTGTAATTTTAAAAAAAAATTAAAAAAATAAAGACCCACCCAGAAACCAACTTCAAATGGTAATTAACAACTGCCCAAACCTTCACTACAGCTCTTTCAGCATTCTGCTGTTAACAACTAAATCTAGCAACAGACAAAGAGATGCAGAAGACTATATATAATTTATTTGACATTTCACAATCCAGCCCTGTAACCAGAGAGTTCTGGTGAGATTCTTGTTCAAGACTGCATGTTAGAGCTGTTAGTGAGCAAACCCCAGACTCCTTTTCCCCCTCTGCAACTCACACCCAGGACAAAAAAAGAAGTACAATAAAAAAACATTGCTAGATCAGTCAGAAAGGATCTGTGAACCCCACTATCTGGAAGATTAACTGAAGCACCTAAACCGGGCTTTACAAGCTAATGGTTACTCCAGATCAGACATCACAAGAGCAACCAGACCCAGAAAAAACCACAGGAATGAAGAAAAACAGCCACCCAAAAACTGTTCCAAAACACATTGGTATTTTTTCTATATGCTCAGTGTAGAGACATACGGGTTGGCTGTGCCCTGTTTCTTTTTCATGTCTAAGGAGATTTTCAGACAGGCAAAAATCTCCCCTTGCCGCGCGAGCAGCCTCCCGAAACTGCTGCGCGGCAAGGGTCTTTTTCGGACCGCGCTGTGCCTGTGGCGAAACCGTCCGTGTCACTTCCGTGAAGCTTGGGACGGCTCCGCGCCATATTTCAAGCACGGGCAGCCTCCGTGATTGAAATATGGCGCGGAGCCGTCCCAAGCTTCACGGAAGTGACACGGACGGTTTCACCACAGGCACAGCGCGGTCCGAAAAAGACCCTTGCCGCGCAGCAGTTTCGGGAGGCTGCTCGCGCGGCAAGGGGAGATTTTTGCCTGTCTGAAAATCTCCTATGTCACAAAATCAGTCAGAATAGTTTCAGGCTGTGTCCAGCCACACTCCAGAACTAAATTGGACTGAACTTAATCTGATCTATAGGTATTATAAACTGGCCCATTTTGCTTTAAGGCTTTTGATTTGGCTGAAGTGGTTGCACAACCTTGTTCATTAGAGCACAAGCTTTTGTGGAGTATTGTCAGTTCCATCAGGTGCACAAAGTGTTATCCAGAATTTCCACATAGTTTTGCATGCTTCTGATAATGTAGGGGAAGCCTACATTATCTATAGTCTATAGTTCATGTCTGCATAGCTGTGCCACGGAGGACCGCTTTGATGAGGCCTGGGAAAAGAGACTGAGGTTTTGGCTGGGGTGCATGTGCCTCTGCACAGAGAGCTGGGGGCGGAGCTGGAGCCTATTTAGGGCATTGCCACCCCGGCTCTCCTTCTTTCTTCATTGCTCGACCCACCCACCTGCCACTGAAACAGTGTGGCATAGTTGGCCCCTTTGGGGCTGGGTAAGAATCCCCCCCTTTTTTTTTCCTCTGTTTTTTTTTTCACCTACCCCACACTGTGGATACAGACAGGATGATTGGCTTAGGGTGGTGTCTTAAATAGGTGGTCACTTGGCAGGGAGAGGAGAATATTTGGTAGCTCAGCAAGTACCTATGGCACCTCTCCCTTTGGAGGTGAAGGGAGGGATCTGGAACTGCTCCTTTAGGTCCTGTGAACTGAGGGAAGAGGAAAGTGGCCTCCTTTGGGGCTGGCTTGAGGGATAAACCCTCTCTTTAATTCTTGTGACTTGGGGAAGGTAATTTTGGGTTGGTCTTCTAGATGTGGACTGACTGGGGAGCAAACCAGTTTATGGGTTTTCCCTGGGGTTCAGGCATTTTCACCCAGGGGATGTTGGGGGAGGAGGTCTGGGAGCTGACCTCCTACCCTAACAATTCCCACACTAGGTTGCTCCCCCATTGCAGATCTCTTCAGAAATGCTTAAATAGGTAAAAGTTAATAAAGTGGCCCTATTTTACCCCAATATATGTGTCCGTCTCATTATTTCCTGGGTCTATCAGCAATAAATGTGTCAGTCGAAGATGTCACAGGACTCTGTTCTTCTTACCAGTAATATACATGTGCTGACAAGCAGAACAGTGTGCCCTTAACTTGAAGGGCAGGGTATGCAAGGTATTCAGAAGCTGAACAAATTATGAGTTCCTCTTCATTCTCAAAGCTGTTGCAAAGGTGGTAACTCCATTCTGGTTAAATGGCACTATGTTTTCAAGGGCTTTTCATCTCTTTTATTTGAATCTTCCTTCTCCTTCCTCTCAATGATTTTTCCTGAAGAAACATTTTCTTTTCCTTTGCCCCTTGTTCCCCATTGTTTATTGGTTAATTATCCTAGCTGGGCAGTTGTGGGGGTTTTTTTCCCTTCTTCTCCTCAGGATGCCTTTTTATTACCCCATCTGGGTTTTCTTTTTTTCCTCAATTACTAGGAAAAATGCCTCTCACCAAGCTCCAAGCATGCCACAATAATAAGAGGATTTAGAAACAGATTGCTTTCAAGTCATATTAAATCACCACAAGCAGTCATTTATCCAGATGTTAACAAACTGCCCGCCCTTTTCTTTTCCCAAAGGGTACATAAGACACAAAGTCCAATCCTCCCCCAACCCCATACACACACTTTTCATTTTATTGAGACTCTGAAAAGGAGAATATGGGCAATGATTTTTTAGGGGAAAAATGAAAAGAGGATGTCTTAACATAGTTTTACCTATTCTGGTGCCTTTGAGATCTGACAGTTGTCCAATTGTTCTAGTCATCCACAATCAGCACAGTCAGTGGTGCATCAGGTTGGAAAAGCCTGTTCTTAAAACATGAACACAAGTGCTATGCAATTGCAAATGCATGAAAAAATCTGTGGGTTAAATCAATAGCAGAAATTGTGTGGCCCTCCAGATAATTTTACCTGACAGGGCTCTTATATACAGATATCAGTCATTACAGTACTAATAAATCCAGATGGCAGTGGGAGTGGCAGCTGTAAGCCTGGGAAGTGGTGAGAGCCCAATCTATTTGGTTATAAGGCTTCACCTTTGTGTGAGTAAGGTTATACTGGACTGGCTCACCACTCAGTTCTACCAACCTAGTGCACCCTTAACTTAACAGTATGTACAGATTGGAAATCATATATCAATTATTAATTGTGTAGCAAGTGAAGTGTCATTACAGAGGAAAGAGAGAGATGCTTAATACCTGTCTACTTTCTAGTTGCCCTGACATCACAGGGAACCTGGAGAGTGACCCAAGCCACCCACAAAAGCTCACCTTGCTCCTATGTCATGTCAGGTCAGTTAAAAATAAAATTCTTGTTCCTGACCTGAGGTTTGGATGGCACAGATATTTATGGTACAAGATCAAAGTGAATGTAGACTTTAATAACCATTATGTGAGATGTGCTCTATTTAGAATATGAATAAGAGTCAAACCCAGGCTATGCCAGAACATGCTGCTATAGGTACCAGCACAAGAAGCTTTTTTATAGAAAAGAAACGACCAGCAAAGAAAAATGGCTAAGGTACCAACATACGTTGGAGAACTCTCAAGGAGAATATCATATGAAAACAAAAAATCAGTTTCTGAAGAAAGGCTATGAATGTGAATAACTATTTATTGTTCACAGAAAAAGTCAAATTAGATTTTTTAAATGTGGTTTTGAATTTACTATGTCTGAATTCGAAGTCCAAGTATGCACAAATGATGAACAGGTAATTGTAAAATGTATAAGCTTTTGTTAAAATTTGAGATGGAGAATGAACAAGTGAAAGATTGGATATACTGTAATATACGAATGGAGCAGTGGGAAAGGATGTAGTCAACAGATCCAAAATTTACTTTATTATGATCTTAAAGAATATTTTTATAAAATGATGTACTGCTGGTACATGATGCCAGAGAAACTGTCTAAAATGTACAAGGGTATTGTAAATGTATGTTGGAAATGTGAAAACAAGAAGGGACTTTTTATCATATGTGGTGGAAGTGAAGTTTCCATCAATAAAAGAGTGGTGCCTTTTCCATCGCTCCAGCATGGAGGGAGAACAAATGAAGGACAGGAGGAGGATGGGGCGTGTAGTATTGACTGCTGGAAGCAGGGTCCTCCTCCCGACCTCCATGGTTTGTTTGTTTTTTAAAGAGTGTCTGATAAAGTCCATGGGCTCAGGCTATCCCACCAAATAACTCACTCTGTTAGTGAGCACGTGAGGGAAAGTTGGCAGAAGGGAGGAGTAACTGTGGTCTATAAAGATTGTCTTAACATGACCAGACTACATATTAAGGAACTGAATCACACTGAATGTGTGTACTTGAATCTGAAAGACCTGGGATAGACTGGGGGTTCTGTTAGGGTACTGGCCACCACTCTGCCTATCAGGAGATTATCAGATGTGGCAAAAACTGCATCAAAAGATCACTAGAAGAACAGGAAGGGGTGAACTTACCAGACGATGATGTCCTCCAGCGTCCCAGGGGCATAATGCGGCCATGAGTAAAGTGTCCCTTTTTATTAGTGGCTTGTCCCCATCAATAGAAAAGTGAAGCCTCATTTGTGGCAGCGCTACACTCCCCGAACGGCTGAAGGACGTGGGTAAGGTCGCCCTGTTTTTTATACCAATCTTCTGGCACGGTTAGGAACACAATTTTTTGGCATGTTCCCCCACATCTGAAAATCTTCTCAGACTCCCTGTTTGAGCTCACAGAACTGGTCTTAGAGTTAGTATTGGAGTAATCCAGACTTTTGACCCTGGGTGACCTCAACATCCCATTTGAGGCCACTCTTTCAGGAGCAGCTCAGGAGTTCATGGCATCCATGACAAATGTGAGCCTATCACAATTGGTCTCAGAGCCCACACACTCAGCAGGTCACACCCTTGGGAGTGTTCGAGGAGCCATAAGTGTTGGCGATAGGTGACCCATGTTTCAGACCCATAAAGGAGAATAGACAGTACAATAGCTCTATACACACTGATTTTTGTCCTTCACCTCAAGTGTTTGTTACTTCAGACTCTTTTGTAAAGTCTTTCAAATGTGCTATATGCCTTTGCTAATCTGTTTAGTTATTGGTATTAGTATTAGTATTAGTATTAATTACCCACCTCCCCTCTCAGAATCAGGGCTGGGTACATACATTGCAACATATAATCAATACATAATACACAATGCAATCTATCACAGTACAGTTCAAACAATACAGTTTAAGGCAGATACAGTTTATATTCAACAGATATGTACATTTGTACAATACAATGCAGACAATATGACTGCCAGTAGATGGCTCTGCTGGCATGCAATGAAGCTGCAGGAGTGATGATTTACATGTGCCAAATGCATTGTACATGAATAAGCGACACTGCTGTTGTTTTTTCTTGGGAAACAGTTTTTAACAGTTTCACAGCACGTCACCCCAGCTCTTAATATGCTGGTCCTCATTTTACTGATTTACAGAAGGCTGGGTTGCCCTGGCTTGGGAGGCTGGGATCAAACTTATAAACTCAGATCTAACATGAGTTTTTTGGCTGCAGTTTGGTTGTATTAGCTCACTGCAGCACCAGCATAGTACTGCAGATGTGTACAAACTGCTAGGATGAGTAAGGAGGGCAATCTGCCCCCTCAATCCCTGTCCTTCTTGGCTGGTTGCCCAGGGTGAAGATGCAGTTAAACCTCAACTGCAAAATATTATTAATGCATCTCCCAGGGAGGAAAGTTTTCCATCTTGTTTAAAAGAAGCAGTGATATGACCTCTTTTTTAAAAAGGCCTCCCTAGACCCTCTGGACTTTAACAACTATAGACCAGTATTGAATCTTACTCTTTTTAGGCAAGGTGATTCAGAAGGCAGTTGCCTTCCAGTCCCAGGCAGTCTTGAATGATACAAGTTTTCTAGACCCATTTCAAACTGGCTTCAGGATACAGAGTCGAGACCACTATGGTCACCTTTAGTGGATGATCTTCACCTGAACATTGACAAGGGGAATATGTCCCTATTGATGTTTTTGGACCTCTCAGCAAGATTTGATTCCATCAATCATGGTATCCTTCTGGAACTCCTGAGGGATTGGGGAATCAGTTGCACTGCATTTCAGTGGTTCTGGTCCTGTCTCTTGAGTAGGTTCCAGATGGTGTTGTCTGTGGTCTGCTGCTCCTCAAAAAAGGAGCTTTTATGGCATACCACAAGGTTCCATTCTGTCACCAGTAAGTCTACATGAATCCTCTGGGGGGTTGTAACATCTACATAAACCTCTGGGAGAGATCATCCAGAGGCATGGGGCAGGGAGCTATCAGTATGCCGATGACACTGAAATACGCTTCTCCATGCTTTCAAAAACAACATCAGCTAAAGTTAGTGTGTCTCCTCTGCCTAGAGAAGGTAATGGGCTAGATGAGGAAACACAGACAAGGCGAGGGTGCTTACTGTTAAGGGTCCTAACCTGGGTTTGGAGATGTGTCAACAAGTCCTGGATGGGGTAACCCTCCCCCCCCATAAAGACTGTGTTCACAGCTTGGGGGTGTTTCTGGATCAGTCATTCCAAATGAGAGCACAAGCAGATACAACAGCCATGAGTGCTTACTATAAGCTTCTGCTGATACACCAGCTGTGCCCCTTCCTAGAGCTGGAGGACCTAACCATGCACTGATAACTTCAAGGCTGAACTTCTGCAATGCACTGAACATTGGGCTACCTCTGTACTATGTGTAAGTGTGGAAATTTTAGTTAGTGCAAAAAAAAAAAAAATCGCAGCCACTTGGTTACTTGTGCATTTAAGAGTGATCATGTTACATGATCAGGTTTAATACAGATTAAAATCTATAGGATTTTTTTAGGAGTGATCATGTTTACTACACAGTGGGACCCCCTTATCCAATGATTCATTATCCACTGATTCAAGTTATCCACAGGACACGAAGCAGCACACCTACCATAGGTCCTTCCTAGAAAATGTGTCCTCTCTAGCCATTTTCTAGATCCTCCATGCAACTCTGTTAGTTTAAACTGAAAGTCCCATTAATTTCAATGGTGTTCATTATTATCCATGATTTTCTGTTTCCATGGAGCCACCCAGAACTAATCCCCAGTGGATAAAGGGGTCCTACTGTAGATTAAAATCACTCCATTGTCTGCCAATTAGTTTCTAGGCAAAGTGCAAAGTGTCAGTTATAACGTTTAAAGCCGTTCATGGTTTGAGTCCAGGTTACCTACAGGATCACCCTTTCCCAAATAATCCACCCCTTCTGCTCAGTTGGGCAGATATTTACTTCAGTCAGACCAAACTAGGCTGACTGTTACCCAGAGAACATTTTCTTCAGCAGCCCCCAGATTGTGGAATGACCTGCTGGACGAGACTAAAAAGTTTAAAACAGCATTAAAGATTAATATCTTCCGGCAGGCTTATCCAGATGATTTTTAAATTATGAGTTTTTAAATTATGAATTGATTGCTTTTTAATATGCATTGCTTTTTAAACTGATGTTATGCTCTTTTAACTGATTATTTATTTTTAATAGTGCATATGTTTTTAACAGTGTTATGTGTCTATTTGTTGCTGTATTTTAATTTCTTGTTCCCCATTTTGATCCAGAGGGAAAGGTGAGTAAGAAAGAGGAGGAGGAGGAGGGGGATATTGACCTGCAGATCCCATCAGTCCTTGCCACCATAGCCAATGGTGAGGAGTGCTGGGGACTGCAGTGCCTCAACATCTGTACAACACGTGACTCCCATCCTTGAAATAAATTTAAATGCTAGTGGCAACTAGAATACGCTCACCCAGTGAGAACTTGGGAAGTCAGCACTATTGACTTTAGTTGGGAACTAATAATTGGATTTCAGCCAGTGTCAGGATCGGTCCTGAAAGTGACCTTCTCCTATCAAAATGGTTCTATTTCTGAGCTGCTGTGTGATGCTTGCATTCCCCACCCCCACCCCCATGCTTGTAACAAGTCTCTGTGTTATGGGGAGATAAGGGAGGGTGGTATGCATCTGGAAATTGGATGAGTGGCCTTCTATCTTCAGGAACTGTGGGAATGGTAGGTGGTGTCCACTCTCAGTGAGAAAGGGGAGTGGGGATGATGGACAGCCAGCCACTGTATCCTGTAGATTTCAAATCTTTTTTATTCTACTGCTTTGTAAATAGCTTTCATTGGAAGCAACAATTTTGTATTGTTCGCTCTTCAGATTTCTGCAGCAATAAAGTTTACTGTTTAACTCTGAAGCTGTTGGTTACTGGGTCCGAGGAAACCAGTACATGACAGCCAGCCTGTGACACTGATCTGAAACTTTCGTCACCAGAAGAATGGAAGATGGGTTGTATCTTTACTTCCCTGAGGATTAGGCAGATGTAGCTACATGGGCCAAAATAAGGTCACTCCCTCTCCAAATGAGAATTCTGTCCCCAATGACATTTTCCTTTGGTTCCCAAATTTCTAGCATTGCAGTAACTTAGAACTGCAGTTGAGCATTTCGAAACATAGCTTAGGTATCCAAAGGCCAAGGGAATGGGAACCCAAGCAAATAAAAGATGCCCACAATTTCCAGTGTTTTGCTCTCCGTGGTGCTAGAAAATTGGGGACCGGAGAAAAATTTCATATGGGGAGGCAGTCCAACATTCTTACTATGGGGGCAATGTCCTCATTTTACCCACCCCAGTTACACCCCTGGTGTAGCGACGGGTGTGTGGGGTGATACTGATGAACTGCCCTGACTTTGGGGAGGGGGAGTTCGCTTATGCTGTAATTTCAGCTGCCTTTTAAAGACAACCCGATGTTTATTCTGTATATGGCACTTCATAGCAGCCTTTCTATTCCCCTAAGGCCATTTGTTTATGCAATGCGACTTCGCCATTACAAAAAGAAAGAAAGAAAGAAAGAAAGAAAGAAAGAAAGAAAGAAAGAAAGAAAGAAAGAAAGAAAAGGGAGGAGGGAAGAGAGAGGAAGACTACCAGGCTGGAGACTCTTCCCTTCCGCTGAAGATTTAAGGAGGCAGGAGGGCAAGAGGATGGCGGGACTGGCAGCGGGAAGGAATCTGGAACGCCTCGAGGTGCCGGTTTTGGGGCTTTTTTTAATTTACTTTTTTTATTTTATTTTTACGAACCTGCTCCCTCCCCCGAATAAATGCCATCCCGTGTCCGCGACAGACGAAGCTCTGCTGCACTTTGGTTCGCTTCCAGAGAGCCAGCCGCGGAAGAAAAGGCGATGCAGCAAAGAGGCAGACATGGGTCTTCACAGTGAGGCTGCGGGGAGGTCTTAAGAAAAAGAGGAGGCTCTCAGAAGGGGGGTGGGGAGAGAGAGAGACAGAGAAAGCCGTGAGCGTGCAACACACACACACACACACACACACACACAGAGGCTTTCTATAAAATGTCCCCTCTCTCGCAGTGACTGGATGTACCCGCCAGGGGGCGCCTGCCGCCTATATTTGCCGGGCTCGCTCAGTCCTCCGGTTTTGGAGGCTGGGCAGGGCGGGGGGGGGCGGCGTTGTCGGGGAGACAGTGGCTTCTTCACTAGCAGAGCCACCCATCTTTTGGCGGGGATCCCTCTCTCCCTCCCTCTCCCCTTTGAAGCGGTCTAGTTTTCAATGAGCATCAGACCACGTTTGGGTAAAGTTTCCTTTCCAGGGAAAGAAGACGAAGAAAAAGAAGAAGAAAGCAAGAGAGCAACATGGCCCGGGGTTCTTCTCAACGAGACAAGCTGCTCAGCCTTCCATACTGCGTTTTAGAGCGCCATAGATCAAAATCGGATGATCGCGACCACTTGCTCCCTCCCGCTCTTTTACACACACACACACACAGAGAGTGTGTACTTTCTGTTCGGCCAGGCTGTTGACATCGAGTATTTCTCTATTTTTTTTTTAAAAAAAAGCGTCCATCGGTGCAGAAGGCTCTGTGATCCGTTAGGGGGGATATTCATGGCAACAGCCTCCCCCCCACCCCAACCTTCATAGCGGATGAGCCACAGGTCTCATTTATACCGTCCCCCCCTCTCTCTCTCCTTCGCCTGCCTGTGACGACCGCCCCCCCCCCGCGTCGTCTTCTTCTCTCCGGCCGTCTGTGACTTGACTGCAGCTGGGAGAAGACTGGCCATTTTGGCTTACCCCGCTCGCCTGCCTGCCTTCCCGCCTCCACTCCCCTCCCGTTTGGCAGGCAGCACCCCCCCCCCCCAGGTTTGAGCCAAGACAGGAGCCATTCACACGAGGCGAAGCGGAGGAGAGGAGCCGCCCGCGACGGAGGAGAAGGAGGCGCTGGGGAGGAAGGGAGGGAAAGGAGGCTGAGGAACCGCGGCAGGGAAAAAGAGAGAGGCAGGCAGGCGGGCGGGCAGCGCGGCTAAAAGAGGCGCGTTCGATTCCCAGCGAGTCCCGGGAGGGACCGTCCATGGATGGCGAGGCAGTTCCATACGAGGGGCTGCTATATACGAAGCCTCCTCCTCTTTGCACACACCTGGAGACCCTCCTTTGGCTCGGGGTCCTTCCTCCATAGAGACCCTCCGCGGGCATCTTTGCAGCGAAAACGGGAGAATGAGAAGCCCCCTTCCAACCCCCAATCCCCATCCAATCCCCCTTCCGCACCCTCATCCAAAACCCTCAACCCCCCCTCCAACCTCCCAACCGCCCATCCAATTCCCCTTCCGCCCCCCACCCAAAACCCTCAACCCCCTTCCAACCCCATCCAAAACCCTCAACCCCCTTCCAACCCCCATCCAAAACCCTCAACCCCCCATCCAATCCCCCTTCCGCCCCCACCCAAAACCCTCAACCCCCCTTCTAACCCCCAACCCACCATCCAGCACCCCCAACACCCTCCAATCCCGGTTCCAGCCCCCAGCTCCCATCCTTCCAATCCCCCAGCCACCACCCTCCACCCCGAGAAACTGAACGGGAGTCGAGACGAGACCTTAAGGGGCTTTAGATCGACAGAAGCGACGCTCCAAGGAGAGCTCACGCTTCGATCAGTGGCGCCACGCTTTGCTGAAGAGGTTGCTTTGATATTCTCAGCAATGAATGAATAAAATGCCCATTTGTAGCGCACGGAGAAAGAGAGAGAGAGAGGGAGGCCCGTCCTTAGCTTTGGCGGCTCTAAATGGTCCGGTGCGTGCTCACTCGGAGATGAAGGTTGCAATCCTATACGCGTCTACGTGGCGTTTACTTCTGAGTCGACATTTCTTCCCTCCTAAAGACAGGGTTGCGCGGAACCATCTTCCTTCCCTTAATCCCTTGCCTACGATTAGAAAGGAATGGTTTGCCCAGTCAGCATACAACGTACAAGCCGTTTACTCCTGGAGTACTCGCTTTAGTAAGTCCCTCAGGCTGAGAACGTGTCCGGGTTGCCATCCTAAGCACGCTTGGTTTCCTCGCGAGGAGACCCGCGCAGCATCACCCTCTTAGTGGCCATTTCTAAAAGGATCTGAATGGATCTGAGAGGAGCGCCTTGCGCGCAACTCGGAAGCACCCGTTGCCTCAACCTGCGCGCTGCGATCCTCTGTTCTGAGTCAGCCTCTTCAGTCAAATCCACACTACACAAGTAATCCATTTTGAACCTGGGTTATTTGCCATGACTCCTTCCTATGGAATCCTGGGTTCTGCAGTTTTATAAGTTCTATACCCTTCTCTGCCAAAGAGTGCTAGTGCCTCAGCAAACTACAAATCCCAGGATTCCAGAGGAGGGAGCCATGGCAAACAATCCCGTTTCAAAACTGGATTATTTGTGTTGTGTGGATTTGGCTTCAGTTTCATGACACACACTCCACCGCGCAGCGCAAGCCGAGGCGCACCGACCGAATTGGCAGGATCGCACTCCGCCAGGGCTTGGGGAGGATTTGAATTCCGAGCTGCATTCCCCCCACCCCCACAAACTTCGACGACACCTGTCTTTTACAGACGGTAGCCTTTCCCTTCGACACCACCTTCCGACAGGGGTTTGAGATCTCGTAAATTATGACCCGGGAGATGATGATGATGGTGGTGGTTGGAAAGGATGACTTGGGACGCGATCCTCTGGGGAAAGGAAGCCTTTCATCCTCGGCTGTTTTGCTACTCCAAAATTCAGAAACAAATAGACCAGAAATGGCGAGAAGTTTCTCCTTGGGGAGCGCCTCCGATCAGTTATCATAGTGCCATTCCTCGGAGGAAAGGAGCTCGAAACCACCATAGGGAGGCAGGCGAACCCATCGCAGGAGTCAAAGGGAGGAGTGGGTTTCGAATGAAGGGTTTCTTACCTGGCATCTAGCTGGTCCTGGCCTCTTCTCCTCATTCCCTCCATAGGAATGAAAAGGCAAGCAAACCCTCAAGTGGACATTGCTTACTTCGGAGGAAACTGTTTAGGGACCTCAGTGTAGGCCGTGCTTTGAATGGGGGTAAAAGGAGGCAAAGAATAGAATTCATAAACCAAGCTTGGCTTAGACGGGACAAGCTCTGGCGTTTGGCCTGTACACACACATACACGCAGTGCCACTGGAGGGAGGGCTTAGTAACATTTCAGTCAGGTAATGCCATGATCTCAGCCCCCCAACCAACGGGACTTTCACACACACACACACTTCCTAACTCATGAGCTGGCTGCTGATTTTCACCAACATGTCTGTGTTTGCTGAGCATATTTAAACTCAGCCACACTTGAGCACTTTTCTTTTAATGCCAGCATCCTGGTTTCCATCCCACCAGGTGGGCTGTCTTTTTTCAGTGAAGAATACATTCGCTAGCCTTCAAGTTCCCACAAGACACTCTTGGTCGTTGGCAGTGGCTGAAGTGACCTCCTGTGGAGAACACCCTCCATCTTCATTTAGCCATTTCTTTTCACTGTCTGGCCAGCTGCTTGTTTTAGTAGGAAATCGACTGGGGAGGAAAGGACATAAGCTGAGCCAAGTGTTTGTAGTGGAGAACACACACACACAGAGATTGAGCTGCAGGCCCTGGGTGAAATGAATGGATGGATGAATATATATTCTTATTGTGGTGGAATCTCCTTTGGAGGTTTTTAAACAGAGACTGGATGGCCATCTGCCAAGAGTGCTTGGATTGTGTGTTCCTGCATGGCAGAGGGTTGGACTAGATGGCCCTTCTGGGGTCTTCCAACGCTATGATTCTCTCTCTCTGTGTGTATTCTCAACCCAGGACCTGGAGCTCAAATCTCTCTCTGTGTGTGTGTATCTCACTCTCTCTGTGTGTGTATCTCAATATGTGTGTGTGTGTGTGTGTTGTCTCTCTCTGGCTTTTCTTCGCAAAAGAAGATTCAGAATCTTCGGTATATATTGAGTGTATGTGTATATATATATATATATATATATGTATGTGTACGTATATTCTTCACCCAGGGCCTGGAGCTCAATCTGTGTGTGTGTGTTTGTGTGTCTCACTCAATTTTTATCTTTCCCTGTTACATACAAACTAGAGATATAGGCCTAAGGAAATTCAGACCAAGAGGAAAAAACAGAAGGAACAACAACCTCAAATTTCCCTTGTTTACGATCTGTGTGCGATTTCTATAGATAATCTCCTTTTTTGGAGTGGGGAAAAAAAGGAGTATGGAACTAGCCAAAGACGAAAGGGAAAAGCCAGCGGCAGGTGGAAATTCCATCTCCGTAGAGCAGTTTGTTTATTAGCGTCATGGTTTGCATGGATGACGAGAGGTGCTCTCCTTGCTCAGTAACTGCACCAGGGGAATAGTAACTTTCCGCGGCAGAGATTCCCCGGCAAGCGCTTCGGGAGTGGCAGGGTTATTCGCTCTGCCATAGACATGGAAACACACACACACAGCCCGTCGCACTGAGACTAGAGCGGCGGGTTCTCCCGGGCTCCCTCCCTCCCTCCCCATTCTCCGTTTCCATTCTCCGTGACGGAGGCTGCCGGACGCGCGGCCTAACCAATGGGCTGCCGCCTTAGGGCTGTACCTAGGAGGGGATTGGTTGGCAGGAGCAGGTCGCTGCGCAAAAACAGAGCAGCCGAGCGCTCCGAGCTCAGAAACTGCCAGCCGAGAGCCGAGGAGCCGGGGATGAGGAGCCGGCTAGCAGCCGAGTCAGGCAGTGAATGTGTTTGAAAGGCAGAGACAGCAGAAAGAAAGGGAAGGAAAAAAGAGGGAGAGAGAAGGTTGGAAGAAAACTGATCCGGACCTTCATTAGCCAAGAAAACAATTAAATAATAATAATAGCAATGAGGGTGCTCCGGGCAAAGGCATTCAAAGAAGAAATGGCGAGGAGGGAGATGTCAGGGAATCTCTGCTCAAGCCCCCGAGAAATGCAGGGAAATTAAAGTTTGGAGCTGCCCAGCGGTTCTCTCTGCCTTTTCGCCCCCCTTTTCCTCCCTATTGCTTCCGTTGCTCTGGCTCGAATATTCTGTGGCTGGTTTTATTTGATTTTATTTTTTTTAATAGGAAAAGAGAACCGCCTCTGCCCCCCTTTTCCAAACGGTGTTTTTTCTTCTTCCGAAGAGGGGCATGCCCATCGCTTCTTCCGGCAGCCTTTCCCTCTCCTGCGCCTACCAGAAAGCCCAACCGAGGACAATCTGGACCCAGACCGCTGCCCCGGGATTTGCTGCTGCTTTTGCTGCTGCCGCCGCCGCCTCTCCTGCTGCCGCGGTGCAGTGCCAGGACGCTGGGAATAAATTAAGACGGGCTCCGGGTCTCTCCAGCCACCTACCTCTTGCCTATAGAGTTGGGCATTTCTTGCGAAGATCCCCGATGAGGTGGGAGCTCTGCCTGGCGCCCTCCCGTAGCCATCGGGGGTGATTTCTTTGCACACCACCTCCTCCGCTCTGCATCTGTGTGTGTGTGTGTTTGAATTTTCATTTTTCTTTTAAGGGAAGGCGATGAGGGAGAAAAAAGAAAATGAAGGAAAAGGAATAGCCCTCAATCTCCTCTAAAGCTCTCATCCCTCTCTGCTCCCACCCCCTTCCTCCCTCCCTCCCTCCCTCCCCTCCGACACGGTGTTTCTCGAAGGAGGAGGGGGAAGAAGGGTGGTGTGAGTGTGTGTGTGCGTGTGCGTTTTTAGGGAGACAGAGGCAGGGCTGGTGGACGGGAAGGAGGGGGGAATCTCTTTCCCCTTTTGGAGATGGTGGTGCTATTCCCCTTTGCCTTAATCTGGATGGTGGAGGGAGCCCTTTCGCAGCTTCACTACACGGTGCAGGAGGAGCAAGAGCATGGCACTTTCGTGGGGAATATCGCCGAAGACCTGGGCTTGGACATTACAAAACTTTCCGCCCGCCGCTTCCAGACGGTGCCCAACTCGCGGAGCCCTTACCTGGACCTCAACCTGGAGACCGGGGTGCTCTACGTGAATGAGAAGATCGACCGCGAGCAGATCTGCAAGCAGAGCCCGTCCTGCCAGCTCCACCTCGAGGTCTTCCTGGAGAACCCGCTGGAGCTCTTCCGCGTGGAGATCGAGGTGCTGGACATCAACGACAACCCGCCCGCCTTCCCGGAGCCCGACCTGACAGTGGAGATCTCGGAGAGCGCCACGCCGGGCACCCGCTTCCCCCTGGAGAGCGCCTTCGACCCGGACGTGGGCACCAACTCGCTCCGCACCTACGAGATCACCCCCAACGCCTACTTCTCGCTCGACGTGCAGACCCAGCCCGACGGCAACCGCTTCGCTGAGCTGGTGCTCTCCAAGCCCCTGGACCGGGAGCAGCAGGCGGTCCACCGCTACGTGCTGACTGCCGTGGACGGCGGGCAGCCCCAGCCCCGCACCGGCACCGCCTTGCTCACCGTCCGCGTCTTGGACTCCAACGACAACGTGCCCGCCTTCGAGCAGCCCGTCTACACCGTCTCCCTGCCGGAGAACTCGCCGCCGGGCACGCTGGTGCTCCAGCTCAACGCCAGCGACCCAGACGAGGGCCAGAATGGCGAGATCATCTACTCGTTCAGCAGCCACATCTCGGCCCGGGCGCGGGAGCTCTTCGGCATCTCGCCCCGGACGGGGCGGCTGGAGGTCAACGGCGAGCTGGACTACGAGGAGAGCGGCGTCTACCAGGTGTACGTGCAAGCCAAGGACCTGGGGCCCAACGCCGTGCCGGCCCACTGCAAGGTGCTGGTGCGGGTGCTGGACGCCAACGACAACGCGCCCGAGATCAGCTTCTCCACCGTCAAGGAGGCGGTGAGCGAGGCGGCGGCGCCGGGCACGGTGGTGGCCCTCTTCAGCGTCTCGGACCGCGACTCGGAGGAGAACGGGCAGGTCCAGTGCGAGCTGCTCCAGGGCGAGGCGCCCTTCCGCCTCAAGAGCTCCTTCAAGAACTACTACACCATCGTGACCGAGGGGCCCCTCGACCGCGAGCAGCCCGGGGGCGAGGCCTACACGCTGACGGTGGTGGCGCGGGACCGGGGCCAGCCGGCCCTCAGCACCAGCCAGTCCATCCAGGTGCGGGTCAGCGACGTGAACGACAACGCGCCCCGCTTCTCGCAGCCCGTCTACCAGGTCTACGTGAGCGAGAACAACGTGCCGGGCGCCTACATCTACGCCGTCAGCGCCAGCGACCGCGACCAGGGGGCCAACGCGCAGCTGGCCTACGCCATCCTGGAGAGCCAGATCCAGGGCATGTCGGTCTTCACCTACGTCTCCATCAACGCCGAGAACGGCTTCCTCTACGCCCTGCGCTCCTTCGACTACGAGCAGCTCAAGGAGTTCAGCTTCCAGGTGGAGGCCCGCGACGCGGCCGGGGGGGCCGAGGAGGGGCCGCCCGAGGAGGGCCCGCCGGAGGAGGCGCTGGCCGGCAACGCCACCGTCCACATCGTGGTGGTCGACCAGAACGACAACGCCCCCGCCATCGTCAGCCCGCTGCCCGGACGCAACGGCACCCCGGCCCGGGAGGTCCTGCCCCGCGGCGCCGAGCCGGGCTACCTGGTGACCCGGGTGGCGGCCGTGGACGCCGACGACGGCGAGAACGCGCGCCTGACCTACAGCCTGGTGCGGGGCAACGAGGCCAGCCTCTTCCGCATGGACTGGCGCACCGGCGAGCTGCGGACGGCGCGGAAGGTGCCGGCCAAGCGCGACCCCCAGCGCCCCTACGAGCTGCTCATCGAGGTCCGCGACCACGGGCAGCCGCCGCTCTCCTCCACCGCCGCCCTCCACGTGGTGCTGGTGGACAGCGCGGGGGAGCGTCAAGGGGCGGGCGGCGGCGGCGGGGGCGCGGGGGGCGCGGGGGGCGGCGGCGGCGGGGGGCTCGGCCCCGGGGGCCCCGGCGGGGAGCACCGGCCCAGCCGCGGCGGGGGCGGGGCCGGCGGGGCCGAGAGCTCCCTGGACCTGACCCTGATCCTCATCATCGCCTTGGGCTCGGTCTCCTTCATCTTCCTCCTGGCCATGATCGTGCTGGCCGTGCGCTGCCAGAAGGAGAAGAAGCTCAACATCTACTCCTGCCTGGCCAGCGACTGCTGCCTGAGCTGCTGCTGCTGCTGCTGCTGCCCCTGCTGCAGCCGCCAAGCCCGGGCCCGCAAGAAGAAGCTCAGCAAGTCCGACATCATGCTGGTCCAGAGCTCCAACGTGCCCAGCAACCCGGCCCAGGTCCCCGTCGAGGAGTCGGCCAGCTTCGGCTCCCACCACCACAACCAGAACTACTGCTACCAGGTCTGCCTCACCCCCGAGTCGGCCAAGACCGACCTGATGTTCCTCAAGCCCTGCAGCCCTTCCCGGAGCACCGAGGCCGAGCACAACCCCTGCGGGGCCATCGTCACCGGCTACGCCGACCAGCAGCCCGACATCATCTCCAACGGCAGCATCTTGTCCAGCGAGGTAAGCGCTGCCTCTGCCCTGCAGCCTCGCCAACCTCAGGGGCCTCGCCTTCCTCCAGGGCCAGGGCCCGGCCTCCCGCAGCTCTAGCCTCCCCCAGAAAGAGGGAAACCCTTCTCCTTCCCTGCAAACCCATGTCCCTTTACTTAGGCCTGGTCACTGAAGGAGAAAGTCCCGCTGGGCTCCACTGTACATTTCAGTCCAACAGGCCAATCCTAGAGATGGTTATTCGAAAGAATTGCGTAAAAGGGAGGGGGGTTCTTTGGTCACGCAGAATTGGAACTGTGGTGGTTAGGCACTAAGCTGTAATTTCCTACTCATTGTAAAATTGCTACAAGTATTAGACTAACTAGCATGCAGAAGACTACAGGTAGTAGGCCACCTGGCTTGTAGTTTTGTCTTCTGCATATCTTTAGTGGCCTCCAACTTGAATGTGCCTTTTCTGACACCCATCTGTTCCTTCCCCTATGTGAAACTGTTGCTTGCTACTACAACATTACTACAAGTTGTAGCAGATGAGTACCTTATGAATCTATGTTATTCTAGCAGCAGTGCTCTTAATAACAAGAATATGCCCACATCACTGTCACTGCATTCTGAGTGAAGATGTGTATGATTGCATTGCCCATCTTTTAATGGACACACAGCCCAGTAATCCCTTCTTTATAACTTGTAACTTTAATTATGATGCAGGACCTGCTAGCTAGTTAGACCTAAGGTGCCATTTGGTTCAAGGCAGTCAGTAGTTTCTTGTCAAAGACAGAATGATCTGGGCATTGGAGAGCATTTTCAAAATTGTGGCAGCCAAATGACCATGCTATGGCCATTTGAATAAAGCTAGTACTTGGATGGGAGACTGCCAATAAATACCAGATGCTGTAGGCTTATATTTCAGAGGAGGGAACTGGCAAAACCACCTCTGAGTATTCTTTCCTAAGAAAACCCAGTGAAATTTGTGGGGTCACCATAAGTCCACAGGCAACTTGAAGGCGCGCACACACACACACACACACACACAGAGCTAACATAGCTTCTTCTGCAAGTTAGCCCTAGGCTAGATGCCAGCATTATCTTCATATTGTGCAAACCAATTGATTCATCTGAATGCTGCTTCAAACAAGATTAAAAAAAAGAATAAAACACTTGCTATTTTATTGCTGCTTTCAGAAACAAACAGAGCAAACCTGAATGTGTCTTTTTAATATTCACTCTATTAAGTGCAGTATTTTTAAATTCATCTAGGGATGTCTGCATTTATGATTAAGGTTGTGGAGAAATTCTCTTTTGGGATTTATGAACACTTTAACTACCAGGCAGCAGTTTTAATTAATTTGAGAATTAAGGATTTATTAATTAACTTTCCATGACTCTAGCAGAGTTATTCCACATGAAGCAATTTGTTGTTGCATGCATCTCAAAAGAATGCAAAGCCTCTATACACTTTGTCCTGTTATGCATATCTCGTGTTGCCCTGGTGTGTAAATAATTATTTCAGATCACATAATGTGGATTTAACATTCTTCTGTTAAAATATGGTTTGCTAGAGATTAAATTGTGTCTATACTCTTCATACATTGCAGTGGAAAACACTGCTCTGAGTCCTGTTAAGCCAATTACCAGTGGAGCAAGTTCTGTTAAATTCACCTGGATTTATTCCTGTGTAAGTGCATATAGGGTTCCAGCCTTTAGACTTCTTATGTTAATTTTTAAAAGAATTTTACAGCATTGTCCCATTGAGAACTTTGGAAATGTGTCTTCTTTGCTTTTTTCCTCTCTATTTTTTTTTAAATCAGCCATAGTCCCTGTTTTGATCTGTTGCATGGAAATGCAGGTTTTTATCCAGACTATAGGTTTGCTATTCTAAAGAATATCACTAGCTTCATACTTTCCATCCAAGTATGAAAATTAAATTCTATTGTAACATGTAAATTTTTATTCAGTATATAAGGAATTAAAATCTTAGATGAGAATAATCCCTATTTATGGACCTTAGAGCCAATCCATTAGTCCTGGTTTTATGAGTAAAGGTGTGGGGAGAAGTAGATGAGATAACTTAAAAATATTCCTAACTTTGTGCTTAATGTCTTAGCTATAAATGCACTTAGGTTCATTGCAACAACTGTAGATACTCAAACCAGTTGCCTTCAAAACAAACCACTGGGAGTTAATTTTTCTTTTCCGCATCATTTTTCTAGACTAAACACCAGCGTGCAGAGCTCAGTTATCTAGTTGATAGACCACGGCGGGTAAACAGGTAGGACCTCCTCATTTCCTAAGTGATGACCCTAATTTTGCACAACCTGAGATATATTTCAGCAAGCCTGAAGGAGAATATGGAAATGTGTTTACTGCAGAAGTTGAATAATACCCGAGGGATATAAAAATGAATTTGTTCAGACAGTACCATTAAGCAAAATAAATCAGTGCTGAATGAACATTTTTGAATTATGGCTTTTGGTGAGGCTCTCTGAGATTACCTGGAAAAGAGAGTGGAATCTCATTTTGTGCTGGTCTGAAACGTGCCTCACATACTTATGAGCCCCTCTGTAAGAATCAGTAGGAAATATTGACTTCTCTGTGCAAATTTAGCTTCCCAGGTTAAGCAAATTCAGTCCAGTTGTTTAGAACAAGTGTGTGTAACACAGGGGTACGCACCCCTGTAATAAGGGCTGTTGTCTGTTTTAGTTGAGTTATTAATGTTCAAAAGTGCAAGTTCTGTTTGTGATGGAAGTAGGAGCTGAACAGAAACAGTGTTGTGAGCAGGTCTAGCTGAGTGCAGCACCGTGTGTGGCCATGTGATGGCAGAAGAATGTTTTATGAGTTTCCTGGGTGTTCAAATATTAACCCACCTCTTTTTTTAAATGTTTCTAGTTCTGCATTCCAGGAAGCAGACATAGTAAGCTCTAAGGACAGTGGTCATGGAGACAGCGAGCAAGGAGACAGCGATCATGACGCCACTAATCGAGGTCAATCCTCTGGTAAGTCTGATAAGGGGAAATCTAAATATTTGATCTTTTAATAAGAGAGACAGCAAGGGCAATTACAGATAGATAAATAAATAATAGGCCAGAAGTAATGAGATACAGAGTGTTTATCCTCTTATGTGCATATTCAACTGGATGAGCTTAGAGTGATCTAGTTCATAGTATACAGAGAGTGGTTTTCTATTTAATTTATTCAGTTATTTTTTATTTATTTTTAAAATGTGGCTTGCTTTTGAAAACCAGAGAGTTCCACTGTGTTAAGCCTGCATGGTTGACTCTCCTTGCATATTCAGGTAGAGAGACATTGTCAAGTTTGGATGTCTGGCACAAAGTCCCACTGCAAAAAACTGTTGAGAAGAGTTGAGAGCATTTTGTAGCTGCTGCTGGAGAGCTGGCTGAGAAGAGTGATGCTCATAAGGTGTGCCCCTAGGGGAGAAAGGAGGGTGTGTCAGGACTGAGGGCTTGTCTAGACGAGGCAATAAAATGTGGATTGGTGAGCAGCAATGCAATTCGCAGCAGCATCCATTTGTCTCCATGGTATTTTTTCAAGATCGCAGATATGGGAAGCTATGCCTATGAATCAAGATGGCTGACATTAGTGAATTACTTGCATTTTTGTCCTCACCAATTCCTGCCTCTGAACAGTATTATTATTATTTTAAAAAGCAAAACCCAAGTTGTGGAAATACAATCTTCTGCTTAAACAAAAAGTTTGTTTCATTGCCTCAGTGCATGATCACTATGACAAAAATCCAAGATGGTGGTTCTGGTCACTACCTAGCTGGCAAGCACCCCCACCCCCACGCACATCTGACCAATCAGCTTTCCATTTCTCTTCTTATTGGGAAAGTGTAGCACAGCGAGTCAGTTGCCCAATTAGCAGAAATGTGCATTTCCATTGCCGTTTTTTTAAAAACTTTGGGAAAAGCCGCAAAGGCTTTTCCTGCAGTGTATATGGTGTTTTGGGCTCCCCTCCTTCCAAATATAGTGAAATGATGCAGGATCCCATTGGGACAAAAGGTATTCTCCTTGAATTCTATGAGGAGTATTTTCACAGTTTAGACAAGCCCTTAAAGACAGCTGGATTGTGAAAGCTTACGGGGAGAGGGGAGCTCTTTTTGAGTGTATTTTTGCTGGAGATCACAGATGTCTCTCATAAGGTATCAAGACTTGAATTGCCTTGTTTCTCAAAGATTCTATTTCCTATTTGGAGACTTACTGTTTCTAGTCAAATAAGGGAACTGTTTATAATTGTGGGTGGGTGGGTTGGTTTAACATTAAAGGATGTGTTTGATGATTTGACCTTTGCTTGCTAAGAATAGAAAATAGAGTGCACTCTTTGAATTGCTTCTGCTACACCTATTTAAGAGGACTGCTGATATGTTTTAGGTGTTAATTTGGCTGTAATGCACCCTTCAGGTAAGCAGGTGTCAATACTAGTTGTTACTTGAGGTCTTGGAATCCAGGATTAGCTGTAAAAACCTCTCCCCTTCTCCACCTCCTGAAGGGACTTGTTCCTGTAAGAATGTTTCCTAAATGGATGCTCTGAGATGAATGCTCCCCCTACCTCTTCCATTCTTACTCTGTTAAAGCATCCTCTAAAGCATAAATTGAACATGCCCAGGACCACAGGGTGGAGGCAACCTAAGTATGTTGTTTTCTTTGCTGTGGGAAGCCTAGGCACATTTGCACGTTGCAGGGTGTGTGAGGGGTGGAGAGAGTGGGAAGCCCATTCAAGGGCTGCTTTATATTACTGCAAGTCATTAATATGCAGACCTAATGAGACTTGAGGAGAGCCAAGAGCCTCTGAGCTCCCCCTGTTCTTTTCAGGTCTTCATGCATAGTGAACACAGCATTTATTTTGTGTCTGGGAACCTGACAACAGACCAGCTCTTGCCAGAACTTTGCATCAGAAGATAGCACCATTTTGTTTGTTTGTTTATTTATTTATGTCCTGTATTTGGCATATGATTTATTTCTGTTTCCCAAATATGTGGATTTTAGCTTCCCCCACCTGCCACTCTGTTCTCAGTTTCTTTACACCATTTCTGAGGCAGAAGTCAATGCTCAGAAGGTTATAAAATCCTTTGCCTTATCTCCCTGTCTGTCTTTCCCTCCCACTCTCCTTTCAGCTTGGCTTCTTTTTTTTTTATACGTTTTATTGCTGTACTCATCTCCATGAATGTTTCAAGCAGCTTATTCCCCCAACATAATGAACCATAATAACCAAATAGGAGAAAAAGAATAAACATCTGTACGAGAGCCTGAAATAGAAAAGCAAAATGCAGGAATATAATCATTGTGATGCACATCAAGCAAAAAGCCGTTTTATTTTAGATGCTTCTACCATTGTTACTATATTTAGGGTTCTTGTGTGGGGTTTTTATGGTTTATCTGAAATCAGGTTATTGGTGATGTCCTCATATTTGGTATCTGTTCTTACATTGGACTAATTCATGGAAACATTTTATTTTACAACATAGGAATTCAGCTCTTTATTTTGTTTGGTATTTTTTGTTTCAGCAAGAAGCCTAGAAAGCTAAAATACTTGAATTTAAGCTAACTGGGAGCCACTTATTTTATATACTTGGTTTACATACCTGATTGGCTATTATACTAAATTACAGGTTTCTGCAAATAAAACAGTGAGGAGCAAATTACATTTGACAATTACATTTGACTCTAATGAGAATTAACATTTTGAATTGAAACTTCAACTTAAATTAATAAATGTGGTACCTAGTTTTGAGAAATTACTGTTGGGCATTCAGGATAATCACTTTGCATAAAGATTTTTGCATGGCATGAATTCATGGTCAGTGTTGTAGAATATCTAACCTAAACTAACGTCTGTGACATTAGGGGATATATATGTGTGTGGGTAGGTGACATACACACATACACCCCACCTTCATACTTGTTTCTCTCCATTTCTTACAGAAAGAGTGGGAACTAGTGTTGTTTGAACTTGAGTAGCTTATAACAGTCTAGAAGATAATCAAGGATACACACACACATTCATGCACACTCTTTCACATTCATAAATATACTTCCATAAATATACATCCGTAGGACTAGTATATATTTAAATATATAGAGATAATCTGAAAAATGACCAAATGATGCTATACTTAATGCTATGCTATATAATACTCACAGAAATTCTAATCTGTAAATAAGTGAATCTAATTGTTTTGGCTTCCAGCTTCATCAGTAGTGCTACTATGTCACTGATGAAGGTACCTAAATACCTTTTGAGCATATCTCTGTGTTGTCAGTTATTCATTTTCATAGGTATATGTTTGTCTTATTAAGATATATAGCAAACTTTACAACCATAGCTAAGGACCACTGTAGTTTCCCCCCCCCCCCCCCGCTCTGGTTCCTCAATCTACTCTTCTTTTTTAAAATAAGCCACTTTATTTGTGGTAGTACATTATTATGTTTTGTCCTTTGATGTTTTTCTATCTTCTTTCCCCTGAGTTTTGTTTATCTTACTGATTCTCACTAATTACTTTTGTGTTTCAGTCTATACATTTTTCCATCATTGGATTGTCTTAGTGTTCTAAAATTATTAATAAGTGAAGTCACCATGAAAAAAAATATATTACGGATCCAATCCTATCTTTTCCTGAAGTAAGACCCATTGAATGTAATGAGACTTCAGAACAGATGTAGATAGGATTGTGCTACAACTATCCAGTACTTATGCTGCAAACCCACCTTCTCTATGAAACCAATGTAAAATGTAAAAAAGATTAAAATAGTCATTTAAAACTTAATGCAAAACCAGCAGTCAAAAACAATAGCAGTACAAGAATCTAAAAAGCATGGTCATAAGAAAACCCTATTAAAAATGGGAAAATGCCCCCAAAGTCTACAGTATAAGTAAACCTCCCTTGGAATGGGATTCTACTATCATGGTAGCATTCTTTAAAAGCCACCCTCTTTAACAGTTATCTGCCTTACTTCATTTGAAGGCACATGTGTAGAAGGCCTCAGAGGATGACCTTAGAGTCTATGTTTGTGTGTCCTTCAGAAAACGTAGTCACAACTTGTTTAGGATTATAAAGTAAAGTGCTGGCATTTAGAATCACTCCCAGAAATGGTCTGGAAGCCATTTTTTTTTTTTACTGTTTTTAAAAATTGATTTCTTAAAATATTTAATTGTACATGATCTATACTTGTGTCCAATTCCCTGTTGTGATTCCTTGAAATACTGTGGGTCAGTTATTTAGTTGAATTAATTACTGCTAAGTTTAAAATAACTAAGAATCCAATTTATTGAATTATTAGGATTTGAGAAGAACCTTTTCAAGAAGAAAAAGAGAGGGAAGGTAGACATCTAGAAAGGATGAAAGCAGAGTCAGTAAATGAGTTCTCAAGTGGAGAACAGGCAGCAGTTTCAGTGCAGAAATGAATTTAACATTCAGGATGGATGCCAAGATTGTGACTCTGTTGATGAAAAACACACAAGCTTTCTACAGGGTGAGTTCTGTTAGGGGAAAAAATCCTTTCTTAACACATGACAATCTAATGGAGATAAATCCTTCTAAGATGTGTGGGTGTGCATGCACTCACGTGCATGCTTTATCCATAGGTAGTAAAACTCTTGGCTTCTCTTCTGAGACTTCCAGCATAGGTGCTAAGTACCTCTCTCTGTGTTTGTTTGTGTTTTATGCTGTGTGCTGTGAACACCTGTCTTCCAGAACTTGGCCCTAAGCCATTGCCTCATTTCATCTAGATCTTCATGAATTAAGCAACTAAAGATGATGCTGGCTTAAAAATACTACATGTCTTCAGGGCAGGGAAAAGGGGAAGGTCTCTTTTTAATGCAAAGCATACTTATAGTACAGAATAAATGGTTTCTGGACTTGGATTATAGACCAGACGGGTTGCTTTGCTTAGGCACAAACATGCAAGTGGTAAACTGCTATGCAGTATAAGTGAAACACTGAAGGTACAGCATTTTCTCATATATGACTGGGTGTTTGATAGGTTGTTACTGTCAGTAGCTCAGTGAGCTAGTATGTTTCAGTTACAGAAAGTACCTTAGGAGTTTTAGACATTGCATTTCCTGGGTGGAAAGAGCCAAATGAAAAGATCAAATTTCCAAAGGAACGAAGATTATTTTTTTCCTTTTTCATGCAATGTTATAGTTTAGCCCTGCTTTAAATATCAATTTGGTACTTATTGTCTTGGAAGAAATGGGATTTAACAGGTGGGAAACATTTCAGATAGTTCTTTGATAGTATCCAAGAAAGTATTTGTGTTTGTTATTAGTTGCAATCACTAACCTTGTTTACAGTTCTAGAATCTTATACAATATTAATGTTTGAAAAATTGCATGGTGGGGAAAAGGTGGATGGGAAAGAGGCACATATAAATTATTGAAAGCAATCTTGAGAAGACCACCTTTACAAATGAAGGCATAACAAATGTAACACATCACAGGAAATGGGTGCAGTTGGAAAATAAATCTGACAGACTTATTACTTACAATTGCAACTTTTAATTGGATAATTAGAGCATGATACTTTGAAGATTATTCAAAACCTCTAGAGGCCTTGTCTGCATAGGTTTTCCCCTTCTTCTGCTTAATTTAATCAAGAAGTAATAAATCTCAAATATGCATCACATTTTGAGCAAAATATGTGATTTTATATAAACCCTCACACTTCATAAAGGCTGAACTTTCTGATATTTAGGATGCTTTAGTCCAGGGGTGGGCGCATTTAGATGTGTCTAGGGGTTCCTTTTCTGCTTCTGGGACCTGCCAGCATCTACAGTGACTGCCAAGAATTGTGTAGGGGTGGGACTAAGTAGTGGAAAACACACTGCCAGTTGTGAGGGGGAAGGCATTTTTCTGTTAAACAGTGCAAGAGGATCCTATGCACCTCCTGGCAACAGAGATGGTCTCAGGCAGCCTCATGTGTTCCCAGTCTGCACTTTGCTCACCCCACTTTAATCTCATGGTATTGATACACCCTTTATCTTTACATTATGATTGCAGTCAACTTCAACATTTTACTCTTTCAGAAATGTCAGCACAGGGGAGAATGGTTTTTTAGGTTTGTCTCATAGCTTTGTTACTACAACTAATATTATTCATTTTATTTGTTTTCTTTATAACTTTCTTCACATTCATAATGTGACTAGTGACAGTAAATGTTCTTCAGGGGACTGTTGTCAGTAGATGCTGTGCTAGGTAGTGAATGAGAACATGGCGTATTTTTATGATCTATTATGTATGATATCATATATAAGATAATGTTATTATAATACATGAGATAATACTGATGAATATTATTGAGCAATACTTTATACTCATTATTAGAACCTGTTTTGGTACAGCCTCTGAAAGGTGATATGTCACCTTCACTTTTTAAATCCTAGGGTTTTTGTTTTGTTTTTTGTAAAGTTTCAGATTCAAATTTCAAATCTATTAGAGTTTTAATTTCTTACCACTGTTGAAGATCAGAAAAAACAATGGGTCAGTTAGCGGAGAACATATACACCATGTTATATGTATGAAAGGTTGTAAGGGCAAGTAATGGGGTGGATAGCACGACCGCTGGTTTATGGAGGACTATGAAGTGAGGCAGCATGGTGTAGTGGTTTGAGCATTGGACTACAACTCTGGAGACCAGAGTTTGAATCCCTGCTTGGCCGTGGAAACCCGCTGGGTGATGTTGGGCAAGTCACACTCTCTCAGCCTCAAAGGAAGGTAAAGGTAATCTCCCTCTGAACAGACCTTGCCAAGAAAACCTCATGATATGTTTGCCTTAGGGTCGCCATAAGTCAGAAATGATTTGAAGGCACACAACAAAAAATGAGAGCAGCCATTTCCTCACATTCTTTGTTGGCAAGACTGTTTTACAGAGCCAGAAGTAGTGATAACATCAGCCAATGACCCTTGGTTCTTTTTACAAAATATTTAGCACCCTGAGATAAAAGACTTGTGTGTGCCACAATGAGTTGGTTTTCTTTTGCTGTTCTTTGTTTATGGTGTATATTTTTTTTGTGGGGGGGAGGTGTGAGTGCAGTTGTTGCCTATAGTGTTTGGATGTTTGGAATGGTGTAGGAAGGAAACTCTTAAATAAATAGCCTTTGAAGCCTATTGATGGCCATATTCTACCCTAAATGTGTTTTTCAGCATGCAAAGCTATAAATAAGTTCATGATGCTTTTTGCATTAACCCTCAACCCAGCAGATGAGAAAAGTTTGCAGAGAGTGACTAAATTTGGAGTATTTTCTGAACTCAATGAGAAATCCAGTGCATTGCAGGGGATTAAATAAAATACCTTATGTCCATACTGTAACAGTATTTGTGTGTACAAAATTATGGATCTGCCATAGCAACCAAACATCCAGAGCCAGAAAACAGAGTTGGGATGTTTGTTTTGAGTAGGTGCCAGCACCTCTTTTTTGTGAATAAGATGTTTTGTAATGGACACAATTTGTGCATCTTAAAAATACATTTTTTTCCCAAAACAAGCAAACAAACAAAACCCCTCACAAATTGTGGGGGCTGACACTTAGGGACATTGTTTACAACTCTTCAGGTAACATTGTCATAACACACCTACTTTGTAGGTCTAGTTTTGAGTGAATTCTATAGCAAAATGTGATTCTGGGTTACTAAAATGTCCCATCAGACTAGATGAGAGATAAATTGATAGATTAAAATTGTTAGATAAAAAATTGATAGACAAATTGTTATGATTAAAATAATTTATTTCATTCTACTGACTTTTAAAGTAATTGAAAAGCAAAGTGGTAGTCAACAGCAACAATAAAAAGAAGAAATAAACATTTTTTTCAGTTCCTCCAAACTGAGGATTCTTGTTAGATATTATAAGTGTGAATATTACTCCACTTGATATCCATTTGTAATCAGATGCATGCTATGTTGAGATAGATCAGTGGCACTTAGATGTAATGTGTGGGATTGCAGCCTAAATCTTGTGGCAAGAGAGCGGTGAGATCTGCAAAAATTTGAAACCACTTAAATTCCCAGCCGCTAAGCCATACACAGTCTGTTTACTGAATCTATGCATCACCAGCTGTGCTTCTATTGCTTCAATTCTAAGCCATTATGACGCCATGAAGAAACACCTGTTAGAAACCATTTGGTAAAATGTCACTGTATTATAGCCTGTTTAAAACAGAGAGAATGCAAAACTGGAATTAAAGACTGCATATGTGCCAATGTAATTTTCAAACCAGATTCTACTTTTCCGTTTATTATATTGTAAGATATTACAGTCCGATATCCAGAATCTACAGGCATGGACAATAGTTGATATTAGCAGAAACAATTTTCAAAGATTACTCAGAATTTCTGTGTTCCATGTAAAGATCCCTTCATTTGTCTTCACTTCTATAGAGGAAGCTTTTGACATTTGTGCTTCACAGATGGAAAAAGTGAGGTGAACAGACAGAAACCGTTGCTCTAGAAAAAGTGGCAAACTGCTCCTCAGATTCTAGAAACCTTTTGCCACCATCTTCTAATAGTGCAATCCTGAACATGTCTTCTCAAAAGTAAATCTCCTTGAGTTCAGTGGAGCTAACATCCAAGTTAATAAGTATAAGACAGAATTGTAGCCTTCTCCGTTTCTTTCCCCTTACCACCTCCCTGGAAATTTACTTCACATATAAAACACCTGTGTCTAGCCTTTTATTATAGGCGATGCAGCTATATTTTTAGTAATCCATGTTTCAGAGCTTTCCCCATCAATTTAACAAAAAAATATTTATTTATTTATTTATTTGAGGTATTTATACGCCGTTCTTCAGCCACGAAGGCTCTAAGAGTGGCTTACTAATTGTTAAGCAATTGCAATGTACACATCTATACTGTGTTAAGAAGTTTCCAGTGTGTGTTAGCTTATTGCCCCTACAAGCCAAGGTACTCATTTTACCAATCTATGAAAGGATGGAAGGTTGAGTGAACTTTAGAGCCCTTGGGATTGAACTTGCAATGTTGTAGCTTGCAGTACTGGCATTTAACCACTGCACCACAAGGGCTCCCTTAAAATCACACTGAATATGCAAAATATAGAACTCCCTTCATACATTCCTTCATTTAAAAGATACTAAGATGATATAATTGAACACTTTGGCTAAGATCAGTATTTAAGGCCCATAGAAGGAGAACATTCTTCACCTTCTGATCCCACTACACTCCTCTGTGGCATCAAAAATCTGTTCCAGATGGCCTCCAAGTCATAGGATCATAGAACTGGAAGAGACCTCAAGGGCCATCCAGTCCAACCCCCTGCCATGCAGGAATACACAATCAAATCATTCCTGACAGATGGTCATCCAGCCTCTGTTTAAAAACCTCCAAAGAAGGAGATTCCATCACACTACAATTGCAGATGACACCAAATTAGGAGGAGTAGCTAATACCCTAGAGGACAGGATCAAAATTCAAAATGACCTGGATAGACTGGAGAGCTGGGCCAAAGCTAACAAAATGAAATTCAATACGGAGAAATGGAAGGTACTGCACTTAGGGCACAAAAATGAAATGCATAGATACAGGATGGGGGAGACCTGGCTGAACAAGACTACATGTGAAAGGGATCTAAGAGTCCTAGTAGACCACAAGTTGAATATGAGTCAACAGTGTGATGCTGCAGCTAAAAAGGCCAATGCAATTTTGGGCTGCATCAATAGAAGTATTCTGCCTTGGTCAGACCTCACTTAGAATATTGTGTCCAGTTCTGGGCACCACAATTCAAAAAGGATATTGACAAATTGGAGCGTGTCCAGAGGAGGGCGACTAAAATGGTGAAAGGTCTGGAAACCATGCTTTATGAGGAAAGACTTAGGGAGCTGGGTATGTTTAGCCTGGAAAAAAGACGGTTAAGGGGTGATATGATAGCCCTGTTTAAGTATTTGAAGGGATGTCACATTGAGGATGAGCAAGCTTGTTTTCTGCTGCTCCAGAGACTAGAACACAGAGCAATGGATGCCAGCTCCAGGAACAGAGATTCCATCTCCACATTAGGAGGAACTTTCTGATAGTAAGAGCTGTTTGTCAGTGGAACACACTCCCTCAGAGTGTGGTGGGGTCTCCTTCCTTGGAGGTCTTTAAGCAAAGGCTGGATGACCATTTGTCAGGGATGCTTTGATTGTGATTTCCTGCGTGGTAGGGGGTTGGACTGGATTGCCCTTGTGGTCTCTTCCAACTCTACAATTTTATGATTCTATACAAGGCTGTGTCTTCCACTTCCAAACAGCTCTTACTGTCAGGAAGTTCTTCCTAATGTTTAGGTGGAATCTCTTCCTATAGTTTGAATCCATTGCTCCCATGCAGGGTTTTAAGAATATACTGAGAGGGCAAAATCAATTATTCTAGCAGATGGAACTGCATACCCTGGAAAACCTTGGCTCTATATGCATTCACTTGGGAGTAAATTCCATTGAATTCAGTGGGGCTTACTTCTGAGATGTCATATATAGGATTCTACTGTATTGTTCCTTTGATCCTAGACAAGTTCAACATATCTAACAATAGTAGTCTAAACAGTGCAATACTATAAATGTCTACTCAGAAGTAAGGCATATTTTTTCAGTATGCCTTTCCTCCCAGGTGAATGTGTAGATTACAGCCATAAAGTGCTTAACTGGAGCTGAATCATACCTTTAATTTATGGGGGTGCCTTTGTACATTTGCATATATTGAATTACACTGTTATTTGTTTGGTTCACTGCAGTTGGTAGCAGAAATCAAAGGAGTCTGCAGTTTAAAACCTGATATGAACTTGTAAACAGCAGGTAGTTTCAACTAAAAAAGCTAAATTGGGGAAGGGAAATTAAAAAGGAGCTTTGTTCTTGGGCAGTTTTTTCTAAAGAAACAATTTTTTTCCCAGAGGATTAAAATATCCTTGTTTATTCGTATTCCTAATGTTTTGACATCAGTTTCAAAAACTGAATTTCATTCTTACTGAGGCTTTAATGAAACTTGGAATGCTTCTATACAATATTATGACTTTTCTCCTTACATTTGATTCATTTTTCTGAAATATAAATGCTAATGTTGTGATATTAAAATATTTTCAACTGTAATATCTGCTGAAAAATTGACTAGGAGAACGGATAGACAACAAATACTGCTAAGAAATGTTGAAATTCTTCCTGGATACTTCTTTTAAAAAATATTCTGTTCCACCAGCAAAATTTGAGTTGGCAATTTATTTTGCAAACCATTTGTATGTCTTCCATGCCGTTCTTCCCCTAAATCTTTAATTCCAGCTGCCATTCAGTTTTGCATTCTTCAACAGCACACTGATTAGTCATATATTTCCAGACTTCTGCATGCCAATTATCAGTAGAAAGTTACAATCAAACCCAGATTTTGTATTGCACATAGCTTAATTTAAAATAAAATCTTCAGTATAAACATGAGATTAAACTGAGACAAATCCCATTGTATGTTTCCAGTTCACAAGCATTTGTTGGTAACTTTGTGGGATTTCTTATCTCCAGAAAATTTACTTAGACATTGTTTCTACTTATATGCATCAAATCAAAATTGAAAGCCACACCAGAATTTTAAACATTAATCTTTGCTTCAGGGATATAGCTAATGATGCATTTTGTGGCAGTGGTTACATACCTTTTAGCAAAAAAGCAAGCATTACTCACCAAAAAATGTTGCCATCTGCCATTATCAAATCCTAACAAAGAAGAGCCACATAGTTTAACGGACCCATGGCAAATAGCTCCTAATCCTTACAGTTAATGATGTGCCTACTGAGTGGCGAGCATTCCATAAGACATTGTCAGTGAATCTTAGGCTTGGCCCATGATTTTGTGAACTGGCAAGCTATAGTTTATGGAAGCTTTTCTCAATTGCTTTTTTTACCCTGGAAGAATCCTTGAAATCATTTTCAAGCTGCAGGAAACCCCTCCATAAAAATAATTTTATATAAAGCTTTTTTTTTTTTTTAAAAAATATTCTTTTCAGTCATGATCTCTTGAAGAATCCTTGGTGATCTCTTGGTTGAGAAACTGTCTTATGGTGATGAACAACTGATGCAGGCTTGTTTGTATGGATTGTTGATACTAAGAATTATCTTTAATGTTGATGAGTTATGGTGTTTGGGTCTTAGATGGTGGGTATATATGTGGAGGTAATTTGAAAGCTCCTGTTAGGCTAGATCAAGATATCTGTTAAACTTAATTCCCTCTTCCCAGCAAAGCCATGGGAAACACCTTTCCTCCACTGAAATCATACTTTATTCTTCTTAACATCACTCTGCATAAACACTGGTCATTCCATTCTTTTAAAACATCAGATATTGCTGCTTCAAGAAACCTGGGCCAGTGGTTTAAGAATTCAGTCAGACTATTGAAATGCCAAGATGAAGATAGTCAATGGAGGTCTTGTCTGTCATTTGAAAACTTAATAGCTTTAAAGGATTTGTAAGCAAAGTGTTTCATGTTGGCAAGAACCTGTGTTTGCTGGTATAGAGTAAACATTAACACATTTGTCAATAGTACCTGGATCTGTGTCACATCGGACTTGAGCTACCCCCAGTGCCACTAATTACAGTTATTTCACTATAGACTTTTCTACAGCTCCAGATTTGGGTTAGGAGGTTGCTGGAGAGACAGTGGCAAAAATTAACTTGAAAGAAATGACAATGAGCATTGGCTCTTTCAGGGGTTAGTCCTTGCTCCAAATACTTGATTTATAGCCTGTCTATATACGGTATGGACATTTTCAGGGACATTCTCTACTTCCCTCCCCACTGGTAAAATCTAGGTGAAGAAGAAGACTCAGTTATGTATTTTTTTCACAATCACCTTTTTCAGCATTGTGTTTCCCCTTTCCTTTCATAGTAACCCCTTGTTAACTACGACTGGGCATCAAGCTGATGGCTGCAGTTCCTTCTGTGACTTGTTCCTTGATGGAGGAGGTTCACAAGAACATTTTTAGTAATTACAATCTCACTTGTCATCTTATTATTGTTTTGCTAGCTGTGGAGATCTTTGGCCCTTCCTCTCTTTTTGAATTATGATGCTGCCACTTTTCTTTCTTCTTCTTTTTTTTTTCCTTTTTCTTTTTGGAAGACTAAATGATCAAATATCTTTATTGGTAGGATGGTGATTGAAAAAGAAATATTTTTGATCACCATGCTCATATGAATCTATCAGCAGCTAGTGATGATGCTGAAGATTATATCTGCAGTTTTTCTCTCTTTCCTGCTTGCAGGCATGGATCTCTTCTCTAATTGCACGGAGGAATGTAAAGCTTTGGGCCACTCGGATCGGTGCTGGATGCCCTCTTTTGTTCCTTCCGATGGACGCCAGGCTGCGGATTATCGCAGCAATCTTCATGTACCCGGCATGGACTCTGTTCCAGACACTGAAGTGTTTGAAACACCAGAAGCCCAGCCAGGGGCAGAGAGGTCCTTTTCCACCTTTGGCAAAGAGAAGGCCCTTCACAGCACTCTGGAGAGGAAGGAACTGGATGGACTGCTGTCTAATACACGAGCGCCTTACAAACCACCATATTTGAGTAAGTACTGTTCCAAAGGCTGCTAGAAAATATTCCATTTGTGGGAATCAAACTCCCATTTCCCAGTGTGCTTGCTAGGAGTAGAGAAGTAGACGAGAGTCAATAGGGGGGAAAAAAAACCCTGAATCCCTTTGGATTGAGAATCACTGAAGAGAGCAATGTTGATTTTTTTAAAAAAAAAAATGCCTGAGGCATTTTAGATTTATCACTTCTAGGACCATGTTGAAGACGGACCTGTGAAAACAAAATGCCTGTGCTGATTTTTCCTGGAACTGATGCCTTAGTGATTTCCCCCCCAAGTAAATAATTAGCAAGACAAGTATTGCTTCATATTTGTAGCTATCTGTGGTGCCTCTTGATTGAAACTTCTCGCTGCACCAAACTCTTTTGTACCATGGATGGTTTGTCCCCATTGAGCAAGTCTCGGAGATCATCCTACGTGAGTCATATTTCCCTGTTGTTCCCTCTGTCTTTTGTTCCCTTTCCCATCCTTCAATGGATGGACTTGAATATTCTATCCTGATGCTTGGTTAACAGTCATCAGTATGGTGGTATTATGTGTGACAAAGAAGAGAAGCTTGGGAAAGTTATTTCCTTATTCATTTCAAATTCTTTGCCAAGTGGAGTCTGTTGAAGTCACTCTTTGGCTCAAGATGCTATATCATTATCCTTCCCAGCACATTATATTTTATTATGAGTTCATAAAAAAGTCTTCCTTTGATTACAAGTGTGTCTGCTGATTCTTATAATATGTGTGACTGGATCTTTGGAGAGCAACATAGCATCAGCAAAACCAATGCCTTGATTTAGTAAGTTGCAGTGGCCTTCTGCAACTTACTTCTGAAGTCCTTCTGAAGTCAAAATGATAGTGGTTATGTCATTATTCAAATACATATTCATATGTTTGAGACTTCATTTTGTCTTTTGAGTCTTTTCATTTCTTTCAATGTTCTCTCTTGGAGATAATCCTTTGTAAAGTGGTAGTTCAGTCTTCTGTTTCAGTCTATTTCAACTTTTAGGGTTGAGCAGAGTAGAAATTTCTAATTTCAGCTTTGTGATTTATATATTTAGCTACCAGGTCCTAATTTTGAAGCACATAACTTGTTACAAAGCAGCCATCTGGGCTGCCTTTTAACTTAATGATCTAGAGGAGAAAGGCAGTTTTAAAATGTTCAGCTCATGAGCCATCCCAAGTGCATCCTTGAATCTAAAGCTAATTTTTAAGTCAAATGTTCATTTTGAAATTTGAATCCAAATGTTTCAGTTTCATTGCATTGTATGTTTATCTGGGATGACAACTAGACTTGTTTATTTTATGGGACAACTATTTCTATTGAGTAGTATTTGAGTTGAAGAGGTATCTTTACAATGACAAATTTATATCAGAATGTATATTAAAATGTAGTTTGTAATTAGAATTCTTCATTTTCCTGTGACTTGGTAATTTTGATGTGGAGCATGCTACAAGCCAGCTTCCTTCTAATTTATTTTCTCACAAGCTGTGTCTTGTGCCATTGAACCATTTAAACAGATCATGGAAGTGCAGTACATTAGTAGTATTTGATATATATTTGAGTGGGTTGGGGCAGGGAAGGGGGTCAGCTTTGTTTGTGAGAACACACTGTTGCATTCTATTCTGTACTCTAGACTAACTATATCTAATCTAGTATTACATGGCTGGTTTTGTTATTATTACTTGCAATTATTGCTTTAGATAATATAATCTTCAGTTTCAAAATGCATATAGATAAGTTATTTTAAAAAAGAGAAAGGAGAGAAAGCAGCCGTACAGTATTTTGTAGAGCTGAGAAAATATTTCACAGAGAATCATTTATTCATTGAACACAAGTGAAGACACCATTCTGGGTTCAATTCTAAGGAAAACAGCAGAATTTAAGCCAGTGGTCACCATAGCAGAGGTAGCAGCTGAGTAATAGTGACCATAGCATAATTAAGATTACCATTCCTTTGGGTTAAATAAACTTTGAAATCTACAAAAGGAATTAAGCAAATGGATAATTGAGAAAATGCTAAAAAAATGAAATCTGCAGTTAAAGCATTAATCACACCAATAGCCAGGTTCATGGAGCGGTGGGGTGAGAGGGAAGACTGTTGTATTTGATTTTAGAAACAAAGTACTTTTTTATTACAAACTTTGTTTTGTTTTTAATTTATGAAAAAATGAGCAACAAGTTAACTTTATTTGTCAGAACAAATATTTAGGAGATATGTAACTATAGACTTCCCATTCATTTAAAGAAAATACTAGTGATGGAGTGGGATATTTCTAGAACTTGCCTTAAACCCCCTTTCTGTGTTTGCATCCAATCATTTGGTCCAGTTCCAAAATAAGCCAGCTCCTTTTGTGCTGCAAGGGGAAGTAGGTCTCAGAAACAAACAGCTTTCAGATCAATGGAGCACTGAAAAAGCTGCACTGTACGAGCACAAGCCCATGTGTAACCTTAAAGGCACATGATAAATTGGTACTCAGTATAAGAAGGAAGCATGGGTGGGTAGGTGTGAGAAAGAAATAGAAACTGGAAGTTACTTTTTAAAAGGAACCATTAGTGTTACTTGCCGCATTGTTTTAAAAGGTATTTCATTAAATTAACCAAGTTACTTTTAGTTGTTTTCTTTTTTTGGGGGGGGACACAATTGAAAACAGTACAAAACTAGCCTATTTCTTTCTTTTAAAAAAATCAAATTGACCATGAAATAATGTATGCCTTCCCCATAATGTGTTAATGTTTCTCAGTTTACAGAAAAAGGAGAAAAGATAACAATGTTACTAGCAAGTATGTTACTCTTTAAAAAAAATGTCCCCTTGGTAGTTGGTAGTTGGCTACTAGAAATACTGTACATTGCTTCCAATCTGGAAAGGTGATAATTTGGTCTCTGGACATTTTCAGACGATCCTTGCCACACAACTTCCGTGAATAAAATCTTGCCGAATATAGCGTGGCAGGCTCCAAGCCTAAGCGCAAGAAGGACGGACGATCTCGCAGCAGGCACGGTGTTGTCCGAAATCGACCCTCTGCCGCGCTGCTGCAACGAACCTGTCCCGGGCGATCCTTGCGCGGCAAGGATCGTCTGAAAATGTCCTCTGTGTGAGTGCCTTGCCATTGACAGTAGTTGTTAGTTTAATCCCATCATGTTAGCCACAAAGTGCATGTATAAAAACATATATTCCATATGGCAAGATTGTAGAACACATAACAGATGAATAGCCTTACAAAGTAAATAGGAAACAATTTGAATTAGCAAAATGATTTTTAATTGAAGAAAGTACAGTATAACATATTTCTAATGTAACTTGTCAATATCAGAAAAATAAATATCAGGACCACCAACTGAAGATTATTTGAAAAGTTAAGGAAATGCATAAAATTGATCAGTTTTACTATGGATCAGCTCACAAGATTAAGTACCTCCTGAAGAAGTTGATAGGACAGATGTATACATTTTATCACTTCTTATCAGGTAACAATGAAGAGGCTGTATCTGAGAATGAGAAGTCAAGTGACAAAGTGCTAGAACAAATTGACACATTAAATAAAAATAAGTTGCTTACACCAGATGGTGTTCATCCAGCAGATGAAAGAATTTTCATCTGAAAAGTTGACTTGGTTTTTTTTTTTTTAAAAAAAAAACTAGTCTAGGTGTACAGCATTCCATACTCTAGACAAAATTAAATTTAGGAAATATTTCACTTTACAATATTTTGAAATCTTAAAAGCATAGCAAATGCAACCAGTTTAGAGTACTTTTAAAAATACAGGAAAAGGCACAAGAACTGGGACGTTTAAAACAGAGTTTTCTTTCTAGTCATATTTATCAAGATGAAAGAGAAGAGGGGCTATGTGTTATGTGTTATCGGAGCCCTGGTGGCGCAGTGGTTAAATGCCCAGTACTGTAAGTCACCATGTTGTAAGTTCAATTCTAGCAGGCTCCAAGGTTCACTCAGCCTTCCATACTTTCGTAGGTCAGTAAAATGAGGACCCGGCATGTGGGGGCAATTAGCTAATACACATTGGAAACTGCTTAATGCAGTGTAGATGTATAAATTGCTATTCTTTAAAAAAACAATTTGTAAGCCGCTCTGATAGCCTTGTGGCTGAAGAGCGGGGTATAAATAAATAATAATAATAAAATAAAGCACAGCATCTTCACTGGTATGGATTACAGATTCTGTCTACACAGACAAAGGAAAGATGTCAATGAGCATATGTTTCATATCAGTGGCAGGGAGCTGTGTTTGTGGGTAGGAGTGGTCCAAGAATGTAAAACTATATTGAGTTTTAACAGGGAAGAGGGTAGTCCCTAAAAAGAATCACACACTGGCTGCAATCCTACATGGCTGAGTGTAGCATAAGAGTTCTCCATATGGAACTCTATTATGACTTCCCTGTTACCAACCCCAGAATCCTTAGTGCTGTGATAGCTTCCTCCACAGCTGTTCCATGGCTGGTGGAGAGCAGACAGATCAAAGAAATGTCTGGTTGTGTCTTTATAGCCAGATCCAGATTGAGGACATCTTCCACCAAAATTTGTATGCATCTTCCAAAAATCTCAGCAGATGATGGCAATGGGAATTATGGGATGCTTCTCCAGTCCCCTTTGCTTTCGACTAGCAAGGGAGTGGCTTGGGGGGAGCTACTGTACCAAATTTAGTGGAAGAGAATACTGACTTCCACCCTCTCCATACCCAAAATACAGAAACATATAATGGGCTTATGCTTGCATATATCACTAACAGGATGCCAGCCACTGTGCATTACATAGTATTAGTCTTAGATTGAAGAGTTCTAGATAGCAGACATGTAGTGCATTACAAGCAGACTGATGCAGTTCTTTAAAGTATAAATGTGAGCTTCTATTTCAGTTCTTCAGTTGGCTATTAAGAAAGAACTGAAGTAAGCACGTTCTAAGAATTTTGGACCGTAAGACCAATAGCCCAGTCCTAAAGTTTACTCCGTGGTCAATCCCACTAGATGGGACTTTATCGATTAGCAAAGCCACAGAACTAGTTCAGTCATAAATCATTGCAAGAGATTGAAACTAAATGCTTCAATTCATTGCTGTTTAAGGGAAAAGTGTAACTGCTTTCCTTAAAATGCTAGGCTAGCCTTTGGCGGTCAACACATTCCTGATGGTATTTTATTAGACTCAATTTGGCATGTACCTTTAATGTCTAGGTGAGGAGCATATACCATTTTTTATATATAACCCTGACTCTCATGCATTCAAACCAAGTAAAATTCAGTCATACATTGAACAGCCTTCTACCTTTCAGCTGATGAGTTATGAAAGGTTACTCCATGCTCAGGGCCAGTTTAACCTGTCTGTCAAAATCAGGATTGGCAGGGGGCCCCGAGGTCAAGAGAGGGCCCCGTGCTAGTCTTCTTAATCTGACGAAGGAGACAGCCAGGAGACAGCCAGTAGGAGCCCCCTCCTACCCTTCACCTCCAAAAACCTCCTGCTGGCTTTTTTTTTTAAAAAAGTGTCTCCCAAACCCAAAGAGAAAGCGAAAGAAACAGCAGCCCTCCGTGGCATTAGCTGGAGGGAGTTTGCTGCTACATTGGAGAGGGTAAGTGTGTGTGTGTGAGACAGACAGGGAATTTGAGTGTTGTCTCCCTCAGAAAGTGCTCCTTCCTTCCTTCCTTCCTTCCTTCCTTCCTTCCTTCCTTCCACATAGATCCAGCCCATCTTTCCAGCTGCTTTTAACCTGTCTTGGTTCCTCTCCCCTCCCTTTCCCCCTTGGTCTTCTTCAGCTTCCTCCCCTTGCTGCCAACTGAGTTCAGCCTGCAAAAGGAATGTGTGTGTGTTTGCCTATGTGCCTTCAAGTAATTTCTGACAAAAGGAATGTGTGTGTTTTTGCCTGTGTGCCTTCAAATCATTTCTGACTAAGGCAAACCTACCATGGGGTTTTCTAGGCAAGGTTTGTTCAAATGGGGTGTGCCTTTGCCTTCCTTTGAGGCTGAGAGAGTGTGACTTGCCCAAGGTCACCCAGTGGGCATTCATGGCTGAGTAAGGATTCAAACCCTGGTCTCCACAGTCATAGTGCAATGCTGAAACTTCTACAACACTCTAGCTCTTTTAACAGAAGAATATAAAGAATATAAATTAAAGTTTGGAGTAATATTACTGGGAACAATGGTTTTATTGTTGTCACTAAAACACCAGTATCCCATTAGTGTTATGTGAGAGGCATTGGGCTAGAGAAGTGGTTCTTAACCTTTTCTTTACCAGGGACCCCCTTTAAATATCTTTCGCTGTCCCAAGACTTAACTCAGGATTTAAAACCCTAATAATAATAGCTAACAACAACAACAATACAATTACACCATCCATTAAACTTTCCCTCAGAGGCACTCTTGCTTCTTCCTGCATGTTTGTGGCTGGAGTAAATTGAATGGCAATGTGCAGGCCAAGCCAGCCAGCCTTTGACTTGCTTCCTGTCACGTGGTTGCTCCACTACAGGGAGGAGGTGGGCCAAGCAGCCTTCAAGCCTTTGTGGACCTCCTGTGAGGTTATTGCGGACCCCAAGTTAAGAACCACTGGGCTAAAGAATGCTGGAAAAGGAACAATGCAACCAGACCTTGAGAAGGGTGCTGGCAGGGGGATTCTGGGAGGTGTAATCCAAGAGTAACTTTCCCAGACTCTGAATGCAGCCTAGAATCATAGAATCATAGGGCTGGAAGGGACCCCGACAGCCATCCCATCCAATCGGCTTCTGCCCTACAGGAACACACAATCCAAGCATTCCTGACAGATGGCCATCCAACCTATGTTTAAAAAAACCCAAAGAAGGAGACTCCACCACACTCAAAGGCGGCAGTGTATTGCACTTCCGAACAGCTCTTTCTGTCAGGAGGTTCTTCCTAATATTCAGGTGGAATCTCTTTTCCTGTAGTTTGAACCCATGGCTCCATATCCTAGTCTCTGGAGTAGCAGAAAACAAGCTTGCTCCTTCCTCAGTATGACATCCCTTCAAATATTTAAACATGGTTATCACGTCACCTCTCAACCTTCTCTTCTCCAGGGTAAGCATACCCAGCTCCCTAAGCCGTTCCTCATAGGACGTAATGGCTTCCAGACCTCCCACCATCCTTCTCAGTATCTTTCTTGAATTGAGTGCCCAGAACTGGAAACAATATTCCAGGTGAGGTCTGACCAAAGCAGAATGGAGTGATACTATTACTTCCCTTGATCTAGACACTACTCCTATTAATGCAGCCTAGAATCGCATTGGCATTTTTTGCTGCTGCATCACACTACTAACTCATGTTTAGCTTGTAGTCCACTCTTTCTTTTCTTTGAGGAAATCTACACCATTACGTTAATTGCTAATAAACAAAAAATATTATGTTAGTGCCTATAATACAGTTTTTAAACTAAATTATTGATGGCAAGTTATGTTAATACAGTAGGCCCCTCTTATCCACTGGGGATTGGTTTGGGGGGGCGTGGATTCTGAAAACCACGAATAATAAAACCATGAATAAACACCATTGAAAATAATGGGACTGCTGGTTTAAAATACCATAGAGTTGCCTTGGAGGGCCTAGAAAATGGCTAGGGAGGACACATTTTCTAGGAAGGCTCTATGGTAGGTGTGCTGTTTTGTGTCCCATGGATAATGAATCCATGGATAAGGGGGTCCTACTGTAATCTGAACATCTTGTACGGTGAATAGGTTAGGCTACATTGACCTGAGATAAACATATGGGGGCCCCAAAATAAAGCATTGCAGGGGACTCCAACATTCCTTAAACCGGCCCTGTCCATGCTAACCACATTTAGTAAGCCACCAATACACTGGGTCTTCTTAGGCTTTCTGTCCCATAGCTCTCTTTCACACCTGAAAAAGCCAAGCTTGATTTTAAAAAAATCAGAGATGAAGGTCAGGAAACCCTCAGGAGTGCCATTCTGTGCAATGCAGGAGGCTGCAGTTAAATGTGAAATTGAAGAAAACCATTTAGCATTTGTGTTAGTGGTATAGGGGCTTTTAGATCTTGTATTCAAAGATGGGGAAATGTGTCCCATGGGCTATACATGGCCCCATCCTGAAGTCCCCAAAAAACCCTAATGCTGTATAAATGAAACCAAAGCTACCACCAAAATTCTGTGGCAAATTTCAATTATCGTAGATTATAGATCTACTACCTTCTGTTACCTTCTCTACCCTCTTTCCTTTAATTGTTACACCTGCTATAGGAAATGGGGGTTTAAAAGTGTTCAGGGAGAGTCAGGAAACTGGAATTATATAGTGCCAAGGTTTATAGAAAAATTTTCTGTTTCCTTTTAATGGCAGTACTTCCTGCACTGGTGGGAATAAACAGAAGCTGCCAACTCATCATTCCTAAAACTACTCCTGCAATGTGGTCAGAACTAAACCAACTCTGACGTGCTCAAAACCAAACCAATTTTGTCTGGAGACAGAGAGAGACTGAGAGACAGATCTCAGGCTCCATGTTTTCTGTACTCTGCAAACAACTGTGCAGAAGCCTCTGCAAACTTCTCCCTTATTTCTTTGCTCTCCAAGAGTGGCTCTGGCTCTGTATTTTGTGGTCACAGCTAGGATACTGTGCAACCCCATCTGCAGAAGCCTCTGCAAACATTCCTATTTTTTTTTAATGCTTCAAGAGCCAGACTGTGATGTACCAGAAACACACGCTTGCATTAAGATACCTTTATTAAGCAAGGATACGTGAGTCAGTAACATAGGAGATTTTCACACGGGGCAATTATCCCCCTGAGAGATCGGGAGAGAAATGGGGCTCTTCCGGGAGCAGAGCTCCGTTTCGCACGCCCCTTTTCTTTGTTCTTAAAAAATGACGGAAGATACTGCCAGAGAAATGGAAGCAGCACAGAGTGAGGATGATGTCAGATCGGGAGAAGAAAAGGGGCGTGCGAAACAGAGCTCTGCTCCCGGAAGAGCCCCATTTCTCTCCCGATCTCTCAAGGGAATAATTGCCCCGTGTGAAAATCTCCTTAGTCAAAGCCAGATCTATGTTAGCACAGTCTCTAGATAAAACTTTACAGTGTGAGAAGGGTATGCAGGGAGGCCATAGGTGGGCAGCTAGGTCCAGGTGCTGTGACCTTGAGCTGCTTGAGGAACAGCGTTCCCAGACCCCAAAAGGCAGGCTGGCATCCGACCAAGCCCTGAGAGGCCCAGCCAGGGAAAACAGACCAGGAACCAAACTCATGTCAGGCCTATTACTAAACTCATGTCAGGGTATTCCATGGATTCTTCTCTAATACCCAGAATCCATGGATGAGCATGACATACTTCCCCCCAAAGAGAAACCCTCCCCTTTTCCGCCGGGCTTATCAGGGAAGCGAGCACGGAACTTCTCTAATAAGTGCGGAGCATTGATGTGTTCAACAGAAACCCATTTAGCATGACCCAGAGGCAAATGCATCCATTTAACTAAATACTGTAACATTCCCCTGTGCACCCGAAAGTCCAATACATCAGAAATCTCAAAGTGTTGATCCTTGTCCACCATAACAGGACGGGGCGTTGGCTCAGGCTCTTGATGATGCCAATCCAAAGGGCACGCAGGCTTGAGTAAGCTGGAATGAAACACAGGATGGACGTTATGATACATCTTGGGCAAGGATAGTTCAAAAGCCACAGGGTTGATTTCCCTCACAATAGGGAAGGTCAAATATACTTAGGCCCCAACTTTTTTGAGAGCTGAGGGCTTTTAAAGATTTTGGTGGACAGAAATACTAAGTCCCCCACCGCGTACCATGGGGTAGGGTCACGCTTTTTGTCAGCGTACTGTTTGTAGCGGGCTTTTGCAAAGTCCAGGGCCGACATCACTCTTGGCCATGTGTCCTTGATTTGTTTGCTCCACTGGGTTACCGGAACCGGGTCCTTGGCAGTTCCCTCCCCCAAAGGCAGAGGGTCAAATTCTAGTTCTGAAACAATCTTCAAGGGGGACAACCCGGGCTTAGGTGTATAGCATTGTTATACACTAACTCTGCAAATGGCAAGAGGTCAACCCAATCAGACTGCTGAAAGTTGGCATAACATCTTAAATACTGTTCCAAAAGTTGATTCACACATTTGCTTTGGTCATCACTTTGTGGATGATGGGAGCTGAACCCCAACTCAACCCCAACTCAATCCCCAACAGTCTTGTAAACGCCTGACAAAATTGGGACCTCTGTTTACTGTAACTTGATTACTTCTATGTTTACCTCTTTTTAAGCACCAGTTTTCGCAGCCACAAACTTGCAGGAGGAAGCAAGAGTGCCTCTGAAGGAAAGTTTAATGGATGGTGTAATTGTATTGTTGTTGTTGTTAGCTATTATTATTAGGGTTTTAAATCTTGAGTTAAGTCTTGGAGCAGCAAAAGATATTTAAAGGGGGTCCCTGGTAAAGAAAAGGTTAAGCACCACTGCTCTAGCCCAATGCCTCTCACATAACACTAACGGGATACTGCTGTGTTTTAGTGACAATGATAAAACCATTGTTCTCAGTAATATTATTCCAAATTTTAATTTATATTCTTTATATTCTTCTGTTAAAAGAGCTAGAGTGTTGTAGAAGTTTCAGCATTGCACTATGACTGTGGAGACCAGGGTTTGAATCCTTACTCAGCCATGAACACCCACTGAGTAACCTTGGGCAAGTCACACTCTCTCAGCCTCAAAGGAAGGCAAAGGCACACCCCTATTGAACAAATCTTGCCTAGAAAACCCAATGATAGGTTCGCCTTAGTCAGAAATTACTTGAAGGCACATAGGCAAACACACACAAATTCCTTTTATAGGTTGAACTCAGTTGGCAGCAAGGGGAGAAAGCTGAAGACAAAGGGGGACAGGGAGGGAGGGGAGAGAAACCAGGACATGTTAAGAGCAGCTGGATAGATGGGGTGGAGGGGATCTATGGGGAGTGTGGCTGCCCAGTGGGGACCCTTGGAGGGCAGAAGAGGAGGGCACCCTTCTTCCCAGTAGAGGCAAGAGAAAGAGAGAAGAGAGATCAGATAAGAGAGAGACAGGAAGGAAGGAAAGGGAAGAAAGAAAGAAAGAAGCCCTTTCTGAAGAGAGAGCAGGGGAGAAAGAGAGGGAAAGAGATGACCCTCACACTTATCTCCCCCGTCTCTCTCTCTCACACACCATCTCTCTCACACATAAACACTCTCTGACACAAACAGAAGCACACACCTGGCTTGTGTTTTTGACGATTCCCTGAGAGGAGGGGGCGAGGGAGCAGCAACAGGAGGGTAGCTGTTCCTGCTCTGCTGGCTCTTTCTCTTTTTCCACTCTCCTGTTTTTGCAGGAGGGGGTCCCCTGCAGCTTGTCCTGCAGTGCTCGGTGGGGGTGGAGGGAGGAAGCACAAATGAAGGAGACAGGAGACTCTGCTTTTTTAAAAAAGGCCAACAGGAGGTTTTTGGCTGCTCTCTAGCTCGTGCTCTCTTCCCTCCTGTTTTTGCAGGAGCCAGGAGAAGGGTTAGGATGGGTCCCCCTGTGGCTGTGCTCTTGGCGGTATGCTTAAACTGGCCCTGTTTGACATTCAAAATAAAAATTAAAAAGTGTGGGATGGGGGAGTCAGTGGAGGCTTTTTGGCCTTTCAGGATCTCTTGCGGGGGGGGGGGGAGAATGCAGCCTCCAACCCTTGGCAGTTACTCATGACTATTGTATATGTTGTCTAATCTCCCATGACTACAATAGACTGTTATCCCAGATTTATCATGCTATTAATATTTGATAACTCAAACCTGTGATATATTGATTTATTATTTTAATGGAAAATAACATGTACAGAAATACAATATGAATCAGTACTCTTAGACCAATCACTCAAACATCTGCATACCACTTAAGGCACAGGTCAAATATTTGTGTCTGCTAATGCCTGTACCAGGAAGAAAATTGACAGAGTTATTTATAACTAGGCCACTTTAAAATAAAATGAAATCTAAAAACCCATAGGGGCTGCAGTCCTATACCCATTAACCTGAATTTATTGTGATTTACTTATGAATAACCATGCGTGTGATTTGCACTGTCAGGTTGCCATGTTAAATGCACATACCTTAAAGTAAGTTTTATTGAACTAACTGTATAGTATATGGCTCTGTCTACACGATGAAAAAAAATCCGTTTTGGGGATAAAAAATTCAAAAAAGGCAGCTTTTTGAATACATACGATGTGCCTACATGATTTTCTACCCTCCCTAAACTCCGTATGACCCCCTTGCCCAGCTGGCTGGGGCGAGCTATCCAAGTGGCAGTTTTAAATCTCATGCCACTTTTTTTTTTAATTTAAAAAGCCCCCTGTGGTGTGGACAGTCGTTTTTCCATATTTACAACATGAAATAAAAAAGAAGAAATGTAAAAATGTCAGTTTCATGGACTTACCAGAGTCACGCTTAGCTGGGAATTCAACATGGCGGCTGCTCCCAATTCCCCTCTTTGCTATCCCCACCCCCTCTGCTTGCCCAGCCAATCAGATTACACTGCCTGTTCATATGTGTGCGAATGGGGGAGTACAAACGATCAAACATTTGAATGATTGTATGTATTTTTTGCTGCGATCTGCTATTTCGCCCAAACTCCGAATTCACGAACTTTACAGGGGATTTGCTAGCCCTCCTTCTGAAAGACACAAATGTATCTGAACAGCCATATGTACACATTATCGATCTTTTGAACACCATATGGATTTTTTTCATCGTGTAGACAGGGCCTATATGTAATATTAATATAGCACTTTCTTAAAAATCAGTATTTTCAATAAGTGAAGGGAACACTATTAAAATAGGTATTTTTTTTTCAATTTTAAAAAGTGGGTAGTAATGCAGTCTCATATGAATCACTTCAATCAATTTTAGGAAGTATGAAATGATTCTTCATCTCATATTCACTTCTTCTGGTTGTTTTATTGATCTGTAGTAATCCCTCTTAAGAGATTAAAACCAAATGAATGTTTCATGCAGTGACAGGCAGAAAAAAAGAGAGTGATGTTGTAGGGACAGATATGAAACATGTACTGAAATATAAAACTTTATTTTGTTCAATGAAATTACTAAACTGAATATAGAAGAATATCACTATTCAGTATGAAAGAGGAAGGTTCTCTAAATATTCTAAGAAACAATGGTGAAATGGATAGCTATAGAAAAATGCCAACAATCTGAACACAGTGTTTAGTTTTTAATTACAAATCAATAATATTAAGACTGATAGAATTATGAACTGTGCTTTAATAATTAAAAGAACAAATCAAGAAAAAATCCCAAGCAAAATATATCCCTACCTTTCTAATTTTAGCCATATGATTTACAAAACAACTATTGCATACAATAATTGCCTGTATTTCTTTTTTGTGTGGTAAGGACAGTGGAGAGAGCTTGGCAGCATGCCTCAATAATATATAATGACACAGATGATTCAGTGCCATTGATTTACATTTGCACAGTACCTTTCATCTAGAATGACTAGAAACCTCTTAACAAAACTAAGAATAGGTAACATTAGCTCATTACTATATGGACGTCACTTCTGTAGAGAAATACTGTATGTTGCTATGAGCCCAGGGCTGGACCTTATTGCATAGAGAAGCTGACAATTAGTACAGTCGGTCCTCTGTGTCCATAGATTCTTTATCCATGGATTCAACCATCCAAGGCTTGAAAATATTCCACCACCACCCAAAAATTCCAAATAGCAAACCTTGATTTTGTCATTATATAACAGGGACACCATGTTACTATGCAATTGTATATAATGTGACTTGATCATCCATACATTTTGGTATCCACGGGGGTGGGAGCAGGTCATAGAACCAAACCGCACTGAGTACAAAGGGTCCACAGTAGCTTGGCTTCACCTGTGTATGTTTTATGAAAGTGACTTTAGAGTATTATGGAATCTTAAAGGATGATCTATAGGAATGTATTTTCTTCCCTAAAAAGACAGATAGCACTGCAATTTCATTGATTTAGGATATAGAATGCCACATCTAAATCATGGAACATGAGTAGGAATAGTATGGTCCTCCAGATGCTGGTGAACTACAGTTCCCAGCGTTCCTTTTCATTCTGTATAATGGTTTCTCAGAGTTAGCATTTAATTACATCTGGAGGATCATAAAAGCATTAGAAGAATGTCATTTACTAGAACTCATGTAACAGAGCTCTACAACAAAAAGAAGAAAGACACAAAAAGGTTGTTAGAAAATTATGAGACCTCTGTCATTAGGGGCAAACAGTACAAAATGCTTAGCATTGATTCCATCATCACTCATACCATCTTTGCCATTTTTTTTAAAAAAATTTTTTTAGTGGAGATGAAAATTTGTCCTGGTAGATTGAACCTCTTCCCTCCTAATTTAGATAGATAATAGAGCTTGCCCTCATGCTTTTAAAAAATGTCTTGATCGCATTTTGGAGAGAACAAAATATTGTAAATATGTTTCTCATTGATATTTTTTTCTGGGTCTTCTGCAACTTGCTCATATTTTTGCTTCTACCTCTGATACTGCTATCTCAAGGTCCCTGGTTCCAAAACATCCATCTTGACTTAAGAAGACTTTCTTTCAAGTGCCTTCATTCTCCGCAAGAAGGAGCCATATGAAGAGCAGCAAATTAAACCAGTTCTCTGAGAAGCCCCTGCCTCCTTCTGCATCAGCTGCTAGACATGTACAGAAATACAAGCTTGTGTCAGGAAAAGCAAATGATAACTATTATATAAATGATTTCTGTTGTGGTTTTGTAGAAATTTGTAGTGTTCACAATGAATGTTATTCATTGTTATTCCCTTGATTTTAAAGTTGGATTTCTTTGGAGAATAATAATAATAATAATAATAATATCAGCAGTAACAACTACGTAAATTCTGTCTGTCTGCATAAGACAGATATCTTAGTTCAAGGCCAGAACAAAGGTTCATAGAGGCTTACCACACGCTAAAGTAAAGCGGCAGGGCAGCCAGAAGGTTCCACTTTCCATGCTGCCTTACCGCATGACATCATCATGCTTCAGGTGTTCTGCTATTCTGGTCCTGTGGGAGACCGAGGTTAAACCACATCTTTTTGGTAACAGATTTTTCCAGTTAGCAAAAAGACACGATTTTACCTCCGTCTCTCACAGGACTGGAATGGAAGAATGATGATGTCATGCAGTAAGGCATCATGGAAGATGGAACTTTCTAGCTGCCCTGCCACTTTACTTTGACATGTGGTAAGATTTATAGAATCTTATGGATGGATGGGGCTGCAACGGCTATCTTGTCCAGCCTCCTCCCATGCAGGAATACACAACCACAACACTCCTGAAAGATGCCCATCCAGCCTCTGCTTAAAGACCTCCACAGAAGGAAAGCCCACTACCCTTTATTCCACTGCCAAACAGTTCTTACAGTAAAGAAGTTCTTCCTAATGTTTAGATAGAATCTCTGTTCTTGTAATTTGAAGCCATTGGTTTGTGTTCTCATCTCTGGAGCAGCAGAAAACAAGTTTGCTCTATCTTCTACATGACGTTCCTTCAGATATTTAAAGATTACTATCATCACTCCTCAGTCTGAGGTCCTGGTTTAGATGTTCGATATAACTATTTTAATAAGGATCAGGTTGCTGGCAATGTGAGATATAGGTAGCTGAGCCCCTGGAAAGCTGTTGCCAGTCAGAACAGATACCAGTAAATGTTGGATTAGATGGACACATAGCTTGAGCTGATACAGAGCAGCCTGCAGTGTCCACAAACACAGAAATATTCAAGCCTATTGTAAATGTTATTGTGTGTTATGTTACTGGTCATTGGGGTAGAGGAGAAGAAGAATAGAAGGAAGAAGGAATGAAAGAGATGCCCTCAGAATGTGTCAGTGCAGATGAAAAGTATAAATGGAAATTACATTTATTTTACCATGGACATGTCTTATTCATATGTATGTACTTCTCACAAAATGAAAAGAATGTATATAAGTATCAGAACTGAAGAGGAGTGAATGAAACATCTAATAAACTGCTAGAGCAATTTTTAATAAGAATCAACACAGTACTGCAATTTGTAATGAAAAACACGAAAAAATCATAATTAAATTTTAATTGCTGCTCTGTAACAAAATTGTTAGGATTATTATCCATCATAGCTTGCATTAATCTACCACATGCTTACTGTTTTTTAGCTTGATTCTGACCCATATTAACCTTCATGCACACTACTAATATGTCACACGGTGTAACAAGTGTATGGTGCTAAACGTGTCTGTCTGAACTGTTTCAGACTTCCCTGCCATGTTCTCAAAAGGTATGTACTTTGGCTACCTTCACAGTGTGAATATATGCCTCATAATATATGGTCTACATAGCTCTACCTGTGTACTTAGCTTGTACCTTGTGCAAATACAAGCACCAAGCATAGCTTTACTACTGTTGGTAACCAATACAAATAAGAGTTCTACTAGTATATCTTCATAAATGGACAAGTTCCCATAGGAAAAAATAGCCCTTTAGGTACCCAGCCCTAAGCTTTAAAAGCACTACTGAAAATTATGGTGCAAAATGGACCCTGAATTAATATAAGTTGTTGCACTAGGAGTTAATTGTATTGTCCCAAAAGTTTTCCTTGGACAGAGCTCTGAAGATGCTGCCGTATTCCGGACCAACTGAAGCTCCCAGGCACTTATGGCTTCACATAGTGTGCATTGTAGTGGTCTAGTCCTGATGTAATGAAAACCTGTGTTGCCAAGCAATCTTCCCTTTCTTCTACTCCTCTACAGTAGTTGCAAAGGCTGGCAGTCAGTTCTTTTCAGTGTGTCTCCGCTCCTCTGCAGGAGAAAAATACAGCCTGTAGCAGTTGCAGCTCATTCAGACCAATTGCTCCATTCCTTTGGCTCTAGCAAATTCTAGTTCTTAATGAAAGTAGGGAGTGTTCCCTGGTGGAAAACTGCCATTAATATTGTAAAAATGACAGGGCACATATCCTTATCTACCTTATACCTTATTTAGTCAGTAACATGATTTTTTAAAGAAGAAAATTATGACAATAGCTCTTGCTAAAGTCCTCTCTAGAATAAACCAGATTTTATGTTTAAAATGTATTCTGCATACATTATTGTTAAGGTCAAAATATTCAATACACTGGAAGCAATCTTATCCAGTGATCTTTTTTTTTTTTTTTTTAAAGGAGAATTAATCCATAGACCCTTTCCAAGGCTGTTGTAGGTATAGTTGTCCCTTCATATTCACTGGGGTTTGGTTCCAGGATCCCCCATGGATACCAAAATCAGTGAATACTCAAGTCCCATAATATGCAAAGGCATAGCAAAATGGTGGCCCTAATATAAAATGGCAAAATCAAGGTTTGCTTTTTGGATTATTATTTTTTAAAGAATATTTTCAAGCCATGAATACTTACATCCATGGATACCAAATCCGTGGATCTTTAGGGACAACTGTACTTGCATTGTCCTGTACAATGAATAGCAATTCTTTCTTTGTAATTTGTACTTAGTTTAGAGGTATAAAGCTTTAATTCTGTGAATTCTATGGAAATAGGAACCAATTTGTTCATTCCAGCTTGTCCCTTGTATCCACGAGGGTTCAGTTCCTAGACTTATCACAGTTACTGGAAGCCACAAATAACAGTGAACACTTTTAAAATAAAGGACTTCCAGTACAAATGTACCACAGAGTTGCATTAAAGCACCTAGCGATTCCTAGATAGGACATCTCTCTAGCCATTTCCCAGTGCAACTCTATGGTATGTATCCCCATTTTTTTCAGCCACAGGTAATAGAAACTACAGATACTGGTTCCTCAGATATGTGTGTGTGTTATATGGAGGCGGGGAGAGCAACCTGTATATTTAGTGAAGGATATTTAAGTTTGCATCTGTCTTGTCTTCTTTTGGTAATTACTTGTGATGATCCTTGCAACTCTATTACCTTTCCCATGTTCTGCATGTTTGTCAGAGGGAGAGATCACTGCCTTGTTCATCCAAACTTGGTTGAAGCATGTAGGTGGCATGGATAACTGGTGGTGGATGATCTGTATCTTGCTATGCCTTTTAGCAACAGCCCTTAGTAGTTGTGAAGTTGAGAATTTGTTCAGGACACAGCACTTGTAACTGGTCATAGAGAAACAATAAAGATCAGACAGAGCTCAAAAAAGTTACTTTGGAGGGTGACAACTCACAAAGTCTCCCAGCAAGCCTTTGGTAACTTTTCCAGGGGCTGGGAACAGTGAACCACTGCTGTTCTGAACAATTAAGTGACACTAATGCGGATGGATGAAGATAGTGAATTTTCTACCAGACAAGGCAAACTCAATCAACACCACTATTTTTGGAAGTACAAGTGGTATGAGCTTGATGGATTCTGTCGTATGTAAAGATTTTCCCGTACATTTTATTTGCACCAGACTAAGGACGTATGTGCTTGTGTAAGCAGGTAATTTTGTTTCTATGATAAGAAAAAAGGGTAAATGATCTATCAGGTCTAGGATTCATGAGGGGAAAGTGTACAGTTTTACAAAGAAAAAAAATAAAAATAAAATACCAAGTTGGTAACATATATAGACAAATATATGGCATGATAGTGTAACCATCTGTTTAAATGTAGGTTTATTATGGAAATATAGACTCCAACTCAGTGATAGGAACTAATTGATTTAAATCAAGTTATCATTTAAGTTAGAAATTTTCTAATGAAAATGTGCAACTTAATTAAATTTATTTTTTAACTTGTTTGATTATGTTGAGCTTTCAGCCATAACTTAATTCCAGAATTTAGTTATTAATTCAATTATTAATTTGTTTAATGAAGATCAACATTTCCAAGCTGCTTTTTAATAAATCCAAATGGGTATAGGAATCTTTATTTTTGGACCAACAAGGGAACTGGTAAGCTATAGGAGTTAGGTTAAGGAGATGAGTTTATGAGAGAGGAAGAAAGAAATATCTTCAGTTAGCATTTCCAAAAATTAATGTTGGTGTTTCCTTCTTCCCAAAGCTTAAAACAAGGATGAGGGGTTGGGATAGGATAAATCATGAATAGTGTTTTTCAGCTTCATTCAACTAAATGTGTTTACCACAGGTTTCTATCTTAAATAGAAATTTAGAATTACCTTAATAGTTAAATATTACCCCTTCTGACTTAAATATATTTTCATTCAATTTTTTTTTTAAAAAAGCATTTTAACTATTAAATGATCACTTAATCTTTTCCTAGTACTAACTTTCCTTTCTCTAATGCAACTCCAGGGTTGAAGTCTTAGGTCAGCTCCAATGCAGGCTTTGAAAAGAAATTGTATTTCTAGATGCCATACTAATAGGTTATAAAACGAGTAATAATATATGTTACTATAAGCCATTGGGATAAAATAAACATGAATATTGAAATTCAGGTCTCCTGTGGTATCTTCTGAAGAGATAATGCAATGCCGGTACAGTGTTTGATAAATTACAAAAATAGATGTGATATATAAAGAACCTAGAAAAGCAAAATTTAAAAGAAAGAATTTCAGATTAATTTTATGCAGATGTAGTTAATATGTTCCGGCAGGCCTTTCCTGAATAACTATCCGGGCCCAAGACTCGGCTGTCCTTTCCCTCTGAGCTGCAATTGGATTTTTTTTAATTATTGTATGTTTTATTTTTTTTTCTCATTTAATATATTTTTAATTATTGCATGTTTTTAATCCTTTATAATGTAATATTATTTTAAGGGAGGCTGGGCTACGGTACTGTAATTATGGAGTTTTTATATTGTAAGCTGCCTCGATTGCATTGCAGAAGGGTGGGATAGAAATAAATTATTATTATTATTATTATTATTATTATTATGTTCTGTAGATAATGGATGGGAAAAACCTCTTTGCAAAGACTAAGCTTTAAAAAGTGTGTATGTGTTGTTGGGGATGCATCTGATTGGCTCCATTCAAATCCTTTTCCACCTAGAGGGGATAGTTTTATATCTTTTGACATCTACAATGTCTCTGCTAGCAGTAGGACTATGTATTTTTTAAAATAACCAGACCAATAATATCTGTGAAAAACCTGTTAGAATCCTTTAGCTAACAATATTCAGAACATTTTGCCACCATTTCAGCCTGGCAAGTTTTCTAAATGAAGAATGCTTTTTTTCCTGTCTTTAACCTGGATACCACCTAAGACTTTGCTTCATGCCATCTCTGACATGTTTTCTGGGCTCTCTCAAAAGCAAAACATAAGATGACAATGTAGAATACAAGTTAAATGCCAGACAATTATATGACTATAATTTGACTATAACAGGTACAGATTAAGTATCACTTGTCATTTCTTAAACTGGGACAAAATTTGTTAAAATACCTTGGAGAACGTGCACATAAAGTGTTTATAGGTGGTTAGATGTTGCTTTGTGATTAGTATCCTCTTTTTCTAATGCTGTATGAGGAAAGGGAAGGGGAAAATACTGAGATCCTACATAGCCTGACCCCTCCCAAGCCTACCTTAAAATCCAGTAACCACATTGAGCAAAGGAGATCTTATCAGCTAGTGTCTGAGGTACAGTAGAATGACATTTCCAGCCCCCTCCACCAGTACCAAAGGCTGCAATGAGGACTTGCAATAGGGTCCTGCTTCTGATTGTCGCAGCCTTGTTGCTAGTGGTAAGAGGTTGGAAATGGCATTCTGATGTTCTCCGATGGCCATCTAAACAGACCTCCATTGCTTGATGTAGCTACTGGCTGCTAAGGTAGGCGACTTGCATTTTTACACAGAAAATTTTGTTTTCTGACATTTATGATTGTGGCATAGGAAGATATGTTAGGGAGCAGTTCCAGATCTGTAACTCTAGGTTATAAATCTGTAACTGCAGTACATGATGCCAGCCATTTATTTCATTATGTAAGCCATTTTTCAGTAAACAAAGCTCATCTATTTGTTTGTTTTTGCTCTAGCCCTTGCTTTAATGAAAAATCCCAAACTGTAGAGCCTGCTTTGCCATCTTTAAACTGAGATGGTGATAAATATTTTGTTTAGACCTACCTACAAGGGACACAGAAATTGACAACATCAGGTTTAATCAATTCAGAATTAAACTCATTGTGTCAGTACCTTCTCATGCTTAAATGAAACAACAGCACAGAAATATAGCTCACAGTAACAAAGCTCTCTAATTGTTGTTATGATGGCCTCATGTCAGTGATGAAGAGGATAACAAGTGGCCTATTTCAGGCATAATATGAACTATCCCTGACTTAGAAATTGCACTGAAGAGTATGCTAATCACATATTTAAACAATACAAGCTTGGAAAGGACTGCAAATCTTGTGCAGAATGCAATTAAGTACTCTATAATCTTGATAAATTGGAAGGACAGACTGAAATTTGATAGGATAGCACTTCAAAACAACATATAATTGGTTTGCTTTTGAACACAAAAGAGTGAAGTGGATAAAAAAAAATTCCAACCAAAACACACACACCAACACAACACAGCACTAAAGGAAGAATAAATATAATGTGAAGAAATACCAGCTAGATTACAGTAACAGAATATCTGATAATTTGTACTACAGTTAACAATAGCAAAGTAGACTGAAAACATTGTGATGTTCTAGCAATGTGAAAAAAACATGCAAAACCATCCATTTATTCTCTACATGTATGTCTCACAAATACTGAGCTAAGAATTGATCTGCACAATAGAATAAAAGCATGTGATGCTCCCTCAATCTGTATCACTTTCAAATACAGTGGCAGATGGCGCATTTCAATGTTTCCATCACATGAAAAATAAAAATCAAAAGGTTTCAGCTTATGGAAGACTGGGATACCAGTGAAATGTAGGACCCTTTCCTCAAACTGCGACTTTTCTGTTGTTGTTTTTTAAATGAAATACAGTATGACCCCCGTATCCACTGATTCATTAGCCACTGATTCAATTATCCATGGGGCACAAAACAGCACACCTACCATAGAGTCTTCCTAGAAAATGTGTCCTCCCTAGCTGTTGTCTAGGTTCTCCAAGGCAACTCTATGGTATTTTAAACCGGAGGTCCCATTATTTTCAATGGTGTTCGCTATTATCCATGGTTTTCAATATCCACACCCCCCCAGAACCAATCCCCAGTGGATAAGGGCCCCCTACTCTATGTGTAACTAGCCCCATCAGAATTTTAAAGTGGTACACTTTTAGGTAGGGGTTGTCCTATAGTTTGGGTAGATAGTATTCCACAATACTTGTCCCAAACAGTAGGGATGTGTGCTTAGATATTGTAGGGAAGGAGGTTGCTTAGTCAACTAGACACCTTTGGCTCCATCTCTGATAATCCCTCCCCACTCCTTTCATTCATGAAAGGTTTTGGTGTTTCATTATTTAAAACCAAAGCCTTTAAAGTTTGACTATTCAGCGAGGTTTTTTTTTTAAAGTTAGTCATGCAATGTGTTTTAAATAAATTCACTCCCACAAATTTCCCACATATTTAAAGGCCTGGAACAAGGCTTTTCACCTCTGACATTTCTGGAACTGCTGTGTCTTTGAGAAATGGGTTTTTGGTGGGCCTTTGAAGAAGGACTCAGCAGAAATCTGCTTTCCCTTAAAAACAGAAGTTCTCATTTGGATCTAAGACAGCATCCCATACTAGAAATAAATGCCACTGTATTTGTAACTAATATTGTAGCAGTAAGAAAATAATCATAGAATGATAGAGCTGGAAGACACCACAAGGGCCATCCAGTCCAACCCCCTTCCATGCAGGAACATACAATCAAACCACTCCCAACAGATGGCCATCCAGCCTCTGGCTACACCACACTTCCAGGCAGTGTATTCTATAGCTGAACAGCTCTTGCTATCAGGAAGCTCTTCCTAATATTTCAGTGGAATCTCTTTCCTGTAGTTTGAATCCATTGGTCCATGTCCTAGTCTCTAGAGCAGCAGGAAATAAGCTTGTTCCATCTTCAATATGATATCTTTTCAAATATTTAAACATGGCTATCATGTCACCTCTTAACCTAAATGTACCCATCTCTCTAAGCTGCTCCTCATAGGACATCATTTCCAGACATTTTATCTTTTTGGTTGCCCTCCTCTGGACATGTTCCAGCTTGTCAATATCCTTCTTGAACTGTGGCACCCAGAACTGAACATAGTATTCCAGGCAAGGTGTGACAAAGTAGAATAGAATGCTACTATTACTTTCCTTGGTCTAGACACTATATTCCTATTGATGCAGCCTGGAATGGCATTGGCTTTTTTAGTTGCCACATCACACCATTGACTCATATTCAGCTTGTGGTCTACTAAGTCTCCTAGATCCCTTTCACACGTACTGTTGTCAAGCCAGCAATTGACCATTCTATGTGTATCTGTGCATTTTATCTTTTTCTGCCTTACATTCTCCCTGCTGAAATTCATTTTGTTAGTTTTGGCCTAGCTCTCTAATATTTTAAGATCATTTTGGATTCTGATTCTGTCCTCGGGGGTATTTGTTACCCCTCCTAGGTTGATGACATCAGCAAATTTGAGAAACATGTCCTCTTTTCTATTTTCTAAGTCACTGATAAAGATGTTGAATGGCACTGGACCCCACTAGTCACTTATCTCCACGCTGTAGAGGAGCCATTGGTAAGTACTCTTTGAGTCTGGTTGGTTAACCAATTACATATTCACCTAATGGCAGCATTGTGTAGCCCACATTTTACTACCTTACTTGCAAGAATATCATGGGGGACTTTGTTGAAGGCTTTACTGAAATAAAAACATGCTACATACGCAGCATTCCATTCATCTACCAAGCTTGCAATTAAAAAAAAAAAGAGGTAAGATTTATCTGGCATGACTTGTTTTTGAAAAACCCATGCTGACTTTTAGTGATCAGGTCATTCCTTTCTAAGTGCTAGCAGACTGTCTGTTTAATGATCTGCTCCAGACTCTTTCCTGATATTGATGTCAGGCTGACTGGGCAGTAACTGTTTGGGTCATCTCTTCTTTTCTTATTTGGAAGATGGGAATATTTACCCTCCTCTACTCTGCTTGGACTTCCTCCTGTTCTCTAGGAATTCTCAAATAATATTGCCAGTGGTTCTGAGATTACTTCTTCCAGTTCTTTTATTACTTTTGGATGTAGTTCATATGGCCTTGGAGACTTGAATTCATTTAGAGGAGCCATATATTGATGTACTGCCTCTCTACCAGTTCTGTGCTTTATCAATTCTACTGCATCATATGCCCCATTTTTCCCAGGCTGAGTACTATTTTTCTTTTGGTAAAGGAAAATAATGTGTTCAGTAGTTTTGCCTTTTCTCTGTCTCCTGTTAGCATTTTACCATCTTCTCCATGTAGTGGGCCTACCATTTCCCCTTTTGGTGTGGACATAACCAAAAAAGCCCTTTTTATTGTTTTTAACCTCTCTAGCAAGCCTGAGCTCATTCTTTGATTTAGCTTTCCTGACTTTCTCCCTACAAATGATAGCTATCAATCTGAATTCCTCTTTGGTATTTTCTCCTTTTTTTAAAAAAAATAATGTACATATCGATTTCAGATCTTAGATCAGCTGAAACTTCATTAGAAATCCATCTTGGTTTCTTTAGACATCTTATATTTTTCCACCTCATTGGAACTGATTGAAATGGTGGCCTCAGAATCTCACTTTTAAGAAACTCCCATTCATCATGAACTCTCTTCTCTTTTAGTTTTCCTTACCATGGAAGCCCACTCAGTATTTCTCTAAGTTTACTGAAATCAGCTTTCTTAAAGTCTAGAATGCATGTCTGACTATGCTTGGACTATACCTTTCTCCTCTATAACAAACTCCAAGTGAGCATGGTCACTGCCACCTAAGGATCCTGTCACTTCCACCGCATTAACTAGGTCATCACTGGTTAGGATTAAATCTAAAATAGCTGACCCCTGTGTTTCCTCTTCCACCTTCTGGATAATGAAATTGTCTGCAAGGCAAGTGAAGAATTTGTTGGCAGAGTTTGGCTTCCAACAAATATCAGGATAGTTGTAATCTCCCATTACTACTACATCTCTCCCTTTCTGAATGTTTGGTCATCATTCCAGTAAGGCGTCATCAAACTCCTCAGTCTGGCTTGGGGATCTGTAGCCCCCCACCACATCACTGTTATTTCTCTCCCTCCCCCCGCTTAATTTTTACTCAGATGCTCTCAACCTGGCTTCCAGGATTTAAGTCATGACTCTCTTCACAGGTGTAAACATTTTTGACTTATGATTCTATTCCATCTGTTTCCTGTTTGGTCTGTTTCTCTGAAATAGTTATACCACTCTATTACCACATTCCAATCATGAGACTCATCCCACCAGGTTTCAGTGATGCCTATTATATCATATTTGCTTCACTGTGTTAAGAGTTCATTTTCCATTTCTGTTCTTTAGTGTAGAGCCATCTAAGACCATGGGTCATTCCCCCTTGCTACTTATTTACATTTTTTTCTCCCACTGTTGGTTTCTTGTACTGTACTACTTGTCCAGTTCTCTCTATAACATTCAGGCTATTATCTCCATCACTTGATGAACTCCTGTCCTCAAGAATACTGTCAGCCTCCCCTACATAACTCAATTTAAAGCCCTCCTGATCAGGTTTGTAAGACTCTTAGTAAAAACGTTTCTGCCAACTGCTTTGAGGTGCATCTCATAACTCCCCAGAAATCCATCTTCATGAAACTGCAGACCATGGTCCAAGAAGCCAAACTGTTCCCAGTGGTACCATCTGCCACCTCCTTCTCTCCTTTCCTGGGCTGGATCCTTCAACTGGGAGGACAGACAAGAATTACTACTTGTGCATCAAGGTCCTTCAGCTTCCTACTCAAAGCCTTGTAATTTCTTGTGATATCTGGAAAGCCTTGCAATGTCATTGGTTGCCTTGTCGACCAAAAGGTCCATGATCAGTGAGCTTGATTAGTCTTGTCAGCCTCTCTGTTACATCATGGATTTTTGTCCCAGGAGACAGCACATTTCTTGAGACATCTTGTTGGGGCCACAAATGACTACTTCTGTTCCCTTCATCAGGGAGTCCTCTATCACGACCACACTACTCTTCTGGGGATTGGCAGGGGCCTTTCCATGTGCTGGATCTTCCAAGATGACCTGCACATTCTCCAAGGACTGACACTGTTGCTCTTGATCATTTTGCACATAAAACTAAGACAACAACTTTACATATGTTCCCAATGTTATTGAATAGCCAGTATCTTCCTACTCAAAGGAGAACATTTTCCCCCACACCTCTCACATTTCCTTAGCAAAGCGTAGCTATCTGTATTTATATTGAAACAACAAAGCTTTTTTCAGTTGTCAGTACCAAATGGAAAATCAGTAAGTACTGATACCTTCATAGGTATCACAACAGTTTTATGAATTTTTGTTGTGATTACCATGAAGCAAGATTTAATGCCCTTACAGTAGACTCATTGAAATCAGTAACACTTGAGTTAGTCATGACTAACTTAAGTTGCATTGATTTCAGTGTGTTTATTCTAAGCACCATTAAGGACTTTATCAGATGCTCTTAAAAAAACCCACGGAGGTCAGAAGGAGGACACTGCTGTCCTGCTTCCGGTGGTCGATACTGCATGCCCTGTCCTTATCCCATCCTTCCTCCATGTTTCCTCCGTGCTGGAGGGAGGAAAAAGGTGCCACTTTTCATTGATGGAAGTTTCCGTCAATAAAAAGTGGAACCTTTTCCGTCACTCCAGCATGGAGGGAGAACGAATGAAGGACAAGAGGAGGATGGTGTTGTGCAGTATCACCAGCCTGTAGCGGTGCAGTGGCGTCATCCTTGTGACCTCCTGGGGGCCTTTTTTTTTTCCATCTGATAAACTCCTAAGTCTGGATTCAGTTCAGTTTTAATTAATTATAACTGTGATTCTGCTACATGTAAAAAATTGCACAAATGAAGAAAAAGAGAAGATGGCATACCTGTATTTGTTAGATTAGCTTGATCAGGTTAATGTATTTGTTGTAATTGTTTTATAGCATTTCTTAAACTAAGGAGATTTTCATACAGGGACCATATATAGTGTTGCTGTCTCGCCAGCTATTTCCCGCCCCACTCCCATCTCTGTAGCACTTCCATATTTTTTTCCAGACCTACCCTTAAAAATGAAACAGAAACTGCTCCCCACCCCTCCGGCAGTCCAGGAAGTGAATGGAGCTCTCGCCAAGCCCCATTCACTTCCTTATTTGAAATTCTAGTTCATTCTTGCCAGAGAACAAGTGCGTGTGAAATTAAAAAAATAAAATAAAATAAAGATGTTTAAATGATAGCAAGGAGAGAAAAAAATCCAAGTAACCTGGGGAGGGGGGAATGGGTGTCACTTACCTGGATGTCCCAATCACACCTGGAAGTGTTCGGCAGGGACCGCCCACCACGGCTGGCATTGCACCAGCAGAATGGAGCACAGGTTCAGCTGCCCGTGATTCCACTACAGAAATGAAACAGGCAGTCTAATGACGGCTTAAACCATCAATAAAAAAGAACGAGGGCAAAACATAAGGGGTATGGAATGAGGATGATGATGTCTGAAAAGTTGGCCCTTTGGTGATCTCCTGGCGTTCCTGGAATGCCATATTAAGGGTGTCTCCTAAATGTTCATGAGTCATAGGCAGAAGGAGTATGGACTATTAGGCTTTTTAGTCATAGTTGAACCTCATATTTTCACCAAAGGGTGAGTTGTAGTCAGACAGGTGAAAACACTGAGAGCACTTATAAAAAGGAGAATAAAGTTCTGTATATAACACAATGCTATACAGTACATCCCTATTCAGAAGAAGGTTCCACTAATTTCAGTGGATTATATCCCCACATAAATGGTTTGCAGCTGTAGTTCATTGCAATCTGGAATTTTATTTTATTTTTTTTTTTAAAAAAACTTCCCTTAATTTTAGGGTTGCCAGATCACATGCATTCCAGGCCCTGAGGTTTCATGGCCAAGACCTGAGACCAAGGATGGCCCCCTGGCCATGTCACAGTGAATAGGGGCTGACAACATCACTAAGCATATACATCAAGCATCCATCATAATTCCATAGCTCATATTGTGGCATATTAACAAATGATCTAAAACAGGAAGGGTAGGCAATCTCTACAGAGGCTATAGTAGCTTTTCTGAAGCAGACAGCAGCATTTGGGGGCCAGGCACACATAGTCAAATTCAAAAACAAGCAAAACCTTTTAGGGTAGTGCTCTTCCCCTAATGTTCCTCTAATTGCCCTGAGGCACAGAGAAGAGGGGCTAGGCCCTGACATCTTGGAGTTCATGTGCATGTAAGGTCACCAATTATTAATGCTGCTTTTGATGCTAAGCTTCTGAATATCTGCAGGGATTTGATTCCAGGATCCCATATGGATACCAAAAACATGGAGGCTCAAGTACCTTATTTATAAAATGGCATAGGGTAGCAGTGGAGGTGTCAGTAACAAGCCCTAGCTACCACGTGTGCATTATTTGGGCTTCCCCAACTCCAGGGAGCCTGCCAGCTGCCTGTTTCCATCTTTGAGTACTTCCATAGAAACATGATGATTGGTAGCAGTGACGGTGGCCACTGCCCCTAATCACCATGTCCCTGCAGAAGCTGCTCAAAGGCAAAAGTGTGTGGCTGGTAGGTTCCCTAGAGGTGGAGCCTGAAGAATGTACACCTGGCATCCAATGCTCACTGCTGCTGCCCTTGGACCGCTTCTTGGCCTGCTTGCACTGTGTGTACCTGGTGGGCTTCTACCTGGAGCTCAGCCAGGCTGTGGAAGTGAATGCCGGGCTGGTTTAAGGCACCGGCGGCATCAGCATCTGCAGGAGGCCCCATCATTGTGGGGGCCCCCGTAGTAACCCTCCTCCTGCAAAAACGTTATTAGTAATAATCTGAATATCCTGTACTGTGAATAGCTTAGGCTGAGTTAGGTTACATTGACCTAAAATAAACATATGGGGCCCCCAGAATAAAGCATTGCAGGGGGCCACAAAATTCCTTCAACCAGTCCTGAGTGAATGGGAGAGTCTTAAACTGAGGATGATTTGGGTTCCTTTCTTCTCCTTCTGTATGTAAGAACACTTTCTTTATTACATCTCCTGTATTTGTTTTATTTTTTTTACAATACTTTCAATCCATGGTTAGTTAAATCCATGGATATGGGGCCTGCAGATGCAGTGAGCACACTGTAGTTACATGTTGCTGGATTTTATGCAGTGCCAAAGGTAAAAAATGTTTAGTTGTTGTTGTTGTTGTTGTTATTATTTTACTTATATAAATGTACGAAGTGTTACAATTTTCAATGAGTATAACCTCCAGTACATGTGCATAGGATTGTAGCTGATGAAGGTGAATTTACTTGGATCTGTGTACTCTGCCTTCAGAACTACAGATAAAAAGTAGTCTTGCCCACTTATCATACACAGGCTTTTTTTTTCAAAATGGAGACTATTGGGTGACATGAAACACATAATCACATTTCAGGCTGAAACTAATGAAGGTGCGTGTGTGTTACAAAATTTGGTTCATAAACCTTTTAAGCAAATTCATTTCATTATTGGTCCAGTATCTACAAATATGCTCTGACAGAAAAAGTGACCTATTTCCATTTAGATGAGCCATCTGTCCCCTTTTGATGGTAGAGGTAACAACATCAGCATCAAAGTCACTCTGAATGGATAGAAAGCTCTGAATGGTTAGTGCTCCATCCATCAGTGCCATTTCCACCCCTGTTTGCCTCAGTATCAGTGTTGTCAAAATAGATATGAGTTGATTCAGGCAGTGACATTACACATGCAGTTACATGCAGCAACATTAAAGCTGAAGTACACGTGACTGTTTTATGGCAGCTGTGGGTAAGAAAGCTTCTGATCATTCATCTTTTGACCTCAAAGTATGGGCAAGACCAATGCTGTAGGGAAAGGAGATTAAATTTTCTGTTGGATATATTTTTTATTTAGATAAAAGCAAGGCTGTTGTTCACAAAAGCAGAGAACAGGATAATTACTAATTTCATTATTCCATTCACAGCAGGGAGACCTCATGTTTGCCATCTCCCCCCCCTTCCCCCCATTTTACATGGCTTCTAAATAACTGAACTTGCCAGTGTGAGTTTTGTCATCTCATTCTAGAGACCTGTGTGTGAATTCTGGGTATTGCAGAATCTAGAAAGAACAACACAGCCTTATTAGCATTGAAGCTTCAGGTATCATTTGAACTAAATGTGAAGTCTTTGTGGGAGGAAGCCTTCTGTTTCTTCCCACTTGAAAGTTACTTTGCAGATGTTAAGGAAGAATCACAACCCTTTGATGTGAACAAGCAGACACATTATTCTCAGATACTGTAAAAAAAAATTCTGCCATAATTGTGTGCTGAAAAACAGAGCCTGGCAGGTGCTTTGTACATCAAAAATGGGAGTCCAGGTGGCAAGAAGAGGACACATCTTATGAAACTACCTGAACACTGAGGCTTTCCTCATAACTGTTCCTGCTGGGTCTAAATGGGTGTGAGATCCACTTGGAGAGTAGCAGGAATATAGATATGTACCTACACTCAGTATTGATGTGTACCTACACTGTCTTGGTGTTGGTCTATGGTGAAATCTCTTCTTTTCAAATAAGCCTTTTCTGACTGATGAATTTTAGTCATTTTTAATGCTGCTTCTTGTGATTTTTCATGTATATATTATTTTAATTTACTGCTGCTCCTCCAAAATCTTTGATGTGGAGCAGTTTATTAATTCTGTAGTTTAGGTACACACGTGAACATGGAACAATGGAAAGAAATGGCTGTGTGTTTATGGAATATAGGGACCTATGGAGTTGCTCTGGCTTTTTGACTACATTAGCTAAACAGTTTGCCAGATGACAATTTTGTTTGCCAAATTTGGCCATCAGACACAGTAGGTAGCACAATAGCTGAAGACAAACTCTAATTGTCAAAATGGAAGTTCAATAGGATTTTGTTACAAATGCTGTCACCTGAATGATCCAGCTAGCTCAAGTAAAATGTCTATAGTGACTAGCATTGCCTTTCCAGGATTTCAAATAATAACCTTCCACAGCTGTACCTGCAACCTGTGACTTTTTTTGTTCACAAGCATGTTCATCACTGAGCTCTTTTATTCCTTTTTATAAAGGAGAACAAATCACCTACAGGGACAGGAGGAAGGGCATCCTCCTCACACAGGGATAAGTAATTCTTTTCAAAGGGAAGAGCCATATAGCAATGCATTCAGATCCAGGGGGCCTTCAGTAACTATATATTAATGTGACATTAATGCATATGACCATTAAAAAAAACAGAGATATATTTTGTGTGGAAATCAGATGTGTGAGATTTTTTTCCTGTTTCCCAAACTGAAGACAACTGCAATGTTTCTCTTTTTTCCTTTAGATGCAAGAATTAATTGCTCATTAGCAGCCTCCAATCAATCTTTTGTAGACAGTCAGGGTAGTTAATGAGGTGTGATATTTTCTATGTACCCACTGCACACTTATACATGTGGCCAGGCTTGACTATAGCTTTGCTGTTACTCCTGATGTGGATTTTCTGTAAACTTTGAATCAGAAAACTTTTCAGATTTCCGCCGTCCCAGTTGCCCTAAATCATTCAAGATCTGATTTAATATGGTTGACTTATATTTAGAAATTGAAACTAAAGCAAAACAAAGCACCATGTTAATTTTACATGTTCCATAAATATTTCAAAAGTTTTCCAGCAGCACAAAGTAGTTACACTGAAATATTTGATCAGGAAAATAAATTTGAAAATACACATTTAAAATATGCTTATAGAACGTCACATTCAAAAACATTCTAATTTATATACTCATGTATCAAATTTATTCCTCACCCTTCCATATAAAACATCCAAAGCAGGTAACAATAAAATGCACAATAAAAATAACAATGCTACACAGCTATGAAATGCCATATAGCATCAGTATAATAGTTTCTGATTTGAGAATGAGATAAAACACTGGGCTAGTCTACACTGGAACTTAAATCTGGGACCAGTCTGGAGCATTATGCTCTGGACTGGCCCCAGATCGATAGTGGCCCCACGCACTGGGTTGAATCTGGTGTCATGACCATCATTGTCCAAAATGGCCAGCTGGGCTGACACTGCATCAGCACCACTGGCCTATCCCCTGTTTTTGGAGCTGCTGCCACCACCTTACCAGCCAAGCAGCTTCCTGCAAGAGCCTGGCTGGTGGCATCATTTCTGCTGAGGTTAGAATGGGGCACCTAGACATGTGATCAGCAAGGAGGGGATTGTTCTACTGTCTCCTTGTTGATTGCACGGGTGCCCCATTCTGATCTCAGCAGAAGCAATGCCACTGGCCTGGCTCTCGCAGGAAGCTGCTTGGCCAGCAAAGTGGCAGCAGCTCCAACTGAGATGTATCTCCTTCTCTGTGCTGCTTAGCACAGGATTAGGGAGATGGTGCTAAGTTTGTGTGTGGACAACTGGATCAGGCTTAATTGAATCCGATCCAGCTGGCCAGAAAACAAAAGAACCTGAGGTTATTCTGGAGTTTCCAGGAAACCCCAAAGTTTTCCCTTACTTTGCTTAGTTCAGAATAAGTCAGGTTAAGGGCAAAAAATGCACTTCATCCTTGGAAGTAGCTTTTATGTTTTCTGGACTGCCAGCACTGAATTTGGGGTAAGTCCACATTTTTTTGCCAGTTAGACAAGCCTTCCGTATCCTGAATCCTAGTTGTTAGTCACAGCTTGACTCATTGAATCAGCTGTTGAATTGTGAGTTGATACATTATTTAATGTGTCTACTCTTTTGGCATTAACAGTATAATTCAAGCTGTTGTCTCCACCTAGTGTGAGTGAAGCCATACATTGTAGGGGCTGGACTGTAGACATGCTTGCTGTCTTCTTATGAGTTATTCTTCACATGAAGGATAACCAGGGCCGGTTTAAGGAATTTTGGGTCCCCCTGCAATGCTTTACTTTGGGGCCCCCATATGTTTATCTCAGATCAATGTAACCTAAACTATTCACCGTACAGGATGTTCAGATTATAGTAGGACCCCTGTATCCATAGATTCATTATCCATGGGACACAAAATAGCACGCCTACCATAGAGTTTTCTTAGAAAATGTGTCTTCCCTAGCCCTTTTCTAGGCCCTCCAAGGCAACTCTATGGTATTTTAAACCAGAAGTCCCGTTATTTTCAATGGCGTTCACCATTATTCATGGTTTTCAGAATCCATGCCCCCCCCGAACCAATCCCCCATGGATAGAGGGGCCTACTATATTACATAATTTGCCACCAATAATTTAGTTTAAAAACTATATTATAGGCACTAACATAATATTTTTTTGTTTATTAGCAATTAATGTAATGCTGTAGATTTCCTCAAAGAAAATAAAGAGTGGACTACAAGCTAAACATGAGTTAGCAGTGTGATGCAGCAGCAAAAAATGCCAATGCGATTCTAGGGTGCATTAATAGGAGTAGTGTCTAGATCAATGGAAGTAATAGTATCTCTCCATTCTGCTTTGGTCAGACCTCAGCTGGAATACCGTTTCCAATTCTGGGCACAACAATTCAAGAAAGATACTGAGAAGGATGGTGCGAGGTCTGGAAGCCATTACGCCCTATGAGGAACGGCTTAGGGAGCTGGGTATGCTTAGCCTGGAGAAGAGAAGGTTGAGAGGTGACGTGATAGCCATGGTTAAATATTTGAAGGGAGGTCATATTGAGGAAGGAGCAAGCTTGTTTTCTGCTGCTCCAGAGACTAGGACAAAGAGCAATGGGTTCAAACTACAGGAAAAGAGATTCCACCTGAATATTGGGAAGAACCTCCTGACAGTAAGAGCTGTTTGGAAGTGGAATGCGCTGCTGCCTGGGAGTGTGTTGGAGTCTCCTTCTTTGGGTTTTTTTAAACATAGGTTGGATGGCTGAAGAAGACCAAGGGGGAAAGGGAGGGGAGAGGAACCAAGACATGTTAAAAGCAGCTGGAAAGATGGGCTGGAGGGGATCTATGTGCAAGGAAGGAAAGGGAAGAAAGGAAGGAAGAAAGAAAGAAGCCCTTTCTGAGGGAGACAACCCTCAAATTCCCTGTCTCTCTCTCACACACACACTCACCCTCTCCGACGTGCCTCTCCCCCCAGCTTCTGCCATGGAGGGCTGCTGTTTCTTTCTCTTTCTCTTTAGTTTTGGAGAGGCTGTTTTGTTTGTTTTTTTAAAAAAAGCCACCAGGAGGTTTTTGGAGGAGGAGGGTAAGAGGGGGCTCCTCCCGGCTGTCTCCTGGCTGTCTCCTTCGTCAGATTAATGAGGCCAACATGGGGCCCTCTCTTGACCTCGGGGCCCCCTCTTGACCTCGGGGCCCCCTGCCAATGCTGATTTGGCAGACAGGTTAAACCGGCCCTGAGGATAACCACTGACTTATGGCATTAGAACGTTGCTATGATTGCAGCATTTTGCTGTGCACTCTTTCTTCCAGCTGATTGTGTAGCTGTAGGTACAAAAAGTTAACATAGAGCCAACTGTAACTAATGGGTCAGAACCATCATCCAAAGCTGAATTCTAAGAAAATGCAGAGGTGCCCTTTCTAGAGGTCACTCCACCTGTTGCTATTCTGTTTGTTTGTTTCTTGTCTTGGATGTTTCTGCTCTGGAGCCTCAGCTGCTCTAAATTCCTGCTCTGTTTCCCATCTTGCAAGTTGTTATTCTGGAGTGTGTGATTAAATGGATGGATGGATGGATGGAGAGATAGATAGACAGACAGGCAGACAGACAGACAGGAGTGGTTGTATATGTGTTTGAGTTTAGGATATTGGAGAAAAATAAAGATTGAATTTTGAATGGACCTTCTGTTATTTCAGGATTGGTTGCTCTTGTTTTGTGGAGAACACTGTAGACCGATAAGAAGTTGGGCTGAGTATTTCCTACTGAGTTTGATGGAGAGCCAGTAGTTCTGTATAATTGGAATGTAACATAAAATTTTGTTTTGCTCTAGTATTCTGTGATTTGCAGGTGAAAAATTCCTCACTTTTGCTCCACTGGAGCTCAACTCCGCCCCTGTGTATTAAAATTTACCTACTGTATAAAAATGACTTAAGTTCCCCACCCTTGTCCTAAAATGTATTTTAGATTTGAGGATTTGCATTGCAAGACTACTGTACTCTTAACTGTTCAGGTTCAAACTCAAAAACAGCTTCATTTAAGAGTGATTACTTACCTCAATCAGAGTAATCAAATGATGGTAAGAAGTACAAATATTATGTTATCAGTGAATGTAAATATGTAGTGAGGGAAAGTTTCCAGTTTGCACTAGTTATTGTGCACACAGGGCCAAACTGAAATTTACCAATTTTGTACAGGACAGAAAAGGGTTTGGCTTTAATATATAGCTTAAAATGGATGTGTAATAGTGCTTAACCTAAACTTGGAACTGCTTTCCCCCTACAATCCAGCATTTTGAATATGAATTCAGTGATGGTCTTGAGTACCGTACTTGATATCTCACTTCTCACATCAAGAATCACAGCTGAAGAGCTCCCCCTCCCCATATCCTACTATCATATTCTGATGGCTCATCTTTACTTGCTCTCTGTGTTTATGCTGCAATAGCCTGTGTCAAACAGATTCAAAAATAAAGAAGAATCTTAAGAAAAGCACAGTTGTCTTAAAACATTAATGGTTAACTTTTTTGGTCAAATATGACTGCCAAAAAGGTTTTTGCCAAGTTCTCTACCACATACAGAAGATTATCACACTATACAGTTATAGTGCTATTAGTCCACTTTAACTGCTGTGGCTGCCTCCTGTGGAATCCTGGGATTTGGAGTTTAGGGAGGGGCCTTTAGAACTCTCAGCCAGAGAGCTCTTATGCCTCACTGAACTACAAACCCCAGAATTCCACAGGAGGCAACCATAGAAGTTAAAGTGGAATTATAGCACTATATATAACAGTGTAGTGTAATAAAGTCCATAGAAAACACACACACGATTCCTTCAAGGAACTATAACAGTGTAGTGTAATAAAGTTCATAGAAACACACACACACACATGATTCCTTCAAGGACTGCTTTTGCTCTTTGCTTAAAATGTTGAGAGGTATCATGGCCAGAGCAGTAGAGGAGGAACGTAAGTGCCAGAGATGGCCCAGGCATCCTTCTTCCTCTTAAATTCAGCCTCTTTGGGCAGTCAAATGCTCAGGCAAGATAGTAAGAAGAAAAGCTGGAAGCACCAACAGATTCAGGATTTTGGACAGGGTTGCTGGAGCTTAGCGCTTATCTACATGGGGAGGTTTTTGGGTTTGTTTTGAAAAAATGCAGATGAAATTCAGACTAATTTGGCCTGGAGCTGTGCTGCATGAAATTCAGACTACTCTGGCCTGGAATTAAGCATCATGCCTTACCAGGCCAATGCCTGAATCTGCACCGCTCATTGGTGTGCTTGTCTAAACAAGTGATTCATTGGTATTTTACCCCTAGGTACTTCAGCGGCAGCACTTTTTACCCTCCTCAGTGCCAGCACTACTGGCATGCAATCACTTGCTCTAAGGTCAGAATGAACAGCCAGCCATGTGATCATATGCACCAGGGCTCTGCTGACCTGGAGCACAGTCATTCATTCTGAGATTAGAACAAGTGGTCAGTTATGCGATCACATGGCTGGCCACCCATTCTGACCTCAGAGAGAGTGGACTTTTTCGGACGGCGATCTGTAACGCAAGCAGCCTTGTCCCTGTTGCGAGGCTGCTGCATGGCAGGGGGGCTGTCTTGGATGATGCTGTCCCCGCGCCGATACTGTTGCAGAAGAGCTGGGAGGCTGCAGCGCTATATTTGGTGATTTTCTAATCACAGTCAACTTCCGTGATTAGAAAATCGCCAAATATAGCACTACAGCCTCCCAGCTCTTCTGCAACAGTATCGGCGCAGGGACAGCGTCATCCGAAATGACCCCCCTGCTGTGCAGCAGCCTCGCAATGGGGACGAGGCTGCTTGCATTACAGATCGCCGTCCAAAAAAGTCCAGTGACTGCATGCCAGTGGCGATGGTGCTGAGCAGGTGGGGAAATGGTGGCTCCTGTCAGGGCTAATTTCTCCTGACTTCAAGTTCCCCAAATCCATGGCATAGCCTTTGTTCACACTACAGTTTTCTCCAGAGTTTACAGAAAACTCTGGAAAAAACTGCCAAATTTTTAAAACCTGGATTAAGGTGGTATACCCCAAGTTTGGTGTGGATAGGCTTGTACATTGTGTGGCCTTATTGCACCAGAATCAGGGGTAAGGCTGCACGTCATGTGGTCTTATTAGGCCAAATTTGCGGCTAGATTTGGCTCATGTGTGAGCAGTTGGTCATTCCTGTCCCATAATGTGATTTTTCATAATTTGGGATATTTCTCTCAAGTGTAGGAAACAGAAAATTGTGCCTTAGCACTCTCTAAGTGCTCTCAATCTACTACCTGAAGAATTAGAATTGGTTGTTGGTGGGTTTTGTTTTGGTTTGTGTTTTTTTGAAAACCCTTGTTATGTATTTTATAAAAAGCATGGCTGTAAGCTGCATAGAAGACTAGGAAACTGATACATAAATACTTTAATAAAACAAATAATAGACTGTTGACCCATGTAACTTCTACTCATTGCTTGTTTTAAGACACACACACACACCCTCAACCGTTCCTTAAAGGCTACATACGTAAAGGCTACAATAAACTTTCTTGTCATACAAAATTATGTCAGACCATTCCTCCATTGAGCCATAGAGATTATCACACTATACTTTTATAGTGCTATTATTCTACTTTAACTGCTCTGGCTGCCTCCTGTGGAATCCTGGGATTTGCAGTTTAAGGAGGGGCATTTAGCATTCTCAGCCTGAGAGCTCTTAGGCTTCACTAAACTACAAAACCCAGAATTCCCCCTGAGGCAGCCATAACATTTAAAGTGGAATAATAGTACTGTAACAGTGTAGTGTGATAAAGTCTTAAGAGGGGAAGCTGCATTGTTCTGCTTCACAACAGCCCTGCAAGATAGAATAAGCTGAGAAAGAGCACCTGGCAGGTCACCCAGTGTGCTTCTTAGCTAAATGGACATTTGAGTGTAGGTCTGCCCAGTTCTAGGAGCTTTTCACATGTGGAAATTATTCCCTGGGGAGATTGGGAGAGAAACAGGGCTGTTCCGGTAGCAGCGCCCCATTTCGCACATCCCCTTCCTTCTCACGATCTCCCATCATCCTCGCTCTGTGCTGCTTCCATTTCTCTCCCGGTATGTTCTGTAATTTTTTTTACTAACGAACAATGCTCATTAGTAAAAAATCACAGAACATACTGGGAGAGAAATGGCAGCAGCACGGAGGGAAGATGACGGGAGATCGCGAGAAGGAAGGGGGTGTCCGAAATGGGGCGCTGCTATCGGAACAGCCCGTTTCTCTCCCGGTCTCCCCGGGGAATAATTTCCACATGTGAAAATCTCCCTAGTCTGACACACTAACTATAGCTTCACAGAGTTACACAGTTGCACTTACCCAAGTCTCCATAATAGAGCCATCTTCATTGCCTTAGGGATCTTTCCTCTTCTGCTTGTGATATTGGATTTGTTTAGTTTTGGCTGGTTAATATGGGCAAAAACTTTGGACTAAGCTTAATTCATAAATTAATGAGACAGAAGCAGAAGATAGTAGGTGTGAGCAGTTCTCTGATACTAATTCAGGGGATGTTTGTGGCTTAGATTAGTAAGGCACAGATATATATTTACCCAAGAATGGTCCCAGAAATGACACTACATAATGTAGCATTGCTGTTACAGTCATTGGTCATTCCATCCTTTCAGGAACATAGAAAGGAGGCTGAAGAACCTTACTGCCTTCATAAGTGCTGTTGGATTTATTTACTTATTTATTTATTATTAAGGGGGAGAGAGAGAGAGAGAGAGAGAGAGAGAGAGAGAGAGATTTTCTACATACACACACACTTAACTCTCTCTCTCTCTCTCTTTCTCTCTCTCTCTCTCACACACACACACACCTCTGGCTTTTCTTCGCAAACGAAGATTCAGGAAGGACTCATCCCGCGCTTTCTGCAAGCGCGCTGATGACTAAAAAGGCCAATCCGAGATAAACAAGTCCGGTTGCAAAAAGCACAGCAGAAGGTCTCCTTGGGTGATGTTTTTGGGTTGTGATTCTTTCTGCGTTGTCATTTCTCTTCAAGACTTGTTAGTCGTGAGTTCTCAAATAAGGCTGCATGTCCTTCAAGCCTGTGCAATGGATTTTTCTGGTGGAGCGCAGTGTGCACAGAACTGGCCTCACCCTTTAAACCAGAGATTCATCTGCCGTGGCCTTGCAAGCATGGGCGTGGCAGCGAGGTCCTCGGGCCATAGGTTTGATTAGAGTTTCCTTCTCTTAGATGGTTGACCTTATAGGGTTGGACGAGCACCATCTGCCCAGGTTTGGGATTAGAGTTTTCCTTCTCCTAGGACGGTTGCCACAAGGCTAGAGAGCCCATCCTGCCCTTTGACGCTCTTTGTCAGACCCTTCGGTTTTGACCTGTCTGGCATGGGAGACCCTACCAGTGGCTATTATGCCTCCGCCAGCATAGCTCAAAACATCATTAGGGTACGCAAGCCTCTCTCCCACGACAAGGGGGCGTCAATGGAGAGGACACACACACACACACACACATATTATATGCTAAGACCAGTTGCTATTCCCTAATAAAAACAATTTATTTTGTGTATGTATGGTGGTGGTGGTGGGGATGGTCCTACAGAGCAGTGATATTTGCTTGAACTGTACATAATTTGCTCTGAGAATGGGGTTGTCTAGTTGGTGAAAAAAACTCCTCATAGAATTCAAGGAGATACCTTTTGTCCCAATGTGATCCCACAGTGATTTGCCATATTTGGAAGGAGCAAGGCCAAAAACTGCACCCATTTGAACAACCAATCTGCAGTACAGTACATTCTGGAAGTAGAAAGCTTATTGGTCGGACATGCGCAGGAAGTGGGCTTACCAGTGACAAAGTGGCTGGAACCTCCATTTTTTTAGTTTTTTTGGTAGCAATCATGCACTTCTTTGCAGCAGTAAGTTGACCAAACAGTTTTTTAGGCAGAAGGTTCACTTCTGCATCTTATAATTTATTTATTTATTTATACCCTGCTCTTCAGCCACAAGGCTATCAGAGCGGCTTACGAATTGTTTTTTAAGCAATAGCAATTTACACATCTACACTGCATTAAGCAGTTTCCAATGTGTGTTAAAAAAAAAACTTGTGGAGAAGAATAACACAAATAATTCACTTGCAGCCACAATTTTGATTCACGGGCCTCCGAATGAACTTCAAACACAGATAACTTCACATACCAGTGATCTCACACAAAAAAAACATGGAGACAAATGAACGCTGCTGTGATTTTGTGTTAATGCACAACAATCTACATTATATCACTTCATCTAAATGAGCCTAAAGTGTGTGTGAGAGAGGGAGGGAAAGACAGAAAGAAAACACAAGAAAGGTGATTACTTAAGATGGGTTTCACAACATATGCAACCAATTCTGCAAAGTGGGGTGACCTACCTATATTTTTACATCATTCTTGCAGTTCAAGTATTTGCCAAAATCACTATACTTTTCCTGCTACTCATTTCAATTGTAATGTGGGTTTGTAATGTTAAATAACTAGCACCATAATCAGGCATGTTGGGAGTGTGCCTTATAACAAAACAAAACAAAAAGCTGGTGGGCTTTAGTAGGACCCTCCCTTTATGTTCTTTATTCTAACCTTGGCTATAACAATCTGTTGTTTTTGTTGCATTTCTATCCTGCCACTGAGCCAGAGGTGCCCAACGTTGTTCTCTCCTGCTCCATTTTATCCTTACAACAGCCTTTTAAGGTTGTTTATTTTCTGTTTTCTGCACACACAAAAACCATGTGTGCAGAATAAATCCCAAAATGTGAAGAGTCTTTGATGCCTTTCTCATAGCAGGAAGAAAATTTTTAAAATTACTCATTGCTTCTTCAATAATGAAATTACGGAGATTTTCACATGGGCTATATATCCCTTGGCAGGAACAGAACAATGTCAGGAAAGGTTTTTCCTTTCGGATGACATTGACCCCATTCTGTCCTGCATCCATCCTGTTCCTGTGACTCTTCTGGAACAATGTAATCATGATTTTTCATCATGAATAGACCTCTCATTCCATCACTATCACACAATCACGGGTGTGCGAACAGGAGCCCTGTTCCTGTTCCAAAATGACAGCCGCGGAGGGGAGGTCCATTCCAAGCACTTCCTGGTATGATCTGGACATCCAGGTAACTGGCACCCTTTATTTTACCCTCCCTGTTTTGATTGTGTGGTTTAAAGTGTGTTTTTGTGCTTGGTGAACTGATTTTATGTTTGGGGGAGTTTTATTTTTTAAATTTACCGCCCGGCCATTATCACCCAGTGAGGGGAGGGGGAGCCCATTCCTGCCATGGAATTAAGGTAAGTGTGTGAAAGATTATATTATTCTGTGGCAGGAATGGGAGAGGAGGTGGCAGGGCAGTAACGGGGCATTTTGGTCCTGTGTGAAAATCTCCTACATCTTCTGTGGGTCCAGGGGCCAGTTTTCTGTTGTGTGGATCCTTCCAGGGCTCCCTCAAACTGGAAAGAGCTAAAAAACTTATTTCTGGTTTTGCGGGGAAACATATGCTGGGTTTGGTTTTTTTCATATTTAAAAGTGCAGGGAGTCCATCTGACTTATAAGGCAAATAAACACTCCTGACAGGTTGGCCAAAGGAAATTGACTCTTTTTGATCAGAAAAGGAGCAGTCCAGACTAGGGAGGTGATCTGCCTTGGGTGGTATGCAACCACAAAGCTGCACTTCAGTCACCTTTGGCATAGATAAAGGCAGGAATTGGTGACTGAATAGTCCAGCAAGACTTCTTACAGTGCTGTTAGCACACTGTTTGAATTCTTTTTCACTGAACAAAATGTCACAGGCCTGCAGTGATAGACATATAATCACACTGGAGAACTTGGGATGAAGTGTCACTTCATTTGGGTCTTCCAGAAACCACAAAAGTTGCATCAGTGAAAACAGTGAACCGAAGAAAAGGGTATGAATGGTGATTCCCTTCCTCCCTTCTGCTTAAACTGCACCCATACATCGTGGCAACACTAAGCAAAACAAGCCATTCCCTAAGATGCCCATATTCTTCCTGGTGAGACTCCATTTCACCACACTTCGCTTTAGATTCCTAGATGCTACAGCTCCTTGCTTGTGACAGATTTCTCTCTGACAGCCTCTCTTCATTTATACAAGTTTCCCTCTCAGCCCATATGCTGAGCACATATAGCTGAAATTTCATCTCATTTCTAGTGGAGAATGACCATGGGGCTTCTTGACATTGATTGCAAAATCCCTGAGCTTTCTATACACTGAAACAACTTGAAAAGCACATTTTCCCTTGGATTCATGATTAAATATGCTTCTCCCCAGCCTGAGTACAAGTCCCCAAGAGCTCTTCATCACAAAAAAGACCCCTGAGTTTCCTTTTTCCTTCCTACATGTTCAGCATTTTTAATACACTTGATTTAATACTAAAGATTGTATGGAGCAGGCTGCTTTCATTGCTTGTGGGCTGCTGGCTCAGTGCAAGTACCAGTCATGTGCTTCGGTGCTTGGAGAGATGACTGCAGTCATTCTTTCTGCTAGCAAAGGGCTGGTGCCCCTGAAGGATGACAGAAATGTACATTTGAAGCAGTGTCAGATATAACAAAGAAAAAATAACTTAATTGCAGAAGATGATGGGTCCCCTTGAGCTATAATCACCGACAGTGATTGCAACCCTACCTGGGACATGGATTCTCAAAAAAACTGCAAAGACAAGGAAGAACCTTGTGTCTCTTCTGCCAAGTTACATGCTTACAGTAATCTACATTCTGATCTCTTATTATAGGCATAGTTGCATTTTTTAAAATTATGCATATCCATCATCTCCCTGTGTGTAATTTTTCTATAAATGTCAGTGCATTTGTTTAAAACATGTCATATCATGGCAATATTTTGTGCAATGTGCACACAAGTAAAAGGATTGTGTGACCCTGGTGTTTATATATGGCTTTGTAAATATCCAAACATAGGAACTGTGCTCAGTAAATGTATGCTTCCCATTCCTGGTATTTACTGATGCTGGCTTTCATTAGCCATCTTTTCTTCTGTATTATCCCAAGTTGAGGCCACTGTTTTGTATATATGGCTACATGTCACTGTATGATATTCATGGCTTTTCTATTTGGTTTTATGTTTTTTAAAAGTAAATATCCAAAATAATGTTCAGCACTATGCTTCCAATTCCTATTGTGTTATATGACATTCCGTCCTTTCACTGTAGTTTTTTAAAACCTCTTCTTCTTTAGAATAGACATTGGGATAGATACCAAAATACGTAGCCAAATCCACACTACACAAATAATTCAGTTTCAAACTGGATTATTTGCTATGGCTTCTTCTGATGGAATCCTGGGATTTGTAGTTTGGTGAGGCACCAGCATTCTTTGGCAGAGAAGGCTAAAGGGCTTATAAAACTACAAATCCCACGATTCCATAGGAAGGAGCCAGGGCAAATAATCCATATACAAACTGAATTATTTGCTTAGTGTGGATTTGGTCATACTTTTGATACCATGTCATAGTTCATCCCCCACTTTTTTTTAAGTGTCTGTGTTATCTTTCAAAGAAATGTGCTAAGGTGAAAAAGCCTGCATATTTTAAAATAGCTTTCTTCCCCTCTGTGTGCTGATTCTTAATCCTTTTCATCCTGGATGTTTATTTAACAGCCATATATATATTGTTTAAGCAGGGTAACAATTTTGTTTAAGTTCACGAATGCTTTTTTTTTTAATTAAGTGTCACGCCATCACACCGAAAGGAACAATGTAAAGTGATCCTCTTGACTTGATTTCAGCAAATCATAATGAGGGGACTGTAAAACATATGAGGAGAGATGGCTAAAAATATCCATAGTGTGAGCACAAGACCTACAGATATTTTTTTCATGAACTCTTGTAATGACCATGATGCTTTCCACCTCTCTAGGCCTTGCCATTTGTGGATCTCAAAGTGGATTATAAAAGAATAGTGATTTTAAGACCTGCAGATCCTCTATAAGATAGGTAAGCAAAGCATTATTATTCTCATTTTACAGAGAGGGGAATCATGGACAGAGAGGTTTAGTGATTCTTTCCTTTTTCCTTTCCCCTTTCCTCATCTGCAAGGCAGAGCCATGAATAGCTCAGATATACTGTCTTCACATCCTCTGCTTTAACCATATGACCATCCTTCTTTCCATAGAACCTCTCTGACTCCATTTCCCCCAACTGTAAAGCAAGGATAATAATACCGCTCCAGACCAATTTCTTTGCAGCCACTTTTCTGTGCCTGCTGAAAAAGTGAGAAGGTTAGTGCTGACCCTACTTTAGAGACTAATTTTTTATTATTATTATTATTATTATTATTATTGGAGTTTGGAGAGAAAAAGTTTCCTAAATTCTGTGGAAAGTAATGAGTTCAGCAAAAACTTATCGACTAAACTCTGAGTTATGAGAATTTAGAGTTTTTATATGGGATATTATTTATTTATTTATTTAGGTGCTATAAGTTTGGAATGGTCAGACAGAGAGATCACAGTTTGCAAAACTACTGATTTTCCACAACTGGAAAGCTTTAAATGGAAGTATTATTTATTTATTTATTTAAAAAATTATATCCCACCCTATAGCCAAAGATCTCAGTGCGCCTTCCATATTATAAATATTTGACTAGATGTGGGCATACAGAACTATCCCATTAACAGAACTAGCCCAGATTAATTAAGCCATGGAAGAGCTTGCTTAATGGTTAAATATGCAGATTGTGGCATTGCAATTTCATATAGATTATTTAATGTTAGACAAAGCTCTGAGCCAAGAGCAAAGAATCTAGTTGGAGGTTGGTATTAAATTAGGGTGGAGGTACAATATTGATCTGGGTCAGGGGGACTTTGCTCACAACAGCTGAAATCTTATCTCTTTTCCATGAATCCCCCAAACCTGCAAGGAGGGTGGTATTTGGGATGCCCAAATCCTTAGATTTAAACTAGTTTACTCCCAATGACATAAATTGACCTCAGGGCACATGTTTTGGTTCAGTTGTTGTTTCTGCCACTCCACTCATTCTCCCTTGATTTTATTATGGTTTAGTTGCTTTTGGTGTACGATCTGGCTGCAAAAGCAGTCCAGCAATTTGCTGTCCTATGCCTTATAGGTGTATGAAGCAACTAGATGAATGTGGAGAGGAAATACAGTTGTCCCTCCATATCCGCGGATTTTGTATCCACAGATTTAAGTATTCACGGCTTGAACATATTATTTAAAAAAATCCAAAAAGCAAGCCTTGATTTTGCCATCTTATCTAAGGGACACCATTTTACTATGCCATTGCATATAACGGGACTTGAGTATTCATGGATTTTGCTATCCACGGGAGAGTCCTGGAACCAAACCCCAGCAAATATGAAGGGACAACTGTGTTATATTCCTGTACATTGTAAGAGAGCAATAAAATTCATCTGTTATGCACAGTTCATTTCATTGGGACCCATTTCTTGCATTTTTAAGAAAGTGTTGATTTCCTTATGAGTTTTGAGAAATACAGATTTGTAAAAGTAATTTTTGTCATTTTATTACTATTCTTTTGTAACACATTTTAGGAAAATATTAATGTTCAGTGATTCATTAAGTGATGAAAAGCAGCAATAACACTAGCATTATGTTTTTCTTACTTTAAACAAGCAAAGGGTGAGCTCTTCTGGAAATGTTTGGAATGTGCTTTGCTTTGGTCTGAACTAGGACTAGAAGGGACAATAAGAGGTACATCTCCCATGATTTCTAGGTTTTGCTTTCTCATTTTAAGGCCTAATGTTGACTGAATTGAGATCTCAGTGCACTTCACTCCCCTCTTTCCGCCCTATATGGTTCAGCTCAGGCTGTCTGAAGGAAAGTATTCCCCCATAGAAGCCTACCCAGGCTCTGAGAACCTTAGAAGAGATCTTCACTCAATCCCATCACCTTACATGCACTTCTGGCAGCAGTACAAGTGAAGGATCTCTTGGTGGTAATTCCTAAGCTATGGAACTCTCTTCCTTGAGAGGCTAGGTGCCCCCTCCCCAGCTGTCATTCCACTAGCAGGCACAGGTGCTTTTTAAGGCTTAAGGATTTGATGGGATTTTTTTTTTTTTGAAGAAAAGGCTTTAACAAGGTACTACACAGTTTGAAATTGTTTTTAATGGATAGGGTTTTTTTAACAGATGCTTTAATTATACTTTAATGATAATCTTTTGTATGCTATTATCAGTTATGTATCTTGCTCAATTTGTAAGCCACCATGAGTTCCATTCTTGGGCCATGGGGACACAGAATATAAATAATTTGAATAGTTAGGAACAGTAGCATGTTGGACAAAGAAAGGAAGGAGGAAGAAGTTGGGAACTTGTGAAGATGATTACAGGCCAAGCCTGAATGTCAGGGTTGTTTTGGCTTGGCTTGACCTGGCTTGCCTTGTAATGGGATCTAGTGGTTCTTCTTTGTTGTCTCTGTGACACGCACAAATGGGTTATATGTGCCTGAACAGCGCACGAATTGGAACCTTCTAGACTGTTATGGAAGGTTTTTTGGCTTTAACCCCACCTCAATGGCTCTATCCTCATGGTTCATACATAAACACAGTTCCTTTTTGTCTGCCATGCTAGCAGCATCAAGGGAACCTTTCTATGAGCTGTTTGGGTTTTTTAAATCTTCACCCTTAGTCTCAACTTCTTTTGACTCAGACCATTTTCCTGACCTCTTTTTTGGACATCCCCTGGATTTGGTATTACAGTTGTCCCTTCACATTCGCTGGGGTTTGGTTCCAGGACCCTCTGTGAATACCCAAATCTCTGAATACTCAGGTCCCATTATATGCAATGGCATAGCAAAATGTCCCCTATATAAGATGGTGTCCCCTATATAAGATGGCAAAATCAAGGTTTGCTTTTTGGATTATTATTTTATTTAAGAATATTTTCAAGCCATGAATACTTAAAACCGTGAATGCCAAATCTGTGAAGGTGGAGGGACAACTGTATATCTCCTTTTGGCTTTTGACTCAATTCAGCTACTGGACTTTACTTAATGTCTTCAGATTCGGCGTCTTTGGACTTTGGCTTTACTGCTTGTAATGATAGCTGCCATGTTCTCTTCATCCTCCTCCACCTCCTTTAAGAGGCCTATGGCCTGTGGCACCAAGATTCTGGGCAACGATGGTCACTCGTATTGCTTGTTGTGCCTAAGAGAGGGTCACAACGTGGGGTCCTGTACACATTCACTCCCCAAAGTGCACAAGAACTGGGAGTCACGGCTGAAAGCCTTGTTGTATGAACAGACCCTCAAGCCCTTGGTTCCTCCATCTGCTATGGTCTTGGTTCCCCTAAGATCCACTATGATTGTTGGTTCCAAGGATAAGGTTTCAGGTCCATCATCAATACCATTGTTGACACCAGATGTCCCTCAACACCAGGACGATCCCTGGACATCTCCTGTTGTTATAAGGAGGTGAAGAAGAAGCATAAAAAGAAGAAAAAGGTCTGTTCCACTCACAAATCTTCCTTGATCATTACTTTGGTGACCAAATCTCATACAGGTGACCAGCAGGATTGCTTCTCTCTGCACAGAAGGAGCTCCAAATCAGGTCTGTGCTGTGTCTTCCAATGGTGCCTCTTCCCAAGATTGGGCCATCTCCCCGGCTGAGTCTGTACAATTTGTTGCAGTTCGTGTAGGCTCCATCTCTGAAGGGGAGGTCATTGACTATTCCAATCCTCTCCAGGGTCAGCAGCAGCTTAGCCTGCCCATACGAGACTTGGCTCAGCAAGAACAGTTGTTGAAGACTTCTCTTCAGATAGAACCACATCTTGACACTTACTGTCAACACAATGAAGCACTCCCAATCTCTTATGAGACACTTCCAATTTCCCATGTTGGAGAATCTGAGTTGGTGGTCAACAGGGATTGGTCCTGCTCTTCTCGACGCTCAGCCTCCTATTGTTCTTGTCATTGGTCTACATCTTCTTACTCCTCATCTTCTTCTTACTCCTCCAGAGATAGTTCAGCACAGTAAACACCACTTTGACATCATAGCTCTTGGTATCGACACTCTTGTTGGATGACTCCTCAGATTGGTGGCACTGACACAGGGATCACAGGGACTCCATTGGTACCATGACTCTTGCTCTGATAGACACCAAAGCCCTCCAGTATCTGGCCCGGTTCCAGAGTGAAGCTTAGATCTTGTCCTCCCACAACTCTCTCAGTGGCTGTGTGAACCCATTACCACCATGGATTTAAGATTTCTTACTTAGAAGACAGCCTTTCCACTTGCCATCACCTCTGCAAGACACATGAGTTAACTCTGCGGCGTCAGAGTGGATGCCTATACTTACATATTCATGCCAACAGAGTGGTACTGAGGCTGGACAGTTCTTTCCTTCCTAAAGTTGTCTCATCATTTCATTTAAATCAAAATATTAGTGTACTTCCTTTATGCAAAATCCTTTGATGGGTTTAGAAAGAACTCTTCATTACTTTGATGCTCGTAGAACTCTCACCTTTTACGTCCTTAGGATGTCGCTGTCTAGAAAATCTCATCTTTTTCTTTGTTATTCCAACACCAAGATGGGCCTCCCAGTTTCATCACAGCTTTTCAAAATGGGTGGGCTCCACCTGGCATATCAAATGGTTGACAAGGATCCCCCATCTCGGATCCATGGACATTCTACCAGGGCCACAGCTGCTTCCACTGCCTTTTTATGTGGTGTTTCCTTACCTGACATCTGCAAGGCAGCAGTGTGGTCACAACCTCCCACCTTTGTGACGCATTATAGATTTGACATGTGTTCATGAGCTGAAGATGCCTTTGTCAGCTTTCTCTTCTCAGACACTGAGATGGGAACATTCCACAGTACTGGCATGATACTCCCACCTCCCTAGGTTAGTATCTTGCTAGTTTCCCATTTGTGTGAATCACAGAAACCATGAAGAAGGAGGACAGGTTGCTTACCTGTAATTGTAGTTCTTTGAGTAGTCATCTCTGCCCATCCCCCCCTGACATGTGTTACCTTATGATCTATGGATGCTGCCTATGTGGCAGACATAGAACTGAGGTGTTTAGGTGGGAACCGTGAAGATAGAGCCATTGAAGTGGGTAAGATTACTGCCAAAAAACCTTCCATAATAGCTCTAGAAGGTTCTGAATGATGCACTGCACAGGCGCAGATAACCCATTTGTATGAGTTCACAGATGATTGCTCAAAGAACTACAGTTGCAGGTAAGCAACCTGTCCTTCTAAACTGGGAGAAATTAGTTCCCAAACTCTCACATCTGAATCTGAAGAGCATCTCTTTAGTGTGTGAAGATTTTTTACCACATCCCAGCATTGCATGGGTGCCACACCTATCATTTTCAGTAAGATTTCTGTAGGAACTTTGTGTGATAACTGCATGTATATCTATGTATGTTGGAATACTCACTTAAAAGCACACAAAACTGAAGATGAACTGAAGATGAATGAATGAAAAAAGCACACACATTATGTGTGTGCTTGTTTGCCTGATCAATCTATATTCTTCCTTTTTCCTCTGGTGGAGAGCCAAGGTAGCCTCCAATGTCATTTCAGAAAACAAAACCTACCAGTAAAAACACAATAAATTATACATATTAAAATAAACATTTGACTAGTTATACTGTTTGAAACAAATCATAAATTCCTCAATAATGATATGTAAAATTAAAATATTAGAAAGCTCATCCATTCAGAACCTCTGTCCTTTTCAATCAGTCAGTTGATGGAATCCTGCTTGAATAAAAAAGTTTTTTTTTTTTAATTCAAGGAGGTGATTAGTCTAACTTCCCTCAGAAAGAAGTACAGTACTAAAGTCTGGAAGAAAACCATCTCTCATGTCCACACAAAACATCTTTCTGAAGGTGGCAGAATCAAGAAAAAGTACTCCCCTGCAGATCTCAAAGCCTGACTGGGCTTGTACATAAGATGACAGGTAGCTTTATATGGATATTTAGGTCATATCCAGGATTTTCAATTCTGTCTTTTATAACAAGGGAGTTATGTATTCCCTGTAACCTTTCTCTCTGTCTCTCTTTGTCTCCTCCTCCTCCTCTTCCTTTCTCTCTCCATCCCTCCTTCTCCCTCTATCATGTGCATCTTCATTCATACTCTTTATAGTTGGCTTCCGCTATCAATGTGTGTGTGTTATTTATTTGACAGAATCTGTTATCTGCAAGGCAGAACCTTTACTGAAACCCATATTAGATTATATGGTGGGAAGCCCCCCAATAAATATCTATTTTATTTTATTTTATTTTATTTTATTTTAAAGCTTTAAAAATGCCACATTGGTGAATCAGTTCAGGACTGACACTTCTAGAGGAGTATCCATGTTTGTTTAATTGCAGCAAAAAACAACAAATAATCTTCAGGTATTTCCGAGCAGGAGAACATTTCAGCCACCCAAGACAATGTGTTACCAACCTTAGAGTGGCTGTTGTGAACAAAGAAACTTCAATGTAAGATTTCAGTATGGAACCCCTGAATGACAGCTTATCAAAATTTTACCACCTTTCACCATGAACATTAAATACCTAAATAATGCTAGGATGTTTGTATCATCATCATCACTGGTTTATGAATGGTGAATGTATTGTTTTCATCACCTACATATAATTTTAATGTAATCACATCACAGTCTGTCCGTTGTGCCCTTCATTCCTTTCTTCCCTCAGTGCTTAAATCTTGTTCACACATGTATATAACTATGTGTGTATACCTACCAGCTTACATTAACCCACCGTGCATCTCTTGAAGTGGGTTATAATCTGTGAAAGGTTATGCATTGCTACTCTTTATTGGGGCACAGCTCTCTTTGGTTTGAACACAATTTACTGTAAGCACTGCTTTAAACTGTTAATTTTGTGCTTCAAAAACCTAACAGTTAACTTTTTAAAAACAACAGCAATAACAAAATAGGAGCCAGTGTGGTGTAGTAGTTTGAGCGTGGGACTACAACTCTGGAGACCAAGGTTCAAATCCTCATTCAACCATGGAAACCCACCTTGGGGCATGTTGCATACTCTCAGCCTCAGAAAGCCCAGCAATAGATTAGCCTTAGGGTCACCATAAGTCAGAAATGACTTGAAGGCAAACAACAACAAATAACAAAATGCTATTCTTTTTGGTTGTCTCCACTATGATTTACATATATTAACTCAGCAGTCAGTTAGAAACACTCATTCTGCTTTGTCCCTAAAAGTTTGATCCCATAATCCACCTAAATGCAAGTCTCTTCATGGCTTTTGTTACTTTGTTGTCAAAACTGTAACAGACTGTTGCAAAAATAACACCTCAAGAAAACAGGCTCTTCTCTCTTTCTTTTAATGCTGTATATTAAATAGCACTGAACTACAGAAGAAATATCAGAATTCACTTTGTCCCTTATGATCCAATAAATAATGAAAGGAGACCATTTCTTTTCAAAGCTACCCATCTTTCATCTTCTTTCAGTTTTTCTGTTCCAGTAATTTGCTCTGTGTGGTAATTTAGGTTCTGACAAGAAGTTCAGTGGGTTTTCTTTCTTTGAAGAAATGACCTGCATATCATATAACAAATTCTTTTGAAAGTTTCCTGAGTTTCAAAACTACATATCATGAGGCATGGACAACTGCTACTAACAAATAAACCAGAAATTATAGCACCAGTTTCATAGTTATGTGGATTCTAGCCAATATGTTCTCCTTCCTTGTAGAGTAGTTAATAATATACTAATTTGATATGTTTGGTACATTAGAGGCTGTCTTATTTTCCATCTAATTCAGTAGTGTCCACTGTGTCTTCAAAGGTTTGGGGCAAGTTTCTTTCCTAGCCATACCTGGAGATTCAATCTAAGGCTTCTACATAAAGGATGTGCTCCATTAGTGAGCTATATCCTCTTTCCTTATATTAAACTTCAGTGTTGTTTTTTTTTCAACAATCAAACCACTATACCATGATGGCTTTCAAATGGCTTTGCATTCATTTATAAACCATAAATCAGTCTAGATTAGTTGCACTTGATTCCATTTTAATCAAGGGGATTTGCTATTAACTGTTCCCCCTGACTTCAGTAGAAACTGAATTGCAAATAACTAAAAGATAAACCCTAGGTGTGTTTTTTCAGAAGTATATCCTGCAGAATTAAGTGAGGCTCCCCACCACCACTATGTTTGCAGTGTTAAATTGGGATTTGGTCCTAGGACATCCATATCACCCACCTTCACCTTAACAATATTAGATTAGATGCAAAGGAAAAACAGTGCTGCTTTTCAAAGAAGGTATTCCATACATTTCATACTGAGTAGTTGAGCAATGGACTTTTTATATTATATTAAGTGGTAGAGCAGTATATAGTTGTGCCTCCATATCCACAGATTTGGTTTCCACAGATTTAAGTATTCACAGATTGAAAATATTCTTTAAAAAAATAATAATCCAAAAAGCAAACCTTGATTTTGCCATCTTATATAAGGGACAACATTTTGCTATGCCACTGCATATAATGGGACTTTAGTTTTCATGGCTTTTGGTATCCATGGGGTGGGAGGGGTGCAGTCCTGGAACCAAACCCCAGAGAATATGAAGGGACAACTGTACTTCAGTAGCAGTATAAACAAACACAGTATGCACACAGCAAACCTCATTAACAAACTCAATAGCAATTGAACCAATACTCCTCTTTCTCCACAGCACCAACCCACACATAATGTATCTTGTGCTTCAGCTATATAGGAGTGTTTGATTGTCAGGCTTCTACCTAGCCACAGCTGTGATCAAGCCCACTTCAGCTGTGCTAGTAAGTGACCTGTTGCTCCAATTTTCCCTTTTACACTTCAAGCAATATTACCCTGACATCTTTAACAGAAACAGCCAGGATGGTTAACACAAAAGTACATTATGAAAACAGTTGAAATGCAAGTAAAATAAATTAAATAAATGCAGTTATAGCTCTTCTTCAATAAAACACACAGAGATACTGCAGATCTGAATCATCCAGTGTTATTCAGTGTTTCTTACATAATTTTTCCAGTATTTCCTTTACACTAATTTTGGAGATCAGGTTTTAATTATGGGATACTTCAGTTAGCTTTGGATCCTACATAAGCTATCCAACATAATTTAACTCCAGCTAACAATATTTTGTAAATCAGGTTTGAGAATCTCTGCTTATTTCTTTCCTAATAGAACAACAACAACAACAAACAATAAACATTCACACTCTATATCTGAAGACACTGTAAGGAATTATCACACTGGGCTTCTAACATGCAGCAATTGCATTAGTGAAGCAAACGGAAACATACCGGTATTGAAGCAATCCTTAGCACACCTCTGCTTCAGTATTGGTATGTTTCCATTTGCTTCACTAACGTGATTGCTGTGCAATATCAGTGAGAGGGTGGGGGAAAGAAAAGAGACGGAAAGGGGGTGGGATAGATCAGGCAGGCAAAGGGATGAGAAATAGTCAGAAAGGGCAGCAAAAGGGTGGAGGAGGAAAAGAGACAGGTGGAAGTGGGGTGGGGGGAATACTCAAACTAGGCAGGCAGGAGAGTGGAGAAACAAGGGGAAAGAAGAACAGACCTACTCACCCTACAAGACTGTTGCTATGGGATTTGAAGTGAAAGAGGACTTATTGCAGAGGCAATAATAGAAAGGGCCTATTGACAGGTTTCCCCCATCAATGAAAAGGTGCCCTCCAGCAACAGCTCAAATGAAGATTGCCAACAACATGGACATTATGTTGTGTGATAAGGAACTGTTGCATGCTCTATTATCCTGCTCTAGTACCACTGGTAAACCCTGGTGTGATAATCTCCTTAATTTGTAGTTTAAATTTCATACCACGAAGCATGTAAATACAGAATTGTCTCTATTACCTTAGCTTGTTTGATAGTGAACCTTGAATTAATGCAACTGTAGTATTTTCAAGAAAATATTTCAGGGAAGCTGGCTGATTTCTTTTCTTAATTGCATCCATGTGAGTCTGCTTGTTCAATCTCATATCTTTTCTGAATGCTAGTACAAATTGTTGATTACCTCTGCTCCCAATTACAATCAAAATAGGTGGTCTCTCAAGCTAATAGTACATAGCTACCACAGCTGTCAGATGTAGATATCAGTTTGCTTAATGTGTTGGTGATCTTCACCAATAAAAAGATCATTTTTCAACATGTTGTCACATGCCTGGATTTGAATGCTGAGATTAATGCAACATATACAACAACTGACTGAAAATTTTATACACACATGGATATGCATATATTTTTCAGTCAGTTCTCTTATACGCAAAATGTATCTGTTGTTGATTGTGTAATGGTTCATTTTGAAAGCTAGTTCTAGATTCTTGTAGAAACTAGCTTTAGCTTCAAATAGCAAGATAAATAAGAAGTTTGGAAATACTGTTAATACTGTTACATAGAATCACAGAGCACTTCTGACTCCAAATGCTACAAAGGGTGCGGCTATACGATCATAAAAAAATCCGTATGGGGGGCAAAAAATACGAACAGCCTGTCGTTTGTATGCATACGAACCGGCTATACGATTTTTAAGCCCCCTAAGCTCCGTATGACTCCCTCTTCCCGAATCTGGCTGGAGCGAGCAAGCCAAGCGGCAGTTTTAAATCTCCCACCACTTTTTTTTTTAAAAAAACGTTCCTGGTTTGCGGACATTCGGTTTTCCGTATTTACAATATAAAATAAAAATAAATAAACATATAAATTCACGGACTTACCGGATGCTCGCTAGCCGGGAAACCAACATGGCGGCTGCTCCCAATTGCCCTCTGTGCTAGCCCCGCCCCCTCTACTCGGCCAGCCAATCAGATTACCCTGCCTGTTCATATGTGTGCGAACGGACCGTACAGACCCATCAGCCATCCGAACGGCGTACGGATTTCTCTTCACGATCCGCTTTCCTTCCTGAATGCCGCATGTGCGTATTTCAGGGTGGAAAACTGCCCCCCCTCTTTTGCATTCGTGTGCATCCGAACGGCCGTTTGTACGGAAGTGCGAACTTTCGCACGCCGTACGTATTATTTAAATCAAAAAGGACTGGTCTTATTTTATTTGGGGGGTAAAATAGACTCTCACCCAATACACAATAATTCAGAGCTGTGATTCTGATCCTGAGGGCCCATTGGCATTTTTATATTAACCCATATCCAATTTACTAGAATGCTAGGAATTATATGCTCATTACCCTTGTTATCAAGATAATTTTGTGAGATATCCTGTTACTGGTTCTCCGTTTAAAATTAGCAACATGCACATCTATAAAGTCCACTTGCAGACTTCTTCACTTTCCCACTTCCACATCTAGTCCATGCCTGATTGTGTCTTTTGTCTGTTTGTTTGTGTGTTTTAAGGGATGGAATCTTTTGTCTTTCAACTCCCCCCACCCCAGTATGTGTGCAATATTATGTGGATTCTACTAAATGCTTAAACTTCCTCTCTCTACTAAAGCATACTTAAATTATTTTTTGGTGTGCATTTTAAAATATGTGTATTTTTCAATGCTCAGTTTTCAAACATGGCGGTTTGGAAGGGGCAGGGACTATCCCTCAATGTGCAGATTCCTGAGTGCAAGACACTTCAGGAATTGTGGACCAGATGAAGTCCACCAAAACATTCAACAGAACAAATTATTTACCTGCTGTCAATCCCCAGATGTCTACAAGTGTGTCATATAACTGGATATGGAAGACCTCAAGCTATAATCCTAGAGGGCTGCTACTAGTCAGTCAAACAGTCCTGATCCAATATTATGTTGGGGGATGATAGGACATTCCCCAGCAGAAGCCAAAAATATCTCAGCAGACTCAGCAGCAACCCATTCCCAAAAATACTCACACACAGTGTGTTGTCATCCAAATGAACAAGAGGCACTTTATCTTCAAGCTCAAGGCAGTTGCAATATGTACAGATATAAACAGCAGACAGACAAACTGATTCACCAGACATCAAAATACTTCAAAAGAAAGTATGCTGTGGACTGAGCCTTTTTTAATACAGCTTTACAGGGCATTGGCTCCCTCAAACACATGGGTGCATAACATCAGATTTTGCACTCCAGACTCTATCATGATGCTATGCCCTCCAGTAACCTTGTGCAGCTGTGGCCTTAAGGCTAGCATGACTTGGCAGTTCCTTGACCATGGCTAGCATGACTTAGCAGTTGTTTGGCCATTTTATCAATATGCCATGTATCACTTGATACTGGGGTGGGCAACTGCAGATGGGCAGGGCCCAATTCACACACGCACGGCAGGTCACATTGTTGTGTTCCAGCATGCTGGAAATAACCTCATACCACTTCCAGCCACTATTTTGATTGAAGCTTGTGGGGCTGTGAATTTGGGTGACTTGGGGGCTCTGGGCAGGGAGTAAACATTAACAGCCAGTTTAGAGCTCATTTGACCAGTTTTCATGTGAAAAAATCACCCTAAAGATGGCACAAAAATAGCTTTAAGTGTTTGCGGGCTTTTGGAGCTTGGTAGGTGGTTTCAGGAATCACACATTGGGTCCCCAAGAGCCAGATGCAACCCAAAGGTCACATTTTGCCAACTTGGGACAATGTCTCTTAGCGAACTCCATTTAAAAGCATTATTCTTAAAGTGAGTGTAATTGATTTTAAAAATCCTTGCTCTTTATCATCTGGAAATTGGTTTGGCTATTTGGCATACTGTGTATAGTCTCCCAACTCTGCCAGTTAATGACCAATATGGCAAAGCACACAAGTCAAATAAGGTCTAGCAGAATAAGCATGCAGATGTGGATTATTATTTACATAATGTTTTGGGAATAGACTGTGGTTTCTGAGGTTGGTCATGCCAACAAATAATAAAATGTGAGTTGATGTAATAAGAAGTAAGCCTTGGCTATGATTATTTATTTATTTTTAAAGAAATAATTGCAACATATCTAGAATGGCACCTTCAAATGTTGATCTTTGGCCAAATCATGTGAGATAGTTCTAGCAATCAAATTATTTACCTATTAACATTTAGTACAATAGAGTGTTGAAAGATAATTTATTAACCTCTGCCTATTCAGAACTATTTAAATAGAGTATTGAACACTGATTAGTATTGCTTCTTGTATTGAAGATAGAGCACCAACAATGAGTTAGGTAACATAGAAGTATGCCTTGATATCTCAGAAGTTTCTTTCTTTTCTCCCACAGCACGGAAAAGGATATGCTAGTCAATTCTACGGGACTTACCTGAAGCAGCATGATTTGCACAAAAGTCGACCAACAAAAGCATCAACTTTTCAACTTCATTATCTTGGCCATCTGATTCTGTGTTAACTGAAGAATTACCGTGCTGTTGGAGACCTCCTGGCCATTAATAGGACCTAATTGCTCTCAGCAGGCCTGAGAAATGAGTTGAAATGTATGGAACTGTAGAAACTTCAAGGGGCAACTGATTTTTGCCTCTCTGATCAGTGTGTGCCTGTTTACAGCACTATATAGCTCTCTCTTTCTCTTTCTCTCTCCAAAATGTCACTGAGCCCTTTAGATGTTTATATTCGCCACAAGAAGCCAATCGTACAGATTTTAAAAAAAGGAAACCTGCATTATAAATGCAATATCACTGTTTTAAACTTGACTGTTTTATATTATTTTTTTGTGTGATCAAGTGTCCCCCCAGACTATTCCAACTTTACAAAAGAAATTGTGAATCATGTTCTTTTCACCTGTGGGTCATGAAAATGTTGTTAATCTGCAGGCCCACAAAATATCAAAGACATTCTGTAGTTTATACACCGTGTTGCAAAGTGTTTACTGTACTATTTCAAAGCTTCTAAATAAATATAAAATATATATATTATATTACATATAATTTTCCGGGAAACGTGGTACCATTTAGTTGGTTTTTAAATGAATTCATACAGTGTGCACCATACACTAAAGTGAGAAGGTAATTCAGGGTCCTTAAATTATCCTTGCCTAAAAATAAAATAAATCTTTAATAATACTTCCCCCATTTTTGTACTTTGGTCAATCCTGTTTGTCCTTGTTAAAAAAAAAAGAAAAGAAAAGAAAAAAGAGCTGTAAGCAACAACATTTTTTTTCTGAAAGTTGTACTGAATTTTCAATGCCAAAGATACAGCTGTCAATAATTATGAAAATGAGTGCTGACTATGTACTTTCAAAGTATATATATTTCAACCTCCATTATTTTGATTCTATTTCTATGGCTTTTAATTTGGAATCACACAAAAAAAACTTTTTATAAAGGCTCTATAAACTCACATGTATATGTTGTTAAAAAGTACACTTGGTGTCTGTGCATTTTGCAATGTAAGATATAATGTAAGTGAAGATAACTATTTTAAAGAAATTTCCCCTACACACACACATCTGACTTGCATCATCTTTTGGCTTAGTTTTATGCCAATGTACATTTTCATGTTGGCTTAAAATGATTTCTGAAGAACGACCAATCATAGCATCATCCAAGCCTTTTATTTGAATTAATCCATTCAACACAAAAGCAATTTGAAATTAGGAATAGTCCATATACCAATTTCACTGGTGGCCAGGTTAATCCTGCCTATGTTGTTTTATAGTAGTTTTGTGTTTTGGATTATCTCAGAAAGGATATTTTTAATTAGAAAAATAATAAATTGTCAAAATCCCAAAATGTGAAGCAAAGGTCACCTTTACTTTCTTGGCCTCTGATTATAAGCACCATTGAGGAAAGGTGAAATGTAGTAAGATCTTTTCTTCTGTCCTTATTTCCCTTCACACTCTGCTGCATTGTTTTCATTGATGACTGTTTCTAAAAGAAATCATAAAATCATGTCTGATAAGAGCATTCTCTTCAGTTGGAGATCATCAGTGGATACACTTTCCCTTTGTATCAGTTGAAAAGTATATATCTTATTTTAGACAGTCTTGAGATCTAACCCAAGGACCATCATACATGTGAATTCTTACACTGCGTACTTTTCACAGGGTAACATATTACATGGTGTAAGTAAGGGTGGAAAAAGTGTTCCATAAGCTTTTTAAAAGGTGAAAATACTGTTACACAATTGTGCTTTAATCTAGGGTTCCATGTATATGGGAAAGGACATTAAAATTCCATGTATGCAGGATTCCCTAGTCACCACAGTGAAGTGGGAAGTTCTTTGCATGCATGTCTTTGTACTTCCACATGCATGCATGGGTATATTGAGTCAAAGTGGGTAGTTTAAGTGCCAGTGGAGCAGTGAATCCAGTCCAGTGGCTCATTCCTGCTTGAAAGGAGCTATCCAGGGTGCTGAACCTTATCTCCTTAATAGGTTCAGCACTGTGAATAGCTCTGTTAAATTTTGTTTGGAGAAAAACCTGTGGCGGATTCACAGCTCAGCTGGTTACAGAGGCCCCCAATTACAACTGAGTGCATCAGAGCCCTAGTGCCTGGAATATGTTCCAGATCAGAATAACCCCTAGAACAGATAGTGGAGTTTATTCCTTCAATACTTTTCTACCATATTTCCATTGATTGGCTAGGATTTATGTGTGTACATTCCTCCAAGTGTTAAGTTTTTTTGTGTGTCAGTGTGTGATGTTAGTTATCAAGATTTAACCAAGAAAAAAAAAATCCTGCTCAAACTTTCAGTAAATATTTCTAATCACTTGTCTATCAACAGGTATTTCTTGGGCTCTTTTTAACAATGTATATGATATATATAAATCATAAAAGAAGCACAGAAAAATAATGATCAATTGAAGCAAACACAACTTCTTTAGCTTTAGGTAGTGGGAGTATTGGTCACCTCTATGCCTTGTTAGTTTCACAGGAGGCAGGGAAAAATGGGCTACTTTAGTAATGAAATGTGTGGATAATATATCATTGGGACAAGTCTGTCAACTTGTTGCTGCTTTTAAAGGAAGAAACTGAATGCCCATTTTGGAATTTGATTTTGTTTTATTTTTACAGCCTCTGCATATAGAGGTATATATTGTAAAAGGGTTGTTTCTAGTCCTGTTGAGAAAGAAAAAACACAATTTCTTTTTTTTTATAGATTATTAAAGTGTTTTTATTTACTGAAAATCTCCCTCACATTTTACATTCAACTATTTTGGGGAAACTGTTTATGATAAGTATGATTTTATCTGTCTCTAGTGCATTTATTTCATTACTTGCTCTGTATTATGGACTGTGAGAAATAGGCCTTCACATGTTTCAATTCATTTCATGTTTTAGCTGTTCCTTCTCCTATTTATGTATATGATCAGTACAAGTGAAGTCAGTGGAACCCTTACATGTAGAAACAAAATTGACCATCATTGTTTTTCATTTCTACAGGGGGAAACCATTAAGACTCTGCTTAGTTCTCTCCTACTTGCTAGTGGACAGAAAAACTAAAATTGCCATTTGATGTGACAAAATTACTGGAAAGTGGCTTGTGGTATCAGTATTGCCATTATGAATATTTCATTTGAACTAGTTCCTTTTATGGTGATTTCTGGTATTTGCTGGCTGGTAAATCTTTCTTTAAAAAAAAAAACTAGACTTTAGTCTGATAGAAGATGATGCAAATGAAATAATTAACCACATAAAACCAATGTGGTAGAAATCACATCATGATCAAATAGCCAGGTCAAAAAGAAAACATACAAACCATACTTTCTGTAGTCTGTTTGAGACATTAAGCATATTCCAGTAGCTACTACACATGCAAAAATGAGTCCAAAGTAGTTTAATTGTTGACTTCATTGTCAATTCATGAACTAAAATTATAAAGGAAAACAACACTCTTTCTGATTTCCTTGTGGCAACTATTTAGGATAGATTTAGATTTTATTTGGGGAATTTTTAATTCCTTGTATAGCCACTGAGACCAAGAATCGTCAGGAAGCTTCCACATCAGGTTCCAAAATTGTGTGGAGAATTTCTGGCCAATGTTTAAAAGCCCCTGGTACAACCCTAAAGGTCTTGATATCAGACAACATCATCCACTTAAAAACAACATCCTACCAGCTTTCTTAATGCCAAGTGTTTTCCACATAAGCTGCATGAATGTTATTCTTCTACTTGAAATTATATAGGTTTACACTTGAAAGCAGTCTACAAGGAGACCAACTGAAACCTGTGAAACCTGTTCCAGACTCTTTGGAAAGAAGGGCAGAGTTGTTTGGAAGAGTTGCAACACTGAAGATTTGGGGTGGGGGGTGGGGGAATTTATAACTGGTAACTTGCATTTAGCACATATACTTTTAGAAGTGGTTTTCAGGTACTTATTAGATAACATACCAAGCTTGTTATTGTTTTTAATCTTTCATCACATTTGCATATATGCATGACAAAATAAGTTAACATAAGAGTTGTAGGTTTTTGTTTTTTTTAAAGAAACTCATGGGTTGGTTCCTTGGAGGAAAACATAAATAAAAGTAACTCCTTTCTTTCCTGACCCATACTTATAAAGATAAAAATATGTTTCTCAGCTTTGCAGCCATGTACAAAATCACAAGTGTATGATCTCCACCAGACCATATCATGAGAAATGCATATGGTACAGATTCTGAGTACAGTAAAGTACTTTCAACAGCAGACACTTGTCTGCTCTGTTCAGCTTAGTAGATATCCCTTTAAATTTAGCAGAGATTTCAAAGTAGTCACTGATGCAAAATGAAAACTTCCTTGGTTTCCAACTATGAATGATGGAGAAGCTCCAGCTTTGATAGCTACGCTAAGTAGGTTTGACAGAATCTTGCTAGCATAATTACAGGTTGACCCCTGTATCCATGGATTCAGTATCCACAGTTTCACTCATCCATGCCCTCCAAAATACGTTCTTTCTGGGCATTTCTAGGTCCTCCAATGCAATTCCTTGGTCAACTTCTGGTGCTCATTTCATTCAAAATAATGGGATTTCCTATTATCCATGGTTTCAGGTAAGCAGGGGAGGAGGTGTCTTTGAACATATCCCCTGGGGGGGTCGACATGTAATTGTTTTTGCTTGCTTCATCAATACAGATAAATATACCATTGCATGTTAGGAAGCTGCCTTATACCAAGTCAGAATTGTAAACCAACTAAATTGAGAACTAAATCGACAAAAGTGGCTCTCTAGATATTAGGAAAGAGTCTTTCCCATTCCTACCCAGGAAAGCCAGAAACTGAACCGGACACAGATATGTCTGTGTGTCCAATATTCTTGAAAGCAAAGGGGCACTCACACACAGCCACTCCCATTAAAGTGAAAAAGGTCTGCACATGGTATTGTTTTTCAATCAAAGCAATCAGATTTGGGTGTAAAACTCACTACAGTAAAGTTGCTTCTCAACACAGTTCTTTGTGTACTGCCCCACAGCTATGTAACTATGCTTAAATGACTGTGGCTTGAATACTGAATTCCATCAATGCATCTGAAGAAACAGATTTAAATCCATGGAAGTTCATGCTAAAACAAATTGGTTGATCTTAAAGGTCATTAGATTCCTCCATCCGTTATACTATTCTCATTAATTTTAATGTGCTTAGGTCTAGCGCAGTCTCACTTCCTAGTAGGATGCATTTTACAATCCTGAAAGTCATAATGAACTTTTAAATATAAGTTTAGTCTTTGCACTTGCACCAAAAAGTATTGCCAGTAGAAGATTACGTGAAGAAGGAAGTTGTTTAATCTATTTGTCCAATGTAAACACTCTAATAAGACTTCAAAGATTTCATACAACCAGGGCTGGGAAGCCTCTTCAAGAGCTCTTCCATCTTATTTTTCTCCCTCACTAATCTACTATTAAGTCTTGGTATAAAACTGATATACACACACATAGATACAGGCCCCAAAACACAGTTCAAATCTATTGCTACGTATTGGTGCCTTTGTAGATACCCTTCTGTGTCATAGGCAAGAAAAAAATTGGACAGCTTTCTTGAACTGAATTGTGTTACAATTCATTAAATAAAGTCCAATCATAAGATGGTGAACTGAGCTTTTCTAGAAACTGACTAGAAAAACAAAGCAAGCACTTTATCACACTACACTCTTATAGTGCTATTATTCCACTTTAACTGCTCTGGCTACCTCCTATGGAATCCTGGGATTCTCAGTTTAAGGAGGGGGCATTTAGAATTCTCAGCCAGAGAGCTCTTAGGCCTCACTAAACTACACACCCCCAGAAATCCACAGGAGGTAACCATAGCACTTAAAGTGGAACAATAGCACTACAACAGTGTAGTGTGTTGATGTTACAAAGTTCTGCAGTTACAATTTTCTTCAAAGAAAACAAATTCAGTCCAAAATGTCCCAGGCAGGGAGGGAAATACATTGTAGGATAACAAGTCAGGATGTGTGTGTCCTTCCTTCCTTTCTTTCTTGCATTAGGCTGTTTGCAAGTTACATAGTCCATTTTGGTTGCTAGATCACTATTATAGGAATCTAGTATCTGGCATAAATCCAATTGTTATTCCCAAATAGAGTAAATCAATGGAATTTACACAAATGTTGATTTACTGAGTTATTGTTAATCCAATGGATTTACCCTATTTGGGACTAACAATTGGATTTAGACTATGAAATCCAGGCATGTTTCATGTAAGGGAGAAAAGAAAACCATTCAACATATGCACTAATTTGCAAACAGCATCTGCACAAGCTTTCAGTGTCTAGAATAGGAAATTTAAATAAATACTTTTCCCATAATCTTTCATTTTATTTTAGAACCCTTGATCTCTATGCTAATGGTAGTGCTTCATTATGTCAGCTTTCAGAAGTACATTAGATGTCATCACAAACTGAAGGCCACAGAATGTACCATAGACCATTGTATAGTGAAAAACACACACACTATAAAATCTACTTAGTCTGGGTTTCTTCCAGCTTAACCTAGTACAATCAGTTCACTCTCCTAAAGTAGGGCATAGTAGCCTTCCAAATGAACATGTAGCTGAATGTTTTGTGGTCATGTCATTTTTAGCTTTCTTTCTCGGCATGACTCATTGTACAATTCTTGCTGTACAACATTTAAGATTGGTTTGTGCTCACTGCAGACGTTAATGGGGCAGTGTCTTTCAACAGGTCTAGGGAACAAAAAAAGAAAAAGAAAAAAAAAGCCAGTTTTTCTGCAAGTGTTTATCCTGTGCACTCTGAAGCTTCTCTGCAGGAACTTTTAAGTTATCTGAAGGATAATTGCTAGCCAGTTCTTTGCCATGCTTAAGAATATATTTAAACTTCAACCTGCAATATTAGTGTACAATTTCCACTATGGTGTTTTACTCAGATTCTGTCCCTTTCCTTGAGATAGGACTAAAATAGAACATATACAGTAATGTGCCCACTTACTGGGAATTTAAGAATATTATCTTTTTTCTGGCTTTGTTAACCTATGCTTTTCAGCCTGGGAACAGTAAGAATATTGAACAAGTTACAGATTTGATTAAATCCCGGCCTCAGGAGCTCAGTCTCCTGGCTTTTTAAAATTATGTATATATTTGTTTTTAATGTGTTTTTAGTTAGAAGGTTTTAATTTTATAGTGTTTAGTGTCTTTTATGGGGGTGGGTGGTGTTTTTAGTCATTATTATAATGTTTTAATTGTTGGAAGACGCCCCGATTGTTTTTAGCAGAGGGGCGGGGTATAAATAAATATAATAATAATTATTATTATTATTATTATTAAGTTACAGAAAGTCTTATGGCTATTTGTGTTCTATTAATGGCTAATGAATAACAGAAATGATATGATGGTATATATTGTCATGTTTCCTGCAGCAGTCAGAGATGAAATATGGATTCAGACTGTTGATTCGTCCTAGTTATCCATCCATCTGGTTGGCAAGTTCAAAACCTGTACAAGAAATGTATTTGGATTGAAGTTTTTTTTTTTTTTTGTTGGGGGTGGGTGGGTTGTGTGAAGCTATGGGTAAGTCATCTGCCCTGAACCCTTCTAGCTGGAGAATGAGCAAATGGGAAACATATATTTTGACAAGGGTTGCAAATAGGCCAAAGCCTCTGCCAAAGAATCAGGAACTGGAGATTCATCTGTCTGCATGTTTTGTTTTGTTTTATAATTCTGCTACCATATATGGCTGCATATTGAGGAGGGCTAGCTCAAGTAACATATATTGTTACTATGAAAAGTTACTCCCTCAGTCATCCCTGGCACTGTGTAATGACAAATGCCTTAGTCCAGAAATTCAAAAAGCTTTTTTTTAATAAATGTCTAATTCTGATTCTGCCTACTGTATGTGGCAATTAAATCTTGAGATAGCATGGAAATAAAGAGCTAATATTTTCTGAAACAAAGATACTACTGGCCATTAGAATCCTTACCACACTCTAAAAAATAGCAGCAGGTGAGCAGGAATGTTCCGTCTTCCGTGCTACCTTAACACATGATGTCGACATCCTTTCGATCTGGCCCTATGAGGAGGGATTGAGGTAAAACCACATCTTTTACTAACCAGAAAAACCCATTAGCAAAAATACAGCTTTACCTCAGTCCCCCACGGAACCAGAATGAAAGAACGCCGGGAGGACAACGTCATGCAGTAAAGCATTGAGGAAGACAGAATGAAATGACTGAAAGGCTTCTTTCAAAATATAGCCAGGGATTTTTTTTCTTTCTTTCACCAGCCTCCACTTTTCTTATGATTTCCATTTTGGCAGCCAAACTTGTAAACTTATGCATTTTGAACATTCTGGGGAGTAGTCCATGAGGCATGCTAATTTGCTTTCCCATTTTCTCTCTGTTTTCCCATTTTCTCTCCGTTTTACGCATGCTCAGCAAGAGATTCTGTAGACAGATGCTGTTTACCTTGCTGTTGTAGGCAGGCCCACACGGCTATAGCAAGATCAGCAGATCTTCCAGATCAAGCTTCATTGCATTGTTTACTTCAGGCTTGCTGCTGCAACCTAACCCTGAAAGTCTGTGTTTCTTTAGGTCTCCTTCACTATCCTACCAATGCTGATGCTATTAAAGAAACAAACAAACCTCTAGCTAGATGAAGGATAAGGAGGAAAGAGAGGCTGGATAGGCATAAGAAGACTTTGTAAAAAGAAGCTTCATTGACAGAGGCTTTGTTAAATTAGACTGTATTCTGCAGTCTAATTCTATTGAAGTCTACAAATAAAATGATGCATAAATGTCACATGTCAGAACTTGTGACATTACACCATGCATATGTGACTTCAGCAGTATTTATTATCTCATTGCCCATGGAAGATAACTGTTGATTGTTGTTATTTACCATCAAGGTGGCTTCTATTTATGATGATCCTATGAAAGAGATCTCCAAGAGCCCCACTTATCAACAGTCCTGCTCAGAGCTTGTGAGCTTGGGGCTGGGGCTTCCTTCATGGAATTAATCCATCTATAATGTAGCTTTCCTCCCCCCCCCCCAAGTGCCTTCCACTCTACTAAGCATCATTTTTCCGGGGGTCATACGGTCTCATCATGTGTCCAAAGTACAGTAGCCTCAATTTTGTCATTTTGACTTTTAGTGAGAATCCAGGCTTGACCTCAGACCAATTCATTTATCTTTTTGGTAGTCCATAGTATGTAGGGCTTTCTTCCAGCACCACATTTCAAATGGGTTGATTTTGTTCCTGTTAGCTTGCTTCACTGCCCAGATTTTATAACCATACATAGAAATCAGAAATACTATGATATGGATACTATCAAGTGTATTTAATCTTTACATTTAAGAATCTTATCCTGTTTCTTCAAACTTCATACTTCCTTCCAAATCTTAACCTTCTCATTTCTTGATAATAGTCTCTATTTTTATTTATGACTGAGCAAACATATGTTAAAAACAACACACAAGTTGTAGCTATTTTGATGTCTTCTTAATCCACTTCTAAATTATGTAGATCTGTGGTCATTATTTTTTATTTCTTAATATTTAAATGCAATATTCTTTTGCACTTTCTTCCTTAACTTTGGCAGTAAATGTACCAAGTCTTTGTTATTTTCTGCTAGTAATACTCTGAATCCAGAAGATCCCTTCTGATCTTAGAAGTCAAGCAGGGTCAAACCTGATTAGTACTTGATGGGGGACCACCAAGGGATAACTGGTGTCTAGGCTACATTTCAGAAGCAAATTGCCTCTGAATATTCATTATCTAAGAAAATCCTATGAAAATCATGGGGTCCTTATAACTTAATAGGATAGTGAAGGGATATATATGCACACAATATGGTGTCATCTGCATATCTTAAATGGTTAATGTCCCCTCATTCTATTTTCACGCCACTTTTCTATGAGTCTAATCCTGAATTCTGTGTGATGTATTCTACATATAAATTAAATAGAAAAAATGCAGTCTTGTATAACCCCACCTTGCCAAATGGTAACAATTTGGTTTTTCCATATTCTATCCTGACAATGTCCTCTTGTACACAGCATAGGTTACACATCAAAACAATCAAATGTTTCAACACTGCAATTTCTTTTAGAGTGATCTATAGTTTTTCACAATCAAGGGCTTTGGTATAAAAATAAAAATAAAGCATGGGTTGATTTTCATCTGAAATTCTGTGATTCATTCCATTATCCAATATGTTTACAATAAAATCTCTAGTGCCTTTTCAGAAGCCTGCTTCGACAGCTGACATTTCTCCCTCCATATATTGTGATGGTTTTTCTTGTAAAATCTTAAGCATCACTTTGCCTGCATGGGAGATTAACACAATGTTTCTGTGGTTACTACAATCCGTGGTGTCCTCTTTCTTTGGCAGTTCAATGCATATTGAATGTTTCCACACTGTGAGCCATTATTTTGTTTTCTACATTTGTCGATAGATTATTATTTATCTAGGGAAGTTGGGTGGATTATATTTTTATAGCTTGAAACAACTCTGTTTTCTGTTCTTGGTGACTTTTATTTCTTCCAAGTACTTTGAGAGAAGATTCCACTTCACTTTCTAAAATTGTAGGTTCTTTGTCAAAAGGTTTTTCTTTGAAGGAATCTGTCATCTTTTCATCTCTTTTATAAAAGTCTTGGTCATATAATGTGTTCCCGTCTTGGTCATATAGCAATCTCACCCTTTGTTTAAATTTCTCTTTGATTTCTCATATCTCATGGGAAAAGTGTATTGTTCTACCTTTTATTGTTATTGTTGGTATCTTTTTTTGTTGTTCCTTTGCAATGATTAATATAATAGTTCACTATGTGCAAGTCACTGAACAGTCGAAGTCAGGATTTTGATTCTATTTCTATCACATTTTAGTTTCGCTTCTTACCTGTCCTTAACCATTTGAAGAGTTTAGTCAGTCATCCAATGAAGCTTTTCTTTCTTTTTGGCTGTAGAGAAAGTCTTTCCCCATTTTCCCCTGATGATGTTGTTGGTTTCAATTGCGAGTCCTTCTGGTTCCCAGAATATTATCTGTTTGTGTGTGCATGTGCGCATGCGCGTGTGTGCGTGCACACAGCTTCAAGTCACTTGTCAATTTATGGCAACCCCATGAATTTCATAGGGCAAAGAATGCTCAGAATAATCAACGGTAGTCTGTCATTGTCTTCCTCTGAAAGATAGCCTACAGAACTTGTTAAACCTTGGTAAACCAAGGATTAAACAGGCCTGATTGTACTTAGTTTCCAAGATCAGATGGGATCTGGTGCCTTCAGAGTATTTAGGCCTTATCTTTACAGTGATATTCTTTGGATTGTATTTTGGCATTATGATTGATTTAGTGTACTTCGTTTGTTTGCTCTAATTTTTTATATTAGCAGTTAATGGCCTGTGCCACAATGGAACTTCTCCATCTCCTTCCAGTCATGTAGTCTACTTGATATCGAGCAACCAAAGATGCCCATGTATATAGTCAGCTGTTTGGTTGCCTGAATAACACATTTGCAATGAAACAACTGTTAGCTGCACGTTTGATAAGTCATGCCATTTCATTTTTTGATCCTAGGTCAAATTCGCTAATGATGTCTATGTCTGCTGTTTTCTATATTTGCATTTTTGTTGTTTATGATTATCAACATGTCCTAGGCTAATGACATACTGCAGAAATAATTCAGTTTGACACCACCTTAACTATCATGGCTCCAGCCTATGGAAGCCTGGGATTTGTAGTTTGTTGTGGCACCAGAGCTCTCTGACAGAGAAGGTTAAATATGTCACAAAACTACAAATAGCATTGAGCCATGGTGGTTAAAGTGGTGTCAAATTGCATTATTTCTGCAGTGCATCAGCCGCCCTATTTTGGTGCTTTCTGTTTTAGACACCATACTATTTGTACATCTCCTTTGGTCTTCCCCTGTAATTGGTTGAGTGTCTTCTGACCTGGGAGTGTCATCCTCCAGCACTATCTCTTGCTTCAATGTAGATATTCCCTCATAAGGTTTTCAAAGTACAATACATTCAGAAGTGGTTTACCATTGCCTCCTTGTGCACACTACTAACCAGAGTTACCGTAGTTAACGTACCAGTACCATTGTTCCTGAGAAATCTTCTGCCAGTGCCCCCCCCTGCACACACTACTGCTGCTGCCTATTAGCTTCCCATCACTGCATTAAGGGATTTGGATCTTCAAAAAAAGCCTGGAGACCCTTCTAGTACCACCACTATTATTAGCATGACTTCTTGCTTCACATGAGCATGCAATCCCATTACTACAGAAAGGTGGTGATAACTAGATAACAGTACTGTGCCATATGGTATCAAACTGTAGAGGAAAAACAATAAAGAAGACCATCTGTAACTTTCTCAGGGTGCAACTAATTATTGCATAAACAGCATTTACTTATCAGCATACATATAGGGGGGAAAGTTGGCAGCCTAACAAATGTGTTTGCCAAGTATGATGCAAGTGCAAAATATTAGAGAGTATTAGGGGGGAAATCTTTTTTTAAACCAAATACTTAATATTCTAAACTGGGGTGTGCAACTGCAGTGGGTGCAGGGGGATGTTTTTTGTGCCAGGTACCCTCCAGACTTCCAGAAATGCTAAAAGGTGGGGGAATAGAAGTGCTCAGAAATTCATCTCTGTTTTTGAATAAAGAGGGTATAAAGAGTGAATTGCTATTCCTGAAGGCTTTCAGGAATGACAATTTACATTTTTCTTTTTTTGGGGGTACAGAGGTACAGTCAGTCCTCCATACCCATGGATTCTGTACCCATGGATTCAACCATCCATAGATTTAAAATATTTTAAAAAATAATAATACAAAAGGCAAACCTTGATTTTGCTGTCTTATATAAGGGACATCATATTACTACCCATTGTATATAATGGGACTTAAGTATCCACACATTTTGGTATTGGGTATGAGGGATTGGAACCAAACCCCAGCAGATCCCAAGGGCCCACTGTTGTCTGGAAACCCTAGGAGAGCTGAAGGCTGCAGAAACAGCCCACCCATGGTTTTAAAATAATTGGACATGGAATCAGTAAAATACTGGTAAAATTGATGAAGGGATGTTTGAAATGAAAGACTGCAACCTTAAATCACATTCCTATGCAGCATAGGAAACAGAATGATTCCTTTTTAAAAGGCAGAATGGATCACCAGCATTGAGGCCATGATACTGAGAACACAGCTGTACTAGGCAGGGCACATTTCTAGATTGAAGGACCATCACCTCCCAAAAATAGTGCTCTACGGTGAACTCGCCACGGGTCAGCGTAAGAGGGGCGCTCCAGAAAAGCGATACAAGGACTCCCTGAAACAACATCTCAGGCTCGGCCAAATTGATCACCAACAATGGTCTGCCCTGGCCTCACATCGGGAGGCATGGAGACACACTATCCCCAATGTTGCAGCCTTATTTGAGAACTCATGCCGAACAAGTCTTGAAGAGAAATGACAATGCAGAAAGAATCACAACCTGGAAACATCACCCAAGGAAACCTTCTGTTGTGCTTTCTGCAACTGGACTTGTTTATCTCAGATTGGCCTTTTTAGGACTTTTTTGGATGAGTCTTTTACAGTGCAAGCAGCCTTGTCGCATTGCGAGGCTGCTGCGCTGCAGGGTGTCCCTTTTGGATGACGCTCTTCCGTGCTGGTACTGTTGCGTTACCATGGGGACACTGCAGCGTTATATTCAGCGGTTTTCTAATCACGAAAGTTGATCGTGATTAGAAAACCACCGAATATAACGCTGCAGTGTCCCCGCGGTAACGCAACAGTACCAGCAGGGGAGAGCGTCATCCAAAAGGGATGCCCTGCAGCGCAGCAGCCTTGCAACGGGGACGAGGCTGCTTGCGCTGTAAAAGATTCATCCGAAAAAGTCCTTAGTCGTCAGCGCACTTGCAGAAAGCGCGGGATGAGTCTTTCCTGAATCTTCATTTGTGAAGAAAAGCCAGAGAGAGAGAAAAGACAGAATGTTGTTTTCTGTTTAATTATTGGAAATTTTCATTCCATGTAATTCCAATCTCTCTCTCTGGAGTCACTTTCCCCTTTTAGAGCATGTAGACAGTGTAGCAGTATCTCTCTCTCTCTCTCTCTCTCTCTCTCTCTGGCTTTTCTTCGCAAAGATTCAGGAAGGACTCATCCCATGCTTTCTGCAAGTGTGCTGATGACTGAAAAGGCCAATCTGAGATAAACATGTCCGGTTGCAGAAAGCACAGCAGAAGGTCTCCTTGGGTGATGATTCCGGGTTGTGATTCTTTCTGTGTTGTTATTTCTCTTCAAGACTTGTTCTACATGAACTCTCAAATAAGGCTGCAGCATTGTGGATAGTGCATCTCCAAGCCTCCCGATGTGAGGCCATGGCAGACCATTGTTGGTGATCAATTTGCCCGAACCTGAGGTGTTGTTTCAAGGAATCCTTATATCGCTTTTTTGGAGCTCCCCTCTTACGCTGACCGGTGACGAGTTCACTGTAGAGTACTATTTTTGGGAGATGATGGTCCTCCATCCTAGAAACATGCCCTGCCCAGCGCAGCTGTGTTCTCAATAGTCAATCCAGTGTATATTTAGGATTGTACGTATACAGCACTAATGAAAGTGTTCGAGGAGTCGTAAGTGCTGGTGATAGGTGATCCATGTTTCAGAGTAGTAAAGGAGAATAGACAGAGCAATGGCTAGATACACACTGATTTTTGTGCTTCGCCTCAGGTGTTTGTTACTCCAGACTCTTTTGTAAAGTCTTCCAAATGTGCTATATGCCTTTGCTAATCTGTGATCGATCTCTTTGTCAATCTTGGCATCTGAGGAGATGGTGCTTCCCAGATAGGTGAAAGCAGTATAAACTGAATCAATAAAAGAAAAGCAATATTATAAGACAACATCAGTAACAAAGCTTTCTTGAGACAATAGACTGGATAGATAAATAGATTTCACTGTTGCTATCTGCCTTCAAGTAGACTCTGGGCTTGTCTACATCGGTGATTTACCCCATCTTGCCCCTGTCCTGGAGCCCTGCAGTCCTGACGATGGAGAGCATTTGTCCCATTTTGCCCCTGGGCAGTCCTCATGAAATGCAGGGCAAAGACAAGGATAAGACAGGGGTAAGACATGGGGAAATATGGGGTAGGGCCCAATAAAACATTTTAAGAAAATACCTGTTTAAATCCATGACTGCAGGAAACCGTTCTGGCACACTAGCCTGTTGTTGTAGCTGCCACATTCTTCCAGATCCAGGAAGGGGGACCAGTCACATGCAGGAGGACTTTCTCATATGCTGTAAGCCTCCTGTCTGGCTGCAGGAAGTGGAACACAGGCAGTGGTGGGGACTGCAGGGCCAGTCTGGCATGTCCGTCTGGACTCCAGCCTGTTTCAGGGAGGTAATGGGGGAAGAACGGGCCTGATCCACAGCCAGGATACACTAGCAGGGAGCCAGGATATCCTGGCCCATGTAGATGGGCCCTCTGACTTATGGCAATCCTATCACATAGTTTTCTTGGCAAGATTGAGAGGAGGTTTGCCAGGAACTTACTTAGTGATTTTGGGCAAGTCACACAGTCTCAGCCTTCCTCTAAGGCTGAGACTGTGTGACTTGCCGAAAATCACCCAATGAGTTTCTGTTTGCAGCAGCTGAAGTGAGTTGAGGATGAAGGGGGAAGGGGAAGGAAGAGAGAGAAAATGGAATATTTTAAAAGCTGCTGAAAAGTGGATAACACTGAAATAATTGGGACTGTCCCTATTAAATTAGCACAGTTGGAGGGTATGCAATCCAAAACATACTTACCGTGGAGTAAATACCACTGATCACAGTGAGATGTGGCCTTTTAAGTCATCATATTCCACCAGCAGTGCACTCCTGCTTCCTCAAACAGTTTATTTTCCATCTCAGTCATAGTCCATTTCAGTCAGTTCCTGTTATTATTAATAAATAAATCACAAGTTTTATGCCTTTTGTTGAAATTCAAAAGCACAAGTCTCCTCTTTCTAGTATAAGTTTGAAATGTTTAGCATTCTGCTCCCCTCATTCTCATCTCCACTTTTCTCACTTAACATTGTTTATTCAAGTTCATTTTAGCAGTGCTTTTTTCTCCAAAGAAAAACCAAAAGGTGTTGATTTCCTCCTGTTTTCAGCCTGGGTACCTTTCAGTTGCTCATTCCCACCTGCAGGAGTTGTTAGCACTTCAGTGGAAACCATCTCTCCATGACTGCTTGTCACTCTTCAAGGGAGTGCTTTTCCTTTTGTTCACTGCTTTCTTTCTTTTAGATCATTTCCCCCAGAGTTCTCAATCTTTAATAAATACATAATCAACAAAATGCTTTCATCTATTCATTAGATTTTCATAGTGCTCCTAGAAATGACTTTCCTCCATACATAAGCTTGTCAGAAAATCTGTTTACATCATCCACATGAGAAGGGGGAAAAAACCTAAACCTTTGTTCCTTTACCTGCTCAGTAACTCTTGGTAAGATGCCATTTTCTTAGTTTTGCACATATTAATTCCCCCTCCCATGTTGCACATTAGGTACATCAAACTACATATCCCAGGATCTCAATTTGTTTCATGCTAGCCACTTCTGGGGGCTGGGAGACAGCATTAGCCCTCATAGGGCTCTGAAGTCCTCTATTTTTATCCCCACTGGTCCCCATTTTTTTTCCACCACAAGTTGCCAATCATACCCTCCAAAATGTCCAGGATCTAGATTATCATTTTTCCCATTTAAAGACAGGACTTCACCATAATTTAGAAGTGTTTGGAAATGATTATTCACCAGTTACTTTGACAACTGATAGAGAAGAATTCTATTTTACTGCAAAAGAACCAGGAGAATATAGAACCAGATGTTAAATTACTGTTGGAAGAGTATGAAGCTATAATCATGTGTACCATTATGAACAAACAAATCTTCCAATCAGCACAATGCTTTAATTCTTAATAATATATCTTGTAGATCGGAGGCAGACAGAAGGTAGTTTAAGATCGATTGGTAGATTTCAGGGAGATTTGCATTAGATTGCCATAGATTGCCAACTCCCACTTGTTTAGCAGTAACAAGTAAAATTGATTTTTAAAAACCCATCTCCATCATAGCTGGTTTGTGTTATTCACTTATCTCACAGCTTCAGTATGCCTCACATGTAAAATATTTATCTTAACTGGTTGACGTGGACCATGTCCTTTGCAACTGTACTGGCTGCTTTAAGAGTGTTTTGTTAGAACCTATAGTGAGTTAATAATTCAGGAACAGAATGATATTTGTACATACAGTACATGGCTCCCACAATGTGGCAGGTAATTTTCTCCTCAACTTCTTCAATTTGGTTGAGCATGAAGTGTCATATAGACACAGGTCCTCTGTCTAGAGCTATGAAGATATGGCTCAAAATTCTAGAACATGGAGCCAGAGAGATGGTGGAATTTCTACACTGGCAAAACAATTAAGCTGTTCTTCCTTGTCTCTGTTACTGGGACTGGTCACTAAACCACATAATAATAATAATAATTATTATTATTATTATTATTATTATTATTTTTAACCCATCCCTCTGCTCGGCAACTGGGGCAGCGTACAACAGGATTATAACAAGAGCAAGTTAAAAAATCCTTCCCAATCCTAACCCTTCCACCCCTTAAAATGAAATTAAACTAGTAGAGAATTAAAACAAAGATAAAATACAATACAATATACAAAAAAAAAATGGCAATAGTGGCAGGGGGGCAGGTAAGCAATCAACTCCACTTGAGCCAGGAAATTATTCTGGGAAGGTCTGCCAGAAGAGATCTGTCTTTAGCGCTTTCTTGAAGCTATCAAGAGTAGTGATAAGATGGATCTCGTCTGGCAGGCCATTCCATAGTCTAGGAGCCGTAGAAGAGAAGGCTCTCTGGGAGGTCTGCGACAGCCTAGTTTTCATAGGCTGCAGCAGGTTCCTCCCAGAGGACCGAAGTGCATGGGGGAGGATCATATGGGACTTTAAGTTTATGTTTAAGAAAACAGCATGGTAAGAGAGGAAAAAACAGTCAATTGGGAAACAGTCTTTCTTTTCATCCTTCCCTGACAGCAGGGCAACTTGGTTTGCTTTCTATGATGACACTACTTTGGTAGAAGCGGTTGGCAATGCAGCATCATGGCATCATCTTTTTCAGGATGTGACCACTGACCCAAGGGCGGGTTTTCCATTAGGCAGAGTAAGGCACCAGCCTCTACATCAAAGGCTGATGAATATCATGAAAGGGCAGCAAATTTGTTATTATTGTATTTTTACTCCCAGGAACAGGAGGAAGTGCTTGTGGATTTTTTGTGTCTCATGCCAAAATCATGTGACTGACTTTGGACCTCAGCTGGGTGGGCACCAAACTGTATTTAGGGGGTGCTACCTGTGGGGCTGGTATCATAAAAAAGGGGGGAAAGGATCTTAAGAAATAGCTAGTAGGTGAAACCAAATGGCTGAAAAATGTAAAAAGCAAACTGAAAACTGCATTTGCATACCCCACGCCACTAACATGTCACCCCATTTGTTTTAAATGTTTATGCCTCCAAAAAAATATTCAAGGCAACACTAGTTGTAGCAGTTGTAGCAATAAACCAGAAAGAACAACTGCCTTTAATCCAGTTGTATATTTTGTGTGATCAAAGAACCATATCACCTTGAAACCAGATGGTCTCCTGACCCACTGTCCCCCCCCCACCACAATGCACCACAAAATAGGAGAAAACCAAGCGGAAGGGAGTAGCCTTTGTACATCATCCCTCCTACTCAAAGGCAGAACTATAGCTTGCACACCTTTAGCTGAATAACTTTCTCCTTCTTGGCCAGCTCTACAAGCATCCTTTGCCAGGCAGGAACTGGATCTAGAAGTTTCAGTGGAGATGAATCTGACTCAACCAGGTGGAAAGTTGTCGCCTATGGTACATGACAAGATGATGTAATAATTTCATCTTCAGCCAACTGGTTATTTGGGCACATGGTGAATAAATTGCAGTATTTTTCATCAATCTAGCTGGAATATGACTAACATTAATTCCCAGTCTAGTGCCTCCTCTGAAAAATATATGCATAAAATACCAAAAAATCTTACAGATACATTTGTGTAGTGGTGCAATTAGTTTTAAAGTCATCATCTGTAGGCACAGTAAACATACCATGTTCAGGAAAATAACAACAACCCTCAATTAGGAGGTGATATGCAAATCAAATTGTTTCATAAAAATCCCACCCGAAGCCAGGGTCCATAGTGGAGCTACTATGAGACTTTTTCAATTAGCATTAAAACATTTAATGTTAATCCTCAGGGTTTAACATTACTGCACAATGTCACTTCCCAACAGCATCTAGAGTTTTAAATCAACAACACAAAATCAACTAGTTACTGCACTTATTAGCTTGGAACAAAACAGAGGAGTGATTATATTTTTTAATTGTGCTTAAAGTCATTATTACATATGCAAGTACAATTTTCTACTCTCCAGAGTCATTCCCTCATTACACTTTGTGATTCACCAGATTACACTATTGTGAATAGTGCCTGAAACCAGTGTCCAAGTGATATCAGGAAACTGCTGGGCTCCTTTTGCTGAGGTCAATTTAATTACATTGTGCATGACAGCAACCATGCCATTTGGGTATTGCCTTTGCCACCAGCAATTGACACCTGAGTGTTAATGAGCTAGTAATTAAGAGCTGGCACAGACAGGCACATTTTCATGTTGGAGACTGGGATCACCATGTGCTGCTTCATTTTCGAGCTAACAACCTTTTGTTATATTTTTCCTAGGATATACAAGATTTGTGAAATATAAACACATTACATTTGCAAAGTCTCTCTCTCTCTCTCTCTCTCTGGAAAGTCAGACTAAACAATTTTAGGCATCCCATGAGAAATGAAACTCTCATAAACATTTCCTAAGTACTGGATTATTTTTGCTTGTTTTAGATTTTGCTCAACTTAGCATTTTAAAGTTTATTTAAAGGTTAATAGCTTCAAATTGTGATCTACCCCAAAGGCTTAATTAATATTGGATGCCCAGCATGACAGATTATGTTTGGTGCCAGAAACATACCCAGTTTTCAGTTATAACAATATCATTGCACAATTAGACAGAACCAACAGACATCATTAGCTTGTTATAACTTCCCTCCTTCCCTTCCCCCTTACTTATGTAATCATCATCAAACATCCATTCCTAGGACTGTACAAGGTCTAAAGGAGGATCAGAAAACCCTCCCACCAATATGCTTCCCACCTATGCTTTAGATGCCATTTCTACTATTTCCATTGTTACACTGACTCTATGGTGTCTCTTCCAAGACCAGAGTTTGGGAAATTATTTTTAAACAGCACTCATTCCCAATACTCTTCAGGGTGTTTTGAAAGTAAACAGTAGCTTTTTGTTCATTATAATCTAAGGAAAAAATAGCTCATTGTGTTGTTACACTTGTCACTGCTTTTTTTTACACTGGCCATTGCTTCCCATTGCTTTTCTTGGTTTGGGGGGGGGGTAGGATTGTGAAGAGAGTTGCATAAATCTCTATCTCAGTATCTCTAAAAATACCTTGAAATGGCCTCTAATATTTGGAAATTAACTAGAAAATGTTGTTTATTGTGCCATTAAAGTACTGTAGTTTTCTTCCTGTTCATCATATAACTCTTGAAGTGTAACTTTATTACACCTTCATTAACTCCATCCTAAAGTTACTACCTATAGGTAATGATGATGTTTGCTTCTGAATTATCTCCAAATGACTACACTTGTGTCAAACCCTTATAGGGTCTATTCTACAGAAGTCATCAAATCTTGAAGCACTATAATAGGCTATCACTTAAAACTGGAGCGTAGAGTGTCAGTTATTTGTAGTCATCCCCAAATAGGAAGAATACATGTAAGATAAAGGGAGTGGGAATTAGTCAGGCCTGCCACCTATTGTGCCAGTTCTACTCAGAGAATCATATCAGACCAGCCTGCCTGCAGTTTAAAGTTCACCCTACCACCTCAGTACTCTTTCTCTTTGCTAACCTCATTATGTTGCATGCATAGACCAGGATTTACCATACTCTTATGTTCATGTGAATAGAGCAGATTCAAAATGGCAGTGAAAGGATATAAAATTCCTCCATTGATAGCAATGGTTGGCAAAGGTAGAATTGAAAAGAGATATGACAACTAATGATTTTGATCAAGGACCTTAGTGAAGGAAGTAAATAGAGCAGAGGACAAAAAGCATAGTTCCCTCATGTGGCAGTAACCTGAATCCAACCCCAATTTCTGTGTCTTTGCATAGCTTTAGTCCTTTATGCCTTACATTAGTTGGAAATTGTGTGGTCTTCCCAATGGTGTTGAACTACAACTCTCAGCAGCTTCAGCCAGCACAGCCAATAGCAAAGCATGCAGTGTGGTACAGCAATAATATCTGGAGAACCACACAGTTTTCACCCCAGGTTATACAGTTGGCCCTCTATATCCATGGATTCTGCATCCATCGGTTCAATTTTGCACAGCTTGAAAATATCCCCCCCCCCCCCGCAAAAAACCTCACAAACCAAAAAGCAAACCTTGATTTTGCCATTTTATATAAGGGACACTACAGCATTGTATATAATGAGACTTGAGCATCCACAAATTTTGGTATCCACAGGGGGTCTAGAAACCAAATCCTAGTGGATACCAAGATCCACTATACCTAACACTTCACTCTTTAACCAACTCCTTTTAAGCAATTTAAGAAATCTTACATGTGTCTATTCATAAGGAAGTGTCACAACATTAAATGGGACTTGCTTCTAGGTGGGGATGCAGAAATCTGCCAGACTTGTATTCATTGTGTTTCTCAGAGGTACGCTAGTATTTTCACTTTGTCTTAGTTCTATATTTGGGTGGTCAAACTTTTCTCCTGTGTGTTTTTATACAATTTTTTTTCTAGTCTACCTCTCCCCAAAAAAGTCAGCCAAAAATAATTTATTTGGCCAAAAATAAACACCCACACTGTGAAAAGTGAAAGGCTTAAAAAAAAAAACACCAACAACCTTCCATTACATGCTGTTTCATGTGGTATTTTCCTTCCCCAGTGATCTGAGAGGCAGCCAGACATGACATACTCAAATCAGCTAGAGGTCAATGATCCCCCCCTCCAAATGGTCACTGCAATGACATCCTGAGTCCTGCAGAACTCCAAAGGAACCATTAATCAGGCTGCACAACTTTCTAGAATGTGTCCACCTCTGCATTAAAGCATATTTCTATTTGTTATTTTGCATCCAGTTGTCTTTGACTTAAGATGACCCCATGAGTGAAAAACTTCCAAGACCCCTTACCATCAACAGTCTTGCTCACATCTTGCAACTCAGGGCTATGTTGTTGTTGTTGTTGTTTTTAAACTGGGCCTATCCATCTCTAATATAATCTATCTCTTTTCTCATTGCCTTCCTCTTAACTATTATCATCTTTTCTAATTAGACATGCTGTCTCATGATGTGCCCAAAGAATGATAGATTCGGTCTAGTCATTTTGGTTGACACTCATTTCTAGTGAGAAGTCAAGCTTTATTTGCTCTCTGACACATTTATTTCTCTTTTTGGTGGCCCATAGTACATCCTCTAGCAACCACATTTCAAATGACTTGGCTTTCCTTCTGCCAGCTTTCTTCACTGTCCAACTTTCACTACCATACATTGAAACTGGAAATACTATAGCATGGATGATTATGAATTCAATATTTATGCACTCCCCCCACAAATACTTAGTTGTGCACATTTCCAAATGTACACATGCCTTTGCCTGCATTCTTTCTTCACTGCACCATACTGCAAGACATACTTTGTCCCCTTACCAGTCTTGGGGGTTATGAAACAGATATTGTCATAGGGAAATGCAAACCTTATGAATTTCCTTTCCATCCGTACTTCTGGTGTGTATAGCACTGCAACCTAAATCCTATTAAGATGTGAAAGGGAAGTTGAAAGGAAAGTTGTTCAGCCAGACAATGGCTGATCAACTTCCCCATCAAATAAATTGAAATGCCAATTCACAATAGATGGAAGATACCAGTATTTCTGCTTGTATAAAAATATTAAAGCAATTTTAAAGTCAAATTCAAGTTCAAGTTTATTGTGTTTTAACAGTCATACACAATTACAGAAAACAAAACAAAAAGGAAAGGAGACTAGCCGATTTGAATTTCTACTAATTAACTTTGAAGGGTTAAATCATTTTCCATATCCCCTTTAAACTTTATGGCACATATTTATAGAGCCTTAACAAGAATTTAGATGTTCTAAAAAATATATACTTCTCTACATCTGACAGCAGAAAACAAACCTTTAAAATAGCTCTCAAACAATAAACAGGTCTTAATTAATAAGAGTGCATATCTCTTAAAACAAGTGCTTTTGAGAATTGTTAAATAAGAACAGCTGGATCATTTTGCTACCTCCTTTCACAACACCCAATGATAACTGAACAGGAAAAAAAAAAAAACAAAAACACCAGGCTGTCTAACAGAGGCTTCCATTCTCCTCATCTAATGCAAGCCTATCAGCCTTGCAGCATGCCCTGCAGGTCAATAAACTAACACTTTTTGGAGAAAAAAAAAACAAGGGAGAGAGTGAGTTCCAAAGCTGAAGGGGCCCCCATAGCAGCTCCCTTTTTATGTCAGAAAACTGACTCAAGGCAATGGCTTAGCAAATCTTCCAGTCACTTTACAAATCCACATTCAACCCCCCATCAGATGAAAAATGCATTAACTTTATTGAATCTTTAGTTTTGGGATTTACTCCTCATTTCTCATTTTCATCCTTGGGAAGAGTTTGCTTTTTGACTGAACTCTCTGTAGGACATCCAGCCTTTTATATGCAGATTGGTATAATTATCCTTTGAAATACTCTCAATTCCCAGTGGCTTAAACTGAGAACATGAAAGGGCAAATGTTATCCTGAGCTGAAGGATAGAAAAAGTGGCACATACATCAATCCAAAATGAGATATAGAAATGAACTGCTCTTCTTTACTCAGTGATGGCAGCTTTTGACAGATTATTGAAGGAACTGTGCAATCACAGAGGCTGTCTTTGAATAGCACGCGTGCGCGCACACACACATAGGCGCATGCATACACACAATGCCACAGCCCACTATGCCTAGGGATAGTTTTTTCAGTAGTTCCCCCCTCCTTTTCTGTTTAATACCAAAAGGTGAATCGGTGTTAAGTGAAACAAGAGGAATTTACCATGTCCAAAAGCACACAGACAAAAAACTTCAGTTTTCTTCCCTAAAGAATGGCATCTGGCCCCAAGTGGCAAGACAGGATGTGATCCGATGATAGAATCATCTAGCTAAGCTGTCAAGCAAGGAGAGGCAGCTACACCAGGCTGTCCATCTGGGGACTGAGATAGAAAGGCAGAGCCAAAACTCATTGTCCATGGAGATCCAGATGACAGACATCTGGCTTCCCAGCACAGGAGGAGAGATGATTCTTCAACTGTCACATATATCAAGTATCTGTTTAATGCAGCCAGACTGACAACACATAAGGGGAAAAAGAGAAAACAAAGCCAAATTATGTCTCTTTAAACTATGCATAGTTGTGGCTATTGAAGTTAGCTGGGTCTTATGTCCTGTTTCTCTTGACTAAAGTATGTTCAGAGAGATTAAGGTAATAAGGTGGTGACTGAAGGTCACCTTTAAACCTTCTCAGAAATATTGACATTGGAAGATTGTTTTTATATTCATAAATGAATATTGAAATGAGAAATGAAAATGGAGACATCCTTTGAGAAACATCAGGAAGTCACTGTGAGAATACCAGTGGAACAAAAAAGCTACTGATATACTTTAATAGCACATGCACGATCACTTAGCAATAAGACTAAATGGGTTCAGTAGTCTTACTTTCAAATATTTATAAGATTGCATCATTAAAGCACAAATGTATTTGGGCTGAAATTGGAAGTTTCAGGAAATGTCTTTCAGGCATGGCATAGAACAGCCATCTCGCTGTGGATTATGAGGATTGTAGTCCAACACCTCTGAAGAGTTTCAGGTTTAGGAAGGCTAATGAAGACTCTATTCATTTGTTAATGTTCTTTGTTAAAGATCCTACAAGTACAAAACGTACAAGTATAAAAAAGTGGAAGGAAATGTATAAAACACTAATGGTGATGTTTAGTGTTTTTTAAAAATGGTTTTGTTATTTTTATGGGGTTCTTATTATTTTCAGTTTGTTGGCCACCACTTTAATAGCTTTAGAAGATAGGAGAAATAAAAAAAGTGAGTATTAAATAAAAATATAAACTAAACAGTATATTAACAATTGTCCATTATCAATGTACAGCATGCGAAAGAATCTTCCTCAGGAGATGGAACACTAATTGACCAGTTTTGGTGGGGATTATTATGATGCACATCAGAGCTTGAAAAAGTGACTTCTTGAACTATAGTCCCCAAAATATCAAGGCCCTGTCTAGAAGATCCTGGCTAGTTATAGTCCCTAAAGTACCTTTCCCAAACTCAGTGCACATTACCTATTTTGTACAAACATAAATGTGTTTGGGCTGCCTTCAAGTCTATTTTTTTAAACAATGTTGGTGTCATGGAAGGCTTAGAGGCTGCAGTAGAGGAGCAGCTGAATTAAAATAAAACAAGAAAAGAACAGTAAAAGGGAAGTCTGGACTTCACAGAGGTACAAGTAAGTCCAGTGCTATCTACTGACTAACATGTATGATGACATTTTCCTCACCACAGACTAAGCCCCCCCCAAAAAAAACCCACAATAAAGCCATTGGAAATAAATAAATAGATAAATAAATAAATAAATAAGTAGCATAGTGATATGCCACAACCTGCCATGTGTACACATGTAAAACACCCAAATATAGTGTGGCAAGGGAAGCCACTACTTTTGCCGGCATATTTGCAATGTAGTGCTTTATTGGCAGTGTAAACCAAGGGCTGCATCAGATCTGTATTGTGATTGGTTGCTATGATGTAAGGGGCGGGCTTAAAAGAGAGGGACTGCGTTCAGTAGCATCAGGAAAATCCTCTCTGCTATTTTGCAGAAGGTCTGCCAAGAAAAAGGATTCCAAAGACCTTTCCGTCATAAAGTTCCCATCTGGTCAGCTCTGCTTGAGGGAGGGAGAGAGCGAGCGAGAGAGCACGAGCAGAGGAGTGATTTTGGGGTTTGACTCTCCCTCCCTGCTTTCCTGGGTCTTCATTTCCCTTTGCAAAGGGAGTGAAGGTCCAGGCAAGTGCGGCGGCGGGGGGGGGGGGAAGCAAAGGCTCTGAAATCGCCCCTCTGCTGCTCCTTTGCTCCCTTTGCAGGGAGAATGAAAGCACAGCAGAGGAGCGATTTTGGGGTTTGCCTCTCCCTCCCTGCTTTCCTGGGTCTTCATTTCCCTTTGCAAAGGGAGTGAAGGTCCAGGCAAGCGCGGGGGCGGGGGGAGGCAAAGCCTCTGAAATCGCTCCTCTGCTGCTCCTTTGCTCCCTTTGCAGGGAGAATGAAAGCACAGCAGAGGGGTGAGTTTTATTCGTGGTTTTTTCACATTCACGGGGGTCTGGCGACCCTAACCCCCGTGATTGTGAAGGGACGACTGTATATACAATGGTATAGAAAAATGGCAAAATCAAGGTTTGCTTCTTCAAATCTTTTAAAATATATATATTCAGGCTATGGATGGTGAAATCTGTGGATGCCAAATTCGTGGATACAGAGGGTGGACTGTATGTCCAAAAAACGAATTTGACTGGCTGCCTGTAGAGTATATGTTTATGTATGGCTTAAGTAGTAAGATCTTCTGGTTATTGACCAGTAAATTCTGAGTATGCCTTTTTTTCCAGTTTAGGAATACAAGGGCTTTAGCTACTGAAACCTCTGGCATTGCTAAGGGTGGTGTCACCCCTGCCTCCAAAGGTGTTATCTGGTGCAGTTCGGCCTCTCCACACACCCCTAGTGCTGCCACTGACCATAGCACCACACAGGATCCAACCACATTTGATCATTAAACTTCTAAGCCATACACATATTGTTTGAAAGTACACATATGTCTATGAATATCAAAGATTTTTTTCTCCTAATATAAAATGAATACTCTGCAGTATATTCTGCTAGAACACTGAGCTCACCTACATCATACAACACAAGGAAGTATTATCTGTATTAAATCAACAAAATTCAGCTGAAGTGGTCAATTTCTTTTTAAAAAGAGATAGTGATCACCAATAATGAAACACCTTTGATAGGAAGTGAACAGGATGCAACATTTGGAAAAGTTTTCACAATCATAGCACTTAGTAAAATATTCTGAATAAATAAGCATGTCCATAAATAAACATGTTGCTGGAACAAATGTATTATGTTGTCAAGTCTCATAGGAAAAGGAATGGGAACAGTTTGATCATTTCAATTGTTGAAAACTTTAACACTGGATTATAAATGAAACCATTATATGGCTTATTATTAATCCCCATAACATTCAGACCAGAGAGTCCCTACTGTGTTCAGAACAATCTGATTAACTCAGAGTATCTCAGCATGATAGCAAAGTCAAGTGTATTGAATACAAGGAATAAAATTATTAACACAAAGCTTATAAACCAGAGGTGCTGCAAGAGAGAAAGGTGAACAAATACCAATTAAAAAGTAGCCATTCATGTTCAGACATACTGAGTTTTTTTCTGAACAGTTTTCAGAAATGAAAACAATAAGCAATCAAAACAGAAGAGACATAAATCTGCTACCAAATGTTCTGGATCCTTATGACAGTGGCAGAGAAGGCAGACATGCACATTTTATTGAATAAATAAAAAACCCAATCATTTTCTTCTCTCCAACAGACAACAGTACTCTAAGGAATGATGAAATAAAATTATTTCCAAAAACAAAAACAAAAACAAAACTACCTTTCCTGTTACATCAATTACATTCATACCATAGGACAGAATATAGGTTGTATCAGTTGTATAAGCATCAGTGTGGATAAAGTGCAAATCTGCCCCAATGAATTTGAGACAGATGCAAACTAAGTTCTCATGTGAAAGATATAATTTTTGTTTATAGTTTTAACCAGGCTCCCCCGTCGGCCGCACAGCCTCCGAGGGGGGAAGCCCATTTATGGGCATCTTCAGAGATGGAGGACCCTTTTGCTTGTGTCACTGGAAAGTGCCGGTGACGCGGAGTGATGGGCAGGGGGTGAGGCTATTTAAGCCTGCCCACCCAGAGCTCCAGCCTCTTTCTCAATTCGGTGAGGCATTACGAGCTGAGGAGGAAGAGTGGCTGAGCGAGCGGTGTTGACTGGTAGCGGAGCACGAGGGCGAGCATGGCGAGGGAGGAGCAGCCGGGCGCTCGCTTGTGCAGCGACTGCAAGTGCCTTCGGGCCGTTGCCCTTCGGGCCGTACTGAGCCCCCTGGGTGGTGAGGGGGTTGAGGGAGGTGTGCATGCCATCTGGCCAGGTGGCGGGCTTGCCTTTGCCGGGGATCCGCCGACTGCACCCCCCGTACTCAGCCACCGGTTGGATTGGCATTTTGGGGGCCTGTGGCATGGGAACGCGGTTGGGCCGAGATCGGCCTTGCCACATGGGTGGTTGGCTGTGGGGCTCGGTCGATAGCGGTGGGGAGGTTGGCCAGCGGGGACCCCGAACTAAGGCATAGGAGGTGGCTGCATGGCCTGGACAGACCTGAGGCGGGGCCTGTAGGCCGGAGTGGCTAGCAGACCTGTTAGGGCAGGCTTTATTGGGCCTGGTGGGACCTCACTGCAGTTTGTGGAGGCCGAGTAGGCCTTGAGGTCTATCAGGCCTTGAGGTAGGCCTCGTGGTGAATCGGGCCTTTAGGCCCGCATTAACTGGTGGGCTTTTGACAGGCCGCCGGGTTGGTGTGCCAAGGACAGTGGGGGCCAGTGGGGGCCAGAGGTTGTGGCCCAGCTAGGCCTGTTTGGGCCTTTGTGGCCACCTATTCAATAATAATAATAAAAATCATGCATCATGTGTTGACTGGATTTAACTTTTGCTTGGATCTGATAGCAGGCTGCGGCCTAGCGGGGCCTAGTCAGGCCTAAGGAACAGTTTATGCAATAATAATAATAATAATAATAATAATCACACATCAAGTGTTGACTGGATTTGCTGTGGCTTGGATCGGATTGCAGGCTGCGGCCTAATGGGGCCTAGTCAGGCCTAGGGAAGCGTTTATTTAATAATAGTAATAATAATCACATATCCGTTGAGTTGGGACCTGGCTGCTGGCTATGGCCTAGCAGGGCCAGTTGGACTAAGGAACTGGTTCACTCATCATTAATAATAATAATCATCTTGTAGTAGTAATAATAATAGTAATATAGCACAGAATTATTTGACTGGGGGGTGTTGAACCTCAAGGGATAGACTTCCGGGTTGGGGACCTTTTCTGTGGGGCGAATTCCTTTGGATTCTGTATCAAATCCTGGATCATCTGATCGCATTTTGATCACTTGAATTATAAGCCTTGTGGGATGGCTCCTAAAAAAGGCAAACCAGGGGGGTAAGGGTAAGGGCCCAGCTCCTAAATGCCCTGCACCTCCCCCACCACATCCATTGAGCGATGAGGAGGAGGAAATCCCTTGCCAGGCCATTATAGATTGGATTCAACATTTGGAGAGTTGCAGGGTATAAAGGGTGGGGACGCAGGGCAGAAGGGAGAACCTTCTGGGAAAAAGAAGTTAAATCCTTGCTTGACTGGAACGGAGGATCCAAGGGGACGATGCATCTGGTTCTAGGCCACCTGCGGAGGGCGCCACTCCACCGACTGATCCTGGAGGGGAACCAGAGCCAACAGAGATTGCGATGCCTGACGGTGAGTCTTCTGATTTGAATTGTGGCCGCTACAACACTGTTGTGGCCATGGGGTGGATGGCCCGGGCCTCACATAGTTCAGGGGGCGGGATCACAAGGTGTACAGGGGGGATGGCCAATGGCTCAGCAGGTCCTTAATTGGGCCCCAATTAACTTTGGGTGATCATCTACTCCAGTCCACTAGGGACAAGATACTGAAGGGGGAATACTTTGATGTGTTCTCCCTACTGTATCGTGAAATGGAGAAAAAGGATAAGGAAGACCTGGATGAAAAGGAAAAGGAAAAAATAAAAAAGAGGAAAGTGGAGCGCACCTGGACAAATTGTCTATCGGGTTTTCTAATATTAGCTGGGGTGATTGCGAAAGCTCAACCGCATAGAGCAGCGGCCTTGTTCCAATATATGGACATTATTCACCAGGTTTACGTAGACCCGGCTTGGCTGCTGTATGATGAGGCTTTCCAGATGCGATCAGCAATTTATCCCTCCCTTCGCTGGGACATAATGCACCCACAACTGTGGATGCAGCCCATGACCCCGGCTTGGCCTATCCAAGGAGGGCGGAACAATAGTGGCCATTTAATTAGGACTTCAGGCGCGAATGTGCCTAAACCCCAAGTTACTTCAAGCGCCGGTCAAAATATGCTATGTTGGGAGTTTAGTTCCCATGGGCCCTGCTCTAGGAAGCCCTGAAGGTTTAGCCATGAGTGCTCTATCTGCAGGGCCTCACACTACTTTCGCAACTATCCGAGGGGTAAGGGGCAGTTCAGGGGGGAAAAAAGGACCGGAGGAATGGGCAGGGGCGGCAGCGCTTCAGCTCAGCCTCAAAAAGGGCACCAGCCAATTAAGCTAGATGTATTAGTCCGGTGGCTTGCCTTGTACCCCGACAAGCAGGCAGCCATTTACCTATCACGAGGTTTTCAATTTGGCTTTCGTATCCCCTATCAAGGGGTCAGGCACCCATTTTGGGCAAAAAAATTGCAGTTAGTAAGAGGAAAGGAATGCATAGTTCGGGGAAGAATCAAAAAGGAGGTGGCCGAAGGAATAGTAATTGGTCCCTTCGGCCAACCCCCGGTACCCAATTTGCGGGTTTCCACCTTAGGAATAGTACCCAAAAAGGCCCCTGGGGAATTTAGGTTGATACACCACTTATCTTACCCAAAAGGGGAATCCGTCAACGATTACATCCCACCCGAACTCTGCTCAGTCGAATACATAACTTTTGATTTGGCAGTTCATATAGTCTGGCGGCATGGGCCGGGCGCTGAGATGGCAAAATGTGACATTAAGTCTGCTTTTCGCCTTCTCTCAGTTCATCCCAAGGACTTCAAATTACTAGGTTTTTAATTTCTGGGGCAATTTTATATGTATTGGGCCCTCCCTATGGGTTGTTCAGTCTCTTGCAATGCCTTTGAGACTTTTAGCACCTTGTTGGAGTGGGTTTTGAAAGCTAGGACTGGATTAGGTGGGGTTGTTCATTACCTTGATGACTTTTTGTTTCTGGGACAGATTGGAAGTGGGTCCTGCAAATATTTATTGTGCAGTTCGAATTGCTCACAGAGGAACTTGGACTGCCTTTGGCACCGGGAAAGACTGAGGGCCCAGCACAGCAATTAACCTTTTTGGTTATTGAGATAGATACTGTACAGGAACTCTGCCGGCTCTCTGATGGAAAGGTGCAGGAATTATGGGATAGGGTTGGCCAATTTAGGAAATTGCACAAAGCCACGTTGAGGTAATTTCAGGTGCTCATCGGGCACCTGAATTTTGCTTGCAAGGTGGTCGCCCCGGGTAGAGCCTTCCTCCGCCAGCTGTGCGATGCTATTGGGGGTGTCCAGCAGCCTTATTTTAAGGTCAGAATCACACGGGAAATACAGGCGGACTTGAGCGTTTGGCAGGAGTTTCTGGATACCTTCAATGGCGTCTCATTCTGGTGGGAGGAAAGGAAGTTGCAGGGTGCCCCCCAAGTAGCATCGGACGCGGCGGGTTCAATAGGCTTTGGGGTTATTTCCAGGGCCGCTGGTGTGCCAGCACATGGCCAGCAGATTTGGCAGAGACAGAGGTTACCAGGGACCTTACATTCCTTGAGTTTTTTCCAATTCTGGTGGCCACTACCATCTGGGCACATGAGCTGGCTAATTCGTCGGTCCACTTTTGGTGTGATTATTTGGCCACAGTCCAAATTATAAACACCATGACATCATCCCGGTGAGTTATGGGGCTGGTCCAAGCTTTCACTCTCCAATGCCTGTGGCATAGCATCCTTTTTTTTAGTGCGGCATGTGGCAGGGGTTAACAACGAGATAGCTGACGCTCTTTCCTGCATGCAGATGGAGCACTTCAGAGAGTTGGCTCTGGAGGTGGCGCTCATAGACGACGAGATGCCGGCAGACCTATGGCAACATGGGAATCTGAATTTTGCAGGGCCCTAGGTATGTCAGTGGCACTGAGCACCCGGAAGAGTTACGCAAGGGCAGTCCAGGAGTTCTGTCACTTTAGGGAGCAGGAGAGGTTAGGTCAAGGTACCGATGTCCCTGTGACACAGCTGATGCTATTCTCCGTACACCTGTGCACCAGGGGCCTGTCAGCTCAGTCATTTTGGGGTAGGCTTTCCGCCATAGCCTTTTGGCTTAAGGGCCAAGGCGATGCGGATCACACAGGGGATTTTCATATCCGTAAAGCTTTGGAGGGTTGGGCTAGGGGGAGGGGAAAGAGGAAGGATCAAAGGGTGCCCCTTTCGCCCAATGTACTGAAGGGCTTACGTCAGTCATGGGTGGGGATTTGTGTGTCATCTTACGAGGCGATTTTGTTCCATGCAGCCTCCCTTATGGTATTCTTCGGGGCCCTTCGAATAAGCGAACTGGTCTGTGGGTCCAAATCTGACACTTCAGGCAGGGCATTGGAGTTTAGGGACGTTTTGGTGAATGAGAGTGAGATTGTTTTCACTCTTTGATTTTCGAAAACTGATCAGCTAGGTAGAGGCAGGACATCAAGGTTGACACGCTGCAGCGATCCCGAACTGTGCCCAGTGCGGGCCTTGCAGGACTACATCCGAGTCAGAGATGTTTATCAGGGGCCTTTGTTTGTCCTCCCTAACCAGGTATCAGTTTTGGAAAGTAACATTGAAGGCCCTGGAGAAGATTGGGTTGTCAGGCGCATGCATTGGGACCCATTCCTTTAGCATCGGAGCCGCCTCCACAGCCGCAGCTATGGGTATGTCATGAGTGGCCATCCAAACCATTGGGTGTTGGAGATCCTCCGCTTTTAGGAGGTTTGTTCACCTTTTGTCTTCCAGGTTCTAGACCCCTGATGGTGAGATGCCGGGTGCTGATTTGTGGCCACAGTATGGTGTACTGGGTGGCACAACAGGCCCGGATGTGTTACTTTGGAACTCACTTCAGCCTAGGGAAAAGGTTACAATTGAGTGGTTGGGGAAGAGGGGCCTTCGTTGGCATGGCCTTATGGCACTACAATCATGTGGTCGGCCATTTTGCCTAGGCAGCTGTGGTGAGGGGAGGGGAACCCCCGTCTGATTGACAGGGCAAGGAGGACTGTCAACAGACAAATTAACAAAATTTTGATTGAGGGTGGCAGATTTTATGTATCTCATCCGGGCATAAAGTTCGAAAGGCCCGAGCTCTACTGAGCTGACAGGATACACCTTTCGGATGCTGGGAATATTCTGTTTTTGGAGGATCTTCAGCAGGGGTTGAGGAACTGGTTAGACGGCCAGTGGGGAGTAAGGGACTAAGTGAACGCTTGCCCCTTATTGGTGGCGGAAAAGGGGGAGGCGTAGCTTACGGTGTGCACCTTCGGCACTGATTTAGGTGAAGGAATAGTCTCTGGAAGGGTCTCCTTAGGCCATACAACCTGGGAGAACAGAAGGAGACCTTCCTTGGGGTTGGCCTGAAGGATAATTCCCACACCTTAATGTGTACACCTTGGGTGGGGGACTTTCGGGTTGACCCTCCAGACACAAGCTGGCTAGAGAGCAACCACAGGGCATGTGGTTGCTCATCAGGGCTCAGGTGTTCGCCAGGGGAAGCTGGGGGCATATGTCCAGGAAGGACAATCCGCCCTAGCTGCTCCTACACTAGGTTGCCTCCCCCTGCTGAAGAATTAAAAGGGATTTAAATAGGTAGGGTATTAAATAAAGACCCTTTATTTTACCCCATATACCTGTGTGTGGTCACGTTATTTCTCTAAGTCTGTCTATAACCAGGCTCCCCTGTTGGCCGCGCAGCCTCCGAGGGGGGAAGCCCGTTTATGGGCAGCTTTAGAGATGGAGGCCCTTTTGCTTGTGTCACTGGTAAGCACCGGTGACGTGGAGTGATGGGCGGGGGGTGAGGCTATTTAAGCCTGCCTGCCCAGGGCTCCAGCCTCTTTCTCAATTCAGCAACCCACCCTCCCACCGCTGGAATAGTATGATAATGGTTGCTTCGGAGCCAGGTAGGAATTCCCCCCCTTTTACTGGGGGGGGGTTTCACCTACCCCATACTAGGAAAGCGGTAGATAGGAAAATTGGCTAAGGGTGGTGTCTTATTAGGTCAAATTCACCTGAACAGAGCGGAAAAGGGGGAGGCATAGCTTACGGTGTGCACCTACGGCACTGATTTCGGTGAAGGAATGGTCTCTGGAAGGGTCTCCTTAGGCCGTACAAGAACAGAAGGTTCTTGGGGTTGGCCTGAAGGATAATTCCCACACCTTAACGCGTACGCCTTGGATGGGGGACTTTCAGGTTGATCTTCCAGACACGAGCTGGCTAGAGAGCAACCACAGGGAATATGGTTGCTCATTAGGGCTCAGGTGTTCGCCAGGGGAAGTTGGGGGCATATGTCCAGGAAGGACAATCCGCCCTAACTGCTCCATACTAGGTTGCCTCCCCCTGCTGAAGAATTAAAAGGGATTTAAATAGGTAGGGTATTAAATAAAGACCCTTTATTTTACCCCATATACCTGTGTGTGGTCTCGTTATTTCTCTGAGTCTGTCCATAAATGTAATTTGTGATGCTATTTCTAGGATAATACAGTGGGCCCTTGGTATCTGCTGGGTTTGGTTCCAGGAACCCCCATGTATACCAAAATCTGTGGATGCTCAATTTCCGTTAAATACAATGGTGTAGTAAAATGGTGTCCTTTATATAAAATGGTGAACAGTAAGGTTTGCCTTTTGGATTTTTTCTCCCCAAAATATTTTTGAGCCATATTTGATTGAATCCATGGATGCAGAACCTGTTGATATGGAGGGCCAACTGTAACCAGGATGGTATTTTGCAGCAAAAAGACAAAGAATATTCTGGTACCTTAATGACTGATATATTATTAATTGATCATATTAATTATTTTATTATATTATTGAATTACTGTAATGGTCTGGTATCTTGGCTCAAATCCTAACATCATGAGAGCTCTACAGGATCTTTATGTTGCACCAAGAAAGAGAAGCCAGACACTGCAAATATGGGATAAATATGGATGGCCATAACTTTATTAAACATCATGTTATAAATAAACCACAGTACTTCATTACAGTGGAGGGAAGGCGGAGAATGCAGTATGCTAGGTAACCTAGACCGATGCCTGTTCAAGCAAGGAAGATAGTAATTACAGAAGAGATTATCAGATGCAGCAAAAACCATGTCAGAAGATCGCTAGAAGAACAGGAAGGGGTGAACGTACAAGATGATGTCATCCTCCAACGTTCCAGGGGCATACCACAGGCATCAGTAAGGCATCCCTTTTTATTAGTAGCTTGTCCCCATCAATGAAAAAGGGAAGCCTCATCTGCAGCAGTACTACACCCCCAAAATGGCAGAAGGGCATGGGCATCTGGTAAGGTCGCCCTTTCTGTTCTTCCAGCGATCTTCTGATGCAGATGGGAATGCAATTTTTTGGTGTGTTCCCCTTCGTCTGCTAATTTCCAATATCTGGTAAAGGATATCTAATGTTTGCAGAGATTCATCAATTTGAGGAGCAACAGAACATGTGCTACAACTTCAGTTGTCCAAACTCACAGGTTAGACTCCACTATTAGCTGTCCTGACCCTGCCATCCAAATGGCTTCCTCATTCGCAATTCATATTTTACATTTTTTCCATTTCCCTCTATACCCGCTTTGAATTCCAGACTTTTCCATAGTTTTTTTGGAATAGTAAACTGTTGTTCATGATAGCAACTCAAAAATATATTGTTCTCTTTTTACACTTTAAAATTTGAAAGAACAGTTAATTCATTGTCCTCTACTAAAATCATATTTTTAGTCAGCAATTTTGTTTTGTCACAATTCACTTTAACCCGGAGCACGTCCCAAACACCTTATTTACCAGCCACCCCAAAGAGCTTTCATTGAGTCCAGTGGGTTTTGTGTCATTATCACAAGATCATCTGCATAAGCTCTCAGCTTGTGCTGTTCTTTTTTCTTTTTTTAACCCATAGATTATGTTGTCTTGTCTGATATCTGTTAGGTGGGTCTCCAACACAAAAATAAACAATAAATGTGAGAGGGGACTGTCATGATGGCCTGCCCTGCCCAGCCCATCATGGGGCAGTCATCTCAAAACCTATAGTCACAACAGTGGAAAATTCAATTCCCTGGATTCCATACCAGCAGGTATGGCTTAGGGGATGGGAACCTCATTGCCTAAACATGACATCACATCGCCTGACTGGAGAGCCAATGAGAAGTTGGCAATGCAGACCCAATCAGAGATGACCACAAAGACTTTAAAAGTTCTGATCTTCCTTTGTTCTCAGGGCTCATGTTCCGAGCAACATGTTGCCAGCCACATGTTGATGTCTCATGGAGTGAGAGGCAGAGAGACCACATTCTCGAGACTCTGGCTTAGCCATCTGCCTGAGGGCAGATGGAGAGAGCCATATGGAGTAGCCAACAAAATGCAAAAACTGTGATACCTGAGGTTGGGGGAGCAAACTTCTCTCAAGGGCCTGATAAGCCTATCTTCTTTTCTCTATAAATTGTCTCACGTGTCTTCTCGGTCAGCTATCTAAACTCCAATGGGAAAGAGGAGAGTGTGTTACTGATCTTTTAACACAACCTGTCTGGTTTTTCACTGCACCAGACATGTAAGGGGTAAAAAACTCAGTGAGTGGTGGCAAAATGAAGAGAAATCCCTCGGGTTTGGGATTGAAAAGAGAGCCAACCCTGGACTTCAGGCAGCAGAAACTCTAGGGTCGGCCTTCACAGGGACAACCTTGTTCCTTTTTGTATTTCAATGGATCTTGTGGCTTTACTATTTATTAAGATCTGGGCCTTTTGAACTGAACAAGTGGTTATGACGACCAAAAACACAGCAGTACTAATGGTCATTGTGTCTTCTGAAATATCTCCTTACTTTTCAAAGATTGCTGTGGATATACTGAATTTCCTGTGTAGTGCTGACAAGGTGAGCATGAAAGGTTCTGTCACTCTTTATTCAACAGCCACATTTCTGCTTAAAAACCTCCTCAGCTTTTTTCTTAACTTCCAGTCCTAGATTTAAAGGACCAGCACACCATATCATCATGAAATGAAAGTAAGCAACTACTCTGTTCTTCACAGCCATTTTATTTTTATAACTGTCTGTGGCTAGGCTTTGAGTGCCAAGCCTAGTTTGAAACCTTATTTTATGTGGTCCAAGGATGCCATCTGTCTAAATTCCTTATGTCTTTACTGGACATTTCTCTAACAGTTTGTCTTTACTGATACAAGAGAAAAAGAAACTGTGTTATCAAACTTCTTCTTCTTCTTCTTCTTCTTTTTTCCCTAAAAGTGCCACCACTGCTGTCAACAAAAAGAATCAAGCAAAACCTCATAAAATATGAATTACAGCTGAAAAATGCTTGCAACAAAAGAAAAGAACTAATATCATTGGAGGATGGCTGTGGTGTTCTGTTGGTAAACTAGCAACACATATTGGAAATGGGCTTCACATGCAATTGAGATATATTATAAAAACATCATATTTGTACATAGCTTAGTAACAGCTCAGTCTCTTGAGATCCAGCAAAGTGAGTCCAGCCAGGCCCAGCATCAGACTGGCATCCTTTGACATTTGCTAAAGTTCTGAGTTGTCCAAAGTTCCAGTGTCCTAAATCTTCTTTTCCCTCCATTACACTACTGAAGTAGATATGAGACGCAGCCAAAACCAAACCAAACAAAAATGAAAGCCAAAGCCAAAAAGCTAAAAATAAAACAAACAAACAAAAACCATAGGAGACCCATTAACAAGTAATATTTTTGTTCTAACCATTTCAATCCCTCACCCTTTCTCAAGAGACCTTTTGTTTCGGGACAATGCTCCATTGCAAGTTTGCAGCATATCCATTCTTTAATCCCAGCCAGAGTTTTTAGAACATCCTGGACCAAGGAGAGGTAATCCACTTCAGGTTTTCTATCGGCTGTCTAGGAGGGCTAGAAAAGTTGACCTATGTCCTTAGCAGGTGTATCTTGCCTTAGCAGGGAAGAAGCCATAGATAAACTCCCTTCAATGATTTGATAAAAAGGGGATATATCCCCAAATTGGGTTGAGATAGCTTCTCCAATAAGCAGATTCCCTTTCCCTGTGTTCCACAGCACATCTTATTCATCATGTACCCCTGAATCCTTTATTTCAGCATTTTCAGGGTACTGGAGGGGCTAACAAAATCCAGGATGACACAGTTCCAACCTACTGTGTTAGGGTGGCATTTTAAAAAATGTGAAAACTTTGCAGAGTTGCAATTGTTACGTGTCATATACATCTTTAAATACACATTTGCTTCATGTAATGGATGGGGAAAGCCTCATGTCAAATCTCTAGAACTGACATGTAATCAAGAGTCTTGAGCTGAAAAGGTAGATGGTGCCTTTAGCTTTAACTTTTAAAAAAAACATATTCACAGTAAGAAGTATTTATTTATTTATTATCCAACCTTTCTCCCAGTATGAGACCCAAGGTGGTGTTTTAAGGATGTTTTAAAGATTCTGTTCAAACATCATTTCAGCAATTGAGAAAATAGTCTGATTTGGGTCAGTCCAGTTCAGAGACTGCTCAGTTCAACTTATTTTTAAATCTAGTACTTGATTTTAAAATCTAATTCATCATGCCTCCTGTTGATTGCCACTGGAATTCAACAAAAAGCTATGTCCCCCCCTGCTCATTTGTCATAATTGGATGACACTTGAAGGCAAAGTGGTCCCTTGAGAGAGGACTGTAGCTCCAAAATTTCAGATAAATAAATGCTGTGGGGTTTTTTAAAGGTGCCTTTAAATGTTGTTGTTGTTTAAAATGTATTATCATTAACTTATTACTCAAATGAGTTAAATTTACAGAGACAGTTGCCTTTTCTGAATGGGTGAAGCCTGATAAGATTCAGAAAAACAGCTACATGGGATTTTGGGAAAGACCAGCCTTTACCATTTGGAGGTTCCCCCCCCCCAAAAAAAATCATGTTTCTCTCTCTAGGTTCTTTGTGGGCAATGTTATGAAACATGCAAGATTACAGAAAGCTGAGTGGAAGAGGAGTGCTCAAATTCACAAGGGGAATATGAGTCACTTCGCCAGATCTACCACATGGGTTTGGGGGGAATTTGTATGAAATAAGCCTATGGTATAGAGGTGTCCATAGGAAAGAATACCATAACATATCAGAAGGATACATGCTGCCATTATGATGAATGAAAAACAGATTTGTAATTCTGTTTTCTTTTTGTTTTCTGATCATTTCGCACCAAAATCACAGAAAGTATAGCACACAATTGTAGAGGCAGAAGCAATTGAATAGCCAGAATTTTACAGTGCAATCTCTTCCTATATAGGTGCCAACAATTTTTTAAAAACATTCCTGCTCTTGTGAGGGGAACAAAATACACTGAATTCAGATTGGAGAGCCTGGGTAAAACTATGTACTGTGACTAGAAGCTAGAGCTGTCAGTCAGAAAATTACAGCCCTAGTAAAACTATTCAGTGTGACTGAAAGCTATATATTCCAGCCACACACAATACAGTACTCTTCTGCTTCCCACTTCTCCCCAAGCTGTTATTTTATGTAAAGTATCAAATTCTGGAGAATGTGTGTCCCCACTGCATCTAAATTCTCAACATAGGAGTGCTTATATTAAGATTCAGTCCACTTCAGAGGAGCCTGAATGTATCTGAATCAATGCAGTATGGAGTTGGGATTCATCTAAATCCAAAGCTTTTTTTTTTTTTTTTACTGGCACCAAAAGGAGCACTTTCAAAATCATATAATCTATGAATTACAATAACAAATTGCCAACAATGTCTCAATATTAGACTGAATTTTATTATTAATGTATGTTGTATGTTTACAAAGGCGGGGAGGAGCAGGAGGAATTATATCCATCTATCTATCTATCTATCATTTCTGTATTGACAGAGAGAGAGGGAGAGAGAGAGACAGACAGACAGACAGACAGACAGTAATAACATATTTCAGATTTCATGTCATTCAAGCTTACCTAGGCAATGCATTTCGCAAATGGGATGCCACTACTGAGAAAGTCCTCACAACATTTGTACCACTTTCTTTAAGAGACATTGTTTGTGTTCTTAATTTCACTGGGAGAACATCCAGTTCAGTTGTTATCAACTCATGTTGAAGCAGAAAGCAAACTCTTAGAATGACAGGAGAGAAAGCACATACGAGATAAGTCTATACACACAAATACCATATCTTTATTTATTTTATCAGTAGCCTGCTTTTCAGTGTAAAAATGCTCCCAAGGGTATTGATGACAATTTTCTTCACTCCTATTTTTTTTTCAAACTTGGAGGAAATACAAAAATTCTGAAAATTGTTTGAATAGTGCTTACATTGTTTTTCTATTTACTTGACTCACACATCACTGGGGGATTGCATCGATTCCCAAGATGTGCCATAAGTATGAGATTAATGGGACATTAATATTTAAACTGCCTCCAAATGACCACCCACAAGGTATAATAAAGAATTGTGTGGAAGTGTTTAGTAGCTACAAACAATAAAGCAAAGCACTACATTATTTTAATGAACAATTTACTTCTGATGGTAAAGCTAGCATCAGTCATGATTATGACTTTCAAATTTTTGTGTCTATTTCCTTTTGTGTGATTTAAAGTTTCAATAAAAGAAAGAAAACAATTTGATACGTGAGCCCAAAAAGGCATGAGTAATGGAATTCATTTGTTCATAGAGCTCTTTCTAGTCATCATATGCTTATGGATTCAGGATAACAGGTTGCAAAGTTCTAATACTTAAAAAAGTAAAGAAAAATTTATTTAGCTTATATTACACAAGCCATTTTAAAGCATAAAAAATATAGCAATTTTAGAAGAAACAGTTGTAAAGAAAGTTTATTGGTTATCAGTAGCCATGGCAAACTGAAGCTAATAAAATTAAATAGTAATCAACTTAAAACAGAATAGGTAAATTGACTTTAAGCAGAATAAGATCTATCTGTTTTGTCAAAAGTAACCTGTTGTAGAATATAGTAATTTATTTCTTATCTTAAAAGTACTGATTGCAAGCAGACCATTTGGTTGCAAGCAGGCCATCTGGTTGGAGACAGAATTCCAATGAACAGAATGATGCTCATAGGATATCCAGTACTGAAAAGGATGAAAATGATTTATGCTGATTCATCATTTCCCCTGCAGGTCCTGAAAATTTGCACCAGTGGATTGGGGAACCATCTAGGACGGTGTGGGAGGTGGCATGGAGAGTTGCAGGAGGAATGGTAAATGATTGAAAATGTTTCCCCCTTCCTAGAATGAGAGATCCTTTGCTTGATCTAGCTTTCTGTTGTAGTTTTTTTTTTTAACTACCCCCATGGAAAACAAATCCCCACCTATATATCATGTACACATCATACTCCACAACTGCATCCACGTTGTTAAGAACAATGCAGGAGACTCATAGTGTGCCATTTGAACCAGAAAGAAGATGCCTGGGGCGCAACACCGACCTGCTGGTGAGGGGAGCGGACCGGGGGCGAGCGGGCTGTGGCGGGAGGTGGGGGAGGGTTGCCCCGCGGAGCTCCTTTCTCTGCAGTGAGGCGAGGAGGGAAAGAAAGGGTGGTGAATTGCGAGTTCCTTATGCAGAGGAGACCAGAGGGAGGCCCGTGCCCCGTTCCCGACGACAGAGGCCGGTGGGCTCCAAAGCCAGGGGGGGCTCCCTTCTCATATAACATCCCACCCCACGTCAGCCGCTGAGCAGCCCTGGCACTTGGTTGCCGTCGGGCTCGTTTTAAGTTTTCACTTCCTCTCTGTCTTCTCATTTTGGAGGGGTGGCGGGAATAGGTCTGCAAACTTCGAAGTCGTTAAACCGGGAAGAGTGCCAGGTGTTGCCAGGTTTGAGAGAACCTTGAAGTTTCCAGAACTATTCCCTCCTCCCCCCAAAGGGAGAAGATGGGGAGAGGAAGTGAAAACCCCAAATGAACCCAGCGAAAACGAAGTAGTTGTCTCTTCATATTCGCTGGGCTTTGGTTCCAGGACCCCCAGTGGATACCAAAATCCACTCAATGAATACTCTCAAAATATTGAAATCCACTCAAAATCCACTCAATGAATACTCAAATCCCATTATATGCAATGGCATAGCAAAATGGTGTCCCTTATATAAGATGGCAAAATCAAGGTTTGCTTTTTTTAAAGAATATTTTCAAGCTGTGAATACTTAAACCTGTGGATACCAAATCCGTGGATACAGAGGGACAACTGTACTGGATGCTCAGTGGCTGACATGGGGTTGGGGTGGGGTTATGAAATGGGAGCGTCTGTCATTCCTCAATCAGCCACCCCTGAATTTCAATAGGAAACCTCACATTGTAGTGGTCTGTGAGATCAACTTGATGTTTCTGCCCACTTTTTCCAAACTTGATGCTTTGATCATTTTGGCTGTCCTTATTCTGTGCCTTATTTGTTTCTGCAATATCCTTTTTGAAGTGAGGTGAACAGAAAGAAGACAACTGCATCACTCCTTGAGTATGATTATGTATTACTAATAATTATAAGTCTGTTATCACTTTTTGACTGTCAGAGCTGTTCAGCAGTGGAACACATTCCCTCGGAGCGTGGTGGGGTCTCCTTCCTTGGAGGTCTTTAAACAGAGGCTGGATGGCCATCTGTTGGGGATGCTTTGATCAAGATTTCCTGCACGGCAGGGGGTTGGACTGGATGGCCCTCGTGGTCTCTTCCAACTCTACAGTTCTATGATTCTATGATTCTATGATTCTAACTTTTACCTTGGAAATGTATCAGTGATTTGTCTGAAACTTGGCAGTGTAAGACAGATAAGCCTGAGGATGGCCCATGAGTTAGGGGCTATGATGGTTCTGAGATGGAAAGAGTAGAAATGGGTTTTTTATTATTTATTTATTTAAAGCTTGTTGGATGACTCCACAAATTTGTCAGGATTATTCTGCATAGACTTTGCTGTAGTTGGACTTTATTGACCAGTTTCCCCATTTTATTGGTGTATTTTGAGAAACTTTTACTTTCTGTATGTTACTTCAAGTGGAATATCTGCTATGTAAATTTACACTAATAGTAGTAAAACATGGTTGTATATTTTCCTTTGAAAAATACAATTTCCTATCATAGTTTAGCTGTTAGTGTTAAGTTTGTCTTGGCACATGTTCAGTAAATACCTGAGTTTCCCAGCAACATTTTTAGCTAGATAAGCTAGCTGAAATGAGATCCTCCTAGTGAGAAATGACAGACCATGTTTAGTTGGCTGCAGTGTGGAGTTAAGAATGCTAAGGCCACAGATTTGATCCTCCTACATACAAGAGGGTTTTAAAAACTTATTTAGCCTCATTCATTTACTGCAATTTTAAAAGAATGTAAAAAGAAATTAATGACCAATCCCGAAATAATGAGACGAGACATAAAAGTTGGGTTAAATAAGGACCACTTTATTTGACCTAAAGCCGATTTAAAGCAATCTCTGGATGAGCAACAGAGGGAGAGCAACCTGGTGTGGGTCCAGCTGAGGCCAGGTGTCATCCTGGTGACTGCCTCCTCAGCCTTCCCATGGGCAAAAACACCTGACCCCAAGAGCAGTCCCAAGTTATGGGGCCGCTCCCCAGGCAATATTTTTCTGGAAGGCAAACCCAGGGAGCTCCTTCCCAAGACACAAGACTTTATAAGAAAGAGCAAGGTTCAAGACCAGCCCCAAGGGCAGACCCCTTCTCCACCTCCTAAGTTGCAGAACCTGTAGATATAGCTCCAAAGCCCCACCCTTCCCCCAAAGGGTTCCAAGGTGTACACCAAGCTACAGAATTTCCCCCCTGTTACCTACTGGGTGGCTGCCGATTTAAGAACCCTACCCAAGCCAATCAACCCTGTCCTGGAGATACTGTGTGGGGTAGGTGAACTTCCCCCCAATAAAGAAGGGGAAAATGCCTACCCAGCCCCAAAGTGACCAGATAAACCCACACCACAGAGAGGATGGGTGAGTGGATAGCTAAATCTAGAGATACACAAGGGGGAAGCTGAGGCTTTCAATCCCCCTGTCTCCACCCTCCATGCCCTCCATCCCTCCCATGATTTAGTGAAAAGTTCAAAACACAATAGAGACTGGTCTTTCTATGGGGAGGCCATCAAACACCCCTCCCCTGAAGCACCCTTCATCTGTGTGGGTATAGGGGTCCATAAATAGGATATAAAAAACACAGAGGATAACTTTTCAGACGATCCCTGAACCAAAGACACAATTAACCAAGTACTGTAGAAAATTCATATTAAAAAATTAGAAATTATCAGAATGCATTTAGGGTGTCTACTTATTACAAGTGACACCACTGTCTATCCCCCACCCCACACACACACTGGAGGTATGGGATAAAATTCCATTTGTGCATTGACTATAATGTGGAGTGAGATTCCCCCGCCCCCCTTTTCTGGCATTTCCTCAGAGTTAGATTTCAGGACTACTGATGCATTAGTGACCATTCTTACACACTGGATATTTCTGTTTGCTTGTTCATCTCAGCAGTCAGCAGCCTGTGATGAGGGTTGTCCTCTGTGCCCCAAAGAGTGATTCTTGGAGAGGGTTGAAGAAATTTTGCTTTAGAAATAAATTACAACTTCACACTTCTGAAGCTACTGCTTTAAAAAAAAAAAATCATAGTACTGTACTACTATGGATATTTCAGATCTGTTGTATATTTTAATTGTCTTTCATTTTGCCCCCACTTACTTTCCTGTAGCCTAGAATAGTAACTAAAATGTAAAAAGGAAGAGAGAAAGAAAATCATGCAGCAGGGTAATTAAAAAAATCAGTAGAAGGAAGGTATATTTTTCAGGTACTTCATGAACTCCCTAGGACATCTCAGTTTTTTCTCTGTATTTTTTTCACATAAATTAGCCAGATAAGGTAAACTGTATGTAAGTGCTTATACTTCTAAATGGTGTGTGATTTCATATGAATCTTCCTTTCTTTTCCAATTCAGGTTATCATTTTCAATTTCAAGTTTGCCTGATTATAGGGTGGTAGGTATAATCTTCTCAAAATATACGTAATCATATCCCACTAAAAAAAACACAAAACTTTTGGCTTAGCATTTTGTGTTAAGAGTTTTCCTTGTGCCCCCAATCTTCGACATCTTGGGAATTACAGCTCTTAGGGGCCACACTTGTAATAGGTTCATTATTAAAGCAATTTGAACAAGGTGCAATATCTTCTGTTGGGGACATTTCTAGACTCACTTACTACCATAGAATCAACAGTGACAACTGGTGAACCAACATTTCAGATTTGTCCATTCACTGGCATGGACACAAGAATCATATAATCATAAAATCATAAAGTTAGAAGGAATCCCAAGGGCCATTTAATCCAACCTTATGCCAGTGCAGGAATCCACTATGAAAACACTCTGAAAGTGTCCATCTGTTCTCTGTTTCAAAACCCCCAATCACCACTTTCTGAAGCAGTCAGTTCTACTGTGGATCATCTCTTACCATCAGGAATCTATTTATTTCTTATAATCCTTTGGTCCAGGTCTTTGGGAGCACAAGGAAACAAGTTCACACCATCTTCTATATTGGACAATAAAATAAATGATAGAAATATTTCAGGGCTGACATTGATTATGCTAAGCCCATGGTTTTGTGGGGAAATGCATGACATGTTAAGCTTTTAATGTATTGGACAGAGTATCAATGGCCAGCCAAAATTCTTTTCATGAGACCTCTAGAAGAATGCAGTTATTTTCATAAGCATATGAAAGGACAGCTAAAATTGGGTAACAGTTAATATCTGAAATAACTTTAGAAGTCATCTTTATCTGTAGGCAAATATAAATATAAAGGGTCAGTCACAAAAACATAAACATTGGAAAATTAGTGGAATCTGATCACTCTGCAGGCTGAACAACTCTTGCCAATACTTGGAAAAACTGAAAGCATTTCTACTCCTAGCTTGCCCTGTGTTGGACTATGGATTTTAGGGACCAATAAACCTATCCGTTTGATTCCCCCCCCCCCATATTCAATTCATTCAGCTTTTTAATTACACTATGAAGAAACTTGCATTTTTTTGAAAGTTCTTATTAAAATAAATGGAACAAAATTCTCAATCATCTGCATCAGCCAGATGTAATAGGTGAAGCTAATTGCCAGCGCAGGGAAAATTATGTGATTCCTGCTTGTCATGCTGCTGCTGAAGATGAGGAGTGTGTCAGAAAATATGAGGTGGCAAAACCTAATTCCGTACCATCATGGCTGAAGATGCAGGGGTTTAAAGTCACTCTTTTATATTTAAGCAGTTAGAGACCTCTGCCTGAATGGGTACTTCTACTTTCTCCAATATTCAGTTCTAAAAATTGCTTAACTTCTTTCATTATCTTTTTACTGTATGCAGAACTCTGTAAACTTTAATACTTTGTTAACAATAAAGCAAACAAATTTGTCAGTCAACTGTACAGCTGACCTGCAGAAATGCAGATTTCAAAGGCTGGCTAGCTCCAGTTACTTTGACAGGTCTTCAACCATAAGAGAGCAATATGTATCCCTATGAGGCATGTATATATCTTGGTGGTTTATATATCCACAAAAGCCCATTTGGAGCTACGATCTCTTGCTGCCAATAATCTTGCAAAAACTACTGTTCGTACTGCTCAACCACATTTTCTGCCACCACAGCAAAAATCACAGAATTGATTTTTGAAACACACTAATTATATTGTTCTATTGAGTAGAATCTACTTCCACATGTGGACTCCCCACACATCATATTTTCAGCAAAACACTGAAGATTTCTGTGGTGTAGTGGTTTTAATGTTCAACTACAACTCCAGAGATCAGGGTTTGAATACCTGCTTGGGGATGGAAACTCAATGGGTGACCTTAGGCATCACAACCTCTCAGCCTCAGAGGGATGCAAAGGCAACTCCTCTCTGAACTAATCATGCAAAGAAAACCCTGTGATAAGGCTACCTTAGGGTCACCATAAGATGGAAATGAATTGAAAGCATACATCAACAAAGCATTAGCAACTATGTCAGTAAGCTTTTTAAAAAAGGTCGTGGTGGTTGTTTTTGTGTGTCTTCAAGTCATTTCCAACATATGGCAATCCTAAGGCAAATCTATCATGACATTTGTACAGAGGGGCTTTTCCTGTACCTTCCTCTGAGGCTGAGAGTGTGACTTGCCTAAAGTCACCCACTGGGTTTCCATCCCCCAAGTGGGGATTTGAACTCTGTTTTCTAGAGTCATAGCCCAATGCTCAAGCCACTACACCATGCTGGCTCTCCAGTGTGAAAAAAGGAGGACACATGCCCTCACTTTTTTGTAACAGCAACTGCAGCTAGCTAGCCTTTGAAATCTGCGTTTCTGCAGATTAGGTGTACAACTGGCTGACAAATTTGTTTGCTTCATTGTTTTTAAGAAATTATCATTTTTTTTTTAAAGGTGGCACATGAAATTCTGCTATAACGGAGCACAACACATTTTGATATTTTATCATGTGCCAAACAGAGGACATGAAATAAACCTGTTTCTTGAAATAACTAAAGGCATCATCAGATAAACTCTGTAATGTTACTGAATCACTACAGTGTTATGGATGGTGATTCATAGTGTGCACTGCTGTACTGGTCTGCATTCTTGAACTCAATTTTTAATTCTTTGCATGACCTGCTTGTTTAATTGGTTGCTTTAGATATTGCTTTTCTTTTCATACATAAGACTAACGCTCCCAATTAGTGATTGCTAACACTTGAAAGTGAATTTGTCCAGTGATGACTCATGCCATGAAAGAGAGTTGGCTGAGTCATTAAGACTTTCGTGGAACATATTATTGCTACACTGGTTCTAGAAAAGCAGATTAGCTGATTAAAAAGTCTAATGAAATAAATCACTTTAACTATTTTTCTCACTGTGTCCCTAAATGTTCCTTAATCATCCCATATTTTCTTTGAAATCCTTCTCTGCTGGGAAGATATTATTTGCCTATTAGTTACTTTCCAACCCTTACTTTTTTGAAATTGCTTGTTCATTAGTTGATTCAATAGTCCATGTTATCAGTGGTGAACTATTGAAGTTTAGAGATATTGCAATACAAGGGTTTAATTGAGATCTTTGGAAGCTGTGGATGTAAGATCTAAAGGTATCCCCCACCCTTGATAAGTTATTTGACTCAGTCATTGGCAAAACTATTTTCAACTGTTTTTAATAAGCCTGGTAAGAAAACTGAATACTATTATCTCTGTGACCACCTCTCTCAATAGAAAGATGTAGCAGTAGCATGCCCAGCCCTAATGTCATCTTGATAGATAAGAAGCCATCACTCCTAAGGCTTGTCTAGACAGTTTATTTATCCCATCTTGCCCCTGTTTTAGAGCCCAGCGGTCCTGGTGACACAGGGCTTTTGCCCTGTTTTGCCCATGGGCAGTCCTCATGACCCCAAGGGCAAAGATGGAGTAAAGATGGGGTAAAGCCCAATAAAACATTTAGAAAGCTCCAAAATGTGCTTCTTTCCAGAAAAACCAGATTGGGTTTTGCATGACCACAGAAGCTCATACTGGTACACTGGCCTGTCACTGCAACTGCCACCTGTGTCACATTCTCCGAAGCTAGGAAGCAGTCCTGCAGCATGTGACCATGGCTAGTCACATGCAGAGGGCCTTGGTCATGTGTTGTGGGCTGGCATCCTGGCTATCGAGAGTGGTACACAGGCAGCATGCTGGTCTGGACTTCCTTCTATTTCATCCAGGGAGCCAGGGGCATGATCAGCAGGCAGAATATGCCAGCAGGGAGCTGGCATATTCTAGCCCATGTAGATGAGCCCCTAGTAAACGGTCTAATGCAGGGTGTTAACCGTGAGTAACAAATCACTGCAAAAGTTTAGAAGAGATGAGATAATTTGTACATTGAAAATATTATTTTATTATTCATTGGCTTGTTCATAACCTGAACCTCTGGTTCATAACCTTTTGCCTGTGAAAGCCAACTAGATACAGAAATTGATCTTCTTCCTTTTTTCCCAGGAGCCACTGTCCTCTTAGCCTCTATACATGGTTATTTTGTTGATATTAAATAAATATATCAACAAACTAACCTTCTTTTACATTTCCATCCAACCTTTCCACCAAATGGTGCTCAAGGTAGCAAATAGCAATAATAAAAATGTAATAAAACACAGTAAAAGAGCAACATGATATAAAGTTTTAAGAATACATAAAGCAAGCTATGTAAAAGCATCCATAAAAACAACCTTTGTATTTTTTTTTTTAAATCACCTTTGGATTTAAGACCCAAACACCTATCGATATAAACGTGTGTTTGCCTGTTGGTGGAAGGTTACCAAAGATAGCACTAACCAGGCCTCCCTTGGCTGTCATTGGCTTAGATGTTCTGATGTTACAGGAGGGGAGGGGAAACATGGACTCAATATAACTGAATTTTTGAGAGAGATTCTGGCACAAGGAGGCAGAAACACAACTGTTTCTTTCCATAGCCAGTGTTGTGTCTCTAGCCTGCAGAAATTGCAGTTTTGTTTAGCACTGCTAGTTTGCTGCAAAGTGGACATGAAGAAAGGTAAGATTTCCCCCCCAACACTCCCTTTTACAACCCAGCCAGCTGATCTGTGGGTCTGCAGGCTGAAAAGCATCTGAGGGGCTAGAGGGGTTAAGACACAAGCAACTTTTCTATCTTAGCTGTTGCATCTCCCTGATGACTTCAGATTTACTCAGTTCTGCTAGGCCAGTTGAATTTATGTGAAGAGGAACTGAGTAACTTTCCTTCTATTCACTTTCCACCCTGACAAACTGGCAGCTTAGTACTTTGGTAATTAGCAGAATTGGCAGATGTGATGAAGGGTTAAGCTGAGGGCACTGCATTATTGCTTAAAGGGCAGTGGAGGCCCCTGGGCATGGCTCTAGAGGGGTTGGAAGCCATTGACACATGTAATCTATGTGAATGTGTCTCTGTATGAGAATATTGACACTCTTTATTACTAGTCTCTTCACTTTAATGTCTTTCCCCCCATCTTCACACTTTCTCAGCACCCTTTCCTCCTCCTTTTTCTTTTTAATATTAAAAGTTGAAGATGGAAGGATCAGAAGAGTAGATAAAATAAAAATAATATTTAGCTCAAGTCTGATTGCTTTTATCTGCTTGGCAAATATAAACTGGGAGTTAAGGGAACCGATAAAAGCTAGAGTTCAAAATCCCTAATTCCACTTAAAGTTTCTCTTTAGGTTAGTGTTTCTTTAAGTTAGCTCTTATGGGTTTTAAAGAGATTATGGAATGAAAAATGTGATGGCTTGAAAATTTAATGGAGATAATAAATTAGCAATATCAGCTGTAACAAACATATTATCAGTATGCAAAGAGATATTGCTGCACCTCTGAGACTGAGAGAAAGATGTTGGTAGCATACGTTTGTAGCAAGAGAGCCCTCATGAGGCTAGGGTGTTAACTAGTGTTATAATAGCATGGTACACATAATATAACACTAGTTAACACCCCATCCTCATGAGAGCTCTCTCGCCAGTTTTATCACAACTCCTTTACAATTCCCAGCTGGTATGATACTACATTCCAAGAATTCCCTCCACTATTCATATGATTATTTACTCAGCACAGCTTCATCCAGCCTAATACTGGTTCAGCTGCCTTTTGACTCAGTTGCTGAGTTAGGATTGCACTGTGTGTCTGCTTTATTTTAAGTGCCTTATCTCATAAGGGAAAGGACATGGATAAAAATAAATAATTCAAGCCTGAGAACAGCACACCCTGTCTTACCATATCACATGGTGTCTGCATGCTTCAGGTGTTCTCCCATTCTGGTCCCATGAAAAACAGTGGTAAACACAAGTCTTTTTGCTAACTGGAAAAACCCTTCAGCAAAAAGACTCACTTTGACCACCATCTCCCGTGGGACCAGAATAAGGAGATTATCAGACATGGCAAAAAACACAAGATGAGCACAAGAGGATGACATTACTATACCGTGAATGGGTTCTGGTTTCAAATGATGATGTCGTCCTCACGTGCTGACTCTGTGCTGCAGTGGTGAATAAGGCATCACTTTTCATTAATGGGAGTCTCCTGTCAATGAAAAGTGATGCCTTTTTTGCTGCTGCAGCACAGAGTCAGCACGTGAGGATGACGAAGTCATGCAAAACCAGGACCCATTCACAGTATAGTAACATCATCATCTTGTGCTCCTCTTGTGCTTTTTCCCTGTGTCTGATAATCTCATTATTGTGAAAAATTATAGAAGAAATTAAAAATTGGGAAACTAAATTAAATATCCAAGACAAAATGATAGAAGTAATAAAGCACCAAGAGCATACATTTTCGAAAAGTAGGGGAAAAGTAGAGAATGTACATAGTAAAGAACGTTAATATAAACTCAGTTTAAAGGAAACAGAAAAGAAACATCAAGAATTTCAGTAGGATGGTAAGAAATATCACCTAAAATTTTAATTCCAGAAAAAGTGGAAAATCTAGAAGAATCTCTATCAGGAACTCTGAATTTAGGAACCCTTGGAGCAGTTGGAATTGAGATAGCCATAATGATAGGAGCAAGAACTTCCAAGAGCCTTGGCAAACCCAGAGATGTTTTAGCATCTCTTAATCCTTTGAGTTAAAGAGACAATATTACAGAATACATAGATGGATGGCAAACTAATACAGAATGATATTGTCTGCTACTTGGTCTGAATGAATTGTAAAAATAATCCCATCACCAGATGCAGATCTGTAATATTTATATTTTATTGAGAAATGTATGCATTAAATCAAGATGCAAAAATTTTACAAGCATGCTTGCAAGATTGAACAATGTTATTTAAAAACAGGAACATCAAAATCAAACAGGTTTCATTAAAACATGGAAGCTTGTACATCAATATCAAACAGGGTTCATTAAAACTAAGATGCCTCAGATCAATGTAAATAAATTGGTTTATTGTATAGTACTAGGAAATATACAGCAATTGGAAGCATTTTTCTCCCCTCCCCATTTTTTGGGGATGCAGAAAAAGCTTCTGATACAATAGAAAAGAAATTTCTTTCCCAGATATTAGAAGCATGAAATGCAGGTGGCTCCTTTAAAAAGCGGGTTGATCTTCTTTATATAAAATCAAAGTCAACAGTTTTTATCAGTAAACATGTGCCAAAAATCTTTGAATTAATTTGTGCAATCTATCAGGCCTGTCTCCTATGCCCATGCCTATTTGTAATCTTTTTAGAACTGCTGACCAACCTTATCCCTCTCTCTGGCTTTTCTTCGCAAACGAAGATTCAGGAAGGACTCATCCCACGCTTTCTGCAAGCGCGCTGATGACTAAAAAGGCCAATCCGAGATAAAGAAGTCCAGTTGCAGAAAGCACAGCAGAAGGTCTCCTGGGGTGATGTTTCTGAGTTGTGATTCTTTCAGTGTTGTCATTTCTCTTCAAGACTTGTTCGGCGTGAGTTCTCAAATAAGGCTGCAACATTGTGGATGGTGCGTCTCCATGCCTTCTGATGTGAGGCCAGGGCAGACCAATGTTGGTGATCAATTTGGCCGAGCTTGAGATGTTGTTTCAGGGAGTCCTTGTATCATTTTTTTGGAGCGCCCCTCTTACGCTGACCCGTGGTGAGTTCTATTAGGGAAATTAGATATGTGGGCAAATAAACCAATATATCCTTATATACTGGTGAGATTGTTCTTTGCCTATCCAAAACTGAGGGGAAAATCCATAGAAGAAATTGTCAGTATACTCCATGTATTTAGTATAGCCTCAAGTTACGAAATTGATATCTTAAAATTAAAATATATGGGAATAAACATTGCTGAAAAACTGAAAGAACTGTTTCTGGTAAAAAGAACAACCAAGAGAGAGAGTTACAATAAGGTATTTGGAGTAAGGGTTCATCCAGATTTAAGAAAAAATAAAGGACATTACTGTAGTATATTAATAAATGGGAAAAGATCGTAGTAACTTGGAAAGCTATCCATTATTTTGGTTGTAAAAAACAGCAGCTGCAAATATGATTTTACTAAGATTAATATTTCTACTCATGTTAACTCTTAAAACTGAGAATAACCAGTTGAAAACTTGTCAGTAGAAAATTATGAAATTTATAGGGAGTAACAAGGCTGTAGAATGGTGGATGAAACTAAGATCTGCAGGAGAAAAATGTCCTATTAGAAATGCAAGCGTTTTAGGGCTGATTATTTGCATATCTTCTGACTTTTCAAAAAAGCAATTGGAGTGAAATATTCAAGAAAGTTGGGTATATGTTAACCTACAATCCTAAAATAGTTCTCCTATATCTTTTGAAGCTTGAAGCTCAAGCAGCAGATTTAGAAGTAGAATTATTTTGATTACAAAAATCAATACAGTTGTCCCTCCACATTCACAGATTTAGCATTCACGGTTTTAAGTATTCACGGCTTGAAAATATTCTTTAAAAAATAATAATCCAAAAAGCAAACCTTGATTTTGCCATTTTATATAAGGGACACCATTTTGCTATGCCATTGCATATAATGGGATTTGAGTATTCACAGATTTGGGTATTCACGGGGGGTCCTGAAACCAAACCCCAGCAAATGTGAAGGGACAACTGTATTGCTAAATTATGGAGAAGGAAAGTTGTGCAAAGACTTCTTGGAGAAAATATGGCAGTGTAATCCATTACACACTGGATTATGTTAACATATAAGAGATTAGAAAAGAACCACAATTGCAGCAGTAGGACAGACCATGGATATAGTTTATCCATATAGTTTGTTGGATTTAATAATTCTAGAAAGGTTCTTTATTTTCTCCCTATACTGTTCTCCCTATGCTTATTTTTATTCTTTCCTTCGTTTTTTATTTTGCTTTTCTTTGTGCTTTTAAAAACTTTCTACTTTTTGTCTTTAAATTCTTTAATTATTTTTTGGGGGAAATCTATCTACCTACCTATCTATCTATCTATCTATATAATTCTCTTGGATATGTTGCCGTTTCCAGTGTGCTGATTGGCTACTTAGGGAACTGACCAACCAACCACAGGTCTGTTGGGCAGCCAATGAGCACACGGGGCAGGACCATGTAGATCTCAAACATGGCCGCTGGAGAGGGACAGTGAGTAATATGGGGGTGGATGTGGTGTGTATGTATGTTCTGGAGTGCAGGTGGTGGGGTGGGAGGGGCAGAATGAGTGGGGGAGGGGCAGAAGGGGTAGGGGAGGAGCAGAACAAGTGGTGCAAGGGGCAGAATGAGTGTGGGAGGGGCAGAACGAGTGGTGGAAGGGGCAGAACAAGTGGGGGAGGAGCAGAAGGAGTGGGGGAGGGCAGAACAAATGGGGGGAGGGGCAGAACAGGTGGGGGAGGGGAAGAAGGAGTGGTGGGGGCAGAATAAGCAGTGGGGGGCAGCAGGGGGCAGAATGAGTGGTGGGAGGTGGCAAGGGGCAGAATGAATGGCGGGTGGGTGAGTTAAACCCACCAGCCTACCTCAAAGGGTTGTCATGAAGTCTCCTGAGCATTTGGGGGGAGTTTTTTAATTGCATATGGTACACTGGTTCCAGCTACTAGGGTTGAAATACTGGAGTATAACGTATGAATTACCAATATTTTTATTTAATATTGACTTTATTTAGCTATAAAAAGGCTGGTGGGAAATTAATATAAAAAGTAAAACTAAAGTTATAACCCTAAAGATATCATCATCATCTCCCTCCCTCCCTCTCCCTCCCTCCCTCTTAATTTTATAGCCAATAGGTAACTACTGTTAATTTAAATTGCCTGATGTAATTCTGCAATTTAATTTAACTAATTAGTTTCTGATAACTGCTATCTAGTTTCAGGGTACAAGATGACTTGGAATGTGAATAGTTACAACTCTTGTTATAATTATTTTAACATTCTACTTTTTTAAATGGTTTTAAATGATATTGTTAGCTGCATTGAGTACAATTTGTAGTGGAAAGGCAGGCAATGTATATTTATTCCAACAGGCATCACAAGAAAGATGGAAACCAAAACATCTAACACTCTTCATAAACATCTGTTTTTAATAATTTTATTTTAATTTTTTAAAAAATAAACTTATAGTATCTTTCTGTGAGTCAAACAGTATCTGAAAACATTGGTGTTGACTGCTTTTCATCATTTACACACAGGTGCACACAAACATAAAATTTATAAGTACCACCTAAAAGTGACTAATCCCATTAAGGTTGCAATCCTATACAGTTTAGCTGGAAGTAAGCACCAGTGAATTAACAGAAATTACTTCTAAGTAGGCATTCCTAGAATTATCCTTTAATTATATGCCTTCTAATAGGACTATTATATTATTAAAATTGCTGACTTTCTGGTAATGTCATGTCAGTTTTCTCCCCACACCATTTCTAATTATCGAGAGTAGTGGAAGATTCTGAAGGATGGAAAAGCATGATCATTATTTTTGTGGCCTTTTTGTTTGTTCCTAATGAAGGCACTGCCCTAATGTAGAACTTCTATTATGTTGGTTAGTATAAAAGGTCTTGACTTGTCTGAGATAACCAGTGACTTCATAACTGTGCATAGGCATGATTCTGAACTAATATTGCATTTTGCACATCAAAATACCTGCACTGCTTTGGAAACAGTTCAACAAGATTTAATTATTCCTAAGATACATACAGTTGAAGGCAGGGTGTGGGTGTGGATAAAGGAAGTCAGTTTTTTACATTTTTATGATAGGAGACATTAGTTTGGATGTTACAGGTGGGAAGAATATTTGTAATTAAAAAAAAAAAACCTCAGGTCTCTTGACAACTGGGAAGAATAATAAACAAGCAAAATTTTAAGCAGTTTATCCTCTTGTATTCAAACATCCTGAAGTATTGTGGAGAAATTAATCTGCGGAGAAAACACATTACCCTGTGCAAAAATCTTGGGGTTTTTTTGCACAGAAAATGAGTCCCTTAAGCAGAAAACACGGCCTCTTGCCGAGAAAATATGAGGGCTTTTTTTGTGCAACAAGCTCACATATTTTTCTCTGCATAATAATTTCACTGCAGCACTTCAGGATGTTCAATAGTGTGCATGGATATTCATTTTTAATCCCTCAGAGAGGAAATATCATAATTACAGTTTTCCCTTCATATTTGCTGGGGTTTGGTTCCAGAACCCCCATGGATACCAAAATCCGTGAATACTCAAATCCCATTATATGCAATGGCATAGCAAAATGGTGTCCCTTATATAAGATGGCAAAATCAAGGTTTGCTTTTGGGATTATTATTTTTTTAAGAATATTTTCAAGTCATGAATACCGTACTTAAATCCATGGATACCAAATCCATGGATATGGAGGGACAACTGTATTCACCCTCACATGCAAGGACAAAATGGTCAGGGATTTGTATCCCTTTTGGCCATTGTAATTTGGTATTTGTATTTCTTTATTTTTTGTGTGTGCCTTAGGATGACCATGCATCCTACTTTTCAGAGGAAAGTATTTAAAGGACTGCTCACCCCAAATAAAGAAGAGAAAGACAGATTAACAGGTGTCTTGGAACTGTCCTTCAGTTGGTAGCAGTCAGGTACATAGTAAACTAAGGGCTTATCTAGATGGGCTATTTACCCAGTCTTGGAGCTCTGCAGTCCATACAATGCAGGAACTTTGCCCCATTTTGCCCCCAGGCAGGCTTGATGATGCCCAGGGCAAGGATGGGGAAAGACGGAATAAAGACCATTACACCGTTATATTTTAACACCAGGGAAAACCCACCTCATTTGGAAAAAAATGGATTGAGCCACACAGGAACACAGGAGACCACACCTGCATGCCAGCTCATGCAGCAGCCACCTCTGCTACTGTCCATCTCACTCTCTCTGAAGCCAGGAGATAGGCACACAGCACATGATCAAGGCCCCCTGCATGTGCCCAGCCTTGACTACATGCTATGGGCCTCCATGCTGGCTTCAGAGAGAGTGAGGCGGATGGCAGCAAAGGTGGCCTCCAGTACAGGCCAGTGTGTCTGTGTGGACTTCCTCCCATTTTGTTCAGGTAACCGGGGGAGGGGGGAGGAATGATCCAGGGCCAGAATACACTGGTGGGAAGCCGGAGTGTTCTGGCAGGCCTAGACAAGCCCTAAGGAAGGCAGACTATTCACCTAATTACAATTTTCCTCCTTCTGGTGAGCTGCTTTTTATTTTCATAATAGAAAATTGTTCATCTCAATTCACATTAATTAGGATGGGCAAAGTGTATGCAAATTTGTCTTCTTTTGTCCTTTTGGACATAGGTAGTGATATGTTTCTTCTCTCCTGCTCCCATATCACATAGGTACGGTACTTTAAAAAAAATTATCCTGCCTACTAGTATTGTAGTTTTCTCTTTCTCCCTACAAACAAAGGAATTCTGGAGAGCTCAGACAAACCTAAAAAGGGAAGGCAGACATCAGTTTGTGGAAAGGAACAGGACTCCCCACATACCACACTATCTCACAGAACATCCTGATATTGTTTGATCAAAGTAACATCACTTGATAACTTTAAAGAGGCTGCTCTGCAGGTTTCTATTTTTACAGCAAATGGTGATGTTGCTGCACACAATAAGGCAACTGCTTCTAAAGTGGTTGCTGTTGGGACTAAAAGACCCTTAATGTATCCCCCCTCATCCACCCCCAAAGCTTTCCCCAAAGTACCTGCTTTATGGGAAATATATGCCTTCCCTTTGCCATCAGTGTTTATAAACAGAACTCACATAAACACAATGGCAGTTAAATAACAGTTCAGGAATGACACTGTGTTCACAAAAAATCTGTGACACCCCACACTCAACTGACTGAAAATTTGTTTCTCTAATATGTATTAGGGCTTCTCTCTAGAAAGCAGGGTGAGAGATCCAGCAGAAACAGAAAAAAATGCTATTTAAAGACAAACTGTATATATGGCTCAGTTAGGGCATCTAAATTTGAGCTGGTACTGTTTGTGTACTTACTTGTTGTTGTTATAAATGGGGCTTTTCTTCAAAACATGTGCCACTGAGCAGAATGTCTCACCATGAACATTATACACATGCCTAAAATACAGCTTCCTATACTGTTCATTTCTCCCTGTATTGTAAAGCTATGAATGTGGGGAAGTATTGTGAGGAAAGGCAGGTGCCCCACAATAGCTTCATACCTGCTGCTTGAAGACAACTACTCAGCCTATACAGTTTAACCTGTGCCCCTAGTGGCCCTGTCAGTCATGTGGACTGACTGGGTACAATACAGACTGAAAAAGCCTATACATCTGGATTGTGGGAAATGGGAAGAAATTATGTGGAGAATATTGCCCCATAATATTAGAGCTACCTGAGCACACCATGAAGGTTATTCCATATTTGCTTACTAATGCTGAATCAAAATGAGTAGGTCACTTTATATACATTCATTTTCTGTGTACAGTTCTGGAAACCACAATTCAAGAAAACTTTCTTGGAAAGTGATGGACTCTTTGGAGGTCTTTAAATAGAGATTGCACTGCTATCTTTAGGGATTGCTTTAGACATATACACCTACATGGCTGGAGGTTGGACCAGAGCCGGTTTAACCAGTCTGCCAAATCAGCATTGGCGGGGGCCCTGAGGTCATAGCCCCCTCCCCGCTAACCTCCTTATCTGATGGAGACAGCCAGGAGGAGCCGCACTGCTTTGCAGCCCCCTCCCCCTTCCTCCTTAGGCAGAGTGTGGCAGTAGCACTGAGAGCTGGAGGCTGCTGTTGGAGATAGAGAATGGATTTGCTCTTGGTACTGACTAAGTTGTAATTTGGAGACTGAAATTTGGAGACAGTCCCTGCATTGCTGTGAGGCAGGAGAAGGAGGAAGGGTGGGGAGTGAAGCTGGTCATGTGGCTCCACAGGGGCCCATGAGGGGATCTTGGGGGGGGGTGCCATGCATGGTGGGGTGGTTATTTTACTTTTTAACTTGTTGCTGGAGTCAGATACTCAGTGGCTGCTGCTGGACTTCTCCCTGCAGTGTTGTGTTGCTTGGTACTAAGTTAGAGGTGGGAGCACTGAGAAGGTGCCTGCCTAATACTGATACTGTAGTTTGGAGACGGCCCCTGCATGAGCTGGGAGGAGGAAGAGAGAGATAGAGAGAGAGAGAGCATTTACTCTGAGACATAGAGAATGAAAGATGGGAGATAAAACTCACTGGGATTTTTGTGTGTGCACACATATGCTTTTAAGTTGCCTTTTGACTTATGGTCACCCCATGTACTCCAAAAATAAAAATGAGTTGTGGGTGTTTATTTAGGATGCTAAATTCATTGAGAAGTAATGGTGATATAATTCGTCTGTAAGTGGTATGTTTTTCTGCTTAATTAGACAGTGGCTAGTTTGATTCATGAGCTACCTTATGTATTCTTACTTGCAGCATAAACCAAATACCTAAAGCAAAATCAGCTGCACTAAATTGCATTGTAGCATGAAGTGTACATCTTCTAAACTGTTTTGCAAAGTTGAAAAATGAACACAGAACTCACACACATCATATTCTTTAAGTAAAGGCTGTAAATGTTTCAGTTTCTCTTACCATGGTAGCACCTTTTCATTGCATCAGACTCAGTGCATTTTGATTACCATATATTTCTCATTTAATATATGTTCAGATAATCAGAAACATTCTTCTCTCTGCACACATGGCGATGTAATTATTACAGTGGCAAAACACTCTCATGTGTTTTACTTAATTTTTGTCCTCCTCAGCCTTTCCATCCTATAAATCACAGAGTTGGAAGAGACCTCAAGAGCCACCCAGTCTAACCCCCTGCCATGCAGGAATACACAATCAAATCATTCCCGACAGATGGCCATCCAGCCTCTCCTTAAAAACCTCCAAAGAAGGAGACTCTACCACACTCCCAGGCAGTGTACAGTATTCCACTGCCAAAGAGCTCTTACTATCAGGAAGTTCTTCTTAATAAGGTTTAGATGAAATCTCTTTTCCTGTAGTTTGAACCCATTGCTACGTGTTCTAGTCTCTGGAGCAGCAGAAAACAAGATTGCTCCATCCTCAGTATGACATCCTTTCAAATATTTTTAAACATGGCTATCATGTCCCCTCTCAACCTTCTCTTCTCCAGACTAAACATGCCCAGCTCCCTAAGCCACTCCTCATAGGGTCTAATGGCTTCCAGACCTCCCACCATCCTGGTCACACACCCTTCTGTGGACACTTGTCCAGCTTGTCCACATCCTTCTGTAATTGTGGTGCCCAGAACTGGTCACAGTATTCCAGGTAAGGTCTGACCAAAGCAGAATACAGTGGCACTTTTACTTCCCTTGATCTAATGATGAGTCAATTTGTTATTCAGTTTTGTTACCTACCCTGACACCCCCAGCCCCATATCTATAGTAACATCTATAGTAATAATTGGCAATATTTAATAATTTGGTCAACATGTGGCCTTACATGCAGTGTGACCATTAATAAAAACATGGGAAATTACTCCTCTAGGAAACCCAAAGACAAGCACAACAGGGGCCCTTTGTGACTATGGGTGTTGTGGGTGCCTTGGGTTTCTAAATGGCACTAAAACCTCATTCTGCTTGTGTGTGTGTTTGCCTTTCAATAATTATTAAGGTGCAGAGGGGCCCATTTATTTATAAAGCGGCAGGTTTGCAGTTTGCAGAAGGAACATCACACCCTTCCTGCAACCTGCCTAAAAGAGGAGCATATCTTTCCTCTGAAGTACTTCTTACCTCTTGAAAATAATTTAGCAGCAATTTATTTTTTTAAAAAAATGCAGAATGGCTGATGGGGAGGGGGTCTGGTATATAGCTTTCCCCCACACTGGGATAAACATAGGGGGCCCCCAAAACAAACCATTGCAGGGCCTACCCAAATTCTTAAACCGGCCCTGGGTTGGACTAGATGGCCCTTCCTCCTGTATAATCCTATGATCCTCTTCTAAGTAACTGGTCTTAACATTATTGCATTGTACAAGTTGTGTGGTAGCTGGAAGGCCGAGCATAAAGTCCCTCCCCCAAGTTGCAGACTTAGAGAGGGTTTATCCTTCAGGCCAACCCAAAAGGAACTTTCCCCATCCCTCAGTTTGAAGTATCTAAAGGGACAGTTCCAACTCCCTCTCTTTACCTCTAAAGGGGGCTGGGCCATAGGTGTTCATGGATCTAACAAATCTCCACCCCTCCCTGCCAAGTGACTGCCTATTTAAGACATACCCTAAGCCAGCCATCCTATCTGCATCCACAGTGTGAGGGAGGCCAAAATAAAAATAAAAATAAATAAAAAATAAAGAGAGAGAGAGAGAGAGAGAAAGGGGGGGGGGGAAATCTTACCTGGCCCCGAAGGGACCAACTATGTTACACTGTTTCAGTGGTGGGAGGGTGGGTTGAGTGGAAACCAAAGAGGAAGAAGTGGGAGTGGCAGGGCCTTAAATATTCTCTGACTCTGCTCCTGCTCTCCTAACTGAGGCATGGATACCCTAGCTGCCACCTGGCCTCACTTCCTGTCCAGCAGCAAATACTCTTCCCAAATGCACAGCTGCACTATCAGTGGGGGACCCGAATTGCATTAGAAGATTTACTAAAGATTCCATACCTATCTGATTTATAGAGAAAGTGCAAATGGCTCCAATTGTTTTCCAAATGGAAGTGTGTGTGTGTGTGTGTGTGTGTGTGTATTTTAGAGGGATTTTTACTAAACTTGTCAGGTACTTTGAAAGCAATTCATTTCCTTTTGGAGGTTGGCCCTTTTGTTCCCATGTGTTGAACTAAATCTGCTGCATAGATCACAAAAGCTGCTCATACTGACTTTTCATTTAAGATATTATCAACCTTCTAGACAGAAAAATTAAATGATACACTGTAAAAAACGATAAATGAATATTATTTTAAAGTGTGTTCAGGACTGACTAAGTAATATTTTTGAAGAACCACTACATATTCATATGGAAAAAATGTTTTAGAGAAACCACTGAAAATAGCTTCTGAGTTTTTTTAACAGAATAGGTACCAGCTCTGGCATCACTTGGTTACACAGTTTTGTCAGTAGTTCTCTGCTTTTATTTTGTCTAATACAAGGAACTGGCTTTACTATTAAGGAGAGTGGCAGGTGATGGATGGTGTTAAGGAAGCAGCCCCCTAGTTGTTCCACTTTGTTGAAGGACAGATCTATGTTTTCCAGATAGGTTGCCTTGCACTGCTTAAACTACTGCCCTCAAGTGAGGTGGATAATTCTGTCCCCATCAATGGTGTTGAAAACAGATTCAGCTGCCAGTCCAGTAAGCTTCTGTAGTTGACATGAGGCTGGTGCCATCTTGTCCAATGCCTCAGTCACTAGGAGTGTAATAATTTGCCAAATTAGTTCACAAAGGAAGAAACAAGTAATTCTAGCAGTTTTCTTTGCACAGTAATATTCAGTTTGGGACTTACTCTGTGTAAAATTTGCATATTTTGTGTAGAAAAGAGCATTTCTGCACAGAAAACAGCATAATATTATTTTCTGCACAGGAAGCATTATTTCCTGCACAGAAAATGTTGTTTCCTATGCATTTTTTACAGAACAACTACAGCATTTTCTTTGAAAGATACAGCATTTTTTTTTTTGCACAGAAGATGATATTTCTGTGCATACTATTGTTTATGTGCAGAAAATGCTGTTTTCTGCACACACACAAAATGTGTGAATTTTGCACAGGATAAGTCCTCAGCTGTGAAGATTCTTTTCAGTCCAGGGTCTTTCTCATCAGGAACTCCCAATACTAGAGAAATTCATTTTTGACCAATTTGGTTTTTTTTCCAAATAATTTAACTATTCTTTCTATCTCTATCAGTCACCCAAATATCTTACCCCAAATCTGTGATTAAGAAAATAAGAGTACCCGGCTTGTGGGGGCTATTAGTAACACACATTGAAAACTGCTTAATGCAGCATAGATGTGTAAATTGCTATTGCTTAAAACAAATTGTAAGCCAGTCTGATAGCCTTTGTGGCTGAAGAGCGGGGTATAAATACCTATTTTTTTTAAAAAAGACCCGCCTCCTGGATTAGATTGCAGAACCATCATGCCCAGCATTCTCTTTCACCGCTACCCAGATAGTTCTAGAAGGATGGCTTGAGGCCACTGGTTGTCTGTAACATCCAGTATTCAGAGAAATACTGTTGCTCAGTACAGGTGTTACACTTAGAAATGGTTGACAATTTCATTTGGTTTGTTTATTAAATTACCAGACTTCAGCACTTTCTCTGTAAACATGATGGAAGGAAGTTGAAATTTTAACAATCACATATGGAAGAAACTGAACCAAACACATTTGCAGGGCTTAAGGAGTTAGCATTTAAAAGTCTGCCTTTGAAACATTGTGTATTCCACATGCTTGAAGTGCTGTACTAGTGTTGTCACAACTTTTTTTCTGGCAAGCTCCTCTTCTTTAACAGCTACAGGGCAAATAGAAACTACATTGTCCAACACATGTTGGGATCAGCTGTATCTAGGGATAGTGCAGATGTTTGAGAACACAGGCTTCTTAGCCATGTGCTAGCATCTATTCATGTTTCAGCAAATACAAGTTGTAGCCTACTGCAGGCCTTCCTGTTCAACAAATGAGGCTAACAAATGAGTGGGTGCTGTCTTTCCCTCACACTTGTTAAGTTTGTCTTATTCAGGCATAATGTCTAAATAGTAGAACATGGAGATGCACTATCCACAATGCTGCAGCCTTATTTGAGAACTCACACCGAACAAGTATTGAAGAGAAACGACAACGCAGAAAGAATCACAACCCGGAAACATCACCCAAGGAGACCTTCTGCTGTGCTTTCTGCAGCCGGACTTGTTTATCTCGGATTGGCCTTTTTAGTCATCAGCGTGCTTGCAGAAAGCACGGGATGAGTCCTTCCTGAATCTTCATTTGTGAAGAAAAACCAGAGAGAGAGAGATGTATAGCAGATTCAATCAAAGCATGAATGACTGATCTGTTTTAGACTAATTCTGGTACTTCCCAAAACAAGTTGTCTTCCTTCCAAAGCTACTAGAATCAATGTTATAACTCAGACAAAGTCTGGAATGCATTCATCTACAAGTTGTCAGGAATGTTATTCTGCTGTGGCCACTGGTGGAAAAAGAATTCTAGGCAAGATGGCCCCACAATCTACTGTCTGCAAATCTCACCCATTCTGATAAAAAGACTAGCACCATCCTCAGAATAAAACACACATCTATATTTGAACGTCAGATAGTCCAATTGTCACTGGGAAGCACAAACCTTCAGATTTCAAAATCTTAGATGGCGAACATGAGGCAAAACAGACTGTGGGGTTGTCTAGATGGTGAAAATACTCCTCATAGAATGTGAAGAAAATACCTTTTGTTCCAACGGGATTACGCGGTGATTCATTTTATTTGGAGAGAGGGGGACCAAAAATTCCAAAAATTACATGGGAAAATCTTTGTGGCTTTCCCCATATTTTTAAAAATAATGCATGGGAATGCACATTAGTGCTCGTTAGGACAACTGATGCGCACCACTGCACATTCTTGGAACGGGCAGGACTGGAAAGTGGATTGGTCAGATGTGTGTATGGGGCTGGCTTGTTGGCAAGGAAAGGAAGCTGATGGAAGCACCATTTTGGACTTTGCATTACTGGTCATGCACTTTTTTGCTATGCTCAGGTGCCTAAATTTTTTTTTTAAGCAGAAGGTCACACTTGCACACCTTTGCTTTAAAGTTAAAAAAAGCTGTGTAGTGGTGGCAATGTGTGGATAATAACAAACACTAATTTACTCAACCACCATCTTGATTCGTGGGCATGTGAACTTCAAGTGCAGATGCATTCTCATACTATCGTTTTTGCCAAAAGTCTGCAGAGACAAAGGAATGCTGCTGTGAATTTGCTATAACGTGCAGGAATCAGCATTATATTCTCTCATCTAGATAAACCCTGGATCTCTGTCAATCCAAACTGAACCAGATTATATCTCAGAGTGCAGAACTGGAGGTCTGACCCAAATCTTGTGGTCAGAGCACATTCTTATCGAAAGAGGCTAATGATTCATAAAGGAGTGTTGCAGTTCTTTCATGACTTGGGGACTATTCACAAACATGTATAACAGAGTTCCAGTGGAAGGAAAGAAAGATAAAAAGGAAGGAAATCTCAGAAATTAGGACCAAAGCAATGGGGAGTGAAGGCTGGTGGCTTCCATTTCGGTAGGGTGTGTGTGTTGTGTGTGTGAATCCACTTCAGGTTTTAATCTGGACTTTAAAAGAGCTGTCCAAAATCCTGAAACCTATCCCCAAAATAGCTTCAGTACATTGGACACCTCCTTTAAAGTTCAATTAAAACCATGAGAGAATTGACCATCTCACTGACATGGAAGCCACAAGAAGTAATATTTGGAGAAAGACTTAGGGGTCAGTTACATGGCAAAATAAATCCACTAAGACTTCACAAAGAGTCCTAATATTTCCCATGTCTTTCAGATCAAAGTCACTGTATTCAGAAGGAGGGGGCAAAAAACCCCATAAGCTGTGTGGTATCAGCTTTCACTATTCCCCCTGACTTTTTTTGATAAAGTTCGCGAAAATGCGCACAGTCGGTTGTGTGAACTACTGATGTGCAAAAGGCTGTAGAAACGATCAGCAATCTTCCCTTAACAGCCACAGCAGAGCTGAGCCGTGATTGTTTGGACCAACTACAGAGGGGGTGGACTTGCAAGAGATGTGAGGAGTCTCAAACTAAAAGATCCAACCAGCAGTCGGGGTGGCCCTGCTGTTCCCTCCCACCCCCTCTCTCCACCAAAAAGCTTAGGATCACGGGAGAAGGAAGAAGAAGCAGCAGCTAGTCATGCATCCTTTCTGCGGGTCACCAATGGTTCGGAGCTGAGCCTGGATGGAGGGATGGCTGGATGGCTGGATGGAGGGAAGGAGGGAAGGAAAAATTGTTGGCTGGCCAGCTCTGGTAGTGGGTCTCCCCCCTCTCACTCTCTCTCCCTTGAGCTTCACCTTCCTCTCCTCCTCCTCCTTCCTCCTCTCTCTGCTGTTCTCTGGCCGGAGCTCAGGTGAACAGTAATGGAGCCCTTCCCCCCCTGCAACCAGCGATCGGGGACTGGGTGAGCACAGGGTGGCAGGGAGATGACCTTTAATGACAGTCAGACAACCGCCCTGTGCTTGGGAGGTCACGCCCCCATCTTTTTTTTTTTTGTGAACTACAAAGCCAAAAATTCACCAGATCAACCAGTTTCACACTAAATCATGTAAACTATGCAGCACTGGTGCAAAAGGACAGTAAGCTGAAATTTTGTGCACTTTTTCTCATGTGTAACTGCCCCTTAGAAACCTCTTTCCCTGTTTGCTTCTGTGTCAAAATTGCCCCATCTCCTGTGATTCTGCCTCCACCCCCCGGCCAGGTTCTTTGTTTTAAGGCCTCTACAGCTAATATGTAGTCAGCTTTGGATAAAGGGCAATCATATGTGCATGATCTACACAAATAGCTTTGATGATGATGACGATAACTACTACTACTATTACAATTGCAGTATTATGTCAACATCATTCCACACTATCCCTATCAAATAGCACGCCCCATTAAAAGTCGGGGAGGTTAGGGAGGCAAATTGTATAACTGGTGAAAATCAGAGAGAGACTTTACTAGGGTAAATGGTGAAACATTACTAGATGGCAGCATGAGTCTGGGATCCCAAATGTTGCCACTGCAAACTGGCATTTGTTGACTTTTAAACATCAGGTAACAGCTACAATAATGTAGTATGTTTGCATATGCAGAACTGACGTTTTCAAAGCCTATTCACCTTATAAAATGAGGATTGTGCTGTCAGCAGTATAGTGTTCCTGGCTAGAATTCTCTTGGGGATGTTAGTCTTTGTAAGTGGAGTTATGTCTGTAGGAAATCAAATTCAGCAGTTTTGCAACAGCCATATTCAGCAAGGGGATGCTGTTACATTACTACACAGGGGAGCCAGCAAAGCAACCGGTGTGCCTCAGGACCCAATGTGCAATGGGACTGATGTTCAACAGGACTAATATGCATCAGGACACTGGCTCAGGACTACTGATGCACACCAGTGGGACATTCTTGCCAGTATCCCATTATATATCTTTGTAATGCACTAACAAGGTTTCTTAGTGCATCTGCTACTTAGATAAGTATGTACAGTATAAAGTTACTGAAAATGAACAGCAATAGAAGATTCTAGCCCATGTTACTAGTTTAAGTATAATGGCCTGAGCACTGAGTATCAAATATTATATCTGGCTGTTCCCTGAGCACAACTTGTTTACTAGTTTCCTGGAAAAGAGTGGATATGAAATTAAGTATTAGAGGTTTGTTAGCACTGTGAGCCAGCATGGTGTAGTAGTTTGAGTGCTGGATTAGTACCCTGGAGACCACAGATCAAAGCCCCAATCAGCCATGAAAACTCACTGAGTGGCCTTGGGCTAGTCACACTCAGGGCCGGTTTAAGGAATTTTGGGGCCCCCTGCAATGCTTTATTTTGGGGCCCCCATATGTTTATCTCAGGTCAATGTAATCTAACCTATTGACAATACAGGATGCTCAGATTACAGTAGGACCCCCGTATCCATGGATTCATTATCCATGGGACACAAAACAGCACAACTACCATAGAGTCTTCCTAGAAAACCTTTGTCAGATAAGGAGGTCAGCAGGGGGGCCCCCTTGACCTTGGGGCCCCCTGCCAATGCTGATTTGGCAGACTGGTTAAACTGGCCCTGGTCACACTCATTCAGCCTCAGAGGAAAGCAAAGGCAAACCCTTTCTGAACAAATCTTGCCAATAAAACCCTGTGAAAGCTTGGTATCTTGAAGACACACAACAGCAGCAGCAGCAACAACAGAAAAGCACTGTGTCCACATGACTTCAGCTTTAGTTGAGATGTGCCACTAACCAACTATCTGGTGCAAACATGGTCTATGCACTTCTTGTCTTCTTGGCATATTGCCATTACTACTTCCCTATATGCAATAGTAATTGTTCTAATTGGTTCCTGCTCCTAGTTTCAAAATCACTACACTATCTATGAAGAGCAGAAGAGTGGTAGGAAGAGTGGAACACTCCTGTTGCAGCTAACATTTGTCTCACATCAGGGATCTCTTTGCCCATCTGACAACATTCAGTCCATTAAAACAAAGTCTAAACCATCTGTGGTGATTTATCAGTTTTTATCAGCACCCACCACCACCCATACACCCCTACTAGAATGTCATTTTTGCACACACAGCTTTGATTTATCCCTTAGCAGTTGTGAACACCTCTTCACAACATTCCTTCAGAAAGCATTGTATTTGTTCAACCAACTTCTTTGCAGAAGTTATATTGTACTCCTTCAACTAACTCTCCCCACCCCCCACCTTGGAGGGCAATCGTCTTCCATACTTGATGGAGAAGAGAATGAATATCTTTCCCTGGTGAAAAAGCCCATACTAATGCAAAGGCAAACCTTTCTGAACAAATCTTGCCAAGAAAACCCTGTGATAGGTTTGCCTTAAGGTTGTCAATAGTTAGAAACAACTTGAAGAAAAATTAACATCTATACACATGACTCCATAGATAGCAAGAGGGGAAAGCTGGCTGGGGATTCAGGGACTTGTAGTCCAAAAAGGAATGTGCTAATGTGGGTTTTAAAACCACCTCTACCATTAACTGATGTGTATGGTTAAGGCGAGAAGGTATGAACTCTTACTATGTAAAGAAAATTGGTATCCAATTAGTATTAAAAATAGGGCATTAAGGGGTTAGTCTTACATTTGCTCCTTTTTTCTTTCTTTCAAAGGACTTCATAAGTGTTCCTGAGATTATCTGGAAGAATATATAGCATTTAAGGAAGAAGGAACGAAAAACAAACCCTAACTAGCACAGGAATGGGTTGGGGAGGGGGTTCTTTTTGTCAGTATCAGCAATGTCACTGGAATAATCCAATATTTGCCCTGTCACATTTCTCCAAACACTTTAGATTATTGTCTATCATCATGCAAAGTGTTGAAGAAAATATTGTGGTGAAACTCCTTTGTTGGACTATAACTACTAGAATCTCTGGGCCAGCATGGCTGCTGGCTTTGGTGGCTATACGATTGTGCGAATAATATTTCAAAACAGTAATGTTTCCATGTTCGGGGGGGGGATTATGTTTTTCCCATGAGCTCTATATTGCACTTCAGAACAATAGATGTATTTAGTCAGAAAGAAACAAATTCACTCTATCCTGTTCAGTAGATACACAACCTCTGTACATTTGTTTCTTAATAAATATAGGAGATTTTCACACGCCGAAAATATCGCTGCCAGAAACCGGGACAGAAATATTTCTGTCCCAGAAGCAGCGCCGCGGTTTGCACGCTCATCTCCCTCTCCCGTTGTTCCGTCATCCTCGCTTTGGGTTTTTCCTCCCTCTTCCGGAATATTTTACTAATGGGAGTTTGCTGTTAATAAAATATTCCAGAAGAGAGAGGAAAAAACCCAAAGCGAGGACGACGGAACAACGGGAGAGGGAGGTGAGCGTGCGAACCGCGGCACTGCTTCCGGGACAGAAATATTTCTGTCCCGGTTTCTGGCAGCGATATTTTCGGCGTGTGAAAATCTCCATATTGGTTTCAATGCAGCATTAGTTCTACCTAGAGTAGACCCATTGCAATCTAGGGACAAATTGCCATGCATGAGTAACATTCATTTTTGTGGCTGTATGCTTGGTAAAACAAGGCTGAATTAAGCATGCGCACACACAAACACACCCCAACTCCACTTCTGAGATGTTATTCATACAGATCATGGTTTTCTACATAAGCACAAACCTTCAAGGTTTATTGCAGATAACTGGATCCAAAAGAAGGTGGACCCCTCAGCACATTACACTGCTCTTAATTTAACCACCAACATACTTATTAATACTTCCCATTGTAATAGTAGCATTGTTTATAAGAAACAAATGCCATCCTTTCGAAAAGCAAAAAGGGAAGACTGTGAGTGTGGATGAGACTGCACAGAATGAAAAAAAATCACAGACTGTGAAAAGCTGTTTAATGAACAGTAGACAAACATAAGAAAAGGGGGTCTATATAGCTTGACAGATGACCTTTTCAATTTAGCTAACCTTTTTGGCTATTTTTTGAGGGGGGGGAGGGGAGTTATCACTTATGAAGATAAAGGTCAGAAGGCAACTCTTCCTTCCTGTATTATCTTACTCCTTCCATAAAATTATCCTAGTTTGGACAATCTTTCCTCTGATTGTGTGTGTGTGTTTTCACTCTTCAGATCAATGTCCAATGGACAAGAGGATATATGTAGAGGATGATGTAACTACATTTGTTTCTGTAAGGCCTGACAGGCAGTGCACTCTTAGAATGAAAAAGGTCCAAGACTGTCAAGGAGGAAAGTACAACAGCGACAGGTCTTGACTAAAAGTATAATTCAAAGTGAAATTGAGAATTTATGGACCAAGAGGCTTGTTGCATGAGGAAGTAAAACAGGGGGGATGCTGGATCATTTCTCCTTCCATTCTGCCTTACTGTATGACATCATTTTTCTTCAGTAGTTCTTCAGTAGTTCTTTAGTTCTGGTCACATGGGAGATGGTTGTAAGAGTGAGTCTTTTTTCTAACTGGAAAAATCCATTAGAAAAAAGACTTATAACCATCTCCCATGGGGCCAGAACTGAAGAATAAAAACGTCATGCAGTAAGGCAGAATGGAAGAGGAAACAGTCCAACTGCACTTCTGCTTTCACTTCCTCATGCAATAAGCCTCTGGGTCAAAGTGAACTCAAGTACTTTAGAACAAGATGATCAGTTAGAAGGTAGGCAGAAGGCATTCAGACCCACATTTGCTTTTCAGTACAAGCTGATATCTTCTTAAATGACTTCACTTACAGCAAAGATTTAGAGACATCAAGAACAAGAGAGTAACTCCCCTATGGATAACTCACCCCACAGTTGGGGGAAAAAATTAACCTGGAAGTTTGGGAGCATCATGTCTGCTGTTTCTCATTCATCTGTAATTCATCCATTTGACCCTACCTACCATTGGGCCCTTTTCCCATGACTGCTGGATTCCATTGACTCTTGTGTTTTAACTTCCATAGTTCTGAATTAGAACATTGTTATCTGCATATGCTGCCTGGACTTTGACACCATCCTATTCTTCAAGAATAAGGGAGAGTTATAATTTATACAGAGGGCTACCTTGCAGGAGAAGAAACCATATCCATCATTCTTTGCATCTTTTATTCACACTCTGTACGTCTTTTCTAACAGAACATTGATCCTACTATTCCAGATACTTTTTGAAGAAAAAGAAACATATATTATTTCAGAGTTAATATAAAATAATTTCCACAAAACGTGGAACCAATGTTCACAGAATTATCATTAGTCCATGAATAACCGTTTCTCATTTAAAAAGCAGCTGAACAATCAAAGCAAACAGTGGGATGTTTGCTCATCTCTAGTTTTCATTTGTTTCTAGATATTTGACTTAAATCTTATTTGAACACTGCAGAATTTCTGCCAAGTGTTAACACAGTAAGTACGGTACTGAAAATTCAGGTTTGACATTAGAACAAAGAAAGATGCATAGCTACTGCTTTTCGGCACTGCTTATATGCAGATCACTTAGGACATTTTCAGACAGCACTAAACGGAGCTTAATGCGGGATGAGCTCCCAGGAGAGGAACGGCGCTCTTGCGCGGTGGGGGGTCATTTTCGGATGCTGCCGTCCCTCTTCTGAGATCATCAGTGTCACTTCCGTTAAGCTTTGGAAGTGGCTGCACCATATTTTAAGCACGGAAGTTGCCCATGCTTAAAATATGGCGCAGCCGCTTCCAAAACTTAACGGAAGCGACACTGATAATCTCGGAAGAGGGACGGCGGCATCTGAAAACGACCCCCCCCCACACAAGAGCGCCGTTCCTCTCCCGGGAACTCATCCCACATTAAGCTCCATTTAGCGCTGTTTGAAAATGTCCTTAGTGTGTGGGCATATTAAATTGTAATTAACAAGTTTAAAAAGAATTTCTGTTGAATTTTATTTCTATATCATGACTATATACTGAAAGAATAAGGTTTATAAATTGATTCCACACAAAGGAACTGTCGGTGGGAAGTGTGGGGAGAGACAAAGATATTCTTTGTCATTCCATCTTAGATGCATTTTTATTCACTCTCTTCATTGGCAAATTGTGTACTTGTTAAAGCAAGCAAGCAAGCAAGCAGAGTGAACAAAATCTATTAGTATGGGTGCAATCTATGAAGCACTGCTACTAAGACATTCATATCGTGTAGGTTTTGCTAGATAGTCTTAAAAATCTGCTATATGCCTATCATCGCTCTATCTGTCCATCCATCCCTCCATCACTTTATCTTCCATTGCATAGAGTGTTTCCAGATGCGGCTTTTATTGTGTAGTTACCCTTGTTTTGTATTTGTAACCCTTCCACCACTTCATCATTTTTATTACACAAAAGTCTGTTATATGGAGAAAGACACAATAGCTGTACAGTGTCTTATGGTTGGTAGCATTTGGTTTTCTGAAAACACGCTTAGTGAGCTTCTCCTTAGCCTGTTTTACTAAGTCTGTTTCACAAGCATATCCATGATCTACTAAGAATTATAATCCATGGTTTTCTTCATTTCTTTAGTGAATTTCTTGTATTTTTATGTGTACTGTTTTTGTGGGTTTTTTGGTCTTTAAAAATGTGATTCAAAATAAAAGAATATGCTCTTGAAACAAATGTTTTTTGTCCATATTTGAAATCTCTTCGATATCTTATGCATGCATAAGTTATCTTGTGGAAGAGGTTGGCCATTTTTGTCTGAAGCAGAGCATCCATATTGAGTTCAAGGTCAGAGAAGCAGAACGGCAAACATGGAAACTAATCAGTGCTACCTATTTAAATGTTGCTTGCGTGTTTCTAATAGTAAACCTCATAGCTGTAAGAATCCCCAAAATCACTCCCAGAATTTTTACCAAAAGAAACTGTTTATTTAACAGTTAATCTGAATCTTTAGCTGAGAAACTTTTAAAGGGAATTCAACATGCATGGACAGAAGAATTCTCTTTCTCTCTTTCTCTCTCTCAATTTCTGCATGTATTTTTATGGGTGTATGTCTCATTGATCATTGCTACACATATTCCTTAGGAGCAAAATATTACTCATGCCAGTTTACTCTTAAAATTATCTTTACTTAAGATTGTCTTTCTAGAATAGAAATAGAAATTATTTAGGCTAGTTAATTAGGGTCTATCTATTCAACAGGAGGATATACAATTTCTCCTGTTTAGCAACCTATCAATTCCTTCTGTGTCTATTACTGGAATTTCTCCCTAGCATCAGATGTCCAATTACCAGTTGGTTATAGGCTGGGAATAAATATGTATAGAAGCAAGCAATAAGGCCAAATTTAAAAGAACATTCCTCGCATACCTACAGTATAATCAAGGTTTATGCATGACCTGAAAAAGACTGTGCAGCCACACTGCTTTAGATGAGAGGCTTTAACCATGCATAAGTTACTGGTGCACTTTATATGGCTTTGACTAATTGGGGGTATAATTCACAAATGCATTATACCTCAAGAGCTGGCTATGTCATAAACAATGCATGCTTTCACTTCCTGATAAATAATCACAGGAAGGTTTGGTGCTGATGTGTTTGCAGTTAACATGGAAGATTCTGATTTTCTTATTTCTATAAATCCATACTCACTCTGCTTTAAAAACTACCATAAAATAAATATTGTTGGCTGAATAGCTCTATGGTGAATTCATGACGGTGTCAACTTAACTCATGTTTAACGAAACCACAAGTCAGAGTGGGTGAAAAGACAGTGAGGCCATTGTGTCATTTCCTTTGCAGGCTTGTCTTATAATACTCCTTTCTTACCTTGACATCTAGGTCTTTAGGTGGGTTGCACATCATGTGTTAAAAGTGGACAGATAATGGACTGTCAAAACAATGGATAGAAGGAGAGGCGGGGGAATTTTTCTCTCATTGCAACTGGAAAGGTAAATGAGTTATACAGGTTGACCCCTGTATCTGTGGATCCCATGTCCATGGTTTCATTTATCCTCTGTTTTTTTTCTGGGGGCACAAGCAGGAAGAATTGCCTTCACTGCGATTGCTTCATCACCAGGGAGAAACTGCCTGGCCTTCTCCCAGGTGACAAAGCCCAGAAAGCACTTTCTCACCAAGGAGAATCCACCACACTACACAGCCTTCTCCTGGGCAATGAAGCACAGGAGCACTTCCATATCAGGGAGAATCCACCCTACTGCCCAGGTTTCTCTGCATAGCAAGCAGGACTCCATCACCAGGGGGAGGTGGAAGATGCCGCCCCCTTCTAATGGATGATGAAGCAGAGAAACTTAAGCAACTCTCCCCTCCACAGCCTAACAGATGAGTGGGAAGTGGGGATAATGAGCACTCTGTTTTTGCTCTGAGCATGAAAATAGAGTGTTTGCTATTACATATGGTTTCATGTATCCCTGGAATATATCCCGAATGGATACCCAATAGGTAAGCCTATACCCAATATCAAATAGACATTGATTCACATACATGGATACACCCCCATCACACACACCACTTAGTTTTTTGCTTAAACATTTTCTATTGTTTTCCTTCAAATAAGTATTTATAGCAGCAACTTAAAATAATAAGTTGAGTGCGTGTGTATTGACAGCAACCCCATCTTCACAAGCCTATGTATTAGTTTCTGGGCAAGGAACAAAGTGTTTCTTTCCCTACATGGTTTGGGTCCAGGTTAACCATGGGATTTCCTTTTTCTGTATAATCTGCCCCAAACACTCCTCTGAGAGACATTTACTTTTAGTCATGTTTTTCCCCCTGTGGGTAGATGCATATTTTTCTTGGTTTTTTTTTCTAGAGCAATAATCTGTGGTTATTTTGTACTTAAAGTTTGTGTAATTTTAAGGAAATGTCTATAGATATGGCCACCAGCTGAAATTTTTCGGTTCCTCTCATTTGTTTAAAATAACAAAAGACTTTCTGCCAGGAAAAAAAAAAAGGAGCCCAGTTCACTCAGCCTTCCATCCTTTGGTAGGTCGGTAAAATGAGTACCCAGCTTGTGGGGGCAATTAGCTAACACACATTGGAAACTGCTTAATGCTGTGTAGATGTGTAAGTTGCTATTGCTTAAAACAATTTGTAAGCTGCTCTGATAGCCTTGTGGCTGAAGAACAGGGTATAAATAAATAAATAAATAAAAATAAAAATACTTCAGACAGCCCAAACTAGGCTGACAAATGTTGATGAGAATACATTTTCAGTGGTTTGCCCCCAAATGGTAGAATGACAAGCTGGAGAAGATGTGTCATCTGGATCCATGGCCTGAATTCCAAACAGCAGTAAAGACTGCTCTCTTCTGGCAGGCCTGTCTATTGAGATATATAGAACATTTAACCATGTTCACCCACTGTGCTTCACTGGAGGAACCTTCCAAAAACAGGTTGCTATAGAAACGAATAGCATTTAACCCCCTTTGGAAGCACAGTAAATCAGCAGAGTTTGACTGTTTAAAAAAGACATTTGCAGCAGTTGTGTGTTTGATTCCAGCATGTAAGCTGAAGATAACGACACCCTTGTTTCCCCAAGTTACACTCCGGGTATAATAAGGACTCAGAAACACTTAAAGTAGTTTAAAAGTACAAAAAACTTCATTACTCACGTTCTTAGAGCATCTCTTACAGAAGATCAGCAGCATTATGACGAAAGTAGGCTAAAACTACCAAAAAATGACTAAACACTACATGATTACAAACAAAATAGGTGCAGGACTGCAGTGCATGGCATCAGGTATCATGGCATCAGTGGTACCTCATGGCAGTGATTCTAGACAAAGGGGAACATTTGGACATTCCTCTTTATCTGGAAACACCAATCACATTTCAGTAGGAAGTTACATTAACATTCTGTTTGCTTCTATCAGTTAACGCTTTAACAGTAAAAACATCTCAATGTATTGGATTGCAAACTACATAGCCCAACATTATCCAGATGATTTTTAAATTATGAGTTTCCAAAGTATGAATTGATTGCTTTTAATATGTATTTGTTTTATATGTTCTAACTAATGTTATGTATTTTTTAAACTGGTGTCATGTGTCCAATCTGTTGTATTTTAATTTGTTGTTGTTATCTGCCTCAATCCACAGGAATAATAATAATAATAATAATAATAATAATTCAATTGTTTGTTTCCCATTCAAGAAATCAAGGCTCTTTCTTTCCTTCAGAGGTCAATAAAAGAGAGCATACACTGCTTAACTCTTCATAAGGAATCCATGTGATTCATGAAGCTAAATCTAGATCTCTTCAGCGCTTGGATGGAAGATGTCCTGCCAACTGGATCTATACTGCCTTGAGGACTGTGGTGGAAGTAAGGTTATATTTTGGGGCTGGCTTGATTGCCTAGACTGACATTGAGGTTAGGGGACCACATTAGCCCCTCCCCCCAAGACAACTTAGAGGTCCATACCCTCTCTTGGGCCTAAAATGGCCTGGGGCAGAATGTGGTAAAAGGCCCCCTAGCCCCCTAGAAGGCATTTGGTGACATTTATGGGACAAAACCACCACCACCACCACCACCATCATCATCATCATCCCCGAGGATGCCCTGGAGGGCTGCATGAAGCATGTGGGCTACACTTTTCTCAGTTGTGGCCTAGACTAAAGATACAAAATTGAGCATGCTCCAGTTGTGGTGAACAATAATTTCTATCATCAACAGCCAGCACAACCAGTGCTTAGGGATTATGGCAATTGACAATTGTGATCAAAAATATTTAGGGAGTATTGGGTTGCCTGCACTAATCTAGGTGCTTAGAATAGTGTTTCCCAGTTTTGGATGCTGAGATATTGTTGGATTTTAACTACCAGTAGCCACAGCCAGTGTAGCCAATAGTCAACTCATCTGGGATTTACAGTCCAACAACAGCTAGGGACCAAAAACTGGAAACCAGTGCTCTAGGGTTTCCTCAGGGTTTCACTCATCACTCAGTGACAGAATATCTACTTTGCATGAAGAAGGTCCAGATTTCCTGATATCTCCAGCTAAAGGGGTAGATGGCAAATGTTAGGAAAGACCTGATCTTGAGTTAGCAGAGGCCCTCTGCTAGTTGAAGTACGCATGATGGATTAGTTGTCTCATTTAATACAGGAAAGCTTCAGATATTTGTATGTAGCTGAATTGTGGACTGACACTTTATCGTACAGTTTCTGTTAATTCTTTACTATTTCATTCATGCTTTTGTTTCCTTTATTTAATGCATAAATATATATGTGCATTATATATATATACAGGTATGGGATTTTTTTTAAAAAAAGTATGTATAAGTAGTTAAGCTATGAAACTGCAATATATGATGAGTAAGCCAGTTACCCTAGATTGAACACCAGTCCACCATGCTTCATTGAAATGCTATATACCTAAGTCAAAAGGTATAAATGCAGCATTTTTCTGTATTTTTTAAAAAATCTGCATCAGTTACAGTTTCACTTTGAAGACATCATCATAGTCACAGATGTTTTTTTCCTCAGTGCTGTCATTGTCTCTAGTAATCATTTACTTCCCTAATTAAATGTTAGCAGCATTTTCAGTGCTATAACAGTATAAAAGTGCAACGAAGAACAAAAACTGCATGTATTGCAAACCAGCAAATAAAAAAGTCAGCATCATTTTTGTGATGTATGGCACTGCCTCTGAAAGTCATATCATGCTATTTGGTGACCCTGACACCTAGGCTAAGGCATATTACAGCCAGAAAAATCTAATCTTGTGATATGTCTTTCAGATCAGCCAGATGTCTTAAAATGCTGCAAAGTGAAATTGAAAATACATCACTGTTGGATATTGTCTATGTAGAAAAAGGGAAGCAAAGGGACTTCAAGTCATAATCACACAAAGCAATAATTGAGGTTGTAAAATGAGAGCAATGATGCTATATAAGTCTATCTGGAAGTCATGTTCTCTAAATGAAAGAAATTTTGCCTAAATTCCGCATATATAAAGGCAGGGTGTAGTTACTCAAGCATGAGGACTTGATTAGTAAGCAAAAGTGTAAGAAAAATAAGAATGGCAGAGAACAACATAAAAGAAATAATATAACACAGTTTCTAGAATCATTTTGGTCCCGCATGATCTTAGCATCATCTGATGAGCCCACAGACCCCTTATCTACCATATTGACAAAGGTTACAAACTCTGTGAGCCTATACTGTACTAAATGAGACAGCTTATTTTACCAAAATGGACAGACACCACCTCATCATTTCTTTGTCTTAAATTTTTGCTTGTACAAGACACTGCAAAAAGTATCAGATCATGCCTAGTTTCTTTTTATTCTTACTATATTTTTTATGTACCTAGAAATCCAACTTTGGGAAAACAAACTGGATCATTCTTTAAAACAAATGGTAGGGCTTCAACCTTAATTATATTGAAAGGAGACCCACTGAAAACAGTGAGGCTTGAGCTTGTCATGACTTGTTTCAGTGAGCCTACCCAGAAGTAGATCCAACGCAACTGGTTTATGTTTTCTCCATATGAATTAAATATGTTCAAAAGATAGTATCATCTTGAATTCTCTCTCTCTCTCTGGCTTTTCTTCGCAAATGAAGATTTGCGCTTTCTGCAAGCGCGCTGATGACTAAAAAGGCCAATCCGAGATAAACAAGTCTGGTTGCAGAAAGCACAGCAGAAGGTCTCCTTGGGTGATGTTTATGGGTTGTGATTCTTTCTGCATTGTCGTTTCTCTTCAAAACTTGTTCAGCGTGAGTTCTCAAATAAGGCTGCAGCATTGTGGATAGTGTGTCTCCATGCCTCCAAGTGTGAGGCCAGGGCAGACCATTGTTGGTGATCAATTTGGCCAAGCCTGCGATGTTGTTTCAGGGAGTCCTTGTATCGTTTTTTTGGAGCGCCCCTCTTATGCTGATCCGTGGCGATCTTGAATTGTAGAGGCCTTTAAAATATAGACATTTTCTATTGCAATCAGATGTCTATCCACTGATATTTTGAGGCTAATAGCATTTTTAGAGGTCAAAGGGATTTTATTTTAAATTATTTTGCTCTCTCAAAGAATATATTGTGCTCAGATTAAAAAAGTGCACAAAATGACTTAATTCATGGTAATTTCTCCTCCTAAAAGTAATATTTTTATGACCCAGAAAAAGAAAAAATAGTGCTCAGACATATTTTAATATAATAATTTATCCAGAGAATATTTTAATGCTCTTAAAGGATAATTTTACCTTGTCACTTCTGCTACACACTAGCATACCAATTATTAGCTGAAAAGAAAATATTGAAGTGCAGAAACAGATGGCATTTTAAATGGAGTCAGGGAGGCTCCTGAAACAATCTTAATATATGGCATCTTAAAAACCAGTAAATTTATATACATTTTCAGAGTGCATTGCCACTTTTCTTTGTTTCCAAGGAAGAATTGTTCACTAGTTCAAATAAATTTACACTGTTATACAGATAGAAAGAGAGAGAGAGAGAATTATTAATAACGGGTACAGTAATGGATAAAGAACTAGCTAGAAGAGTATACAGAAAATATACATGAGCGACAGGAGCTAATGTTATTGACTGGAAGCCCAGGCTCAGATTTTCCTTCCCCAATATGTAGCCATGAGTAGATCCCTGTTCTTCATTTTAGAATCTCCCATGGCCTTCCAGGCTAATATAAATCCTGAGATGGGTAAGGAATGGAAAAGGCCCAAATAGGTTATGAAAGAGACAGGTTTCAGTTGATCTGAAAAGAGATGTGCAGTGATGGCCAAGACTTCCATGTAAATGGTGTGGTGAATCCACCCTGGATTTTAGTTCAGACTTTAAAGGAGTCACCCATGCTGTAGAAACTATTTTGTGGCTAAGATCCAACACTTTGGAAAGCTCCTTTGAAGTCTGCAATAAAACCCACAATGGATTCACAACACCATTGACATGGAAACCATTATCCTATCCCTTAGGGCAGTGGTTCTTAACCTTTTCTTTACCAGGACTGAGAATTAACTCAAGATTTAAAACCCTAACAGCAGCAACAACAATGACAGTAGTAACAATGCAATTGCACCATCCTTTGACCCTTCCCTCAGAAGCAATGGAGGGAAGGGAAGAGTTTTCTCCTGCTTCTTCCTGCAAATTTGTGGCTGGATCAGATTGCAATGTCCAGGCCAAGCTAGCCAGCCTTTGACTAGGCTCCTGTCACATGGGCTGAGCAGTCTTAAAGCCTTCACTGACCCCCTGTATGGGCATCACAGCCCTCTGGGGGTTTGTGGACCACAGCTTAAGAAAAGGAGTTGCAGTCCAACAATATTTGGAGGGCCACAAGTTCCTCACACTGCCCAAGAGTGTCCAGCTGGTGAATCATAAACTTTTCTACCAAGGAATCATTCTTAATTCTAACACTAGGAAAAGTAAATAAATAGAAAAGCACTTCAAATTTTCTTGCTTAAAGTCCAGAAACACAAAATATAATAAAATATTGTGATTATCAGTTTTTTTACAAAAGGTTTTCTACCCATCCACTTGAAAAGTATTCTTATGTATCACTGGTTCCTAGGCATTTGGATATTGATGGTCTTAAGGTACTAGGTGCCACCTAGCTGAAGACAAGCAGGTCAAACTTTAATTGGTGCCAAAAGACAACATGTAGTCTCAAATTATGTGATAGACAGATTGTATATGAATTAAATAATATTTATGAATCTGTTACTATATATTATTGAATGGAACTCACTATGTCTATAATTCTCAGATACCTGCCAGCATTTTCACATTTTTCTGCCTGATGAGAACAGTGCTGCTGTGCACACGTCAAATGAAGTACTTTATGGCTTTGGGTATAATGATCTTTCTGATGTAATGATCAAAAGGAAGAGTGCCCACATCAATCCTTATAGCTGTACTACATTGTAACGTATTTGCACAGAGCAGGCATAGTGTCTTGGGGCAGTGTTCTTTTCCCAAACTGCCTGTGATGAAACAGCTTCATTGGTAGCAAGTCTCACCACTGAATATAATTTGATAGGCTGTTTCTTCCTGCTACAAAATACTTGTCATTTAGATAAATGTAGCTGAAAATCATACAGTGTGGTGGGCATTAAGACATGTGCACTGATGTTGTCTTGTAACTGAACTCTATACAGGTCAACCCGCATATCCACAGGGGATGCTTTCCGGGACTTTCTGTGGATACATGAATCTGCAAGCAACAGTGAACACTCGATTTTCATACTCAGAGCAAAAATATCGTGTTTGCTATCCCCCTTACCTGCTGCCCCATGGAGGGGAGAGTAGTTGAAGTTCTGCTGTTTCATCACCCAGGAGACAGGAGTCTACTCCCCTTCTCCTTGGCAATGGAGCTCTGCTTGCTGTGCTTCATTGCCCAGGAGAAAGTAGGGCGGTGGGGCAGATTATCCCCAATGATGAAGTGTTTGCAAAGTGTTTGCAACCCAGGAAAATATGGGCAGCAGGACAACTCCTCCCTGATGATGAAATGCTTGCTATGTTTCATCACCTGCAAGACATTGGGGAGGCAGGATGGCTTCTCCCTGGTGATGAAGTGCTTCCAGTGTTTCATTGCCCAGGAGAAGGCAGGGCAGGGGCAGGATTCTCCCCGGCAACAAAGTGCTTGCAGTTTTTCATCCCCAGGGAGTGGGGGGGAGATTCTCCCCATGATAAAATGCTTCCATTGTTTCACCTCCTGATCCACCCCTCCACTGTCTGGCTGGTGCTCAGTGCTCTCTGCCTCATCAATCACTGGTGGGTCTACCCAGAGAGGCATGGCCAGACTTGCTGTGACTCTCTGGGTGGAGGAAGGGGGAAAACTCTTCCATCTGCCCAGAGGGGCACAGTTGGCCTTGCTGTGCCTTTCTGAGTGAAGGAAGGGAATGGACTCTTCTGTCTGCCAGAGAAATACAGCCAGACTCCTCCCCAGATGGCCTCCCATTCTTGCCCTCACCAATTCACCATGACTGCTGCCTCCCTACTGGTCCCTGCCAGCATGGCTACTCCATGGCACATGAGGGCATGGGCCACCTGCCACCTCACTTGCACACAGGGAGCAGATGTGTGTGTGTGTGTGATTTTCAACCACAGGTAATTGAAACTGCAAGTACTGATCCCATGTAAACAGGGGTCAATCTGTATATCTGAAGCAATAATATGGGACTATGGAGAGAGAATTTGACAATAGAAACAATGATTCACTGTAGAAGAACTGTTAGCCTGCACTGTCAGTGGATGGAGGCAAGAAGGTCAGATAGTCGAATCAATTCTTCTTATCCATCATTGCTACCACCAAGTAGATACACCCTGGATTACTCCAGTAGACAAGCCTTTTAAGTAATAGAAACTTAACTAATGGCTCAGGCAACTCTCTGTATTGTGTACTGCAACAGACACTGAGAGTCAATGTGGTGTAGTAGTTTGACTCTTGGATTAGGATTGTGGGAGACCAGAATTCCAAACTCCATTCAGCCATGAAAACCCACTGGATGACTTTGGCCATGTCACATTCCCTTTGCCTTAGAGTAAGGTAATGGCAAACCTCCTCTGAACAAATCTTGCCAAGAAACCTCATGATAGATTTGCCTTAAGAGTTGCCATGGGTTGGAAATTACTTGAAGGCACCCAGTAACAAAATAAGACACTTAGTGGTGGGATAAATAATCAGAACAATATGTTTAATAATGTAACAAATTTAATTATTTAGTAGATATTGGCTGCTGCCACACTGCAGAAATAATAGTTTGACACCACTTTAATTGTCATGGCTCCATCGTATGGGATTCTGGGATTTGTAGTTTGTTGTGACACCAGAGCTCTCTGACAGAGGTGACTAAATATCTCACAAAACTACAAATCCCAAAATTCCATAGCATTGAACCATGGCAGTTAAAATGGTGTCAAGCTGCATTATTTTTGCAATGTGGAAGCTATTGTTTGGGGAATCTAAACAGTTAACAAAAAGAGCACATAAAGATAAAGAGCAATAAATGCATCCAGCCTTCAACCCTTCAAATTCACTTTCTCTTACCAATAAGGAAGCTTTCAGTTTTCCTAATTCCCTTTCTCCATTCTAGATTTACTGCTACCTTCCATCTTTGACTGCTTCTCTATCTTTTCCATCTACTGTTAGCCTCCATTGTTTTGGAGTTGCCTCATAGTACTTGGATTTTGGGAGAAACTAATCACACAAGTAAATTTGGTATCGGAAAGGTCCTTGTTATTCAGGGATGTGAATGTTCTTTTGAATTATTTACCTGTTTCCTGGAAATTAACAAAAGGCCTACAAAAGTGGATTTCGTACCCTTTTGACTGTTAAAAGATTGATATTTTGTTATGGGAAAGTTTGTTTGCTCCTCCACCAATGGATAGATATCCAATGAATATACAATGGATAGAAGATTGAACAACACTCACAACATTTGAAAGAATGATGTATACAACTTTTTCAAATGGGGGAAAAAAATCTGTGGAGGTCGGGAGGAGGACGGCACTGTCCTGCTTACAGCGCTCCATTTCGGACTACACTGTCCTCCTCCCAACCTTCCCCCGTGCTTCCTCCATGCTGCAAGCACAAGAAACGTGCCACTTTTTATTGACAGGGGTTTTCCGTTAATAAAAGTCATGTGTTTCTCATGTCTGCAGCATGGAGGAAGCACGGGGGAAAGTTGAGAGGAGGATGGCATCATCTGAAACAGAGTGCTGCAAGTGGAAATGGATTTACAGAGCTGTCCTCCTCCTGACCTCCGAGGGTTTTTCCCTATTTGAAAAAATCCATAGACAACATTTAAAAATGGACTTATATTTGGACATTTGATCACCTTTTATAGAAACTTATGGCTAATATGGCTATTTTTTCTCTTGTGTTCTCCCCCAACTCTTGTTATCATGGAACATTATTGTATATAAATCTTCTGCAACAGTGATCTAACTACAGTTCTGGCTCTCAAATTCTACTTTCTTTTGTTTCCTTATTTATATCTGTAGTTTTCCATATTTCTTATGTTTTTAATGTTTCTCTATACACGTTATTTTCACTCAAAGATCTGGCCAATCAGAAGGAAAAATACAGTCCTCTTTATATCTTCCTGACCTAACTTTTGAAAAAGGTTCAGAATTAAATTACTAGTAACTCATTAAATTATCAATCTGCTGCCTTTTCTTAGCAGCTCCCCTTAACTTAGATTTCCCAATTAAAACTGATGTTAAAAATATGGGCACAATCCTGTATCATCTTCGTAAGTATGATGACAGAGCTCCATCATTGTAGTTACACCTAATGATGATGCACCTGTGCCTGACCAAAGCTTCCAAGGCACTGGAGACTGGAGCACTGGGAAATTACATCCACAATGCACATATACATATATAAAGATACACACATGTATATAATTAATACTAAAATTAAACTAAAGCTCAAGTACAATACTAAAACACTAAACTAAAGCAAAAAAACAACAACAAGAAGAACCCCACACCAACTGCAACACTAAACCACTAACTAAGGACTTAATCACACACACTCCCAAAGCCCGTTCTTTTGCTGGCATAACTTTTCTGTTTTTATGCTGGCAAAAGAACTCCCCATGCTGCACTTCCTACCTTCCCATCCAAAGGCTTCCCAGCAATGAAAGAAGTGAATGGAACTGTTCACTTCCTCATTCAAAATCCCATGGATTCTCGCGATAAGACGCTCACATAGGAAATTAAAACAAACAAACAAAAAAGCTTTAAAAAGTGTACATACATACACACACTTAACATACACACACACACTTAACATACATATACACACTTAAAAACTTACAAGTAACCCATGGCGGATCATAAAAAGTGTGTCACTTACCTGGATGTCACGATCTCACCCAGAAGTGTTCACGCCAGACTCGCCATTCATGCTGCATTCATGTGAGTACCATGGCACAAGGTTTCACATGCCGGCAATGCTGCCACTAAAGTGCCATGGGAAATCAATTTACAGCTTCAGCCGTCAATAAAAAAGTATGGGTTTTGGCCAGGACATCAATGCAAAAGGGCAACATTATTTGATATGTGCACCCTTTCATGTTTATGTGGTGTTGATATGATGCCATTGCATCTGATAAAGTCCTAAGACACAAAAGGGCTCTGACTCCCAATGGAAACTGCAATGAAAGAGGGGGGATCCAAAGGGGGGAAATATACTATTTTACCATGACAGATCAAACTATGACTTACTAATAACCATAGCCACAAATTATTATGTTGTTAGATTTCTTATTGCTCAGAACATCCATAAATGGTTTCCAATCTTTTTTTAAAAAACCCAAACAACTAATAATCATGAATTGACTTATCCTTTAGAATCCATGTTAATTTGGCTATGTGAGCTAACTCAGCAACCTTAACAATCCATTCCTCAATTGCTGGTGCTTCAATTCATTTACAAGTTTGAGCAAACAATGTTCTTGCTGCTGTTATCAGATATCGAAGAATTAGTCCATACTTGGCATCCAATTCTTTGTCCATAATACCCAACAAAACCAGTTCTGGTGACATTGTAAGATTTACCTTTATTTATTTATTTTTTAAAAAATAAGCATATAAATGTTAGACCAATAACGTTTTGCTTCCTTACAAGTCCAGCATATATGAAAAAAAGGAGCCTTCCTTATATTGACAATCCTAACATTGGTTGCAAACATCTTTAGATATTTTCAACAAATTATTTGGGGCCAAATACCACCTGTACAACATCTTATACATATTTTCTTTTAAGTTACTGCACAAATAATTTTAAGTATTTAGGAATAAATATTACAAAAGTTTTAAAAGAACTAGAAGAGAAAAATATTATCGTACTAAGGAAAGAAATGGAAAAGAAGTTGGAAGAATATAAAAAATATTCAACTATCATGGTTTGGAAGAGTAGCTTTAGTTAAAATGAAAATATTACCTAAATTAATTTTTTTATTTAGAATGTTACCAATAAAAGTATCAGAAGTAGAACTGAAAACATGGCGAAATATGTTGAATAAATATTGTAATGGAGGGAAAAGGACAAGATTAAATAAATTATTTTGGTATATATCACAGAAGGAGGGAGGACTTGGTCTTCCCAAAATAAAAGGATATTATGAAGCTAATCAATTGAGATATGTTATAGAAGGAATTGTAGGACAGGGGGATTTAGAATGGTTAGAGACAGAAACAGGGAGAATAGAAAAGAGAATATGGAACATATTTTTTGATAATTTTACAAAAAAGGAAATTAAAGGAATTGAGAACCCATTTCTGCAAAATATATGGGAAATATGGTATAAATATAAGAGAGAATTTTTGCCCATTGATTCAGTATTAACACCGGTTATAATGGGGAAAAAATTCCCAAATAATTTGAAGGAAAAAATGGGAAAGGAATTAAAGAAAAGAGGACTAGACAAAATAGAGGGATGGATAGGATGGATGAATGAGAAAGGGAGTATAAGAGAGAAATTATGTGGAATGAAAATTTCATGGTTTAATTGTATACAGTTAGAACAATGGATTAAAAATTGGAAAAAGAATCATAAAGAAACAAGGGAATTTACAAAATTTGAAAATTTGGTGAAAAAAGGTGAAAAGAGGGATGATAATGAAAGTATGAAAGGTATTACAAGTGAATTATATAAAATATTGATAAAAATAAGGATAAAAAAGACAAAGGGGAATATCTAAGGAGAATATGGGAGGAAGATTTGAAACAAAAAATTGGAGATCATGAATAGGATAAGATATGGAAACAAAGACATCTAAAAAATATGTTGATACGAATAAAAGAAAATTATTATAAAATAATATGGAGATGGTATTTGACACCAGCAAGATTGCATAATATAGATAAGAATAACTCTAAATATTGTTGGAGAGGTTGTCAGGAAATAGGTACATATATGCATATGTGGTGGAATTGTAAATTTGTACAGCAGTTTTGGGAAATGGTTTTCACAGAAATAGAGAATATTCTGAATAGAAATATAGAAAGGAAACCGAGCATAGCATTGATGTCAATTTATAATGAAGAGAATGGGAATAAGCAGAAAAGGATTTAATAACAAATTTATTAATGGCAGCAAGATTAATTATAGCAAGACATTGGAAAATGCAAATAAATATACAAGTGGAGGAGTGGTATAAAGAAGTTTGGAAAATGGCAATAAATGATAAGTTAACATGTAGAATTAAAGTAAGAAGAGGAAGTTGGAAAGAAAGTGATTTTGATAAAATTTGGAAAGTATTTATTAAAAAAGTATTACAGACAAAAGATGGGAGGTTACCTCCATGAGAAGAAATGGGATCCTGGAAAGATTAGGTAAGGGATAGTGGCTCTGGTGAAGGGGAGCACTGAGGTGGGGGGGTAGGGGAATTAATATTTTTGAAAAGAATTATAGTAAAGAATCTATGTTAACCTTTGAAATTAGTTAATAGAAAAATTGGGATGTTTATAGTAATTTTATGCGTTATACTAATTAAGTATTGATTGGATAATATAATGTATGATTATAAAATTAAAAAAAATATTAAAAAAATAAATTACTGCACAAAGTGAATTTTATATCTTTGTACCACATTTTCCCCATACATACACTTGGACATTATGCCCCTAATTTTCAACCCACCTTATAGTTGTTTACTGTTTCATCCTCAAGTAATTTCTGTTTAGTTCTCTCTCTCTCTCTCTCTCTCTCTCTCTCTCTCTCTGGCTTTTCTTCACAAACAAAGATTCAGGAAGGACTCATCCTGCTCTTTCTGCAAGCACACAGACTAAAAAGGCCAATCTGAGATAAACAAGTCCGCTTGCAGAAAGCACAGCAGAAGGTCTCCTTGGGTGATGTTTCCGGGTTGTGATTCTTTCTGTGTTGTCATTTCTCTTCAAGACTTGTTTGGCGTGAGTTCTCAAATAAGGCTGCAGCATTGTGGATAGTGTCATCAGACAGTCTCATCAGATAATAACCCAAACTCATTACAATGGCTCACTGTTAGCTGCTGCTCAGAGCAGATGGAAGACATGGCTATTCCATCATTAGTTATGCTGAAAATCCAGTTCCAGTGGGCTGATCCGTCCCACATCTGTCACTTGAGAACAAGGCATTCCATCAGGGTCTAGCAGAGGGAATGATGAGTTCCATGGGGCTCCTTTCCTCTTTGATGTGTCAGTCAACTGTAAAAAGAACTATACAGTATAGCTGTAAGAATAGCTGCATTTGCTTGTGTCAAGGGCTAAAGACTAAAGGAGTTATAGTTCTCTAGCAGAGTGATGGGAGTTGCACCTTAAGGCAGCATGATGGAACTCCATCATGGCAGCTTGGTTTCATTCTTCCTCTTCAGCCTTGATTTCCTTTTGTGTCATGTCTTTTAGATTGTAAGCCAGAAGACCAAGGGCTTGTCTACATGAAGGAAAAGAAAAATGGACTGCTCCACAGTAATAGCAAGTTGCAGCAGCTGTGACCTGTCTTAATGGTATTACAGCCCGTATAAACTTTAGCCTATAGCTGAGACAGAGCTACAAGTGGATTACTTGTGTTTTTAAATCTGCCACCACCAATTTTTTAAAAAACTATTTTTATGGTGCGCACAAGCAATATTCCACCTTTCCCAAAAAGAAAGAGAGAAAAAATATAGCAAAAACCTTCATTTTGTTGCCTTAGCGATCACTTGCTAAGGCAATAATCCAGCATGGTGGCAGGAGGCGTTTGCCCTGTAACGCAGCCCCTCCCCCTGTGCTCATCCAGCCAATCAGGTTTGCACTGTGTCCTGAATGGGGAAGTGATTCATGTCGAATCACCTGTCTTAATGAGAAAAAATGTGGAAAACACTGGAATTTTTTAAAAAAATGTTGGGAAAAGCTGCTAAAGTTTTACTCGCGCAGTTTTTCTTCTTTTTGCCCCCCCCCTTCACAATATGATGAGACAATATGGGACCCCATTAAGACAACTTATTTTCTGAGCAAATTCTGTGAGGAGCATTTTCACTGTGTGGACAACCGCCAAGACTGTCTTGGTTGTATCGATCCAATGTATATTGCTGTAGGAGACTTTTTAGCTGAAGAGTGATAAACATATTTTAAGCAGATGAATAAACAAATCAATAAATATCTTGTGTTAGAGAATAGTTCTTAGCAGTTACATTCTGAATCAATCATATGGATACAAGTCCCATTGATTGCAGTTCAAACTGATTTCCACAGATGTTATTAGAAACAGTTAGTTGGTAGACATTTTGACTAAATATTGACACAAAATATTTACACCACACATTAGTGTTGTGAAACTAGTGAAAGTATTTGAATCATGTGTGTGTGCTTTCAAGTCACCTGTTGACTTATGATGACTTGGGGGACACACCAAACTCTTAGTTTAGATTCACCTTAGTGTTGCCATAAGTTGGAAACTACTTGATGTGACTCAACAGCAACAGATAGCTTGAACATTTTTTTCCAAGCACAAGTTCATTTCATTCTGTTCTTGTACCCATTTGTGACTGATTTTTTTTAAAGTATGACTGAAAATGTTTTGTGTTTTCCTAGACATTTCTGAAGGTGTGAAAAAATTATCCACTTTTATATTGACAGTTCCCCCAAATATGCACACAATTTCAAGTGCAACCCCCCAATATGTGCCTTTAAAACCTTGCCAACAGGACACTCTGATCGCATTATTTCCTTATGCCTCCCACATGTTGTTCTCTTTAGTATACATGCCCCAACTATGCAAGCTGACCCTGTAGAGAAAGACAAATTCTACACAGACCTACTCAACCTCATACAAAAAGTCCCAGTAGAAGATAAAATTATTATCCTTGGTGACTTCAATGCCAGAGTAGTAAAGAACTCCGAAGCCTGGAAAGGTGTCTTAGGCAAGCATGGTGTTGGAACTGCAATGATAACGGACACCTCCTGCTAGAGTTCTGTGCAGAACAACAGCTGACTATTACAAACACTATCTTTCAGCAGAAAGATAGCTTGAAGACAACCTGGATGCATCCCCGATCCAAACATTGGGACCTCATTGACTATGTTCTAGTCTGCCAGAGAAACATTTGTGATGTCCGTCATACCCGAGTGATGTCCAGTGCAGAATGCCAAACAGATCATCACCCCGTAAGATGTAAACTAAATCTTCATCTTAAGTTCAAACCTAAGAAGGGTGGCATCTTAAAGAGGAGACTCCAAATCAACAACCTTCAACAAGCTACCATGAGAGACAACTTCCAAGCAAATCTGCAAATAAAACTTGAAAACCATCCTACAGATCCTTCTCCTACAGTGTTTTGGCAACATATCAAAAACAGTATCCTCCAGTCTGTGGGATAATCCCTTGGGTTCTCCCACAAGAAAAATCAAGACTGGCTTGATGAAAACAACCAAGAGATCCAGGAGCTGTTGGCAAAGAAGAGAACTGCTCACCAAGCATACCTCGCCCAGCCAACTTGCCATGTAAGAAAAGCAGCTTTCCATCTCACATGTAGTAAAATTCAACAAAAACTCCAAGACATGCAGAACAAGTGGTGGATCAATATAGCAGAAAAGACACAATGCTGTGCAGATCTGGGTGACCTTAGAGGATTTTATGAAGCTGTTAAAGCAGTGTTTGGACCTACTTATCAGGTCCAAGCTCCTTATACAGTACAGATGGTCAAACATTAATTACTGCTAAAAACCTTCATCCTGAATCAATGGGCTGAACATTTTCAAAGTCTCTTTAGTGCCAACTGAGTAGTCCAAGGCTCAGCTATCCAACATATGATACAAAAACTGATGAAAAATGAATTGGACATAGCTCCCACTTTGGAAGACACCCTTAAGGCCATACAGCAGATGAAAAACGGCAAGGCAGCTGGGATTGATGGAATCCCACCTGAAGTTTGGAAACATGGAGATCATGTACTCAATGAAAAATTCCACAAACTCCTTGTGAATTACTGGGAAAAAGGGGAACTGCCATCAGATCTCCGAGATGCAGTCATCATCACCCTGTACAAGAAAAAAGGAGCAAAATCCGATTGCTCAAACTATCGAGGAATAACACTGCTCTCAATTGCTGGAAAAATCCTTGCAAGGATATTCCTGAACAGATTAGTTCCTGCTATTGCAGAAGAACTTCTTCCTGAAAGCCTGCAGCAGCATTTCACCCCACTCCACCAGGCCAGAAGGCTGTACTGGGGCCCTGAGGACTTCTTGGCAGCAAGGCAGCAGCGAGAGCGGGCATGGCCAGGAATGGCTGGCATTTTAAGCCACTCCCACACCCCTCAGGGACACCAGCCAGCAAGCCAGAGGTTCTCCAAGCCTGCAGCAGCCTTACACCCCACTCCACTGGGCCAGAAGGCTGTAGTGGGGCTGTGAGGACTTCTTGGCAGTGAGGCAGAAGGAAGAGCGGCATGGCCAGGAGTGGCTGGCATCTTAAGCCACTCCCACACTCCTCAGGAACACCAGCCAGCAAGCCAGAGGTTCTCCAAGCCTGCAGCAGCCTTTCACCCCACTCCACTGGGCCAGAAGGCTGTAGTGGGGCCCTGAGGACTTCTTGGCAGTGAGGCAGCCACTCCCACACCCCTGAGGAACCCCAGCCAGTAGCCAGAAGGACTCTAAGCCTGCAATTGGAGTCAGCTGAGGCCGGGAATGGAGTGGGGGCGGAAATTGGAGTTGTGCTGGGGAAAGGGAGGTATGGTCAGAACAGAGTGAACAGATGGTACGAAAGAAGGTGGGATTGCTGTTTGTTAGCTATCCCACCTTCTTTTGTTAGCTATCCCACCTTCAGTTCACCCTGTTTCCCGGAATGGATTGGAGAGTGTACCAACCATTCCACAGAACGTTACTTTGCTGCTCTGCAATGCCTGGTCAGATAAGAATAAAACTCACATTATTTACGATCTTCTCTTGGATGAGGATGCCGACTTGGCTTGCTTCACAGAAACCTGGTTGGGAGAGGATAAGCGGTGTCACGTGGGCGCAGGCCCTCCCAGCCGGGTATTCTGTCAGTGAGCAGGTGAGGGGAAGTGGGCGGGGGGTGGAGTAGCTCTGGTTTATAAGGATAATCCGACCTTGACCAGGATACCTGTCAGAAACAGTCCATTTTGAGTGTATGTACCTTAGTCTGAGGACCAGGGATAGTTTGGGGATTTTGCTAGTATACTGACCACCCCGTTGTCTAGCAGACTCTCTAACTGAGCTGACACAGCTGGTCTCAAAGTTGCTGTTGGAGTCGCCCAGACTTTTAGTTTTGGGCGACTTCAACATTCCACTCGAGACCAGCTTGACAAATCTGACTGGTGCGGCTCGGGAGTTCATGGAAACCATGACGAACATGGGCCTATCCCAAATGGTCGTCGGGCCCACACATTGTGCAGGTCATACCCTCGATGTGGTTTTCAGTACGGAACAGGAATATCCGTGGGCGGAGGTTATAAAAACCACCACATTGTCATGGACGGATCATTTCCTGGTCAAGACTGAACTAAGAGTCTCTACCCACCCCAACAGGTGTGGTGGACCCATTAGAATGGTCCGCCCCCAAAGGCTAATGTAACCAATAGGGATCCAGAAAGCCTTGGAGGGGTTAATAGTTGGTAACGCCGGTGACCCTGTCAAAGCTTTGGTTAATACATGGAACACCAATCTTACCAAGACTATCGACACGATCGCTCCCAAGCGTCCTTTCCAACTCACTCCAAACCATAAGCCATGGTATACAGCAGAGCTTAGGAAAATGAAGCGGGTTGGACAACTGGCGGAAAACTCGACTCTTATCCGACAGGACTCGTCATAGGAACTCTTTGGTCCTATCGAGAGGCAATACGTGCAGTGCAGAGATCCTCCTCCTCTGCACGTATTGTGTCAGCAGAGTCCCATCCAGCAGAGCTGTTTAGGGTGGTAGGGGAGATGATGCAGATTATTCCTGCACAGATCCTGTTGCTTAACCCAACGATGGCCTGCTGTGACACGGCCTGCTGTGACACGGCCTGCTGCAAACAATTTCTTTGCAGATAAAATCTCTCTGATAAGAGCCGACGTAGATGCCAGTAATTTGACAGAAACAATTGATGAGGTGTCCAGCAACTCCGTTGATGTAAGTTTACTGGATCAATTTCAATCCGTGAGTACCGAGGACGTGGACAAGCTACTTGGTAGGGTGTGGAAGACGACCTGCCCTCTCGATCTTTGCCCTTCATGGCTGGCCATCCAGTGGGGGACTGCCTTAATAATAATAATAATTATTATTATTATTATTATTATTTATTTATACCCCACCCCTCTGTTAAAACAATCAGGGCGGCTTACAAAAATTAAAATACAATACAGATAAAAATCTGTAAACACCTCCCACCCCCACCCTCCCCCATAAAAAATATTAAACAAATATAAATTAAAAGCAACAGTATAAAATCACCTTTAAAAACAATAAATACAATAAATAGCCAGCGGACTAAAAGAGGCCAGGATCCCCTGAGGCTGGGATCTAATTAGGAAAGGCCTGCTGAAAGAGATCCGTCTTTAGTGCTTTTTTAAAGCTACTCAGGGTTGTCATCTGATGGATCTCATTCGGTTCCTTAAGGACATCATCAATGCATCCCTCAGAGAAGGGTGTGTTCCATCTTGTTTAAAGGAAGCAGCCGTTAGGCGGCTGCTGAAAAAATGTTTCCTTGACCCCCTGGACATGAACAACTATAGGCTGGTTTCTATGTTACCATTCTTGAACAAAGTGATCAAGAGGGCAGTTGCGCTTCAACTCCAAGTGGTCTTGGATGAAACCGATTATCTAGACCCATTTCAAACTGGCTTTAGGACGGGATTTGGAGTTGAGACGGCCATGGTTGCCTTGACCGACGACCTGCATCTATGCATTGACAGCGGTAATGTGTCCCTGTTGGTGCTTTTAGACATCTCAGCGGCTTTTGATACGATAGATCATAGCATTCTCTTGGATCACTTGAGTGGGTTAGGAATCGGAGGCACTGCTCTCCAGTGGTTCCGGTCCTTCCTCTCAGGCAGGTCCCAGAGGGTGTTGCTTGGGGACAGCTGCTCCAGCAGAAAGGATCTTACTTGTGGTGTTCCACAGGGCGCCATCCTGTCCCCGATGCTGTTTAACATCTATATGAAGCCGCTGGGTGAGATTATCCGGAGTTATGGGGCTGGGTGTTATCAGTACGCTGATGACACCCAGATCTATTTCTCCTTGTCCCGATCGTTGGCCTCGAATTCCAATGGCATCTCTCCTCTTAATGATTGTCTTAAAGCAGTAATGGGCTGGATGAGGAAAAACAGATTGAGATTAAATCCAGACAAAACAGAGGTGCTCACAGTAGCAGCCCCAAAATCAGGAGTTGGGTTGCAACCTCCAGTCCTGGACGGGGTCATGCTCTCCGTTAAGGACTGTCTTCACAGTCTGGGGGTGCTCCTTGATTCATCGCTTCAGATGACTAGTCAGGTGAATGCGACAGTCAGGAATGTCTGTTATCAGCATCAGCTGATATGCCAGCTGCACCATTTCCTGGAAGTAAGGGACCTTGAGACCGTGGTGCACGCACTGGTAACCACTCGTCTAGATTTCTGCAATGCGCTCTACATGGGGCTGCCCTCATGCTTGGTCTAGAAACTTCAGTTGGTACAAACTATGGCAGCCAGAGTGGTCTCAGGAACATCTCGAAGAGACCATATAACTCCAGTATTAAAATCTCTTCACTGGCTGCCTATCAGTTTCTGGCCCCAGTATAAGGTGTTGGTTATTACATTTAAAGCCCTAAATGGCTTGGGTCCAACTTATCTCCGGAACCACATCCTGCCATACAATCCTTCCTGCGCACTCCGGTCCTCTGGGAGGAATTTGCTTCAGCCACAAAAATCTAGACTGTCTGCAACCTCCCAGAGGGCCTTTTCGGTAATCTCCCCTAAATTGTGGAATGACCTGCTGAACAAAATCCATCAGATGACAAGCCTGAGTAGCTTTAAAAAAGCACTAAAAACAGATCTCTTTCGGCAGGCCTTTCCTAATTAGATCCCGGCCTCAGGGGATCCTGGCCTCTTTTAGTCCGCTGGCTATTTATTGTATTTATTCTTTTTAAATGTGATTTTAGATCAGTTGCTTTTAAATTTATATTTATTTAATATTTTTTTATGTGGGAGGATGGGGGTAGGGGGTGTTTACGGATTTTTATCTGTATTGTATGTTAATTTTTGTAAGCCGCCCCAACTGTTTTAACAGAGGGGCAGAGTATAAATAAATTTTATTTTATTTTTATTATTAGACAACTACAAGAGAAATGTAGAGAGCAGAACAAGGGTCTCTATGTAGCATTTGTCGACCTCACCCAAGCCTTCGACACTGTGACTAGAAAAGGTCTGTGGCAGATCCTGGAAAGACTAGGATGTCCCCCCCAATTCCTTAAAATGATTATCTTGCTACACGAGGGCCAGCGTGGTCAAGTCAGGTATGGCGATGCTCTTTCAGAGCCCTTTGTAATAACTAATGGAGTGAAGCAAGGTTGTGTTCTTGCTCCAACTTTATTTACAATCTTCTTCAGCATGATGCTCCAAAGGGCTACGGTAGAGCTTGAAGAAGAAGAAGAAGGCATCTGTATACATTACCGTACTGATGGTAGCTTGTTTAACTTAAGCTGTCTGAGGGCTCGCACTAAGACTCTAAACTATCTAGTCTGTGAGCTGCTCTTCGCTGCTGCTGCTGCCCTTGTTGCCCACACAGAAGCAGCAGGCACTGTAGAGCTGTTTGTGCTAGAAGTCAACCTGAAGAAAGTGGAAGTTCTTTACCAGCCTGCACCACAGGATGAACGCTACCATCCCCACATTGCTGTCAGCAAATCTGTGCTCAAGTCCGTTCAGCAGTTCACCTACCTGGGAAGCATCATCTCCTCAGATGCCAAGATTGACAAAGAGATTGATCACAGAGTAGCAAAGGCATATAGCGCATTTGGAAGACTTTACAAAAGAGTCTGGAGTAACAAACACCTGAGGAGAAGCACAAAAATCAGTGTGTATAGAGCCATTGTACTGTCTATTCTCCTTTATGGGTCTGAAATATGGGTCACCTATTGCCACCACTTACAACTCCTTGAACACTTTCATCAGTGCTGTATACGCACAATCCTAAATATACACTGGACTGACTATGTGATGAATGTTGCTGTCCTTGAGCAAGCAGGGATCACCAGCATTGAGGCCACGATATTGAGAACACAGCTGCGCTGGGCAGGGCACGTTTCTAGGATGGAGGACCATCGACTCTCCAAAATAGTACTCTACAGTGAACTCACCATGGGTCGGCATAAGAGGGGCGCTCCAAAAAACTGATACAAAGACTCCCTGAAACAACATCTCAGGCTCTGCCAAATTAATCACTAACAATGGTCTGCCCCTGGCCTCACATTGGGAAGCATGGAGACACACTATCCACAATGCTGCATCCTTATTTGAGAACTCACGCCAAACAAGTCTTGAAGAGAAACGACAATGCAGAAAGAATCACAACCCAGAAATATCACCCAAGGAGACCTTCTGCTGTGCTTTCTGCAACCGGACTTGTTTATTTCGGATTGGCCTTTTTAGTCATCAGCACGCTTGCAGAAAGTGTGGGATGAGTCTTTCCTGAATCTTCATTTGCGAAGAAAAGCCAGAGTTTTATGCTGTTTTACCGAATGTTTATATTTATGTGTGTGGTTTCCTTTACTGCTCATATTTGCATATACATTGATTTTTTAAAACAAACAAACAACTGCATCACAAAATTCATAGCAATGGAAAAACTGAAAGTTAAATTACCTCACAGCTATTTGTTCATGAAATGTAAATTAGGTCAATTTAGATTGGGAATAAAATATTATGCCCAGTAATTGAACTGTTTATTCCAAGAGGGACATTAATAGAAAATTTATCTTTAGCTAAAATATAGAATCATAGAATTGTAGAGTTGGAAGAGACCACGAGAGCCATCCAGTCCAACCCCCTGCCATGCAGGAAATCACGATCAAAGCATCCCCGACAGATGGTCATCCAGCCTCTGTTTAAAGACCTCCAAGGAAGGAGACCCCACCATGCTCTGAGGGAGTGTGTTCCACTGCCGAACACTCTTACTGTCAAAAAGTTCCTCCTAATATTGAGGTGGAATCTCTGTTCCTGGAGCTTACATCCATTGCTCTGTGTTCCAGTCTGGAACAGCAGAAAACAAGCTTGCTCCATCCTCAATGTGACACCCCTTCAAATACTTAAGCAGGGCTATCATATCACCTCTTAACCATCTTTTAAAGAAGTCTAGGTAATATGTGTACCAATATTAATTTTAGAAAAAAGTGTTCTAGATGTAGTTGGTAGGAAAAATATTTGGCACACAAACACATATGTATATGTATATAATTAAGACTGCAATTTTATACATATACACTTGCGAATAATCTTCATTATACTCAGTGTGACTTCTGAGGAGAAAAGTACAGAATTGTACTGTAAATCTTATGTGATTTAGACAGACATCAAAATACTGCTTATTTCGGTAAGGTATAGTGTTTTTCCCCCCTAAAACATTTGTAGTTGACATTCAGCCTTTATCAAATATTCTCTCTTATCCTTTGTTCTGGCTTTTACAAATAAACAGCCCAATATGGATTTGGCAAAGCTTTTAACAAAATCTCAAGGTAGGTTTCTATTGTTTACTATGAATAAAATGCAAACTTTATCCTTCATATGCTTTGATGTATGTTTTCATTTGTTGCATATATCCCATGGCAATCCTAAACAGTAATGTGTATTTGAAGTTATTTAAGAATGTATAGTTATATTTGCTGGAAGTGGCATGCCCAAAGCCCTGGTGCATTATTTCTATAAAAATATCTTGCTATAACTGTCAACTGTAGCATTTTTGGATTTATATAGACAGTTGATGCAGAGAGCTCTTGAAATCTATTTGAATCATACCATTTTCTTAACCTATGAATTTCCTTTTCTTAAGAGATATATTGTAGTCCTAAGTAACAATATATGAATATAACACATCTTTCTGGAATGAACATTTTCTATTATTAGATTTACTCCCCCCCGCCACAAATGATGCAATATATGGGTCACAGGAGAAATACATACTTAGAAAAATTAATCCAATTGGGATACGGCTAGCAGGCAAAGGAGGCAACAAATAAATATACTTCAAACCAAGATTCACATTCTGAAGTTCACTCATACAAACTATTGAAGAGTGTCCACAGCTTCTGTTATTTCAATTACGGTACTTAAAACAAAAGTAATAATTCATGCTGTCCCCAGGTGCCTCACTAATGAAGTTGGTCACAAATGTGAAATTAAAATAAATGAACAAAAAAAGGCAAAATAAGAGACACTTTATGTTCCTGGTGATTAGTATTTAGAACAAGCCCCATTAAGCTGCAAGCTTGTGCCTTTATGCCTTTCAACCAACTGGCTCAACCAATGGCCTACCTAGTTAAGCATCCTCTTTTCTAAAGGATGATTTGGGAAGATCCACAAGCAGTTCATGGTGGCAACAGCCCTTTGTTGTTAAATCAGAAGCTGACATTCAGTGCTGAATCTGGAGGCTGTATTTAGTTGATTAGGATGGACAATCTTATTTTCCTAAAATGGCCATATTTTCAAGTGGAGGATGCATTCTGGCAGTGGATATGCCTAAAGCCAGAAAGAGGGCTGCCCTGTTCTTGTTTTTTTCCCTACCAAGGAAAAGCTGGCACAATTCCCAGAGGTCTGAATGGATCATTTGCAGAGGGCTTTTAAAATTTTAGGCAGAAGGACACAAAAATTGGTTGCTCATCCCTTCATGGGTTTTGTATGGATTTTTCATATTTACTTTGTTAGCATACCCTACTACCTCTCCCCTGTGTGATTTCATAACTGCACATATTGGACATCTTTCAGGGTCACAGTGACTAGGTAAGTTTGAGGTCAAGCTGGTGAGGACAGTCAAGGTCAATATGACCTGAGATGTGTCCAGGATCAAGGAAATCCAGATAGGATTATGTGGAAAACCTGGTGAATAATGGGTCTATGCTAATCATTTCAAACATGCAATCAGTGACCATCCCTCAACCCATATCCTACAGAAATCTTTCCTATACACTCTACTTGACTGAACATTAAGAGATTGTCACAAATGACATCAATGCTTTGTCACTCTTTTGTCTGTTCCATGAGAAAGCCATTCAAGCTTTGTCACAACTAGCACACCCCTCCAGGGTACAAAACAGGGTATAAATGTCACCCTTCCATCCTTATCTGTGTGTGTCACAGCCAGTGTGTCATGGACAGACCTCACCATTCTCATTCTGGATGGACTGGATTTCCCTGTGCCACCTTCAGATACTGTCTGAGTTCCTCTGCTGTGTTTACCTCTTTCTCTGAGACTGATAACTATCTCCCTTACACCCCTGACTTCCCACATTCAACCTTTCCTGCCTTTCTCTTCATTACCCTTGTATGGTTCTTAAGAGTGTATGTTTTGTATGTTAGGGTATCTCCCGTGTTAATGCAAATAAAATACTTTGTTCAATTTAACTGGAATGCTCTATATAGTTAGTACTGGTATATATAGGTGAAAAGATCTCCTCTTCCAGGCCTCATTTTATACTTCCCCCAAATTTCAAGAGGATGCTGGCATTGCTGATGGGACTCCAACCTCTTAGGTAACACCTTTTAATGTAATCCCACAGTCCTGGCAGTTAATGCCATCAGCCTAATGCCAGAGGCAAGGATGCTGTTTGCCACCATGGCAGGCTCAAGGCATGGGAGCTTGGAAATTTATTTTTTAAGCAGACTCATTGCCATTGCTGGTTACTCAACCCACCAATTATTTGTTACAATTTCTCGTCATTTTTTAAAACTTTATCAGACAAGGCAAATGTGGCATCATAAGGATGCCTAATGATCACAAAAGGGCGCACGTACCATACAATGTCATCCTTTCACGATCATATCTTGTTAAAAAGCCATCCTATTTCATTGACGGACCAAGCTGTCAATAGATCGGCTGTGATACTTTTGTGTCAGCATTGCCAATGTTTGAATCCTTGCACCGTTGTACTCATGTGAATACAGTGTCAATGGGCAAACACTTCCGGTTCAGATTACGACAGCCAGATAGCGGATGCTCTTTTTTGAACCCACCCTCCCCTGTGTACTTGGGACTTTTAAAATGTGTTTTTGTGCTTTGATGTCTGTTGTATGGTATTTTTGCTTTTATTTTTAAATTTCCCACGCTAGAGTCTTCCCATGGGAATCACCAACATCAGGAACCCAGAAGTAACTGGACTTCCATTTGTGCTCCGTTACTGCCAGGGAAGCCTCTTTATGCTGCTCAAGGTAAGTGTGGAAGGGGGCTTCTTTTGCCGACATAGAAACACCACAATTTGTGCCAGCAAAGAACATTAACATGAGGTGGTCTGATAAAGTCCTTTGTTACTTGTTATATCACTTCTTACTTTTTTAACTTTCTAATTTGTCTTTTTTTAACCCATCTAAGAAAATAAGAAAAAGGAAATTTGTGGGAAGAATCACCTTAAAATACCAACCATAAATAATGAGTAGTGACAAGTAAACATTTTTATAACATGAAAAAGGTAACAGTGTTACTGGTTAGGCTATGTTGCAAAAAAAAAAGAAAAGAAAAGAAAAGAAAAAAGAAAGAAAAAGAAAAAGAAAAAAGAAAGAAAGAAAAAAGAAAAAGAAAAAGAAAGAACATTGTTGCTTATTAACCCAAAGTTAATGCTACAGGTGACAAGGTTATTTGCAACATGTAATTTCCAAGCTCTGCTGTGCATGTTAAGAGATAAGAATAAAATAAGAACAGCATTGAACAGAAGGTGATCTGCAGAGAAAGTGTATACTGGCAGTTGATTTTAGATTCTTGATGTAAACATAGTAGTATAATGTCTGTCTCTGTGTGAGAGAGAAAGGAACAAGAGAGACCAGTGCAACCAAACTGCATTGCAAAAACTGGAAGCTAACTTTCTCTTACTGAAGCAATGGCAGTGTGTGAATTGATCAGTGTTATTTAGTGCATAGCTTTCTGGGAGGGATAAATGGCAGTACTTTAATATGTACATTCAGTAATCAGACAGCATATGAAATTGATGAAGCTTGAGCACTTCAGAGTTGCTTCAATGCTTTTATTCATTGTGAAGACCATCTGCAGGGCAATTTCCACTTCACTGAACAGTGAAACTGACAAAGGTAGTGGAGAACTAGGAGATATTGTTAGACATTATATTTAAGCATTCCTAAATACATTTACCATGAAATAAAAGCTTGGAAGTTTCTGTTTTTGGACTACAACTCACAGTGACTATGCTGGTTGGGAGATTCTGGGAGCTGTACACCAGAAAAGAAAACTTCTCAAGCTCTTGAAGAAATGCAAGACCCTGTCTATACGAGGAAGTAGACATACATAAAAGTCTCATGCTAGTCTTATGTATGCCTCCTTGCAAAAACATAAGGACTTAGAAAATGTTCTCTTTAGAACATATGGGAAAATATGTCCAAAATAGATTTCTTCCTTAAAAAAACAATAAGTAGAACATGTATACAATTTGCAAACATGTTCTACTTATTGTTTTTTTAAAGAAGAAAATTATTTTTTTTCAAAAGCAAGCAAATAAGCAAGCAAACAAACAAATACATCAATCTTTATTAAAAATAAGCAAAATGACAACTGCACCATATTTTGGTGTCATAGCCAAACAAAATGGGGCAGCAATAATTTTACAACAGGATGATAAGGGATAAAAATAAAACTTGAACAATAATTCATTTCTGTACAGCATGGGTCTATGAGTTCTGGGGTCTTCTGAGTGGTGAAGCTGATAAATGGGGCAGAAATCAGCTGTGGAAATTGTCTTGTGTGAGTTGCTGAGGATAATATAATAAAGGTAGTGTTAATGGCTACTGATTCACCAAACAGAATTTTGCTATTAAGGTATTATTTTCATCACAGGAAAATGTGCAGAACTAAGGTAGACACTTGTTCTCTCTATGCACAGCTAGAACTGAAAATCAAGAAGCTACAGTGAAATAAAAGGAAGCCAAATCCTGAAAGAATAAATAATAATAATAATAATAATAATATTTATTTATACCCCATGCCTCTGTTAAAACAATCGGGGCGGCTTACAAAAATTAAAATACAATACAGATAAAACCCCTAAACACCCCCCACCCCCACCCTCCCCCATAAAAAAATATTAAACAATTATAAATTAAAGAACACAAACTATGAAGCCAATGAGATAACAAACATTTCTTTTCCTGTTCCATTAGGGATGAAGAAATGTGTCACATTTTCTTAGGCTTTTTTTAATTATTATTTTTAAAAAAATATTGACTACTTTACATAAAAAATATAGAGAAATGTTTGGGGCTTGGTAAATTCTTCTAAGAAACTGGATATAATTTCCCCTCCTTTTCTGTGGAGATGACCATTTTATATTAGTCTACCATACAAGGTGCTGAAGATGGGGAGTATATCGGGGGTGTGGCGAGAGAGAGGGAAGTGGGAACCTTAATTGAGATGTAACACAATCGAACAAAGAGGTATTTGAACCCACAATTTTAACAGTTAGGTGCTCAACATCCTGGATGTGGATTGATGATTTTCTCAGTTTCAGTTTCTCTCACAAACAACTGCAATGCACCATCTGGGATGAATCATCCTAGACCCCAGGGGGTTGAAACAGAGGGGCTCTGGGGCTCTTTCCAGCTCTAGGGTTCTAATGAGTCCGGGTTCTGTCTCTTCACCATCATCATAAATGTATTTCCCCACCCTGTCACATTTCATAACTGAACAGGGAAGGATTGTAGCAGGCAACTTATTTTAAATGAGTGAGTTTTTAAAATGCATGTTAGAACTGTGGATGACGGGAAGTAGGGGAGAGAATCAGCAAATTCTTTCCTTATTAGATGAGAGAATTAAGATATGACCTAAGATGAATGTTGCACTTTACAGTACTCAAAATTGCAGCCAGTCAGATGCCTCTAAGGAGAGCATGAAAGTGACAGTTTTTTTCACTTGTTGTTCATCCTTAGCACTAATCTCTTCTTACACTCCAAATCTGAAGTTTACCAGGATCAATAGCCTAGAATGGGAAAGTCATCTAGTTTCAACCTAAGCATGGCTATACTCAGTTTCTAATTTTCACCTCTCTGTAAGAGTTTAGACATAGCATGCATTTATGTTATCAGCTGTTTGTTGTCTTAGCCACACTCTCTCCCTTTGTATATCAGTTAGTCTGAGTTTGTTCATCCTCCATTTTGTAGTCTGCAATTCTCTCCCCCCCCCATGTTTCATGAACATATTACAGAGCCTGTCATCATGAGATACTGAAACCTTTAATGTTTTTAAGTAAAACTTAAATGTATCGGGAGGCATGGAGACGCACTATCCACAATGCTGCAGCCTTATTTCAGATCTCACGCCGAACAAGTCTTGAAGAGAAACGACAACGCAGAAAGAATCACAACCCAAAAACATCACCCAAGGAGACCTGTGCTTTCTGCAACCGGACTTGTTTATCTCGGATCAGCCTCTTTAGTCATCAGCGTGCTTGCAGAAAGCGTGGAACGAGTCCTTCCTGAATCTTCGTTTCCGAAGAAAAGCCAGAGAGAGAAATGTTTCTTTTTTTTACTGAAAAAGACTCATTTACTGAAAAAGGACTCAGACACAGCAAATACAACATCATAACAACACCTTAATTAATGCAAAACGGTGCCTATACTGCATTTTGTTGTGCTATGGAAATTTCAAGAGGTGAATAAGGTATTCCTTTTTATTGATGGCCCAAGCCATCAATAGATTTGCCATGGCATTTTTTTCCCATGGTTTTGCCCACATTTGAAAGCACATGCCATTGTGCCCACGTGAATACAGTGTCAGTGGGCAGAACACTTCCAGGTGAGATCATGGAAACCAGGTATGGGGCACTCTTTTTATAACCTCCCTGATTTACCTTTGTTTTTTTCTGGGCTGTGAGGCTGTGTTCCAGAACACAGCCTCACAGCCCGGAAAAAACCCAAGGAAAATCTATGGATGCCGGCCGTGAAAGCCTTAGACTTCACAACTCCCTGATTTAGTTGGAAGTTTTAAAGAGTGTTTCTGTGTACATTTTGTGTATTGATTTTGCTGTTTTTTAAATTTTTACCATGCTCATGTCTTCTTATGAGAATCGCAGAGATTACAAATGAGGAAGTAAACAGTGCTAGTATTCATGCTCTGGTAATACTGAGGCTGCTTTTTTTCACTATTAAAGGTAGGTTTGCTAAAGGGGGTTATTATGCTTTAGAATGTGGTGGGAAGGAGACGTTCTAAGAGGCTCATCTGATAAAGTCCTTAATCTGCTTTATTCTTCTTCTAGACCATGAGTGTGGGTGGTTGTAGGTGTGGGACTGGTTTTTGCTCACTTTCTACTTGTGACTATTAATGACTCTGCTTCCAAGATGCACTAATATTTTTCACATTCCCTAACACATATTGGGGTATACAGTCTCTGTACATTTCTATTTTAAGTTCTATTATATTTTAACAGGGTCAATAGCCAAGGATAGAAAACAGTCAATTTCAATTTTATATTCATGTAAAACTTATTTCAATTCGTAACATGAGAAAATTTATGGATGTTGGCCACTCTTGAAAACCAAAGCTGAATCTATATTGTATTCCATCGGTGCCAGCTATATTCAAGACAAAACTATTTTGTAAGGACTAAGGCTCCTCTCAAACTTAGGGAAGGGGCTGAATCTACATGGGTGAAATAATGTGACCTTACCTTGATCTCAGCCCTGTTGGGACATTTCTCTCATTTTGGAAAACCCTCCAGTTTATTCTGCAGTTTGGGGGAAGAACTATTTAAAAAAAACATGGTTTGACCCTTGAATTGGGGTTGGGGTGGAATCAGGGATGGGGGGTGGGTGGGGCCAGGTTGGTGGGTGGTGACTGGCTGGTGATTGGGCAGTGTGGAGTCACTGGAGATGAGTTCCTTCTGGGCTTCTGCTCACCTAGAAAGGGCTGGATGGGTCAGCATAATTTTGTTTTCATTTTTTTCATTGCACTCCATGCTTATTGAAGCTTTGAAGTTTCAGCCTTTGAATATTTGCTTCCCTTTAGATGTCCTTTTGAGTAAGGTGATGGGGCGGGATGTCTCATGGAGCACACACTACCATACATTTTCCTGGAAGTAAGCACTATTGAATTCAGTAGGACTTATGTCTGAATAGATCTGTATAAAAGTGCATGATATGCCAGTCATACTCCCCCTTTCCTGGGAATTAAATGTTTAAAATGGGACAGCAGATTAGAGGGGGTAGAGGGAACACGTGTGAGGGCTAAGGTAACTGGCCAGGTATGCATCCAATCCAATAGGAGTGCAGGTGGCTGGTCAGAATGATAGAAAACAGAGAAAGGCTGTTTGAATATGCAAATATAGGCTTGCAGGACAGGAACAACAACAACACTCCTCAGCCACTATGATTGTGTGACCTGACATAAACCGATATGGGGAACATATGCACACAATAGAAACACACCCTTGTACTAATGTAACTACATGATGGGGGACCTATGTGGCTTTCGAAACTGATTTCAGCTTGTATCCCAAGAAGTGTGTGTGGCAATAAAAAGATCAAACTGGGGTAGGATACTACCCATGGAGGTGGGATACAGTGATTGTGTAGATTCAGCTAGAGAGAGATGGCAGTTACAATTCAGCATCAACATACATAGATACAAACACAGATTTTTAAGAGTAAAGCACTCAGAGCCCAGCATGGATGAATATGCCACAATATTTCCACATTCTTTTTTAAAAAAAAAATCTCAGTTCCCTCCCCCATCCTGAAGATGAAGAAAACTGTAAATGTTGTTAAATTCTTAGCAAAAATGAATGGATAGGAAATCCTCACCCATCCCTACTAAGAGCAGTAAGTAGGCCTATCCTCAATGAACTGACTATGTGACGAATGTTGCTGTCCTTGAGCAAGCAGGAATCACCAGCATTGAGGCCATGATATTGAGAACATAGCTGAGCTGGGCAGGGCACATTTCTAGGATGGAGGACCATCGCCTCCCAAAAATAGTACTCTACGGTGCACTCGCCACGGGTCAGCGTAAGAGGGGCGCTCCAAAAAAGCGATACAAGGACTCCCTGAAACAACATCTCAGGCTCGGCCAAATTGATCACCAACAATGGTCTGCCCTGGCCTCACATCGGGAGGCATGGAGACGCACTATCCACAATGCTGCAGCCTGAGAACTCACGGTGAATAAGTCTTGAAGAGAAACGACAACGCAGAAAGAATCACAACCTGGAAACATCACCCAAGGAGACCTTCTGCTGTGCTTTCTGCAACCTGACTTGTTTATCTCGGATTGGCCTTTTTAGTCATCAGCGCGCTTGCAGAAATCGCGGGATGATTCCTTCCTGAATCTTCATTTGCGAAGAAAAGCCAGAGAGAGAGAGAGAGAGAGAGAGAGAGAGAGAGAGAGAATATATAATCCTTTAAAAATTGTTTTAAACTCTCTGTTCAGAAGAAATTAATTCTGCATATGTTCTGACTACTAGTCCCATCCTATTGCCCACTCGTATGCAATCTGGATTGAATAACTGAATGCACCTCTGGTTATCTGTTAGTGTTATACTGCTTAGTTAACTGTGATTGATCTGGGTCTAACATGAATTGTATAGTCTGAAAGGATTCTGCACTAAGCATGCCCCGGGATTGTCCTGTCTTTAGGTTCCCAGGGGTATTTCCTGTATTCTCAGCTATGCTATAGTTTTCAGCTAATAGTGCTCTGCCTCTGTCAAAGATGCTTCTTCTGCCAAGTTCTGACTTAAAAATAGCAAAATGTAGCAATTAAGGGATTGATGGAAGGCATTGTGTGTGTGTGTGGAGGAACAGCCCACTATGCACCACAATTAAAAGTGCTCTCCCAGCCTTATTTTGAATCTTCAAAGAACCCACAAACACAACTGATAGGCCATATTTGGATTTGTAGAGCCATTCTCATGTTATGCCTTTGATCTAAATCACAGCCCCCTCCCAATACTGAGTCTGGCTTCTCTCTAAAATGCATTCTGTCAAGGCATAGTTTCCCCATTTGGCACTTCATTTCCTTCTGAAAAGTCCTTTGGGTGGGTTCATAGCTGATGTGTTGAGTCATGCAAATAGATGCTTTGGTATGATTTAATTGCTCATGCCCTGTCCACACAGAAACTGGATGGGCAACTGAAAACCGCTGTTGGGCAGCTTTAACTGGCATGATTGGCATTTATTCAGTATGCCACCAAGGAATTTGTTGATCTTCCACCCTAGCAGTGCTTCAGGACTTTTTTTAGGGGGCCAGGCACTGAGTTTTTGCTACATAGTTTGCTTGCAAATTGAGCATGCTTTCTTTCTCCTCCCAGCACATTTCTCTTTTTCTAAAGGAGAATTATACTGTAACTTCTGCATGGGAATCCTCTGTAAATATTCCAATGGGCAAACATGCACTAAGTTTCAGCCTTAACAGTATACTTGCAATGGCAAAGAGGATATAAGTGGTCACATGGCTGGGGCAACATCTATGCCTTTAAGGCATCCTCTTTACTCAGGAGCTGCTGTTGTGACACACTTTGTCCTGAAGGAGCTTAGCTATAAAATGTTATCTTACATCTCAGTTCACAGAAGAGTGCCTAAGCCTCAACAGAAGACAGAGGGGCCGGTTCCACGACAGGAAAAAGTTCGCAAGATTCCAGATTACCGTTCTTTCGCATCAGGAGTGCATAAATCACACGACTCCTGGAATTTTTGGATGATGAAGCCAGATCCAGCAACTTTCTGTTTTCCGTAGTTTACACAGGCAAAGGTGTGGGGGGGATTGCCTCCAGATGATTAAAGCCAGGCAGGAGGCGGGGAGGAAGCAAGGAGGGGGTTATGGAGACCATAAATAATGAGAGGAAAGAAAAAGGACAAACAAACAAGGGATCGAAAGAGCAATCTGTCAAACTCCCCCGTCTTCCCCAGCCCCAAAAGGCTTCTATAAAGAAAGGAGTCAATGAAAGCATGAAGAAGCAAAAGAATGGTGGAGTGATCTCCTTCGCTTCCCTTCATGTACGCACACAGAAACACACACCACAGAAGCTGGGGGCTAGCCTGATTCCTAATTGTTTTCCCTCCCTCCAAAGCCTTGAATAAAGGCAAGTGAATGGAAGGACAAACAAACAAAAGAACTTACATGCTATCGGCTGTTTCCCAGCACACACAAATGCACACACACACACACACACACACCAGCGAAGCAGCAAAGCAGTGAAGCAACTTCCCAACCCCTTCCTTTGAAACAGACAGGAAGGGCTCAGAGCACATTTTCCAAAGCAAAGCAGGAGGGTGAATTTCTTTTCTCCAACCCCTCAGTCTATTCAGGTAAAGCAGAATGGTCACTCCAACCAATCAGGATTCAGCTCTGCTCACAGTAATTCGAAAAGGCAGATGCCAGTTTACACAATCGTTAGTTCCCACGATAATTTATGTGCATTTTCGCGAACTTAATCAAAAAAGTCTGGAAAACTAGCGAAAGCTGATACTGCGCAACTTATGGGTTTTTTGCACCCCCTCCTTCTGAAAAGGGCGCTGTTGCTTCGAAACGCGTGGGAACTATCAGGCTTCTTGTCGCATTCTTTGAGGATTTATTTTGCCGTGTAAACAACCCCAGAGCTTTTTAGAGTACATAGCATACACTCAAAACATTTTTTTTAAAAAAAGAAGGTGGGTCAGAATTTCTTTTCCTCTTGCAGAGTGAGCCTGGCTTGCCCTGTATTTATAATGTATCAGAAACACATGTTTAATAAACTTCTAATTCTTTTAATTTCCAATTGTTTCCAAACACACAACATACACAAACAGAAACCCTCCGTGAGAGATCTGATCATGACTAGTTTGGTCCTACATTATGTCAGCTGTAAAGCTTGAGGGTGAGTACAGATGTGCATAACAAGGAGGAAAAATCATGCAACCATAGTGCAGTCACACTCTATAACTTGTACTTGAAACATTTTTTGTTACATGTTCCTAACCCCTCCCTTCAGGTCTGAAGACACTTTGTGGAAGATGGCTATGCACAGTTTTGATATACTACTAGTGTGTTGATAGCTCAAATCCTAATGCCAGGGGGAAAATTTGCATCCTTTAAAATGTTGATTCTATTTTGTTTCCAAAATGAAGGTAATGCATAAACTTAACCATTTATATGGAGTGATAGCATTCAAGTGTGTGTGTTGGGGCGGGGGGGGGGAAGGTGTACAGCTTGCTGAAACAACATGCATGTACTATCTAACATCTTTTTTTTTAAAAAAAAATTAATAAGTCTTATCTCTTTCCTTCTGATCAAGTAATCTATGTTGGCCTATTCCAGGAAAAGATGCAGGTTTGGATCATCCCTGGAAATCAAGTGGGATCTATAGGCCAATGTATCTCACTGAGAAGGACAAATGCTTGCCTAAGGAAAGGATATCTGAGTGGTTACAGAGTCATTGGGTCAATTGGCTTCAAGAGATTCAAATGAAAAATGTTTCCATCCTATTTACCAAACACCATCAGAATCCCTAACTAACTGTATGTGAAAATTTGGGCACTTAGCCAGCCCTTCAGACAAAGGGCTTAGTGCAAAATATTTAAAGCTTGTTAACCTTGGCCTCCTGTGTGAAATGGGTAGGAAAGAAAATCTGATTTTTCACAGAAAGCTGATTTGCACTCTTCCATATCAGTGCAGTGCTTGGATCCTATATAGTTCAACAACTGTAGCCCAATTCAGGCATCCAGAATGTTAAAAAAAACTACTCTCAAGGAGAATGTGCTAGCAGCTTACATGACGAATGATGGTCTGAAGAGTTTTACCAGTGTTTTTGATCAAATGGAACAGTTTCCTCTTCACATGGCTCCAAACTTAGAAGAGGCTGTCCACTACAAAGCATTGCTGTTTGTGTGAGAGTGAAGACAGAAGGGGTGGGACTACAACCCTCTTCTCTTTGTGTGCTCATTTTTACTACATTCTGAATGACTAAATAAGGCTTTGTCTCTCTCTCTCTCTCTCTCTCTCTCTCTCTTTCTCTCTGGCTTTTCTTCGCAAACGAAGATTCAGGAAGGAATCATCCCGCGATTTCTGCAAGCGCGCTGATGACTAAAAAGGCCAATCCAAGATAAACAAGTCCAGTTGCAGAATGCACAGCAGAAGGTCTCCTTGGGTGATGTTTTTGGGTTGCAATTCGTTCTGCGTTGTCATTTCTCTTCCAGACTTGTTCGGCGTGAGTTCTCAAATAAGGATGCAGCATTGTGGATATAGTGTGTCTCCATGCCCCCCAATGTGAGGCCGGGGCGGACCACTGTTGGTGATCAATTTGGCCAAGCCTGAGATGTTGTTTCATGGAGTCTTTGTATCACTTTTTTGGAGTGCCCCTCTTACGCTGACCCGTGGCAAGTTCACCGTACAGTAGTATTTTTGGGAGGCGATGGTCCTCCATCCTAGAAATGTGCCCTGCCCAGCACAGCTGCGTTCTCAATATCATGGCATCAATACTGGTGATCCCTGCTTGCTCAAGTACAGCAACATTTGTCACACAGTCAGTCCAGTGTATATTTAGGATTGTGCGTAGACAGCGCTGATGAAAGCGCTCGAGGAGTTGTAGGTGGTGGCAATAGGTGACCCAAGTTTCAGATCCATAAAGGAGGATAGACAGTACAATGGCTCTATACACACTTGATTTTTGTGCTTTGCCTCAGTTGTTTATTGCTCCAGACTCTTTTGTGAAGGCTTTGTAAGAAGAAGCAATATAGCAGCCATCTCCAAAGCTTATCCATAGATGGTCCCTTACACATCATATTAAGACAACATCATAGTAATAAAGGTTTGTCTCTGGTACACTAGAGAGGGTGTAAAAATTGGGATTCCTCTTTCACATGATGTTGACCTGGTAGACAATATAGAAATGTCTACCAGATCATAGAATCATACTGTTAGAAGAGACCACTAGGACTACCCAGTCCAACCCCCTGCCATGCAAGAATGCACAAGCAAAGCACACCCAGCAGATGGCCATCCAGTCTCTGTTTAAAAATCACCAAAGATGGAGATTCCACCACACTCCCAGGCAATGTGTTCCACTGCCAAACAGCTCTTACCATCAGGAAGTTCTAATGTTTAGGTGGAATCTCTTTTCCTTAGTTTGAGTCCATTGGTCCATGCCCCAGTATCTGGAGCAGCAGAAAACAAGCTTGCTCTATCCTCAATATTACATTCCCTCAAATATTTAGACATGGCTATCATGTCACCTCTTAACCTTCTCTTTTCCAGGCTAAACATACCCAGCTCCCTAAGCTATCCTCATAGGGCATGGTTTCCAGACCTTTAACCATTTTGTTTGCCCTCCTTTGGATACACTCCAGCTTGTCAATAGCCTTCCTGAATTGTGGCGCCCAGAACTGGACACGATATTAAAGGTGAGGTCTGACCAAAGCAGTATAGAGTAGCATTATTGCTTCCTTCAATCTAGACACTATACTCCTATTAATGCAGCCTAGAATCTCATTGCTTTTCTGACTCCCGCATCACACTGCTGACTCATGTTCAGCTTGTGGCTCACTCATACACCTAGGCCTCGGTTCCACGGGATCTTTTGTTGCGCTAATTATCGCATTAGCGCACTTTCGACTTTGCGTCGGGGAGTTCCCACGGGAGAATTTCGCATCCTTTTTAATCCCGGGTTCTAGTTCCGATTTGAGTAATACTGTGGAGTATTTAAATGTGCGAATTTGATCATATCGGAATATTTTAGTTCCCACTACTTCGGAATAGCGCATATGTTGTCATTACTATCTGTCAATCAACGAGGTACGTCATTCGTTGTAGACGTACTTCCTTTGGGAATTCCCGCCACCTTAACACCAATTGGTCATCCACTTAAACCCTCTTTGGCTTCTGATTGGACATCTAGTCATCTTTTATGGTCTTTGTTTTCCTCCATGGTGCAAAGAGAATTGCTGCCGCCATGGAGGTTTTGGCTACGCTAATTTCCTGTTTTTATTTGGCTACCAGAGTACTTTCTACATTGGTTTCATTCTCAGAAAGGTGTCGTTCTTACCGAAGAAGAATCCTTATCAGGAAAATCCAGAGAATCCGTAAAGAACAAAACACTTCCGAGTACTTTGGTATGCGGTCTGACTTTAAAAGGAATTTTATCACCGCATTCTACTTCCTTAACGAGCTCAATGACATGTGGCCTTCTTTATTACATAGCACAGTGCGTCAACCGAGATTTTGGGTTTACCCAAGAACAGAAGAGTGGTGGGAGATTTTTGTAATGCAGGTTTGGTCAGATGAACGCTGGTATGCAAATTTTCGAATGACCAGAGAACTGTTTTTGAGACTTGTAGAAATTTTGAGACCAGAGATAGCCAAAAAGGACACTAACATGAGGAGGGCAATATGTCCTGAGAAACGTGTGGCTATAGCTATCTGGCTGCTTGGGCATCGTAGTGCTTACAGTGCTGCAAGTAACCTTTTCGGTGTTGGCAAATCCACAATTTCTAAAATATTTGTAGAAGTGGTGCTTGCCATGGAGAAATTACTGCTTTCAAAAGCAGTGTATCCAGGTGATCCTAAAAAGGTAACTATTTTCCGATACATACCATATGGTAACGTTTAACTTATTTATGATATTTTAACATCGTTGAAGCGCAGATGGGGTAGTAAAAAAACCACAACGTACGACAGTACATATGTTATACTTTGGTTATTCCCATAAGTTAAATGACTTTCGAATTTATGTCTCCCTTGTTTTCTATTCATGTAATATCAGTGCAAAGGTGTAGCGTTTTTTCTGTCACATTTGGTGATACTGTTAACATTTAAATTTCAATGTCTTCCTCTCCATTTTCCAGATTATGGATGGCTTTGCAAAAATGGGATACCCTCATGTTATTGGTGCCCTTGATGGATGCCATATCAACATAGTTCCACCAGTAAGACAAGGAAACAATTACATTAACCGTAAAAACACCTATTCTGTCCTTCTGCAAGGTGTCTGCGACCATACAGGACTATTTCGGGACGTAGAGATCGGTTGGAGCGGCAAGGTGCACGATTCGCGAATGCTACGTAACTCCATTTTTTTTGAGGCTATGGAGGAAGGAATATACGTGCCACATAACCCCACTATAACTGTGTTCGGATCCACTGTTGTCCCACTGGTCCTAGCGGACGCGGCATACCCTATACGAAAATGGCTAATGACTCCTTATCGGGGGAGGCTTACACCCAAAAAATTACTGTACAATAAACATCATAATAAGGCACGGAATACGATCGAACGTGCGTATGGGCGTCTCAAATCGAGATGGAGATGCTTGTCTATCCCGTTAGAAGTTGCAGAGGAAAACATATGTTCTGTAATTGCATCTTGTGTAATTCTGCATAATTTCTGTGAGACAAAGGGTGCTGTTTTGGATGCAGAAAATTATAGGTCTAACGATTATGTTCTGTACACACTTGGCGCACCGCAAGTGTCCAATGAGTCTTCTAAAAAAAAAGAAGGCGAAAAAGTTAGACTGTCCTTAACTGAGTTCTTTTGGTGGAAGCAGCACGGCCGCATATGAGAAATATCGATATTACTGTACTCGTCGAACGTCATGATCTAACAAAAATGCAGTTTTTTTACCAAGAACATTTAATTTCTTAAGTTTTGGCAGTAGATTAATAAAATAGTACTTGAAAAACTTTATAAAGTGTATTGAGTTTTCTTTTTCTTCTACCCATTGTGTCACGTTTTCCTAGGGGTTACTTATCCCCCATATATTTTATTATTACATAGGATCACATTACCGCACTCTCTAAATAGCAAGTTTCCAAATCGAAATGACGGTGGGACTGATTACTTCACTAATTACTAATGGATATCCCTACTCCCGTTTCCCGCTATAAACAGCCAATCAATAGGTGTGTTGTGGGACTTTTGAACTTATAAACAGATAGAGGGGGTTCTTGATTGGCGGGGAGAAAATAGACTTCCTGTAATATAAAACACAGGAAAACCGCTCTTGTTTTCAGTGGCGTTACGATGGCTGGCCCGGCAGGTGGACGTGTGCGTTTGGCACGCCGTATCGCTTACTGGCGTACACAGGAGACCACACTACTCCTTGAAAACCTAGGCCAACAGGAGGGGTGCCCAGCAAGAATAATGCGATCCTCAAACCGGGTCAATAGGCATTATTTCTTGACCGCGTCTAGAGCTCTAATTAGAGCTGGTTATAATAGGACGGCACAGCAGTGCCGTTCTAAGTTTAAAATATTAAAAGGGAAATTCTATGAGGCAAGGGAAGCATTTGATGGCAGCCCTCCCCCCCGAAGAAGGCCTCCATTCTATACTCACTTGCATGACATGTGGGTCACTGCAGGTTGTCCCGACTGGAGGGACAGAAGACCTGCTGGTACTTTTTTTTCTAAGTTATTACTTGTTGAATTCAATGAAGGAAACATGTGTGCACAACATAATAAATACTCTCATTAATATCTATTTGTAGGTATGAGACGTCGTGCGCGCCGTGCAGCAGAGGGCCAGGATTCCTCGTCAGAACAGTCAGCACAGGATGAGGAACAGCCAGCACAGCAGCCACTTGTACAGCCAGTAAGAGGTTAGTGCCCCACTGCAGCAAGTAGTAACGTTTCCATTCAGATAGGTACAAGTTGGTATTATATTGCAGCAATACAGAAAAGGTGTGTATGTGATCTGTTATACTGAAGTCTGCAGAACTGCTGTAATGTAATCCAACGGTTCCTATATTAATTTTATGGATACATACTTTATTATGTCTTATAAGATATTGTTAGGAAATATACTGTTCTTCATATGTGTACTTTATAGTATGGGTCTGCATCCATGTAATATTACAGTATTATAATTGTGAATGATTGGATACCATCAGATCTACTATTTAAATAAGTGGACAGTACATACTGTACATTGAACAACTGTAATGTTCATCACAACCTTTACTTCAATGTACTTACACAGTACCCATATAAAAACACATTTTTTTCCTTTTTTCCCTTCAAGATTATCTAATATGTTTTTCCTTTGATTATGCTGTAACTACTGCTTCCATTACAACCTTTACGAATGTTCTACCTAAACTCTCTCTAAAAGAGAACAGTACATGTAAATATTATGTTCAATAATAGTGTCTGTCTATTAATCAGAAGGAATGTTGTCAGTACCAAAAAAAGGGTGAGCAGAATTCACTTTGCTATTCCCGTGTTTTGCAGTGCAAGCAATGCAGGCAGCAGTGCCCATCCCGCCCCATCAGTTTCAACAGCTGGTAGATGCAGTAAGCGATGCTGTTGGTAAGCATATACGATATAATTCCTCTCCTGTAATTATCTACTAATTCAAAAACATTTACACCATTTCCTTTCTGTTTAACATTTCAGCTGCACGTTTAGAGGGAAGGATTGCTGCATTAGAACAAAGAATGTAACGTTATGAAGGACATGTATGAATGGATTCCAGTTTGTTTTAACATGGCACTGTTTTATTTTCATACTTAATATATGTAATGTACAGAAGCACTTTTACATATGTGTATTTGTAAAAAGAATTTTTTTCACAGAAAATAGTTCTTATATCTCTTGAAAACGTATTCCCTTGGGATACTACTGTTTTATAAAAAGTATAATAAACTTTTGTTTTCAAATAAAAAGTATTCTGTTTAAGTTCTTGGCTACATATAGTACTTACTTCTCAGACTGCTATTTAAATCTTTCTAATTTCAGCAGTAGAGGAATATTCAAGCTGAAAGTGGATAGTTTTCACATGAGTTACTCTACATGTACAGTTGAACATTTTTACTAAGCAACAGTAAAACATTGAAAAATGTATTATCAAACCGACTGTGTTTTCAGTCTCACAGACTCAGATAGGGATAATTTTAATCAGAACTGCAAGATGTCTTTGCATTTAAACAATATTGACCCTGGATTTCCTTTATGTATTCTATTGCATTTGAAGGTTAGGTAGGAACAGAAATAGGAGTACTTGTAGACAGTAACTGTTATAGCAATACTTTCTTAACCTTGATAGTTTGAAGTCGTGAACTGTTAAGTAATGACTGTCAGTATCATAAACTCATAATGTCAGGTTTCTTAATTTTTCGTGCCGGCCTAGAACATGCAAGTGGGGCAGTACTAACAGTGGCACGTTCTTCTACTTGAGAAGTAGGAGTAGGAGATGATTGCTTTGCCTCAACGCTTTTCCTTTTTTTAACAACCCTCCTGAAAGTAGGCCCCTGCGAAGTAAGAGTTCCTAAATGCTGGACCATAGCAGCCAGAAGAGAATTTTGCTCTTTGATACTACTTTCAAACACTTCCCTGTCCTTCCTATGCTCCTCTCTAAGTAACCTGTTTTCTTGTTCCTCATACTCTAGTCTTTCTGTGTTGGCCTTATATAACTTTTCAAAACGTTCTTCCTCTTTCTGAGACATAGAATCAAGCTGGGATAGCATTTTATCAATCATTCTAGAAGAGTGCTGAAGAACCTCTGCTGTATTAAATGTCTTACGTTCCTTTTTTTTTCTTATCTCTGCAAGTCTCTCTGCTGGTGTCATTGCTGCCTTTGGATTAATGATAGAAGACCCTGCAGAAGGAAGAAAAATTCAGCTATTATTATTACATGTTGTAATGTAAAGTAAACGAGATAGGACCAAACCCATGTAAGAGTTCACCATTGCTAACACTACACTTTCCATCTCGTTGCTGCTGGGCACTCCATTGAAGCTCAAACTGAGTGGCTTCCTCCTCATCCAAAGGTTCTTTAAGACTGTCATTATCATTAGGATCTGTTGGTGTAGAGGTAGATGGGACTTCCTCCAAAGTCAACGTCAGCACTTGGGTCTCGTCAGGATCTGCAGCATTCAGTTGTGGTTCTGAAAAAGGAATGTAAACATATAACTACATGGTTACTTGGTCTTCATTGTAGTCAGTATATGATTACTGAGTCACATACCATTGTTTTAAAATTAAAAAGTAATAACTACTTATCAGTCATATAACAGTATGACTTGTACAACTAAAAGTAACACAACACTTCTAATCATAAGTTGTTGCCATGCTATGCGAGAAATCCAAATAAAACCCAGCCTTTCAAAATAGAGATGTGAATGTAAAGGGTAACATGAAGATTCCGTTTAAGTAACGCTTTGATGTGCAAATGTTAAACCCCACCATTCCTGGCTTGGTGCAGTATTGCCTGGGGCATCAATGAAAGTTAGGACAAAACCTTTCAACTTTAGTGAGTTATCCTTCAGATTAGGAACTCTTGAAACCTATTTACACAGTACAGAACTTTATTTGTTTGTCAACTGTTATAAGTGTTAATACTTGTGCAGTACATAAAATTATTCCTGTTGCTAGGTAAATTATAACTCTGGAAGCAAGTAGGAAGAGAATACTGGCAGGGATTGTCCCTTTGAAGTGCTAATACAAGCCTTTCCTGTAAACAGAACACTTCACACCTTGGGAGCCCATAAAACATTTGAGGCCATTGAGAGGGAAAAGGCAGGCACGTAATCCTTTTTTCACCGTAGGTAGTATATGCCATTGATATATGTTACAAAAGAAACTGAATAATAATATAGGTAAATCGTAAGTGCGATAACATGATGAAAAAATAAATAAATAAATACATATGTAACCCAGAAAGTAATGCATTCATAGTACAATAATTATTATGAAGAGTACGGTTTGGGGAATGAATTTTGTAGGTAAAGGTCCCTGATTTCTGCATCATATACATATCGTAACAGCAGCATGTTTTGTATGTATAAAGAAGAAAGCACCAAGGAAGAAATCAATCCCGTATCTTGCGGGTGTTATAGTATTGTTTTGACACAACGTGAATTCGATACGGTGGATATTTTTTAGTCATTACTTACCAGAATCGAAGAGTATAATCGATTCCTCTGATGTTCCAACATCCTGATCTTCAACTCGGATGGGCTCTTTAGGCTTTAGGAGGACAGATCTCCGGCTTGGGTTTGCGTTCCGCGACACTCTATTGGGAGAGATGTTTGCCTCCACTCCGAAAATGGCATGAAGCTCTGCATAGTATGGCATTGTTGCAGCATCATTACCACTCTTAGAGTTATGATCCCTTATTTCCCTATATTTCTGGCGCATCGTTTTCGATTTCGTGCGGCATTCTTCTGGGGTTCGGTTGTGTCCACGTCTTTGCATTTCTGCGGCAATTTTCTCGAACACATCGATATTTCGGTGACACAGACGTAGTTGTTCCTGTACTTTCTCTTCCCCCCAAAGAGCCAGTAAATCAATAGTTTCGGCATGAGTCCAAGCTATTCCCCTGCCCCCCTTCTTAGTTCTCTGCACAGACTCCATCAGGAAAAAGATGTTTACAGATGCTTCAAAGGAGGTAGGAATGCCGGATGTGTAGGCGGGTTTTGTATAGCGTCACGATTTAAAACCGCCCACATTCCCTACATTTAACATCGCGAATTTAAACATGACGGATAGTTCCCATATGCGCTAATGCGCTAAGTTGCGACACTTTTTAAAAAGAGGCGGAAAATCTGCGGTGTCATTAAGTCCGCCACTTACGGGTGTTTTTGACCCCCTCCTTCTGAAAAGGGCGCTGTTGCTTCGGAATGCGTGGGAACTATAAGGCTTCTTGCCGCATTCTTTGAGGATTTATTTTGCCGTGGAAACGGGGCCCTAGATCCCTTTCACATCCACTGCTATCCAGCCAGGTGTCCCCAATCCTATTTCTGTGCATGTCATTTTTTCTGCCTAAGTGTAGTACTCTAGTACTGCAAGATGTCTTGCAATAGGAGAGGAGCAGAAGATGATACAGCCAAAACTAATCCTGGCCTTGTTATTTATCTTTAAGATCAATACTTGCATAAAGAAGTGACACTTTTTCTTCTTGTGATGGCAAAAATAGAAATGGCTAAACTCTGGAAAAGTTCTTGAAGGCACACCCTAGGGTTGTTTTTTGAGAATCTGGCATTGAGTCATAACTCCATTGGTGTAATTTCATGTTCTCCACCCACTGGGGGGATCTGCTTCTGGGAGCACTGGGAGGATCTGCTTCTGTTTACTGGGAGGGGTAATTCAGGCCATAAATAGCAGCTGGGTTCAACTAAGTGAGGGGAAAGGAATTAAGGTGCAGTCTAGGGCCACTGGCTTTCCTTCCCCCAGGGGCCAAGGAAACTTCCTTCATGGGCTGAATTTCTGCTCCCATTTCTCCCCTTTTCACCAATAAGAAGCAGCAGCAGTACCTCCAGCTAGCTGGGGGAAGTTAGGGATGGATTGAAGGGATAAGGGAATGGCCTCCTGTGTCCCGTCCAAAAAGGGACATACCTAAGCAGAAGCCACATTATAATGTGCATGTCACTAACAGGTTGCAAGCCAGTGTTAGATGAAAAGCTCACCCAGCAGAGTAGATATGCTAGAGGTTTTAGATTTTTTTATAGAAATGTGATCCCCATTTCTCACATGTGGCACTCCTCTTTGGAGTATTACATCCAACAGTGTCTACTCTCTCTGGCACATATATTTGTGTTAGGTTTTTTATGTTAAGTATTTGTGCTACTAATTTTAAAATCAATAAAATCATTTAAAACAAAATATGCTTATGTTCCATTACAAATCTCTAAAAGCAGCTTACAACAGTAATGAACCTGTTTTAGCATGGAGTTCTAACAGGCAAAGATGGCCAAGGAGGACTGAGCGTTCACTAAGGGCTTACCTACATGAACCAGGATACGCCGGTTCCCTGCCAGTGTATCCTGACCATGGGTGAAGCCCGTTCTTCCCCCATTACCTGGACAAAGTGGGCTGGAGTCCTGACAGAACACTGGCCTATCGCTGATCACTGCAGCCCCCATCACCACCATTTTCCTTGCTCCACCAGGTCCAGGAAGCCAGCTTGCATCATGTGACCAGCCATGGTCACATGCTGCAGGCCTGCTGCCTGGACTCAGTAGAGTAAGAGTGTCCAGCAACTCAAGTGACAGGCCAGCCTGCAGGGATGGGCTCCCATAGACACATGGGCTCCAATCTGTTTCCTCCCAGAGTAAACCGAGTAAACCGGATATTCATTTTAAAAAAAAACCCTACTGTATTGGGCCTTACCTCAGCTTATCCCTGTCTGAGCCCTCTTTCTGCCCTGGGGGCCCTAAGGACTGCCCTGGGCATGTGTTATTTGGACTGCAGGGTTCCCAGATGGGGACAAAATGGGGTAAATAGCCTGTGTAGATAAGGCTTAAGACAGCTGAAGCTACACTGAATGCAAATCCCTTCAGTTTAGGGAGGCTGGAGATGACTTGGGGCTACCATCACTCTGGCCTAAGTTTGTGCCAGTATTATAGCTATATCCTTAGGCCAGAGGAAGTTATGGTCTGGTGTAACTCCACAACTCCCTCATCTTGCTCCTCCTCTGCCCCTTTTTGGCTCTTCTGTCAGTAAATTTGTCTGTTGGCAGATCTCTGAGATCTGTGGGCAGAACAGGGTTCTGTGAAACAAAACAAAATCCTGCTGGCTGAACAATCATAAGCCAGCACATCTTTGAATTGATAATGCCCAACTAAACTATTGTTTAACTTCTGGCAATGACCCAGTAAAATATACTGTAGAAGTTGTTCTCATTTCAGTAAACAATGGCAATCTCTGCAAGGTTGTGAACTACACAGTGAACTGATAAATGCAATGAGATCTGAGAACCCTTTTGAGCTCAAAGTCCAAAAAACTGTTCCTTCAATTACAGAGGGATTATATACTCTGAAGATGCAGTTGACTAAAGACCAGTACCCTTAGGTGTGAACCGTTAAGCCTGGCTTTGTGTATATTGGCATCTATGTAGTGAATGGCCTGTTTAGTTGGCATTGACAAAGTTTGCCCAGATTGGCTATCCCAAAGGAGAACCAAGTTTGATTGGCATGAAAATTTGATATATCATTTATCCAGTTTTTTTAAAAAATGTATCTCTTTGTTCCATTAATTGTTGTTGTTTCCATTATTTTTTTAAACTGTTTTGGAGAGCGTTTTCATGATAAAAAAATATATGTATATATGTGCAGTTTACTGTAGATAAACTATAAAATGCTGTCTATAATAATCAGGAGTGAAAGCAATGGTGTTGTAAAACTCAACTCTCTCTTGTTGTTAACTTTTAAATGCACATTTTACAGTATCCACCTTTTTAGCTCTGTGGGCTATTACAATCCATGTCAGCAAAAATTGCTGCTGACAAAAGGAAGTAATGTATTGTTTTCGAACTCAAACTGCCTGTGCTCTTGTCTACTTAAATTATAAACTATTATGTCCAATTGCTGTTTAGTAGAAATGACATTAGTAGATTCACACTTTTGAGTGGGTTGCAAAATAAGGAAACAGAAAATGCTATGTCAAAAATAATAGGCAAATGTATCTCTACTGTAGTTCCTTTACAATAAACTATACATAGCACATAAGCAGCAACAAAACTGAATGTTGCATTTTGAATCTGGGTTACCAAAGTCATGCAATGATGTCTTTCAAGGCCCTCTTGATGGCCAAACTCAATTAATTTATTATCTGTTTTATCTTGGTAAAATAGCTAGGAGGATATTCTGGAAGAAAAGTTGACTTCTAGTGTGCTGTAGCAGCTAAAGCATTAAACTAGAATTGACAAGACTGTGCTGTCATGGCAATTATAATTGTATCAAAGTGCTATGATTGTGGAGTGTGAAAGAGACCCCAGTAAAATCTGCACAGAATCATATAGTTCAGTGGACCCCACTGACTGGGAGGAAAAGCACTGAATGAACAAACACATATTTCCTGCTTCTTTTTCCTTTGGGTTTGGATTTAAAAAAAAAAATCTATTTTGGGCACAGAAAAACAAAACTTGAAATATCCATTGGGCTGTCAATGATGCTAATAAAGAGTCTTTGTGTCCTCTGTCTATAGAGAAAAATAGGCAAACAAACATACAGTAGCTGAAATCCTACATTATGCTTGTAAAATGAAAATCTATATGTGCATAGTTAAATGGCTGGGTTGTGCTACACCACCCTTCTGCAGAATACCAACACTGTACAACCAACTGCTTATCCACAAATAAATGTACTTGCTTTGTCCACAATTCCAGTGAATCAAGTGATCTGTTATAGGCGCTGGTAAGTAGTTACATACCATCTAAGAATGCACAATTGTATATGTAACCTTTACGCAGCTCTGAACTGAATACAAGTGTTAACACCATGACCAAACAAACAAACAAACCAAAAAAAAAAACAACAACACCTGCATGCATAGTGGAACCTAGGTGTGCATAAACCAGCAAAGAATGCCAGCAGTAACTATTAAGTTAGTTAAATCGGTCCAGTGTGGGTTCCCAAACCCAGGAAATTGTTCATCCCAATATGGTATAATTTTACATTGAACTGGAAACACCCTAGAGTTCTACAACTGTTGGGGATCAGTTTGGTGTATGTGGTGATTTAGGCCAGCATGCAGTCATGAAATAATTTTGTTCAATTTAAATGGTTATTCACATGGCAGATTGTGTGGGTGTATGTATATGTGTATGTATATGAGAGAGATGAGAGAGAAGGAGAGAAAAAAGTCAATCTAATGATGAGCACCCAAAAGGCTCCTACTGGGTAAAAGTTGTTTCTGACCTTGCTTGGAATCATCATGCACAACTAAATGTGTTATTTCATGCTGTGTTGTACAAAAACAATGCAATTATTGTGTCCCATGCTTCTGTATTTCAAAAGAAGTTTTAAATTATGTTGTTGCAGCTACATGCCTTCAAGTTGATTCCAACTTATGCTGACCCTATTACAGGATTTTCTTGACAAGATTTATTCAGAAGAGGTTTGCTATTGCCTTCCTTTAAAGCTGAGAGTGTGTGACTTTCCCATGTGTTTCCAAGACTGAGCAGAGATTTGAACCTTGGTCTCCCAAGGCCCTGGTCTAACACTCAAACTGATGTCTCCTGCTGGTTGTCCTTTAAATTATGGTGATACTAAAAAAATAAATTAAAAGTGGTATGCCCTCAAGTTTATAATTAATAGACATAAAACAGCCCCACCTTTTGCCTCTGCCTTGAATAAATAAATGAACTACAATATGCAACTTTGTTTTATCTGTAAATGTATCATATCTATAGTCTCATTATAGTAACATTAATTACTGATAATTAATTACTGATAAAGCCTCCATCCTAAATCATTGGGCTGAACATTTTCAAAGTCTCTTTAGCGCCAACCGAGTAGTCCAAGCCTCAGCTATCCAAGTTATGATACAAAAACCAATGAAAAATGAATTGGACATAGCTCCCACTTTGGAAGAGACCTTTAAGGCCATACAGCAGATGAAAAACGGCAAGGCAGCTGGGATTGATGGAATCCCACCTGAAGTTTGGAAACACGGAGGTCATGCACTCCACGAAAAATTCCACGAATTCCTTGTGAATTGCTGGGAAAAAGGGGAACTGCCATCAGACCTCCGAGATGCAGCCATCATCACCCTGTACAAGAAAAAAGGAGCAAAATCCGACTGCTCAAACTATCGAGGCATAACACTGCTCTCTATTGCTGGAAAAATCCTTGCAAGGATACTCCTGAACAGGTTAGTTCCTGCTATTGCAGAAGAACTTCTCCCTGAAAGCCAATGTGGCTTCAGAGCCAATAGGAGTACTACAGACATGGTATTTGCCCTTAGGCAACTGCAAGAAAAATGTAGGGAGCAGAACAAGGGTCTCTATGTAACATTTGTCGACCTCACCAAAGCCTTTGACACTGTAAGTAGAAAAGGTCTGTGGCAGATCCTGGAAAGACTAGGATGCCCCCCCAAATTCCTTAAAATGATTATCTTGCTACACGAGGGACAGCGTGGTCAAGTCAGATATGGCGATGCTCTTTCAGAGCCCTTTCTAATAACTAATGGAGTGAAGCAAGGTTGTGTTCTTGCACCAACTTTATTTACAATCTTCTTTAGCATGATGCTCCAAAGGGCTATGGCAGAGCTTGAAGAAGACGACGGCATCTATATACGCTACCGTACTGATGGTAGCTTGTTTAACTTAAGCCGTCTGAGGGCTCACACTAAGACTCTAAACTATCTAGTCCGTGAGCTGCTCTTCGCCGATGATGCTGCCCTTGTTGCCCACACAGAAGGAGCTCTGCAGCGCCTAACATCCTGCTTTGCAACAGCTGCAGAGCTGTTTGGGCTAGAAGTCAACCTGAAGAAAACAGAAGTTCTTTACCAGCCTGCACCACAGGACGAACACCACCATCCCCACATTGCCGTCGGCAAATCAGTGCTCAAGTCCGTTCAGCAGTTCACCTACCTGGGAAGCATCATCTCCTCAGATGCCAAGATTGACAAAGAGATCGATTACAGATTAGCAAAGGCATATAGTGCATTTGGAAGACTTCACAAAAGAGTCTGGAGCAATAAACACCTGAGGCAAAGCACAAAAATCAGTGTGTATAGAGCCATCGTACTGTCTATCCTCCTTTATGGATCTGAAACATGGGTCACCTATCGCCACCACCTACGACTCCTCGAGCGCTTTCATCAGCGCTGTCTACGCACAATCCTAAATATACACTGGACTGACTATGTGACGAATGTTGCTGTCCTTGAGCAAGCAGGGATCACCAGCATTGAGGCCATGATATTGAGAACACAGCTGCGCTGGGCAGGGCACGTTTCTAGGATGGAGGACCATCGCCTCCCAAAAATACTACTCTACGGTGAACTCGCCACGGGTCAGCGTAAGAGGGGGGCTCCAAAAAAGCGATACAAAGACTCCCTGAAACAACATCTCAGGCTTGGCCAAATTGATCACCAACAGTGGTCCGCCCTGGCCTCACATCGGGAGGCATGGAGACGCACTATCCACAATGCTGCAGCCTTATTTGAGAACTCACGACGAACAAGTCTTGAAGAGAAACGACAACGCAGAAAGAATCACAACCCAAAAACATCACCCAAGGAGACCTTCTGCTGTGCTTTTTGCAACCGGACTTGTTTATCTCGGATTGGCCTTTTTAGTCATCAGCGCGCTTGCAGAAAGCGCGGGATGAGTCCTTCCTGAATCTTCGTTTGCGAAGAAAAGCCAGAGAGAGATAGTCTCTGTATTCAACTAAGGGGTTGCCTATACAAGACTAAAAGAAATTGATTGCTCCACAGTAATAGCAAGTTGCAGCAGCTGCGACTTGTCTTAATGGTTTTACAGCCCCCATAAACTTCCCATGCCTCTAGCCAAGATGGCAGCCATGAGTGAATTACTTGCATTTTAAAATCTGCTGCCCCAAAACAATTTTTTTAAAAAAAAACTATTTCCACAGTGCACATAAGTAATATTTCACCTTTACAGAAAAGAGAGAAAATGATATAACACAAAACCATGTTTTATCACCTTAGTGATCGCTCACTAAGATGAAAATCCAACAGCAGCCCTGCCCCCACGCTCATCCATCCAATCAGGTTTACACTTCTCTCATATGGGAAAGCAATTCATATCGAATCACTTGTCCCAACAAATGGGAATGCATATCTCCCTTGCTGTTTTTGCCAGTTTTAACCCCTCTCCTTCACAATGAGGTGAAACAATGAGGATTGACATTGGGACAGGTAATCTTTTCTTGCATTCTGTGAGGAGTATTTTTGCCATTTAGACAACCCCTTAGGTCAATAGCCTAAGGATTTTATCAGACCACGCAAATATGGTGTAATAAGGATGCCTTATGATCATGTAGGGGCATGCATAACAGATGGTGTCGACCTTTCATTATCATGTATTGTTAAAAAGAATATTTTTTTATTGACATCCCAAGCTGTCAATTGATACCCTGTGGTAATTTGTTGCTGGCATTATCGGTGTTTGAATCTGTGTGCCATTGTGCTCATGTGAATGCAGCATCAATGGCCGGTCTGATCAGAACACTTACGGGTGAGATCGTGACATTGAGGTAGGTGACACACTTTTTATGACCCTGCCCAGTTTACTTGGGACTTTTATAGTGTGTTTATGTGCTTTGTGTAACTTTTACTTTGTTATTTTTGTTTTTATTTTTGAATTTTCTGAGCTATGTATTCTTGTGAGAATCTGCGGGATTTCATTCCAGGAAGTGAACGGAGCTCTGTTCACTCCTCATTCATTGCTGGGGAAGACTTTTTGCACAGATGCAAGGTATGTGTGGTATGGGGAGTTTTTTTTCAGCATAAAAATGTCACAAATTATGCGGGTACAAGAACGGGTTTAGGGGCAGCATGATAAAGTCCCTAAATCACTATTAGAAATGGCTAATGCCCTGTTGGTTAGTCCCAACTAGAATGGATCTATCCAGTGAAATGTTGAAAGGCCAGTCAACATTCAGAAAAGTCTAAAAGAATCAGTGGGTCTACCCTAGGAAGAACTAAAAGAGGATTTAGACCATGATATTGCATTAAAAGGCAATTTCTAGTATCTTTTCACATTTTCATTAGGGGACAGAATTTGCATTTAAGGTGGCAATGCCCTCATTGCTTCCCACTCTGGTAGCTTAGATCCCTGATTAAGTCAACAGGTTTGCTGTGGTTGACGATAAAAATAGGATTCAGGTCACATATCCCAATACAGTTCCCTGAAAGGCTGCTACTCTTTACATCTCTTTGTTGTAAGAACTGCACTTTATTTCTAGCTTCTGCTTCCTATTCTTCAGCCAGTTACCAAACCATAAATGACTTTTCCTCTTATCCCATATTGGCTAATTTGTCTTAGGCCTCTGTTTCAGGAGTACTCAAGCTTGCTCAGGATGAATGAGACAGGCCCTTTGCCAAAGCCATGTTGACTTTTCTTCAACAAGACTTATCGTTTCATGACTTTTTGTCTTTAATATTTTTCCCCAACCCAGTTCACCTGATGAAATCAACCCATCTGTAATTTCCTGAATCCCTCCTAGATCAAATGCTGATGTTTCAGTGGTCACTTTCCAGGCCTCTAGTCTGATCTCAACATGTTAAATATTATTGTTAGAAAAGTCCTAGTGTCTCTATCTATATCAATGGAGGGAAAGCATACACTGCTTGCTTTGTTTCAGCAGTCTTCTGATAGTTCAGTTCTTCAAGTTGCTTAGAAGACAAGGCTTGCTTCAATGGGAATACCTTAATTGATTGAGCAACCCCATTAGCAGAAGATCTCCTAAGTTTCCTAATAGTTTCATAAATCCAGAATCCCCCTGGCTCCACTTCCCAAACACACACACAACTGAATCCCCCCCACCTTTAACTGACATGTATGATATATTAAATATGGGTTTAGGTTGTGCGTGAGAAAAGGACACTAGGTGGTCTGATATACTAAATTAAGAAAAAGAAAGATGATGATAATACTTTCTAATATGTTTCTGTGGAAGATGAAAGCATAACTAAAAAGAAAACTCACCTCCAGCCACTATCTATGTTTTGACTCCACTTCCAGTATTGGAATTAGCCATAGTTATTTTATCTCCCTTCCACTAAAGCTAAGTAATATATTGTGCTATTTATGTCAGTGCTACACTCCATCGTTGCTCAGTAGGCTGATACAATTCAAGCTGTAGCCTCAAGCTGTTTTGGCCTTTGCCAATGTACTCCATTTTGTACTGTTTTATAGTATTACAATTATTTCAATTAAGTTAACCTGAAAAGCATTTTACCCAGACATGCCTTGGGTTACCAACTTTTACAATGTCAACAACTTTTCAAACTCACATTAATCTTAATTAGTATACAAGTGGAGAACTCTCGGCCTGTTTTAGTTATTATTAAAAATTACTATCCATTTTTTTTTCTTTTCATGCAAAGACAAGCCAACAAGTCAGAACAGTGAGGAAAATGTAGAAACTGTGCTTTGGCAGCTGTAAATAGCTATAAAGCTATTTCTGCTTCACATATTTCTGCATTCTGATTGGCTATGTGGGGCTGATTATCCTAATGTCATTACAATTATTCCTCCACCCCCATAGAGTATGTAAGCCCCTTTTAGTTGGAACTTATTATCATGCAGCTAGAGCACTTCAATTTGCATAATGGCTGCATGGTTACTTCTAACTGGGGAATGAAAATATCTCAGCCAATCACAACCTAAATTCAAAGCTCTCACATTGTTTCCTCCATTCATCTTGTCAGAACACACACATTGGCTTCCCCCCTTCCTTGAAACTAAACATCCTATGCTGTTGATGCTGCCTATTATGAAGCAGTGCTTTACTCTGAATAGGCCTGAACTCAAGATGTTTCCTTATGAAATATGAGTGTTCTAGGCAAATGTCTCTAAAATCAATGGAGCTAAATGATTTGACACCATCCGTCTGGTCCCAAATGCATTTGCTTGAAAGCAAGTCCCTTTCATATCAATGCAAATCTCCCACAAATGGGCTTATTAGGATCAAGAAGCACATCTCTGTCTCTTTCTTTCTCCCTCAAGTCTGTAGATTTTGTGTCAGGTATATAATTCAACCTTATATGGAGAAGAGAATTTTAAAATATATTGTCACTTGATTGCTCTCTCTCTCTCTGAGATATTATACAGATAATAATCATAACATACCTGTCTAGTAAGCAGGAGGTCTTATTCTTTCTGCTCATTTTAGGATAATGACTAAATAGGCTGTTTAAAGCTGCATTTTAAAACAAAGAAACTCTTAGCTGCTTGCTTTTCAGCAAGCACATCCTACACTTAACCTAGGGCCTTTAGGTGGATTTGAGGGTAGACACAGGAATAAAGAGACCAGACACAAATAAAGAGACCAAACATATAGCTGAGATATAAAGGGCCACTTGTATTTACCTATAACCTATTTAACCCCATTCTGAGTGATCTGCAATGGGGGACCAACCTAGTGTGGGAATTGTTGGGGCAGGAGGTCAACTCCAAGACCCCCTCCCCAACTTCCCTTGGGCGAAAACACCTGAAACCCAGGGAGAACCCATAAGCTGGGTAACTCCCCAGTCAGTCCGCATCTGGAAGGCTGACCCAAAAGTCCCTCTCTCAATTTGCATAAATTAAAGGGAGAGGTTTATCCCTCAGGCCAGCCCCAAAGGAGGTCACTTTCCCCACCCCTCAGTTCCCGGGAACTAAAGGGGAAATTCCAGCTCCCCTTTCACCTCCAAAAGGGGGAGATGCCAAGGTGCTCACCGAACTACCAAAATCTCCCCCTCTACCTGCCAACTGACCACCTAAGTCAATTGTCAAGTCTGCATCCACAGTGTGGGGTAGGCAAAAAGTCCTATCTGGCCCCAAAGCGACCAATTAAATCACACTGATTCAGCGGTGGGAGGGTGGGCCAATCAAAGCAACAAAAAGGAGAAGGCAGAGGGGAGTTGAGTTTTAATCCCTTCTAGCCCCACCATCTGCTCTCCTGCCAACAGCCCAGGGGCTGAGGCAAAGTTACAGGCCTCCATCCTGCACTCCCTCAAAAGGGGTTCCCACAGCACAGTCGTGACCACACTGGGAACCCTATATTTTCTATTTCAAAGGTTTCTCAATGACTAATCTTTCATATTCTCTATATAAGAAATCTTCTTCTGACTTGGAGGTGAGAAAATGGCAGACTGATATCCCTTCATGGAACTCCATAGAAGAGAAAGCTACAGTGGTGATGATCTCTGGCTTACACACAAGTTCTGGCTGGTAATTCTCTCCCCAGAGAAGGGGAGAATGTAGTGATTGCCTACACAAGTGTGAGAACCTTGCCAAGCTTGCAGGGATAGTAGAAGCTGAGTGTGAGTAAGTATGTGTGTTTATGTGGGGTGAATGTGGGGAAATTCTATGAAGCTCATGCCATTGTATGCAAGACAATACAGGACTTAGGAGATGATCACATGGGGGAAATAACCCCCAGGGAGATTGGGACAGAAACGGGGCTGTGCCCCATTTCACATTCCCCTTCTCCTGATCTTCTGTTGTCCTCCCTCTGTGCTGCTTCTATTTCCCTCCTGCTGTTTTTTACTAACGAAAGTTCTTCGTTAGTAAAAAATAGCTGAGTATACCAGGAGGGAAATGGAAGCAGCACAGAGGGAGGATGATGGGAGAGCTCAGGAGAAGGAAGGGGGTGTGCAAAATGGGGTGCTGCTACTGGAACAGCCCCATTTCTGTCCTGATCTCCCCAGGGGTTATTTCCCCCATGTGAACATCTTAGCCTAAAATCTCACTTTCTTTATTACTTCCTAATAACATCTGGAATTGCGTGAATTTTAACAAAAAGAGATCTTTAATTACGTAGTTATATCATTACCTCAGTGAGTTTTTTTTGCTTTCAGTACTAATATGAGAGACTTTAAGGACTATTTTTAAGACTTCAAAATAACATTTTGGAAGAAGAAAGTCTATTAAGACTGGGTCTTTTAAAAAGTTAAACTGACAAAACGGTATAGTAACATCAAAAGTTGGAAAATTTTAAAAGCTGTAATATTGGCTGTTTTTACAAGTACTCTGCCATTAAAAATGGATTATGGGAATGTGAAATTGTTTTGTGGTGCAAGAGGCTTCCCAAGGAAAGCAATCTGAATAAAAAGAAAAACTAAACAGCCAGGATGCGTCATTGTAACACTGTATCTGAGGAGTTGCTGTGGAGACAAAAGTGTTAACCCTACTGTATATATGCCAAGTTTTTGTTCAGTAGAAGAATGACATGATTCAACACCTAGAAAATGTATGCAGCTGATTTGGCAGGCGATATAGGAGAAATTTGAATTGCTGAAAAATGATTACAAGAGCTTCAGATTAGCAACGGATGGCATGATGGAAGTTAGAGAATCAGATGGAGGGGAGATATTGGAATGTTTCTGAAGGACCGAGAGGAGAGTATTGGATTTATTGGGAATAACAGAGAAAAGAGGAACAACATCAGAGACATGGAAAAGGAGAAGAGAAGTCAGATGACTTTTCTGAAAGACAAGGATGCTGAAAGCTTCACTATAGTCATCAGAGAGAACAGTGTCATGGGGGGCGGGTGTTTTGGATAGTTAAGGATGCCATTTGGTTCTCAGCTAGATTTTTGCAAGGACAGAAACATGAGGGAAAAGTCAACAAGATAAATGGGAAGATTTATTTATAGAAGGATGTTTCCTCTCCAGTTTTTAGGGACTTTGATGTCTATTTTTCAATTTGTGCAATGGCAAAGGTTTAGCAAAAAAACAAAACAAAACAAAACAACCCACAGTGGGCTAAATTTAAAAAGTATGAATGGGTAAAAGAAAATAAGGAGTGAATTTGCTGGATTTTAGATGTTACTCTTTTGCTTGACATTTGATGTTTTATTGTAAAGGAAATTGTTATAAAATAATGATTTGTATGTATATGAAATTTAAGAAACTGTCCAAATTGATATCAAGGTTTGAGATTATCAGATGGACCCCTATGGTCTGTTTCTGTCCCGCTACCCCCCCACCCCGCTCCCATTCCTGCCGCGGAATAAAGAAAAAAGTTACTCACACTTATTCCACGACAGGAATGGGCTCCTCCTCCCTTCCCTGCCCAGTCGTAAATGCAGCCATCGCAAGGCTGCTTTTACAACCAGGAACTCAAATCCTAGCCATTCTCTTGTGAGAACTGTGGGGAGGGAAATTTAAAAAGACCCCCCCAGCTGTCAAAAACAAAAGCAAGCACTAAACACATTTAAAAAAGAAACAGCTATCTGGGGAGGTGATTTTTTTTTTTTACTTACCTTTCTGTCCTGATTGCACCCGGAAGTGTCTGGAAGGGACCTTCCGGTGACATCACGTTCAGTTGTTGTTCCGGGAGCACAACAAGGCTTCTGTTCACTCGTCATCATTCTGTTATAATAATGGAATGGACCTCTTATTCGTGGATTTCCCCCGTGAATAAGAGGAAACGGGGGAGGAACAGGAGCAGAAGGGGAACATCCCAGGACAGGGATGATGTCATCTAAAAAATAAGCCTTTTAGCGATCTCCTGTCATCCCTGTCCTGGGATATTTTACACGTCTGATAATCTCCAATCAGAAAGGATATTATTTTGAGAGGGGGTGGTTTTGGAAATAGCTATGGAAATACAATGAGGCTGGGATTTGTTTTTTTGTGGGAGACACAACTGTTAAAGAGTTAGTGGGGAGAGAAACTGCTAGAAAAGAGGTGAGAAAACTCTTCTTAATAAAGTTGAAAGGATTTGATATATGATATTTTGTGCTATGATAGATTGTTGTTAAATTAGAAGGAGTTAATGAGAAGGGGCAATTTTAGGGGAAGAGTAATATAGTCATTTCTGCTAAAGATTACTAAACCTTTATTAACTTTCTGTAGAATATATGATTTTATAAGCCATCATTTTGATTAGCATGTATATGTTAAAGAAAGGAGGATGCTGAATTATTGTGATAGATGAGAGAGGTATAAATAGATTATACATTTTAATAACTACTGAAGAGAAGATTTGAAATCATGCTTATTATTTAGTCTTTTCTCATTTCTTCCTATCTATAGTCTTTTTAAATTTTATATATATATATATATATATATATATATATATATAATCTTCTTTAATATTCCTTTTATGTTTGCTGTTTTGTTTAAATACATGAAACTTTTATTGTATATGAAAATCTTAATAAAAATAATAAACCAGAAGAGATCTTCTCCTGTTTCAATCCAAATGGTGTTTCCTGTTTCAGTCATTCAGTGTAATTCTGAGTCAAGCCTAGAAATATAGCTACTACTGACACTCCATGTCCATTCCTGGTTCTCCATAAGTACCTGGACTTAACCAGCCTTTGGTTGGCTCCAGCAGGGTTCATCTTTCATTTTTATATGCTTGAATTGTTGGCTATAATAGCTATTGACTCCACTGAGGGATTATGGCACCTGTCATATATTAACAGGAAGGGGGGGGGAATAAAACCTAGCACAATTTGACCAGTTCTAGCACCTTGAGTGGGAAACAAGATGATACTGTAACCATAAAAGAGCAAATCTTGAATATATCTGGAAGATGGAGGCAAGATATTTGCAATAGTAGAACTCAACAAAAGCTCCCAAAAATTTAGAAAGACCCAGATTATATACATGAAAATAAAATAACTCAAATGTGCATGTTGCACTAGTCTAGTCAGTCTGCATCATATCAGTCTGTGACTCATCTGCATAGCCTCCTCATTTGCAACAGAATGATGACAAACCTTAATTTCAAAATTAGAGACAGTCATGTGATCTCTCCTGAGCTGTGGATGCAGAGCTTGTTTGCCTGCTGTCTTCAGGCATCTTCTGAACTATAAAACATGTTCTTGACAATTAAATCAGCAGCAAGACTGCAAATAAGTGTATCCCCTTGGGGTTGCCTTACATCTATTTCTAAATGCTTGACACAAAAGATAATGGATTTTACTGGTGCCATTTATGATGGCATCAAATAAACACACAGACAAGTGCTATAGATTTCCATGCCACTGGCCACAAGCTTATTGATTCAATATGGATCATATTTACTCAGAACCTCTTAGTCCCCACAGTCCAACTATCTCTAATGACCCTGCAAGCAGCCCAGATGTAAGGGCTGTGTTCTAGCAGGATGTGGCCTCTTTGTGTCAGGATCATTTAAGGTTTTACAGGTACAAAAAACAGTCCCTTTATCTCCTAGCCCATTGTCTGTTTTCCTTTCTTGATTAATTATTTCACTAATATACATTAGTGAAAAGGTAGCTATCAATGGCAGTTTCATTAGTAGGGATTCTCATCCATACTAGTGGTTGATGTCATGTTCATTTTTTTCATATGCAGTTTCTTTTCATTAGAAATTACATTAGTAATGGCAAAGAATGAGGCAAAGAGAAGGAAAGGGATGAAGCATGACTACCTTCACTCTAATGCTAAACAATCTGTGCATGCTTTGACAATGTAAGGTGGGAAGTTGAAACCTTGAAATGAATTGTGGGCAAGGCTAGCAAAAGGTTAGTCATGGAACAGGCATCAACATGTTTTAAACACTCATCATACTAGTATATCCATTCACTCATTGCTGGCATAAATCAAGTTGTATGTGAATGGCTGTTTTCCCAGCCACTCAATATAAAATGCATGTACAAACATGAGATGCTCCTTTTCATGATTTCACAACATTTTTCAAGGGGAAGGATAATTTTTTCAAAGATTTCTTAGAGTTGAGTCTATCATTAGCAGTAGTTTGTTTTCACCCTAATATTTTTGATTTCCTCTCCCCACCCCGTGTGCTGTCTCTGTAAGTGATAACAACAACTGGAGGGGTTCTACAATAAAGCTGTACAGGACTGAGAAGACACAATATATACCACAAAATGTGTCTTGCAGATATTGACAATATATTGTCTCTTTCAATAATGAATAAAATGTCTTTATACAGTGCAGGAAGTGTGAATTTTAATTTTTTATCAATTTTGTTATTTAGTATATGATAGTGTGAAAAATTCTTTATATTCCTGATATAAATAGTACAATATTGGTGGAGCTGAACCATCAACATATAATATTCCAAAGTTTAAATATACAATACATACATGTAATCAGACAATATTCATTACAGGGAAAAAAAATCAAAGGTACAATAATTTTACAGATTTCATATCAAAATTACAAGAAACCAAAATAGCATCAAACTAATTTCTGTGCCATCTCTTGTGTTCCAAATGCTGTTAATGGGTTTTTACTTTCCTCCCCCCACCCCGTGTGCTGTCACTGTAAGTGATAACTGCAGCAACTGTGCATACCAGAAATTGCAGGTGACAGGCTGGACACCATTTTGGATCCTATTTATTTTTAAGTCCTTAGTGAGATTAAGGAAAATGTGGACTAGTACTGTGCCAAAAGGAGGAGGTAGTGTTGGGAGATTATCACATGGGTCCTTAAAAGCTGTTTCTGTCCTGGAATCCCCATTCCCGCCCCACTCCCATCCCTGTAACACAAAAGAAAATTTTTCAGACATCTACCTTGCCACACTATTGAAAGTCCTCCCCTCCCCTCCAGCAACCCAGGAATCAATGGTGCTCTTGCCAAGCCCCATTCACTTCCTGGAAACAAAATCCTGGCTATTCTTGCAAGAGAATGATCTCATAGGAAATTCAAAAATAAAAACAAAATGTCAAAAGTAAAAGCCAAACACAGAACACACGTTAAACTTAACAAATAACCCAGGGAAGGTTAAAAAAAAAGAAGGTGTCACCTCGATGTCCCGATCGAATCCAGGAGTGTTCAGCATGGACTCCCCTGTGACCTCACTGTGATGCTGGCATTACACCAGCAGAACGGGGCTCCTTTTCAGACACCCGTGATTCCGTGATAGAAATGGAATGGACAATCTATTACTAACTTTTCCTCATCAATAACAAAAAACGTGGACAGAACAGAGGCAGCACAGGTGGAGAACGGGACAGGGACAATGTTGTCTGAAAGGGAAATCCTTTCGTGAACCTGTGGTGTCCCAGTCCCAGATTATTAAGTCTGTCTGAGAATCTCTTTGGTGTCAAAAGCTGTCTTCCAGTTTTCCCCCAAAGAGCTTTCATTTTTTTCCCTGCCTCATTTTTCAGGGTGATATGTTTTACATTTCTTTGGTGGTTGTTTTTGAGCCTACCTTTTTGCTAGATAGCTGAGGTTGCTGTTTGTGCATCCTCAGTTTCTATTGTACATCCCCTCATCACTCTCTGTGATCCCTAGCTGCTTGTGCTTCCTTACCTTGTGGGGGGGGGCTATAGAGGAGTTGTATCCTCTCCTGGGCTGCAGCTGAAGTGCATGAAACCCAGGAGGCTGCAGATTGTGAAAGACTGGACTCTCACACACTCCTTGGCACATAGATATACTCTTCCACTATCTCATGGGTAAAGAAAGAATAAGAACCTCAAACTTTATCCATGAGAATTTATCTGAAATATTATACTTTTTTAAAAAGTTTCCTTTCTATTGAAGTGAAAGAAAATGATTTTAAAATGTGGATTTTTTAAGGGGGGGGGCAGCAACATGAGTCAGGAGAATATACTGTGAGAAGACATAGGAGATGTCCTTCTCTTCTGTGGCACCACAGTTATGGAGCACACACCCCCAGAGGCCCAGTTGGCACCAACATTGCAATTGTTTCAGCTGTGAAGTGAAAACATGGTTGCTCTGGAGACCTAACTGATTTTACTAAAACCTGTCAGTGCAAGACAGTCATGCTTCTCACTGAGGCATGTGCAAAGAGCAGAATGCACAATGTACTAGAACAGCAGCACCAGCTCAATACCTTTAATGACAATTTGAAGGGACACAGATCATGGGCTCAGGCTGCTGACACACTGCAGAAATAATGTACTTTGATACTGATTCCTCTCACATTCAAAACTGAAGTGAACTGAGTAGAAATGCTCACACCCTTAGCAATTGGCAATTCTGTCTGTTTAACTTTATCACATGTTAAGATTTTGTGAATTTGGTTCTTCTGAAAAAATAAACAGTCTGAAATCCACTTGAAGCATTAAAGCAAGGAGATGGGGTAAACATCTATTCAGTGATGTCTGATCTGTCCTATGGTCTGCTGGTATTTATAAGTCAAATTCCAAATCTGGATATTCAGGGTTTTTGCTTTCTTTTTAAATTTAGTGGCTGTTCTTTTCTAAAAGCAAGTCAACAGAAAGTGTGTATACAGTGATTTCAATAGTCTTCATCTTAAGTAAATGTGATTAAGTGAATGACCTAAAAAAGCTGTTACACTGTTGATGTGCAATTGAAATTATTGCCTGGTAAATATGATATGAGAGCCAGTGAGGTATTTGAGTGAGGTTTGAGTCTTAGACTAGGGAAATTATCAGATGTGGTGAACGTGGGGAGAAAATAAAATTCCAAACTGTGTCAGAAGAATGGGAGAAAGGGCAACCTTACCAGAACGCCCGTGTTCTTCAGATGTTCCAGGGGCGTAGCACTGTTGCAGAGGAGGTTTCCCTTTTCTGTTGATGGAGACAAGCTGCTAATAGAAAGGGACACTTTACTCATGGCCACACTATGACCTAGGGGAGCTGAAGGACATCATCATCTGATAATCTCACCCCTTCCTGCTCTTCTTGCAATCTTCTGATATGGTTTTTGTGGCATCTGATAATCTCCTAGGATTCCTGGAGAACAAGGTTCAAATTCCCACTCAGCCATAGAAATCCACTGAATGAGATGTTGGACAAGTGATACTCTCTCAGTCTCAGAGAAAGACAATGGCAAACTGCCTCTGAAAAAATCTTGGAAGAAAACCCATGATAGGTTTGCCTTAGCATCATAAGTTGGAAACAACTTGAAGGAACACAACAACAATAATAACAACAAATATGATATGCAAAACTGTCAACTACTACCATGCCATAAATTGTCATAGAACATTGTTTTATTGTATCTGGTAGCCATACATAACTGGCTCTGATAAATTTATATATTTCTATGACTTTATCTGAACTAATAGATTTGTCCTGAATTCCAATAGTATTTGGAATTCATCCATTTTGTTTGTTTGATTTCAAGCCTGCTTTTCTTCTAAAACCTGAAATCAGAATGATTTTCAACAAGGCTAACAAAAATAGCAGAAAATTCAATAATTTGTTATATTAAACATAGTTAATCAAATGATAATATTAAAACACAGTTGAATTAAAAGCAATTTTAAAATATATCAGTTAAAAGAAACTGCAATGCTGCAGGTACTTTGTTTCACGTGTGGTGGTGCTGTCTAAAAGTTCAAAGATTTGGGCTGAAGCTTTTCAATGAAGTGGAAGCAATAACAAATCAAAAATTTGTTTTTAGAAAGCAACCGTTAGAAAACAAAACAACAAAAAACAACCTATTTTTTATTTTTATTTATTGTTTAGCAACTCATATCATGATTGTTCAAAAATGGAAAGGCCTACTCAGTTTAGCTTTGGACTTTTAGTATGAGAAATTGTTGTCTCTTTTGAACATGAAAAAGCTAACACAACAGGACTCAAGAAATGAACTCTGTGATGACCCTCATTACAGATTGGTTTCCATTTATATCTTTTATTAATAGAAACAGAGGTAATCTAGATCTACCTGGTTCTCATGTCAGTCTTTGGAATGACATCTTCACTTGTAGGCTAGAAAGAAAAATGCTTGCATATGCATTTCTTAGATGTGTTTGCTGGGGAATGTTGACAAAATGTACATTTTACTTTGTTCTACTGAACTTTATTAAACTATATTTCTTTCAATAAATAAATAAATGGAACAGTATCTACCCACTAACATTCCATTCCTCAGCATCTGGCCAAGTCCTCAATGTCTGCCTAAATAAAAAGGTCTTTGTCGGCTATAAATTGTAACATATGTTTTTGTAATAGTGTCAGTCACTTGTTTGTTCACTCCATATTACTGAAATTCCTTTTCAGCTTAGCTATGGCAAGGCCTAATATATACTGTTGTTTTAGTATAACACCACGCATAGGTGCTGCCTGGCCATGGACAGGGAGGCTAGATGGCATGTATTGTGATTTGGAAGCAGTACAAGTAACCAATGAGGCCTAGAAAAGAAGATTGCCTACAAAGATAGCCAATACCTTCACAGGGAATGGAAACAGGCAAAACACTGTTAAAAGTAAGGAGTCCCACATGCAGCATTTCTCAAAGCCAGGGAGGTTTTTCACCAGAATTACTAGTTTAAGGAGAAGAAGGAATTGTGGAAGCTCCCTTCCATGTTATAACATGTCTTCTAGACAAGAGCTCAGGAGATAGCTGGCTCTTTCATGCTTTATGTTGTTGTGTGGGCCTTCAAGTCATTGTTGACTTATGATGACCTAAAGCAAACCTATCACAGGGCTTTCTTTGGGAAGATTTGTTCAGAGGGGGTTTGCCTTTGCCTTTCTATGAGGCTGAGAGAGTGTGGCTTGTCCAAATCAGCCAGTGTGTTTCCATGGCCAAGTAGGGATTCACACCCTGGTCTCCAATGCTTTAACCACTACACCATGCTGGTTCTCATGCTTCATGAGTCTCACCCAAAGAAAGGTATATGGGATTCTGTACTGAATTGCTGTATGCTAGTGACTTTGCTTTGTGGTTAGCATTGATAGAATGGAAACTATTGGGTTAGCATTGATAGAATGGAAACCAGCTATACCCTGGCACCCTGCTTTCATTATATTGTCTCCAAGATTTTTTTTTCAACAAATAGATTTGTATTAGTTACTGACATGTAGTTTATAATTTGAACCCTTATATTAAGAAAGGAGTAAAAGTATAATGTTTTAATTGGCAACCATTGTGACACACGAAACTGCAAAAACACAAGACTTTTGAAATGTCACCCTGTACTCTTGTAGATATGCTGCTAGCTCTGATATATTTTTATCCTGTTTATCATTTATCACACAATGTCATGTCATATTAAGTAAACTAAATTATGACTCCTTGTTGACCTGAACATTAGAATTAGATTTTGTTTTTTAACTGTAAGACAATACTTAAAAATCCATTTAAAATCGAAATATCTCTGTACCCTGAATTTGCATTTTCATGAATGTACCATTCTTACAGGTTGCAAGGTAAAACAGAACCAGATCATTAAAGCATTCCCCAAGTGATATTTCTCCCAGTCCACTGTTCTTATTGTGTTTTTAAAAGAAAGTTATTTTCTTCCACCATTCTGAATTTCAGAGAATTTTTATAAGGGAGACTTTACAAACTCCAGAATTCCACAGGAGGCAGCCATAACAGTTAAAGTGGAATAATAGCACTATAACAGTGTAATGTGGTAAAGTCCTTAGACTTAAATATATTTCTCCCTCAGTAGAAAGGCATATTTTAAACACCTGCAACTTTGATTCCAAAGACCATGGCATTAGGATGCAATGATAGTAGAAAGGCCTGAAATTGTTAGAGGACATTGTTGCTTACCCATTCCCAATGCATCACGCTGGCATGAATGAGGCATCAGTTTTTATTCACAGCTTAGTCCATCAATAAAAAGTGACACATTATTTGTGCCAGTGTGATGCAGTGGGAATGAGTAAGTGATGAGGATGTCTGATAATTTTGCCTTTAGTGCTATCGTCACATCCTGAATGTTGTAGGGTTGTCTGTTTGTTTGTTTTTGGCAAGATTTGGCTTGACTGATAAAACCATCAATGTTCATTTCTTTGACTTTCTTTCCCAGATGAAAAACAAAGTCAACATAATATAAATTATATGAAAGCAACTTAAATCCAAGGTAATTTAAGTCTCACTTTAGTGAGGCCTAAGAACTCTCTGGCTGAGAATTCTAAATGCCCCTCTTTAGTCTGTAAATCCCAGGATTCCACAGGAGGTAGCCAGGGTAGTTAAAGTAGAATAATAGCACTATATGAGTGTAATGTGATCATCCTAAATAGAAGTATGAATAGTGCCTAAGCACTTTAAAGTCACCAGATCCTGTTTGATCTTGAAGGTTAAGCAGGGTCAGCTATGGTTAGCACTTATATGGGAGACCACTAATGAATACCAGGTGTTGTAGGGCTATATTTCAGAGGAAGGAACTGGCCAAACCACCTCTGAGTATCCCTTGCCTAAGAAAACCCTATGAAATTCATGGAGCCACTGTATGTGACTTGAAGACACATACACACAGACAGAAGTATTAAAGAGGTAGATGTATGTCCCTTTAAATGAGCCTTCCCCTGCCACACACACATTTTTTTTAAAAAAATCCCACCATTGTAGGTCTCAATATTCCTTTGCTTATAAACATGACACCTGCTGAGCTAATAATGTGAAATTTAGCATTGTTGATCCACTTAATGAAATCTACAATTATGCCAAATGTAAGGGCTATTACTAAAAAGTGACACTGGTACCCACATTCAAAAGTTCTGAAAACTGATACAAGTCAACCCTGGTATCTGCAGGAGATATGTTCCAAGACCCCCTGTGGATACCTGGCACCATGGATAATAGGGAACCCTATTATTTTCAATGAGACAAAGGCCAGAAGTTGACCATAGAATCGCATTGGAGGACCTAGAAATGTCTAGAGGGGACATATGTTTTGGACATTTATAAGTGAAAGTCCACCTGTATATCTACCCCCTTTTCAGTTTTTGTGCAGATTCAGAACACCTAAATGAACACATGTACACAGTACATTTGATGTACACATGGGCACAGATTGTACATGCATTAAATGTAGTTTATTAACACCCCTTTGCCCTCTGCCCTCTAACACAACTGGGATGATATGAAGATAAACACTGGTGATAAGCAGGTTGAGAATAATGTATCTTGAAGAGTTCCCTTGAGAAACAAAGCTCATCATCATCATCATCTTCACCACCATGCAACTGAGTCATGCCCCAAACCAATATATTCTTCAAGTCCACCACCAAAATTCTCCATGGCTTGATAGATTTCATTTCCAAAATTATAAATCTAGAAATAAATTTTTCAAAATTTTGTTTTTGTCATTTTTTTCATTAAGATATGCCTTATCCTAAACTGACAGACTATGTTGATCATTTGGTATTAATGTTGCGTGGGGGAAGTGGCCTATAATCAAGGTATTAGCAATTGTAGGATACATAATCAGGGCCAAACTAACAATTACCTTAATATGTATCATTCAAGCATGTATCCAGCAGAATAGGATATACAGAAGGGAGACTTATCTCTTGAGAACATAAGGGGACATAAGAAGACAGGAACAGTTATGCTTGATCAGACCAAAGGCCTCTGAGGGAAGATTTCATGGATGGTATAATTGTATTGTTATTGTTGTTGTTGTTGTTGTTGTTCTAAAGTATGGCAACACACCAAGGGAATGTGTGTGTGTGTGTGTGTGTGTGCATGTGTGTGTGTGTGTGTGTATATATATATATATATATATATATATATGGTTTATTTTGTAAGAATTGAGTCAGTGACGATGGACCTCCCAACTAATTAATTGGATTTTTTTAATAGTAGACATTATTTACTCTGTTATAGAACTAGGCCAACTTTTGATATGGGTTTTGATATCACCCAGGTGTCCAGGGTGTTACATCATCGCCCCTGGTGCTGCTGTGATGGGATCCAGGCAGTCAACTTGAGGCAGCAGCTGCAACGGGGGCAGGGGAACAGAGCGAATCACCCTTAATGCACCACCAGCATGTTATATCGGGTACAGCTAGTATATTGAAATTTATATGGCAAGGGGGAAAATGAATTAAATATAATGTATTACAAGATGCAAATAAAGAGGGGGACTGGATTTACCTGATATGAAATTTTATTTTGCACCCTGCTGTGTGGTTAGGTTGAAAGAATGGGTGATGTTGAGAAGTAAAACTATTAGAGTCAGAAGGGCAAGACCAGGATGGATATTTAGGGTACAATAAAGTCAATATTAATGTAAATTTCAAAAATCATTTTGGGAGATGTGTCTTACTGAAAATATGGAATAGATATAAACCCAGGTTATGCCTGAAAATGACTCTATGGGTTTCAGCACAATAAGATTTTTATAGAGGAGAAACAACAAGTAAAGAAAAGATGGCTAATGTATCAAGACTTCCTGGAAATTTGTCAAGACGAATGTAAAATTAAATCAAGGGAACAGTTAGTAGCAGAGGGTACAGTTTCCAATGGTATTCTTACTTAGAGTTATTTGAAAGATTTAAAATTGATTAAAAAAAACCCTATGGTATTGAGCAAACTAAGTCAGAATTTGAAATGCCACTTTGTACAGATGATGAACATATAATTGCTAGAATGTATAAACTTTTATTGAAATTTGTAATGGAAGAAGAACAAGGTAAAGAGTGTATGATAAAATGGGCCAAGAATTTTGCTCATACTCATACAGATGGATCAACTGGAAAATATGTAGTTAAAAGGATTGAAATTTACATTATGTTACAATCTTAAAATGATGTATTGGTGTATGACACCAGAGAAATCATCTAGAATGTATAAAGCTGTATCTAATGCATGTTCTAAATGTGAACAACATGAAGGGACATTTTACCATGTGTGGCACACATGCGAAAAAGCTAAATAATTTTGGATTCAATGGCACACATTGGGCAGAGGATTTTAAAAATTAATATTCAGTTAAAACCAGAACCTTTTCTTTTGGATAGATGGATGTACAACTGGAAAAGAGACATATAAGATTACTTCAACATATGACCACAGCAGCAAGACTGTTTTGTGCACAAAAACAGAAGAATTGAACATTACCCACTATGGAGGAATGATTGTTGAAATAGACAGATTTAGCAGAAATTGACACATTGTCTCGTAATTAGTGAAAATTCTCAAAGACTGGAAACCCCCCATAGACTTTTTGTGAAAAAAGAAAATGAGTTAGTTTTGCTTTTGATGATAAGAAAAAATAGGCTATTGAATTAAAGGAATATATTGTAATTTGGGAGAGAGAGGTAGGAATAATTATATTGCATATATTGTATGACCATTGAAAGTAAGAATAGGGGTCACTCCTCCCCTATTCTTTTCTATTTCTTTTCTTATCTTTGTTCTGCACATTTTAATTTTTACTTTATTGTAATTTGTTTTTCTATATTTTTTTCTCAGGAGATTATCAGACACATCCAAAAAATACCTTATCCAACTTCAGGACAACATTTCTGTCCCATGAACGGGACCCGGTTTCACATGTCCTCATCCTTGTTGCGTTTTGCTGCTGTGCTGCAGCAGTTAGTAAGGTGGCACTATTCATTGATGAAGCACCACCTTACTAACCGCTGCAACACAGGAGGAAAATGTGATGAGGACAACGTTGTGTGAAACTGGGTCCTGTTTATGGGAAAGAAACATTGTCTTGGTGTCTGATAAGGTACTTTTTGCTGTGTCTGATAATCTCTTTAATCCTTGTAATTCATAGTGTACAGTATTTCAAAAATATTTCAAAGATTTTTTTTAGAAGGTGAGTGAAATTGTAATGAAAGAAAGTGGTCTAAGGCATGTGGTCATCCTTGTCAGACACAGCAATATAGCCAGCAGCTGTATAAGAGCTGATTTAAAGAATAGCTTCAGGGATCCTTGCTAGGAGCTTAAGCCTGCATTTGAAGAATCTGCCTGCACAGCGATCAAAGCAGAAGACCAAGGGGTAAAGCATTGTTTAGAAATCATACTCACTGTTTTATGGAGAAGGGAGGTAAAAAGTTCAGGGAATATTAACCTGTTAATGTGCCACACAAACCACACACTTTTGTTTACAAAGCAAACCATTCATATTGCTGGAATAACTCCCATCTAGGGTTAGACATATTGTATCTATGAAGTGCACATTCATGGCCTTCCTCCCTTTCCCACATTCACATATGATTCATGCCTAATTTCATCAGTTTCCTTCAACTTTTTAATGAGGTGAAAACTCTTCCCTTTTTGTATGTTTTGTTTTAAAAATGCACATTTTTGTGCATTGCATGCACTGCTTGACCATATAACCTCCACTGAGTAAACTATGGTTTTAGTAGAGTTTTAACACCTGCAAAAGTTTTCAGTAGGCACAGTTCAAACCTGAACATTTTTTTCCCAGCTTCAGCCATAGATATCCATCAGTGTGATGATTCTGGAGAGACCTTAAACTGACATTATTCTTAAATCCAACTCTCTAACCAAACTACATATATGCTAAATTGTGATCCTCTTGGATAGGAAGCAATAATAGTATAGAATCATAGAATTGTAGAGTTGGAAGAGACCATGAGGGCCATCCAGTCCAACCCTCTGCCACGCAGGAAATCACGATCAAAGCATCCCCGCCAGATGACAATCCAGCCTCTGTTTAAAGACCTCCAAAGAAGGAGACCCCACCACACTCGAGGGAGTGTGTTCCACTGCTGAACAGCTCTTACTGTCAAAAAGTTCCTCCTAATGTTGAGGTGGAATCTCTGTTTCTGCAGCTTGCATCCGTGTTCCAGTCTCTGGAGCAGCAGAAAACAAGCCTGCTCCATCCTCAAAGTGACACCCCTTCAAATACTTAAACAGGGCTATCATGTCACCTCTTAACAGTCTTTTTTCCAGGCTAAACATACCCAGCTTCCTATGTCTCTCCTCATAAGGCATGGTTTCCAGACCTTTCACCATTTTAGTCACCCTCCTCTGGACATGCTCCAATTTGTCAATATCCTTTTTGAATTGTGGTGCCCAGAACTGGACACAGTATTCTAGGTGTGGTCTAAAAATAGAGCAGCACTATTACTTCCCTTGATCTAGACACTATTCTTCTATTGATGCAGCCCAAAATCGCATTGGCCTTTTTAGCTGCCACATCACACTGTTGACTCATGTTCAACTTGTGGTCTACTAGGACTCCTAGATCCCTTTCGCACGTAGTCTTGTTGAGCCAGGTCTCCCCCATCCTCTATCTATGCATTTCATTTTTCCGCCCTAAGTTCAGTACCTTACATTTCTCCATATTGAATTTCAATTTGTTAGCTTTGGCCCAGCTCTCCAGTCTATCCAGGTTGTTTTGAATTTTGATCCTGTCCACTAGGGTATTAGCTACTCCTCCTAATTTGGTGTCATCTGCAAATTTGATAAGTATGCCCCTAATTTCCTCATCCAAGTCATTGATAAAGATGTTGAATAGCACTAGGACCAGGACAGAATCCTGTGGCACCCCACTGGTCACATCTTTCCAAGACGAAGAGGAGCCACTGCAGAGCACCCTTTGGGTTTGGCCAGGCAACCAATTACAAATCCATTTAACAGTAAACTTGTCTAGCCCACATTTTACAAGCTTGTTTGCAAGAATGTCATGGGGAACCTTGTCAAAGGCCTTACTGAAATCAAGGTATGCGATATCCACAGTGTTCCCTTCATCTACCAAGCTGGTAATTTTATCAAAAAAAAAAAAAAAAAAAAAAAAAAGAAAGAAAGAAAGAAAGAAAAGAAAAAAAAAAAGAGTGAGAGATCGAGAGAGAGAGATCAGATTAGCCTGGCATGACTTGTTTCTCTGAAGCCCATGTTGACATTTTGTGATTATGGCATTGCCTTCTAAATGTTCACAGACTCTCTGTTTAATGATCTGCTCTAGACTCTTCCCTGGTATTGATGTCAGACTAACTGGATGATAATTGTTGGGATCCTCTTTTTTCCCCTTTTTGAAGATGGGGACAATGTTTGCCCTTCTCCAGTCTGCTGAGACTTCTCCTGTTCTCCAGGGGTTCTCAAAGATTATTGCCAATGGCTCTGATATTACATTTGCCAGCTCTTTTAATACTCTTGGATGTAATTCATCTGGTCCTGGAGATTTAAATTTATTTAGATTAAGAAGGTATTCCTGTACTACCTCTTTGCTTATTCTGTGCTGGATTTCCCCTATTGTGTCCTCTGTTCCTTTATCCTCAGGTTGGTCCCCCTTTTCCTTTTCTGAAAACACTGAGGCAAAGAAGGTGTTGAGTAATTCTGCCTTCTCTCTGTCACCTGTTAGCATTTTGCCATCTTCTCCACATAGTGGCCCTATCATTTCCTTCTTCCTCCTTTTGCTGGGACATACCCCAACCCCCCCTTTTTATTGTTCTTAACCTCTCTAGCAAGCCTGAGCTCATTCTGCACTTTAGCTTTTCTGACTATACTCCTACATGTGTTCGCTATCTGTTTGAATTCTTCTTTGATTTCCCCCTTT